>CM057834.1:93634407-96076104 GCA_030068075.1 Paguma larvata | reverse complement strand
CCTTCTTTGGAGGGAAAGCTTCGTTGCCTGGTTGTATGAGAATGGGAAGATACTGGGCGTCTGACAGCTCTGCACACTGACCTTCAACTTGCCTTTGTTCAGCTTGTGTCCGTGCTCTGTCTCCAAACTGCCCGGGACCCCATGTCTGGAGCCTTCAGGCTAGAAGGCCAATGGATGACTTTTTTGTAACCCCTTCTGTGGGCTCCTTCTGCCATAATTCCCTCTGTCTTGCTAAATCAATGTCTCTCCTACCTCAACTTTCCATATTCCTAAAATGAATTGAAATCACACTTCTGCTTTATTCTGTCCTTGTGTGTTTATGGTTTTTTTCTTTTCATTCTTTTACTATCAAGTTAATGGAGACTGCCAAGGGAGGAAACTTAAACAGATGTGGGCAATCCACTATCTTTAAAGACTTTCTCTCTGTGTATGTGTACATACACACACACACATACACACACACCATCAAAATCTGATAGTATGCAATCTGATAGAATTAATGGAGAAATTATGACTAAAATGAACTGAACGTGTTAAGGTTGCATTCTAGTTTTTAAAACGCATATGCAGGTTTAAAATCTAGCAGATTGTAACATTCTGGGAAAAAGACATCCAGAATGATTTTACCTTGCTCAGAAACTTAGTGGTGCAAACGTCCTTCTGGAGGCTGGGGGTGGAGTAGGAAGAAAGCCTGAGGGAAACACCTTCCATCTCAAGGATGAAAAATTCCTTATTTTATCCTATTATGAAAGCATGCAGACTTAGAAATGTCTTTATGGTCTTTTAGCAATGAGACAGAAGAGGAAGGCAGGCTGGCAGGCAAGCAGACAGATACATGGAGTGTTGGGAGCCATTTTTACCTAACCGTCCATCCTTCGGAGACCCCCTGGACTCAGCCGGACCTGGACTCCAGCAATGGAGACCACTTAGCTTGGAGTCCTTCTGGACTGCATTGGGAGCTTGGTCAAGGGGAGGGTCACTCAGGAGTCTCATTCACCTCTGTCGCCTAGACCTTGGCTGTCATTTGACACTGGGCCACCGCGTGCCTGCCATGTATGCAGGGACTAAAACAGAGCAAAACAACGGACATGAACCAAGGGCTAAACGTTTGGGTTAGTAATACGGGACCTCATTAAAGATCGTTAGAGATTGTTAAAGAGGTGTTTGCCGGAATAAGGCAAAGGGGTCATCGGCATGGGAAGTCGTTCCACTGGCAGGCGGGCCCCAAATCAGTGGGGGGAGAGAACGGCCCCTCAGTGGTTCTCCCTCTCAGTCAGTGCCCAAGTGCTACTACTCCTGTGGGTTGGCCAACGATGAGAAGGAAAGAGAGGGTACAGGATGCATTGTTTCTGGAGACGCTCTGCAGGTCAGGTGTTACGTTGGGACCCAGCACGTCTCTCCTGAGTATGTCCCCTGAAATGTCACTTCTCTAATCTTTGTTTGGCTGGCTCTTCTGCATTTCCTCTGACCTTGAGAGATCTGAGCAGAGCTGCTGCGAATTCTCCAGGCACCTCTCACTTGGGCTCCTTCCTGCACAAGAGCTTCCTCTGGCTGGCTTCTGCCCTCTGTCTCATGCTGACCTCAGACGCTGATGTTGTGATGTCAAGCTTCATGTAGGGCCCAGAGGGTCCATCTGGGGCACCACCAATGTCCGCTGGTTCATTATTTTCTCAAAACGCCAGCTCCCCAGTAGCCCCTGTGGACATCACTAAGATCTTTCAGTAAGACTTAGATGGACTGCCAATGTCATTCCAGAACTTCTTTGCCAGGCGGATTTCCCCCAGTGCCTAAGCCCCTCCTTAGCATTAAGTTGGATGCTAAGGGAGGCACATTAATTCTTTCGGACCACCAGGGAAACATCTAGGGCATGCCGATGCAGTAACACAGTCAGCGTAGACAGATGGGAGGCGATTTGTAGGCTTGCAACAATAAAGCTGGCAATGTTACCCTGGAGACCTGGAAGTGTTGAATGATCTTCCCTAAGTAGCTAACTTAGTTCTGGGGGGTGGGGGAGACTACGTAGCCTTAGGGAATGTGGGTTTATGGTGATATTAGAAAGAAACAATTAATGCCCTCTCTGCCTGAGTCTCCTCAGGAGTAAATCAAGGGTAAAATACTGCCCTTTACTTTGGAGAGACAGAGTAGAGCCAGTAAAAACAACAGAGAAGCGCCATGACACCCAATACACAGAAACGCATTTGTCCAACCAGCAACCTCTCCCCACGGTAGCCTGTGAGGCTGTCGCAATGGCCACCACCACTGACCCCGGGGCAGAGCACACGACTGTTTCTGCTTTTAGCCAATGCTATTAATACTTCTCTTCAGCATTATTCAATACCTTTTCTGATTCTACTAAATACTAAAGAAAATGCATAAGTATATGTAAGGTACAGAGACCCATGACTCAATGAACAGCTGCGCATCTACCTAATTTTAGGAAAAGAACTTCATCATTACCTCAGAAACCTCCTCAGCTTGACTAAGTTTTATAGACAGGCCTCTCCTTGGCTTGGCCCTTGACCTCTCTTTTTGTAGAGAAGATAAGTCCTCTCCTTCCACAGCCTCCATTAAAATGATAGTAAAAGAATAATAATGAAATTACTACTAACACTACTGATAAACTTCTATACACCCACAAAGAGGAAATAAACACTTGGAAAGACAAAAGCCACAACCAAGGAATGTCCTTCTCAAGGACCTGGGAACCATTTCTTTGCAGTGTAACCATCAAGAAAGACAGGGCCCCCTACCTCCCAGTCTGGGTCAGGGGACTGAACAGCAAACTGATGGACTAATCACACTGACTTTAGGTCCTCCCGTACACTTTCACTGATTTACCCTGGTGGTTATAGACTCTCCAGCCTTCAGGTCAATGGAGTTGAGTTCACCTCTCCCTCTTATTCCAACGATCTCAACTCTATTGCAATAGTCTTCACTAAAAGCTTGCCATTTTTAATGAGGATATAGTATAATTTTTCTTTTACACTTTGTGCCCCGACCTGATGCCACTCCCTTCCACCTGACTCGGATGAAACTACTCCCCTGGATTTGGTGTTCATTAGCCCTTCGATCTTGAGAGTTGATCACATATAGCCTTAAATCATTTGGTTGTTTAGTTTGTGTATGTGTGTGTTGGAACTTCATATAAATGAAATTACACTGTATATTTCACATTAAATTACAAGAATAAGCTTTACCATCTGCTGAAAAAGAGTCGGGTAAAGAAAACTGTTATCAAAGTAATCACGTTTTCCATAACTCTACAAATAAAAGAATGGGCCAAGAGACAGAAAAACTAAAAATATTAAAAAAAAATCACTTACATTCCTAATCCTGTAAATCTCACAGTAATTATACTTTGTTCAAGCATATATTATTCCTCGACATTGGATTTTTGCATCATGTATATTCAGTAGTCCCCACTGGTAGACAACCACAACTATCAAAGATAATCAAACTTTTCTTTAACTTTGTATTTTAAAGGAAAAAAAAATAGTGACATATCCAGCAAAGGAACAATTCCCCTTTCTTTTAATTAGATTCTAATATTTTCCCAATGTAGCAATGCAATATGCATGATGATTAAGAAACTCTAATTGCAATTCTAGTTTCTGATTTCACTGAGGCCCCACTCTGTCAAATCTTTGTTGATGCCACAGAATAATTCAAATTAGAGACGTCTAAAGAGGATTAAGAAAAACTCCAGAAGGACCGGCAGCACTTGTTAATTGGGCTGGGGTCCAGCGGCTGGAAAGCAACACAGGCAAACTTGAAGCCCCTGACCAGTCCCTGAACGGTACTGTTTCCCAGGCACATTCACACGGGTTAGCCGGGAGTTAAGGACCATTCACCAGGTGTCTGTCCTACAAGGATCCGAGGATCGCCAATCAGAAGGTATTATGAGATGAAGAGAACATTCATTCTGGGATGCAAAAATAATTCTAAGCGCTCAGAACTTCTCCCTCTTCCTCCTGAACACAATTCTGCCAAAATAAAACAGCACAGCAAATATTTCTTGGGGATTATACACAGATAAGTGGTCTTTTTTTCAGTGTTTGGTTATTTGGATAACTTCTCAACTTCTATCACCAAGCAGTTGGATAGTCTTCACAGCACTACTCAAAATTTATTCTATAAATGTAACTGGGAATAAAATATGACCATGCATTCCTTGAAATTACAGTCCGCTTAGGCATTACATTTGCATATTTAAAATTGTAATTAAGATAAAGTTTAGATGCTGCACTGATATTTATGGAAGCCATCAACTGTAGAGTGGGAACAGTGTCTCCACTGACCCCGAAGTGTTTTTAGAGTGTGTATGTAGACAGAATACTGTTATGTATTTTCGCTTTAGCAGCCATGTAACTGTTCTCTCTAGCTGCTCAAAACGTTAATTTTTTTTTGCAACTTCCTTCATATCTCCAGAGTGTCCCAGCTGGAAGCCAAAGTCATATATTTTCAGCAAGTGTAACAAGAGAGATTCATACCTATTGTTGAGGGCAATTAGCAAACTCTGCAAAGAAAAAATTCCCATATTTTCTGCAGCATAATGCCTCTAAGACTAATTAGAATATTCCTTATTATGGCTGCTTTTCTAGCTGCTTGGTGAAATTTATAACTGACATTAAGTGTAGAACTTCGGAGTTGTACATGTTGTTTACTTTGCTGAGCTCATCATTACCTGACTAGAGTAATCAAAAGAGAAAATTGATGAATGCAGCAAATAGAATGATGAAAACCCACTCAAATGAACATCTCCTAAAAGAGGAAGTGTGTGGTCCCAATGAAAACCTGAATCTCCCTGGTGGTGCACAATCCTTCTGAGTGGCTACCTGTGTAGAGACTGTCACTGAGGTTGGCAGCAACTTCTGTGATTAATGGCATGTCTGCCATCCTGGGCTCAGCAAAGTCGAGAGTTCTGGAGGCTAAAAGGGCCCAAGCTGAATGTTTCAGCTACATCAGGAATAATTTTCAAATTCTGTCAGGCCATTAACCCTGTTTAGACCACGCAACCCTTTCTTCTTTTTTTATACGGTGCATGTGTAACCAAAATGAACATCCGTATCTACAAAGGGAAATGATGAAATTAGACCAATGTTTCCCAAACTGTCTCGCTGATATGATTAACCAGGATGTCTGTTAGAAATACAGATTCTCAGGACCCCTGTGGCTCAGTCAGTTAAGCACCAGGTGGTGATCTTACGGTTCATGAGATCGAGCTCCAAGTCGGGCTCTGTGCTGACAGCACGGAGGCTGCTTGGGATTCTCTCTCTCTCTCTCTCTCTCTCTCTCTCTCTCCCTCTCTGTCTGCCCCTCCCCTGCTCACTCTCTGTCTCTCTCTCTCAAAATAAATAAATAAACTTGAAAAATTTTTAAAAATACAGATTCTCTGGTCTCTGATGAGATTCTGATTCAATAGTTTGGAGCGAAGACTAAGACTCTGTTTATCAAGTTCCTTGGTAATTGTTCTTATTAGATGAATAGGAAAATAAAGAAACAGTCTATAATCTCTTCCAGTTACAACATTCCACAAATCCATCATCATTGCCCACACCAGATGCACCCTTGAAAAAATAAGAGTAAAATCTTTTCCTGATTGGTAAACATATTACAAATAAAAATAAAGAGAGAAAGAAAGAAAAAAAAATGGTAGACTAGATTTGAGAGAAAAAGAATTCAGAAAAAAAAATCAAGATAGCTAGAAAAGACTAAAAGTGCTTCATAGATTCTACTGGCTAAACTTTTCACCCGGTTACCATGACAACCTCCTTATATGCTGTAATGCAGAGAAAATTAGATATTAACCTGGATGGGCCTTTGCAGAAAGAGAGATCTTTCAGACAGTGCTGATTTAGGCTGTTCTGTGGACCACACTCCTAATGTTCTCATCAGTTCTTCTAGTGGACCTTGGTAAGATCTGAAATCTTTTGCTTTTCTCACACGGAGACATGCGGAAACCCAGAGAGAATAAATTAGGGCTACAGTGAGATTTGTCAGTCCAAAGCCCGTTGGGTCAATAACTTCTCTACATTTTGCGTCAAAGCCCTTATTAATATATGAGAAAGCTCAATGAACAGTGGATGTTGTCTCAGCTCAGAGGTTGTGTGTTGACATCCACGATAGGGGAGAGGGTTGTGTTAAGTTTCAAGTAGTTATAGAGTGATTTGCTTTTGACCTGTTTTGCTTCCAGTAAGCCTCAGGTACTGATGGGTGGAGTCATTATTTCCACAAGTGAAGTCTTGCTGGCCTGTAGCAGCATGGTTAGGGTTCTAAATTTTGTTGGAATGTGGCAGTTTTAAAGAGTAGTCTTACAGGGTGCTAGAGCTGAAAGAGTCCTAAGGAAGGTTAGGAGGTGTCAGAGGGCATCCAGTCCACACACTCTTGTGTTTTAAAAAAGGAGAAATCTAAAATGCAGAGGATATAACTGACTTTCCCCAGGTGGGGAGATGAGCAGAGATAAGACCAGAACCTAGAGTCAGTGGCCATTCTACTACTCAAGCTGCTGCTCATTTTAATCTCTCCACGTAGAATGGTTTTCCTACACTGGAAATATTTTCTCTATTTTATGGGCTGAGCCACGTCCCAGAAGGCAGTGGCCAAGACTGCCTGTCATTGTGCTGAGAGAGATGCACCCAGGCCTCTGCTCCTGCCTCATCTCCCCTTCCCAGGCCAGAAAGGCCTACACATTCTGTGGCAAAGCAGAGCATCGTTGTGACAACTCTAGGAAGGAGGCTGTCACATACTGACCTATTAGCAGCACTAGAATCTGTCCTACGGCTGCAATGTGCATTTCAATGTAATTTCCTGAAGTGTTGGCTTTCATACATTTCTTTATGAAAAGGATGCTGCTTTTTTCTCTCATTATGAGTAATTATAAACCCTCATTCATTGAATTAAAATAATACAGAATGGAATTTTCAGAGGGTTTACCCACACTTTAATTACAATAATGAGAATATCAAACAAATTCCTGCAGAGAATGAATGACAAGGAAACAACTGTAATAAAGATAACAGAGATTAAGTAGTCTAGAAAGAGCAGAGGTTGGTAAGCGGTTATTTTGAGTAATAAGGTAGCAAGGAGGTATTTGCCTCCTCCTTTGGCTGCCTCGAATATAAGAGGCAGAACCCCTGGAGCTTGGGGAAAGGAGAAGGCACTAGAATGACTTCTATGAGCAGGGTTTGATGGCATGGTCCAAGGAAGAAGAGGTTGCCTGTGAAGAATGTCTTGCACCATGATGGATGATAAACTTTAATATCCCATGTGTTATTTACTGATTCTCAACGTTAGTAATAACCTATAACCTGTTAGAAGTATATTGCTTGGATTATAGTGTCCATATTCAGGGCCGGGTAACATAGAAAAAAGCCAATCATTACAGGCATGATGGTGACAAGTTCACCAACGAGTGATAACAAGCTGGGAATAAATAGGGAGAGTTGACCCCTAGGAGAATATATACACTCCCCACACACTCCCAAGAATCACTGATAATACTGAGAACAAACTGGATTTCTTCCTATAATGTATCATGGAGGATTACAGTACTTTATTCAGATGTTAATTGAAAGGGTGGCCTCCAGGGCTAGAAAATTTAGAGACACTATGGTTCTGGAATCATGCAAAGGTTCTTTTAGGACTAGAGGTGTGTATGTACCACATCTTATTTTCTCTGATTTGGGCTGGAAGATAAGGGAGAAGAATAACAGATGAAGAAACATGCCTGGCTAATATGGAGGTCACAACTTCCACATAAATGGGTTTATCAGTAGAGCTGAGCTCTAACTATCCTTGGTATCTGGAATTTTCCACTCTACATCTAGCTAGTTCTCCAAGGGTCACTTCTCAGGCTATAATGAAGTAATTTCTTATATTTTAAAGGCTTATGTAAAGGTTGATCATATAGGGTGGTTCATAAGTAAAAGAATTATGGAGTAGACTATTTGGCAAGTTGCAGTCTCAAGGCCTCAGATTAAAAAGGCAACATTTTCTACATCTGGGTGTTGTTATGTTCAGTTATGTCCAGTTGTTGTTATGTTGTTATGTTCAATTATGTCCAGTTGTTGTTATGTTGTTCTGTCCAGTGCAGGTACCCCTTTATTTTAATAAGATCTCAGACATTGTTTTTAAGGTATCTCATTAAAGTTATTCTCGTGGCCTTTCCTTTCTTCACTACAAGTGCAATTTCAATGTCTGAAGAGCTTCCTATTTGGGAAGAACATTCAGAAAATTCCAGAAGGCAGAGCATCTGGAATTTTCAACTCAAAATTTAAATTTTGACTATACATGAAAGAGGGAGAAGTTACAGGAAGTTGGTGTTAAAAGATCGATGAACAAATTTTCAAGGCAGTCCCTTGGCCATCGAACCATATGCAAGTCTACCTTGTGGTTTCACCTGACACAGATCAGAAAGAAGAACCTCTAAGCCGGTAGCTACTGAGTCCACCAAGACCTCTCACCCAAGAAAGATGGTGTAGTTGTGTGTGACTTTCACAGCACAAAACGAAATGTTCTTGATGCCTTGTCTTCTCTAACCTTGGGCACCTGGGAACACGTGTTATCTAGCAGGTCACTGGGGCATGTCTTCCCAAATTCAGGCAAACATCTTCTAATCCGACAAGAATAAATACTCAAGGGGAAACAGAATAAAAAGAAACACAGAGATTCATCACAACAAAACAACAGATGAATATTTAAACTAATCTAAGTATGACCAATGAGCTGCATAAACTGTATCATTAATCACTCTGGCACACATGAGCGTGCTTTCTGGGCTAAAAATTATGCCATTAAAATTCTGTAAAACTCAGTCACAGTGCATCTCTCTCTACTGATTGGGGTTAATGTTGATGATTCCCAAGTTTATGATGTATTTTCTGCATTTCGTGAGAAACTTTTGTCTCTCCTCTTCATCTTTGGGTAGGGAAAGGGAGAGGTGGGGGATGGGTAATTTTGAGGAATTATGGAGTGAAGATGTCAATTGGGACAACTTGTCTCAGCTTTCTAACATCCTTACAGCAGTGCTGTGTGAGGATGGTGGTGTTGGGGATGAGACGTTATACCCGAAGCCCGAGTAAGTGACTGGACACAACAGTCTTGGTCTATGACTACCTGTGGGGAACTCAGTGTCGCTGCCTAAGCAGTGCTCAGTGCCCCACTCCAGTGGAATCTGTTTTAGGTTCATATTTCAAGCATGAAGGAGCTCTCTTGACAACAGAGATTTCCAGGCTCTGTTCCCATCATTGCTTCCATCACACTGATGAGCTGTCAAGACAGTGTGGTTGAGAGTGATGGTAGGCACAGGGGCTCGGGTCAGGGAGATGAGAGCAATAGGCAGCCACTCTCAGAGTTCAGAAACCACATGAGGTACACCAAAAGGGCCATGTGTTCCCACAGCCAGAGTCTCCAAGACAGAAGCAATGCTGGACATCCCTTAAGAATTCTTGTATATAATTAGATACAGTTAGTTAAATATCATTCTTACTTAGAGCATGTGCTCCATCAGTTAGAAACAAAAAATCTCCTCTGTTGTTATCATGAAACCCTGTTAAATAGCCCTCATGACATGTTTATAAGCAATTCTTGGATCAGTTTGGGGCAGAGGTACTTGAAGCAGAAAGGGAAGACACTATCTAGGGCAATGTGCAGGAAGGGGAAAGGCATGGGGGCAGAGGAAGTGAGAGAAGGCATTCAAGCCCTATGGAGCAGCCACAATAGCCACAATGTTCTTTTCCTTCGAGCCGACCCTTCCTACTCACAAAGGAGGTGGAGGCAGTGAAGTGTTCCTCATGCGACAGCAGAATAGGGAGAAAACTAGAGCGGGAAACAGTATCTGATTCCCTTCCTCATCCCTGCCCCTGTCCTCCAGGTCTAACTCTGTACACCTTTGGGGTAACCGCCTGGGTCTTTGGGGGGCATTGCCCTCACTTCCCAGGTCTGAGCGAGGTGGCTTCTCTGTGAGCCATCCACGGTCCTGCACCACAGGCACTGGGCTGTTCCCTTGTCTGTATTCTCTACTTAAGCCCTGAAAAATGCTCACAGTGACTTCTCAGATCACCACTGTGTCCCCAAGGCCAGCTCACTTGCTGGCACTCAGAGATGCTTAACAATATTTGTTCAACTGAACTAAAAACGAGGTCCTCAGTTTCGCAGGACAGGTGCTTCCTCCATCACTGGACTCCCAGAAACCCTTCTCATCTTTCAGGACTCAGGGTTGGGGGACACCATGTCTAGAAAGCCATCCCTGATGGATGCCTTGGTCTACTTGGGGTACACTGTATTGATGTCCAGCATGGCGGCACTTTGCAATATATCTCACTTACTTATTTACAATGTTGTCTGTTCCTGCTAAACCCTTTGGGGGTAGAGAGCATGTCTTGTTCTTTTATGCCCCTAACACCCAGCTGACGCTGACTTACTGGTGCATAATAGATGTCTCATGTGTATTTGATGAATTTCATTGAGTTGACTCAATGGGAGACTAAGTCCAAGAAAAGAAAAGAAAAGAAAAGAAAAGAAAAAAAAAGGCCATCCTGCCCAAATTCTGAAACTGCTCGTCCCTCCATCTTGGCACTATTTCCTTTTTGGCTTTATTGTTAGAAATTCAACAGTCAACAGTCTACAGAAAACAGAGAACTGAAACAGTTGCCCCTTGAAGATGCAATGCATTTCATGCTTCACGTGGGCACAAGGTCGAGAAGAAGACATACAAGAAATTATTGAATAACCAACTTGGTGATTGATGGTCTCGACACAGAGTGGCACCTGTTCCCAGGAGCTGCCTGAGAGTTACCCCATCCTAGTATTTGACCTTTTCGGTTTTTCTTTAATTATGGCAGAATTCAGTCCTGCTGGTCTTCTTTTTCACGCTCACCTCAGGAGACAAATACATTGTGTGTTTCAACACAGTAGTTTGAAGAACGGTAATTAAAGGTGTTTATTGTAAAAAAGAAAAATACGGTTGCTTTAGCTTAAGCCAGATTCTATGGTTTTAAGGCAGATAATAAATATATCAAAAGAAAAAATACTGTTTTACTAAAACGGTGGGGTATACTATCATAAAACTCCTGCTTTAATCACTTAGTCCTTCCAATGTAACAAGAAATGAATGAATAAAAATAACTCAATGCCTTTAACTAGTGTCTTTCTTGACTGAAAAGAATATGAATTCTCAGGCAAAGAGAGTTTAAGGCAAAGAGAATTTATCAGTAGTGTGAGACTATGATAGTAAAAAACCAAAAGTTCAGTCGTTTCCTTCACAAATCATAACCTGAACTTTCCTTCCCTCTTTCCTATGTTTTGGGGAAGATATGCCTGCCTAGGCTGAATAAATATATAGTAAAAAATGTAGTTAGTCTGAGACTAGTGATAAGAGTAGGATGAATTGCTATTGCTTTTTGGTTTTTTTTGGTTAAGAAAATGTGAATGGCAGGTCATGACTGTGAGTGTGTGCAGGATACAGAACTTTCTTTTCATTAGTTTAGCACGAAGGTTAAGGAAGAACACAAGGAGACCTTGCCTTCAAGAGGTGTGTTCTCCAGTGTGGAAAACGGACAGATAAACTACTAACTAGCACGCAAGTCTCAATCACATGGAAAATAAGGGTGAAACGATACCCTTCGGCTTTTGGTTGTGTGGAGAAGTCAGTCAAGAACACTCAGAAAGAGGGAGATCAAAATTAGACGTCGAAGCATCAGTAACATTTCGGTAGTCAAGAAGAGGAAGTAACAACATCCCACACTTGCAAATGGGAAGGATACTGGATGGTCTGAGTCCAGGGTCCCTGAAAATCGAGAATTCCTAGGGTGGTGCTGGAAGATGCATTCTGGGGAAACTAGAAGGCGGTCAGGGGGGATCTGGGGCCATGCCAAGAAGGACCGTGGATGCCATGCTGAAGAAAAGGCCTCGGCGATTTTTTGGAAAATTATGTTCATTCCAGTAAAAAGTTAATACATGCACTGACATGCTACGTCCAGAAACACTCACGGCCCAGTTGCGTTGCAGATGGCGGCAGGCTGGAGGGAAGGCAAGGAGGAGGGCCAAGCGAGGAACAGATGCTGGCCACCAAGACAATGCTGAAGATTTCAAAGAGTGATTTCATAAAGCCCTAAGGCTGCGGAGACCTTGGCTTCAGAGCAAGAAGACCGGGGACTGGTCTTCACATTCCTGGGAGCCCTGGACCCATTTAGAGGAAAAGGACCTTGTGACCCATGTTCCCCAACAACTTTTCAGTTCAGGAAATGAGCCAAACAAACAAACAAACAAACAAAGCAACAAACCCTCTGTGTGATGTAAGCCTGGCCTCAGACAGTACCTGATGCTGTTTTGCAGTGACAGGCAAACTCTCTCTACAGCACAAATAAAAGTAGCTGTCACACATTTGTGCGACAAAGGTCTGGGTTGGGAACCACCGCGGAGGACGCTCCTGGGTCCTGGCAGTCATTGGTCTCGGTCACTTTGTGCACTGAGTAACAAGATGCCCCAGCTCTCCTCTTCTTGGGCAGCCTGAATGCTCAATGGCATCTCGGCTACAACTTCAATTCCTCAAACCCTCACATTTTCTCAGTTTTCACTTCACTCCTTGTTCCACATGATTCTAGCTCCTTGCGTGATTCCCCGCCCCCCACCTTAGTTGCTAGTACTTGGTTCCTGAATATGTTTTCGAAAATTCAACCGGCAACATGCTTATATTTATGGTCATCCTTTAGAAATGAATTTTCTGCCCCCTAGCGCAGATAATCACTCGATTCTATCTTGCAACCATAAATATTACAAATAAATAAACTGACATTAAGAAATTATGGGAACTTGACCATTACTACCATTAGCCCATATTTACAGAGCCCTCATAAACTACCTGGTACCAACAGCTCAATAAATCAATAGTTCGCCGCAGTTGCAATTAGACCTTGGATCTGTTGCAGATATTCATAAAGTCTCCGAGATTAGATGTGAGACTGCTGTCAGAAATTGCAGGTCCCAGTCATGTTATTTTCCATAAGATGATGAGAAACATGGGCTGCTAGGGAGCAGGAGGAGGCTCCTGGATGCTCTGAGAGAGTTCTTGGGATCTGTGTGCATCTCCGGATGCTTTTCTCCATCTTTTCAGGGAATTTGAACAGGAAGCACTTGTGTCCCACGAAAGCTTGCATGGGAAGATTAAAAACGTCAATCACTGCCTTTCACCAGAACAGAAAAGCCTGGGCATTAGAACTGTGTGTAGCCAACCCTATTTTGACCAGGCATTCTATTACCTGTTCTGAAACAACATTTTTCACAAGTAGGATTGTCTATTTGGAAGGGGGCTAAGTGGACTACCACTATGTCATTCACTAGAGTACACTCTACTACTGTCAGTTTCTAAATCAGCCTAACACACGTGGGCATTTCTTATTAACCTCTATGGTAGGAGGCCTCGGCAATGCTCTTCTGACTGAGTAGTGTCGTAATGGTTTTAGAATTTCGACCAGTGCAGATCAACTACTTAACTATGTTACTAGTTAGACACTAGTTACATTCTCGTTCTAGGTGAGATTCTAAAACTAGGACATGTGTACAGAACAGATTTTGGTCGTTTGATGGTTTGCAGAACCAACCTAAAATTCCATTTTAATTCATACTATTAATTTTCCTTTAATATTATCTCTTTAGTTGCTATCAATTTTTGTCACAAGCAGCCTTTTTACATAATAGAAATGAAAACATTTTAACAACTCCAAGAATTTTTATTACCTCTATTATATCTGCTTCAATTTGAATTATTTGCTGAAATGGAGTTTCTTTGTTTATCAAATGAACTGTGATAACAGCAATTAGTTTCATAACATACTGATAGATTTTGGAAAGGATTTCATTGTTTAGGGAAAATGTTAATTTTCCTTTTGTACATTTCTGGGACCAAGTCGGGCAACCTTAGGCAGATGAGAAGCATAGACAGCGGGTTCAAGGCAGGGACTGCTGTCTTATGAACGTTGTCAGTGTAATTTATTCTGACCATCTATCAAGGAATCTCTTGCTTTGTGTCTAGGCATCAGTACAAAGCATGAGAGATGAATTGCGTTTGAGGAAATATCCTCCCTGAATATTTCTCTTCAAATCCAGAAATGAATAAGCCTTTTCTGAGACGTTTGGAAAGGGGGATATGCCATCCTCATCGTCTATTTAGCCAAGAAAGCCGAGTACCTGGGCAGATCTGTTGAAGAAAGGGAAGGAATGATATTTCAGAAAAACTCCTCTTCTTGGAAGTCTCCCTTATAAATGCCATAACTCAGCACCTAAGATTATTTAAAAATCTATGGGATTAGGGAAAAGATACCTTCCTACTTGACAACCAGAAATTTCCCTACTACAAACACACCAACATGTTAGCTGGGAACTATGATGATGCTGGGGACTTTTTCCTTCTTTACACATCTCTGGGTCTTCCAAAATTGTTACAATGAGCATGCATGACTTTTATAACCCGAAAAAACAGATATTCTTTTAAGCAATCAGTTTCTCTTGTGAAGTCTTATGACTCTGTGATTCTCTCTCGTCTCTGCACCTCTGCCTTGCTTCAACTGCTTTTCAGACCTACACAGTTCGATGAGAGCACTCCCTACAAAAGATGCATCACGTGCACAAACTGGCTTCACTGAGGCTCCCCTGAGTGACCTTGGAGTTGAGAGATAGCAATGGGTGGCCACTGCGATGAGCGGCACACTCAGGAAGGCCTTGCCGAAGTCATCGGAACAATTCAAACATCACAAATCTAGCTGCAGGGTTGGCAAAATGGGGCCCAGGTGTCACACCCAGTACCACCTCTGGGTGGAGGTCAGGGGTCCACAGGGTAATCAGACGCTTCCTTGGGAGGAGTCGGGGGCCCCCTGGTTTCTCTGCAGATAACACGGAGATGTCCTGGTAGGTGCAGAGACTGGACCTCTTAATTCAAAACTGGTGCCCAAATCACAGATGTATGTGTGTGTGCGCTTTTTACATTTGGAGACGAAAGTAAATAGAACATGTACAGCTCAGCCACAGGGCTTGTCAATTTCCTTGGCTTCAGAAAAATTTCTAGTCGATGTCGTTGCAAGGGAAGATTGAAATCAGAAGCAGATGGGCCCTTTCATTAGGCTCTGACACCATGTTTTTGGATAAAGTGAGTTGGTGAATTGGAAAAGATTAGGGTTTGAGATCCTAAAATACTGAAAATATGTATTCTAATCCATCAAATCTACAAAACAGTGTTGAAATCTCCCACCTGGAAACTTTCATTTTGAAAGCTGCTTATTAATCTCTGTGGATTCTAGAAAGGAATCCTGGGGAAAAAAAATTGACTTTCTTGCCAGCATTAAGGCAAAATAGTGTGCAGAAAGTATCTGTCTGTGAAGTGAAACACCCCTCTGAGGATGAAAGAAGCAAGCGGGTGGATCCAGGGATGTTTTAGGGAAAGTTGGAAACGGGGTTCTAATGTTTCCAGGTCAGTTAGCATGTTGGCTACAAATTGAGTGATGCTAAATAGTGTGGAGGTTCAAAATCACATGGGACATCGGATCTGTGATTATAGGCACAGAAAAGCAGCAACAGAAAGGCATGTACCCGGGCTTCATGAATGCCCCCGAGGTTTGGGTGTTTCTCACCAGGGACGGCTTCTCTGTCCTTGGGTTTAATAAGCAGGGTTCACTTTAGCCACTTCTACAGGAGGGGAGCTGTTCGCTCTGTTTGTGGAGTTGAATGTTGGATGTAACACAAAAGAGCCCCAGGAAACCAGGGGACCAGTTCAGTAAGGACACGGCACGTACACATTTGATACACTAAAAATCTGATTCAAGCTCTTTAACCACAAAAGAACAAGATGGCTATTTGCATCGATTTTTAAAAAAATAAATACTATCTGATGTTCTACAAATTAAGGAGGTAAAAGTGTGGATTTGCTTTATGCTAATGGCCGGGGATTTTCTATCAAGGGGCCTTGGACAATGCTGTTACAAATCAAGTGTCTACTCTCAGAAAAAAAAAATGGTAGCTGGGTCACAAAACTCTAGGGCACGGTTGTGGGGCTCAACAATAATAATGACAGAATGTGCTAGCATTCTCCTCACAAGAACTTCACATTAAAAAAACAAACAAACTTTCTCTAATTTTCTCTCCTCAAATTTTCTCTCTCAGTTGGGCTTCCTTCAATTAAGGCAGCAGGCTTTCGACTGCGTTCTGCCCTAATTCCCGCAGAGCGCGGCAGTCTACTGTCACCTGATATTTCCAGGTTGGTTCCGCCAGAGTGTTAGCTTTCTTTGAACCTGGAGCTTTTCTATCTTTAATTAGGATCTCTGTTGAGATCTCTAAACTGTGCTGGATGGGCTTTCAGTGTTTCGCTAAAAGACTTCAAAAGCAGTCCTGGATATCTTCGTACCCACAAGGGGTTAGTGGTAGGAAAGATGGCCTCTTCCATGTTGGCAAAGGTTGTCTAGTTACTCGGCAGAGTCTGATGTGTGGGTTTAGGGAAGCTGACCAAAGTTATGACGAAATGGTGATTAGGATCTCTGCTAGACATCTAGCAAATAACTACAATAAAGAATAACGGAATTCATTCCTCAAATGCCCTTTCTCAACGGATCCACGTGGGAAGTTTTGTGGTGGTGGTGGTTGTGTGAAATGAAATTGTATTCCATTCTTAAGCTCATTAGAAAGACTCCGTCAAAAGAAGGTGGGGCTCTTTCATACTTACTTTTATTTCTTTTTAAAATTCATGTTCAAGTATCAAGTTTAAAAGGTAGTCCTCTTGCGCAGTTGCCAGGTGGTGAACGGGTTCATTTGCAAATTTACATGTATGAGCTTGTTGCTTGGAATTCAGAGCCCATTTTCCCATAAATGCTATAGTGATTTGAGTTCCAAATGAGGTCTTTAATAGCTTTACTACCAACTGAGAGAAAATGAAATAATTCATGCAGAGGATTCAGCATTGCAATCATTCAGGAGCACTGCACTATTATATATAATTCTGAGTAGCATCATATATATGGTTCAAAAACTAAACTATGGTCAATTTCCTAGTGCTGAGACGTATCAGCTAACACTATTTTGTTTCCATGACCATGGTCCTTCATTTCGCAGCTGAAAATAAATCACATGGGTCTATTTTACTCATGATGTTACTTAAGTTTATTACAAATTACACACACACATACACACCCAGATATATGTGCCTCTGCATCATACACTATTTGTGTACCTAACCAATAGCCATTCACACCTTTTCCTTTACTGCAGAGCCTATAAGTCGCGATTACGAACAGATTAAGGCAATTAGGGAAATTCTATTCATCATGCCAATAATTGACTTAGGGAACAGTATATGATTCAATGATTCAGTTCTGGTCAATGACACATAAGCGGAGGTCCTCTTAATAATCTTTAAGAAAGTGTTTTTTTTTTCTTTGTACATAGAAATTAAATACAGTAATAATCTCTTTTCGCTGGATGTTGCCTCTTTATCTATGTGTGATTCCTGGAACTAAGGCAGCCATTTTGTAAGAATGGGGGGTGGGGTTAGCGTCTAGTAGATCTTTAAGGAATATGCTGGGAGCACAAGATTTTCCACTTCTTTAAATATAATGACGGTTAATACCTCTATCTATTTGAGTTCTCACACTGTCGCTATATTGGGCGTTCACTGTTGACAGCACATAATCTGGTTACTTAGAGCTCTAGTGATATTTCAGTTCCACTGTTTATTCTGCACGGAGGAAAAATCCTTGAAACCAACGCACTGGAACAATACCTCTCTTACCTTGAATAAGGTCAGTCTGAGAATGAGTTTCGACTGTCAGCATGTTGGGATGAAGGTGGAAAAATAAAAAGGAAAGATTTCACAATCATCTCCTGGATTGAATCTATACCAGATACTCTCATCATCGTAAAAACTCGCAGAGTATCAACCATAGGTTCCTTTATCTCATCACTCGTGCATAATAAGAGCAAATTGAAACTATAATGAGCATGTCAGAGAGGAGCATGATGGGACACTGTTGATGGGTCTGTGGGAAAACAGGGATTGTTATAATCCGCTCGTGGGAGGCTAAATTGGTGTGAGTTTTTCAAGGGGATTTTGTAAAAATCTTACAAATCTAAAATATTTCTTAAATTTTCAATGTTTATTTATTTTTGAGAGAGAGACAGAGTGTGAATGGGCGAGGGACAGAGAGAGAGGGAGACACAGAATCTGAAGCAGTCTCCAGGCTACGAGCTGTCAGCACAGAGCCTGAAAGGGCGCTTGAACTTACAAACCATGAGATCATGACCTGAACCAAAGTCGGACACGAGGCCAACTAAGCCACCCAGGTGCTCCAAAACTAAAATATTTCTAAACCTTAACCTAGAATATTCCATTTCCAGGGATGTTTCTTACAGACAGGCTTTACACATCCACCAAGTATGTACAAGGATATTATTGTAGTATTATGTACAATGGGGAAGAGTCACTTAACAATACTCTGCTATTTAAAGATAACATTACTTTTCCCCTTGGAAGTTAGAGATCAGGAACTTGAAATCCGTGGAAGAAAATAAAAGCTTAATTAATTCTTGAAAACAAAACAGAGTAACGAGTGTGACTCTTTTATACTTCTTATCAGTGTGACACACTTCACTAGGCAACTATGAGTACATTTATCAGGTTGTGTTTTGTTTTTATTCAGAAGATCGTTTTCAATTCTTTAAAGATGATATAACTACTTTCCATTTCTGATTTTATGACAGACAGGGGGTTCTGAAAATCCCCAAAATAATTCCGACACGAGCTGCCTAGAATAGAACAAGTGTCCTTTTAATGGATTGCTGAGAAGTCGAGAAAGTAAGCAAAATCCCAATGGCATAAAAGGGAGAGTACGATCAAGGGCAAAGTGGTGAGCAGGCACTTCCCTGGGGTCATTTCCTTGTCTTGGGAAACAAGGGCATTGAGTATGCCCAGCCTTCCAGGGATGGAGGAATGCGCTGGGCTCTCACAGGGAGAAGTGTGGGAATCGAGAAGCTTCACAGACCTGAAACCCCTCAAGGCTCTATCTCCAATAACAAGCCATAGGACTACTGGCCATAGGAAATAGTGATGCTTGTCTTGGCCAGGATACCAGAGTAGCAAAAAAAACTTTCTTCTGAAAATTCACGATCACCAGCCTGCCCTCACATAGGTTTACCGCTTCAATTTCCATAATTTGAGTGTCTAGGAAATCCCGGTATAACATAAATAAGAAAGGTTTAAGAAATGTTATAAGAAATTTATAAGAAATAAACATAAAGTTGACTGAGACTATGTATCAAGGCACCTAGGAGAAGCAAACTCAGATCTACTCTGGACAAAAATCAACATCAACACAATAGGACATCTGCCCTAGAAATTGCAAACTAAGAATAAATCAAATGATAACCAAAATTGACAAAAGAAAAAGGAAGAAGTCATTGTGAAAAGCGTCAGAAAAAAAAAAGCCTAGACCTTCAAGATAACAGAATAAACAAGATATAAAACAAATGTATGTATCTGTCTTCTACAGATAGTAAGAATGTGAAAACCTGAGAATAGAATAAAATACCACCTGGAAAGTTGGGAAGACTTAAAATGAACCAAAAGGAAATTCTAGAAACAAAAGGTATAATCAGTAATAGCACAAACTTTGAAACTTGGACATATGAATGGTGATCTATTTATACAATGGAATACTCAACAAAAATAAAAATATATGGACAGAACTATATACGACTTGAATGAATCTCAGAAACATGATGCTGAGTGAAAGAGGTGCAAAGAATTCATACTTTGACTTTTGGGGCACCTGGGTGGCTCAGTCAGTTAAGCACAGGACTTCACCTCAGGTCCTGATCTCGTGGTTTGTGGGTTCAAGCCTCACATCGGGCTCTATGCTGACAGCTCAGAGCCTGGAGCCTGCTTCATGTTCTGTGTCTCCCTCTTTCTCTGCCCCCGACCCGCTTGTGCTGTCTCTCTCAAAAATAAATCAACATTAAAAAATTATTCTTTTTTTTTTTTAAAAGTAGAATTCCTACTTTGACTTTCAAAATAGATCAGAGCCACTGATTTATGTATTTTAAATAGGTGAATTATATCTATGTGAATTATATCTCAAAACTGTCAAAAATGCATGTCTCCGCACCCTCAATAATTAGAAAATGTAATTTGTTAAAAGATATTATTTGCAGAAAAAGAGATACTACTTGCAATACCAAGCTGTGCAAGAATTTCAGCTAGAAATTTTAAGAACTTTATTAAAAATTAGCAATATGGGGAGACTTACTCTATGAGAGATTGATTGCCATTAAAAAGACATATCAATACAGGGGCGCCTGGGCGGCTCAGACGGGTATGTGTCCGACTCTTGGTTTCAGGTCAGGTCATGATCTTGTGGTTTGTGAACCTGAGCCCCATGTCAGGCTCTGTGCTGACTGTGGAGTCGGCTTGGGACGCTCTCTATCCCTCTCTCTCTGCCTCTCCCCCACTCATGTTCTCTTGCTCTCTCTCTCAAAATAAACAAACAAACAAACAAACAAAAAAAAGCTGTATCTGTACAGAATGAGATTTGTACAGCTTTGACAATATGACCAAGGGAACAAAACAGAGAGTCCCAGCAGAGACCCTCGTATAATGTATGTTGATCATGGCATAGGCTAAGCATGTGGGGGGGCAGAGGGCATACGGGGGACTCTCTGGACCTGCTGCTCCATTTTGCTGTGAACATAAAACTTCTCTAAGAAATAAAGCCTAAAAATAACCTTGATGTATGACAATGGTGGCTTTGCAGGCCAGTAGAGAGAGGATGGTTTTTCTCCCATTATGACGATAAGAACTTGGTTATTTATACAGTAAAAATAAGAAACTGGATATCAAAAAATGAGTTCCATATATACAAATGGCCTAAATGTAGAGAAAACTTTAAACTTTTAGGAGGAAAAAAAGACAGTATCATCTCTATGGCTGAAGCACAAAAAAGAAAATTTTTATGACACAACATAAACACTTAAATAAACCCTAATAAATTCTACTATAGGCAAATTTTAATTTGCCTACATCAAAATATATAATAATCCAAATGAAAAGCCAAGACCAAGACCAAAGATATAAACAGACAATTAATACTGAAGAAATGTGAAAATATGCTCAATCTCACCATGAATGAGGAAAATTCAAATTAAATTTGTTTATCCTCATCAGTTTACAAGATCAAATTGGTAAAACTAACTTTGCCTATACTGACTACCATTGAGCAAGTTAAGCCAAAACAAGCTTTAGAAACTTACTTGGGAGTGTTAGTTGGTAGACTGATTTGGAAATACCTAACGAAAGGTTTAAAACCCTGTAATTCCACTCTGAGATATAGTTACCTTAGCGAAACCTGCATTTAACTACACAGAAGCAGTAAACGAATCCTCAGAGGGGTAATATTTGCAATAATAAAAAAACTGGAAGCCATCTAAATTTTCATAAAAGAACATACAAATAAATTGCAGTATAGTCATGTGAATGGAACACTGTTAAACAGAAAAAGGTAATTAACTATAGTCGCATACATCAATTTAAGTAGCTCGCAGAAACATACAATTGAATGAAAAAGCACGTTTGTGAAAAGATATGTATTATATGATGGCATTTATTTAAAGTTAAAATATGCAGCATACTCCTACACACACACACACACACACACACACACACACACACACACACACACACAGAGATAGTCTTTGCTTTGCATGATTCTCATATGCAATAAATTTCAGTTACTGTGGTATATTAAGTATAAGCGACTGATTGCATTATATACAAATTTCCTTATGCAGGTGCTCCATGTTCAAGTTTCATTGGTGGCTCCTCTGTCCACAAACACCACAGAAATGACAGATGTGCACCAGAATCACTGAGCAAGCCTGTTACACCTTTCAAAGTCTGTTGATGCTTGGTCACTGCATGTCTGTGATTCTTTTCACACACAGACAGCAAAGCGTGCAGTTGTTTGGGTTCCTTGTCTCTCCGTGATAAACTCATGCAAAAATTCATAAAACGGTTGCCGGCAGGAGGGATTTGGCCACCAGAACCGGAAGCACACCAAGGAAATGAACGCGGGCAAGGAAATGTGAACCGAACACAAATGGAGTTACAGAAGACGTAACAGACTGTGTCACTGTCTAAGAGACTCCATCCAGCCAAGCGGCTGGAAGAACTTCGTGAAGCAAACTTATCTGTGGAGATAAGGATGTGGCTGTGACCAAAGGAAAGGATGAAGATGTTTTGGAGGAAGTGACACTAGCAGAAACATTCACATGAAAGGAACTGTCGAGGATACTTTCTGGCATTGAAAGTATAAAGGTTAAATGTTGGAAGCTGCTTCGAACTCAGAAAGGAACAGGACTAAACAAAATGTCTTCCTCCGTATCCTTAGTTATACACTGAGAACAAAAGAAGCACCATTTTGAGTGACTCTTGATAGATTTTTTTGGCAAAGAAATAAAACACCTTAATCTGCCATGTGTCTAACCCTTTAAATGACAGCATACTTATTAGGAGTGCCCGGGTGGCTCAATCAGTCGAGCATCCAACCTTTGATTTCAGCTTAGGTCATGATCTCACAGTTTCTGGTATCGGGCCGGCCCCTCACCAGGCTTCGCACTCACAGTGTGGGATTCTCTCTTTCTTCTGTCTCTGCCCCTCTCCTACTTGCATGCCCTCTCTCTCTCTCAAAATAAATAAATGAACTTTAAAAAAGAATAAGTGACAGCATACTAAATAAATATCAGTTTTATCAGTTTTTTTTCTTATACATTCATTACTGAGAGTAAGAGTTTTTAAATATTTTAAATTCTTTGAGAAAAATTGTTAAAGGTTATGGAAAACTGTAATGTCTGCCGTTGATTATAAATATTGCCTTGAATGGTTTCAGCTTGCACATGTTTTTATGTCCCGCCACTGTACAAAGGGCAGACTGCCCATTTACACATATATGTGATAAATATAACATGTAAGATATGCCGGGAAATGATATATAACAAGTTCAGCATATATAGTCCCTTTTGGAATGTGTGGAAGAGGAAATATGATTGATAATAGGCCCACAGTGAGCTTCAACTGTGTTTATGTTATTTTTAAAAATTTTAATGTTTAGTTGTTTTTAAGAGAGAGTGAGCGAGCACGGGAGTAAGCACGAGTGGGGGAGGGGCAGAGAGAGAGGGAGACATAGAATCTGAAGCAGGCTCCAGGCTCTGAGCTGTCAGTACAGAGCCCGATGTAGGTCTTGAACTTACAAACCCCCACATCATGACCTGAGCTGAAGTTGGATGCTCAACCGACTGAGCCACCCAGGCGCCCCGCCTCAGCTGTATTTGTAATGTTTTAAATATTTTATCTCACACTGGCTTTATGAAAATTATTTGATTACTCTGTGCCTTTCTAGAAGTCTGAAGTGTTTTATTCGAAGAAAAAGAAATAACCATGTCACAGAGAAATAATGCTTTGTAGAAAATACAAGCAATAAAAGGAGCCCTGGAAAATATAACTAGCCCCTTAACTTGGGTTGTCAGTCCTACGAATGCAGTGCAAAGTCTTTAAGGAAAAATAGGAGTTTCTAGAAAGCTCACTCTTTCTTTGATTATAAGTTGCTAATACTTGGTGAGGAAATAAAACTGTACGTGCTCACCTAACCCCTTCTATCCAATTTACAGGCTGTTATATGATTCAAGAACTAACTCTCTGGTTCAACTCAGAAGCACTCTGAAAGCACATTGGATTTTATGGTCGTTAAGACGTTTGCCGTGAAGAAATGTCCTGTGAGGGCAGTAGAAGGATGCTCACGCCCCGTTGCTAGGTCACAGGAAAGTTACAGGGAATCTCAGATATGAGAACCCAAACATGTCTTTGTACTTTAAAACTTCTCAGTCTATGTGCTAAGAGGGGCGAGTTCCCATTGTGGTAAGAAACATGTTAGCATGGTTCTTTTCTTATTAAGCTAGTAAAACAAATTGCTGGACATGGTCTTACTTTCCTGTGGGTGCTGTAACAAATTACCACAAATTCAGGGGCTTAACCAATAAAAATTTAGTATCTTACAGTTCTGTGAGTCAGAAGTCTGACATGGGTCTCATGGGGCTCAAATCATGGGTGTTGGACAACATTGTGCCACTCTGGGGAGAATCCATTTCCTTGCCTTTTCTACCTTCTAGAGACCACCTGCATTTCTTGGCTCATGGCATCTTGCCTCCATGTTCAAAGCCAACAAGAATAAGTGGAGTCCTCATATCATATCTGTCTCCCTCTTCTCTTCTGTCTCCCTTTTCTACTTTTACGTACCCATAGGATTAGATGGTACCTACTCAGGTAATCCAGGATAATCTCCCCATTTGAAGATTTATAACACTCATATCTGCAAAGTCCCTTTTGCCACATAAGGTAACACAGTCATGAGTTCTGAAGATCGGGACGTGCATCTCTTTGGGTGGGGGGCATTCTTCTTCCTACCACAGACATGTTTTCATTTCACCTGCCGTAGAGGAATTCAAGATCCCAGCGCAAGACACAGACATTTTATGGTATCATGGATTTAATAATGATTGTTCTATAATAATGACTGCAAGTAAACTCCGGTTAGAACTCACTCTTATAGATATCCTTGGGAGTTTTGAGTGAGGATGCAAAGGAATCTCACCCTAAAACAGAGTATCTACAGAAGGACAATCACTATTACCACATTCCTGTCACCGATGTCATCAACCCTAGAGGACAAACTCAGGTCTCATCGTTGGTTCTTACGGGGCTCAGTCTACATTGGGGAATAAATGAACTTTCTGCTTTCCTAAAGCCAGTCTCCAATCTACATGTCCAGAGATTTGGTGGGAGGTTTCATTTTCACATTTCAATATTATTTTCGGCCATAAGTACACACAAATCTGTAGTTTCAGGGCTTTAGGTGGAGTCTAGTTTATGAGACAGATTATTTCTGTATTGTCAATGTACAAGACTGCTTACAATGGAGAATATCATATTTTCTCCATAAGCAGCACAATTTGTTTGCCTGAGCTTTAAAGAATATGATATTTCGCCTCTGGTAGACTTTTGAGGCAACTGAAGTAATCCCCCAAGTCCAATGAAAAAGCCCTATATTTTCTGAATTTGCTCTATTTTGTTGGGAGCACTTAGCTGTCTTTTGAAATATGTGTTTACTTAATAGAAGACAAGGCGCCATTTTCCATCAAAAACTCATAAAGAAAAGAGATCACATAATGAAATGTATAGAACACGTGTGCTGCATGTCGCGGCCGCCATCAACGTTGCAAGAGCCCCCAAACCATTTAGCTCTCTGTCTTTTCCAAGTAAGTGTTTCTGTAAAAACTGCTCTCAAAAATGACCTTTCTTTCTGTTTATATAAGGCAAATCAGAAATACAGATGAGTCTTCACAAATGTGTGAGCCAGAGATGTAATAGCTGAAGAAATATTTGCTGGAATGTTCTATATATTCTTATGAGAAAAGGATCTGGTGCTTGGTGAAGCTTAACCCCAACTCGAATGTACACATTACTGTGAACATCTACTCAAAAATTGAGAGAAATTATTTGAATTGGCCACTAACATGAAATAACAAATTGTGAATTAGAGTTCTCCCATCAATTCTTTTTCTTTTCCTCTAAGCACATGTTAAAACAAACAAACCAAAGATTAAAAAAAATACAAATCTTTAGAATTAGCCACCTGGTATCAGATCTAGATGCCTACTTAAGGCCTTTTCTCCTCCCCTTCCCGCCACCCCCGAAAACATACAAGTTCCTCTTAAGCTTATTGGCAAAAGTAGAATTTATTTTTTAATTTATATTTGAGAGAGAGAGAGAGAAAGCATGAGTGGGGGAGGGCCAGAGAAAGAGAGAGACACAGAATCCAAAGCAGGCTCCAGGCTCTGAGCTATCAGCACAGAGCCCAATGCAGGGCTCAAACCCATGAACACAAGATCATGACCTGAGCCAAAGTCTGGCGCTTAACTGACTGAGCCATCCAGGCACCCCTAGAATTTTTGTTTGCCTTCATCAGTATCGCTGCTTTCAGCTGATTCTCTCAGTGCCTATACCTGTGCTTTCATAAGCCTTTGTGCATAGAGAGTGATTTAGATACAATGAATATGTGGAGATTTGTTAATAACATGTTCATCTTTCTGTGTTGTTCCATATCGTGTTTGTTTTCTTCCCAAAATCACAAATGCATTCAGGATTTTTAAAAGTCATACAGACATCAACTCAGACTACTGAAAGCAACGGCTTCCTAGGGGAACATGGAACCCAGGAGAAAAATCATTACAGATTTCTACCAAATTGGAGTGAACTCAAGTCAAACAATTTTAGGGAACAACTGAATCAAAACAAAGGTCTCTTAAGTAACCAAGCAATAATCCTTCTAAACCATGCCGGGCCACTGAAGCAGAACCCTCAGAAGCTCATTGGCTCCTTCAGATCAGTTTATGATAAAGTCCTCCATGGATCATGTATTTCTTAAATAAGATTGAGCATTTTGAGGGAAGACATTTGTAAGATACTGCTTCACCTTTAGCCCCAATTTTCCAGTTTACGACATCTGCACGTTCCTCTTGATGCCATTTAGCTATATCAACGCCCTTCAGCACCTGCCTGTTCCTTGAGTGCATGTGGGGGAAGTCAGTGAGGTGAACAGCAAAGCTTTGGGAAGACAAGATGGCACGTTTGTTAGCATTTTACGAGACGCCACAGTGACAGGAACGACAGCCTTGCTCTCTATCTTGGCATCTCCAGGAATTCTTCAGGGAGAACGCTAGCAAAGGCTCAGGCCCATTTTTGAAGGTTAGGTTTCCCATAAATAAATGGAAAGCATTTATTTAGAAATGGAAAGCACTGTAAGGACGGTAAGTTGCCAAGAAAATCTGTAATTGGGAATATACCCAAAAAAGAACAGAACTCAGTCCGGTCAGAAGCACTTTCCTCGGGATAGGAGAGTGGAATACAGCATCTCAGTTTCCTTCGTGACTCACAGAGACTTGCTTCATAAGCTATCTAGATTCCCTGAAGACGGGGAGGATAGATGTTCAATTAATAATTCTTTCCTGGGACAGATCGACAGGCACTCCATGTGGTACTATTTCTTCCTGCCTGAAACACTGAAAAAAATCCGAGTTCTATTTAAAAATCTAACCAAACCATAACTAAGAACAAGGCTAAGAGGTTAGAACAGGAAACATTCCTGTGATGAAAGATGAAGCCTTTTAATTACATTTTGAAGAACAGGAGCCAAGACAGAAGCTCTATTTGTTTATAACATTTTAAATGGAGCCATCACTGGGGTCATGTGTTGTCTTCTGAGAGCTTGCTGGAAGAGGTTCCACATGAAAGAATTACACAACAAAACCCCACAATGGGTGTGAGAAACTAAGGTACCTGCATCAAAAGGGCAAATGATATTTCACAGAATGTTCCCTTATTCATTGCAAACTCTGCACCATAACTGCCAGAGTGAACATGAGGTATTATTAGCTGAGTCTATACAATTGAGCTTTTCTTGTTAATGTTTTTAAGACTCAAAAGGCTATTTAAATTCTATCATAAACTAAGAAAAATTTCCACGGTCATAATTCTTGTGAACAACGGCACAATTTATGTAAAGCAGTCGATTGAGAAATACCTTATTAAAAATACAAGACATAATCACATACTAGAAATTGTGTTCTAGGGTTGACATAATGAAGGATTTGGACTATTGGAATATTTGCTTCAGCATGGTTTAAAAGAGCCATGCAGAAACATTTTGTCTACTCGTGAAAAGTGAGACAGATTTGGTTATAAGTTAAATACCGTCATTTCATTTGCTCTATTTCGGATTCGCTTTTGCAATAATTTTAATGTTTGATGAAATACTGAATTTTTCGAAGTTACCATAAATCCTTTCTTTATAGAATCAACTAATAAATCACTTGGATTTGTAATAGATATTTTTATTGCCTTCATTCAAGAAATATGTGTATAATAATCTTGATTGAGCACAACATTTATGCTAGGTACTGTCTTAGGCACTGGGGACCCAGAGATAAATTAGAAGTAGGGTTTGCTGCCAAGAAGTTAATTGTCTAACTATTATCTTAGCGAAACTCCTATGAATGGACTCTCTTTATCAGGAAACTAATCGAGCAAGGGGAGAAACCATTATCCACAAGTTTAATAAATTATAAAGTTCTGTGAAGGACACTGGTTAACCATATAAAACAATTTTTTTTATACAAGGTTTCTACATGCTCTCATCTGATGGGATTGACCATACAGACAATCCTAGGGAAAGATGAAATGTATTTTTCCCCAAACTCAACTTTTGGTGACCTTACCAATTTTCACTGGTAACTCCTCCCCTGACTTTTTCTCCTCGATACCTCTCCTCATTAACGGAGCTGGAGAGGAGGTATGATCACTCTCATTGTCTTCGGGAATAAATTTAGGATGAGTAAATTTCAGTTGGTATGTTCGTAAAATTTCTTCTTTAATATTAGAATCGAAAACTTTTTATTTGCTACAGAGATTTCAGGTGGTAGTAACCAGACAGGAGGTATTGATGATTGGGCAAAGTATCCTGGAAGCATATTTATCCTACTTATCAAGTCTAGTCCTTAGGAATTCTGATCTCATCCCTTCATGGTAACTGGGATGGAGACATCCTTAGAAGGATCTGTGCACTGCGTACTGCACACCTCCAAGCTAGTGCCCGTTCCTTTTTTTGGGAAAGACACACAGCAGCTGGAGCTCCTTGAAAACTCATCTTAGGAGCTACTGACCACTGTGCCTTCTTTGCTCGCTTCGTCCATAAAGTGGAATGTGCTCTGTCAATGCGAGGATTTCCCAGCCACCTTCCCTGCATCTCTTGTAGGAAGGGAGTCGGGCCCACTGACATCTCCTCCGCATTTAACTCAAATACGCCTTTCACCCTTCTCTCCCAGGGTCCCATATTTTTTTAAACACAGATGACTTTTTTTGGTAGCATACATTTAAATTTTTATATGTGTGCATACCAATCCTTCCCATTTTTTAAAACAATTATATAACAGCAACAGTAATGCTATATGAGCTCCCTGTATGTCAGGCTCTGTATGTCACGTTGAACAAGAATGGGTCCTGGACTCAAAAGCACTTACATTCCAGTGAAGGAACAAAAGCCACGTAAGACAACCAATGTAATGAATTCAATATGAGAATATGAAGATCCTGAGCTGTACTAATACAATTTTAAAATCATTTTTTCCTCTTGGGGCACCTGGGTGGCTCATTCGGGTTAGGCATCCGACTCTTGATTTCAGCTCAGGTCATGATCTCACGGTCGTAAGATCGCGTACCACATCAGGCTCCAAGTTGACAGCACAGAGCCTGCTTGGGATTCTCTGTCTCTTCTCTCTGCCTCTCCTCTGCTTGTTCTCTTTCTCTCATAATAAATAAAAAAACTATTTTTTAAAAAAATCATTTTTTTCCTCTAAAAAAATCAAGATTTGGGGCAAAAGTGAGTATGTCATTTAAATAAATCTCACTGGCTAACTAAAGTATTTTGTACTAAGAGAAATGATTAGTTATCATAAACGGATAATAAATGTTCTCCAGAGCTGGCGTTCTTAGCCTGGGGTTGGCATATGACCTTCAAAGTGTTTCCACTGAAACATTCTCTCTGAAATTATATGCAAAATTTTGCATGCATATGAAAATATGCATTTTTCTAGCAGTGGGGATCATAGATAAGGGGATTCTTCATTCAAAAAAAAAATAAAGATCCATTGAAACGCTGCTCTAAACACGTTCAGTCTATCGAAGCTTTATGAAATTCTTAATGAACATTTTGCTGTCATTTTAAAAAAGTATGTTTACTCTCTTCCCACCAGGAGAAGATGTATGTGGCTGGGAGTGGATGTGGCAACTGAAGGAGAGAACACAGCCAAAGTATCAAATTCTAAATATCTTGTAGAAATTTAGAGAGGCTTTTCTTTCCTCATGATAATTAACTATACACACAGCTAATTAGCGTGCAGAAAGATAGTATTGAGCCATGGATAGGGAATTTGTGAACGCAACGGTCTTTTTTAGTAGAAAATCACTAAATTTTTTTTTAATGTTTATTTGTTTTTGAGAAAGAGACAGAGTGCAAGAGGGGAGGGACAGAGAGAGATGGAGACACAGAATCCAAAGCAGGCCCCAGGCTCTGAGCTGTCAGCACAGAGCCTGATACAGGGCTCGAACTCATGAACTGTGAGATCATGACCTGAGGTGATGTCGGACACTCAACCGACTGAGACACCCAGGCACCCCAAAATCATTTAAATAAATAAACTTAAAAAAGGGGGTGCCTAAGTTGCAGGATACAAAACCAACGTACAGAAATCGGTTGCATTTCTTTACACCAACAATGAAGCAATAGAAAGAGAAATAAAGAAGCGAATCCCATTCACAATTGCACCAAAACCCATGAAATACCTAGGAATAAACCTAACCAAAGATGTAAAAGACCATAAAAAACTTATGAAGGAAATAGAGGAAGACACAAGGAAATGGAAAAACATCCCATGCTCATGGATCGGAAGAATAAATATTGTTAAAATGGCAATACTACCCAAAGCGATCTACACATTCAATGCAATCCCAATCAAAATTGCACCAGTATTCTTCTCAAAGCTAGAGCAAACAATCCTAAAATTTGTATGGAACCACAAAAGACCCCAAATAGCCAAAGTAATTCTGAAGAAGAAAACCAAAGCGGGAGGCATCACAATCCCAGATTTTAACCTCTACTACAAAGCGGTAGTCATCAAGACAGCATGGTATTGGCACAAGAACAGACACATAGACCAATGGAATAGAATAGAGAACCCAGAAATGGACCCACAAGCATATGGCCAACTAATCTTTGACAAAGCAGGAAAGAGTATCCAATGGAAAAAAGACAGCCTCTTTAACAAATGGTGCTGGGAGAACTGGACAGCAACATGCAGAAGAATGAAACTAGACCACTTCCTTACACCACTCACAAAAATAAACTCTAAATGGATGAAGGATCTGAATGTGAGACAGGAAACCATCAAAATCCTAGAGGAGAAAGCAGGAAAAAACCTCTTTGACCTGAGCCGCAGCAATTTCTTATGCAACACATCTCCAAAGGCGAGGGAATTTAAAGCAAAAATGAACTATTGGGACCTCATCAAGATAAAAAGCTTCTGCACGGCAAAGGAAACAACCAACAAAACTAATAGACAACCGACGGAATGGGAAAGGATAATTGCAAATGACATATCGGATAAAGGACTAGTATCTAAAATCTATAAAGAATTTACCAAACTCCACACCCGAAAAACAAATAATCCAGTGAAGAAATGGGCAGAAGATATGAATAGACACTTCTCCAAAGAGGACATTCAGATGGCCAACAGACACATGAAACGATGCTCAAAGTCACTCATCATCAGGGAAACACAAATCAAAACCACACTGAGATATCACCTCACACCGGTTAGAGTGGCTAAAATGAATAAATCAGGAAACTATAGATGCTGGCGGGGATATGGAGAGGCAGGCACCCTCCTACACTGTTGGTGGGAATGCAAACTGGTGCAGTCACTCTGGAAAACGGTGTGGAGTTTCCTCGATAAAATGAAAATAGAGCTACCCTATGACCCAGCAATTGCACTGCTAGGAATCTACCCAAGAGACACAGGAATGCTGATGCATAGGGGCACGTGTACCCCAATGTTCATAGCAACACTTTCACTAATAGCCAAATCATGGAAAGAGACCAAGTGCCCATCAACTGACGAATGGATAAAGAAGATGTGGTACATATATACAATGGACTACTATGTGGCAATGAGAAAAAATGAAATCTGGCCATGTGTAGCAACATGGATGGAAATGGAGGGTATTATGTTAAGTGAAATAAGTCAGTCAGAAAAAGACAGATACCATATGTTTCCACGCATAGGTGGATTTTGAGAGACTAAGCAAAAACTAGGGGGGAGGGGAAGAGGAGAAAGGAAAAAAAGACACAGAGAGGGAGGGAGACAAAACATAAGAGACTCTCAAAGACTAAGAACAAACTGAGGGTGAGGGGAGTGAGGGAGGGGGGAGAAGGGGTGACGGGCATTAAAGAGGGCACATTTTGGGATGAACACTGGGTGTTATATGTAAACCAATTTGAAAATAAACTATTAAAAAAAAAGGGGGTGCCTGGGTGGCTCAGTCGGTTAAAGGTCTGGCTCTTGATATTGGCTCAGGTCATGATCTCATGGTTTGTGGGATTGAGCCTGGCTTTGGTCTCTGCACTGCCAGTGCAGAACCTGCTTGGGATTCTTTCTCTCCCTCTCTCTGCTCCTTCCCTGCTCTCTCTCAACCTCTCAAAATAAATAAATAAACTTTAATAAATTTTAAAAAATATACATAGAAAAGGCCACCCATTTGGACAGCCATGAATATAAAGGTATGAATTGATGAATAATTAAGATTGTTTCTGAATACCAACTAATGGAGAACTTTATTTAACAGCCGAACTATTAAAAAATACCAATTTGAAAAAAAATAGATCAGAGAATCCTACAGAAATATTTTCTAACTCTTCTATATGCTCCAATAAAAACACTTCATTTGAAAAATCTTTCTCACCACTAATACCTAGATAGTTTGGTAGGTATTCTTGCTTACCAAAGGAGAATAAATCCTCGCATTAATGTATAACTTTTCTACAACTGAAGCATATATACATTTCAGTTTAGCTTAGGATAAGAAGAGTACGGATTCTTTTAGGTCATGCCATTCTTGAACTGGTGACTTTAATTACTGCAGTTGTGACCTTAGCCACCAAATTCTCTTACGCTTCCAAGCACACTGATCACAAGATACGAAAAAACAAAATTTAATACTAATAAATGTGGTGTCAGTAATGATTTAGTACTAATCCCATGTGATGGGATCTTCCAGGTGGGTTGCTCTGTACCCTCCGCTAGGGTGTGTCGCTGCTGTGAAATCCGTATAACAGGACTTCGAGCCTTGTTATGTGCAAAGATATATGCTGAGTGCTTGGCTGAAAGGCGGAGGTCCGTGAGACAAAGTCCTGGGGCTCAAGGAACTTAGAGGCTCTGTGGTAGATCTGCTTCTCTGCTGAATGAGCTAGATGCTTCTCGATCATTGTAGCAGGCTGACTTCTCAGGTTGGTCCAAAATCCATGCCCATCCAGAACCTCAGAATGTGACTTTACTTGGAAATAGGGTCTTTGTGGATACAATCAAGATAAGGATGAAGATAAGATCATGTTGAGACATGGGGCCCAAGTCCAATGAGGGTATCCTTATGAGAGACAGAAAAGAACATGAAGACACACAGAGATGGCAGAAGACCAGGTGAAGATAGAGGCAGAGAGGGGAACTATGTCGCCATGAACCAAGAAATGCCAGGAGTCACCAGAATCTGGAAAAGGCAAAAAAGAAGCCTTCTTGAGAGCCTTCTTGGGCCAATGCTTTGATTTTGGACCTCTGGCTTCCAGAACTATGAGAGAGTAACATTCTGCCATTTTAAGCCACCAAGTTGGTGGCGATTTCTTAAGGCAGCTCTAGGAAACTGATGTACTGGTTATCTTATAACATGTTGTCAGTCCTCAGCTGTCTGAAATCTAGGGCCAGAGAATCTTTCGCTGTGCAGAAGGACTAGGTGTTCTTGGCATGGGAAAGCCTTGCTAAACTGTAAAGGCTCAGACAGGACTTTGGAGCCAGTCTGCCTGGGTCAGATTCCAGCTCTGTTGTTTACGGTGTGACTTGAAGCATATGACTGAACGTCTGTCTCTCTCTGTCTTGGTTTTCCCATCTGCAAACTAGCAGTAGACTATTACTATCTTGACCTGTGAAGTGTTTCAGCTATACCTGACACGTGATAGATAATCAACGTTACCTATAATCAATATTCTACAACTTTATTACATGACAAATGTTCCTTCCTAGGTTTCGCCACAAAGGCACAAGGTGAGCCTTGCCCACGGCACATAAGAGGGCTGGGAACCGAGCTTTGGTTTCCTGTGAAGAGAACTCTCCTCTCAAATGCACTGCTCTGCAGGGTGCAGACTTCACGTTAAACTAGAGCATCTTTACCTTTATCCTTGCGATTCTTAGCTATCCTTCATGTAACTGCTCTACCTGGACTGTGCCTGCGACTAGGGAGCCAGTCAGTACGGTAGGTTTTCAGGGCTGCCGTAGCAAAGCACCACAAACCGTGTGCCCAAAACAATGGGAGTTTATTCTCTTAGCTTCTGGAGACGAGAAGTTCTCAGTCCCAGGGTTGGAGGGGTTGGTTCCTTCTGAAGGTTCTGAGGGAGAGTCTGTTTCCTGTCTGCTTCAGCTTGTGGTGGCTGCTGGCAACCCTTCACATTCCTTACCTGTGTCAGGGCAACGCCTATCTCCTTCCTGTGTGTGTCTGTGACTCTGTCTTCTCCTCTTATATGGACACTAGTCACAAAGGATGAGAGCCCACCTGGTTCCGGTGTGATTTCATCTTAACTTGATCATCTGTGAAGACCTATTTCCAAATAAGGTCAACGATCACAGGCACTGGGGGTTAGGGCCCCAACACAATTTTTTGGGGGGGACGTCAGTCAACCCATAGCTGTCACCATGTATACATGAAGCAAAACAAAAAGCCAGCACTCACCGACAATTTGACAGATTTATTAAAAATATTAAAATACTACCTTTTTTCTGAAAGTTTTCACACAATTAAGAAAGGTTTATCTAAAATTAGTAGCTTTAAAAAGTCTTAAAAGGGAAGACTGCTATTCTGAGAATCTGACAATAAGTTTTAAGTGTGTGTTTATGTTATATCATTGTTGGATGTGGAACTACTGTCACCCCTTCATTGAATGTCCTCATTTCCTTTATTAACAATGTTCCTTTTGGTTTTTTAAAATACATATTTGAGAAAGATAAACTGCATTAACCCAGATCTTTGAAACTAAACATAAGCGAAGAGTTTAATATTTTAATTAAATTAAACCTTCAAAAGATTACTCGCTCCCTCCTCTTTCTGACTCACATACTGTCTACTGCCTAGAGAATAGATTCAGCTCTTGGCTTAGCATTTGCAGATTCCTCTGGTTCCAAGCCTCATTTGAGTACTTCTTGAAATGCTTACTATGTGTCGCATGTTTATTTATTTATTTTTTAATGTTTATTTTTGAGAGAGAGAGAGAGAGAGACAGCGTGCAAATGGGGGAGGGGCAGAGAGAGACACACACACAGGATCTGAAGCAGGCTCCAGGCTCTGAGTTGTCAGCACAGAGCCTGATGTGGGGCTCAAACCCATGAACCGCGAGATCGTGACCTGAGCCGAAGTCAAACACATAACTGACTGAGCTGCCCAGGCGCCCCTCGCTTGTGTCGTTTTCTACAGGAACCTTTTGCTTCCATCGGTTTGGGCTACTTACTGTCACATACGTTCCAGTTGAAGCCTTCTGCCCCCTGCACCAGCCCTGCATGCAATGACCTCTACTCATTCCTTCCTCCTTCCCTTCAAGATCCTGGTCCAAGTGGTTCCCGAACCTTCTGCTTTTACCTTTCCATGCTTCCTTGTAAAAGAGACGCATCTTTTCATCTCTCCATCTCATTCTGCACTAGGTTATAAATTCCTTGATTGCCAAAACCATCGGTCTGCAGCCTGTCGCAGAGCCTTGTATACAGCTGGTGCTCAAAATACAGTTTGAGGATTGATTCTTTTGTTCACCTTAGACTGTAATTCATTATTTCTGAGTGACTTTGACAGCAATAATAATGGTTGCATTTGGCAATTTGCATTTATGTTTAGTTCATATTAGTTTTACAAAACTGAGGGGTTGAAAGAAGTTTTATTCTTTTTGTATAATATGTGTGACTACCATTATTGAGAACTCACTGCCCCAGTCACTGTTACAGGTCTTTACATACACTTGTCTGATTTTATCCCCATAGCAACCTTTTGTACTAAAGCATAATTATCTCTGTTTCACAGATGAGGAAATTGAAGCTTAGTGAAATTAAACAAGTTTCCCAGTGTCACACTGCTGATAAATGGAGGATTTGAGCCTGGGTCTGCCTGTCCCCAAATGCTGTGTCCCTAGAGTTTCTATAATTTCCCTGTCATAAAAACTTTTTAGAAAATTTCTTAAAAACAGAGTCTGGGGCTCCACTCTAGAATTCTGAATCAAAATCTCTGGGGGCATAAGCTGGGGACGTGCATCTTGACACCCCGCTTAGGGAATTTGTGTGATCAGACAAATTCAAGAAATATCTCGACAGTTCAGTATCGTTTGCCAGTATTTATAAGTCCCTGTGGTTAGTACTTGCCTATACAGGGTTTGATTCTCATCACGGTTTCAAAGAACACAAAGGTTCTTGCGGTTCAAACTGACGAGAGAAACAAAGCTTACAGGTCCATTCTTGAAGGTCGGCTCCACCCCAAGTATCCCCAGGGTCTTGGGTTGACCTTGCCCTCTGCCTAAGCCTCAGGAACATGGGTGTGTGGCCTATGCAGGTTTACAAGGGTCTCATGCTTGGTTTGATGTTCTGCGGCCATTGTTCTGAAATTCTTAGTAGTTTCTTAACAAGGGGTCCCTAGTGTTCGTTTTGCACCAGGCTTTGTCAATTACTTAGCCGGTCCTGCTCTGGAATCTAGTGCACCAGAGATATAAATGACTCACTCAAGGGAAAACAGCACCATCTTTGCTCTTCTCCTTCTCTTTGGTTTTAAGAGTTTGGGAAGGGGCTGTTTGAGGTGGGGAGAAGTCAGGATGTGAAGTGGGGTGTGAAGCAAGGTGTGACGTCAAAGATCTGGATATGGGCTAAGACTCTTCTGGGAGGTTAGAGGGAAGAGATGAAGTTCTGTACCTGGACGAGGGGGTAGGAAGCAGAGGAGAAAAGTGAAGGGCAGCTTTGTATACTAGACAAGTTTGTGTCCACGGATGGCGAAAAACGGGAGAGGACTCCTACACAGAAAAGAGTTAAAATAACAGATCTGACTGATTTTCTTTGAAAAGACCTCTTTGTGAGCCTGGCTGATGGCTAGATTCCAGCAAAGCTCGACAGCACTCTAATAAGAGTGTCTCACTGTGCCTAAACTGTTGATATAATGTGCTGAACACCTACTTTCCTTCTAGGAGTCTCTAGACACAGGTGGCCACTGAGCATTTGAAATATGATTAGTGTGACCAAGGATCTGAATTTTTAACTCTACTTAATTTTAGTTAGCTCAAATTCAAATAGTCACATGTGGCTAGTGGTTGCCATATTGGACCGCATAGCTTGAGCACAACAGTGAGAGGCCACTGTCCCCACCCGGAATTCAGTCTACGAGTCGACCTGCATTGATTTTTCCTGGAGTAATAAGAGATTAAAGGTGAGAAAGAGATTTTCTTTCTTTGAAAAGACCTCTTTGTGAGCCTGGCTGATGGCTAGATTCCAGCAAGGCTAGCCAGCACTCTAATAAGAGTGTCTCACTGTGCCTAAACTGTTCGTATAATGTGCTGAACACCTACTTTCCTTCTAGGAGTCTGGAAATTGGGTCCATGCCAGGCAGGGCTGCCCACAAAGCCACCCCCAATACAAACCTGAGTCTCTAATGAGCTCCCTGATTGGTATGTGTCCTAAGAAGGCAGAGGTAGTTCTCTTGGGTCTCTTTTATGAAGGCACTAATCTCATTCCACCCTCATGACCTGATCACTTCCCAAAGGCCCCACCTCCTAATACCATCACTTTGGGGGTTGGGATTTCTACACTTGGATATTGGGGAGACACAGACCTTTGGTCTATAGCACTTACCTTGCTCATCCCAACCTTTCCTCAAACTAGTCCTTGGCAGCTACAGCTCCCTAATGTCTCTCTCCTGCTATCTCCCCTGAACAATCAACATGTATCCCCAAATTATAAATGATGACATTTAACTAGTGAACTAGGAAGGAGACATGGTTTTGAGTGGCAGCAAAAAGGGTTGGGAAGTGAATGTGTCACTCATGAGAGTGTAGAAAGTGTCACTCTACTCGAGGTAGAAATCTACTTTGTAGTCGCCACTGGCTGAGTACAGGTCTGGAGGATGTATGAAGACTTATGCAGGCAGGTCTACCTGAGAATTGCTAATAGCCTTCAATCTTATTCTGTAAAGTATGTTATGCTTGAGGTAACACAACCATATCTCTTTTTGAAATGCTGTTATTTTAGTTTTTTTGTTATTAGGCAACATAGAGAATGTACTGCATTTCAAAATATAATCTAAAGTGAAAATAAAAATGGAAAAGATTGGAACCAATGAAGTAAGCCTTGAAACACTCTCTACTATGCAGACAAATTATTCAAAGAGTAGAATCCATGAATGAAATGGAAACTGTCATCATAAAAATATACTTATTCTACGTTTATTATGTTATTTTCTTCCCCATCTTCCTGGTTGATACACGGAGAATTTTACAAAGCAGCTGAGAAAATGTTCTAAGTATCTTCCAGGCAGTGATATGTACTCCTTGGACCTTTCTGACATTAGGTTGAGCCAAGGCAAAAGCCACTTTTCTCTTTCTCACCTTTAATCTCTTATTACTCCAGGAAGAATCAATGCAGGTCGACTCGTAGACTGAATTCCGGGTGGGGACAGTGGCCTCTCACTGTTGTGCTCAAGCTATGCGGTCCAATATGGCAACCACTAGCCACATGTGACTATTTGAATTTGAGCTAACTAAAATTAAGTAGAGTTAAAAATTCAGATCCTTGGTCACACTAATCATATTTCAAATGCTCAGTGGCCACCTGTGTCTAGAGGCTACCATGTGGACAACACAGGTTAAAGAACATTTCCATCATCACTGTAAACCATTGGGCAGCACTACTCTAGAAAGCTAAGCAACAGGCCAACAAAAGAAATAAAGTTCTAGCTCCTTAGTGCCCTGTTTCTCCCCCACTGGAGAACTACTTTTAGAGAGAACAGCCCGTCTTAACTTCTTTATAGCTTTTTGATTGAAAGGGCATGAACAGATTCTTAAAACACTAGTACAAAAGGCCACAGACTCAAATTTATATTGAATGCTTTTACTATACATACGTAGAACTGTTCTGAATTAAGGATTAGTTCATCATTAAGTCAGTGTTTCCATGGGTTTAAGCCTGGGATGGCTCCAGACTGACTGGGACACAGAGCATCCTTGATGCTGACTATGGTGCACTCCCTTCTCCACAGTCCATTTGCTGCAAGGGTGCATGGGAAAGACATGTTCTGACTTCTAATCTCATTTTGTCTTCCCTGGATGTCTAACAAGAGTTCCTCTAACTACTGTGATCTCAAGTAGTTTTGAGCCCCCAGTTGGGGCTACCATGGGATTAAGGTAGGTTCAAGATGGAGGTGACTAGAGCAGCATCAAGTATAAATGCTAAATTCTCAGGGTAAGAGAATTGTGTGTGTGTGTGTGTGTGTGTGTGTGTGTGTGTGTATGTGTATAAAAGTGCCAGAAGGGAGAGAATATCTGTATGAAACAGAAATATATGGTAGACACTCTATTACTTTATCCTAAATATAAGTGTCATCCAGTTTTTTCTGGATTCTCTAATAGGCTGTCCTTGCAAAGGGATGTAAACAGGTAGGAAGGAGGCCCGCTTTTGGAGACAGGTGGGCTAAGAAAAGTTAGAAAAATGCTTTAGGAGTTTTCTCCAAAATAAAAAGTGCTCCGAATCTGTATGGAACGTGCTGGATAGCTAGTTTGTGCAAGCACATGCCGAACACACCTGTGAATCACTATCTTGAGAACGTAGAGATCTTGTCCTCTCTCTAAATTCCCATCAAGCAGAATGTGCTGTTTAGTGTTCAAGGTCTGGGGCCCTGGGGGTGGGCAACTCGGGGCATCTCCCTTGTAACGAAGAGGTCCAGACGGCAGGTCTTGATCACCTTGGAAACGTTAGCTGAGCAAGGAGGGGAAGGACCACTGAGAGTTGCTAGGGGAGGTTGCTACAGTATACAACCTTGCTGCACATAGATCCCAACAGCAGATGCTTTGTCCGGTTGGCCACTCCTAGCCTCCCTGTACATCAGCTCCCCAATAAACCTGTATCTCGATTGCTATCTTGGATCTTTCTTTTGGCCTCACTGGACTATCGCCCAGCTTAGGCTTAGAGTCTGCTGAGGTGTGGCTGCACAGAATTGATGTTCCAACCCAGAACTACTTTTGTTGGTTTCTCTTTCCAGATTTAACATAATTGGCTTATTTGTTGCATCCGAAGATAAAGTCTGGACACTGCTCACCAATAAATGACCAGTTTCAGATATGATATGGCCACCTATGGCCCAGGGTGGAATCAGTAGCTCATTCTCTGTCCTTAATTCCAAAGAGAAGCTGTAAAGTTTGCCTTATTACAGATGCTACCTTGAACCTTATCTTATTTCTTATACATGTTCAAGAGTAACTTCTTTTTGGAGTCATAGCAGAAAAACTGTCAGTTCTGTAGACAAACAACCACACTTAATTCTGGTACATCAGACTATCGTTATACTTAAACAATAACAGATGCCTTTTTCCACATGTACATTTGAAGGATTGAGATAAAGGCTTTATATCCTTGAAATATATACATAAAGAATAAATAAAGATGCATAAGAAATAAAATGCATCAGAGTATCTTCTCATCTCTAACTCTTGGGTCAAGTTCTCTTTTTACAAACTCAATTCCAAAGTGTTAGGTTACTTAAAAAAAAAAAGTGCTAGCTTTTAGCTTTCTGTGTTTTTTGTTGCTGTTGTTGTTGTTGTTGCTGTTTTACCTATGCAGAAAACTGAGGCAGTCGGGGCCAACTTGGTATCTCAGGTCAAACCAAAGCATAAACCAAGCACCCAAAGTAAATGAGGTTATCACATGGCAACCTTCACTTCTCGAGTCAGTCACACTATTATCTCAGGTATGATAATGGGAAGAAAACCAGAGCAGAATATTTTTTGAGGGATTTATGTCAAGTCACAAATCTGGTGAAAACCGGTGAAACACTTCTGTTACATAACAGGCCATATTTTAAGTTCAAGCCCAACTTGCATCCTACTCACTACAACAGAATTAAATTCTAAAGGCCGGGATACTATAAAACAAAACTGATTAGGATAATCTACTAGAATGGAACCAAGGAATCCTTCAAGCATCAGACACAGGGACTAGAAGAAAGACTGTCAGGCTACTTCATTGTCTAACACTTAAATCCAGAAAAACCCTGAACAGAAGAGGCACAGATAGAATCTTAAAGGGCAAATGACCTCTCCTTCATCCAAAGACCAAGCTACCCTTGCTGAGTCTGGTTTTTCTATTCACACTTAAGGACTGAAAGAGGTTCTCAATTATGCTTTGGTCTAGGCACCAAAGATAAATAGCTCTTGGGCTGGCTCAAAGATAAAGTGTATGAATGGGACACAAAGTCCTCTTCTTTACAAGTTGGGACTGTACACGCAGTTCAAGGAGCAGCTTACCAGGCCAACAGGTGAACACATATCCAAATGTACTGCTTTCTATGCACATATCTGGTGAATTTTGAATTGGGATATATTTTCTATATTAAAATATCTATTAAGATTTATATTAAAATAAATATGTTAAATATAAATTAAATATATAAATTAAGACATATAAATTTGTATTAAAATATATATTAAAATTTTTTAATGTTTATTTATTTGAGAGAGAGAGAGAGACACACAGAGACAGACCATGAGTGGGGGAGGGGCAGGGAGAGAGGGAGACACAGAATCCGAAGCAGGCTCTAGGCTCTGAGATGTCAGCACAGAGCCTGACTCGGGGCTCTAACCCATGAACCGCGAGATCAAGACCTGAGCCGAAGTCGGACGCTTAACCTGACTGAGCCACCCAGGTGCCCCCAAACTGGGATATATTCTAAAGATAGTAATACAGATCTTAATAATGCTTGCCATAGTTTAGAACAATTTTTTTTATCCCAATGACTGTAGTAAGATTGCTACTTTGCAACTGTCAGCAAACTTCAAGAAGAGGCGATTTTAAAAGTTTTCTTCAATGAAGTCTCTGAGTTTCCAAGGCCTGAATGCAGTTAGGACTGTGCAAAGAAGTTGTATGAAAAGCCAAGTGGATATCATTAAGCAGGTGAACTGGAACACGGTTTTAATTATGCCGGAGTGAGGTGGTTTATAGCTCATAGTTTAGCACCCTAACAATAAGTTCGAAGTACTGACTAATTGTAATTTTGTCAGTAATAACCTTGAGACACGGATAAACAAAAGTGTGAAACAGTCTGCTCCGGTCTCTGAAGGGCCGGGGTTGGGGGGGGGTTAATCTAATTTAGATTAAACAATGAGTTCTATAAATGTAATAACCTCATGTGCATCTTAATTTAGAAGGGCCAGGGAAAAGAGAAAAACTTAGCAAAAGCATTCTTTTTTAATTCTTAATTTGAAGATAATCATCAGATTCAAGGGATTTTCAAGGTACAAAAGAATAAAAGTTTTCATTTAGTTAAGATGAATAAACGTGCAAAAACCTTGTTGAGGTTAAAAATAGTTGCGCATATAAATCAAGTGATAGGTCCTCCCTTGGACCCCTATAGCGATTATCGTTGTGCAAGTTTTCTGCAATCCATCATGCAATGCCTCATGCGGCTGCCTCCATTGTTAGTCTGAGATGCTTATTTAAATCTTTTGAGGTTATTTAACAATTCATATTCATTTAATGAACGCATATTTGAGCGACTCAATGTGGTAGGCATTTCCCCGGCACTGGGATACACATGTCTACCGACGTCGCTGTCCATTGTTGGGGGCTAGAGCACTGATAACGCAAACAAAGAAGGAAAACAGATTGTGACGTGATTGTCACTTCTCTGGTCTTCATTCCAGGTTCCTGGAATGGAGCGGTTTGACTCTTAAAATCTCCGGAGTGATACACACGTCTTTGTCATTCATGGGAGGCCCCGATGGGTTATGCTCAGGGGGTGATTCCTGGTGGATCTGACAGAGTTTCGGGATGGAGGCTGGTCCTGCCGGAAAGGCCAAGTGTAGGATTCGAGGGATGGGGCTTTCGGCCACGAGACATCAGCTGCCAACTCCAGGGAGGAGAACGAAGAGATGTTGGAGACTAAATTCAATAAGGCTGCCAATGACTTAATTGGTCAATGACTTATTCGGCCATGCTACACATGAAACTCAGTAAAAACTGTGGACACCCAAAGCTTGGTGAGCTGTTTGGTGACACACCCTGATGTGTGAGGTGGTGGTGAGAGTGATGTGTCCTCATTCCATGAGGGGAGGACAAGGGAGCTTCGTATCCGAGACTCTCCTAGACCTCACCCTTTGCGCCTTTCCATTCGGCTGGTCTTGATTTGTATCTTTCATAACAAGTCTCTAATCTTAAATTCAGTGCTTTCCTGAATTCTGTGAGTCATTCTAGTGCATTAGTGATCCCGAGAGCATAGTGGGAACCCCAGATTTGTATAGTTGGTCAGAGGAGCAGGACAGCCTGAAACCCCAGACTTGTTACCCATATCCAAAGTGATGGCAGCCTTGTCAGGGACCGTGAAATCCGTGCTAACTCCGAGCAGTTGGCATCAGGATTGCAGACATAATTTCAGACAGCCAGAACAAGCCTAACTCTCTCCTGCAAATGGTTTAGAGAGATCACCTGGAAAGTTCGGCAGGGGAACCCAGCCACGGGGATTAAATTTACAGAACAAAGTCCCTCCTGGATCTGAGATCCTGTCACTCCTGCAAAGTGCCAAGGTTAGGGAAGGGACGGGCACCCAGGGAAGGGGACAAAAACACAGCTAGGCGAATCTCCTCTGTGGGATGTGAAGATTCCTCCAAACGTGAGCACTATTTGTAAGGACAGGCAGGAAAGTCAGTCACAGGCAGACAAATGCCGTATCTACCGTAAAACAGAAACACCTCCCCCTCCCCAAATTCTAAGTAAATTTACTTCCCATTTCCGAAGTGCGTCCGTGGCTAACGTTGAATGGCCCTGTAATATTAACGAGCCGATGCTTCCCAGGGAGTTGGCCACTTCTAATTGTTTAAAGTCACTCTGGAGTCTGGAAGACCAAAGCTACGCAAGCCTTCCTTCTTTCTACCTCTGCTGCTTTGTAATTGGACCTGCTCTCTGATGTGCCCAGAGGGCTCGATCCTTTAATGGGAATCAGCCTACATGGTGATCCTGAAAATTTCACTATTTCTGCTTGTCCTTAGACCTACTCCTGATTCTCAGTTGGTAGCTAGCAGCCCAGGGCAATAGAAGCGAAGGCTAGGACATTAAGAAAAAAATGGAGGTTAATCATTTCTGTACATCATTCTAGATTTTTCCCCCTGCCTTCTCCTTTTTTTTTCCCTGCCTTCTCCTATCAACCAAAAAAACTACCTAAAGTAGAAGTAAAACAAAACAAGCCAAACACAAATGTTACCAACTTTCTGCCATTGACCCTTCATCCCTGTGGTTGTGGGTTTTTGATCAGGCTTTCCAGATGGCTGATGTCACAGTGGGGCCAGAGTAAGAGTGCCAGCACCTCCTTATTGCACTGCTCAGCTGTCGAGAGGCAGGGACCCAAGGTCAGAATTCCGGGTCAGAGCTTCCTCCCTGGATCTCAACATTCATCTTGGCCTCAGGGAATTACTAAAGATGAAAGCTCTCATCAAACTGTCTCAATGTGCTCTGCCGTACACCCTCTGGGAGACCCTGGGCCAGTCACTTAACCTCCGTAGACCCAAGTTCCCTCGTCTGGAACACGAGGGGGTCTGCCCTGTTTGATCTCTGAGAGCCTTCAGCCCTTAGAACGCTGGGATTCTTTGTTCTTGCTTCCAGCTGTACTTGAGCAAGTGCCCACGACTACGTGTTGTGGGAAGAAATGGGGAAAGGGAAAGAATGTGGAGCATCTTCGGAGGAAATAAGGACTGGGAGGTGATCAGATCTTATCCATTCTGGGGCTCGCCCTGGCGCCACGCTGACCTTCTGGCCCCAGCTCCGAAACTTATCGGCAAATCCTCCCCCCTCCCCACCCACACACACCGTAAGTCTGGCTCTGTTTTCTCACTGCTACGCTGGGGTCAAAGATCCCACCTCATACAAGATGTCGGGAGAATCAAGAAAGAAACAAATACAAAGTTCTTTGCTTACAAGGTGCGTGCTGGGCTCTTTGCCTTCCTCATGTCTTCCAAGCCTAAAGCGGCAAAGTCAAAGGGGGTAAGCACACTCTCTACTCCTCTCTGGAGCCCAGGTAGTGGCTTCCTTTCTGTAATCAAGATCACATTCTGAGCCCAGATGAGCAGCTGTCCCTTTCTCTCCTTGCCTAGTCCTCCTCTGCCGCCCAGAGGGTGTCTCACCCTGAGGCTCACAGGCCTGGCCTGTGTGTGCCCCTGGGCACGTCCCATGGAGAATGATACTCGCTTGCATTCCCGTTGGAAACGTCTTATCTGTGGAGAGGTGTGGACACTGTCACTGCCTTGCCTCTCTCGGGAAGGGAATGGCTGGTTATGCTTGTGGCTTATAAGACTCTTGCAGTAAGGACGGCATGGCCTTTGTATTATGCTGGTACATACGATTCCCTTCCCAGAAACCAGAGGTCCGCTATCGTCTGGATGAAAGTCCGTCACCATCTTATTTCACCCTCGGCTTTCTGTCTGTCCTGTGTTCCTGGGAGGTGTGGCCTCCTTCCTCACCCTGTCTTCTTGGCGTCTCTGAGCTACTTTAGAGCATCAGCCACCGGCAGGTAGAAACTGTTTTCAAAAGTCCAGGTCTCTAGCAGAGAGTCGCTACACTTTTGTGGAACCAGGACAGAAATAAAATATTTCGGGTTTCTGAGAAGCTAAATTGGCATCTTAAACACCCAGCGTGACGCTGTCCTACAGCCAGAGAGGGTTGCTGGGAGGAACTGAGAAGAGTAACACGTTTTCGTGAATGGCTTCTACCCACGTGTACCGAAAACACTCGCTTTTGTCGCAAACTTGCTCCTAATTAATTGTTTAAAGTCCCGAATCCCTAGAGAAGATACGGGAAATCTTTAGCTCACAAAGCTGAGAATAAAGCAATTATCTGGCACCTACTTTATTTCTAGAATTAATTACATTCACCACATATGGTACAAAGAAGTCTTCTACCTCCAATTCCCCTTCAAAATATTTTATTTTTGTCCTGATTCCACAGAAGTTTAGCAACTCTCTGCAAGAATGATTCTACATTTACACTTGAAAACAGTTTCTACTTACCAGCGGCTGATTCTCTAAGGTAGCTTTTTTTGTTTCTTCCCTGGTGAGTACGCCTGGTGTAGGAGGGGGATTTGTAACCTTACGGGCATTTTTTATCTTAGCTAACCACCCATCACTAGTCAGACTTTGGGTTTCATTTAGATTTGAGGTTTCCATTCGAACGTGTCTGAAAAAAAAAAAGCAACAATCTACACCCCGCCAATAACAATGCTAATACCCCCACAGAAAACTAAACTATAAGATTAGAAGCATTTTCAGCACTATATGGGAAGTGCAGCAGACCTGAGTGGAACTCACTGGTTTTTCTTTAGAATTTGGATTATACGGGTCTATGAGTTCGGATGAGTCAAAGTAAAAAAATGAAACTCAGCAGGCATGATGGAATCAACCGAAACCACTTGAAACGGTTGGTCAGAGCCTACAAAAATGGTTTCATTCGCTAAGACTGGGGGATAGAACGGGGAGCTAATTCAAGACCCGGCTCGCCAGGGCCGACATCACTAAGACTCCTCAAACAGAGAAAGATGTTTTCTCACAATGGATTTGGATTTTTAAACTGCAGCTTTGCACAGACTTCAGTAAATGATACAAAGTAAGTTAATCTCTATAAACAACAGGACAAATGTGCTCTAACACTTTTTACATTATAACAATTGGAATTTTTTTAAATTTTTTTAATTGTTTATTTTTGAAAGAGAGAGAGAGAGACAGACAAAGCTCGATTGGAGGAGGAGCAGAGAGAGAGAGAGGGAGACACAGAATCCGAAGCAGGCTCCAGGCTCTGAGCTGTCAGCACAGAGCCCGATGCGGGGCTCGAACCCATGAACCGCGAGATCATGACCTGAGCCGAAGTTGGACACATAACTGACTGAGCTGCCCAGGCGCCCCAACAATTGGAATTTAATCCTTGAAACATTCATGCTATATTGGTAACTGGATGTGGGTGGGTGGGAGCACTGGTGGGGAGAGGACCCAAATGGCTGTTTTTTTAAAATAATTTCAGCCAATCATCAGCTGACTCAGGGAAACAACCTTGACCTTGTACAGAGAAAGCTGTTTATGTTCTCTGCTCTGTCTTTCCTCCTGAGGCCTCTCAGAGACTGCAAGGGTATACAGAAGTTTGTAGTGTCGATGACATTTTCAAAGAAGTGTTTTGTTCACGTGTAAACAGAAAAGCTAATATTTAACCTTACCTACCTCATTGGGGGCTGTGAGTATCCGAGGAAATCAAACATGTTAAAAACTGGAAAATGACATGATGTGGAACGGTTTCTCATTACGGTGCCCATGTTAGAACATTCTTAAAGGGAAGGTAGACATCAAAACTGCTACCTGGCAATTCAGGTACAAGGTATGATGTTCTCAGTTGCCTGCAAAAAAGGAAGATTCCTCTTTCTCCCTCTCAGGCACAAAAGCGTTCCGTATAATTGCAATTAAATATTGACTGTGCTTTTATCGTATGAAGTGTCAGGTGAAATATGGATTGAAACAGTCTCTCTTAAGCTGCCGCGCTGTAAGAATACGGAGCTCACGCGGTGCCAATGATTAAGACAGCTCTTTGTCTTATCAAGGGTCCTAAAAATGTTTCTAAGAACAACAGCCTTGGAAAAGAAATGCAAATAAACAATGACCACCATACTGCTCCTGTTTTCTCTTTTTAAATATGAAGTCTGTCTGAAATACACTAGATCACTCCTTTCTTGAACATCAGTTGGAATAATATTGTATTGCGAAATCTAATCTTAGAAGACATTTTGTTTTCCGATATTTTTTTCATGTGCGTTTCCCCAAATGCAGTTCGAGCTTTTTTCTCAGAGTACCTGCTAAAGTGGTAGACACATAACAGCCATGTCAGAAAATTTTCTTCTTGAAGACTGATTTATTGATTAAGCAACACAAGCTAATATTAGCTACCAACTGTTAACACCCTTCTACATACACTGCGTAAGGTGGCTGCAATCTTCTCTTTAAGAAAGTTAACAAAAGTGTGCAGAAGTGGGATTTGTATAACTATACCAAGCTAATCAATTCTTCATGGGGAACCCTTTCTTTAATTCATAGCTCGCTCCAGAATTAGCATTGGTAAGTGGGAAATATTTTACCTTTATAGATGAATGAATAATCGTGACATAATGAAACTGATTTTCATCAGACGGCACGTGGGAACTGCCTATCTTGAGAGTCATCCCATTGTACATCCGTCTCTCAAAATAGTTTTAAAAATACATACTTACTATTATTTTATGTCGATATCTTTTTTTAAACAGGTGAAGTTAAATTTCTTACTGCCTAGTGCTCCTCAGCCTGGCTCGACAAATAAAGTCTTATTGTTCAATAAATGCAGGATAAGGCTCTTTGACCAGTCTCAGTTTTAAACTGAGACAAATCAGCACAAGCTCAGTCTCTCTTTTGTACCAGGAACATTGCCTTGTTTAATTGCCAACAGCCCCCATTTACTAAGTAGTAAACACTTAAGCATGCACCATTACATTTCTTAGGACACTTCTTGGAGTCGTTGCAATAATTTATTACATCGAGTAGGTCTAATTCTCCCTTGATTTATGGAAGTGGTAATAATATTCCATCGCACAGAATGCTTTGCTAGGAGGAATCCAGACCCAGGCACTAAAATCTTTATGGCCTCCCCAGGAGGAGCTGGGACGCAGGTGGGATTCTCATTACCACAGCCGAGAAAGTGGAGGGGTTTGCCTGAGGTCTCGTGGCAAGTCAGTTATTCAAGAAGCAGAATCTGGGTCTCCCGATGCCTAGCGCGCAATCACAAAAAGCACAGAAGTCTCAGGAGACTTGCCGAAACCACGTGCCTAGACAAGAAGAGGGGAAACGACACCCAGGATGTTCATTACGGAATCCCCATGGCAACCTGGCACCACTTCCCTCCAACTCCACATAAAGCACACCGAAGGGTATCGAACAACAGAAAATCCTAACGGTGCCCTTAATTAGGCAGGATCATCGCTCGAACTCCCTGACCTCCCACAGTCCAAGCCAGCAGCCCCCAATTCCCTCTGTGGTGCCAGATCCTGAAAGCAAGACGTAGTGACAGAAACAACCGTGGGCTTACGAGAGACAATCGAGCTCTGATGATGATGAGATTTGATAGCAATAATGTCAAACTTTATATGACCATAATCCAAGTTTACAATGATACATGAAGCCATAATGCTACTATTTATATCACCATAACTCAGTTTATGGTGATATAAATAGTCATGCTAATGGCATTAACAGCAGCACTCAGTGGGATCACAGCTGTTGACTGTCACTTGTATGCTATTAGCATTGCTATTTATATCACCATAAACTTAGGTAGTCAACCTTGTTACATATGAATATACAAGGAAGATGGATATCCACACTGTATGCCCGGATCTAGCCTCCTGGACTGGAGACGTTCTGGCTGTCGCTCTCCTGTCTGTGTTAAGGTCTTCCTAGCTCTCCATTTGGTTCTGCTTTCATTGTGCCACGTTTCTTCTGGAGTTACAGAAGAGCAAGCCTGTTCTTGCCATCCTCTGATTTTCTGGGAAACACTACTTAAAACTGGTAAGAAAGTGCAAGCCGCAGCTTCTGGGCACACTTACTGTCTCCTTGGCAGCGCAGGGGGCCCACGCTCAGTTTGGCTTCTGAGCCTTGCCGGTCAGTATCTCCAACTACCACCTGGCTCACTGGCAGGTGATCTTTGTAGGATAAGAAGCCAGCGTCCTTCCTCCTGAATCACAGGGAAAAACAGAAAAGGATGAGGAGGTTAAATGAGAAACATGTCTTTTCCGGTAACTGGTTAAATTGTCTAAGAATTGACTTCATTCCAATAAACGCTCAGGGGTTCACTAAGTAGAACCACAGGTGAAGAGTCATTCTCGCTCTTCCATCAAGTGGTCGCACGGTATATTACTCAGAAGCAACTATGACATCATCTACTTCCTGGAAAACAGAACTGACACCCCAGTTTCCAGAGAGTCACACGAAGACGTTGCATCCTATTTTAGGGTGGGAGTAGACTGCCACGCTGCTTGAAAAACAGGCACCAAATGCTGAGCACGCATGCAGTTTGCTGTTGTCAGGAATCAGAAGTCAACCTGATCTCTTGGATAATAGCGGAGACAAAACTGTTAAAAAAGAAAACAAAAGCGCTCTGTCTCTTTAATTGCTTTGAAGTAGTTCCTTCAAGGCTTTCTTCCCTCCTGTGCATCAGCTATTAAATAAGGGACATTTTTTGCACCTTCCTCTTTTTTCATTTATTTCAACAACTGAGTCTATGTGAAGTTTCCAACACGGAGTAGGTGCTCACCAAGTGTCTGTTTCCATCTATAATGAAGAGTGGAGTTAAGATTCAAGCCCAGTTTGATTTTCCTCTCAGATTCGTTTTCCTGCTTACCCTATACTTATCTTGTTTCAGGTCTCCCAACTCTACCTTGTACCCACCCTACATGAAAGAAGAGGAGCAGAGAAATCCAGGAGAAGTTCTTGGGGATGGGCCCAATGCGAGTCATGGTGCAGGACAGACTTCGCCTTAAGAAGAAATCCCCCCATTCTCTTTACATGCTGCTGTGGCTGAGAAATGCCCTCATTTGGGGCCGGGTGGGTGGGAGGCACAAATCATTATAAAGTCATTCCACAAACTTACCCTTTTGTATGATTTTTTTTTTGCATTTGTACAGTCTGAACATAAATAACGAGTTTTGAAGTTGTATATACAACTGATAACAGAAAGCTGATTTTTGAGTGATAGTAGAATGAGAGAGAGACAGTTCAATAATCTTGTTAAAGATTTGTCTTTCATATTTCTTAGCAAATCGTTCAGGGAATTGGGGGGAACCACCTTGGAAGCCTGTCTTTAGAATGCTATACTGTTAGGGATAGTTACTTATCTCTCTGACCTTCTGGAATGTCAGTGAACACACATTCCTCATGTGTCAGGGCCCACAGAAACCCAGAAAGCAGTCAAAGAATTTAGCCAGTGGGCTTCAAACAAGTGTATTTTATACTCCCTTAGTTTCTTCATTGCCCTTGCATTAGAATTTCCATCACTTAAAATCACACTAGAGAGAGAGACCAAAGTGTTTGCCATTAAACTTGATATGTAGCGTTTCTTAAAGTAACAATAAATGAAAACACCCTTTAACATACTGGAATTTGACAACCCACTAGGAATGAAGTGTATTCCTGTGGAATTTCAGGCTGATACTCTTCAGAAGTTCATTATCACTTAGGATTACATGACTCTAAATCAGGAGTCTGCGAGCTAAGTGCTGACAACCATTCATCTTGTTGCCTGTGCTCTTATGGCCCATGAGCCAAGAATGATTTTTACATTTTAAAAGGTTGAAAAAAAAATCAAAGGCAGAATCATATATTGTGTCGTGGGAAAATTACATGAAATTCAAAGTCAGGGTCCAGAAATAAAGTTTTACTGAAATACAGCCATAATTTTTCTAACATATGTTCTATGGTGCCACCACACTATGATGGCAGAGTTGAGTAGTTGTGACAGAGACCATATGGACTTTGAAGCCTAAAATATTTATTATCTGGCCCTTTATAGAAAACGTTTGCCAACTCCTTTGGGAATTTACTGAGCAAATACTCCACTAACTATCATGGTAGACTGTCCCACAATCTGTCCCTGCAGTTGAGTGTAGGGTTAGGGAAGAGACACGGGAATATCTTTGAGGTGGGAAAAGAGACGTTGAAAACAAAATTTATTTAATCTAATAGTGAAAAATAATTTAAAATTTATTAATAATTAATGTTTTGATTGCACTATATGGCAGGCAGCCATGTAAGAGCCATGTATCAATACTTGGTATTAACTATAGATAGATAGATAGATAGATAACTTTCTATAGAGCTTTGTAATATAACTTGAAGTTATATTATATACACTTCTTTTATCTAGTCATCAGTCAGTGGAAACCACTTGGGCTGTTTCCATAATTTGGCTATTATAGATAATACTACTATAAATATCATGTATCCCTTTGAATTAGTGTTCTTGTATTCTTTGGGTAAACAGTAGTGCAATTGCTGGATCGTAGAGTAGTTTTATCTTTAACTTTTTGAGGAACCTCCATACTGTTTCCCAGAGTGGCCTACACCAGTTTTCATTCCCACCAACAGTGTAAGAGGGTTCCTCTTTCTCCATATCCTTGATAACACCTGTTGTTTCTTGTGTTTTTGATTTTAGCCATTCTGACAGGTGTGAGGTGGTATCTCATTGTAGTTTTGAATTCTATTTCCCCAATGACCAGTGATGTTAAGCATCTTTTCATCTTGTCTGTTGGCCACCTGTATGTCTTCTTCAGAAAAATGTCTACCTCTGTCTATTGCCCATTTAGAAAAATTTTTTTTAGTATTTATTTATTTTTGAGAGAGAGAGAGAGAGAGAGACAGAGTGTGAGTGGGGGAGGGGCAGAGAGAGAGGGAGACAAAGAATCTGAAGTAGGCCCCAGGCTCCAAGCTGTCAGCACAGAGCCCGACGCGGGGCTCAAACCCATGTACTGTGAGATCATGACCTGAGCTGAAGTTGGATGCTTAACCAACTGAGTCACCCAGGTGCCCCAACTTTTGCCCATTTTTAATTGGATTATTCATTTCTGGGCTGTTGAGTTTTGTAAGTTCTTTGTATATTTTGGATACCAATCCTTTATCAGATATGTCATTTGCAAATATCTTCTCCCATTCCGTACGTTGACTTTAAGTTTTGTTGATGGATTCCTTTGCTGTGCAGAAGCTTTTTATTTTGAGGAAGTCTCAATGAGTTTATTTTTGCTTTTGTCTCTCTTGCCTCAGGAGACATATCTAAAGGTTACTATGGCTGATATCAAAGAGATTATTGCCTGTGTTCTCCTCTAGGATTCTAAGGGTTTCAGGCCTCACATTTAGGTTCTTAATTCATTTTGAATTCATTTTTGTGTATGGTGTAAGAAAGTGGTCCAGTTTCACTCTTCTGCATGTGGCTGTCCAGTTTTCTCAACACCATTTGTTGAATAGACTGTTTTTTTTCCCATTACATATTCTTGTCTCTTTTGTCAAAGATTAACTGATCATATAGTTGTGGGCTCATTTCTGGGTTTTCTATTCTGTTCTATTGATGTGTCTATTTTTGTGCCTGTACCATACTGTTTTAATGACTATAGCTTTATAATATAACTTGAAGTCCAGAGTTTTGATGCATCCAGCTTTGCTTTTCTGTTTCAAGACTGCTTTGGTTATTCTGGGTCTTTTGTGGTTCCATACAAATTTTAGGACTTTTTTTTTAAGCTCTGTGAAAAATGCTGGTTATATTTTGATAGAGATTGCATTAAATGCGTATATTGGTTTGGGTAGTTATAGACATTTGACAATTTGTTCTAACCCATGAGCATGGAATGTCTTTCCATTTCTTTGTGTCATCTTCAATTTCTTTCATCAGTGTTTTATGGTTATCAGAGTATAGGTCTTTCACTTCTTTGGTTAGGTTTATTTCCAGGTATCTTACCATTTTTGGTGCAATTATAAATGGGATCAATTCCATAATTTCTCTTTCTGCCGCTTCATTATTGGTGTATAGAAATATGACCGATTTCTCTATGGTGATTTTTGCATCCTGAGACTTTACTGGATTTGTTCATGGGTCCTAGCAGTTTTTGGATGGAATCTTTTGGGTTTTCTATATAGAGTATCAGGTCATCTGCAAATAGTGAGAGTTTTACTTCTTCCTTACTAATTTGGATTCCTTTTATTTCTTTTTCTTGTGCGATGTTGCGACTAGGACTTCCAGTACTATGTTGAATAAAAGTAGGGAATGGACATCCCAATCTTGCTTCTGACCGTGAAGGAAAAGCTCTCAGTTCTCGCCACTGAGGATGATATTAGCAGGTGGCAGAGGGACTCATTGATACACAGATAAAACTTCTATCTTAGTACCTGCAGGAAAATTAATTAGCAAGCAAATCAAGCCTTTATTGAAAGTTATGATCTCTACGGATGGAAGTCAATTTAATTTAGGGAGATATTCAGTAACTATTTATCACGTTAGCATAATCTAATTACATCTGGCCACAACATTCTCTTACAGTTGTTTGTATTTCTGTGGCATTTGTTATTTTTCCTCTCTCATTTGTGATTTTATCTATTTGGGTAGATTCTCTTTTCTTTTTGATAAGTCTGGATAGAGGTTTATCAATTTAATTGTTTTTTAAAAAGAACCAGCTCCTGTTTCCATTGATCTGTTCTATTGTTTTTTTAGTTTCTATATCATTTGTTTCTGCTCTAAACTTTATTATTTCCTTCCTTCTGCTGGCTTCAGGCTTCATTTGTTCTTTTTCTAGCGCCTTTAGGTGTAGGTTATTTATTTGTGATTTTTCTTGGTTCTTGGTGTAGGCTTATATTGCTATATACTTCCCTCTTAGGACCACATTTACTGCATCCCAAAGGTTTTGAACCGTTGGGTTTCCATTTTCATTTGTTTCCATGTATTTTTAAATTCTTCTTTTATTTCCTGGTTGACCCATCCATTGTTCAGTAGCATGTTATTTAACCTCCATGTATTTGTGGTCTTTCCAAATTTCTTCTTGTGGTTGACTTCTAGTTTCAGAGCATTGTGGTAGGAAAGGTGCATGGTATGATTTCGATCTTTTTGTATTTGTTGAGGCCTGATTTGGGATCTAATAGGCAAGCTACTCTGCAGAATGTCCCATATGCACTTGAAAAGAAAGTGTATTCTGCTGTTTTAGGAAGCACAGCCTACTTTCAAAAAGATGTGTAGGTGAAAAGAAAATAAACTGAGATCTGGAGAGGGACCCATAAATATACCTATAAGACTTCTATCTTAGTACCTGTATGAAAATTACTTAGCAAGCAAAACAAGTCTTTATTGAAAGTTATGATCTTTACAGATGGAGGTCAATCTAATTTAGGGAGATATTCGGTAACTATTTATCATGTTAGTATAATCTAATTACACCTGTTGCTGGGCCTGTACATTAGAAAAATTCTATCACGCATTTCAAATAGGCCATGAACTCAGACTCTTGCATAACATTTCCATCAGTATTATTATTAAAATAAAATTTGATTCTTTGGATTTTGCTTCTGTAACCTGGGCTTCCTGTTATTTTGCTTCAGTACTGTTTTCCTGAGGAATTCTATCTCACTCTGCTGGCTGTTCTTCCCTTGCCTTCTTTTCTTATCCTGCTGAGAAAGCAAACAAGACTCTAGGCCATTTGGTCTTGCCCTTAGCTCAGTGAAAAAAAGAAAAAAGAAACCCTAAAGAAAAACAGACGTCCCAAACTTTTGCAATCGTGAGCTTGATTTTCTTCTGGATGTTACAGAAGTTATCACACTACGAATCTATCCTATCATTTTAGCAGAGAAGAATGACTTCTCCTTTGTTAAGTTTTAGAAGTACTTGTCTACTTAAAACAATGACAACAACAACAACCAGAATTAGAGTCAGTGAGTTTTATGCATTTCCATAACAGCATCACAGCCTTCTTTCTGGAAGAATCCAGGAAAGGTGAAGTTTTATTTATAGAGGATGTCTCAAAAAGAGACGCAGAAATGGGAAACAAAGACATGAGAAGATGCTTAGGATTATTAATCACTAGAGAAACGCCATTAAGACTACGCATTCTTCCTACCAGAACAGCCATAAGATGGAATAACAAGTGTTGACAATGACTGGAAGACACTGGAATCATCATACATTGTTGGCGGGGTGCTAAAGTGGTACGGTTGCTTTCAAAAACAGTTTGGTAGTTTCTTAAAAGCTAAGCAGAGATTTCCCATATGATCCGATAATTCCATTCCTGGAGGACTGTGCAAGAGAAATGAAAGCATACGGCCACACAAAGACTTTCTTTCAGGTAGATGTTCATAGCAGCTTTAGTCATAATGGCCTCAAAGTGAAAACAACTCAAATGTCTATAAATCAGTGAATGGATAAACAGAGTTTTCTATCCTTACAATGGAACATTATTTGGCAATGAAAGAAATGAAGTGTGCAACATGAATAAACCTCAGAAACATCATACTAAGTGCAATCAGTCAGACACAACAGACCACACATTCTAGAATTTCATTTATACAAATTGTCCAGAGAAGGCAAATCTACAGAGATAGAAACTACATTAGTGTTTGCATGGGGATGAGGATGCAACTAGGAAAGCAGAAATTTTATAGGGGTAATGAAAATGTCCTAAATCTGGATTGAGGTGATTTTTTTTGCACAGCTTTGTGAACTTACTAAAATTCCTTGAATTATATAATCAAAATGGACAAGTGATAGAGTATGTAAATTATATTTTAATAGTGTTTAAAAAAAGATTATAGATGTGAATACCAGCTTTCAATGGGGAAGACGTTTCCTTTCTACGCATCTCACTGGAAGAGCTGGTACATGGAATTATGAAATGATATATCCTGGTTTTGTGACTATGTACCTGGAACTACAGAATCTCTACTGACTCCTTCATTTTGGGCCCTTACCCTGTATTGACATTTACGTATTCCACTAACCTTGCTTCCTAAATAGGATATCAGAACACTCCTTCCCAGAACATCCTCATTCCATCTGCCCTGTTCTCACCCTTGACTTTTCATTAGCATTCTTTAACAGTTGAGATTTTAAAATGGCACAGAACATTCCAACAATTTTACCCGTGTTTGAGGCTCATCTTCATTCCTCCTTCATGGTTTGTATCCTTTATTCCTGCCTGAGATGCCTGTCGCTTTGCCAAACTCTCTTTTAAATAGGAACTGCATTCATTCATCAAAAACCAAACATCCTTGGTTTTCCAGGACATGCCTAAGGATAACGTTCTGTTTAGCTGTCACCATTTGTAATTGTGACACCCTGTAAATGCTGATACTTTTTAGCATACGTTCATCTCAAGAACTGTTTCTAAACTATTTGTGTGATTTTTGGTTCATTTGGACATTATCTCTGAGTCTTTGTATCTTTCTATTCTTTCTGCCTCCTAATGGCTATCCCCAGACACGTGCTTTTTTTCATAGTAAGTACTCAGAAAAAGTAGGTCAAAAGGTAAAACTCTATAAAAATTTTCCCAAGTTTTTCTGGAAAGCTAATATTCTACGAATATGTTCCACTAAAAGTGTTAGATTCAGAAGTAGTCACTTTTATTAAAAAATCTGCATTCTTCTTCTTTCCATCTCTGGTCAAAAAGCACACAAATAACTTTCAGTTGTATAGTTTTAAGTTATCTAGGTGTTTTCCCATGGATGATCTCACTTAATTAATCCTCGTAACTTTGGAGGTGCAAGAAAATAGGGAGATACATACAGTTGAATCTGACAAATTTTGATTCCCAAATAGCTATTCAGAACACATCTAATATACGAAGCGACTCTACCCAGGAATGAGACGCTTCTTCAGGCTATAATTCTAAATGCTGCCTAACTGTTCACTAGTTCTTACCTAATGTTCATAAGAAATATGGGAAACCTACAAACTTAAGTCAAGGCTAGTTCTGGTTAGAAGATATTTTTGAAGTTAAATGAGAATTTTTATTCTTTGTATTTTCTTTTTGTCATCAACTCCATCTTTGGACATTTTCTGTGCCTGGGGATTCACCCCACTGCCTTTCCCTCAAAAGGAAATTAATGTTCTCATTCTTCATCTGTCCTGGCTCCTATTAAAATGTACTTTTAGGAATAATGTAACGAATGATGGTATCATCCTATTTTTAATAGAAGCCATGCCTGAATGAGACAAAGGGCTATTCCCAGAAACCAGGTCTCTGTGAATCGTGGAGGCTGGATTGGAATGAAATTCCATTTGAAATGACTGTGTGGAGGTGAATGCATGTTCTTAGAAGGGCAGCCCTACTGTCTGCATGGAGCAGGGATCACGACCAGAAGTCAATGCCTTTGTTCATAGAACACACAGGGGCTATCTCAGCATGGCTGGATCATCAGAAGCCGAAATAAACAACATAACAGTCTGATACACAGTAAAGTAGAACTTTCAAAATACTTCTAATGGTGTCCTCAGTCACTATTGACTATTGGGTTTCCTCAATGGATGAAAGGTAGTATTCTCTACAAAGCAATTAGAGTAATTAAGAAAACAACCATCACAATTAGATCTTTAGAATCCATGTCTACGTCCCCTATGAAATGAAAGTAATTACAGATTCAATTACTCCTCTTCAGTGGGAATAGCTTAGGCCTTTTATAAATGCAAGACAATAACCTCTTCAGTTTAGAATCTCTAAGAAAACCCTTAGTAACCATTTCAGGATTCTATGCAAAATGTTCTTCTTTGATTTTCCTTCTGGAATGCAAGTTCCTTGAGGCCATATATATTGTCTCATGCAACTTTATAAACCAAATACTAGAAGGCACCCCACAGTAGCTCACTCCATATGTTTCATGATGGAATAAATACATGAATAAACATAGAAGTTAACTAGGCACAATCCTAAAATAGTAATTAGTGTGTGGTTACTATCAATGGTGAAAGATGAGAGAGAAAACTCTTCTCGTAATGGGAGTGCCTGGAATGCTCTTGAAACACTTTTATTATTCCTTTCCTCTATTTGAGGTTTTGTTTTTTCTTTTGAAAGTAGTATTCAATTCGAAGCCTCATATATAATTAATATAGTGGAAAGAATTAGATCTTAAAGACGGTAGTACAAATCCAACTCTTCTATATGAAAAGTAAGTTGCTAAAGTTATCTGAGCTGTTGTTTCTTTGTAAAGATAGGTTATGATACATATTGGTTCTGAAAGGTATCAGAGCATGCAACTCCAAAATATGGCCCTTTGGCATAAAGATTATTTTGAACTAAAGACCACTGAGATTAGTAGAACAGGAAAAGCTCTAAGAAACGCCCAAGTTTTCCTTTTGTAAAGGAAATTTCCATTTGGAGAGAGGTCTCCCTCTCCTGTACCTAAAAGAAGGACTCTCAAAAGGTCTTTTCAATGGAGAAGCACCTTCAGAACAAATCTCGCTAAACAAATCTTGCTTATCATACTTTCCTGGCCCCATTTCATGCCTTGCCTCCCACCCAGGAGCCAAAATCCCCTTGTCCTTTGGCTTAAGATGGTACACAAATCCAAGTTCTAGCCATCTTTTTGGGTTATTCGTCACTGAGTGCTCTCACGTGAATATGCATCAGGCACATGTTACTAAACTTCTCTTTGTTTTCTCTTGCTAATCTGTCTCTGGCCAGTGTCATTTAGAAGACCTCAAGTAGGCAGCCTGTGATAAGTAGAGGAAAATATTTTGTTCCTCCTCCGTAGTTATCTGATACCACTTAACATTTGCTTGTCTGTTTTATAATTCTAGAACAACAAGTAATAATTGTTTGAACAAATCTGGCTAACTTAAAGGTGTGACACAGAACGTAAAAAACGTTGGGACTGTTTTTCAAGGGGTGAGGTCATTGGTAGCCTTTGAGGGTAGAACTTTGTGGTTGTATGTAGTTTCCCCAGAAACTATCAATATAGCGCCCAGCCTATGTTACAGGAGCTCTGGTCATCACCCTTAGTTTTCAGATGAGGTAGCAGATGTGGAATACAACCATGCCTGGTCTAGGGTATCTAACTAATGAGTGGCTGAACTAGGAAAAACTGATCAATCTCTACCACTCCAGAATTTAATGTATGTTTACATTTTTACGCGTATGTATGTTTACGTGTTTATGTTTCTCAAATTCTGCTAAAATAATTTCAGTTGTTTTTCTATAGATGAAATGAAGATCTATGTTTTTATCACACAGGAAAATTTTCTCACCAGGTCAGGGACTAGTTTGGACTGTTTACTTTGTCTACCGACACTCATATTTCCCCCATGCAAGGGCTCCTTGTGTATTTGAAAGCTGTGTGTAGCATTGTATAATGATTACGTGATTAGCAAGGAGGGAGCACTTCGTGTGTAGCCCACGTACATTTCATGTATTTTCATCTCTAGCAGTTAATGGTCAACGGTTGGCATCTCAAAAGGAGTCAGTGGGAAAGCCTTCACTTGTACAAGCCTCATAGATCTTTAAAAGTTACAGTAAATATTTGGGGTTCCCTCAGTGTTCCTGAAGTTTATGTGGAACTGACAGACAAATGCAGAAATCAGAATGGCACTTGTATTGAGTCACTGATGTCCTCCTCTGTTTCTGTGTGATCACCTATAGTCTCTCTCCCAGCTCGACGGCTCTGGGGTGGGTTCCTGTCAAGATTTTGCATGGCTGGCTTCACCCCTTAGGTTCTCTGGCCCACAATGCATTGGGAACTCTGAAAACGAAGGCTATTGACAACATGTCCATGGCTCCTCCCCTTGAAGCCAGGCAGGGGGGCCTCCCGATTGATGTGAGTCGATGCCGTCATTTTTAACTCCAGCAGACATGAGGCAAGCTCTCTGATTCATAACCCTGAAGTTCCCCCTTCCCATTCTCATAATGGTGGTGACAGTTAGGGGCAGATAGAATATGCTAAGCACTCTGCAAATAAATCTCTCCCACTAGCCCCTTGACTTCCCCAGGAATTTTCAAGCTTTTCTTATGTCACCTGAGGTAGATAACTAGGTAATGTTGGTAGAGTTGCACCCAGAGCTGGGATGTGGGGGTTTCTTTAGCCTAGTTCACAGCCTTGGAACCAGTGCTGAAAATCCAAGACAACAGAAGCAACCTAATTTCCGATCCCTTCTTTGGATATGAAAAAAACCCTAAATGTGGCTAATTTTTATAATATCAGATTTTCATCTCATTTATGTGTGTGAAGTATTCCTTCACTGTTCCCACACATCTTCACAATCATGAAAAGCAATAATCAGACTCTCTGCTTCCTAAACTTTTGCTTAAATAGATGAATTTTCGCCAAAGAGCATTCGTTCTGATGAATTGGGCCTCAGAAGAAAGTTCAATATACCCTGAATTTTTACTTTATGGATTTTTCCATCCTTTTTAAAAGGTACTGTTTTCCAATGATATAAGCATTCTTTTTTTTTTTTTTTAACTAAGAAGCACTGCTTTTTCTTCCCGTTGCTATTTCTAAAGCCCCCTCCAAGTAACACAAATCCATAGAAATGACTCTTGTATTGATTCTACCACAATCTTTTCTCGGCAAACATCACATCATTTTTGACACACCTTGTCATTCCCGCTTCATCTCAGCAGGTCATTTTGTTCCCCTAGTGGACACCAAAGATTGTTTGAAGGTGGAAGACATTTCCTTCACCTGTCTCTGAACTCTGGGGGGCCCTTAAGATGATCCATATATTTTTGTATGTTATCAATATCTTCAAGATACTGTGAAATGTAAACGTGTAAGAAAGGCCTCAGCTACAGTAATGAGAAACATTTACTCTTTAGCATGACACGGCCCAAATAAAAATAAAATTCCAAAACAACTCTCAGTAACTGCAACTAACGTGAGGCAGAAGGCAGCCACGGGAAGAAGCTTAAGAATGTGCTCAATCTCAAGCATGAAGGAAGAAGGACGACCCAAGGAAACTGAAAACAAATGATCTAAAATCCAGGAGGGAGCCAAAAGAATTATGTGTAAAGTAAGCAAGAGAATATAGAACTTCAGGGATAGAAAAGTAGTTGGTTATATCAACTCTTATGAAATGTGTCTAGTTTTAAAAACGTGTACATTGTGTATTTCAATATGGAGATGACTGGTGGACAGATATCAAAGACTGTCAGTAGAGTAATGGAGCAAAATGTCAATGGTTGATCATCAAGTGGGAAACGAGAGAGGAGAAACCAACCGTAAAGTTGTTTTTTTAAAAAAAATTTAAATATTTATTTTTGAGAGAGAGAGAGAGGAGAGACAGAATGTGAGCAGGGAGGGGCAGAGAAAGAGGGAGACACAGAATCAGAAGCAGGCTCCAGGCTCCGAGCTGTCAGCACAGAGCCCAAAGCTGGGCTTGAACCCATGGACCATGAGATCATGACCTGAGCCAAAGTTGGACACTTAACCAACTAAGTCACTCAGGCGCCCCTAATTGTATATTTGTTTTAAAGTTGGGATGAGAAATAACAAATGGAAGAAGGGATAGGATAAACACCAGAGAAGTCTGAGATTTTTGCTTATAGACTGGGAGCTGAATCAATTAATTATGGTTTATCACATATGTCTATACTCAATTTGCCCACGTTATTATCCCAGCTTGGAAGCAAAACTCATGAATGTCTCATGTATGTATACACATAGCATGTAGATAGCATTTAACTTTGTCCAGAGAATGACTTACAGAGCTCTGGGTCTCTAGCATACAATTAGGACATTCTGGCCATTGCTGGGGAAATAATAAATAACAAGTTCAGCATCCTCTTACTCAGATCCAGTGAGCAAAGACGACCTAGGTCTCTCCTTAAATCTTAACTGAGCAAGTGAGATATACCCTGCCTCTGAAATATGCTAGCCAGTATATTTTGGGAAATGATTCTTGGGACTGAGCTCGTGGAAAAAATGGCTTAAGGAAGCACTAACTAGATAATTTCACAGAGAGGTTCTGAGCTCTGTGGTTAACTCTAGCCAGCTAGGTCTTTGATGTTTATTGGGCTTGGAGAAAAACAGAAACTCAGTAACCCTCTCAGGGACATTCTAAAACTTCAGTTAATTAGATTTTAATAAACAAGGTCATCTCTATTGGCAAGCTTACTTTGTAATTTAGAGAGTGAACCATTTATGATGCAGTCCAACTTACACAAATTAAAAGGCATATAAATCCTCCCCTTAGAAGAAAGACCATAAATATCCATCGCTATTAATTGCAGGATAGCAAATACCATCAAAGAGAGGAATGAGTGGCCTGAAGTTGCAGGACTATGCAAATCTTAAACAATGCAAAACCCAATTTAGCAGCAGTTTTATGGCGAGAATAAAACATGTGAGTGTCTCGTTTGTGTGAATCCACTTTGTTCTTGTGAGGATCCAGAAGGGGGAACTGCCATGCTCTTCGGATAGGGCAGAGTGTCCAGTTTGCACATAATCTGAAAATGAAACGGAGAAGGGAGAGAGACAATGCCTGGGTGGATTTAGTCATTAATTTCCTGGAGATGCCCAGCACTGTGATGACTTATTCTTACTTGACTTACAGGTGGTTGTCTTGGTCTGCCTGCACAACAAGATACCATAGACTGGGGGCTTTCACAACAGGCATTTATTTCCCCCCAGTTCTGGAGGCTAGAAGTCTAGCTCAAAGTGCCAGGAGGGTCATTCGGTGAGGCATCTCTCCTTGGCGTGCAGACCGCCACCATTTCACTATGTCCCCACGCGGCTTTTCCTATGTGCACACGCAGAGAGTGAGCTAGCTCTGGGTCTCTTCCTCTTCTTATAAGGACACCCACCCTAATGGACTAGGGGTCCACCGTTATGACCTCATTTAATCTTATTTATCTCCTTAAAGGCCCTATCTCCAAAGAATACTCACATTGGGGGTTAGGACTGTAACATGACTTTGGTGGGAGATGATATAATTCACAATTAAGTCCATGCAGTTATATAAAACTTTTCATGTTGAGTTTTGGGAAACAGTAATTCTGGGAGAGGGTAGTAAGTTTTCTGGGGGAAAAACTTACCTGATCTCCCAAGTGTGGGAAATGCTAGTGAAATTCTATATTTCACTCTTCAAAATACCAATTAGTATAACAAAGATGACGACAGTCTCTACCTTGAGGTGAACACATTTAACTTTGACTCAGTATCCTGAAAAGAGACTTTTTTCCCAGCACACATATGAGAAATAATAATGGTGCATTGTACCCTTTCTGTGAAGCATGGTTTCTGTCCTTCTGTGGCTTTTCAAATGCGGCTTTAGTGGTAGATCATTTTCAGAGCTTAACAGGTGAGATTAAGAGACAGACAAGTACAGAATATCTTTGAGTACTTAACATCTTGATTGTCGATGCTGTGTCTGCTGCTGTACACTTGTTCCCATCATACAAAGATACGTGTGTCTTAATCAACTAGTATAGGACAACTCCTGAGCTTCTATAATAGGGCCCATTAAATTAATTTTCCTTCCATGGGAAAAAAAAAGAGAGAAGCTACTCAACTCAGATATCCAGATACAAGTTTTGATGTATTACATAATGGAATAAGACTCAGCAATGAAATAAAATGACCCGTAGCTACCTATCCTCCCCAAAAAAAAACAAAAGCAAAGCAAAATAGTAAATCTCAAAAACAAAACATTGAGAAAAAAAGGTCAAACGCAGAAGAGCATATGCTGAGTGATTCCATTTATAAGACAACCAAGAACAGTCAAAAATAACCTACAGGGATAGAAGTCAGAAGAGTCAACTTTGCAGGGACGGTCTAGGAGAGCGTACAGAAGGGAGCTAGGGAGCTATGTTCTCTATCTTGAACTGGACAATAGTTTCATGAGGACAACAATACAGAAAAAGAACCGAGCTGTATGTTTAAGATTTCACACTTCACACTATGAAAGTTATAGCTCAAGAGGGAGAAAGCATTGGTGGTTCATTATTGTTTTCTAGGACGAAGTTCAAGTTCCCAAGCCTGGTCTCTTTCCAGCATGAGCTCGTTCCAATATTCCACAAGCTCTGAGGCTCTAAGCAGACAGAGTATAACATGGCATCCACTCCGTGCCTCTTTGTCACCTGATCCATTTATTATTATTCGATTTTGTTTGACGGTTTCCTCTGTACATGTTCCCTTTTCTGGAATGTCCATCCTTTTTTACCTGCCTGTTACAATTCTACTCATTGTTTAGCCTTTTCCTGTTCTCATCTTTTCTGTGAAACTTTTTCTGGTCCTTCCAAACTGAATTAATTGCCTCTTCCTTTGGACTCTGATTGTAATTGATTTATGCGGACAATATAGTTCTGGTTGACATAGATTAGGAGTTTTCTGGGATTTTCCTGGATTCATTTATTTTCTCTTCATCTCCATAGCACTATAGATCTTCATTTCTGGATTAGAATATGGGGTCAACAAAAATATCACCCTACTTATATAGTGGGTTTTATAATTCTTTGTTCTTCGTACATCAATGTGACGTCCTTTCCTTGAATAAAGATTATGTCTTACTCATTTTTGTAGCCACAGAACTTGACCTTGATATTGCAGTGACAGTCTTATCTATATTATAAGTAAATTTCATCTTTTAAAAGGCAGATAATTTGCATTGTGAATTAATCATGTCATATTTCATTGTCACATTTTTGTTGATGTAATCAAGTGATCAGAAGGCAAGATTTTGATACCACCATTTACAACATCCATATTTCTCCTGGGCAGGATGGTATTCTGCTTAAGAAAAGAGAGTCTTCCTTCCATGTTGGGAGCAAGTTACCTATACTAAGTCTCAGTTTCCTCATCTGTTAAATTTTTTTTGAGCAGGTGAAATTTAAATCAGTTAACATACAGACAATTACATAGCACCACACCTACCACAAAGAAAACATTCTATAAATATTAAACTATGTGCAATTCAACTGTGTTTGACATACAAAAATGGCAGCTTCATCTGGGTCACTTGATGTTAACTATTATCAAAATCATTATCACTTCCCTTTACACCACTGTCCAAAAAATGACTCAAAATCGTTTCCGTTTTAAAAACATTTTTTGTTAATGCTTATTCATTTTTGAGAGAGACAGAGAGACAGAGTGAGTGGGGAAGGGCAGAGAGAGAGGGAGACACAGAATCCAAAGCAGGCTCCAGGCTCTGAGCCGCCAGCACAGAGCCCTGACACGAGGCTTGAACCCACAAGCTTTGAGATCATGACCTGAGCTGAAGTGGGATGCCTAATCGACTGAGCCACCCAGGTGTCCCAAAGTCATTTCCTTTTTAATTTTTAGCATGACTAGAACACAAACTCAACACGTGTATAAAGAAGGCTAAGTCTGTTTTAGGTTCGTGCTTTCTCCCGGGTCATGAAGGATGGTCTCTGCCTATAGCAGGGAAGAGTTCATGACAGAAAAAGACAACTTACCCAGTTTCTAGCTCTGCCTGTGAGACTGGCTGCCTCCAGTATGGCTTCGCCGGCCTTAAACTTAACACCCAGAGCATATCAACAAGTACTCCACCTTAAGGGCACACATTCTAACTAGATTCAACTATGAATTCCTTTAAACACTATATCTACAGTTGACTTGAAAAAGGACTCATGAACTAACTTGTTAAAATTCTGAGGCAGAATTTGCTTCCTTATTCATTCAACAAATATTAATTGAGAGTCCATTAGCTTCCAGGCTCTACCATCGGTCTGGTGGGGAAGGCAAAAATTAATTGTAGCATATCAGCCATAGCTGCAGTCTCCAAGGAGCACGTGGGTTACGAAGCTGCTCGTGTCTTACTTGTTTTTTCCATAACTAAAGATAATTAAGTTAATATGATCTGCCTCCATCAGAGCACGTTAGGAATCTGTTTTGTTTCTTTTTACTAATTTTTGTTGCCTTCCCCTACTTTTTTTCTTTCTTAGTGTTCCATTTCTATAGCTTTTTAAGAATAAAATTTACCCCCTTTGAATAATTTCAATCCCCTAATTTAATTCTTTTAATTAAGTCCATATTCATTTAAACAGTTATAAGCATTCTTTAGGGAATTGTGCACTTTAATTATAATTAGATAATGAATATTCGATTAGTGAGATTCTGAAATAAAAATTATCATGCCAGTGACTAAAATGCACAATATCTAGAATCTTTTATTACAGAATTACGAATGAGAATCGTCTACTGGGAATCACTAATTTGTTCACGTTGGTCGAAGCAAGTGCATTTGAAAGTAAATGTTTGACTATTACCTGAGAGGAAAGTTCTCCCTTTATTTCGTATCTTTTTTTTTTTAATGTTTATTTATTTTTGAGACAGAGAGAGACAGAGCATGAGTGGAGGAGGCGCAGAGAGAGAGGGAGACACAGAATCGGAAGCAGGCTCCAGGCTCTGAGCTGTCAGCACAGAGCCCGACGCCGGCCTCGAACTCACAGACCATGAGATCATGACCTGAGCCGAAGTCGGACGCTCAACTGACTGAGCCACCCAGGCGCCCCTATTTAGTATCTTTTACTGGAAGGCTGTAGGACACATCACTAATAATGCCCTTCCTGGGCACAGTGACCCTCTGGGAAGGCAGACACCGGGGCACAGTTCGCAGATCCCAATGTTTAAAATGCCAACTAGCAGTACCTCTTCTCCAAGTGTCCCTCTTCATCATCACATGCGCTGAATGATCTGTGCGTCTGTGAAGTGACCGCACTAGCTCATCTCAAACGGGCATACGAGACGCACCCCTCTGACTTCTCCGGGGAATATCAAATGTCTTTGGTCCAGAAAGTAAAATAGATCAAAAGGAAGCACAACCATTTAGAAGGAGGCAGGACAGGGAGAGAGAGAGAGAGAGAGAGACAGAGAGAGACAGAGAGACAGAGAGAGATAGAGAAATGGATCTTTTCAGTATATTCCAGGGATAAAAAGAGACCATGCTGAGGCAGGCAGGAAAGAGAAGTTTGGTTCAGGGAATATAAATAGACTGGTAGAAAGAAAATGCAGACCTCTCAAAGAGCTGGGTAGACTATCTCTGGTATGAATAGGTTGGATTCGAGGAGACGGAAGTATATGGAATCAAACGACCCCTAATTCAGAAGGCTTTTTACAAAAAAGGGGAAGCATTGGACTTCTGTAAGCTAGCTGCAATTACTTCCCTGCATATAATTGTGTTCTTAGTTAGCCTCACCAACTATGTTTTTTGTTGCACTCAAGAATTACCTGATATAGGTTTCTACTTGTAACCATGATTTACAGGAGAAAAGGAAAAGGCTTATTTCCAGGGCTCCAAAAATAGGAACGAGAGAGCCTAATGTACTTGGATATAGCATCTTTGACAGAGAAAGAGTTTCTGGGCGCCACAGGGGGAGAGCCTAACCACCACTGTCTCCTCTCTTCTGAGCTCAGGATGGTGGGCTCGTCCTGTTTTTTTAATTTACCTGGGAGAGGAAACAATATTCCATTTGATGCTGGTCACACACTTCATATTAGCTTCACTATGACACAATCATTTCCCCAGTCGGTCTGGAATATTCTCACATTTAGCAGGCGAATTTCTGGCAATCCAAAGTTAGACAGGTGTTTTCATCGAACATAGCTGAACCTTTTAATAATACCATTCCCGGAAGTCAGGCCCATCTGACTGGTTAATCATAGCGCCCTGCATCGAGTTTCTTTGCCACTTGCTGCTTCGGATTTTGCCAGTGGTGGTGGAAAGCTCCTTCCTATAACCCTGACTTGTTCTACTCACTCATCAGTTACACATGCTGACAAACGCGTTCCATCGGGTCATTCATCTGCTTCTCCCAGCCCTCAGTAAACACTCATTATTTTCCCTTACCCAAGCAGGAACACTACATTATAGCATCTGTGAGGATCCCAGTTGAAGAGCCTAAACTGTAATCACAGCACGTTTCCAGGGCTTCTGGGGGCTTATCGTGGGAAGAGCGGGCTAATGAGTGGCTTGTCAAAAGTGGTGTTTGCATGAAGTTGTCTGAGCCTAAAGGAGGAAGAGAACTGGAAGGCTAAGCTTGGCACTAGATAGTGGACTGGGCTTCGGGAAAGGAGTGATTTTTGAATAGAACGATGTGACACTCAACTTGTTTCAACTTACCACTATGAAGGATGCAATGAAAAAGGCAGTTGGATGACTTTATTCACCTGAAGTGACGGTAGGTGGTGGAACTGGATCCAGGGGCCTATGCACTGGACCCTATACTTGTCCTAGGAAAGTGCCCGAGACATGCAAGCAGCAGGTGGGACAGGGGAGGAGGGCAATGGTAGATGCTATGAGGCAGGTGAAAAGCCAGTCGGCAGTCACTTTGGAGCCGATGCCGGGAATCCGAAGCAACTGAACAGAATCTAAGTGTGGCTCAAGTTTCCAAGACTGCTAATTTGGACGGAACTAGAGGAATGCAAGTTGTTATATTATCAGGAAAAAGATGTGGGATAGAGAAGTCAAACCTCTAGTGGCCAAAGGGAGGAATGAAAAGTTTTAGGACACCTGTTTCAGAATCCAGTTAGGTAAGTAAATAACAAATAACAAAAAGTACGGGTCTTTGTGTATCTATGTTCAGTGTGGTACTGAGACTTGTTGGGACAGCATCATTGGGAAGCTTGTTACAAATGCAGATTAGTGGGCTCCATCCTGAACCTACTCAAAAGAATCTACATGTAGCAATAGTCCCAGGAACTCATATTCACAAGACTAGGGAACATAAGGCCAACTGATGATTTCGGAGTTAATTTGGCCGGCAGTCAAGAGCAGCGATTTCACTGTCTCTACTTACTTAAAATATATCCTTGACTTCTGTAGACAACTGAGCTTAAGTTATGGTAGTATAACTTAGTTCACAATATGTTGAATTTGTGTGATTATATTTTAATGAAATTATGCAATATCTAATACCTGCCTTCATTTGGTAAGATATTTGGTTCTAGGTTCATGAATCAACCCATAGAAGGAAGTCCACGCCTGTGAAGAAAAAAGAACCCACTACAAAATCGATGTATACACCCATATGAAATCAATGTATGCATCCACCTCTTAGTTTTTTTCTTTTTAAAATTTTTTTTAATGTTTATTTATTTTTGTGAGAGATAGAGAGACAGAGTACAAGCAGAGGACGGTCAGAGAGATGGAGAAACAGAATCCAAAGCTGTCTCCAGGCTCTGAGCTGTCAGCACGGGGCTCACGTGTCAGCCTGACACGGGGCTCAAACTCACGAACTGCGAGATCATGACCTGAGCGGAAGTAGATCACTTAACCAGCTGAGCCACCCAGGCGCCCCTAGTTTTCCTTAATCAAAAGGAAATGATTGCATCATAATCACCTGGGGGAACTTGGTGAAGCTTGATATCCTTATAGATTTTTGAGTAGGTGTGAGATATTTGAAATTTCTGATTTCAGATAAGAGTGATTCTGATACCACTCCTCCTCTCCCAACATTTAAATAAATATATAAATAAAACCAAAATAGCCTCTATGGAGAAAGTAACTTGTACTCCAGGATTAAGCAATACTTGTTGTCTAATATTTACAGAAGTATCTAATTTTTTGGTACTCATTATAATCAAGTAGGTACATTGAGTAATGGAAACAACACATTTAAGACACAGGAATGAACTTGTAGATAACCTAATTCAAGTTAATCATTGCCCAGAAAAGGTAAAAATCTTTGCTTAAAAGCACAGCATTTACAAATATTACTTCTTTATACCTCTGTTCTATATTATTATTTTTTCTTTTTAACAGAGATACAACTCAGTGTTGATAGCATTTTAAACTTTGATTTCAGTACACCAACTCTATTGACAATTTTAGAATTGCAAAATGTTTAATGTCCTATGTAACTAAAACGGTATACATAATCATCATTGTAATTTTGGACAATTGGATGGGAAACTCACTTTTGTGTGTGTGTGTGTGTGTGTGTGTGTGTGTGTGTGTGCGCGCGTGTGTGTGACCATTTCACTTCTTTCTTTTTTTCTTTGGCTATCTTCTTCCTCAGCATTCTTTTTGCTCTTTGGAGTCTTTGGTCATTCTGTATGAATTTTAGGAATTCTTTTGCTATTTCTCTGATAAATGCCAATGACTCCTTGGCATCGGCTCATTCAGAGGATGCAGGGATAAGTATAAACGGGGCATGCCAGAAGGGGAGAGTATAAGAAGCATTGCCTTCATAGGGTTTAGGGGCTGTTCTCAGGCACCCAAGTGTGATAGGATAAGAAATGTCAAACGGTTGTTGGAGTTCCTCTGGCTCAGAAGCCGCGTGAGGCTTAGAAGTGAGTATGTCTTACAACAGTCCCGTGGGCATAGCACCTATGGGTCCAACAAGGGTTGTATGTGGTTACAAGAATGGTGTGGATTCAGGGAAGCCCCAGAGCTGTGTATTTTACTCACTGTCTTTCCAGACCAGAGGCAGCTTATCAACCAGGATGATTTGTAGCATATGCGATGTGTCTGGAAACAGCTGGCATTCTACCTTTGTCAGATTTCCACGAGACTGGAGCTAGAGAATTAACCTCAAGTCATTTCACCAAGAGGGATGGGTATTTGTTTTAAACCATTACATGTCTCAACTGGTATATAAATCTGTAGACGTGATCGAGAGAAGTGGAGGGAGGACTAATTAGTAATATTGTTCCAGGATAGAAAGAAAATCAGAATGGTGGAATCACAGAAAACAGGGCATCCAGAAACACACCCACTTTTTATGAACCCTTGACTTATGACACAGATGGCAGAAAAATGTTGCAGGAAGAGGAAGACTTGCCAACAAACGGTGCTAGGAAACGAGGGAAAAGAAACGAAGTTTGATCACTGTCTTGTACCATGGACAAAAACCAATTCCAGGTGAAATGGAAATTTAAAAATGAAATACAAAATAACACTCCTTGAAATAACCAAGGAGAAACACATCAGGATTTTCAGGCAGGAAGACTTCTTCCATTAGACACGAAAGACACTGCTATAGACTGAATGTTTGTGTTCCCCCAAATTCATATTTTGAAATCCTAACCATTACACAAGTACCAGAATAGCTGAAAATATTTTTTAAAAACTGACATTACCCAGTGTTGGTGAGTATGTGGAACAATGAACTTTGAAGCACTCTGACAGACATGTGAATTGGTAAAATTGCTTTAAAAAAGTCTTTGCCATTATCTGTAAAAGCTGTAGTCTTCGATCCAGCAATTCTACTCTTAGAATAGAAGAGATACAACAGAAAAAAAAACAAAAAACATGCTCATGGGCACCTAGAGATATGAACAATAATGTTCATGGCATTACTTGACCAGCTCAAAATTGGAAACAACCCAGGGTCCATCAATAATTTAAACTGTGGCATATTTAGGGGCGCCTGGGTGGCTCAGCCGGTTAAGCGTCCGACTTTGGCTCAGGTCATGATCTGAGTTCATGGGTTTGAGCCCCGTGTCGGGCTCTGTGCCGACAGCCTGGAGCCTGGAATCTCCTTCGGATTCTGTGTCTCCCTCTCTCTCTGCCCCTCCCCCACTCGTGCTCTGTCTTTGTCTCCTCAAAATGAATAAATGTTAAAAAAAAAAAAAAAAACACTGTGGCATATTTATACCATGGAACACTGTAACAATTAAATCAACTAGAACTCTATGTACAACAACATGGATGAATCTGACAGACTTAGGATTGAGTAAAATCAATCCAGGCACACAATCTGGGCAGGATTCCATTTACATAAACTAAAGAAACTAGCACACCAAATTTGTAGTGTTAGAAGTCAGGACAGTGGATACTTTTGGAAGGATGTAGCCATAGTGATTCACAGGGAACATGAGGGTTACTCTCAGGCCAGCTGGTAATGTTCCAAGATCAAAGAATCAGGAGATTTGGTTTCCTTGGAGACCTCTCTTGACTTGTAGATGGTCGCCTTTTCATTGTGTCTCCACACAGTCTTTCCTCTGTGCCCCTATCTCCTCTTCTTATAAGGACACCAGTCAGCTTGTATTAGGACCGCCCCCTCAATGACGTCATTGTAACTAAAAGGTCTCTTTACAGACTCTCTCTCCAAATTCAGTCATGTTCTGCAGTGTGGGGGCTAAGATTCAACATATGAATCTGGCGGGGTGGAGGTGGGGTGGGGGGATCATTTCAGCTCGACAAGAAAGGATGCCCGTATGTGCCTCAGCCTGGGCATGTCCGCCTTCAGGCAAAGCAGAAGGTGGAGAACAATTTGGCTCTCCTAATGAGCTGCTCAGACTAATTGCAAGATTTCCTTCGAGTCTTTGCCACGGACTCCATCCAGATTTGGGAGAAATCTGAAGAGATGTAAACTTTTCTTTTGGATGTTTCCAGAATTTTTGCTTTGTGTCATAGCTCATTTGAACATAAATCAAAAGAAAATAGATCTTCTGATGTGTTCTGCTGATCTCATTGAAGGCTCTTCTGTCTTTTAACCCCCTGCCAGAGAAATAATCCTCTGGAGCTTTTCTCCAAGAGTCCTTTGGAAAACATCATTGACTGATAGACGCATAAATATTCACCTGTGTATGTTGTGTTTCTTAAAACATGAAAACTAACCAAATTCTGCATCATAAAATTCAAAATTAATAAGACATTTTTACTGAGTCATTCGAAGGTAGTTATTTTTTGTTATTTGAAAGAACTAATATATATGAACAAAGCAAGTAGCTATATAGGCTAAGTAGGCTACAGATATGGAACTGTTTTCAAGACTTTGCAATGTGCAAATCATAATTTCATTTTACTATGGATTCTTTTTTGGGGGAAACATATTTCACTATGAATAGCTACTACTTTATTTTTTTTTTAATGTTTACTTTTGAGAGAGAGAGACAGAGAGAGAGAGAGAGAGTTGGGGAGGGGCGGAGAGAGGCAGGGATGGAGGATCCGAAGTGGGCTCTGTGCTGACCGCAGAGAGACCGATGCGGGGCTCGAACCCCCAAACCATGAGATCATGACCCAAGCCGAAGGTGGACACTTAACCAACTGAGCCACTCAGGCGCCCCAATAGCTACTATTTTAAATCATGGCTTGCTGACAGTCAGTCGTTCTGAGGTCAAATATGTTTCCCTGACCATCAGCAGTCCTTTGGGGACTCGCTGTACTGAGGTCAAATGTAGGTATGGCTCCTTCACTTTTTCTCCTCTACCTCAGCTCGTAGGTCCCAGGATAGTTTTCCCCCCAACAGGAAGGATTTCTGCCCCACTTAGCCAGGGACTGTGCATGACCTGATGGCTGAGGGGTGAGCAGGCCTAGGAGATGGTCCCTGCCCCCTGACCCTGTACCATCCAATCCCCTTCCTCTGCTTCCTGACAGAAAGTATTGAGGCAGAATTCTCTCCTAAAGCCCTTCCGAGGGCTCCGCAGACTTTTGGATCAAATGGTTTCCATAATGCTACTAACATCTCAGTTTCCTTTTTGCCCCCTTTCTCTCGTCAATGCAGAGCAGAATTTTCTAGAAGCCTCACAGCACGTGATTACAACAGACTGAGTACGAGAAGCCAGCTGCTTCCTTTAAGTTGGACATTAAAGAGATCTGTAAAATCATGAAACAATGCCACTCTTCTCATTAACCTTTTTTTTGGAAGACATAATTTTTTAAATACACATATCTGTTATGCTAACAAGTTAATTTATAAAATAAATTAATATTTTTAAATGTTTCAGCTTTAATTTCTTTTTTTTAATATTTATTTTTAAGAGAGAGAGAGAGAGAGAGAGAGAGAGAAAGAGCAGGAGAGGGGCAGAGAGAGAGGGAGACAGAGGACCCAAAGTGGGCTCTGTGCTGACGGCAGAGTTCCCAATGTAGGGCTTGAACTCGTGAACTGTGAGATCATGACCTGAGTTGAAGTCAGACACTCAACCGACTGAGCCACTCAGGCACCTCTCAGCTTTAATTTCTAATACATTAAATATTGATATATAAAATTCATACAAATAAAAGCTTTTGGGGTCCTTGCTTTTTATGTTTATAATGGGGTCCTGAGACAAAAATGTTTGATCACTACTGCTCCAGGGAAATTAATCTTAACCTACATACTTGGGTGTGCAAGAGATGTCAAATGGCATTTATTGTCCCTTAACTGAACTTTGAAAAACTACTGTGCCATTTCTTCAGCGGTAGAAAATTCAGTCTCCGTGGGCACAACTCTGTTACACTCTTCGGATGCACCTGAACAGAAGAATAAAGTGGGTGTAGCTGTTTTTGTAGAAGACACTGGATGCTGGGTGGGATGAAAAGGAAGACAGGCCTGAGAGAGACCTCCGCATACTGGAGGAGCTCTAGAACCCTCTCTCTAGGAGTGTTTGGAGTTTTCTACACCCAGTCCTGTTGAAAGGGGCCTGTTTTCATATTTTAGAGGAAAGTCACTCTAAAATGCATCAGTCAAAATAAGCGGAAATTCCATTTCTGGGTATGTATCCAGAGGAAATGAAAATGATGTCTAACAAAGAAATATCTGTATCCCCATGTTCACAGCAGCACTATTTACGATGGCTGAGGTATGGAAACAATCAAAGTGTCCATCCATGTACATGTATTTTCATCCATAAAGAAGCAGGAAATCCTGCCCTTTGCAACAGCGTGGATGGACCTTGAGGGCATTATGCTCACTGAGGTAAGTTAGGCAGAAAGACAGGGAAAATAAAAACAAAAGAAACCGAAGAGATCGGATTTGTGGTTACCAGAGGTGGGGGTGGGTAGGGAGGGCCTGGGGGTGTGGAAACTGGATGACGGTGGTCAAAAATTACGGACTTCCAGATAGAAGCTAAGGAAGCACTGTGGAATGGCACGTGCACCATGATGGCTGCAGTTACCCCGGCTGTCCAGGTTGTATTTGAAGGTTCTTAAAAGAGCGGGTCCTATGAGTTCTCATCACAAGGAAAAAACATTGTTTTCTTTTTCTTTGGCATTTATATGAAATGATGGTGTTAACCAAGCTTACCGTGGTGATCATTTCACAATATATGTAAGTCAGGTTATTATGCTGTATGTACCTTAAACTCACACAGTACCTACTGTGTGTCAATTATATCACCAATAAAACTGGTCAAGAAAAAGCAGGATTCCCCCTGATTCTCCCAGAGCTTCCAGTACACTTCAGAAGACCAGCGATGCTCCCACGGGTAAGGGGAAAACAGTCACGAGAGATTCGGAATCTAAACTGTTCAACTTTCTAATGCTCTCTGCCGCTGTATCCTACTGTGTCCCAACCCTACCCCTCCTGCCTCCCTCCCCCCTGCCTCCCTCTCCCCACTAGATACTTTTGAGTTTCATGTATATGGGTCCCTATTCAGTTTCTAATAAGGGTCCTGCTGAAAAAATGCTAATAAAGAAACGTGCTCTGAAGGGCTAACATTTATGATCTTATCAGATATCTACAACACATCTGTTACCCGAATAAGAGACACATGAATGACACCTGCCTGGGGGAGTGGTATTACAGAAGAGTGCAGGGCGTATTCTGAACCTTTTCCAAACAGACGGATTACACATGGCTGATGAAAAATATGGGCCCAAATTATTTGAAGGAACATGTTCCGTTACTACTGGATTTTCCAGATCACCTGATATGGCACAATTGTTCTCTGTGAATGTTCAAGGGTGGTTTCTAGTATGTAACTTTTCTCTAACATTTTTGATCAAAGAATCTTTTTTTTTTCAAGGTCTCTTATTAACATACCCTAGAACTACTTTACATAGAACACAGTTTGAGAGAACTGCCTTAACCTAATAAAGAAACTTTAATAGGATTTCAGGACTTAGAAACCAAATAGGGACTGAGGAATTTTGTTTTCCTAAGTTGGTTTTCCAAACGTTTTTACTCTGATCGACAGTAAGTTTATTGTTTCACTGGGACTCTGCACTCATGCACAACTGAAACAATACTGAAACAAAGTGTTACAAAATGGTTATCCTTAAAATGTTCGGTGCACTCTGACATTTTACATTCTAATTTATAATATTTTTAAAAGTGTTGGTCATAGGCTCCTAAAATGATTTCACAGCCCGTGACTGAACAGTAAAGCCTTAGACAATTTCATCAGTGGGTAAAACTAGGCCACTTTAAATCATTCACCATTCAGTAACACGATTTTGAACAAAATGGCAAAAAAATTATACTTGCTCTGTCTACTCTTAATAGGTACTTTTTAAGATTAAATAAAAGAAATTATATGAAAAGTGCAAAGCATTGCACATGTAGGCTATTATTAATTAAAACAGTCATTTTATCTGTGATACATTTCCAAAGAAGAGAACACTGTATTAAGTGGTCAGATTTCAGATTGGTCCAAAGAAATGGAAGGAAAAAGCAGTGTGAAATTATCTCATCTTCCTTCATTGAAATCGTCAGCCCTACTCGGCCGTTTGGTTTTGAATTTTTTCACCCTGATACTGTTATGGAAGAATTTTCAACCTAAGGATTTTGAGGTCTTTTGTTCAAAGCAACTTCCCTGCCTACCTGCTTCTTGCCCCCGTCAGGCCACCACCGCTGCTGATCTAACTGCTGAATGACCTTAGATTTGCAGCCCTGTCCCCTCAGGGGTATTCCTTTTTGAGTTTTGGGTCTTTTGTGTGCAGGCCTATCTGTTTATATCATGATCAGTTTCCTTGTGTACAGCAATGCAAAATTACACACACACGCGCGCGCACAAGCACACGCATGCGCACAAAAACCAGAAAGCTTTTAAAAGTACATATTGTTATCTATAAGAATAATACCTGCAGGAAAAATAACTGCCACAAGACTCAGTTTCGTTTTGCTGGATTAGTTTATAGGATCCTATTTCTGTATAGAAGGTTTATTTTTAAAAGAGTTGTATCTTTTTCTTAAGTAAATTAAAAAAAATACAATCTTTCCTAACGCGAGGTTTCTGTAATGAAAATGATTCCCCGTTGGTGTTATGCAATGACTCTCCTTACAATGAGAAACGACCTTGTTATTTCGCTATTTACAACTATAAACAGCTTCTAAGATTTCACATTATAGACTAAATTAGATAATTAATTGGAAGAGTAAAAATAGAAATAATTAAAAAGGAATTTCACATAACTAATTTCAAATATTTAATATATTAAGAAATGTTCTATATGCTAATATCTACTTTCCTGTTTCCAGGGAAATTTAGTTGTTTTTTTTTTTTTAAATCATGTTTAATAAAACCTTTCTGACTTCTAAGTTCATAAAGATATTTTTCATTTTTAGCTCATAAAAGCTTTTAGGTTTGCCCTTTACATTTGTGTTTTTAATTGACTTGGAGTTAATTTATATGTATGGTATGAGATGGGGTCTTTTCTTCTTTTCTCTAGGGACCCCTGCAGATCCCACAAGAGTTTATTTAAAAGACCATCTTTTCATCCTTTTCTTACTGGTTTGCCAGGCCAATTCTGTCGTTAAATTAAGTATCATATATTTATGCATCTATCTCTGGACTTTTTTCTTTCATCTATTTATCACCTAGTAATATTAATGTTGACTAAAGGAGTTCATTTGTGTGTGTGTGTGTGTGTGTGTGTGTGTGTGTGTGTGTGTATGTAAAACATACTTTACCAAATGAATTAGAGGCATTAATAATTTGATAAAGATGTCAAAAAGATGCTAAAAGATAGTTTTTTAAAAGCAATAAAGTACACTGCAAACTATAAAATATTAAAGAAAGAAATTGAAGAAGGCACAAATAAATGGAAAGACAGTCCTTGTTCATGGATTAGAGCAATTAATTTCATTAAATTGTTTATACTACCCAAAGTAATTCCATGGATTTAGTGCAATCTCTGTCAAAACTCCAGTGGCATTTTTCACAGAAATAGACAAAACCATTCTAAAATTTGTGTGAAACCACAAAAGATCCCAATAGCCATAGCAATCTTGAGACAAAAGAACGAAGCTGGAGGCATTACACATCCTTATTTCAAACTATATTGTAAAGCCATAGTAATCAAAACAGTATGAAACTGGCATAAAAACAGACATATATAGGGATGTCTGGGTGGCTCAGTTGATTAATCATTTGCCTTCGGCTCAGGTCATGATCTCACGGTTCTTGAGTTCAAGCCCTGCATCGGGCTCTGTGCTGACTGCTCAGAGGCTGGAACCTGCTTCAGATTCTGTGTCTCTCTCTATCTCTGTGCCCACCCCCTCCAAAAATAAACATTAAAAAAAATAAACAGACATATACACAAATGGAACAGAATAGAGAGCCCAGAAATAAACTCAGACATATATGGCCAATTAATTTTTGACAAAGGAGCCAAGAATACACAATGGCAAAAGAATGGTCTCTTCCGTAAATGGTGTTGGAAAAACACCCTGATGGCAATGTGGCTATCTGAACACAAAAGAAGGAAACTGGACCCCTATCTTACACCATACACAGAAATCAACTCAAAATGGATTAAGACTTGGATGTAGGGGCTGAAACTATAAAAACTCCCAGAAAAAAAAGAGAGTAAGATACTTGACATTGGTCTTGGCGATGGTTGTTTGGATTTGATATCAAAAGCAAGGTCACAAAAGCAAAACTAAACATGTGGGGCTATATCAAACTAAAAAGCTTCTGCACAGTAAAGGAAACCATCAACAAAGTGAAAAGACAATGTATGGAATTGGAAAGAATATTTGTAAACAACACATCTAAGAGTGAGTTAATATCCAAAATATACAAAGAACTCGTACAAACTCAATAATAGCAAAATACTTCAAAGAATCAAATTTAAACATGTCCAAAGGACCTGAATAGACATTTTCCCAAAGAAGATGTACAAATGTCAACAGGTACATCAAAAGGTGCTCAATATCACTAATCAACACGGAAATACAAATCAAAGCCATGCCTTTGAGTTACCACCTCACACCTGTTAGGATGGCTTATTATAAAGATAACAGGTAGCAATGCTGGGAAGCATGTAGGGGAAAGGTATCCCCTCCTCCAGTGGTGGTGGGGATGTGAACTTACACAGCCACTACGGAAAACGGTACGGAAATTCCTCAAGAAATTAAAAATGGAACCACCATATATGATCCAGCAGTCCCATTTCTGGGTATAAATTCAAAGGCAATGAAATCATAACCTTAAAGAGATTATTTATTACACCCCCTTCCTTCCCCGCCATGTTCACTGCAGCATTATTCACAGTAACCAAGACATGGAAACAAACTAAGTGCCTGTCAATGGATGAATGGATAAAGAAATATATATATATATATATATACACACACAATGGAATATTATTCAGACTTAAAAAGAAGGAAATCTCGCCATTTGCAACAACACGGATGAAACTGGAGGGTATTATGTTAATTGAAATAAGCTGGCCAGAGAAAGACAAATACTACATGGTATCACTTATACGTAGAATCTGAAGAAACAAGGTCACAGTCATAAACAGAGGAGGAGGGTGATTGCCAAGGGCCTAGGGGAAGGGAGAAATAGGAGAGGTTGGTCAAAGGGTATAAACTTTCAGTTAGAAGATGATTAAGATCTAAGGATCCAGAGACGGGGGATCGTAACACTGTACTCTACTACTAAAATGTGGTAAGAGAGGAGAACATAGGTGTTCTCACCCAAAAGCAACAAAACAAAAGAATCAGCTGTGTGAGGTGATGGATTTGTTGATTAACTCAATGGTGGAAATCCTTTCACAATGTATGTGCATATTCAATCATCACCTTGTACGATTTAAATATATTACCATTTTATTTGTCCATTACGCTTCAACAAAGCTGAAAAAAGCAATACAATGTAGATTAAAAATTAATCTACAGTTGAATATAGATGTTCATATATGTTTGAGTATACATTCATATATGCACATAATCCTGGTTTTCATCTTTTTATACTGTTTTATACTTTTCGTATTGTGCATTCCCATGAATAGAAACTTTTGTTAACTCCGCTAGACTCTGTCAACATAAGGGGACTGACCGTATTTTGCATCGTTATATTTTTAGTGCATAGAATTGTGCCTAACACATTTTAGATACCGAGCATACATTGCTGAGTGATGAATAAATGGATACTGATAGTTTCTAAGACAATTAAAATAAAATAATTATCTAAAAAGTTAGGAAAAAGACATTAGCTATTGCATTCAAATATCAACTATCAACTGAAAATAACCATGATTTTCAGTAACAGAAATAGGTAAAACCACTATACAAAATAGTAAGATGTGTTATCACCGAATCAATATTCAATAGTTTGCAAATAAATTACATAAATGTCACTGCTTTCAGTAAAATCACCATGCCATTATCATCTTTTCTACTTACTGTCCTCTTTTCCTTCTGTATAATTGTAGGGCTCTGGTTAAAATGCAATGATATATCTTCTACTCACAATAAAATTGACCTTTAACAGCTTTTATTATATTGAAAATAACGCGAGGTTCCTTGTGGGCTGCTTCCGGCAATAGCATAATATCAGAAATAAACCTAAGCATCCAAACTAAGTCCTGGAAGGTTGTGTAAGAATTTGTGAAGGTCTGTGGAGGAAGCAGTGAGGGATAATTATGTTGCATGAGCCAACACAGAATGACTTAAATTTGTCTTCATTCACGTCTCTCCCCATATTTCACTGATCAATCAACTCCCTCCCTGTTTTCTCCCCTGAAAATACTTCTTTCGCTGGCTTTCATGTCTTACTGCCTATATCCTTTCTATCCCATTTTCCTCTCCATTTCTCCTAGATCTGTTCAGTCCCTTTGTAGTAGAAATTGATTTAGTGACTATAGCGGGTAGAATTGTATTCCACCCACAAATAGATTTTCAAGTTCTAATCCCTACTACTTGCCAATGTGACTTTATTTGGAAATAGGCTCTTTGCAGAGGTATTCGAGTTGAGATGAGGTCATATTGGAGTAGGGTTGATCCTAATCCTTATAAGAAGAGTGAAATTTGCACACAGGAGACACAGACGGAATGCCATGTGATGACAGACAGGGGTAGGAGTAATGTGTCTACGAGCCGAGGACATGCCAAGGATTGCTGTTAACACCAGGGGCTGGGAGAGAGAACATGGCCCTGCTGACACCTTGATTTCAGACTTCTGGACCCTAGAACCGTTAAGACAATAAATGTCAATTGTTTTAAGTCATCCAGTTTCTGGTGTTTTACTGTAGCAGCCCCAGGATACTAATGCTGGTCTAAGAACTTCTCTTTTTCTGCTTATTATTCTGATCAGCACAACCAATAGAATCAATCCTCCTTAGAAGATGGGAGAGGTATATGGGGCGCCTGGGCGGCTCAGTCAGTTAAGTCTCTGACTTCGGCTCGGGTCACGATCTCACAGCTCATGAGTTCAAGCCCCGCATCGGGATCTATGCTGACAGCTCAGAACCTGAAGCCTGCTCCAGATTCTGTGTCTCCCTCTCTGACCCTCCCCTAATCATGCTCTGTCTTTCTCTCTCTGTCTCGAAAATAAATAAAAACATTAAAAAATTTTTTTTTATAGAAAAAGAAGGTGGGAGGGGTGTCTAGGACCACTTAGATACCAGCATTTTGTCCCACTCATATAAAATTTAAATTATTTGACTATATGAGCTTCTCTTTCTCAGGATGCAATCATTCCCTACCAGCTTACTTTCCGGGATACTGATGAGAATATAAACATTTTCTAAAAGAAGAGACAGAGGGGAAAGAGACAGAGGAACACATAGTTAACATTGAGTATAACTAGCATTTCCCATAAACCTAAGAAAATGCAAAGTGAACAAGAGAAGTATCCATAAAATAAGGCTTATTTCGTCAAATTGGAGAGGGAAGGAGGGCCACATATATTGAAAGCAACATAGGACTGGGGGAAACTCATTGGGCCACAATTTCAAAGACCAGATACTAGCATAGGCTTGCTTCAGTACTTCCTATGTGACCTTGGGAATACCGCCCAAATTTCTTAAATTCCTCTAAGTGCACAATGAAAATGTTGGACTAGCTAATCCCTAAGGCAACGCTTTCTAAATTATAGGTTGAGATCTATCTGTAGATGGTAATTTCAATTTGGGAGATCATAATCAGCATTAAAAAAAAGAGATAAAGAATAGAAAAAAGAGAAAATAAAGAGAGTATATCAGGTTCTATACAAAGTATAGGTAAGTATTATTTCATGAAACTTTAATTTCAATTATGTACACATGTGTGAAGTGACTGTGTTTATGTGTGCTTGTACTTGGCCAACATAAAATAGCTTTATTTCTGGGATTAGAGTTCAAGTTTTTAAAAGATACTACTGTGAGTTCCCTTTAGACACTAAACTGCTAAAGATCTCTGCTAATAGGCATAGCGCCAGGTGGAATACATTTAATTACTTAAAGAAATATGTTGTTTAATGTGCCAATGATCTATAATCATTGAAAAGAAAAGGTTTAAATGTATATGCTTTTAACTGGGATATAAATACCCTTTATATTTTGAACTAAAGAATGAGCTTAATTTTTACATGGAAGAGGGAACAGAATATCATGTGAGAAATAAACCCATTGACCTAATCAAAAGAGGGACATGAAGGAAGGCTTTAATCAACATTCTTACAAGAGCAGGTGTCTGATGGACAGGCACGCTTGGGGAAATTACAGCAGACAATTTATTTCCTATCACACAATTCCCTCCCCTGATTCCTCATTGGCTGAGTACTACAGAGGTTACAGGCCTTACCCGAAGTCACCTATGCCCATGTAAAGCAAAAGGCAGTCTGATTGGGACAAATGTACATTCGTTGAGGTGATGCAGACTTCAGTTCTTTGGGGCACGCTCATTGCAAAGGCCATGAAAATAAGCCCAGGAAGTGAAGAGTCTAAGGGTTTGGGACTCCACTGTGGTGGTGGTGGGGGTTTGTACATATTTCCAAGAGGTTATAAACCTATTGTTAACTAGACAGTACAGCGCTGTTTCGTATTTCTGAAAATGAATTATCTCACTTCTTTTTTTTAATTATTAATTTTTAAATTTAAATCCGAGTTAGTTAATATATAGTACAACAATGATTTCAGGAGTAGATTCCTTAAAGCCCCTTACCCATTTAGCCCATCCCCCCTCCCACGACCCCTCCAGCAACCCTCTGTTTGTTCTCTATCTTTAAGAGTCTCTTATGTTTTGTCCCCTTCTCTGTTTTTATATTATTTTTGCTTCCCATCCCATATGTTCATCCATTTTGTATCTTAAATTTCTCATATGAGTGAAGTCATATGATATTGTCTTTCTCTGACTGATTAATTTCGCTCAGCATAATACCCTCTAGTTCCATCCATGTAGTTATACATGGCAAGATTTCATTCTTTTGTGATATATATGTATCACATCTTTATCCATTCATCTGTCAGTGGATATTTGGGCTCTTTCCATAGTCTGGTTATTGTCGATAGCGTTGCTATAAACATTGGGGTGCATGTGCCCCTTGGAAACAGCACACATGTATCCCTTGGATAAATACCTAGTAGTGCAATTGCTGGGTCGTAGGGTAGTTCTATTTTTAATTTTTTGAGGAACCTCCATACCCATGTCCAGAGTGGCTGCATCAGTTTGCATTCCCACCTGCAGAGCAAAAGAGATCCTCTTTCTCTGTATCCTCACCGACATCTGTTGCCTGAGTTGTTAATGTTAGCCATTCTGACAGGTGTGAGGTGGTATCTCATTGTGGTTTTGATTTGTATTTCCCTGATGATGAGTGATGTTGAGCATTTTTTCATGTGTTGGTTGGCGATCTGAATGCCTTCTTTGGAGAAGTGTCTATTCATGCCTTTTGCCCATTTCTTCACTGGATTATTTGTTTTTTAGGTGTTGAGTTTGATAAGTTCTCTATAGATTCTGGACACTAACCCTTTATCTGATATGTCATTTGCAAATATCTTCTCCTATTCTGTCAGTTGCCTTTTAGTTTTGCTGACTGTTTCTTTCACTGTGCAGAAGCTTTTTATTTTGATGAGGTCCTAATAGTTCATTTTTGCTTTTATTTCCCTTGCCTCTGGAGACATGTTGAGTAAGAAGTTGCTGCAGTCAAGGTCAGAGAGGTTTTTGCCTGCTTTCTCCTCTAGGGTTTTGATGGATTCCTGTCTTATATTTAGGTCTCTCATCCATTTTGAATTTATTTTTGTGTATTGTATAAGAAAGTGGTCCAGGTTCAGTTTTCTGCATGTCGCTGTCCAGGTTTCCCAGCACCATTTGCTGAAAAGACTGTCTTTATTCCATTGGATATTCCTTTCTGTTTTGTCAAAGATTAGTTGGCCATACGTTTGTGGGTCCATTTCTGGGTTCTGTATTCTGTTCCATTGATCTGAGTGTCTGTTTTGTGCCAGTACCATACTGTCTTGATGATTACAGCTTTGTAATATAGCTTGAAGTCTGGGATTGTGATGCCTCTAGCTTTGGTTTTCTTCTTCAAGATTGCTTTGTCTATCTGGGTCTTTTCTGGTTCCGTACAAAATGTAGGATTGTTTGTTCTAGCTCTGTGAAGAATGCTAGTGTTATTTTGATAAGGATTGCTCACTCAATTCTCACATACCCGAACAGGGGCACTTTGGCATATGGATTATTTCAAGCAGAAGAATTTGGGACCCAGCAGACTCAGAAAGAGGTTTTTACCTCCCCCTGAAATGTCTAAAAGAATTTTTTAAATTAATTCATTAATTAATTAATTGAGAGAGAGAAAGAGAGATTGAATCCTAAGCAGGCTCTGAACTGTCAGTGCACAGCCCAAGGCAGGGCTCAAACTCATGAACCATGAGTTCATGCCTGAGCAGAAACCAACAGTTGGACACTTAACTAACTGAATCACCCAGGTGCCCCTTAAAAGAACTTAGATAGGGGTCCTGTACCAGGAAGAGAGTTATCACCAGAGGTAACTTTTTATATCAGAAAGACTTATCTGCATGGCACGGCAAACACCCGTTTGCCCAACATTTGCTGCTCTCTTCTTGTGACTTGTCTTCCTCCTCTTTGAAGCCCCACACTCTTACCCCTTCTTAGCTTAGGATGGTAGGTACACCTCAATCACTGGATTGTCAGAGAGTCCCATACATTTATGAAGCTCCTGTAAGTCCCAATTTCATTTCTCTCCTGTTAATCTGTTGTATGTCAATTTAACTATTACGCCAGACAAAGAATCTAGAAGGGAAGAAGGGAGAGTTTTTCGGTCCCTACAACATCAACATTAGACTGTAGGTCTTCATCTGAATCTCACCTATCCACCTATATTACACCCAGTTTCAAAAATTACAATCATATGAGCACAAATTCTCATAATGAGATTTGTCTTCAAGATATATACTGCCCTAAATTTTTGAATTGTTCTTTGATTTCACATTTTCTATTAGAGCTATTATTTTGAATTCAGCTGTTTGTATATATATTCCCAAACCAGAACCGGTCATTGCTGACTATTCTTAACCTGGTGATCCCAGATTTAGTGCCTGCTGCTTACCGGCATCAGTCTTTCTAATTTAATCTAGGGCATACATCTTTAGAAGCAAGATATTTCTTTTATTATATAGAGGTTTGGGCCGTTCTCTCTCTACTATAAAGACTGTTGATGGTCAGTAATGAATCTTCTCTCTCCTCCTTCCCTGTTACAGAAAAAATACCCCGATTCACTCTCCAGAACAGCTTATAAATTTATGTTTTTGTGCTTTTCTTTACTATTGTCCTTTGAATCTCTCATATGCCCTCACATTTTCCTTAAGGGACATCTATAAATGCTTTTCTCCTCTTCCCTGTTTGCAAGGCCCAATGGGGTTCAGTTTGGGGGCTCCAGAGGCTTGCGGTTTGGGCAGAGCAGAGGTCACCCAGTCTTGGGGACTAGGGGATAGATCTGTGTGTTCCTGCAGCCTGCAAGGGGGGCACCTAGAGGCGGTCTCTCTTCCTTTGGGAAACTGACTTTGCCCAAGGGTGTTATAACATTAAAGTACATTAAAGATCAGCTGAAATGTCAACAAACTTTGAAAGGGGGCTATTAGCAATGCAAATGTGAGTTTCCCGCTCTTGTGATAAGCACGATAAACAAAACTGTAAGGACATGTTTTCTTTTTTTTTTTTTTAGCCTTTGTAGGTGAACCGCTCAAGCTGTGCTGCAAAAGCCAGTTCTCCTGGGACTGAGGATAGTTCATCATACTTAATCTGATGTGCTGTCAACCGTATGGATTGCATTAATCCTATTGACACAGTCACAGTTGAAAACAGTCTTCAGGTTGCAAAGTTAGTGATTATGCCTTTGTAACTGCATTTGGGGTTCAACCCATCCTGGACTCTGGTTTGTGATGCCTCTCGGGACTGTGAAGAGCAGAGGCGTTCACAGAGCAAGCTCACTGCAGTTGACTCCCCTTCTTCTCAAGCCGGTGGTGGGTGGAAATTGGGACCCAGAAGGAAAATGTCACTTGTATTTGGCTTCTGAGAGAATGCTAGCTGACCCTGCACCCACAGTAAATGACTGTTTTTCTTCTTGGGTATTACTGCTGTTAAATAACAAAAATTCAAACCAGTAAAATATAAAGATCTAATTGGCTTTATTAATCAATTCGTGAATCAGGCAGCATCCTATCTAGCAAGTAGATGGGAGTTACAGAAGGCTACAGCAGTAGAGAGGCAGTAGAAAAAAGGAAGTTATTAGCAAAGAATCCATCACTTAGGCAAGGTCATCTTCTTAAGGGAAATGGAAGGGGTCTATCAGTGAAGGTCCTAGTGCTGACCAGTGTTGACTAAAGGTTACATTTCTCGGGGATTGAAACTGCAGTCAAGTTAGGTCTTGTTTTACTGACTCGAGGCCTTAACCTAAGTGCTGTCATTTTGGGTCTTCTTTGGGTCTTCTTTTCAAGACTGCCCAGTCAAATCAGAGCTCCCTGATTTTCTTATGGGCAATAATCAGGTATCATCCATTTTTTTTCTAGACCTCAGCTCAACTCTCAGCCCTGGATGGAAGCCATTCTCCTTGGAGCTTCTTATGAAGTGGTTTCCTGAATCCTGCTTGGGTTCTCTGACTTATAGCCCAAGGTCAAGCTTCAAGCCAGCTTCTCTGGCTTCCAAATGACCTTGTAGAGTTGCACCAAACCGTTTGGATCTTTCTATCCATTAGAATGTCATGGAGTTCAATAATTCTATTTCTTGCTAACAATCAGGTTTCTTTTGTAGCCCTCTTACTGGGAGAACAACCAGCTACCCGGTGCCACAATTCATTCACATCTATGTTTCTGGGTGTAAGTGTCCTTTTAAAGATTTCTTGAGCCAGACAGGATCACTCTCATACAATCCACGGCTTTGCACAGGCGATGATGTTTTTGCAATAGATCTAAAATTAAGTAATTTCCTGTTCTGCGTGGTTCTGATCATCTTGTTTGTGTATTGTGGACTTTTATTTATTTTTTCTGAATGTTAGAATGAAATTCTAATTCATCACTGAACAGTTATAATGAAAGAAAATTCAAAGCAGACTTTGACCAAATCTGCATAAACACGGGGGTTGAGAAAAAGAATTGATTTTTAAGGTATGTTGCTTTTTTCCTCCTCTGTTTAGATTGTGAGACAAATAAAAAAATGCGTAGAAATGGAATTTAATTTGGTGACCAGTCATGAAGCCCAAAGAGACCATTTCCTCTTGAAATCTTAATCATCTCCAAGGATTCGGAAGACCAAACAAATCCAAGTTTAGTTTTAAAATAAATAAGTCATTTCAAAAAGTGAAAGGCATTTCCAGTTTAGACTCATTGAGCTTCTGTTGTATATGGGGCACTCATTTTGTGTTCTGTGAAGATTTAATACCTTGCTTTGTAATGTGCGAGACCCGGAAGAGCAGAGACCCCCCCCCCCCTCCAACTGTGGTCCAGGTCTCCCCATGTACTCTTTATCTGTTTCTCTCCAATAAAAATCCCAATTGCCCATGTGACTACTGCTAACCAACAAGAACAATTCGTGCCTCTTTGGAGAATCATCCTTGACTGCTGAAGTTCAGGACATGCCACCTAAAATATGCCACTTATGTAGACTGACTAATTTGAGCTGTGGGCACATGAAAAACAGCTTGTGTAGGGAAAGGCTTTCTCTGAACTCCCCTTATCTGCCTAAAGACAGGTCCCCCCAAGGGGACTCAATTCTTTTTTTTTTTTTATGTTTATTTATTTTTGAGAGTGAGAGAGAGTGAAGGCAAGTGCATAAGTGGGGGAGGGGTAGAAATAGAGGAAGAGAGAGAATCCCAAGCAGGCTCCATGCTGTCAGCACAGCCCGATGGGGGGCTCCAACTCACGACCTGTGAGATCATGACCTGAGCCAAAATCAAGAGTTGGACTCTTGGGACGCCTGGGTGGCTCAGTTGGTTGAGCGGCCGACTTTGGCTCTGGTCATGATCTCACAGTCTGTGAGTTTGAGCCCTGAGTCGGGCTCTGTGCTGACGGCTCAGAGCCTGGAGCCTGCTTCAGATTCTGTATCTCCCTCTCTCTGTGCCCTTCCCCTGCTCATACTCTGTCTTTATGTCTCTCAAAAATAAATAAACGTTAAAAAAAAAAATAGAGTTGGACTCTTAACAGCTGAGCCACCCAGGCGCCCCAGGAACTCAATTCTCACAGAACCGCTTCCCTGGGAGTTTCGTCAACCAGGAAAGGTTGAGACACTGATCACTGGAGAGGAGACTGGTAGTCCATACCACACACACCCAGACAAAGTGTGTCACGAACTATCACACGCCTCTCATTTATTCTTCTATGGGCCCATTCACCTTTCCTAGAATCATTTATTCTTGCCGAAGTTGCCCTCTACTCTTCACTTATTAGGTTGGTACAGAAGCTCTAAAATCTCACCATTTTGGGGGAGAATATTCACTTTTTTTTTTGCCTTGTGATGCCCCAGGCACACAATATTCAAAATTCACAAATGTAGGTGCCTTTTCCCCTGCCAGTAGGTCAATTGTCAGTTTATTTCATAAACCCAGCTGTCGAACCTAGGAGGAGAGAGGGAACATCTCTTTTCTACCCCAACTATTACTGAAACTAGCTGAAACTTGGATCCTTTTCTGCAAACCGTAGAAAAGCTTCCGCCATGGCTTATGTCAATGGTGCTCTGGTTAATTCTCTTCCACAGAAACCAAGCTACCCAGCTTATTCGGAGGAATGTCTTAGTACTTAACTTTTCTGCTTCTTTTTGGTCTGCCACCTCCCCATGTCACTGTCTCGAGTTTTCATTCAAGCTTTGGGATTTTTATCTGTCACTTAAGTGAACCAAAAGGTAAATGTAACAGCACATTAGGGGGGTACTTCATGGTCCCTCTTCCCTAACCTGGTCCTCACCCCTGGTGATGGGAGGGCCGTTTACCACACAGAAAGTATTCTGGAAGCTTCCTTTGTTTACCTTGCTGGTGCTCTATTCTGAAGAAAGCAGCTTTCCTAAGGGGCAGTCAGGACAAGGCTGGTGGAACCCACTGCTATGTATTCGTGTTAGGTGTTTGGAGGATGAGTTAGAAAAATACGGAAAACGGAGAACGCACTCCTGGGAGTACATGAAAGGTACCCTAGGTAGGAAGAGTAGAGAAAATAATTTTTAAGCCATCTTTTGGAATCTGAGCATGCTCATGATTGGCTAAGAGGAAGAGTTGTGTGTGTGTGCGTGTGTGTATGCGTGTGTGTGTGTGTGAATAAACTGTGCCTGGATGTCCTTCCAGATGTTGCAGGCATGATGGCAGACTTACATAAATAATTCATTTCTCATTTTCTTATTCTCACGGTAATCAGCGCATTTCCTTCTCCTGTCCCAAATGAAAAGCTTTTTGAATCCTCAAAATTGTACTTGACCCTTCGAAGCCACAAATTTACTTTGCTTTACAGCTTTCCTGCTTTGCACTGTAAATGCTGAATAATTTAGACACAAATACACAAAGAAGAAAAATTATTACCTTTTAGAGTTGAAAAGCTCCAGCCCACTTAACTCTCTCTTTTCCTTCCTTCTTAATTATTCGAAAGTGATTAAGAAAATTGACATCTTGCTTTGTTTCACAGAAATTTAAATTCCACGTTAAAATTTTATCTATATTTACACCCATCACGTTTCTGCAGCGCCAGATCGGCCAGTGGCAAACAACAGGAATGTGTTTGAAAATATCTGCCGTGTTCCCAACCGAAAGAAAGAATAGTAAAACCATTAAATTTCCTTAAAGGAAAGATTTTTCCCCTCATTGATTTGTTTAGCAATTTGGCTATAATTCTATGGAATCTATTGAAGCTAGGCAATGCAGAGAAAATATTATGCATTCCACCTTAACATATTCCTTTTGTGTATTTCAAGAACTATGCCTGGAAGCTTCAAACCTTAAATTATTCTGTAATTGGCAGGCAGCAAATAGCAATTTCGAGTTCCAAGCAGTGCCAAGGCCAAATGGAAGAAGACATTTATAATGGCTGTGCCTAAGAAAAAGTGTAGCTTGAAGGATTATCTACAAATTGAGCTATAAACACAGTGTCGCCAGCACTGGGGAGAAACAAGAGGAAAAGGAATTTGTTATCGTCAAAGTATTCACTTTACAAAACAGCTGAGTACCCATCCTACAACTCTTTAAATGAGAACATTTAAACTTATCACAAGTAATTATTTGGAATGGACGCTTAGGAAATTCTAAGCACATTTAAAACAAAGGCAGACCAGAAAGGTAATTACTGATTTTAATTTTCCCCATTATGTGTAACAGTTGCCTGTAAAAGTACTGGCGAAACACAAACACTTGTCAATTCCTCTTAACTTGTAAACACGGGCATATGTCTCTCAACATTATTTTCTTCTCAATTAGGATTTTTAAAAAATCTTGCCCTATAGGCAGATGGTCTTGTTAGAAACGTGAAATGCTGCTTCCTTCATGCGTTGCCATTTTCTTGCCCTTAATTGTTTTTAAATAATAACATCTCTTCTTTATGTATCATGACCATCTTGGAAAATCAGGAGTCCATGTAGAATAATCATAGTACTTAACTCATGTTCGAAAATGTAGCATTTACTGGGGCGCCTGGGTGGCTCAGTCGGCTGAGCATCCGACTTCAGCTCAGGTCATGATCTCACAGTTTGTGAGTTCGAGCCCCGCCTTGGGCTCCGGGCAGACAGCTCGGAGCCTGGAGCCTGCTTCCCCTCTCTCTGCCCCTCCCCTGCTCATGCTCTCTCTCTTGAGAATAAGTAAACACTAAAAAAAAAATTTAAAACATGGTATTTACTTAAAATGAGTGCACTGGCTTGCCCAGAACAGAGTAGAGCAAAATTTTCCAGTCATGTGAGATATTTCTGGAGAACAAAGTTATTATGGCTTTTCCATGTTCGAAATGGTAGAAAGAATAAAAAAATAAGAATGAGAAGCCAGTCTGATGGATCTTCCATTACACAGAAGATCCATTAGTGTTGGGAGCCGTTTTGGGCTCGCAGGTTGAGACCCCCTCTCGGTGTGGAAAAGGTTGAAGCAAAGCTCCTGCCAGCCAAACTGGCGCCTAATCTTACTTCCTTCTAGATAATCTTTCAGGCCTGGATTTCTTGGACTGCTTTCGTTGGCCTAAAGAACATAATGGTCTTTGGGTTTATGGCACATGGAAAAGGGGACCTGGAGTGTGATGTCTTGATGGATAAAATCTGAATGAGAGTAACCTGGTCAGAAGTAACCTCAAAGTTGTTTCTTGGGGATAGATTACACAAATTGATCATATAGAATAGTAGTTATGAGTTGGCTAGAAATTAGCAGACGTTAGGCCCCAAGACTCCTTGAGCCAAACTAGATTTTCCCTGCAGGTATAGCATTGTGTTAATCATCCCCTCAGCCCCACCATAAAACCTCAAGGCACATCTCTGAAGCTTCTCTCAGTATTTGGTTAACAGACTGATAGGAGAGATTGTAAAGAGACTTGGGACCTTCTCCGGAGGTTGGCTTAGCCCAGAAGTTAAGGTACAAACAATAGCCAAATAAAAGTAGCTACACATATCTTCACTGATCAACAACAAACATTGAGTCCCTTCCTGAGGTTAACGTTTCACGAATCCTTTCGCTATTCCCATCCCCACGCTCCTTTATAATAAAAAGGCAATAACAAAATACTTTTACAGAAACTGCTCTTTGTATAAAGAACAGATAAACATGAGCCCTTATGATATAGGCTCACTCACTCATAAAGGAAAAGAACTTAGACAAGTATTAGAGATCATGTCTCTACCAAGCAAATAATACCTCCTCCATCATGGTTAAAGATTATGGATAGAATGTCTCCTAATCTATCTATAGATGGTTAACATAGGTCTTAAGGCAACAATGTATGCGCCCTCTGTTTACCAAGTGCTACGACAATCCTGCTCTCTTCCTAAAAACTTTATCTTGTTATTTCCTCTGCTCTGCCTCAAAAACAATGTGTAACTTTGGAACAAAGTCATAAAAACAGTTACTGCCTAATCTAAGTCTGAGGGATTCGCAAATATGTCAACCTAAGAAAAATTGTAAATGATGCCTTGTCACGGATGTATTGTCGCTCGCTACCTTTAAAAATAAAGACACTGAGACTAGCAGGTCAGAGATGCCAGAATTTCCAGGGCTGCCTGCTTGGTCATCAGATTCCATCTCACTCGTGGCTCTCTCACCTCATTTCGCCTAACTGTTCGTCCTTCGTGGACCCCTAGATTCGCCGGAACAAGGACCGACCCTGGCACATTAGCATTTAGAAATAAAAGACAAGACCTCTAGAAGTTACCCCGCATGGACATTGAAAGACTGGCAAAGTACTTCACTGCAAAAGAGCATTTGATTGAACCAATCATAAAATCTTTGCTGACATGTTGGGACGTGACTGCATGATGGAGGAGCTAAGTACACTCTCCACCCAGTGAGCTGCTGGAGAGAGACTTCCACAGGGGCACGCGACACATGTCTGCACTTGGCCTTTTGTTGCTTAATATGAGCAACAACTTGGAAGAGAAAGTATACTCATGAAATTTACAGATGAGCCAAATTTAGACATTTTTATATAGCATTCACAGCAAGCTAATAGGATCTAAATAGATTGGAAAAAGAAAATAACAACCTATAATCCAATAGGATTAAGTGGAAACATTTCTGGTTTAAGTTCAAAGTACAAAATAGAGACATAGGACTGAACACCATTTCGTGTAAAAACGATGAGAAGGCTTTACCCCCAAATCCCATCTGTGCCAGCAGTAAAACAAATGAAGTTATTAAAAAAGTTCATCTATTATTGGCATGCTTTGAAGGATCTGGTGTCCAAAACAGAGGAAGATGTACATGGTCCGACCGTAGTAGCCCTAATCGGGACATGCTCGAGCATCTGCGTTTATATCTGGTTGTCCTAATCAGAACACTTACAAGTGTGACAAGTATCAGGGAAATTCCAGTAGGATTCCAGAACTACGTCGGGAATGGGGATTTTCAGTCTGGAGTCACCTTAAAGAAGACTTGATGGCAGTGGTCAGGGACTTGAAGGGCTGGGAAATCAGACGTGTGTGTTTTTTGTATTTTTCCCTTGCACGGAGCACAGCCAGCATTAATAAATCTGAGTTACAGAGAGACAACTGGGACTCAAAGGAAATATGAAGCCTCGGCCACACTGATCCATGCTCTGAACCACTGCCTGAGATCCCGAGATACCGGAACGGGCTTCTGGAGTCGCTGGTTGAAAAGTCAAGGACGGTTTTCCTACAGCGGGAGGATATTCAGGGGGGATGATCTCAAATTACGTACGATTGAATGATTTTATGATTTCTCCTCTTAGGCAACCTGTCTCAAGAGTTCGCAGAAAACATTTGTCGATGATTATTTTTTTAATTTGCTGTAGAACAAAAGGTTTAATTCTACAGTTATCTTAAGTATTTATTTTTTTTAATTAAAAATGTTTGTTTATTTTGAGAGAGAGAGAGAGAGAGCGAGCATGCTTGAAGGGGAGGGGAGAGAGAGAAATAGTAGGGCTGGATGAGAACGGTGAGATCACCACCTGAGCCGAATCCAAGAGTGGGACGCCTGACTGACGGAGCCACTGGGAAATCCATCAGTGTTGGTACCTACTGACCTACTGCTGATTCAGCCCAGGAAACAGGGATTCAAAGATAAGACTCCTCCTGTATGAGGCACGTGCTCCATGTAGCACTGTCATTCCTGCTTGGATCTTTAATCCTTAGCACCCCTTTTCTAGATCTGCTCTAAGCCCTGCTGAGATGTGAGGGCACACAGAACCCCAGAAACGGTAGTGAGATTCACTGTCAGACTGAGGAGAAAATGAGATGCCACACGAACCATATTTGTCTTAAAAGCAGACAAATTACAGGGGTGCCCGGGTGGCTCAGTAGGTTGAGTGTTCTACTTCGGCTCGGGTCATGATCTCTCAGTCTGTGAGTTCTAGCCCCGTGTCGGGCTCTGTGCTGACAGCTCGGAGCCTGGAGCCCGCTTCGGATTTTGTGTCTCCCTGTCTCTGCTCCTCCCAGACTCGTGCTCTGTCTCTCTCTCAAAAATAAATAATGAATAGATAAAGAAAATAAAAATAAAAACAGATAAATTACAGTGGCCTACTAATCTGGAAAACACTCAGAAAAGTGTGGCCAAAACAGAAAGTCAGTCACCAATCAGGTTCTTACATAGACACGGTCACATTATCGAAGAACTTACATGCTTCAAATACGCCAGGACGGCTGGCTCCCACGGCAATGCTCCAACCCAGCGTAATCACTTAAATCCTAAGGCTATATGTTTCCAGGGAAAGGCCAGAGTTTTATTTATTTGGTTTTTAAAAGTTTATTTATTTTTTGAGAGAGAGAAAGCAAGCACAGGTTGGGGAGGGGCAGAGAGAGAGGGAGACACAGAATCTGAAGCAGGTTCCGGTCTCTGAGCTGTCAGCACAGAGCCCGAGCCCGACGAGGGGCTCAAACCCATGAACTGTGAGATCATGACCTGAGCCGAAGTCCGACACCCAACCGACTGACTGACTGAGACCCAGGCACCCCGAGGCGAGAGTTTTAAATGCAGCAACAGACAAGCAATAAATAGTACTGCCTTTAAGTGGCCCTTGTTTGTGGGGACCTTCGACCACAACTCAGCATTTTATAGTAATCACTGAATCTAAATATGTTACATTTGGACTCATTAAAAATATACTAATTACATTTTAATTCTGTAATCAAAACAGGAGCAAACCTGGCAACTGAGCGAGTAAGAACTCTGTTAGAGAACTGACATGTTTGCCCACTGTCATTCACAAGGGGTTTGTTTATATAAAGACACATAGCTATTTTCTGTCTGCTTAGCTCTCTGGGGAGAGACGGTCCCTTGGCCATGATGACTTTTTCTCTGAGTGTTGTCTAGAAACTTGTGTGTGTTATGAATAATATTTTAGTGCAGGCAGGGGAGAGGGGAGGGCTAACGATTTCCAGGGAAGCTATTGGGAATCCTGGTAGGGGGCAGACGTCTCCCCCTTTACCACTAATTTGTCTACCTTGTAAATTCCACATAATTCATCCCTCCTTTACAAATGAGCCCACGGCCCCTGTCATCCCTTCTAGGGTCTCTCTCTTCCACTTGTGAGATACCTCATCACAAAGCCTTCCTCGGATTCTCCTCCCTAAGCTTAGTGGTCCCCCAGGGACCACCTCGGTCCCTCTCATTTCAACATACCTCAGCACCAAGCTGGGGGTGGACACGAGTGTACGTCAGAGAGGGCAGCTTCTTGACAGAAAATTATTGGGGTGATTCCAGCTAAGAATACCTCAAAACCAACTCTGACCATGAAAAATTACTCTTTTACCAATAGAAATGTAAGATAACTTGGAAGTTTCTCTTTCTATACTGGTTGCTTCAAACATTATAGTGAAGACCATTACTGGGACTTACAGTTGGAAGGGACGATAATTTACTTGTTTCACAGATTTTTCTAGAAGATTCTTTTCTCGTGTTTTGAAACTCACGCTCAGCGAATTTGGTTTACAAGATCATGCCGTCCGCCCGCAGTTGCCCTGTGGGCTTTCTATGCCTTTTATTTTCTTCTATCAGAAGCAATACTGTCTGGATCACTCTATATCTTGGTAAATTTGGGTGTTAAATTGCTTCAAGGATCATTTTGAAGGCTCTGATTGTCTCTGTTTTGAAATTTATAGCTTCGAAGGACATCAAGGGTGAGTCAAGTTAAACCAAAGAGCTCTCAGCCTCAAGTGGGAAAAGAAAGAAACCATTTTTGGATGGTGTACTCACCTTTCCTCGCAAATCCACCGTGCGTGTGTGTGACTGGAAATGGCCTGCTGCTGTTACTTTTGATCAGAATATGATGATGTTTTGATATTTTGAAAGCTCCTTCATTACTCATCTCGATGCATTTAAATACCTCCTCTTATGTTTTGAGTTTCCCTGCTTAACTACAAGGCATGTGACCACGACATTCCATTAGTAGTTATGAGAGGATTCAGATAGATTTCATGATTGTTTTTATCTCATAAACTTAAAATACATGGCTTTTTTTGTTAAATACACATAGGAGATCTGCTTCTTCCTCCTCTTTTTTGGTTCCTGATACATATTTAATTATATGGTTATATTTTATGTTAGCATCTTTTGATTGATTTTTTTAAATTTTTTTTAACATTTATTTATTTTTGAGAGACATAGAGATATAGTGTGAGCAGGGGAAGGGCAGAGAGAGAGGGAGACACATAATCCGAAACAGGCTCCAGGCTCCAGGCTCTGAACTGTCAGCACAGAGCCCAACGCGGGGCTTGAACTCACAGACCGTGAGATCATGACCTGAGCTGAAGTTGGCCGCTTAACCAACTGAGCCACCCAGGCGCCCCTTTTGATTGATTTCGAAATGGTGTATGTATGTCCTTTGTGATGAAGAGCGGGTTGTTGAACCTACATTTAACGGAGGAATATTAAACACAAATGAGCCTTTGGGCTAGAAGAATGAGCATGTGAATTGATGAAATTGACAGCAAACAGCAGAATGTTAAATTGTGAGCCCCTGGTGGGATCATCAATATTCCACTTTGGCTCCAGACTGGCTCTGTGCGCTCAGGCATTAGCTTCTGGCTGGGCTGGGCGTGGGGTCAGCCGGGACCCCTGGCATGCGAGTCAAGGGTCTTGTGTTTCTCGTGTTTCTTTTTAGCTGGAAAGCTAGAGAAACTGGATAGCTAGAGACACTAGAAACTAGAGAAGCTAGATAGCCCCAGGCCATCTGTGTTTGGTGAACAGTGAACACAATCTTGGACTTTGACCAGATTCGAATATGTATGTACCTCATAAATTGTACAAATTCAGAGCAATCACTAAAAAAAAAAAAAAAAAAAGCAAGAAAAACCCTACAAAAACCCAAAAGAACTCTATGTCACCTTTCTTAGCAACTAAAACTCATCACATTTAAAATTAGATGGGGGTGCCTGGGTGGCTCAGTCGGTTAAGTGGCCGACTTCGGCTCAGGTCATGATCTCGAGGTCTGTGAGTTCGAGCCCCGTGTCGGGCTCTGTGCTGACAGCTCAGAGCCTGGAGCCTGCTTCAGATTCTGTGTCTCCCTCTCTCTCTGCCCTTCCCTTGCTCACACTCTGTCTCTATGTCTCAAAAATAAATACACGTCAAAAAAATTAAAAAAAAAATTAGACGGTCTATTTTCAAGTTCCTGTTCTCTGGACCTTTGTTTGTTTCTATTAGAAGCCTCTGTGTAAAGAGTCTGTGTTCACCTTTGTGGCTCGGAATTGGGGCTTCGCTAGTGTTCTGGTTGTTTCCAGATAGAAGCCGTGTAGTAAACTAAGTATCTTACTTTGTGGCAATGAGTCTCACGGGGTCTAGAAGAGTAAAACCAGAAAGATATTTAATGATAACCAGAGAGAGGGTAGGAGAACAAATGTGGTGGTTATCAAATAAAAGGCTGCTTTAGAAACGTAAAACTAAACCATCATGGCTAATTTCTAATTTGGATTTTGAGTGCTGCCTCACCCCTTTAATCAATTGTACGAGTTTGTTTTAATAGCCTGGATTCTAGTCTTTTGTTAAATAATTACCTTCCTTGAATCTGTTATTTGTGTTTTAGATTTCCCTACGCTGATTTTTTTATATGACTATTTTCCAAGTTTGATGAGGTCCAGTTTATTAATATATTCTTTATGGTTTGCTCTTTCCTACCTGGGTCAGGGAGAGCGCCTACATTTCCTTCCATGTTTTTAAAGTTTTATCTTTTAATACATTTACATTCTTTTTCTTTTCTTTTCTTTTTAACACTGAGGTCTATAATCTCTGTAAATATTTTTGTTCGCGGAGAGAGAACCTATTTTCTTTTTTCAAATACTGAAATCTAATTAATCTAACATCACTTATTTTCTTTTCCCCCTTCATTCCTCATGTTTCTCTTAAAATGCCACCGTCTCTTACTGTGGATCAGTTTCTAGATTTTTATCCTGTTTAGTCATCTATTTGTTGTATTGTTCTGTCCTCCGTAGTTAGATACTATAGCTCAGGGTGCAGTAAGTCTGATATCTGGTAAAAATTCCCTCTATTTCTTCCTTTTCTTTATTTATTTATTTTGAAAGTGAGCACATTTGACATGTGCAAGTGGAGGAAGGGCAGAGAGAAAGAGAGAGCATCCCAAGCAGGCTCTGCGCTGTCAGCACAGAACCCAAGGTGGGACTGATTCCATGAACCGTGAGATCACAATCTGAGCCAAAACCAAGAGTAGGATGCTTAACCCACTGAGCCGCCCAGGCACTCCTTTTCCTCTTCTTTATAGGCATATTTTTATGAGGGGATAAAATCAGCCTTAACTTTAGAAAAAGATTTTTAATGCAGGAAAGGAAACCAATGATAAGAGCTCATAGTTCCCAGGTCCACGGAATTGGTATTATAAATATAAAATGAATTTGGAGTCAGACACGGGGTCGAAACCTAGCTGCCAATTTGAAGCCGCAAGATGGATAGAGAGTTGCTCTCGGTGAAACTCACCTGGCATATCTGAGAAATGGGGACAATACTCTTACCTCCTACTTCAGAGGACTGTCATGTGGATTGACCACAGTAAAGATCTAAGGTGCCTGGTGCGCAGTGGGGGCTTCTTAATGGTAATTACTTGTCATTATCATTATTAGTATACAGTATAATTTAATGAGCAATTCGGGTCTTGAATCCAAAATCCCTCTTATCTCACGATTACTGAGGATATGTCAATTTTCAAGTCATGGTAAAAAAAAAATCTAGGAAGTCATTAATACCTCAGGGGGTCTAGGAAATGAGACTTTAGCGTTGCTTTTTGGTACCACCAAGGGAATGCATTCCCAAATAAAAGCCCATAAGTTGTTGGACTCTTACATGGTCTCCAAAGATGGAGGTCTGCTCCAGGAAGTAAGGTTCACTTCCTGAGGAGTGAGCGCCGATGGCAGCATGGGAAGAAAAAGACAGCGGGGGCGGGGGGAAGGGGGGGGTGTCTGCAAGAAGATACCACAACCCAGGAATAGGCACCAGAATGGGTAGTCTGAGGGTCCGGATGACCGACAGCCTTAGGAAACATTCGTCTCCCAGCTGCACTTCATTGATTATCCTATTTTTGTCTCACACGCTGTTGGCCACTAACCAGGATCTGAGTATGTATTTATTGCTCATAATTGGTAAAACCATCGGTAACCCCTGCATTTTGGAAGGTGTTATGTTGGGTGAACGTATATGGGTGGTGGGAAGCTGGGGGAGGCAATTTAAAGATCTTTGTGAGAAAACATCAAGGGCATGAAAACATGAATAAGAACAAACAGATTCTAAAGGCAGCAGGCAGAGGACTCACAAAAAAAAGCTGGTTCTTTCTTCTTTTTCCCACAATGCAGACAAGAGTGGCCTGCCATGGTTTCCTGCTCTAAAGTTTAGCAGGAAGATATCTAAGAATTAAGTTCTGGAGGAAAATCTGATCGGCAGGACCACTATGGTGGATGTGATGTGGGGTGTCTCTCGACACCCCAGAGAATACTGGCAGAGACCGGAGCAGGTCTTGTTCCCTAATTCTAGGCCTCCTTTGCCCTATAGCAATGGGTTTGACCTTGTCCGCAGCTTCCAAAGCTTGTTCTAACTCATTCACTCTTGTATTGTGTGTGTTTAACAAAGGAGCAGAGGCACCTGCAGAGCTCCGTTTAAGAGATCCAGGGCATAGTGGGAAAGAAACCGGAAGTCAACCATCCTGTCTCCTATTCTGAGTACTGTGTTCCTCAAATCAATGTTTTGAGTGTCAAGAGTGCGTAACTGAATACCAGGCCTACGCCAATTACCAAGGGGTGGGGGGAGGGGTGCAACACTGTCGTTTGTATTTATTTTGGTTCAAGAAGACAGATTTAAAGAAAGAAGAAAAATAAGAAACACTGACATTTATCATACCCTCAAGATGAGGGAGGGGAGAGAGAAATGAATACGTGTAGTCATTTCACAGTTGAATGAAGCAAAACCAGCTCCAGCACACCTTCTCAACACTACCCTTCATTATGCCACAGTCTTTCTCTTCTGCATTCGCGTTCCAGGGCGCCGCAGACAAAAGCTCTCACCATACGAATATCTCACCCTCTTACAACCAGCTCCTCTCTGCCTGTCAGATTGAGCCATACCTGACCGACCAGTCTTCTGGTGACATCCAACCCACTCAGCCTTGGGGCCAAGGTCCACTGGTTCCAAACAGGTGAAGACACGGGAACCTTACAAAAGAGACTGGGTCGGTGTGCCCCAATATGTGATCTAAAAATCACACCCTTTGGTATTTTTCTTTTGCTTTCCCTAAACTTCCTTTTTAAATACACTTATTATCAAGACCTAATGTGCTTAGATAGAAGTCCCTATGTTTAGCTATTTTAGGGCAATTCCAAAAAAATGAACGTAGGTTTTAAAGAGTGCAAAGAAGGCCTAGTTATTTATTTAAAATTTTTTTCTTATCCGCTCAAAAAGCACGCTGTCAAGTGTACTAGATTCAAGGAAAAGAAGGGTTTTGTGAAGGTAAGCGCGGGATGAAAATAAGGGCTTAGAGCAAGGGTTACGTTGCATCTCTTCTAAGAATCTGATGTCCTGCATGCTACGATGCATACTAGATTTCCAGACAAACAGATCCATAACGAGGAGAAAAATCGTGAAGTAGAGAAGGCAAATGTATAAGAGGATTTTTTAAAACAGTTTTGAACAGAAGAAGTATACAAAGATTTCTTCCTAACCTGGTAAATGAAAAGTTATTCTAAAATAAATCTTCCTTCTTTGTTTTTAATGTTTATTTATTTTTGAGAGAGAGAGAAAGAGAGAGACAGAGTGTGAGTGGGGAAGGGGCAGAGAGAGAGGGAGACAGAATCTGAAGCAGGCTCCAAGCTCTGAGCTGTCAGCACAGAACCCGACATGGGGCTTGAATTCAAGAACCGTGAGATCATGACCTGAGCCGAAGTCAGACACTTAACCAACTGAGCTACCCAGGTGCCCCTGAAGCTTTCTTTTTAATTGTAAATTATATGACTAGAAAAGAAGGGCAAGAGCAAACCAGAATTCACTGGGTGTTAACAAGAGGTTAAAAAGAAGCTAAAAATAGGGGAGCCTGGGAGGCTCCGTCGGTTAAGCCTTTGACTCTTGATTTCAGCTCAGCTCATGATCTCACTATTGGTGAATTTGAGCCCCATGTTGGGCTCTGCATTGACAGTGTGGAGCCTGCTTGGGATCCTCTCCCTACCTCTCTCTCTGTCCCTCCCCTGCTTGCTTTCTCTCTTTCTCTCTCTCAAAATAAATAAAATAAACATTCAAAATTTTTAAAGAATAAGCTAAAAATATGCAATTTAATAGTAGCCTTGAATCATGCATCACCATACATTCTCTCTCAACCCTGATGTCACATAATCTCGCAAACAATTTCAGTGATAAAATCTCAACTCGCCATTGACCAACAGGTGGCGTGAAACCCAATTTCGAGCTGATGCAAATAAATACAGACTCCTAAATTCAGCCTGTTTTTCAATAAAAGATGTATCCAAATCTTTTAAATAAAAAGAATGACTTCGCAGTCGATTACTGGTCAATGTAATTTCTAAACTGTATGGCCAAAGACAGAGCTAAATGTTCTACTAGAACAACGTTCTGTTCACTCTAAAATGTACTCAAGTAGAATAAGTCGTTCTAAATACCTCCATACTTGTCTTTCAAATTTAAATGCAATAGGAGTGGGAAAAAGTCTTTTGGAACATGGACAACGACAGAACTGGAAAGTGACATTTCTACACGTATTTCTAGCAGTCAAGTATTTGGAGGCAGGTAATAGACATACGGTGAATCGGATGAGACGTCTTGATCGTCTGGGCTGCCTTTACACGCTGGCTATAAGAACCAGTTAAGTTCATAAACTTTGAGACGTATGACCCACCATTCCGTGGTAACGTGGGCTGTACGTGACTCCAGAGCTGGAGATGATATTTATATCTGCAATTTGCCTCTTTGCCCTCTTAGGTAAAAAGCCTTGAACTAGATGCTTCAGATCCCTTCTGTACTTGAAAGTATAACTTTTATGGTTTAATTCACTCCCGGCTCATCACCATATGCAGGCTTTCCATCTTGAGATGATTTTTAAAAACCGAGAGCTCGGTGGCGTTTGATAATCAAAATTAGGTACCTTAGAGAATCTCAGATGTAAGCAACACAGCAATTAATTTCCTACTTGGGAGGAATAACTGGCTTCTACCAGGGCTGCTACCCCAGGTGAAAAAACAGGCTCTCAAAGACTAAGGAACAGCGTAAAGGCCACACAACGGTAGGTGGCAAAATTCAGTAGTTTTTAATTACACGCCAAACCTACTTCATACAGAGAATCAGAAATTAACCGCTTAGAGTAATACCCTCTTGCATAAATCTGGATTATACAGAACAGGCTCACAGGCTGGAAAACCCCCGATTTGCCTGGTTTAGGACATTCTGCAAGAGGAAAATAGTGCCGCGGTCCAGAGCTTGACTCTGGGGTCCGCTTGCCAGGTGCCGAAGAGAAAACCCCTCAGGTAGCATCAGTGACTCCTGCATCAGGAAAGAGCTTTTCTGCACTGAGACGAACATTTCAAAGTTTATCGGTGAAACAGAACTCATTTTACTCCATGAAATTCTGAAGATATTGCATGAACGCAAAGAAATGACTTGGGTTTAGAAATTTATTTCGAAAGAATGATGATATTGGTCAATTCACTAACCTATGCCGGCCAATTCTTTTGAACTTAGAAGCTGTTGGATTTGTTCCACAATGTTTGAAATCCTATTCATTCCACTTTTCTAAGAATTACAGTAAATCAAACTTCTTTTTAAACTTTATTGAGCTACTGGGATGCCTGGGTGGCTCGGTGGGTTGAGCGTCGGTCATGATCTCACAGGTCATGAGTTCGAGCCATGCATTGGGCCCTGTACTGACAGCTCAGAGCCTGGAGCCTGCTTCGGATTCTGGGTCTCCTTCTCTCTCTGCCACTCTCCTGCTCATACTCTGTCTCTCTCTCTCTCTAAAGTAAATAAATATAAAAAATTAAAAAAAATCACTTTATTGAGCTACTAATCTTCATGGTATTTCGAATATTCTAACCCAACTTTCGGAGGTTTTCTACTTATGACATAGGTTGCTGCTGCCACCCACCCAGGCTGGATGAGATTAACACAGAGGTCCTGTCAACAAAGTCAGTCACTGTTTGGGAGAACAGGACGTTGCTATTCTCCTTGCTTAAAATAGTTATCTTCAGGAAGTAGAAATCTTAAAAAAAATTCTGTGTTAATCTAAGACTAATATGTATATTATATTATCTTTGGAGGAGACTGTCTACCCTTTCTGATATGTGCAGTTGTTTTATTGACTTATTATAGTAAATATTAAACCTTGAAAAATCTGCTCTGAGTATACAGGAGCTGACTTTGTAGATGACTGCCAATTTAAATTGGTTTCTCTGGCATTTATTAGCAATTCAGTTTTACTCTGCATTAATTAATTACGGGATTATAAATAATTCAAATTCAGAAGGAAATATAGTCTTCAGACATCTCCAAGTCATCAAACTACTTTTAAATATGTCAACTTGTCTTAAGAGTCAAAAACTCCAATTGTCTCATTACTTGAACTTGAACCAACACAGTATTTTAAAAACACTATTTTCCTCATGTAGGTATTGCCCGTGTCCTCAGTTTTCCTTTATAAAATCTTTCTTTTCCCCTTCTCATTTTTGGATACTTACTCTAAATGTTTAGAAAATAAATTTTGGTACAAAGACTACAGAAACTTTTCCTGGCCTGCAATCTGTATTCCAGTCAATCGATCAAACTTTAATTTTAATTTGGAATGGCTGCGATTATATGTAAATCACAGTGATTTGAAGTGTTTGACATATTCAGAGATGTTGGCTTTAATTTTCTTTGAATTTTGACTCTTAGTTGTATCTTTGGTTTACAAATATCAGTCCTTAACCTCGAGGAAGTATACGCCAGGGGATTAAAAAGCACAAGTCAAGCAGATCAGATAAACTCTGACAATTTTATAGATTGCTTTTCACACTTGGTGATGGAAGAAAGAAGACATTTTTGCTATATTCCTATTATAATCTGACCCAATTTTTTAAGTCTTATTTTCTGAAACCTGTGGTTTTAATACTGTTAAAACTTCATGGAACACTGGAGGATTCATAAAAACTCTTACCACCCATTGTTGGGGGTGATGCACGTAGTCGGTAGAACTCTTAACTGCCCGTCCCTTGGTCAAGGCACTTTTAGTATCTTTTCATATTGGACTTTCAACTAAGATTTCATTTGAGCAAGTTACATCCAGCTCAGAGGACATTTGCATCTGATTTAAATTTCAAGTAGAGGATAGTTAAATATATATTGGTTTTCACAATGTCAACATCCCTAAATTCTTCCGTGTACTATTTAACATTTTTTATTAAAATAAAATCAGCCGAATCTGAAAAGGCTACGTGCTCTACGATTCAACTCTATGACAGTCTGTACAAGGCGAAACAATGGAGACAGTAAACAAGCCAATGGTTGGCAGGAGTTGGAGGGGAGAGAGGGATGAACAGGTGGTGTTCTGTAGGGCTTATAATGGTGGATACATGTCATTATATACTGATCAAAACTCATAGAATGTATAACACCAAGGGTGAACCCTGACGTAGACCCTAACGGGTCATCATGATGTGTCATGGTGGGTTCGTCTATTGTCACAAATGTGCTACTCAGGTAAAGGACATCGATGGTTGGAGAACAGGGACTCTGGGTAACTTCCACTCAATTTTGCTGTGAACCTAAAACCCTCTAATAAACTGTATTAAAAATAAAATTAGCTTATTTGTAGTAGTATGTGAAGTCTACATCTACACAATTAACTTCGTAGAATTCCTTCTATTTGCCAGTGAACGATGGGACCCACAGTTAAAAAAAAAAAAAAAGGCTGGAAAGTCACGGTAGAGTAAGACTTCGGACTGGATCTCTAGAGAGGAAGACCTGCTACAGAGTTAATGGGAGGATGCCTCTCGTGGTTTTACGGGGGACCTGGGTGATGGTGCAACCCATCGAGAAGGACAACTCAGTCTGGCTTGGAGTCATGATGGCCGTGACTTAAGACTAGAGGAAGTGTGTTCTTCGTGGTGACGAAAAAGAATGGACTGGGCAGGAAGATCACTGAAATACGAGGAGATGGGAGGAAGACCCGGACAAAGACCGCAAGCCTTGTTTGTGCAGGAGAGGTCAGGAGACAGGAAAGAAGCTCAGGACTTCTTGGGTGAAAGTGATTGGGACATGGGTTGGAAGCCACCTGTGCACTATTCTCGAGGAGGGGCTATGGAAAAGGACCACGGCAGGAGCATAAGCATCACTGGAGAAAATAAAGGCATCAGTGATATATCTCTACTCATTGAAATAACAATGTTGGCACGCTGGTGAGAAACCATCAGTGCGATGCCGTGCACCTTAATTTAATAACAGTTTTGAATCGAATAGTTCATTCGTATTTACTTTGTCTGTTCTTTCTAGCAACCTTTTTGGATCTCCCTATCATTCCCAACTGCTGCATGTATTGTTTCTCTCTGATTAGAGAGGAATTGACCACTGTCCCTCTGTTTACCTTAGTCACTGCTCTTATGCACAGCCCTACTCCTAAGGTCCCCACAAGGATTCCTGGAGGACAGCATAAAGGTGTTTTTTTTTTAAAGTTTTAAATGTTTACTTATTTTTGAGAGAGAGAGAGCGAAGAGAGAGAGAGAGAGAGAGAGAGAGGGACATGGTGAGTGGGGGAGGAGCAGAAGAGAGGGAGACACAGAATCTGAAGCAGGTTCCAGGCTCTGAGCTGTCAGCACAGAGAGCCTGATGTGGGGCTTGAACTCACAGACCATCAGATCATGACCTGAGCCGAAGTGGGACGTTTAACTGACTGAGCCACTCAGGCGCCCCAGGTGCATTCCTTTCTTTCATCTGTCTCAAAGACATATCGTAGTATACCTCGATGCCTTCTCTGCTGTAGCTCCCTGTCTATTTTTAGCTCTTGGACCTGTTGGACTAGCTCCCCTTTCTCTCCAGAGGAATGGTTAAAATCTTGGGGGCCAGCATAAGACGGCTCCCAGTCATCCCATCCACTACTTACTGACTGTGTGGTCCTGGGCAAGTTTATCGACCTCCTCAGCCTTGGTTTCCTTATTTACAAGCTTGACCTAAAAATGGCACCTACTTTATAGGGTTGTTGTGAGGACTGCATGAAGATAGGGGGATAAAGTGCTTCACGTGGTAGGCAGCATCTGGGAAGACCCCGGGAAGTGCCTGCAACAACCCACAGGGAAACGCCCTGGCTTGGGAGCTGGCATCACTGGCTGCGCTAGTTTCCTGTGGCTGTAGTTACAAAGGGCCGCCAACTGGGGGGCTTAAAACAACAGAAATGTATTTTCCAACAGTTCTAGAGGCTAGAAATCCAAAATCAAAGTGTCGCCAGGGTCATGGTCTCTCTGAAAGGTCTAGGGGAGAATCTGATCCATGCTGTTCTCTTAGGCCCTGGTGTCGCTGGCAATCCTCAGCATTATTCCTTGTAGACACATCACAGTCTCTGCCTCCATCGTTCCCTGGTATTCCCCTCAAGTGTGTATCTTCATGTGGTTTTCTTTGTGTGTGTCTTTTTCTGTGTCTCTTCCTTTCTTCTACAAGGACACCACTCATGTTAGGACCCACCCTAAGGATCTCATCTTAACTTGATGACATCTGCAAAGACCTTATGTCCAAAAAGGTCACATTCACAAGTACTGGTGTTGGGACTTTAACCTATCTTTTTATGGGACACAATTCAACCCATAACACAAGGGAAGGGATTCTTGTACTGAGTAGTAGACTCTTTTCTTTCCTCCTTCCTTCCTTCCTTCCTTCCTTCCTTCCTTCCTTCCTTCCTTCCTTCCTTCCTTCCTTCCTTCCTTCCCTCCCTCCCTCCCTCCTTCCTTCCCTCCCTCCCTCCTTCCCTCCTTCTTTCCCTCCCTTCTTTCCCTCCCTCCCTCCCTCCTTCCTTCCTCCCTCCTTCCCTCCTTCCTTCTTTCCTTCCTTTCTCCCTCCCTCCCTCTCTCCCTTCCCTCCCTCCATCCTTCCTTCCTTCCTCCTCTCTCTCTCCCTCCTTTCCTTCCTTCCTTCCTTCCTTCCTTCCTTCCTTCCTTCCTTCCTTCCTTCCTTCCTTCCTTTCTCTCCTTCCCTTCCCTTCCTTCCTCAACTGTTCCTCATACAGAATAGTCGTCAAATTCCCTGACCTCATTTTCCACATCCTAGTTTTTCAGTATTAGATATAACACTTCAAGTGAGGTACAACTGATACTTGCTGTAGACTCCTGTGATCTGGACACTTGACTGAGGAGACACCAAGAATATTTTATTCTGCTGCGTGTTTTGGTAGCCACACCACACTGATGCCTCAGATTGGGGTTGGGATAAATTATAACAAACTGATTTTAACATCCCCTTTTTGCTATCAACTCGTAACCATTTCTCATGCCCCTTCCGCCCCTTTATCTGTTTCTGAATGCAGTCTTGAGGGAGTTAATACTGATGAACCCGGTCTGAAGTGCTCCTAGAATGGGAACGGATACGCACCCACAGGAAATACTGTGGGCAGCCTGAGTGGCTTCTACACTTCACGGCCTGGACCAAGCATCCTGGGGCAAACCACCGGTAGGATGCACCTGCCACGGAAAGCAGCCCATCACGAGAACAAAAAACCCAAGCTGTCATGTGCATGCTATCACCTTCCCTCCAGACTTCCCACCCCACGGTGTCCCTGAAAAGTCCCTGAGAAGCCATCAGTATTCAGTCCCTGAAAAGCCATCAGAACCTTTATGGAAGACTAAGAGACAGTCTGTGTCCTTGAAAAGAAGGGGGGGAAGGCTTGGGCAGTGGCCCTCCAGATGCCCTGGCTTGACCTTTCAGAAGGCTGCTGCGTTAGTGTCATTGATGGGTTTCTCCCAATAGCGACTTTGAATTATAAACAGGGGTGGACACAGGCAGCACAAAGCCAACACACACATTCAGAACCCAGAAGGCTGCTCTTAACGAGAAAGACCGGCTGTTTCATATCAGTGTTTTTTCCTCCTGCATCGCAGGTCTTCCTTTATTCTCCCCTTCTTTTCAATTTTTGTAATTTTCACTGACGTGTCTATTTAAAATGTAACAAGGATTAAACGTGATTATTGTAATGCTTTCTCTATTAGAAATAAACAGGATGGATAGTCTATAATGGGGATAATTTGTATGTGGTTAATTGGGACTTGACAGGATCATTCTTAACCATTTTCTTGGGAGGGTTTTCTTTCTCTGGAAGGGTTTTTACAAGTTCTCTTTGATATGAAAATATATCTTCTACAGTCCACCCCTGTGTCCTAGTGTTACTTTCTTTTCCTTAGCAAAGAATTCCCCTCCCCCTGAACAACATGGCCGTTAGAGGCGCCGACCTCCCCCGTCTACCTCCCCACCCCGACCCAGAGTCAAAAACTCATGAATAACTTTTGATTCTCCAAAACCTCACTTACTAATACCCTACTGTTCCCTAGAAGCCTTTCTGATAACATATTTAGTTTCCTAACACATATTATTTTATGTGTATTGTATATTCTCACAATAAAATATGCCAGAGAAAATAGAATGTTAAGAAAAGCATAAGGAAGAGGAAATACATTTACATTTACAGAACTATGCTGTATTTACTGAAATAAGTCTGCATACAAGTATACCTGTGCAGGTCAGCGGTGGCCTCATCTTATACTGTCACTAGACTAGTAGAGGGCACCATGGAAACTCGCTGCACGTCTGGCGAAATGAATGGATGCAACGGATAACTCCAGAAAAATCTATTTTATAATTGCTGCTGCATCAAGGCCCCTAGAAAACAGGACAGTTTCCATGCAATGAAGTATGCTGACTAAAAATATCCCCAAATAATAACAGCAGGACATAATAATGCTCATTATTCTCCAGGCCTTGTCCTAGCTGCAAAACCTTGCTCCTGATAGAGTTGGGGCTATCCAGATCATGCCAAGTTTAACAGGCTATAAATAATAGATCAAGGCTAGAGATGCAGGCTAACGGCATGTCCCATAAAACAGGGTATTGTAATCAGAAATCTCAGAATGCTCATAATGTCCCTCTTTAATTCATTAGTTATTAGGAAAAGAAGAAAATGGATAAAAACCCTCATTATCCACTCATTTCTCTGCCTGTCAATTAAAATTAACGGAAAAAAAGAAAGCAGGATTGGATTTGTGAAATTAAAATGTTGAAGGGATCAAGAAGACATCGGAAATCTTTCTGCGGGAGGCATGGCATTAAAGTTGCCCACCCACCCTGTGTTTCTCAGGACCAGCAGGAGGGTCTGGAATATTCCTGGTATATGGCAGGGACTCAGACATGGCTGAATGACTGGATGTATACATGAATGTTTCTGAGTTGTAAAACCTCCTAGCATCAGCGACATAGTCATCCACTTGAAGGAGATACAGTCGCAGACGAGAATGAGCAACCAATTGTCCAAGGAACAGTACGTCCAAGGAAGACCCTGCATGTTCTCCACACGGGCTTGAAGCTCTTCCATCAGCAGGTGGTGGATGGGCAAGAGAATGTGGCTTTGGCCATAAGATTACTTTTAAGGACATTCTTTTCAAATTTGCTTCAAGGTTCTTCTACCAGTCAACCTTGACTCGACACCAACATGAGAGACAAAAAGGTTTGCAGAGTGTTTTCAGGGACACCAACCACAGTAGAAAGAAGATCTGTAAGTTTTCTATTGCTGCCATAGCAAATCACCCCAAACCAAATGTCTGCAAACAGCACAGAGCTGTTTTCTTACAGTTCTATAGATTAACACTCCAGCATGAGTCCTACTGGACTAAAATCAAGGTGTGGTTAGGGTTCGGTTTCTTTCTGGAGCTTCTGCGGGACAATCCATTTCCTTGCCTTTTTCGGCGTCTAGAGGATGCCCACGTTCGTGGCTCATGGACCCCCTCCTTCTTCTGCAAAGATAATAATCTAGGCCCTCTCAGATCTTCCTTCTGTCACCAGACTTCCTTCTCGCCACAGCTGGGAAACGTTCTCCATTTATTAGGACTCCTGTCAAGAGACTGAATTCACCCTGGTAATCCAGGGTAACCTCTCATCTCAAGGTTTTTACCCTTAGCCCATCTGCAAAGCTCCTTCCACCATGTAAGGTAACATGGTTATGGGTTCTGGAAATTACGACCTGAACATCTCGGGGGCCATCATTCTGACTAACACACACAATGCCTACAGTAGAGGTACCCCTGTCTCAGCGCTGACAAAGATAGACAGGCAAGTATTATTAGCCGTGTTCGTCTCCTCTCATTTTCCAAATGTCCTGTATTTCCATCTCAATCATTTACCTTCTTGCATATAGAGTAACTTATTTCATGTTAATATAAGGTATTTAACAAACTGAACGCAACGAGCATGCTTCCAAAAAATTAATAAACTTATTATAATGTAGTGTGTATATTTAATATATATGTAGATATGTGTAAATGCATTTACAAGCATAGATCCACTTAGTATACACACATTATTAGCATTTTAAGAATTATCTTGGCGCAATTACATTAGTACTTAACTACAAAATAACTTTGCAATTTTTGCTACGCATAGTAAAAAAATATCTTCAAAGACTCAAGTATGGGCATCTCTCGGGTGTTTATGTTTTGTGACAAAAAGAAAGTTGACAAACAGGGAAAAAATTTTAAATCTCTAGAGTGCTACAAGTTTAATCCAAATTGCGGGTAGTTGCTGAGTAGCTAGTAACAGGCAGGCACAAAGGATTTGTAAGTAGGACGAGGTGTGGTGTTTGGCCTCAAGAGGCTTACAGTTTGAGAGAGGAGGCAAATAGTTACAGGTAAGACACAAAATAACTTGATAATAAACTGGCTTTGGGAGCTAGGGAGGCAAGCTTTTAAGTAATAGGTTTTGACTAGATGTTGGGGGGGTGTGGGCAAAGTGGGGGAGATCTCGAGAGAGAGAAGCATGGAAGCTGATCTTTAGTGGGGAGTGATGTTCGGTCCACAGCCAGGAGATGGGATGTTTTAGGTGCAGGTCACGGGGCTGGCAATGAGGAAGTACACGCATCCTCAGAATGGCCGTGGTGGAGAGTGAGGTCAGGCTGGGAGGGTAAGATCGGGAGAGACTCTGGAACTCTTAAAGCAGTAACTCAAAGAGTTCAGATTTAATCATGGAGGGAGCTCTTAAAGGAGCACGAACAGGATATCGGCAAGGCTGGAATTGGTTGGGACAGAAACTGTTAGTTGCCTCCTGATGCTCATCTTCCCCCCCGCATCTTTGGTTAGAGAGCGCTCAGTTTTAGTGAGGCACTTTCATGCCCGGTAAAAGCTGTGGTCATGTTACTAAGTTCCAGCTAACTACTTGTAAATGGAAGTAGTATGTAAAGCCATTTTCAGAGGGCTAAGTCCTGCTTTCTTTAACCCCATCCTTTATCTTTCACCTGGAATGTGAATGTGATGGCTGACACACTAGAAGCCCTACTGGATCCTGAGGATATGTCCAAATTCTAAGAAGAATGGAGCAGGTTGTTGGGAGGAGTGTGGGAAATAAGCTTTCATCTTGCTTCAGGCTTATTTCTTTGTTTTTATATTACGTGCAGTTCAACTTAACCAGAAATCAGTGGTTCTCAACCCGGGCTACCCGCTCGAAATCCTGGGAGTTCGCAGAATCCAGGATGGCCGGACTTGACCAGAGATTTTGGTTTGATTACTTCGAGGCAGGTCCAGGTGATTGGCAAATTTTAATGCTTCCTGGGTGATTCTAATTTCTGTGAAGCCAGATGGTGATAATCACAGTTATAAAGTCGTAGGATGGGGGAGCGTCAAGCTTAGAAGTTATCTGGTGGGGTTCCTACAGTACTGCTCCGAGGTCAGGTTGAGAAGTGAGCTGTAGCAAAAGACAAGCTGCAACAACCGAGGGCCAGCCATCTGCAAAAGGCCCAGGAGAGGTGGCAAGGGGGGTGTGACGGTGAGTTTCGTGTGGAAGGGACTTCATCTTTCAGAGGGACGCAGGGCAAACAAACAAACAAACAGGCTGAGTCACGTGTGGCACCCCCACGACCCCCTCGCCACAGGGCTTCAAAACTGCTTGCTCGGCCCTTGGCTTTAAACCAAATGACATGGCTTTTAATTTGATCCTTTCTTTACTCATGATCGACTTTTCAGGAGAACGCATTTTTTTCTTTTTTCCTCCCAGGGAACAGAACAGATCCCCCTCTTCTTAAAGCGTGTTGGGGAGAGGGGATGGAAAATGAACAACGCTTTTCTCAGAAAGCTCTCTTGCGTCTTTGTTCTGTTTTTCTCAAGATGGCTAAATAATGTCTTCTGTTGCGAGTCCATTTAGCATTCTGTCGGTGGGTTGCATCTATCTCGGGCACCTGCGGCGGCTTCGAACATCTGACAGGCTCACACCTGATTAATCCCTCTCCCTTTCCTGTCATCAATATTATTTAGGGGCAGTGGTCAAACCATATTGACACTTGGCTGACATCTTTTCCGGTGCCCAATTACCTTTCTGTCATGATACAATCCATGAGGTGACAGGAGGTTCTATGCTGTGCCAAGCAAGTTGGCACCAAAATATCCCCGAGACAGAATATAATATATCATTTTTATGCTTCCTCCGGAAACGGGGAGAGACATTTCCCTACCCCCATCGCTAAGAGGTCTTTCAACGCGCAGGGCTGCTTGGCATCCGGAGCTCTCCGGCACCCGCCTCCTGAGCCTCGCTCATCTTTCCTACCTCATATCCCAGGGTGAATTCCTAATGGAAGAGTTGACCCTCGCCTTGAGCCCTTAGCCCTGACCCACACGGTGAAAAGTAGTTACACTTCGAAATGAGCTTAGCTGCTAGACTTTCAAGGAATATCCTATTTAGATGCAACTCCACGGTGCAGGAAATCTGACCGGTAGACTTCACAGAGGAAGCAGAAGGAACTGTCTGAAATCTGCACTGTGCCGAAATATACTGAAACTCTGGGACTAAATCAGTTTAAAATAAAGTTTCCTTTTTCTTTCTTCCTTCCTTTCTTCCTTCCTTTCTTTCTTTCTTCCTTCCTTCCTTCCTTCCTTCCTTCCTTCCTTCCTTCCTTCCTTCTTTCTTTCCTTCTTTCCTTCTTTCTTTTCTTTCTTTCTTTCTGTCTTCTTTCTTTCTTTCTTTCTAATTTTAAATGTTTACTTATTATTATGAGAGAGAGAAACAGAGACAGAGCACAAGTGGGGGAAGGGCAGAGAGAGAGGGAGACACAGAATCCGAAGCCGACTCCAGGCTCCCAGCTGTCAGCACAGAGCCCGACTCGGGGCTCGAACTCAGGAGCAGTGAGATCATGACCTGAGCTGAAGTCGGATGCTCAACCAACTGAGTCACCCAGGTGCCTCATCTTTGTTTGTTTCTTTTTTAAACAAAGCTCAACTTAAATGAAGATGGCCTTCATTAGATTAAAAGGTCGGCTCCATTTATGTCTCTAAAAAGCAAACGTATGGATAACTACCCATTTTAGTATTTCATTTGACGCACACACACAGACACATGCACACAGACACACACATTTATTTGAATATTGGCTATTGTTTTGGTCAGTTTAGCATCCAGGAGAGCGTTACTCATAACCGATACCCATGCTACTCATAACGTCACATCCTCTAACAGGCAAGAATCAGACCAATGAGAATTGAGAGACGAGGGAATAGTGTCTCAGGCAGGATCCCGGAAGGACTAACGGTACCAGCATGAGGTTTACAGAATTCAGATCAATGAGATAAAACATGGTATCCTGCATGTAGTTAAAGGCTAATGGCCTAGATGTTCTGTTTCACCGTGCTAAATGGGAGAGGAGCATTCTCCAATTTTCCTGGAAACTCACTCCAATACCGCGGCCAGCAGAATCAAGAACAGAGACGCTTTTGTGCCGTTACTGAAAATTATTCTTCTATCTGCTTTCTTAAGAGAATGGTTTAATATCGGTTTGTTATGTAATGGGATGCCTCTGAGAGCCCTTACCTTTTCATATTAGATTTGTAAACTACTTTTAGAAATTTTATTAAACAGGTTAACTAATATCACGACAAAACATTCAAAGGGTATGTAAGACGTAGAATGGGATAAAGGCAAGACTTCCATGAGACTCCATATCCTTAGGCCGCTGTGTTAACTCTTTCTTTATTTATTTTGAGAGAGAGAGACAGAGAGAGGGTGAGGGGGGCAGAGAGAGACGGAGAGAGACAGAATCCCAAGGAGGTTCTGCACTGTCAGCGTGGAGCTCCATCTCACGACCGTGAGATCATGACCTGAGTCAAAATCAAGAGTCCATCACTTAACCGACTGAACCACTGAAGCACCGCCCCCCCCCAAGGTAAGTTATTAATAAGTTAACACAGTGGGCACCTGGGTGGCTCAGTCATCTGACTCTTGGTTTTGACTCAGGTCATGATCTCACGGTTTGTGAGTTCAAGCCCTGCATCGGGCTCTGTGCTGAGTGTGGACCCTGCTTGGGATTCTTGCTCTCTCCCTCTCTCTCTGCCCCTCCCCTGCTCATGCACTCTCTCTCTCTCTCAAAATAAATAAATAAACTTGAAAAAAAAAGTTTATTTTGTATGACTCTCAGAACTTGTCTTTGCATATATAAGGGTTATGGCCGTATATGCATTTTTCAAAAAACAGACATACCGTATATTCTTCAACTTTCTTTTTGGATTTTTACTTTGGCAGTTTTTCTATTTGAGTGTTTATGTATTTGCTTCCTTCCTTCCTTCCTTTAACAACCTAATAATATATAATTACTTAAGGTTCTATTGATGGGAATTTCTGTTTGGGTCTGTTTTGTCTTGACTGCTATAAAGAATGGAAAAGAAAGTGCCTACATTTGTTTGTATTTATTTAAGAAAGTAAAGGCCAGATAGTCAAAAGTTCACTCAATATGTGTTAAAGTTTTGCTAGCAAATTGTCCTTATAAGGTGGCTTGTTTTCCCTGCTCTATATAGTGCATATTTTAAGAATTTTACAGACTTTATGCCTTGGTGCGTAATGTCTAAGCATGAGTCCAGAGTTTGCCTGCCCTGAGTTTGAACTGTGGCTCTCCCCGCTCTTAACTGTGTGACCTTGGGGAAGTAACTTAACCTCTCTGGGGCTTCATTTCCTGATTTGCGAAATGAGACTAAAGTAGTACCTTAATTGTTGGGTCACTGTAATGTTTACATGACGTGAACCATTTAAGCTCTTGAAATGACGTCTGGCACGTGAGTAACATCCCTATGCATTCACTCTCATGATTCGAGCAAAAGGGCAAATGAGAACGCACATGCAAGCATTTCGCTTCGAGCAAAAGTAGTCGCGTTTCATGGAAAAATATTACAAAAGGTTAGATGAAACTGTTTATAAACAATGAGAAAATATATAATGATTCCTTTTCAAACCATTCCAAGGACTTAGCAGTTGTTGGCCGTAAGCTAACTCCGTCAAACGTTTCTGGTTTTAAAACGGTAAAGAGGTTCCGGTGTCTACAGAAAGTTGGTCATGGACCATTTCTAGCCCAGGAAGAAAAGACCTAGAGACAAGCCAACTCCATTCAGGGCCAGTGGGATGGGGCACAAGTTAGAACGCACCTGGTCTTTCTAAGACTGAGGAGGAACTGCTCACTACTGCAGCACAAAGACTGTGCTAATAGCTTCTCCTCTTGCTCATTTCCCCCAACGTATGGGCTCATCTTGGCCCACACACGGCCACCCAGAAATTCTACAAGTACAACGAGAAAAGGCCACTCAGGCGATGACTGGCGCGCCTTCATTGGTAATTCCATTTTTGGAGTTGCTAATTTCGGATGTGATGATTTAGCTCATTGAGTCAGGCTGCAAGAGACCAGGAATTACCCAGCGGTGGGCACTTAGCGGAGACCAAGGCTCACTTAATTAGGATTCTGGCACGGTGGGTAGGAGTATTTACTATCGCTGTGAATAGTAAATCATAAATGGTAAATTACATTCAGTCTCAGAAATAACTGTGCAAAACTTCTCACAGCACAGATAATCAGGCAATCACGGAGACGGCTATGGCTCTCCTAGGCCACATGGCTTTGCTGTGAGGCCCATTTGTGTCCTGGGCTATAATCTCATTCATCCCAGCTCCATTTTTGTGTATTTGACTCTCATAAATAAGAATAAATGTTTAATCTGGGTTTTAGAGTTCCTCTAGAAAAAAAAAAAAGAACATAAGACATGTGGTCTGTTTGTTTAAACTTTAAGTTTAAAATTCACATACGGCTAGTTAAACATTAAATTCATAAATCATTAAAAAGATAAAAAATGTGAGTAGTCTTCCTCGATCATGACATTATAGGAAAACACTGAACTGGACGTTTGGCAATCTGGGTCTCAGTCTTCTCTCTGCTTCTCGTTTCTTATATAATGTTTGGAAAGTAATTGAAATTTTCCTGGACCCCAATTTATGCAACTGTAAATTTAAGAAATTTTTAACGGTTTTAGGTAGGGTTGCATTCAACATTCAAAGAGTAAAAGTAATATGTCCTACTGTAATTTTTAAAAATAAATGTTTATTTTTTTTTGAGAGAGAGAGAGAGAGAGGGAGGCACAGAATCCTAAGCAGCCTCTGCAGTGACAGCAGACAGCCTGATGCAGGACTTGAACTCAAGAACCACGAGATCGTGACCTGAGCTGCAGTTGGTTGCTTAACCGACTGAGCCACCCAGGCGCCACTCCTCCTATAATTTTAAACAGTCTTTCATGATGCATTTTAGCAAATCTTTACATGAATTGGGAAGGGCTATCTGCCTATATTTTGCTGATATGAAAACTTAGAGACGCCAAATGTCCTGACTTTGGTCGCACACAGAGGAAACAGCAGAGGAGAGCTTTGTCCCCATTTCGGTGCCAGTCCGTTTCAGCCAAGCGACTCACAGTGACTGAGGAAAGAGCTAGACCCAGAGTCTGAAGGGCGAGGAGGCTTTATTGTTACTCTTTAGATCACGGTAAGTGCGGTTTCACCGTTTGTGAATTTCACTTGGATTTATGCACTAGGTTTCCTTTTCCTGAGTCTCTTAGCATTCCTCTGGTAGAACAAAAAGTTCTGGGTCCCGGTGACATGGGAGCACACCGCCTGTGTTGCCTGGGAAGTGACCCCGCTGGGAAGTGCTCTCCCTTCTAGTCAGGAAGATGGCACCCAAAGTCAGCTTCTTACTGGAGTCATGGATCCTCCCTGTTCTGGGTGAAAATAGGAGCCCCAGACAATGCCTGTGGACAGCTGGCCCCTTCGCCCAGCCTGCCCCATTGCCCTACGAGTCTGACTTGCCCCCACTGATGAAGTCGCTCTCATTCTTGCCCTAAGGGAAGCGAGCTATCTTCAGCACAACAGCCTGGCTCTAGCATCTCTGCCTGAGGGTGGATGGGGTTGGGGGATCCCAACCTTCTTTGTTGATGATACCTGATGCAAGTCTCTCCATCTCAGCCTATCCATAACACTGCTGAGTGGTGTTGTCGAATTCACCGTGAGGTCTGCTGCCCAGTAGGTCCAGAGCACGAAGGAACCTACTTTCACAGTCTGTTGTCGTTTCTAAAGAATCACTTGGAATCATGAAGACTTGCACTGAAAATTGTATAATTAAGAACTGCAAATAGCTACGTATCCCATATTCTCCAATTTACAGAATGTTTTCATATCCTATATTCCATTTACTCGCACAAAAGTCTGCCAATCGAGATTTATCTTTACTACTCAGACAACAAATCTGTGTTTCAGAGTGGTTGGAAGCCTCCCTCGAAAGTGTCAAAGCTACGCCATGTGTAAAGCATTCATCTAGCAAGGCCTTTGCCAGGTGTTGGTGAATTCAAAGACCAGCAAGGCATCACCAAAAGCTTTCGTTCTTGTGCTAAATAGGGAAGATCGTTTTAATAGCTATTTACTGTAAACCTATTCATTGTATGTTTCAGTTTGCTCAAAATATAGTGCCTCTATTAGGGGACATTAGGCAAACTTTACAGAAGCAAAGGGGTGAGGGTGTCTTAGCTGCTCCCCACAGCAGCTGCGTCTGGGACCCTGGGAAACTGTGTACAGTTATGATCCAATCACATCTTGCCAGAGCGGTGTGTCCGTGAGTGCCATCCAATAGGTCTGTCTGCAGTGAATCTGCTCATCTGTGATCTGAATTCGGGTATGCTCTTGGAAATGATTTCAGATGCAAATACATTTCTCTGAAATCTCTATTTCTTACCAGCAATCCTATTGACGGCGCCCCTCTGGATTTAGACATGATGCGATGCTGGCACCTCCAACTTAATACTTTCCAAGCTGAGCTCATCATCTACTTGCTCAAAGCTTTATTCCTTAGCCTGATGCATGGCCTTGCTTCCACTCCATTTCCAGGTGCCCAAGGGGGAGTCTACCCAGATTCCTCCCTTACTTCTCAGAGACGAACTATCAAATCCTGTAGACATCACTTCCCAACATCTCATACATTCTCCTCCTTCTTTGTGGCTGTGCTTTCATTCACCTTAAGCCCTCGAAGACTTTTAAGGACTGTTGGGATACATCATCCCTCCCTTCCTGCCTCCTCCATCAAGCCTACCTCCACAGGGCTCATCACTGGTAAACCCAAACTCCCACCATCCCCTGACAAGAATAGAAGCACCAGTGCTGTACTGCCCACATGCTTAGCGTTACTGTGGTCCTCTTCTCCACACAGTGGATTCCAAATCCACTGCACTGACACTTCCTCAAATTGCCTCTCCTCCAAGACGACCTTGCAAGGACAAGTGCGCCCAGCAAACTCTTATTTCTCTTTCAAGCATCCTTCTTCCTGTGATGACCTTACTCCCCTCTCCCTCTACTCCCTTGGTTGACTTAAATTTTCTCAGAAGGGCGTGGGAGTTGATGTTGAACTGACCCATGAATCTGAGTCTGTGGAACTTGCTTAGGGGCACACACCAGTAAAAAGTGACAACAAGAACATAAGTCAAGGGGGGGATTCTTGTCCTTGTCAATCGGTGTTTTATCCCCAGTACCTAGTACATAAGAGTTCAATCAGTATCTGTTGAGTTAATGAGCAGACTGACTTAATGAATGAAAAGTTAACTTCAGAGCCCTGCCTTTGGCTTCCATTCTCCTGACTCCCAGTCTTTGTAGAGTGTGTTAATGTGTGTATAGAGACATCTTTTGAACAAATAAATGTAAAAATCGAGTATCATGATTTTCTCTTTACAAGAAACCACAATTAAAGAGTGATGATAGCTACTTGCATATGCACACACATGCACGTGCACACACAATTCTAAAACACTGAAATAACACAGCCTTGGTAATTCCTTTCATTGCTGAGAGGAAAATGCGGAAAACAGGTAGACATCCTATGTAGAAATCATATAGCTTTACATTTAGGATTAGTTTTCAGTTAACTGGTAGAATGAACTTGTCTTGTCAATTGTCTTTCTCAGTAGTGTGAACCAGAGGCTGACTGAAGGAAACTGGTTATTCCTGAGGAAATTCAGAGCCCTGCTCTCTGCTGCTGGCCAGGGGCAGGAGAGGAGGACAGAGGGTCCTCCCTGCTTCTGACGTTGTGAGAAGCAGGTGTGTGGTGTGTATTTCTGGGGAAGGCCATTCTTGGGTTTGCAGACTCCCACCTAAAGTTCTGGGGCCTCTTTTTTGCACACGGAATGACAGTTGATTTTATCTTTCTCTGTTACTGACGCGGACCCGGCCATTCGCTGGGAAGCAGAACAGAAGCCAGGAGAGGGATGAAAGAGGCCCAAGATGGATCTTTCCTGAACTTGATCTGTATCAAAGCTATAAACAGTTCAAGGCACAAAGAAAAAGATGGGCAAGCACCGTTGCTCAAGACAGAGCGAAGAACGACTTTCTCTTTTCCCTTCCCCCTCCTCTTTTTCTTCTCGTGCAGCTACTCAAAGCCAACATTGCAGGAGGTGGAAGGAGACCGTTTACCGGGGATGCTCTCACATGCCTGCACGTGGGCTCCCTGCCCACGGCCATTCCCTCTGTTGTTACAAAGCACATTTCACAATGTAAATCACCATCTTCTACACGGCTCATTATTCTTCTCTCTGAATAAAACGGGAACACATCAGTCACGTGCCCGTTTACTTCTAAATGCACACGCTTGTAACACTGACCTCTCTCTGCTTTTATATTTTCCGGTACGTTCCTGACATTTGTCAACTGGGTTACTTCCCAGACACCGCTCACCTGCTCTCTTGTTATTTCAGCAATTTTCAAATGGTCACTTCTACCTAATGACCCTGACCTACAGGCACCCGGGGAGGGGGCGTGCACTCACCACTGCTTGTAATCCGCATCGCAGTTACAGTAGTACTTGGGGTCTGTGCAGTTTCGCTCGATGCCACAGGCGCACTTCTGAATCCCGGCCCGGAGCCGCCCCAGTAGTAGTGCTTCTCGTTGGCCTTGCCGACCCACCAGGTGTAAGGACTTCCATCTATGAGAAAAGGAAAAGGCACAGTCAGGTAGATGAGGCACGACCGCTTTGATGCCACACGGACACCCTCGCCCCCAGAGGTACCATCGCTGTCCGGTAGACTGAACATCACTTTACTCTTTCAAAAGTAAATGTATTTCAGTAACGGGGATATTTAATAAAAAATTATGAGAGGCAATAGTAAGCTCAAGTTTTCCCCCCAGAATATGCACCTCTCTTCCTGGAAGAAAGTTTGACATTCAAGCTTCAGTAACTTAGGTGTCTACTCAGTAGCGTGCCTGGCCAGACAGGGACACCCATGATGAAGGCATATAGACAGTGCACCGATTCTGGAAATTACAGCTAAGTTCATGACTAGCCGCACTCTTCCATGAAGTGAGAGTCTGGGGGATCATAGACTGTTAGAGCCAAATGACCTTCAATGTGTCTTAATGTGCTCTCCTTATATTACAAGTACGGAAACTGAGGTCTAGAGAGAGGAAGTGATTCTTTCAATCACACTGCAGATTTGCTCCCAAACCGGAAGCGTGACATTGTATCTCACAAGATATCGTATCGTACAATGCTCTTACACAATACACTTTCCTTCATTCAAAATAATGGCCTAATATCCACTCATGCACTCGTGTTCATTCATTCATCCACTCATTCATTCATCAAACATTCTAAGACACTTAGAATGACGGAGGAAAAGATACAGATTGAGTGTGTGTCAAACATTTTAAGAAACAGAATGATGGAGGAAAAAGATACAGATTGAGTTTAATAAGATTTATGACACACGGGAGCCTGAGTGACGGAAAAGAGGTCATGAAAAAGTTTCTGTTAGAGGTAAAGTATTTGAGCTATGTGTTGAAGGCTGAATGGGCATTACTCAAGCGAATAAGGATGTAACAGAGGTAAAGGGTTGTAGGAAGAGGCAGCAGAATGTAAAAAGACATAGAGGTAAAGTTCTATATGGAAAAAATATATAGGAGTATATAGGTAGAATATGGTAGCATCAGCTGAAAAGGTGTATGTTTGAAAGGGTAGAAGGGGTAGGTAGTAACAGATCGTAGATGAGGGCATTTCACAACAAAATCTCTGTCCAAATAAGATATTACTTTGCACTGGCTTATTCTTGCTTTTCAGCGTTTATTTCCTCCCAGCTTAAAGAGACTGAACTTCACCCTGTAAGTAGCGCAAACCAATTAAAGGATGTTAAGCAGGGAACTGTCATGATCAAATTTGTATTTCAAAGATCTACAGAAAGATGAAAGATTTCCAGGGGTTGAAGTCAGGGAGGCCAGCTGTGATGCTCCTATGTCAATACACAAGAGAAATAATAAAATAGTAGTGGAAATGGAGAGGAAGAGAAACTAGAAAGAGATTAGCAAAGTATAATTGGTGTAGGGTTGTTGGGATTAGGGTGGCAGAGAAGACAGGAAGAAGGTGTCATGGAATAGTCTCAGGCTTCTGGCTTGGGTGATGTGTTTTACCAAGGTAATGGGGGAGGGGGATGAGAAGTTTAGGGAATGTGTTGAAGAAGGGTGATGGGCTTGTTACATAGAATAGGCAATTGGAGTAGAAGTCTGGATCTCAGGAGCATTCTTGGGCTGCAAATCCCATTTTAGGAACCATGAGGGTGAACGAGAGAATACTGGTAGCAGGAGAGATACTGTTGGAATCTGTTGGATTATAAGAGCATTTGGAGAAGAGAAAGAGGCCGATGGCCATGGTGGAGGTCAAGAAAGGGAGCAGTCAGAGAGGGCGGAGGGAAAAACACCAAAGAACTTCTAAAAGACAGCGTGGTCTGAACTGTCACATTTCAGAGCGAAGTCCATGAAGATGAGGATCTTAGCTTTTTCTTTTCATTTGACAGCTAGAAGCTCACAGGAGACTTTGTCCAGAGGAGTTTCAGGTGAATGATGGCAAGAAGCAGCCACGCAGCAGCAGGCAGGGGAGGGAACAGAAGGGGAGCAGGGGAGGGAACAGAAGGGGAGCAGGGGAGGGAACAGAAGGGGAGCAGGGGTGGTCCCAAGAACACCTTCTCCTGCAGGAAGCTAGGAGGGACTGGAACCTAATGGGGGTGGCGCCAGCCAGGAAGCTGAGAAGGCCAGACAGTTAAAGTCTTCAGGTACATGGCTAGAATTCCATTATAATAACTCATCCTGACTTGCCCCCATACCTGTGTGAGTGCTCAGAAATAAAAATGAGGCAAGAGCCATACTGGAATGGGATAAAAACGATTGCAGTTCTTAGATTTTTTTTAAGGTAGATTATTTATTTTTATTTTATTATTGAAGTATAGCTGACATGTAACGTTATATTAGTTTCAGGTGTACAACCTAGTGATTCGATAATTCCATACATTACTCAGTGCTCGTCACTGTAAGTGCAGTCCCCATCTGTCACCATACACGTTATTACAGTATTATCAACTCTATTCCCTCTGCTGTACTTTTCATCCTGTGACTTATTTAGTCTATAACTGGAAGCTTGTACCTCTTAATCTCCTTCACCCATCTTCCACCCCCCTCTCTTCTGGCAACGACCAGTTTGTTCTTTATATTTATGAGTCTGGCTTTTTGTTTGTTCATTTGTTTTGTTTTTAGAATCCACACGTAAGCAAAATCATATGGTATTATTTGTCTTTCTCTGACTTAATTCATTTAGTATGATACCTTTTTGGGGTATTCATGTTGATGTAAACAGCAAGATATCACTCTTTCTATGACTGAGTAATAGCCATCACACACACACACACACACACAGACACACACACACACACCATCTCCTTTATCCATTCATCTATCAATGGACACTTGGGCTGCTTCCATATCTTGGGTATTGTACACAATGCTGCAATAAACATAGGACTGCATGTATCTTTTCAAGGTAGTGATTTTGTATTCTTTGCAAAAATATCCAGTAGTAGAATTACGGGATCATATGGTATTTCTATTTTTAATTTTTTAAGGAACTTCCATACTGTTTTCCACAGTGGTTGCCCTAATTTACGTTCCTGCCAATAGCTTATGAGGGTTTCCTTTTCTCACATCCTTTCCAACACTAGTTATTTCTTGTCATTTTGATAGTAGCCATTTGACTGGCATGAGGCGATATCTCCTTGTGTTTTCGTAAAAATTTTTTTTAATGTTTATTCTCTTTTGAGAGCCCGAGAGAGAAAGAGCACAAACTGGGGAGGGGCAGAGAGAGGGAGACCCAGAATCCGAAGCAGGCTCCAGGCTCTGAGCTGTCAGCACAGAGCCCGACGCGGGGCTCGAACTCACCAGCCATAAGATCATGACCTGAGCTGAAGTCCGACGCTTAACCCACTGAGCCACCCAGGCGGCCCTCCTTGTGGTTTTCATTGGCATTTGCCTAGTGATGAGTGATGTTGAACTTCTTTTCATGTTTGTTGGCTGTCTGGGTGTCTTCTTCCAATAAAATATCTTATTTATATCTTCTGCCCATTTTTTTATCAGATTATTTATTGTCTGTTTTGGTGTTCAGTTGTGTAATTTCTTTATATTTTTTTGGATATTAACCTCTCATTGGATATATTATCTGTAAATATCTTCTCCCAGTCAGTAGGTTGACTTTTCATTTGATTGCTGGTTTCCTCTGCTGTGCAAAAGCTTTTTATTTTGGTGTAGACCTATTAGTTTATTTTTACTTTTATTTCCCTTGCCTGAAGAGATCTATCCACAAATATGTTGTTACAGCCGATGTCTAAGAGATTAGTGGCTATGTCTTCTTTTACTAGTTTTATGGTTTCATGTCTCACATTTAGGTCTTTAATCCATTTCGAGTTTATTTTTGTGTATGGTGTGAGAAAGCCATCCAGTTTCATTCTTTTGCAGATAGCTGTCCAGTTTTCCCAAAACCTTTTATTAAAGAGGCTGTCTTTCCCCCATTGTGTATTCTTGCCTTCTTTGTGGTGAATTAATTGACCATATAAGCATGGGTTTTTTTCTGGGCTCTCTATACTTTTCAATTGATCTATGTGTCATTTTCTTTTTTTCCAGTACCACTGTCTTGATTAATGTAGCTTTAAAAAGTATCTTAAAATCTGGAATTGTGATACCTCCAGTTTTGTTCTTGCTCAAGATTGTTTTGGCTACCTGGGTCTTTTGGGGTTCCACACAAACTCTGGATTATTTGTTCCAGTTCAGTGAAAAATGCTACTGTTTTTTTTGATAAGATTGAATTGAATCTGTGGGTTGTTTCGGGTAGTATGAACATGAGTTCTTGTAATCCATGAGCACGGGATATCTTTCCCTTCATTTGAGTCATCTTCAATTTCTTTTATTAACGTCTCACAGTATTAGAGTAGAAGTCTTTCAACTCCTTGGTTAGATTTGTTGCTAGGTATATTGATCTTTTCTGTGCAATTATAAATGGGATTGTTTGTGAGGTGAGCAATTTAAAGGAATGAAACTCTCCCAGGAGGTTCAAGCCTGATGTAATAAATGAGCAAATGCTCTGAACTTGGAAAAGTGTTAGACGAATATTCTAATTCATACAAGTTTCTAGAGTTTTCAGTTGTGTTGACTTCATTTGGAAAGTTATTATTTTTCCCTTTGCGAGATCATTTTTGGCACATGAATTTTAAAAAATGTATTTGACTGGACCTGGTAAATAGTAGAGAGAGAGATTCTAGTATCCTTTTCTGAAGGGAGAAAGAAGCCAGCTCTTTGAGATAAGGGCCACACTGAATCCTTACCTTTTGCCTATCCGAGTCATGTCCCAGCATGCAGGGAGCTGTGTTTTCTTTCCACATTCAAGGTGGCTTTGTTTGTTTCCTTGTTTATGTGTTTGCTTCTCCCTTCTCTTTCCATCAAAGAGTAAAGCATCGAAATTCAGATGCCTCCCTATGTTGGAACCATGACCAATAATAAGCTTTTATCGTGATGCAGTCAAGAGTTTCAAAAAACAAGGCTTGAAAAACTCCATTTATGGAAATTATAAAACCTAAGCCAGACCATCTGGCCAGGAAGCTGAACAAGGGCTCTGTTGATTTCACCTCTAGGCCATGTTACAGGAAGAGGGCAAAGGTGGACAGTACCATGCTCACCTTGCAAATGCCCCTGGGGCCTTCCAGATCACAACTTGATCCCCAAATTGTAGAAGCATGACCTAGACTGGTTATCACATTTATTTATCACGCTGCATCTCTTCAAGGTGACCTGATGCTAAATTCTTTCCTTCAAAGGAATTTTTGGTTATTATCACTGTTTTGGGAACGAGGAGGTGCCAACACACCTGACAGAGGAGAGGAAACAAATCGATACCTGTGGAACTGGGGGTTAATGGACTGTCTGGCAGGAAACTCCTTCGCCCTCCCCGTCATTCAAACAGCCCTGGAAGAGTATATATCTAAAACCTCAGCTCAATTTTAAGTAATTTTTTCCAGTAACCAGGGGAACAACTTAACACTGTTATATTTTCATTATAGACCGTGATGATAAAATGCATGAATGAGAGAAATTGAATGTGGCTCAGTATTCTTTACAAAAATCAGAGCACGATCAGTAAAAGGAGCAAGATAATTATCAGGCTTTCCTTTAGCAGGAGATTCTGAGAAATGTGTGGTAAGGGAAATAGAAAAGAGAGCCTACTGATTGCTGAAGGCAGGCAGTGTGGAGAAGCCCCTGGAGAGGAAGCTTCATTGTCAAGTTGTTTGGGAAGTGGGTGTTTCGGCGGGGAGGCCTAAGCTCTGTGTGGAATCCAGGCTCTGAACTAATCCCACACGGTCGACCCTCCGTTCCTGTATGGAGGGACTCTTATTAGATAGCAGGGTGGGATCGGTGGGGATGGTCTGCACAGACATTTCCTCCAGTCAGTGCAAGGAGGTGACATGCTAGTGACCAGATAAGAGTAGCCCAATTTCCTAGCTCTTCCCCCAAACCTTACCTCTGTCTCAGTTACGAGATGGCTCCCGTTCTCAGTTAAGGGGGAGCAAAACTGGCGTTATTTCATTGTCCTTCTGAGGAAAATAAATTAAGCACAGTACAAAATGTTTAACTTACATGTTTCCACATATGCCATGGACAACAGAATGTCAGTAAGAAAAGCATATTCCAGGGAAAAAGCAAATTGTACCCTTCATTTTTAGCGTTGGCACATTCGGTTAAGTCAAATCACTGTAACGAAAATAAATTATTACCTTGGCATCTATTTTATACTCAACAAGAAGATGGTTCAATTTTCATTGAACAAAGAATTGCCTTATTCTAGTGTTACGTTAACAAGGTGCTACTTTTTGCTTGCTAAGTCATTATTTACCTGTTAATTGGCTCTGGGGGGAAAGCAGTTAAAGATGATAAAAATGAAAAGACTTTAAAAAGACAAGAATAAGAAGTGGCTAGAAGAGAAATAATTTAACTATCCAGTGCCAAGAGTTCAAGAACTTTTCTAATCTCAAAATATAAAAGATTTGTGTTAACTGTATTCAGTAGGTGTAACCACCTGGAAAAAGATTAGTAATGAAGAACCATATTCAAAGTTAACAAGAAGCTAAATCATCGAAGCAAGGGACGTTGGGTTAAAACAACCAGATACAGATTGAATTAAACAGAATCACTACACTGTTTGTACTCAAGATCAAGTTTCATTATGTTGAAGGGTTTGTTATTGTTTGGATGGCTAACTGGGGAAAGAAGAAGAGAGAGAGGACTTGAAGAAACCAAGAGATCTCTCTAATTCTCTCCACTAGCAAGTTGTTTCAGAAACCCAAGGGCAAGTGCATGGGGACCTCTTGAAAATGTGGTACATCTGTGTGATTTTCCAAATGTGTCCTTTGAAACTTCTGGGCTACACAAAGTACTTTAATGGTCTGCTTAAATAAATGTTATCCTGGCACACTCTTAAGGTAAGACCAGTAGGGTCACTGGGACATTTAATTAGCTCATTTTCATCCACTTCTAGAGGATATTAAAAACAATACTGCGAGGCTTTATTGTCTCCAAACTGAAAACTTAAAGAGCGTATTTTTAGCCTGATGAAATCGTTTTATTTTATCCACTATGATCTATTTATCTACAAATTCTGCTGGAGAATCACAGGGGGCTTTTTAACAGAGGAACTAGAACAGGCACAACTGCACAGACACCCGCCTTCGGTGCTCCCCTCACCGCCCCCTGCTGGCAGCTCTCTCACCGCTCCCTGCTCCCTCTGTCGGGATTATCCCGATCCTGGCTGTTTGAAGCCCCCTACGGAGCAGGATCCGATTTCTAAAGAAGTGGCTCTGGCTCTGAAAAATCCCCCATTTTCTCCTCCCTCTGTCTTTACCAAACCACCATCAATGCTTTTTCTCTCCACTTCACTGGTCAGTTTCAGCTAACCTCTTTGATCTGATTACAGTGCTCCACACGATGGTAAGAATAGTGAGAATATGCATACTAAATAAAGAGATCTTTAATTAGTAATTAAAGATTACTAATTAATTAGTGTAATTCTAGACTGTGCGCACACAGCAGTTGGTACCTGCGAGAGTCTTCCCTGCAACATGAGTAACCTAGGGAAGAAGGAAGGTAAGACCTTACAGCAAGCCGTGGGCTGGGCTGGAGCAGAGGAAATTTGGAGGTGCTGTAGCCACTACAGAGCCCTCCAAATAATCTGACAGCAAAATTTGGAAGATCAAGCAGGCCAGATTCCCCTTTGCAAAGCCTAAAGCCAGTGGTGACTGCCCTTGCTCCCAGGAACTGGAAAAGGGACAGGCCACCCGTCCTCATCTTCTCTGGCCTAAATAGACCCAGCCTCTCTTCTTCAACATGTAGAGTCTGCGCCCATGCACTGGCTTCTAAGAGCTAGACCACGGCAGCCCACATCTCAGCATCCTCACGGAAAGATGAGGGTCATCTTCCAAGTCATGGAAGGGACTGCTTCTGTGTTTTTTCCCTCTGGCAGGACATTAGTACAGAGAAGGCTTTCCAATTGACCTAAGAGAAGATCCACCTGTGGCTCCTGTCGACCCTCTGGGTTCCCCAGCCTACACAATACGATCCATGGAATAAGAATCTCAGAGGAAGATCTTAGAACTCAGTCACTAGTGCCCTGATGGCCCTTATCATCAGATAGGTCTGACGTTCCCTGACCTGAGACAGGTGCACGTGCCACTGGAGTTCCAATCTAGAATTCACTTTCCAGGGAAGATAGGAAAAGTGTTTACTGCAGTAACATCGTCGTTTAAAATTCCCAGTAATTTTTTTTTTTCAGAATAATGTAGTCATTGTAACCTTTCTTTTTCATTCTGTTCTCCTTTTTAGCTACTTGCCACCTCGCCAAGAGACGACATTTGGTACATATAGTCTTAATTTACAGGAAGGACACTGCCTTCCTCAGTGGCTACCACCGTCTCAAAGCGATTCTGGATCTAAAGCTGGTTTCACAGCAGTCGGGAGCTTTTCCAGTTTCACAGCTGTGATCCTGAGTCCTAAGGACTGGACTTTACTATTCAGAGTAAGAACCTTAAAAATAAAGGCAAGCATCAAATCTCTTGGCGTTCTCACGGATACAAAGGCCTACCGTCTCAAGCTGCCTATGCGTTTTGGAAAAATCAGCCTATTAACCTGGATAACAATATTCCCTTTTGTTTCCCTGCCCTCCGATTCCATGTTATGCTATGTTAATATAAAGATCAAACAAAGAATGAACCCAAAAAAGTCCCATGGAGTTCATACTGCAGACGGTGTTGTGAAGTTGGGAAAACTCATAATTTTGAAGTTTGAATATAAACATTCAATATGGTGGTTAAAGGTGAGCAATTATCTCTCCGTGATTGAATGTCACTAAACTCATTTGATTAGGGATGAATAGAAATGAATGTAGTTGATTAGCCTCATGGTGTATCTTTCAGGATTATGTCGGAGTCTTCTATATTTTATTAATCTGAATAGGGACCAAATATAGAAATGGAGAATTGAAATTCAGATCAAAATGGACCGGAACTGAAATGTTAGGTAATTAAAAATTAATTTCACTGCATAATATTTAAATTTATTTTATTGAACCCAACTTAATAGATTTCAATCAAGGACTGATTCCGCTGAGCAGAATTTGATTGAATTGAATCAAATCACTTTGAATCCCATTCAAATGAATTAGATTTTATTAATTTGAACGGAATTGAAGTGACAGATCAGACGGGAGTTCATTATTCTGAGCAGAATGAAAGAGAACAGAATAGGCCAACTCGTCTATGCTAACTTGGCCTCGGTTTCCATAGAGGTCATGGTGTTTGTGGCCCCCTCCATCACTCTGGCTAATTCCTTTGCACCATGGCCCCAGGAACAAATGTGATTAGTGATACCGAAGTGAATCAGATGCAATCACATGCTATTTGTAGGATTTAATAACACACTTTTCTAGTCCTTTTCACTAGAAAATCCCTGACCAATTATTTAAAATATTTCTTTTCCTCTTTATAGAACAAATGAAAAGGGAATTAAATCGGATGTCAGGGATAATAATTTGTTGGAGTACTGGCTGCCCCTTTTATTTTTGTTTTCCATTTAGAACTGTAATTATTTGTTACACTTGTCCTGCCCCAGCCCATCGTTTATACAGAAGTAGCTGATATCTTGTGCCTCGACTTTTATTGGTAGAGAGATAATGGACGCAGCTCGACTTGTTTTATATTTAAAAGAGGAAGGTAACTTTTTAAATTCGTGGCAGAATACTGTTTTGCAACTGAAATGGCATGCTCTATATTCAATAAGCACCTGTTGAGGGCTGGAGAGACGATTTAGGGACCAGGAGTGAAAACCTGGTTGCCGATCTAAGCTTCTGAGTTAGCAGAAAGACATTTCTGTTCCATAATTTACAATTATCAAAGTTTTATGCCTTGATATCTAATAGGGCATACACATAATAAAATGGAAAAAAAATACACATTGATGTCATAGGAGTGGTTCAGGCAATGGGTCCTGTAGGATTTCGGAGCAGGGAACAATCCCCAAGGATCGAGGTGGACTGGAGGGTGTCTATGAGGTCTGCCTGCAGCTTTGACGGAGGGTAGGTAGGATCTAGAAAACCGGGGTGAGTGTGTGAGCATTTCAGCATCTCCTGAATGGCTGGGCCAAGACATGAAGCCAGAAAACAAGTGACTTCTTTCTGCAACTACGGGGTAATCGGTTAGGCTGGTGGGAGGCGGTGGAGAGAAGCAGAGTGTACGGCAGGAGAAATGGTTTTGAGTACTTTCATGGAGTTTGTGCTTTAGTTTTTTTTTTTTTTTTAATGTTTTTATTTATTTTTGAGAGACATAGAGACAGAGTGTGAGCAGGGGAAGGGCAGAGAGAGAGGGAGATACAGAATCTGAAGCAGGCTCCAGGCTCTGAGCCATCAGCACAGAGCCCGACGCGGGGCTCGAACTCACAAACTGTGAGATCATGACCTGAGCCGAAGTCAGCCGCTCAACCGACTGAGCCACCCAGGCACCCCTGTGCTTTAGTTTTTAAGTAGCGGGGGTCCAATTTAAACATTTTTAAATGTTAAAATATTTTACACACACAAATAAAAGTTTATGTAAGTATAAGGAATATTAATAAGTAGACTTGAGTCCAGCTTATCTATTATCATTGCCCTTGAATATATCGCACTTTATGAATTCTGATATTAATGAACATTGGGCTGTGTCTAGCTTTTTGCCATTTCAACACGCTCTGTGAAGACGCCTAAGGGTTTTGAGCAGGCTCCTATAGTGAAGTTTTGGGGTCATCTGGTTTGTGCATTTCACAAGTGTTACTCCAAAGCACTTTCATGAGTGCAGAATCCTACCTGCAGTATATAAACTTCAAAATCCTTGACAACCTTTGATATTATGCTATTAATTTGTGCCTACAGGTGACTGACAAATAGTACCTCTTTTTGGTTTTAGTTCTACTTCATGGATGACTTACGAGATTGTTTGCTGGTACATGTTTATTCATTTCTCTTTCCTTATTATTATTTTTTTTTAAATCTGCTCGGGGCGCCTGGGTGGCTCAGTGGGTTAAGTGTCCGATTCTTGATTTTGGCTCAGGTTATGATCCCAGGGTTGTGGGTTCGAGCCCTGTGTTGGACTCTGCAATGAGCACGGAGCCTGCTTAAGATTCTCCCTCCCCTGCCCGTCCGTCTCTCCCTCTGCCCTCCCCCCTGCCCATGCACTCTCTCTCTTAAAAAAATATGTTTATATTTTTTCCCCATTTTACTATTGGATTTTTTTTGTGTGTGTTTTATTGACTGGTAGAAAATTCTTAGAAAAATGATCTTTTAATAATTGTAATAATGCAAATTCAATGCAAATTCCACTTTTTATGGCAGTTTTAATAAAGAAGCATCCTAAATTTTACTTTTTTAGGTGAATTTAACATTTCGTTCATGATTTATCAGCCTGAAATGATAAAAATATTGTCTTCTACTTTTTACTAAAAGACTTTAAATCTTTACTATTTCTAGTTATATACTTATTTTTTTAATTTTAATTTTAATTTTCTAAGTAAGCTCCCCACCTGACGTGGGGCTTGAACTCACAGCCTGAGATCTAGAGTGCCACACTCTACTGACTGAGCCAGCCAGTCAGCATGGTTTAAAGAATGGTTTAAAGAACCTTTCCATTTAGTTCTTTAAGTTACCTGGAATTAATTTTTGTTATGATATAATGTAGGAATCGAATTTGATTTTTTTTTTCCTCTTAACTTTGCATTCAGAAGAGGCAAGTCCACAGGGACAGAACACAAGCTTTCCCACAGAGCCCAGTGGGTGTGGGAGACAGCACAGGGCAGGGACTGCTCCCTGGAGCTTCCCTTGGGGATGACGACTGTGTTCTGTAACCAGATGGGGCGATCGTACGACACTGTGAATGCACTGAGCTACACAGACATTTTCCCTTAATGTGACAGTGATAAATTTCACCTCAATTAAAAAGAAAACGAAAAAGAAAACCCAGCTAGGACTTTCAACTGAATTACTTTGAATCGAGAGATAAATTGGTGGAAAATTCACAGAGTTATAATATGCACTTATCCTATTTCCTGTCATGATAAATCTGTCCATTTAGATGTTTTAAAATATTTTTCAACAGACTTTATAATTTTCTTCGTCAAGGCTTTTCACATAACTGTTAGAGTTATTCATAAATGGCATGCTTTTAAACGTAACAGAGTCTAACGCTCTGTGCTGTTTGTACAGAGATATGAGTGAACTTTTTTAGGCTGATATTATATCCAGAAACTTGTTAAACTCTCTTACTGGTAATGAATTAATCTATTGATATTTTTAGTTTTCCCAAGCCTACTTTTTTATTTATGAATAATGTTAGTTTGTTTCTTCCTTTCTAGTTTGTATCTCTTTATATCTTCTTTACTGTCTTAATGCAATGGTTCTGACCTACTGCTCAATGTTAAAGTAAATTGGCGGTGAGGGTCTCCCCTATGTTTACTGATTTTATGGAAAATGCTTTTAATGTTTAACCATTAAGTGTGATGTGCTGTCACTTTAAAAAAATTCATCGTTTTGTTTAAGGGAGTTTTCTTTCCATTTACCATCTGCTAATATTTTTATCATGATATTTAATTCTATTCAATGTTTTGTCTGCATTTAATGAAATTATGTTTTCCCCCTTTAAGCTGTTTAATGTGATAAATTGCATTTACAGGTTTTTAAAAAATGATCGTACTTGTAAAGTAATCAACTTCGTTGTGATAAATAACAATATATGTTAGCAATTTGTTGGATAATCAGTAATTGGTTTTGGATTTTTTGCTATGTTCATGAATAACATCGGCCCGACATTTCTCCATGTGGTACTATCATTATGTTTTAGTCTCAAGTTACTCCTGGCTTCTAAGAATGGCTTGAACACTGTATAAATTGGAATCATTCCTCAACTCTCTGAGGCTAATGATCAACTTTAATGTGTTTGTTATAAGGTCACATCCATTTATGTTTCTGTTCTTGCATATCTGTTGTACTGATTTCTATGTTATATTTTCTGTGAATTTGTTCATTACGTCTAAACATTTGAATATATTGGTAAAACGTGGTCTTTCTATTCTCTTAATCATTTCTGTTAGCGTCCTATCTTCTGAACAGTGTACTTAGATGTTTATCGACTTTACTAGTCTTTTCAAAGAATCAACTTTGTTGATCTTTTTTGTATGTTTGACTTAGAGTTCATTAATTCCTACTTTTACAATTACTTTATCTGTTCAACTTTCTTTAGATATATTCTAGAATCATTTGTCTGATTTTTAAGGTAGACGCTTAGCTCAATAGTTTTTAGCCTTTCTAACATTTTAATAAATGCATGTGGGGCTATAAATTCTATCCAAATACCATCTAGGAATATTTTTATGTTTTGAATGGTATTGTCACTCACTTTCATCTAGTCACACGTTTTCTAATTTTGTTTATTAATTCCTCTATGACTCAGAGATTATTTACACGTGTCTTTTAAAACATATAACTGTGTGTTTTGCTTTAAGCTGTCATTTTAAAAAAAATTATATGATACAGATCAGGGAACAGAGCTACATACCTCTAATAGGCTACATACCAATAATCTAAAATTTGCTGAGACTTCTTTTAGAGTCCAGGCTTGTGGTCGATGTTAAAAAATGCTTTACAGGTACTTGAAAAAAAAAATCTTTATTCTTGAATTGTTCTTTAAGTGTCGTGAACTCGCACTTGTTGATTATACTAATTAATCCTATCTATGTTGCCAACGGATAGCCAATAGCTGCACACAGTTATTAAAATTAAAATTCATTACAATTACACAAAATCGAAATCTAGTTCCTTAGTCCCCTAGCCACCATGTGCTGGTGGCTACCATGCTGGACAGCAACCATTTTCATCATCTCAGAAAGTTCTTGAATAGTGATGCTCTATCTACTTAATAACTAAAAAATTTTCCTGATCTAGAATGACTGTTCTTTGTCTAAAAATGTCTTTATTTAGACTCTATTCACGATGGACAGTTTCTCTGGCAGGTACGTCCTAGGGTCATGGTGACTTTCTCGCCACACTTGGAACATACTATTCCGTGGTCTGTAGGTTTCCACTGTCGAGAAGTCACCACCAGTTTCATATCCATTCTTTCTGTTGGCGATCTGTATTTCTCTCTGTACAGCTGGGCCTTTTCCTCTCCCTTGTTTGGATCCTCTGCGACTCCTTAATCTGAATCTGCATCTGCAGGTTTTGTCTGATCAGGTGAATTTTTACCATTAGTATGCCCTACAATAGGGTTTGTGGTTCCTTTCACTTTTCTCTCCTTCCAGAACTCCACTGGAGATGCGTTAGATGTTAATGATCTAATTTCCTTGCTTTTAACGTCTTCTCACATTTAATAATTCTTTGTCTCCTGGGTAGACTTTTTGGGAAATTCCTTCAGGATCTGGGTTTCATTTCGCTATTCACACTTCAGCGGTCTGGAAACTGTGACTTCACGCCACCATTAAGCTGTTAATTTTGATTCCGATTACATTTTGATTTCTTAGCTTTTATTGGGTTCTTTTTCAAATGACACTTGTTATTTTTGTAGTGTCTTCCTGAGTCATATCTTCAATTTCAATTTCAATTTCAACTGGTCTAAAAAGACCAATCTGTGCCAGTAATTTCAATACCTTAAGTTTCTGCAGGACTCGTGCTATTAGTTTTTTCTATCGACTCACAATTACAGCATCTCATGCCCCGTACACTTCATGGTTATTTTTTTCCCTTTGGGATCATGATCCTTGGAAATGTGTCAGAGGTCCCACTGAAGCTGTGTCCCTCCCAGATCATTGGCATTTGCTTCTATCTGATACCTGGGGATATCACCAAGCAGGGACTTTAGTATGTATTTCTAGCTTGGGGCACCTGGGTGGCTCAGGAGGTTAAGCATCCGACTTCAGCTCAGTCACGATCTCATGGTTTGTGGGTTCAAGCCCCGCGTCAGGCTCTGTGCTGACAGCTCAGAGCCTGGAGCCTGCTTCGGATTCTGTGTCTCCCTCTCTCTCTGTCCCTCCCCCACTCGTGCTCTGTCTCTCTCTTTCCCAAAATTAATAAACATTAAAAAAAACTTTAAGAATGTATTGCCATCTTGAATTTTTTGCGACCATACAAATAGCGTGACATTGACCTTGTAAACATGCATCAGAACTGCCTTTTTGCCACACAACTTGAAGGGATAATTTCTTTCTCTTTCTCTTTAACCCAAGCCAAGGTCCAGACGGTCAAAACTGCTATGCTATCTTCTTTCGCAAGGTGGGTTTTTAGTTTTCGTTTTTAGGTTATTTTTTCCACTGACTCTTGACTTTTGCAATTCGTTGCCCATCAAGGGATGTTTGATATAACTCATCGCTTGGCATGGTCCCTTCTTTCTCCACAGTCATGAACACTGAAGCTGCGGGTCACAACGAGCTGGCAGAAGCCCTCAGGCCAGCTTCTGGCTTTTTAGCACTCATTTATGCTGTTGGTCCACGGTTTTGCTTCATTCTTAGGCCTCTAAGGAGCTTCCTTACTTTCACGCAAGCTCAATTATACATTTCAAAGGATTTTTCAAAATAAGTCTTCATGCATGTAAAAATGTTTATGGAGGGGGGGCTTTTATGATCTACCTATGCCGTCTTAATCCTATAGTAGAAGTCTGTTACTGCAGGTTTTGTTTAAAATTGTTTTTAATGTTTATTTATTTTTGAGATGGAGAGACGGAGCGCAAGCAGGGGAAGGACAGAGAGAGAGGGAGACACAGAATCGGAAGCAGGCTCCAGGCTCTGAGCCGTCAGCACAGAGCCCGACGCAGGACTCGAACTCACAAACCCCAAGATCACGACCAGAGCTGAAGTCAGACGCTCCACCGACGGAGGCACCCGGGCGCCCCTGTTACTGTGGGTTTTAAAGCGAGTGAGAAACATGGCAATGTGATGTTCTGAGATGTGCCACAAAGCGAAAGAGGCTGGGAATCCTAGAAATGGGGCGGTCAAGACTCAAAGTATCATGAGCATGGCATGTCCCGTAACAGGGGCGCAGGTACATGCCCTGCCATAGGAAGTCGGTGGGGTTTGGGGACCAGATGGAACAGCTGGTGGTGGCTCCTTGGGTTTTAAGATTCAACAAATACGGGGTGCCTCTGTGAACCACCCATAGTGATAAGGCAGCTTGAGAGTAGGATCAGTACGGAGGATGGGGCGAGGGGCCAGCTAAGTCCTCGCCTCGTGGTTTGCCCACAGCAGAGACAAGGAAAGACCTAGAAAGCAGCCACTGCAAGGAAAGAGAATCAAGGCAATGTGGTTTAAACAAAGCCTGCTTCCCTGCAATCTGCTCTCATTCTCAGTCTGCAAGGTAACGCGTGTGACTCCGCCCGCTCCGTGTTAAGCCACAGGCGATGCAGACTTAGTCATGGCATTCGGCATATTGTACTACAGCTGTTTTACGTGCCCGTTCCCCTACGGACGGGAGGCTCCGTTTGGACATTGAGTCTGTACCTCCAGCTTGAAGCACCGTCCTATGCGCACAGCAGACAAAAGAACTACTGAGCATTCAAGAAAGGGGAAGGATAAGGTTTTGCCGGCATCACTGGATCTCAGGACCGGGAGGTCACGCCCACAAACATGCAGGGCTGTCAAAGACACGAGAAAGCAAACGTGACGGATCAAAATTAGGAAAGCCACCTGGGTGTGAGCAGAGAGAGAGAGAGACAGAGAGAGAACAGCCAGAGTGTGACCAAGGAGCGGGGCCCCACCAGACGAGCGGGGCGTTGAACATACGTTGTGGCCAAGCGCAAATTAACGGAGGGGAGAAGACAGCAGGCGTGATGGCTGCAGCGAGACTGATCAATGACTCCAAACACCGTTACGACTGTCACTGCTGCTTCCCAGACGCTGGGGCCCCAGTGACCCCCACACAAATACTGCCTCGGAGAAAACCTCAGGCTGAGTTTGTCTGTGATCTCCAGCCCACTCTGACGAAGACATCACCAGGGGAGTCTTGAAAAACAAAAAACAAAAAACGAACAAAAAACAAAAAACAAAACAGAGGAAAGAATACATCTTAATGCCGAGGCATTTTGAACGCATCCCTTCTCTACTATTCAACGAGTTAAAAAAGAAAAAAAAAAACTCGACGGCATGAAAATAATTATTCTTGATCTTTAACCCTGTCATTTGTATTACTCTCGAGACAGGAACGTGTGACTGCCTAAAAAAAAGGCAACCATCCTTCAACAGACCGAGACACCGCTCACGCAGCACACAACCCGCGGTCACACGCGGCGCCTGTGCGCGCCCCTCTCTCATTCGCGGGACACCAAACCGGCAGAGACTCACATTACCCATCCATTACCTGGCCCTTCTCCCAGGGAACTAAGACGCTAAAGCCTTTCTCGATGGCACAGCAGTTAATAAAAGTGGCACAAATTCAAAGTCCTCCAATCTCACAGAAGAGCCGCGAGATGACAAAAAATTCAATAACAATAAGTGTCAGATTTTTCAAGTGGGCGAAGGGGGCACTTATTTAAACAGTGAAACGTCTAAAATTTGCCCTCGTTCTTTTTTTTTTTTTTCCCCTGACGACGAGAGAACTGAACACCGAAGCGCAGAATAAATTTTTCCTTCTAAGTAGTTAACTAAAACTTGTTTTATTAGCCTGCTGATTAACCTGCCGATACTAAATGAGTCTTCAAAGACCTTCACATTCTGCCAATTAGTAACTTTTTTTTTTTCCGACAAGGCAACTGATTTCAGTTTGATTGTAATGAATGTAACATCTTATGCCATATTCAGACACTCTCTGGTTACTGTTGCCTTGCAGTTCTAGATGACCTATTTTATTAAGATGTCTATTAGGAAGTAAACTCCGAAGGAGCAAAAGCCACCTACCTGTCCTTCCCATTTTAGTTGCTAATTTTCTTTATTACATCGTCCCACTTTTTATTAAACTGGAACTCCGTCCCTGTTACAGGGCTTTCGTTCTTGCTGGAACCCGTCACCCTTCCCTGCTCATGCTTAAGTCTTCTTCGGGCTTCAACTTAAGCATCACCTCCTTGCAGGTGACGCCCTGGACAACCGTAGGTGCTCCCTGCGATTTCCTGTCAGCGATCCTGGTTTTATTTAATTACGCTATTTATCCCTATCTGCGGTTGTGTTAGTTCCTCACTGTTGACTGACTGTCCTCTCTAGCTGAACTTCCGGAAGCCCCATGAGAGCAGTGACGAGGCCGTTCTCTGACTCCCACACCCCCCACTGCTCTTAGCTTGATGCACTATGGGCTCGCCGAACGCATGCCTGGTACTTATTTTTGCCTGTGGGTATTGCACAGACCTCTGAAGTAGTTTCAAGTCTGAACCCGTAATGCAGGGCGGCCCCGGATGTCCACGTGGAAGGCGCTATCTCCCTCTTCCCCATCTCACTTAGGAGAGCATCGCCCCATCTCTTAAAACGGAAACCAGAGCCACAGACTCTTATCAGTCACCTACCTACTCCATCGCTCGTCCTTCCCGGTATCCTCCAAGCCCCCGTCCATTCCTCCGGTGTGGCCTGTCCTCCCCACGCCAACACAACACACAGCCTCACTCTTCCTACTGCAAGTTCTTCAGTATTTCTTTGCTGCCTCAATAGCAAATCTCCTCCCAAACCCTTTATAGCAAAGGTCTGCTTATTGATGGGGCCCTACCTCCTGCTGACGCATCCCAGTGTCTGGTCGCTTAGAGCTGGTCATGGTTCCTTGACTCCACCCTGCCTGCCCACGTCTCCGTGGTTCAGCGCCTGCTTGCGGTGGCCGTGTCCTTGTGGGTGCCTTCGGATCCAGGGTCGCTTTCTCTGGGAGCCTGATGCCCTGCTCTATTCTCCCGCCCGCACCTGAGCCTGACTGAGTGACATGCACGTTATTTAAGAAACCACGAACATTTATCGACGGCCTGTTACGTGGTAGGTGCAGGGGACTTACACTGATAACCTAAAAAGGTCCCTATGTTCTTAGCAGCATGTGCCTGATTCAGGCTGGGCAGATGGGAGACAGATGGATTATTTTATTACAGAAGGCCTCGCTGCGAAGGATCTCTTTCGTAAGATCTCTTTGTACCCGCTGCATACTGTCCCTCCACCCCCCCCCTCCACCCACCAGGGCACTTATAAGGGAGTCTTATTTTTGTCTCTGGATGTGTCTTCCAGCCTGGCCTGTGTGCTCGCGAGGGGCAAGGCTGCAGCTGACTCTGGTCTGCACTTCCCTCACTCTGCCCATGTGTGGGAGGCTTCAGACCTCCCTGGCTGCGGGAGGACAGAAGGGACGACTGGGTGGCTGCTGGAGGGAAGTGACCGGTGGCTGGGCCAGCACCACTGAACTGGATGGTCTCCTGTGTCCACGTCTGTTCCTCGAAGACTGGAGCCACCTCCAAGGGTTAGTCAGACGGCGGCTAGCCTCTGTCCCCCGACTCCGTGCTCACCAAGAACAGAAGCCCAAGGCCTTAGCACATTCCCGACTTGTACCCCTGCCTACTCACAGCCTCTGCTCTAATTCCACCTGCTCCCTGCCTCCCCTGCTCACGCTCCACGTGCCCGCGGCTCATCCTCAGACCCCCATGCACACTCCCACCCCCCTCAGGGGCTTTGCGGGGGATTTCTGCTCCTGGAATCCCATTTTCCAATGTCCACCAGATCCTTCCCTCCTCTCCCCATATGTTGCTCGAGTGTCACCTTAATAACCTCTGTAAAGTGTTATCTTCCCTTTCCCCCATCCTGCCCTTTTCACTTCTTTTAAAAAAAAAATTTAACGTTTATTTATTTTTGAGAGACATAGAGACAGAGCATGAGTGGCGGGGGAGGGGCAGAGAGAGAGGGAGATGCAGAATCTGAAGCAGGCTCCAGGCTCTGAGCTGTTAGCACAGAGCCCGACGTGGGGCTCAAACTCACAGACCGTGAGATCATGACCTGAGCCGAAGTCGGCCGCTTAACCAACTGAGCCACCCAGTGCCCCCCTTTTCACTTCTTAGCATTTATTATTGCCGGATATGTCACGCACTGCTGTGTTTATTGCTTATTTTCTGTCTCCCCCTGACCCCTCGCCCTGCCAGCTGGAGTTTGGGATCCATTCAGGCCCACCTTTCATGTTTGATGACTGGTAAGTGGTGCCTGTCTATAGTAGGTGCTCAACAAATATCTTTCAAATACATGAGCACAAGTCTCGATTTCGATTTCCTTTTTTTTTTTTTTTTTATCTAGACAAATTAAAACGGGAAAAGAAAAGAGAAAACAACCTTTAAAAATCACATATGTTTTTCTGGATTCTGGTGTTTGGGGATTTTAAAATTTGTTTCTGTTTTGTTCTGTCTTTGGCCGTTCTTCGCTCTACCAATTGATAGTTGGTTTCAACTGGGGCAGCTTTATTCTACCTGCCGACAGTTTCTCTGGGCCTCCAGTGATCCCAGAAATACCCGCAGCTTGTCTCTGAGCAGTGGGAGCGATGATGACATCTACGTAACCGCCTCTGACCACAGCCTGCGGCCGGTACCGGGGCTCGTATATCTCTCAGCCTCATCCGTTAGCAATGATCTTATTTGCAAACCTTGTGTCACCTCTGCCCTCCTCTCTTCCCAGCAGCACTAGAGTCAAACCGTAATCCGGAGGCTAGCTTTTCAGCTAGCTGAATATTGTACTTGTATCTTCCACCGGCCTTTTAGAAACAAGGTTAAATCAGAGGCTTGTTGGGACAGCTGTCATAGATGATGGCTGTGCGGGTTGACCTGAAGGGTCCAGAGCGGGGTCAGATCCAGCCCGCAGTCCGTCCGCTCGCTAGGCTGGGTGAGGCTGACTGGTCTGCAGCGAAGGGGCCCGTATTCTGAGTCACACCAAGCTTCCTGTACTCTGGGAGGGCCTGGGATAGCCCGCGGTCAATGGCAAACGGGCCCAATTTTCTACACCTGCTAGAGCTGTCGTGCTGTACAGATATCAACATTTGGAATCACGACCTGAGCACAGACAGTTTTGCCAAAACAAGAGATAAATTTCAGTTGTGGGCGGTCTGTTATAGTTACAAAAGCAGGCAAACCTTAGTTTAAACAAACGAAAGACTGCTGAATGTATTTGTTGAAACAAAGAGCTTTCTATTGAATCTTTCATTCACCTAGGACACTGGATTTCCCGGGGTCTATCCTCTATCCTCCGGGTCTTTTAGGGTTAGAGTGATGTCTACCTAAGGCTGATACCTTGGCGGGTCCCCAGAAGTCTGCAGAGCCACGAGGTATAATGCAGGGGAAGGGGGTAAGTACCGTTGAGTTACAGCCTAGTTCATAACCGGAGGCTTCACAGACACTGCCCCAGCCAGCACTCCAGGCCTGTCAGGTCGCAGCAACAGACAGAGATTCACAAAGGCAACGGGGAGGAGCCTAGAGACCCTAAGGACGCAGTCTGTTCTGACTGTGGGCGTGAAGACAGGTGGCCGAGCATCGCCCCGTCTAGAAGCTCATGCAGACTCCTGCTGCTCGGGTGTGAAGTCCGGAAAACACTGCCCCTTCCCGTGCAGGCGTTCAGACCTTGCATATTCCAGCAAGTGGAGGCTTCCTGGTGAAACCGGGATCACGGAGGAGTGAGCACCCACACGCGCGTCAGGAGGTCTGGCTTCGAATTCTTCCTTCACTAGGACGTTCGCCCTTCCTTTCCTCGCCCTCAGGTCCTGTCCTGCTGTGGGGCACGGGGCAGTGAGGTCGGCGATCTCTGCTTCTGGCTTTACTGCCGCACAGTTCTCTGGTTGCCCCGTGTACTCAGAAGTCACCTAAGCGCTTTGTGCCGCGGTATCGTGTTTTCTGTGAATTTCACACGCTGTAGCAACGTGACTCAGTGGGAACCCACTACCGAAATGTTCTTTCCCTTTCGTCGTCAGGTTTATCACTACTTATTCGTTACATCTAAACACGAACATTGTTTTTCCCAGGTAGATCTCCCAAAGCAAGGATGTACAGTTTCATAGGAACATGTGTGCAGCCTCGTCCTGCCCACCAGAGCCTGTGGGCTGTGCGGACTTTGTCTGTGTCCGTGTCGACCTCCTGCTAAGACTGTGAGTGTCCTGAGGTCAGGGGCCACTTTGCTTTACCTTTCTCTGCATCTGCTCTGTGTCACAGTTATTTTTCAGTGTACACTAGTGGCCACAGCCATCCGAGCTGGCAGCCTCGGCACCCGTCTGCGGAGATGCTGGCCACACCCAGAAGGCGGGCCCCACCGTCCAGCCTGCACGCAGGCCTGCATTTCTCCAGCTGAATTTGTCTCTAACTGAACGCGGTCTGCTTTCTCCCAAATCCATGTATCCACTTGTGTTCGTAATCGTTTTATTTAATTTTTTTTATTGTTTACTTATTTTTGAGAGACATAGAGTATGAGCAGGGGAAGGGCAGAGAGAGAGGGAGACACAGAATCTGAAGCAGGCTCCAGGCTCCAAGCCATCAGCACAGAGCCTGACGCGGGGCTCGAACTCACAGACCGTGAGATCATGACCTGAGCCGAAGTCGGCCGCTTAACCGACTGAGCCCCCCAGACACCCCTTGTGTTCGTGATCTAAGGAACGTCACGCTCACTCTTCTACAACTGCACTTGTCTTTTCTTTCACAGAGAAACAGGCAAGATGAGAGAGAACCTTCTCAGCTCTCTGGTACTGACACAGACCCGTCTACATACGCACCACCTTCTAAAACCTCTCCTACCTTTGTCTTCTCCGCGGTCTCACTTGGGGTCCCACCCCTGCCCCGCCTTCTCAGGAGACACGCGTTACTTCCTCTCCTACAGTCAAGCTCCGGCTTTTAGAGCTGATCATTCCTTCTATTTGAACAGAAACCAAACAAAACCCAGCTCCTTCAATGCGTCCTCCCTTCCCAGCCCTCAGGACTTTCCTCCCAAAGAAGCAAAAATTCTCGAAAGTGTGGTCTGCCCTGGTTGCGTCTGTTTCCTCACTTCCTGCTCTCTCCTGTGTGGATTCTCCTCCAATCATTCTATGAAGATGGCCTCCTCTCATTACAGCCGATGGAGAGCTTGCATCCGTCACTTTTCCAGGGGCCCCGGGAGCATTTTAGGCTCAGCACTGCCACCCTCTGTCTTAAAGCAGTCACTACACTTCCGTCGCGAGTTCTGATTTCTCCTTTTCCAGTTGCTGTTTCTGTCTCTGGGCTGACTTAACAGTTCAGTGTTGATGTTCTCTAAGCCTCTCTTCTTGGCTCCCTCTCCTCATGCCCTCCGGGCCACCTCCCCTGTACCCAGACCTCCAACAGGCACATGCCTCACTGGGGTTCACGTTTCAACCAGCTCCCTCCTCTGCGATCCCAACTTACATATCCAGCTGTTTATACCACACCCCCACTTGGGTATCTCCAGTTAGGAATCCAACTCAAAGTCATGAGTCTCCCATCTCAATCTGGTCCTTCTTTTTAGGATTTTGGATCTCGGCTAATGCCCCATCGCCCATCCATCTCGCTACATGATTCACGGAGACCGACCTGCTGTTTCTTCTGCGTGAGAGCAGGCACCTTCCAGACCTGGGGCTTGGGAGCCGCCCGGGCCGGGTAGGGACACATGGAGCCCTAGAGGAGAGCGGGGGGCCGGCCCCGTAGCAGGGAAGCGCAGACCACTTTCCAAAGAACTCCCTCTTCTTTGGAGCTGAGAGGCTAGGGCAAGCACTAACTCCGTAGGCGAGAGAGGTTTTTATTCCATTTGTGAGAGGGAGGCTGAAGAATTGGATCTCATCACCACTGCTTTTTATACTTTTAAACTTCATTTTTCACGCTGGGTTTAAACAGCAGGCACTGCCTTTTCCTGTGACTGTCATCACCCACCTAAGGAAACACACAGTTGAGAAAGACACAGGTGTCTGTGTGTCAACACGGGGAGAACGTCCCCCGCCCCCCAACATCTCTACCCCTCTCTACTCGGCACCTCCTACTGGATGCCACCTCAGAGGCCGTAAGAGGGAGCAAAACTCTCTATTCTGCTGCTCTATTTTTTTCTGTTTACTTCAGAGCGTGTGTTTCTCTCTAGTATCGCTCAGCTCAATAATATATGGTTTCAAAGACACAATTTCATGCAGATGCAGAAGAAATAGAACAACAAATTCCAAGCCCATCTTGCCATCAGTCTTTTGATTAAAGTGCCCTTTCCAGAGAGGCAAACATAACACTTCTCTCAGCCCCTGCATGAACTTCTAGCACAGCCCGATTGCCAAATTTTTACTGCAGGACCAGGCCTGCCCTTGTTTAAAATTGCTTTGACCTTTGGATGAGCACGTATTAAAAAAAAAATTCTATCTTCCTCTAGAATTAGTAAGCCTTAATAAAAATGGGAAGGAAGGGACGCCTGGGTGGCTCAGCCAGTTGAGCGTCCGACTTCAGCTCAGGTCACGATCTCGTGGTTCACCGGTTCGGGCCCCGCATCAGGCTCTGTGTTAACGGCTCGGAGCCTGGAGCCTGCTTCGGATTCTGTGTCTCCCCCTCTGCCCCTCCCCTGTTCATGCTCTCTCTCTCTCTCTCTCTCTTTCTCTCAAAAATGAGTAAGTGTTAAAAAAATTTAAAAAAAAATGGGAAGGCAAGTTTGTCATCTCTGAATGGCACCTGGCCGACTCACAGCAAGTATTCTCTTGACAACTTCATTGTGCGCCTCGAAAGTGCTGGACTGTGACCCCGAGTCTGCATGCCAGCCCCATGCAGAAGCGCTTTCCCTGCCAGAACGCGGAGTCCAGATGGCAATTCCCGCGGCCAACATCGGAGGCCCTGTTTTCTCACACGAAGCAAGGTCCCAGGAGTGTCTTTCACTCTGGGAAAGGAACTGTCGGAAATCCCCGAGGACATCAATTTGCTACTTTGCAAGCTGAAAGCACTTAGAAATTACCAGGTTCAGAAATGTACCAGATCATTCATTATGGTGTCCAAGGATTGTCAAATCACCGCTTACCAGCACGGAGGACAGAAGGGAGGGTCTCCTCAATAACAAACTAAGGTTAGGACTAAACCAGGAGAAGTATGTGCCGTTGGGAACACCTTAACAGAGTAAAAGCCAGGGAGAGTAAATTCATTCAGAATGCAATTTGCAAGGATGTTAACGAACATCTTGATTGAGCCCTGTCAGAAGAAAGCTGGCGGGAATCATATTAAATAAAACCTTGAAACGGAGCCCAGAAGTTTCGGCTTGGTAAGAATTTATTCAGTAGTATTATGGCCTGTCACCATCAGATTAAAAGAGAACTATGTAATGTGTACGTTCTCAAAACGATTTGACATATGTTGCCTTATTCTTTCCGGGATGAAATCAGCGTGATTTTAGAAAAGAATCTACGGCGGTCTTTTCTTCCCATAAGAAATAAAGAAATATTACAGAGTGACAAGAATAGGCTAAGTTTAATTCATTAAACATCAAGATAATGCTCTCTAAATCTACAGAGGTATTTGCTAAAGAGACAAAAAGAAACAAGAGTTTTTCAGAAAAAAAATGAACTGAAGAGTGCTATAAATTTGGGCAAACACTAAACATTAACTTCCTTCCAAGTAATCAAGAGACACTAAAAAAAATCAAATTACTACCAAGCGATTGAAACATACATGGTTAGCTAGGGGGCGATCGGCTTGAAGGGACGTTGAGTCAAATACCTGCTGTGTTAAGTGCTGGATGGAAATTAACTTGATGTCCTTGATTTCAAGAGAAAAATAATAATGATAATCAATTTGATTGAATCTACACTGTGCCCAGGGCTGCCGTACAAACATTATCTCACGTATCTTTAAGAAACAGCCTGGGAGATATCTACCGTCATCCATTTTTACAAGTGGAGACACTAAGGTCCAGAAATATTCAAGAGAAGCAGTGCTAGGATTTGACCCGTTCTTAAGGCGAAGCCCTCAGACACCACATAAAAATGTCTCAGAGCTGGTAGAGCAGTCGGATAGATGCGCAAAGGATTATCATGCAGGGTGATATGCGTTACAAAGGAAGCATGCATAAAATTTATTCTTGCAATGAGTGGTCGCTTTTGTCATGTTGAGAAGACCCCAGGAACGATCATTTTTTCAATGAGAAGTTTTATTCCCATACTATTTTACATAGACTTTGGGGCAGATTTTCTAAGCAGTGTGAAAAGAGAACTGGACTGTGGTGAGGGGTCTACAGCTCTATACATGTACTAATGTATACATTTTTCTTTAAGAATAAAAGGGCAAGTGAATGGATACATTCTTCAAAATTAAGAACTGCTGTCTATCAAGAGTGATCATTAAAACAGTGAAACACGCAAGCCACAGACCGAGAAAAGGTATGTGCAGTACACGTACTGGGCAAAAGTCTTTCATCCAGAATATATTAAAAACTCCCATACATCCGTATGAGAAAGACAAACAACCCAATTAAAAAAAAATGGGCAAAATTCTTCAATAGACACTTCACTAGAGATAATATCCATGAGGCCAATATACATATTAGAAGGTACTCAACCTCAATATTCATTACGTAAATGCAAATTATAATAGGCACGGCTAGATGCTGCCCCTAGAAGGGGTAATATTAAAAATACTAACAATGCTGAGCGTTGGTGAGGCTCTGGGAGAATGGGATTTTTCATCCATTGCTAACAGGAATGTAAACCGATCCACCCACTCTGGAAAATTGTTGGCACCATCTACCAAAATGAAACAGATTTATAATCTGTAACCCGAGCATCTCACTCGTGGGTGTATATCCAAAAGATATAATTGTTAAGGCCCACCAAAAGGCATGTACAAGAGTCTTCATAGTATCTTTTTATTCCTCAGAGCCACAAACTAGAAACAATTTTAATGTCCGTCAGTAAGAAAGTGAGGCTCATCAGTAAAATGGACTTGTACAAATCAATAAAAAAAGGGCACTTCGTGCGTGAATGGAACTTACAGGCACCATTGAGCAAAATGGGACAGACGCCAAAGGGCAGCCATGGGATGATTTAATTTTTGTGCATTTCAAGAACAGGCAAAACTAATTCATGGAGACGGAGGTCAGAATAGTGGGTACCTCTGGGGGTACTGACTGGGAAGGGGCATGGCGGAGCCTCTGACGTGCTGGAAATATTTCCTAGATCAATCTGGATGATTGGCACACATGTATATATGTGAGAAAGCTCACTAGGCCTCAGTCTTAACATTACTGTATAATATGTATATTTTATATTCTAATATATATACGTATATTTTATATTCTAATAAAAATTAAAAACATAACAAAAGAAAAGAGAACTGAGGCACGGAGGTGTGTATTTTGTATATATTCAGATGCCATGACTTTTTTTTTAAATCAAAGTATAATTTATTGGAATATAATTTATAGGTCATAAAATTAACTCATTTTAAGTATCCAATTCGATGACTCATGGCAAATATATAGAGCTGTGTAACCATCACCCCAATCAAGTTTTTGAACATTTCCATCCCCCCCTCCAAATTCCTTTGGGCCCATTTGTCTTGCTCCCGTGTCCCCGGCCCCAGGCAACCACTGAGCTGCCCGCCGTCTCCACAGGTTGGCCTTTTTTGGACATTTCACACAAGTGGAATTATGTATGTGACCTTTTGTATCTGGCTTCTTTCACTTAGCATGATTTTTTTTGAGGTTCGTCCACAGTGTAGCATGTAGGTACACGCTACCTAGTTCCCTAATACTACTGAATAATATTCCATTGTACGTGTATACCACAGTTTGCTGACTTACTCATCAGTAGATGGATGTTGGGATTATTTATCTGCTACGGTTTTTAAAACCAAAGATGATTCACTTTTCTCAAAAACAAACAAAACACCCATCTTTCTTAGAGATTCTATTCTTTATTTTAATATCTTTTATTTACTCTTTCACGTTTATTTTTTGAGAGAGTGCAATCGGGGGAGGGGCACAGAGAGGGGGACAGAACATCCGAAGCAGGCTCTTTGCTGACAGCAGCCAGCCCGATGTGGGGCTCGAACTCAAGAACCGCGGGACCATGACCCAAGCCAAAGTCATGCTCTCAGCCTGAGCCACCCAGGCGTCCCAGAGATTCTATTCTTTAAAAGAGAATATCCTCACGTCGCCCTACTAGAACGAGAAGAAAATCTCTAGACTCTTCATTGAAAAAGGTATCTATATGATGGTTACCGTGGCCGTAAGCAGCGTCGACACACTTGGTTTGGCCCCACCAAAATCTAGTGAGGAGAAAGCTTAGTGTAGAAAATAGAGCAGGTGGAGACCAAGACTGCTCTTGAAATTAGCTTTTAGCAGGGCCACGCTCTCGAATTTTCTAATGTAATGTGTAGAATGGTAATCTTCAAGCAGCCCCCTGTCACTGGTGTGCGTCTGTCAAATCATTCTGCCAATTTAGACTTTTCTTCCTAAATTCTTTCAATGACTTAGCATCATTAAAGAGTAAAAGTATTAAACAGACGGTATCATATCCATGTATAGGATAGTCTATCTAGTTTGTGAGCAGGACAAAAAGAAAGTTGCCAACTGTTCAAATAACCGAGAGTGTTGAGCATAGGCAGGAGGAAGGAAAATAAATCAATGGATTATTTACAAAAATTCATTTCTAAGCTGTGATATTTCTTATGGCTATGAAATAAATCAACAGATTTCCCAATGCTTTTTCTTTAAAACTTTTCTATGATGGGGGCGCCTGGGTGGCTCAGCTGGTTAAGCATCTGACTTCGGCTCGGGTCATGATCTCACGGTTCGCAAGTCTGAGCCCTGCAACGGGATCTCTGGTGTCAGCACAGATCCTGTTTCAGTTCCTCTGTCCCTCTCTCTCTTTCTGCCCCTCCCCACTTGTGCTCTCTCTCTCTCAAAAATAAATAAAAACATTAAATTTTTTTTTAAACTTCTATGGCATAGATGGATGAGTGATGGAATATTTAGTTTCAAATCTTGGTTAAGTACGCTCTAGCTATTTTATGCCACTGTTTACTCTTGGTGTTTTATTCATGAGTACTTCTCCAAATGGTGTCCCTGTCATTTAGCTCAGGACTGGGCCTAGTGGCTAGTGTATACATGGATTGACTGATTGTTTCTCATTTATTCTGGGACCTGAGAAAGAAAGAAAAGTAAAAAGGCCCGAACATACGGCAGTTTGCGAGGAACAGCTTGGCTCTGGAGAAAGCCGGGCTCCACAGACTATCAGCGGTAATCAAATGGGGTCGCTCCCGGACCTTGGTGAAACTAGACCCCAAAAAAGATGAGTGCCTCTGGTCTAACTTTGTACAAAGAAGGCTGGGCGATCACAAAAACAACCAAACAGCGCCCTCCTCTGGCTAACGCAGGCGGCCATGGCTTCTCTCCCAAGGACTAACAGGCCCCCTCGCATGCTTTTCTTACCTCCTGGGAAAACAGGATGAAGATCCTCAACTACCACATTGCATTTGCTTCCCAACAGCGCCCAATCCAAACACATCTTCCCTTCTTTAAACTCTCCCGCAAATCACCCACCGCCAGACCAAATCCTATAAGGTACCCCTCCCAAACGTCTCTTACCAAGACACCCCCCGGTTCCTGATGGTGAGCAGTGTCATTTGCAGCAGCAAACTTGAGAACCTGGCTTCCTCTGGTGTGTTCCTGGTGGTTTTTGGCTGGCGGGCATCAGCCCACTAAACACGATATGGATAACAGGTGCCCCACATTCAGGGTTTAGAGAAGGTACTATTCTTACCTCATGACTTAAAAGAGCAAAGGCGGGGAAGAATGTGGGCAGCCCGAGTTGCTCTTTTAAAATATTACAGTTGTGGATGCAAAGGAAGGAATGCCATGATATCTTTTTCACGGTCTAATTCCAAAGCTTTGGTAAAGCAGGTAATAGCAAATTCGAGCAACTTTAATTGTTATCTGGAGTTACTGAAGGAAGGGGGATTAATCTCCTTCATGTTCTATAATGGGGACAATGGTTTTGCCCCTTCTCTATGGGACACACATGCGCGCGCACGCGCGCACACACACACACACACACACACACACATTGAGGTTCACATGCAAATAAAAATCATTTTGACTTTGAGAGACATAAATACAAATGTTCTCTGAATCTACTTTTGAAATTAAGAATAAGAACATAAAGCTTTGCACGACAGCAATGAGAACAGTAATAAGCAATGAGAAATAAGACAAAGAATAAGGAAAAAAACCACAATAAACTCCAGCAGCAAAGTGGACAAATGTGACCCCAAAGCAGAGTGAAAGATGGAGAAGAGAAAATGAGAAGAAAGGACAGGAGACAGCAGGGCAGGAAGAGTCAAGAACCCTGAAATACACGAGGGAGAATGGAAGCCATAGGGAGGCGGGATCTCCCCCGGAAGTTGCGGGGACGGTGTCCGGGGACGGATAAAATACACGGACCAATTCTCTGCTCTTCAGTCACATGACCAAGTGACACACTAGGAGTTGTACTGTGTGGAAATTCAGCCCTCGGTTTTCATTACCTCCATACCCTGCTCTCGCGTATTTTTTCAAGGCAAATTCTTCCTAATTGTGTTGTTAACACCTAACGTCTGTTTTTGAAGGTAAACTCACCTGGAGGAGTCCGATGCCACGAACACCCCAAAATGTAAAATTTCCCCTGCTGCTTAGGTAGAAAAGATTGTGGTAAGTGTGTGTGTTTACTGACTAGGTTTTGTTCTGTCCCTGAATCCACTAACCCGATGCGTTCCGTAGAAAGGATTTTGAAGCAAAGGGGGTGTTTAATGTTTTTCATTTTTTTTTTCCGTTAATTCCTAAGGCACGCTAGGAACACGTCCTCTTGCTTTTATTTTAACAAAGGTCCTGCCTAGGCTCCCTTAGTTTTTAGAAGGCCAATCAGTGTCACTAATTGTAAGAATACAGATCCCACTTTGGAACAGAAATTTCTGTCTATCAGCATAGACTTAGGTTAGGACATTATCTTTTATTATGTATGCCAACAAATGCAACTGATTGACACTATCAGTAGTCTATACAAACTCAAAGTTTTGTTAGCACTTAAAAAATTTTTTTTAACATTTATTCATTTTTGAGAGACAGAGAGAGACTGAGCATGAACTGGGGAGGGGCAGAGAGAGAGGGAGTAACACAATCTGAAGCGGGCTCCAGGCTCTGAGCTGTCAGCACAGAGCCCGAGGTGGGGCTCGAACTCACGAATGGTGATCATGACCTGAGCTGAAGTTGGATGCTTAACCGACTGAGCCACCCAGGCGCCCCAACACTTTTATGAAATGTTCATATTTAGGCTCTGATCGCCCCCTGTATTGGCTATTTCCTCTACTTTTATTTGTGTATAAATCTCAGAAGACATGAAATCGTTTTTTCATTCATGCAATATCTGCTAACGTATACGATGTGTCTGTGTTTTAACTATTTGTTCACTTTCCTTTTTTTCCCATTATTTGATACTTATAGTGTGGATTCCAAATGAGGATACTTAGTGGACAAATTTAGGAGACATAAAATCATCTTCAAATCTGATTCTGCAATGAGATATAATTGAGAAAGGTATCTATACCAAAAAGAGAGTATTTATTGAATAAATGTATATATTCTTACTAATTCATAAATAAAAAGCTTCTTAGTAAAACTAATAAATTGAATCAAGATTGACTTTTTCTTCTTCTTGCACAATTATGTGAAGATAACCGCATGAACAGTTTGAACTAAAAATGTCACGGCCAGGAGCACCAACGCTCCTTCCAGGAATCTATCCTGACATTTATTTATTGAAAGAGTTCGTCAAAAACCCTGCCCTCCACCCTTTGAAGGTAGACTGATGAATCTTTAGATTTCTCGAGAAAGGTATATGTGCCTCACAATTTAAAGAAACAATAAAAACATCAAATCATAAGCATAAATGAAAAATGATTTATTTTCATCCATTTCTGTAGTTTTCTGCTTGATAATGAATACTGTTAAGACTATATTTTCCTTGCAATTGCTGCATGGGGGCTTCAAAAATATAATCAGCTGCTAATAATAAGAATTGCAATGTTGTATCTGATATGTGAATATCAGAAAGAAAAAAAAGATCCAGGGGTGCCTGGGTGGTTCAGTCGTTTGGGCGTCTGACTTCAGCTCAGGTCATGATCTCATGGTTTGTAGGTGTGAGTCCCGTGTTGGGACTGACAGCTGTGCTGACAGCTCAGAGCCTGGAGCCTGCTTTAGATTCTGTGTCTCCCTTTCTGTCCGCCCCTCCCCTGCTCATTCGTGCATTCTCTCTCTCTCTCTCTCTCTCTCTCTCTCTCTCAAAAATAAATAAAACATTAAAAGTTTCTAAAAAATAAAAAAAGAAGTTGAACATGCTCTGAAAATACTATTAAAAAAAAGAAAGAAAAAAGATCCAATCTGTAGTATAATAACACTAGAAATAGAGAAATTCCAAAAGAGCCAAAATAATGCCTCTGTAACATTTCAATAAATTAGGACACGCAGAGTGGGAAGATTCTCTATTTCTGTGTGGCATCTGTAACAGTGAAAGCGGGTTGGGTGGGCAAAACAGGAACAGGTTCCGTCCTGGCTCTGCCACTATCTTTCCCCCGAGGCGGGGTGATTTTAACGTCACTTTCATTTATGTGAGTATAAGAATTTTTAAATGCAGGAAAAAAAAATAACACAGGAAACAAGATGGTTGCTCTGACACAAGCAAGAAATCTAGAACTGAAAAAGGGCCACCAGAACTTGGAGGGGAAAGACAAGGATTGCCAAGGCAGATGTCATAGGGGCCAGCGGGTGGAGGTTTGGCCGAATAAATCCCTAAAATAGTCTGCTGTAATTTCTCTCAGGTTCAAGGCAAGGAACTGCTAACAGGGACACGTGTGGACTTTGGAGGAGTAAGATGGTGGGAATGAACTCAAGAATGTGGACAGGATGAGCAAAGGGGCAACTCGAGGATGGAGAAGGACGACGGGAGAAGCGAAGTCTGCTCACGTGGGCAGTCATTAACCTGTGTCAAGCACCTTGGTTGTGGGGGGCACCGAAGAAGGGGAAGCATGGCAGAGGTGGGTGAGGGTGAACAGTGCCAACACACCTGTCACTCAGCTTCTTTAAGTCTCAGAATGCTGGACTATAAAGTGAAAGTCAGTATTACGGTTCAAATGCAAGAGTACATAACAAACTTCAAGAAGCCCAAACACAAGGACCATGCAGGAGAAAGAGCATGGCCTTCAGCTCAGACGGACTTCATTCATTCAGGGACTTGTGTGTCCTTCTGGATCAAAAGTTAGTCTTCATAGTGTGGTTTATTTTTTTACTTTCTTTCGTTAATTGTTTTGAAATTAATGCTTTTTGGCAATTACTGTCCATTTATTCTTTCCCTCGCTTTCCCTCTCTGTGAGGTGCTGATGTGTTTCCCCCCCAGACTCGATTCATTTCCTTTTCGCTTTGTTTGCATACATTTAGCTCTTTCAACAGTTCAATTTGAAATTCTCGTTCTCTTAACATATTGTTGTCAGCCTAAAGTTCTCCCCTTTTATCATATTCTGAAACCTGTTTTTTTTTCTTCTAAATTTACACTGCTTTTGGACTGAATCTGAAAGCAAGGCTTTATGATCAAACCATACATTCTCACCCTACTTCGTACAATTGATGTGCGCTTTAACAGGCTTGTTTTCATTTTGAAGATGACATGCTGATGCAGCCACAAGCGTAAATGCACTGTGTCATCCACACGGTAAATTGCTCCCAGATCCCTGTAGTAGGAAGAGTCGTTGGAAGGCTTTATTTATTTTTTCTGTGTGTTTTCAGAAACCTCTAAGAAAAACTCTTGAAGTGGTTGCACTGAAAGACTCTCTCGTAATGGCTGATTTCTTGGATAACACCTTTGGAAATCAGTTTCCATCACTGGGCTACTTAGTGTCATGAATACCTTGGGCATGAATTCTTAGAGTATTTATATCATATACGACTGGTGGTTTGAGAACTACCCCAAATGACAGTGACAGTGTGTGTGTGTATATATACATACATACATACATATATACACACATACATACATATATGTGTATATATATACACGTATGTATACACATACATATATGCATGTACATATGTACATGTATACACACATATACATATGTATACATATACATATACAACTGGTGGTTTGAGAACTACCCCAAATGACAGTGACAGTGTGTGTGTATGTGTGTATACATATATACACGTATGTATACACACAAACATATATGCATATACATATGTACATGTATACACAGAAATACATATGTATACATATACATATACAACTGGTGGTGGTTTGAGAACTACTCCAAATGACAGTGACAGTGTGTGTGTGTGTGTGTGTGTGTATATATATATGTATATGTATATACATCTATACATTACATTTATTTATTTATTTATTTTAAAGTTCACTTACTTTGTCATTAGTGATGAATTTTTTCCCCACAATATTAAAACCTTACAAAATGTTTTTTCTTTCCAGAAAGAGTGGTCCCAGAGATACTTAACCGGCAATTTTTTACTGAATCATGGTCCCGGCTGGGTGTTAATGTGAAGAGAGTTCCAGGTATAAAGATTTGAAGCTGAAATATTCCATCCCGAGGAAGCTCTTATGAAAGACTCCACCTCAACTCCCCTCTTTAGTCATACACAGAATCAATTAAGAACTGTATTGTTGGAAATTATGGACAAATCATAGATTATCGGTCTGCATTGTTATGGTCATGAAAGATGCATGTTACAGCAAATGTATTTGTGACTTTGTTTTTAAGTTTATTTTATTTATTTTGAGAGAGAGGGAAAGGTGCACACAAGCTGGGGAGAGACCCAGAGAGAGGGAGAGAGAGAATCCCAAGCAGGCTCCATGCTGTCAGTGCGGAGCCTGACATGGGAGCAAGATCTCACAAACCTCGAGATCATGACCTGAGCTGAAATCCCAAGAGTTGGTCGCTTAACTGAGCCACCCAGGTGCCCCTGTACTTGTGACTTTGAATGGCTGCCATTAAGTTACCTTGATATAGTATAAGCCAACTGGGCGGGAAGGCTGGGAATAGGGTTGCAGTTAGTACAGGTGACTAGTGATTTTTATTACCGGAATTGGTGCTCATATTGAAAATACTGCAAAGGAGGACGAGGCAAGGAGGATCCATGCTTTGCCAAAAGTAACTGCTTTTTTTAATGGAAAGTCTTGGTTGAGAATTCATTTGGATTTCGTGAAACTCATCCAATTACTGGATTCTGGTAAATTTCTTGTTTTCAAGTTTCCCTAGTTCCATGTTAAGCCTCTACCGTAGTAATCACAGCTCTGCATCAGGCATTCTCATGGTTTGCCAGGTAGTATTTTTCTGGCGGGTGGGAAGGCCCAAAAGGATGGTGCTAATGTCCAAACCTGCCTTGAAGTGGTTTGCTGAAAGACAGTCGCACTGCTGATTAGGTTATATCTGCGCTGCCACAGAGTTCCGTGCTGGCTAACTCTTCTCCTGCATGTTTTATATGCCCCTTCTTTGGAATGTCTTCTGGACTCTGTAGGTTGGGCTAGGTGTCCCAGTCATGGCCTCCCTTAGTATTTGGGAATTCACCTCTCACGGCACTTACAATGTCACCATGTACTTGGCTGCTTTAATTGCCTTGTTCTCTCAACTGGAATGCAAACTCTCTGAGGTCAGTGGCTGTCTAAGTCTTGCTCGGGAAGCATTGTCAGCTTTCAGGGCGAAGTTGGCACACGGTAGACACTCAACGGGTTTGTTGAATGCCCTAAGTAAATGAACAACTATGGTTCTTATCTAGAATCTTATTTTGTATTCATTTATGCATGATTCCTCTGTCCTTTTATGCCATGAAGCATTTATTTATTTATTTATTTATTCATTCATTTATTTATTTATTTATTTATTTATTTATTTATTTATTTTACCCTTCCTTTATAACCATGAATATAGTGCTTCGCACCAAACAGACACATGAGTATCTGCTAAAAGAATGGGCTGACGGCTCAATAGTCACTGCTGTGTTGGAAATGCATTGGTCTAAGTTCAAAAAGCTGTATTTGTGGTCTCTGCTTTGATAGAAACTATCTGTCCTTGGGATTAAACACTTAGTTCTTCTCTGCACTAGAGTGCTTTTTTGATTAGATGAGGTGCAAATCCTTGCAAATGGAAGAATCCTGGTTGACAGAGAACAGAATATAAAAGGCTCCCGATTGGGTGATATTAAGGAAGGGTTCAGATGAACAGATTCGTGAAAACTGTTGTGATCAGTCTTCTCTACCCGAGAAAAATCTCTAAGAAAGCAAGCAAGGGGCCACTCACTATCTCTTACTCCAAGGTGTCACTTTGGAATTCTGTCATAAGTTTAAAGACGGTTTGATTCCAGAGATTACAAATGTCGGGTTTTAATTCAGGCTTAGTATATGAACCTTTTTCAAGTATTAAAACCATCTTATGGCAAGTTAAAAATAAAGCCAGTTTGTTTTATATACATTTTGTATATACATATTTTAATATATATTCAGCATGTTACAAACATATAGTTTGTAATATATGTTATATATATAAGAGAGATAAATAAAACCCATACATCTAATGTATAGTATATTGTAACGAAAAATTATATAACCAATGCTATAGGCAATGTTTACTGTCTATTGTCTTTTACTTTTCATTATTTTTACTTATTTATTTTTATCTATTTATTTTTAAAAATGTTTATCTTTGAGAGAGAGAGAGAGAGAGAGAGAGAACATGACTGGTGGAGGGGCAGGAAGAGAGGGAGAGAGAGAATCCCAAGCAGGTTCCACACTGTCAGTGGAGTGCCGGACGCAGACTCAAACCCACGAACTGTGAGATCATGACCTGAGCTGAAATTAAGAGTCAGACGCTTAAACGACTGAGCCACCCAGGCCCCCCTCATGATCTCTATTTAAAGCTACTTTATTCTTGATAATAAATCTCTTTGTATAACACATTCTGTTAATAGAGTGAAACCAGTCATCAAGCCAAAAAACAAGGTTGAAAGAGTTTAGACTTTACCACACGGAAACCCATCATTAAGAATGCTATCAAGAAAGACAGCCGGATAATGATAGCTGAACTCCAGAAATATATTTTTTCTAATTGGCATTGAGACAAGCCATCTTAGGATACCTTCTCTTCTGTTTTCAAATAGCTCCCTGGAGAAAATAAATATTACCTTCTTACGAGAAATCTTCCAAACCTGCACTGTTGCCTGCAATGCAGAAACTGTGACTGTGTTTTTTTTTAATCATCTCTTGATCTCGTCAGCACACCATTAATTTGCTATTAAACTACCTGCTTTACGAAGTTTATTTTGTAGCACGGCATGGCTCTTTCTCTCCTTAGTGATCTCGTGAGACAACAAATTACTATGTAAGATAACAAATGACTCGAACTTGGCAGATATAATATTTCTGTTGTTTTCCCTGCTTCCATTGAGATTCTGTCAATCCCTAACAGTGTTATAAACAGATGGCTAATTGTTACAAAGCTATGTATTGTTAATGCAGAGACTTGCCTACTTCTTGGTAACATATGGTTTTAAAAAATAATCTTACAGCCTTTATAAATCCAGGACTACTTCTGAAACTTCTGAGTAATCTGTGAATTTACATTTCGTCTTGTACTCTCATAAGGAATGAAACTTGGTGTTTGAAGAGATAAGAAGACTTTGGATATAACCTTGTGTGGCAGTTTGCTGGAGTCCCCATAATAAATGACCCACAAACTGGGTGGTTTAGGACAACGGGAGTTTGTGGTCTCACAGTTCTGGAGTCGATAAATCTGGAATCAAGGTGTTAGCAGTGTGTTTTGTCTGTGCTTTGTCTGAAAGCTCCAGGGGGGAGTCTTTCCTCACCTCTTCTTCCTTCTGGGTGAGGGGGTTCCAGGAATTCCTGCTCCTCCCTGCCTCATAGCCAAGTGACTCTGTTCTTTGCCTTTGTCCTCATGTGGCGTTCTCCCCGAGTGTCTGTGTCCAAATTTCCGAGGTCTTCTTGTAAGGACACCTTTCACTGAGATAGTGCCACCCTGCTCCAGAAGGACCTCCATTTAACTTGATTACATCTGCAACTTCCAAATAAAATCACATTCATGGATTCCGGGGATAAGGAATTCAACATCTCCTTCAAGGGGGAGGCGATTTAACCTATATGTCCAGGAACTTGTTCAAAATATCTCACTAGTTTTCAGTGTTTTCTTTATGGAGCTCTTCTGCCCCAAGAAAACAAAAGCATCAACGATAGAAAGCCTTCTTGTCTAGGTTGGAAGTATTTTCATTTTGATTAATGTCTATGCTTTGTCCTTGAGAGCAATATCTCATCCAGGTCAACACATGTGGGTCAGAACTGAGGGCAAGGCTGCTGTTTTAAAATATCATATTGTGTAGTTAGAACCGGAAAGATTTCTCAGAGTGCCGTCCCTGAAGGGGACTCAATATTGTCATGTCCCGGTGGTGACTCACGTGACGTGAGTATTAATAACAAGTACAATAACCGCCTGCAACAGTGAATTGTGTACTTTGTATGAGAGATGTCCCTTAACGTTAGGGGTTCACTAATTTTTCTAGTGCTCTGTCTGGCTTTACCGACGTTTTACTGCATTGTGTCAGAGTTCCATTTCTGAACTTTAGCTTCTAAGTGATAGGTGGGCTTTGTTTCTTAGAGGCGGATATCCCCAGCAACCCCGGCACCCCTGATCTCAATTACCAGCAAGCACCTAATGAGGGGAGAACTTCTTTCCAGAACGTGAAGTTCTTGACCATTTGTTGTCGGGCAAATCCAAACCTTACGAGACCAGCTCTACTCAATAACCTAGTTCTAAGAGCGATCAGGTTCCTTTTGATAACGTGGTCGATGAGAATTTTGAGTCACCTTTCAGACTACCTTGATGACAATGTGAAAAGCTGGCAAATTAAGCACACTGCATTTGAAATCTTTTGCAAACAGCAATGTAACGGACGCGCTATCTAAATACTGTGACCTTTAGACACTTGAGTCTTTTAATCTTAAAGGAGAATAGAAAGAATGGTTTTTAGACCGAAATTCAAACACGGTAAAAAGGAAATTAACACTGATCTTCTACGGAAACATACATAATAGAAACATAAGCACTCAATTTTGTTCGTGCCTAAAAATATAGGAAAATACTTCTTTACCTGTATATAATTTTATTGTGGCTGCAGACTTTAAGTAAATTCACTGAGATCAAGAGTGATGACAAATATTCTAAATCATTCAGTGAGTCCTCTGGTGGCCAACCTCTTTTCAGGGGAGATGCTCATAGAGTTAGTCTGGCCTAAACCCCAGGCCTAGGCTTTTTTTTAAGGCTATTCAGGTGATTCCAATTCAACCACTTCCAAGGTCAAGGGCCATGGCCGAACAGGAGGCAGTAGAGTGGGCCAGTGGAAGAATGGAGCGACGTACCAGCTTATGCCTTGGTATTGCAAGAAAAAGCACTTATCTTGGTGATCAAGGTGGTTTCCTGCATCTGAAACTACCAAGCAGAGTTCGGATGCTGGGGAGATAAAGCTTTTCTTTATTTAGGTGAGGAGAGCCTCTCCCTGGGACTGGAGACTGGAGAGCCAGTTTCCTTCCGTGGCAGCTTGATAATCCACGTGGAGAGGGCAAGGCCTTTGTTAGAAAAGGAACACGTTCAAATCAACATGGGCGGAACTTCTTTTCAGACACCAGAGACCCAAGTTTTTATGTTGTGTCCACCAGACTGTGAGTGTAAGATTTTTGGCAGGCTAGGCGTTGGGAGATGTTCCTTCTTTTTAATGTTTTTCTTTACAGGGAAGGTCAAGTCATGCAGCAACAGAAAAATAAATGGTAAAAGGGGATTTTTATATTGCAATTCGAATAATGTTAATCGAAGCCACAAGGGTGTAAAAGCTTTATTTAAGAAGGCAACTTTTGGGGAAAAGCATCAAGCGAAGACGTTAATGAGAGCTTTAAAAGCCTCAGTTTTGGAAGGAACGGGCACCTGGCAGCATGGCAGATTTTGAAGGGGGATTTCTTCCACTTCTGTTCAGGTTCATAAGCCATGCAGGGAACAAATGGGACTAGACTAGTCAGCCTCCAGCGCTGTCGAAAGTCAAAAGATTTTTCTCTTTCTCCCACTTTTTTCAGTTTATTTCCCTTCTCCCAGACTCAGTTAAGTCTGTACCAGGACCTGTCCCTGCCAACGAGAATGTGGATCTGTCTACAACATTTTTTAATAGAGAGCATCTTTTTTTATATATGTTTTTATTTTTATTTATTTTGAGGGAGGGAGAGCGAGAGCAGGGGAGGGGTGGAGAGAGAGGGAGAGAGAGAATCCCAAGCAGGCTCCACACTGTCAGTGCAGAGCCCTATGCAGGGTTCGATCCCACAAACGGTGAGATCATGACCTGAGCTGAAATCAAGAGCTGGATGCTTAACCAACTAAGCCACCCAGGCGCCCCTAGAGTGTGTCTTAATAGCAATCTGATGTGAGCCACGTACATAATCTAAAATTCTCGAGTAATCACATTACAAAAGCAAAAAGAAACAGATGGCTTCTTAAAAATTAATTCTAATATTTCACTTAATCCCATGTATCCAAAATGTATTTCTACACGTAACCAATGTCACCAACTCTTAATGAACTATTTAACATTCTCTTGTTTTGCACTATCTTTGAAATCTTGTATTTTATACGTAAAGCATAATTCAATTTGGCCCTGTCATTTTAATGGGAAATAATTGATTAATACTTAGATTCCATACAATTTACAGTTGAAAAGGTAGACTCACATACTCGCATGGTTTCAAATAGACTTAAAAGTCTTCCAATAAGTGAACTGAGTATCCATTTTTAAATTTCAATTTCAAGGGGCACCTGGGTGGCTCAGTCGGTTGAGCATCCAACTTCAGCTCAGGTCATGATCTCATGATTCATGGACTCAAGCCCCGTGTCAGGCTCTGTACTAACAGTTTAGATTCTGTGTCTACCTCTCTCTGCCCCTCCCCTGTTCATGCTTTGTCTCTCTCTCTCTCTCAAAAATAAATAAGTAAATAAAAACATTCAATTTCAGTTAATTAAAATCAAATAAAAATTTAATTCCTCTGTCACTACAACCACATTTTGAGGATACCACAGATCCATGTGGGCAGCAGCTACCACAGTGGACTGCTGGGTAATACCTGTAAAAATGGTACTGTGTATAACAGTCATGTAACATCTTATTAAAAATATAACATCTTATTAAATATAAGAGAATATAACATCTTAAAAAGCAGTACTTGATGGGGCCATACTTCTAGGGAAACAGAATCTAAACTGATTTTTTGATTTCTATTTGACCCTCGTGTCTCTTTTTCAATTGGTTTAGCACTCAGAGTGCAGAGCGGTCTGATGAATTATCAAACACTAAATCCTGATAAAGTTAAAATAAAAAATATAGACTACAGCTTCTGCTTTCAAAAGACAAGTAATCTTCATCTTCAATACACTTACTGTTTCATTGCACACTTAATTTATACTGTGATGCTTCAAGGGAAAATAGGAGCAACTTTTCTCCGCTTATAATCCACTTTCCCTCAGCAAGAGGAAGCAGATTTGTAGTTGAATCATAAATGTAAGAATTAGCTGGTAAAATAGCCAAATTGATGTGAGGGTAGGCAGGCGTACAAGCGAGCCACACGTAAACATTTCGCACAGTGTGTGCAATGGATCTAAAACTACCTTTGATTTTCCATTTGCTCCAAGTTTGAATTGTCCTCCGAATTTCAAATGCTATTTGCAAAACAGTGAGCCGATTTTTCTGCACGACTGTCTTAGGTTTTCTTAAAGTAGTTCCCATGCTCTTATAATAGCGTCACTATAGCTTTGCAACTCTCGATCACTTCTGAGCATTAACATGCCCAATAAAATTATGGTAAAATGTGTAGGGTACGGTGTTTTGAGCCACCGTATCTGGAAGCACTTGGTACAACAATAACTTAATCAATGAAATCCGAATTAACCCTAAAAAAGAAAAAGAAAGAAATATTCAAAGAGGTACAGCTTAGAATTTATAGATCACTAAGCCAAACCAATAGCTAATATAGCCTGTTAAACTTTAGGGCAGAAGATGCATCCAGGAAATATTCATATCAGGTTTCGGATCATGGAATGATTATGCCAAACCACATCCTAGTGCCCACAGTGCAAAGCAGCTTAATTAATACTCTTTAAAGGACAATACCACATACACGCAAGCTTCTGATTGGGATTCAATTACTTTAGAATTTGTAAAAATTCAAAGGAGGACTGGATTGAAATTTACTTGAGGTTTACTAAGAGAATAAATAAACAAGATTTTTAAAACCAGTTGTTAAGCTACTCAAGAAAACAAGCTATTGTTAAAGATTTAAAGCACATTACTTTCAGCTAATGTACAAATGAGTTGTCTCCATGCTTTAAAATAGGCCCTTTAAGACATTTTCTTAGTAACAGTGGTGGCCATGTTTTTGAATTAAGCCTACAATTGAAGTCAATAAACCTGCATTTCTTTCAAAATAGGACTTGGGTGATCCCTAAATTCAGACTTGCTTCATGCCCAATTAATGTTCATGAGTGAGTTATGACTGAATATAAATGGAGAATGACAGTTCTGGAAAGTGCTAGGGCACTTCAGAACGTTAAGTGCCATTAGTAGACAAGGGATGGAAGGAAAAGACGAGGTGTCTCAGCCTTGCTACCATCTGTGGCTCATAAAGACATTTTAATGACAAGTCCTTTCTTCCACAAGAATTTAAATGTGACACAGGAAGTACAATGCTCCATCTGTAGCCAACTTTTTATTTTTTCCTGGTCCTACTTGAATGTCATTGTAAAGCAGTGGTAGGTGGAGGAGGAAAAGGAAAATAAAAGCAGAGAGAAGAAGGCAGTAGCAAACCCCTATTCTCATGACCTAGCACTCCAAATGTCTACATTTCAGTTAAAAATGACTCCTCACCCCAAGGACCAGGAAGATCTCAACATGAATGAAAAAAAAAAAAAAAGAAAAAGAAAAGAAAATCAACAGATGTCAAGACTGAGATGATAGAGATGTTAGAATTATCTGGAAAAGATTTTAAAGCAGTCATTCTAAAGACGCTTCGATGAGCAATTACAAACATGCCCGAAATCAATGGAAAACAGAAAGTCTCAGGAAAAACCAAGAATAAAAAATGGGATCTATAAGAAAGCCATTATATAGGCTACTCAATCTCAACATTAGAGCCTTTAAATTTTAACGTGTCCGACACTCTGTTAAGAGGCAACAGGAAGACAAATTGTAGAGAAAGCAGTGTATCTACGTGTTGTGTTCCACCTAATGATGTGGCGAAATCCTGAAATCCCTCCCGGATTAAAGAGCCACAGCTTTTCCAAACATGTAAACAAATTTTTGAAATGATACAGGACGTTTCTCATTCATACCTCCTCTGTAATTTTAGTTTGCACACGGGACGAATAGATAGACACTGATAAGAAGACACCCATTACTAGTGTGACGGACCACAGTTAAGGTCATGGGGACAGAACTCAGAGAGCCGGTGACTAGTGTGGAGGAGGCTGCTCTGTTGCATTAACTGAATGAACAGCTAATGCTACGAGGAAGTTTAACTACGTGATTCCAACCTGGTAACCAGGTGAGCTCAGGCATACACTTCCTCACAGTGGAGTTCTTGGGACTGTCAATAAGGCTCACTCAGAAGACTAAAAGACTAAAAAAAGACTAAAAATGAGGATTGCGATGTGGACTTTTTCAAGAAACCCTACTTTAGGACTCATGTCAGAATCCGTGCGCCCTTCGCTATGTATGTTTGCAGGTATGTCATAATCGAGGGATATAGCGATCAATCATTTTAATGTTGAAAACACATTTTCAGGAAAGGGTTACTCTGTCCATGGTACACTCCCTTAAAACGTCTGAGAAATCTTTTATTCCTTTTGAAGGATTTTTGTGAAAAAGTGACTGAAAACAGAAACATTTGTTTGTGCTTAAAGTAAGGGTCAATGTTGAATGGTCTTAATGTTTATTTATTTTTGAGAGAGAGAGAGAGAAAGAGAGAGTGAGAAATAGAGTGCAAGTGGTGGACAGGCACACACACACACACACACACACACACACACACGCACACAGAATCTGAAGCAGGCTCCAGGCTCCGATCTGTCAGCACAGAGCCCAACATGGGGCTAGAACCCACAAACTGCGAGATCATGACCTGAGCTTAAGTTGGATACTTAACTGACTGAGCCACCCAGGTGCCCCTTGAATGGTCTTAAAAATGTTCCTTCTGTCTAGAAAACTGTCTTCCCCAGTGTTACCTAATTATTATATTACCTCAGGCCGAAGTGCCCTGTTGGTTTGATCCCGAAAGTCTTATGATTGTTGACTCTTCTACTTTTTGTGTGTGTCCATTGAACCTCCATGTCCATTGCCAGACAAAACACATGCCCACGGCCCAAAGACACAAGCGAAGGGGAGGACATGCATCTCACTTGCTCTCCTGGCAATGACTATGACCTTATGATAGAAAAGGGTGGGATGGACGTCCAAAGAGTACAGGTGTGAGAGGGCAGAGAGCAGCTCAGGAACTGTCCATGCAGACGCAACAGGCAAGTGAAGAAGACTCTGTGGATGTTTCTATGGTGCAACTAGGTGTCCTGTGGATCCTTATCGAAACAAAGATGACTCACTCCAAATTCTCCAGCCCTACATTGATCACGCTGCCCGGGAGGGTTAGTTACTTAATGACAAGATGATCTCAGAAGGGGACAAAAAGAAACACCATCTTGATTCCCATTCAGCAAAGAATAGAAGAAGAATCTGGAACAGCAGATTATATTCTTTCAAAGTTGCAATTCCTGAGTGTTACCTCAAAGATGATTAATTTGTTTTCCTGCTATAAACACCAGTGCTGAAAAATCAAATTACTCAATCTGTTGGTGTATTAACAGTCGTAATTGTGTTTATTGAAACACATGGTCATTTACTTGATGAAAATGTAATATTGGCTTTGAGATATTTTCATCTGTGCAGATTGTCATAATAATCTGATGACATTATGCTAATGGTCACTTTACAAAAATGCAAGTTATAAAATGGCAACAGAATGTTGCTGTTTTATGCCATTTTTTTCAGTAGAATCTCAATGATACATTAAATCAATCATATTTACTATACTTTGAGGAGAAATTTTACTGAACAATTATCATCCTGATTTAATATACTTTTCAGGAGATTCAGCCAGAGCCTGACGTGACTGATGTGATTCACAGTCTCTAATATGGAGATGTTTAAGGCTGTTTTGATTCCGATTGCGTTATTTTCGAAATATAAACAAAATTAAAACTCCTTCAAAACTGGCAACAATGCAGTTATTCATTTAAAGGTTCAGCGTTTTGTGTATGAATCATGAATCCTTAAATTGTAGGAATTTGTGTTCTCGGGTACTTAAGCTCTGTCTCTGTTTTTATAAGTTGGAACCATTTGGGGAAATTAAACATTCAATCATGTATTCTTACCATTAAATAAAGTCTGAGGGCTAAATGCCTTTTAGAATCCAGCCAGGGCCACATTTCAGCAGAAAAAGATATTTGAAATGGAACAGAGATATTTAAGTTTAAATACAAAAATATTTAAAAATGGCTCTAATTATTCTCTTCCCCTTATTTCAGGGCGGAGTATACTTAACAGTGGTCACAAACTTAAAAGCAACACTATTCCTGGGTCATAGGGTAGCTCTATTTTCATTTTTTTTTTGAGGAAACTCCACACCGTTTTCCAGAGTGGCTGCACCAGTTTGCATTCCCACCAACAGTGTAAGAGACACAGGAATGCTGATGCATAGGGGCACGTGTACCCCAATGTTCATAGCAGCACTTTCGACAATAGCCAAATCATGGAAGCAGACCAAGTGCCCATCAACTGACGAATGGATAAAGAATTTGTGGCACATATATACAATGGACTACTACATGGCAATGAGAAAAAATGAAATCTGGCCATGTGTGGCAACATGGATGGAACTGGAGGGTGTTATGCTGAGTGAAATAAGTCAGTCAGAAAAAGACAGATACCATATATTTCCACGAATAGGTGGACTTTGTGAGACTAAGCAAAAACCAGGGGGAGGGGAAGAGGGGAAAGGAAAAAAAGACACAGAGAGGGAGGGAGATAAAACATAAGAGACTCTCAAAGACTAAGAACAATCTGAGGGTGAGGGAAGTGAGGGAGGTGAGGGAGGTGAGGGAGGTGAGGGAGGGGGGAGAGGGGGTGATGGACATTAAAGAAGGCACGTGTTGGGATGAACACTGGGTGTTACATGTAAACCAATTTGAAAATAAACTATTATAAAAAAAAGCAACACTATTATTAATATAGATATGTGGAAATAAATACAACACTGCACTCTCATGTAGACTGCCCTCCATCAGGGTGAGAACCAGTCTATACCGTCTTGGGTATGTGTAGCGAAACTGTATTCAAAATCTCAAAGTGGCTAATCGCTTCTGTTTGTTTTCTTCCTCACAAAAGTATAGGAGAAATGCTCTCCGCCAGTTAAAGAATTGCCACTTACTAGCTGTATGACCTTCGGCCCGTTACTTCACCTGGATGATAATTTCCTTATCAGTAAAATGGGAATAGTCATATGCCCACCTCTCCTTCTTGTGAAGAGCTAAGGACCTCTGCATATAAAACACCAAGCAGGATGTGTGGTACACCGGAAGTGAAAAATAAGTGTTTCTTTTCAGTAATAATGATGAATAAATGTGATCGACGTGAGTTGTGTAGTATAATTTTTTTAATTTCTGCATTAGTGTGATCTGTGGTTTTAAATAATCTCTTTTGTTAAATGTGTGATGCTTTAATGATATTAAGGTTGTTGATTTTAAAAGGCAGTGCAGGGGTGCCTGGGAGGCTCAGACAGTTAGGTGCCGACATCGGCTTAGATCATGATCTCACGGCTTGTGAGTTCGAGCCCCGCGTTGGGCTCTCTGCTGTCAGCACAGAGCTCCCTTCGGATCCTCTGTCCCCTCCCTCTCTCTCTGCCCCTCCCTAGCGGTTCTCTCTGTCTCTCAAAAAATAAGTAAACTGAAGAAAAATAAAAGGCAGAACACAGCATTATATGGATTAGTAAGAATTTTCTTATGTTGTCATTGAAACCCAAAACTTGAAAATTCATCGACGCATAAAAATTCCATTTATACGTCACACTTATTTACGTATGAATCCTTTTCTTGTACTCTTCAGAATTTCAGAGGATTGCAAACATTCTTAGCACAATTTGAGTTACTCCCACTTTGGACTTACTTAATCTCTTAGTCAAAAGGGTGAAATACAGGAATATTTTTAATTAAACTTTTCCAGTTGCATAATGTCTGTTAGCTAAGGTAATTGCCACGAACTAACTCTGCCCACATGTCTTGGACTGCCCATTCCAATCCTTGAGTAGTGCTTGAATATCCTGTTCCTCATGTTGAAGAGAAAAGAATGTTCACAGTTGTGTGAAACAGGAAGAAAAGAACTTTTCAGTCAAACACAGTCTACGGAAGGTACCAGGCTCTGCCCTATATTGTTAATTGCTTTTTGTACACTGTGTGGCACCAAGTGGCTGGGAAATCCCTTTATGACTGAGATCCCAGCGTGCTTTTCTTTCCCTCACAATGGGTGCTCGTGAAACTTGATCTGGTCAGTTCTCACAGGAAGGACATGCCTTATACGCTGACAAATGGCTGAATAAAAACAGAAGTTCTGCCAAATGCTAATATTATCTATTGACAGTTATTTCTCCCAGTGTTGTCAAAGATCCAACTATTTTAAAATACTAAAACAAAACAAAACAAAACAAACCCAAACAACGAACTTTTTGTGTTATCATTGTATAAACTCAGAAACTGAAGGAAAAAATGAGAGTTTTTTTGGAAAATCAGGCAAGAAAAATAGCTTCAATTCTTCAATTTGCCTATTTGCCTTGATTGTCTACGACTTTACTTGGGGTTGGGGGGTGGTCTGTAAATGGAAATTTAGTAAGATTTTCTATTCTATTGATTACTTTCAAAACTAGTGCTTTTTTTGATAATTTGCTTAGGAAATCTTTGCTGAAGGCTTAATTGAATTTGAAGCCTTGGGCAGTAAAATTTTTATTTATTATACTGTGATTTCATCTAGACTACACTCAAAAAACTTTACAAGTCAGTTTTCTTTTTAAAAAAGAAAATGTTTACTTATTTATTTTGAGAAAGAGAATGGGAGCGAGGGAGGGACAGAGAGAGAGACTGAGAGAGAGAACCCCAAGCTGGCTCTGTGATATCGTCACGGAGCTTGACACAGGGCTCCATCTCATGAACCACATGATCATGACCTGAGTCAATATGAAGAGTCAGATGCTTAACTGACTGAGCCACCCAGGTGTCCCTACAAATAATTTTTCTGAGTTCAAGTCTTGGATAATCACGGGGCTTCGATATCAGCTGGATATGGGAGAACACTTGTGACTCTACCTTCTGACCATCCAAGCCAAGGTCACAGGTGCCATCCTGGACAAAGTCCTGGAGATCGATCTGAACAACGCTTCTGCCTTCCCGTTCCTCTCTAGCCCCACTCATCACTTCCGTCGTGGGCTATAGTCTTCGTGACCCGATCTCCACTCCATTTATCCTTTCCGCTATGTGACCAGAGCGATTTTTCTTAAACACGAATTAGCCTATATCTCTTCCTTACTTGAACTCCCAGTTCCTTACAAGAACTTTCAGGATGAAGTTCCAAACTCCTTAGCCTCACACACAAAACCCTTGTATAAGATCTGTGTCTTACATTTTCCCTCCTTCTCTCTGCCCTACCATCCAAACACTTTTCTCAAGACCTATATGGAAATGCTTGTGGTAACTCAGACCCTCCCTACCTTTAGATATCAGCTCCTTTCTGTGCCCCGGACCAGTGGTTCTCAGCGGCGGGGAATGTCGCATTCCAGGGGCTGTTTGGCAATGTCGGGAGGCATTTTGGCTGTCACACTAGCGTTTCACAAGCAGAGGCCAGGGATGTTAATAACATCCTAAAATGACAGCATGGCGCCTCACAACAAAGCATTATCCCAGCCCAAATGCCAAGTATGAGACCAACTTTTATGTCTTTACCTGTTTTCTCCTACTCTTCATTTAAGACTCAGCTCAGGACTTACTGTTTCTAAAAATATGCCTTTAAACACCACTTGGTCCTCTTCTGATTTCTTTCTTCAATCCTTAATAACTACCCTCGAGACCCCCTCTCCCCCATGAGAGCCAATGAGAAAGTGAAAAGGTTGTAACAGGTATAAGCCCCCTTCAACTATATTTACTTATTGCTGAAATGCTTTTGGGTGAGAGCAGAAACTTCATCTGTTGAGAAATTCACAGAGGAAAATTAGACATTATGAAAATAAGTTTATTTTGGAGTTCTGGCTATGGACTGACTTTCCTACCGTTTCCATTTTCTATGTTGAAAACAAGATAGCGTGTAAACAGTGGACAGCTTGAAGTGTAAGTAATGGACCCAGCTTCATCCAACGCTAAACCTTACAATTCATTTACTTACCAAATATTTATGAGAGCCTGCAGTCTACCACAAACACTGCTGGCGATGAGCAAAAAGCTCTGTGCCTGCCCTCAGGGAGCTACAGTCTGGTGGGAATGACAAAAATATTGAGTAATGTCATAAACATGGAATTACAGACAGTGATAATTCCATGAAGAGAAGGAAAGGTGTTAGGAGATCTTATTTCGGAGGGAGGGGAGGGGCAGCTGACCTATTTTGGAGTTATCAGGGTCTTCCCTGAAGGTCCCACATGGGGGCTGCTTTCAGACTGGGGAAGCAGGTGCGGGGTAGGGAAGGGGTCTAACAAGCAGGAGAAAGGTACACACCAAAGCTGAGGCAGAAGCAGGTCTGGCGTGTTCCAGGAGCTGAGGGAAGACCACGCGGCTGCCATACTGGAGGAAGGGTGAGGAGTGGGAAGGTGCGGAGGGCCTTTTAGGGACTGTTCAGTGTCTGAGACTTCGGGCCAAAAGCAGGGGCGCCTGGGTATCTCAGTCGGTTAAGTGTCCGACTCTTGATTTCAGCTCAGGTCAGGATCTCGCAGTTCATGGATTTGAGCCCCACATCGGCTCCCTACTAACAGTGCAGAGCCTGCTTGGGATTCTCTCTCTCTCTCTCTCTCCCTCTTTCTCTGTCCTTCCCCACTGGTGTGCTCTCTCTAAATAACTCAATAAACTTTAAAAGCATTTAGGGGGCACTTTTGTGTCTAGTCCTTCCTACTACAAAAGTTGAAACTAATATCATTTGAGGTATGGTTTGTTAAAAGAGACAAAAAGTAGTTATTAGAACAATTAAATCTTCTTTCTGGACTGCTCTTTAGACTGGAATCTTCTGTAACTGTAGGAGTCGCCTGGGACCTACTGTAACAAATTACCATAAACTTGGCGGCTGAGAGCCATGGAAATGTGTTCTCAGTTCTGGAGGACAGAGGTCAGAAATCAAGGTGTCCATAGGGCTGCGCACCCTAGGAAGACTCTGGGGGAAAGTATTCTTGCCTCTTCTAACTTCTGGTGGCTCCTAGCATTCTTTAGGTCTCGTGGCCTTCTTCTCTGTGTCGTTATATGCCTAGTCTCCCTCTCTTTTCTCTTATAAGAATACCAGCCGCTGGGTTTAGGGTGGACTCTGGCTGCAGAAGGGTCTCATCCCACCATCCCTAACTCAACTGCATTTGTAAAAATCGTGTTTCCGAATGAGGTCACATTCACAGGTACATCTCTTTTTGGGGGCCGCGATTCAGGCCACTAAAATGGCGTGTATTTCAAACAAGTTATTGGACTTGTGAGTCACCGCTTAGTTCTTACAGGATTCGTACCAATCCTCCTCATCCATTGGCCGCCACTAAACAAAATGGCAGCCACAGGGGCAAGCATTAGACTGGCTGCAAGAGGTGGGTCTCATCTCGGCTGGGCCACTGTGTGCGGTAAGAACTCTTAAAATGAGGAGTTACACTTGATCTCTCTGTGTATTAAACATTTCTTCTATGAATCTGTAACTTCATGGCTCTGCTCATTCCTCCTAGCCCATGCTGACTTTTGGGCCTCTGGTCCTCCTGCTCTAAAGTATTTGCACCCCCTCCCACCCCTGCCCTGACTCAATGAGGAGTGTGGCAGGGCTCTCCTTGACCCACGTAGCTGGATTCCTACTGCAGTCCCCAGGGGGTCAGCTCTAGACTGTGGCTTGCCAAATCCCTGCACCAGAGACAAATATTGTTATAGGGGCCATTTAATTGGGGGAATAAAACAGTATGGTATCTGGGGCAAATCTTTTCCTGTCCTCATCGGAGGACCAGGCCCCAGGTGAAGTTGCTTGGAAGCCTGAGTTAAAGAAACATGAGCTGGTTAGAGAGAGTTATGAGCAGGCAGAGAGCCACGTTTCGGATTCAGCTGAATTGAAATGAAAAGAAGCTTCATTTGAAGCTTCTGCAGAGCTTGAGATAAACATATGATACCAAAATGTTGTTGAGATAAGCTACAGCTCTTACTAACTAGCCAGCAACTTTATTATTAGCCATCTGGTATAAAGTAACATAGATACAGACACAAAATGGGGTATGAGGGATGCCCATTATATTTGTCACAAAAAGTGGTTAGAATTCCAACTATGGGTGCTGTTGGGTTTTCTATGGAAAGTGATTATCTCTCCCTGTATCTGGGTTGGAGTTTATGCAGCCGTCAAACTGCAGGCATTTAATGAGGACCTCAAAGGCAGTATATGGATCCTTTCAGTTACTGTAGGTGTCCACGAAAGACCCAGAAATATTAATCTGGCAGTGTACCAAAGGGAAAGAAATAATTGAAAAAGAGACATAAAGGGAGAAGAAAGACAACTTTTAAAAACGTTGAATTCTGGCAGAATTATGAGGATATTTTCACAACACTCAATATATTTTTAGATGGCTCCCTTCATGGACCCCAACGCAAAATGCATCACAGAAAAGTACAAAAGAGCAATAGTCCTTTTTATGAGAGTCTGTTCACAGGAAAGGAAAAAGAAGATTTGGCCAGCAGCAGAAATTTGTTCCACCTAGCTCTAAATGGAAATCACTTTATGGAAAAATTTAGCCAGGTTCCCAAACAATATAACATGTTCAGGACAAAGGCTGATTCACAGAGCTTCTGCCGGCAAATCATTATTCTTGCACTAAGAGGGGGCAGGGGTATTGTTCCTGTTACAGGAAAGCCAGGGAAGAAGGACGCGACAGCCCGAAAGGGTTAAAGAGACCTGATTTATAGATTATATTGACTTGCTAGTGTGAACAGAAGAGCAATCCATATCCAATCTCTCCATTTTTCCTTTGAGGCGTCTTCCAGATGTAGACCTTTCTCTCCAAGACATCTGACTACGTCTTCACACAGGCCCTTACTGCTTGCGCACCTGAACGCCATCAGAGTCCCCTAGGTCCTCAGCTGGAGTGCCAGACATTTGTCTGTGGGTCTTAGCACCATTCCTCCCTCCCTCTGTGCTCCCCACAGAGCACAGGACCGGCAGTGTGGGAACACGTTTCCCCAAATCTCTTCCGACAGAGTTCCACCGTAGATTCGACTAGCGCGAAGCCCGGGTGTGAGATGTGAAGGGTGGGAAAGAAGTATGTGTGTGGGGAGTGCTCTGTAGACGTGTGGGTTGGGGACATGCAAGGCTTTGTCGTAGCGTCTAGAAGTTCTCTTGTAGATGCTGCAGGCAGCTGGGACCACTGGTAAATGTTTCCTGCAATTCCTGGGCTGGGAGGGGAGGGGGTGCAATAGCAGTTGTCGAATTCCTTGGAGGCCAGTGGAGAAACTAAGGGACAGCAGTGGTAAGTTAGTCCAGACTTTCCATCAGTTTTGCAAGCATCGACTGCCCTGCATTAAGTGCCTCACTCCTTGGAATACCCAGAGTACATTCTATTTCCCTGACTGATTCGGCCATCTCCTGATGCCGATTCTCCAGGGCTCAGAAATCACCCAGCATGGCTCCCTGTTTCACAGATGATGTCCCGAGAGACCAAGTGGCTTGCTCAGTGTTGGCTCAGCCAGTTAATTATACAACCAAGCCAAGAATCCCTAGAAACTTCCAGACTGGTGCTGATTTCTTCTCTATCATACGTCTCTGGATCTACAGATCATCTCCTAACGTTCTTGAACCCTGTTAGGAACCGCATTTCCTTGTATCTGTGATGCCAGCAGTTATAATTGTTTTTATGAAAAACTAAGGAAAACACCAGCAGGTAAACAAACTGGGTACATTTTATCCCTTGAAAATTTTGTGTTTATTGAAAGATCTCTCTTTGAACTGGTTTACAAATTCTAGATTTTTCAAGTCATTTATCGCACATACCTAAAAAAGACAATATAAGCACAATAAATTGGTTAAGCTATTTCTGAAACTTTTTTCACTTCAAGTCTCACTCTTTGAATCATGCTTTGACTCAGTCATTAATATCCTTAAAAAAAATAGCAAGTTTTAAAATACAAATCTCATCACCATCAGAAGATACGGTGATGTAATCTCTTAAACAAATATACTAAGCAACTAAAATGCTTTTGATGCTGGGCTCTGAAGTCACTTGACAATGACACAGAGCTAGACTCCTTTGTTTTTTTTTTTTAAACTTTTGCTTCTGCAGTGTTGCTAAACACATCTAATGCACCGTTTCACCTTCCCCTCCCCAAACTATTGGTTCCTGGGGATAATGAGAGTGCTCCCTTACGGGCTCTGGAACTTTCTCGAAAGATGCCGACAAGCAGGTTGCAGGCCTTGTTGTTTACCTGCATGGAGGCAATGCTTACTACGTCACGACCGCCACCTGGCTGAAAGTGACTACATTGTGTCACTGAAATTAAGACGAATCATGGGGCGTCTGGGTAGCTCAGTTGGTGGAGTGTCCAGCTTCGGCTCAGGTCATGATCTCACGTCTGTGGGTTCAGGCCCCGAGTCGGGCTCTGTGCTGGCAGCTCGGAGCCTGGAGCCTGCTTCAGATTCTGTGTGGCCCTCTCTCTCTGCCCACCTCCTGCCCCAAGCGTGCACTCTCTCTCTCTCTCTCTCAAAAACAAATAAACGTTTAAAAAATTAAAAATAAAAAAGAAATTAAGACACATCCCAATTTCAGAATTATTACAATATGAAAAACTGTGTGTCACAAAATTCATTAAATTCAATTTTAGGTCTATTTCTTCAGTATGTATGTATTGTTAAGGTATACATTTTCAAGGTATATAACTGTTGTTAGTGTCCCAAAATACAAATGTAAGGGTAGATTATCATATCATTTTTCCTTAAACTGAAACTTATGCCTTGAATAGAGTCCCATTGTTTTAAAGCAATCCATTAATTGATGATAATTTATTATTAATTTGATGTCTACAGTGCATAACACCGATAGCTTTAAACTCATTTTGTACCCAATAGACATTTATTGTTCTCCTACTACCAGGCATGGCTGCATCTCACGAGATTGCTCATTCTTATGCTTTAAATTTCTGTGATAATTACGTGTAGATAGCAAGGCTGTTGGAATGGAAATGGTGAAAACTTGTTTTGTTTGAGGAAACTAAGTCGGAGAAAGAAATTTACTTCCTTAAGGGAATAGTCTTGGCATCTCTGTTATTTTCTCAGAAAATGGGCTTATGTTTTGCGTCATCAAAACCAGGACCAGCTTCTCAAACATTTAGATAGGCAGACCACATGGCCTCATAGTCAACAGGGACTTGGGGGCACAAGAGAAGTTTACAGGAAATGAAATAACACATAAAGAGCAAGGGGCCTGACAAACGTATGTCCCGCTGTTGTTGAGTCTTATCTTTCCCCCTTCCATCTAAGTATATGGTCTTCACAAGTGCCTGGCACATAGTAGGCAGTCAATTAATGATTCCCTTCTATTTCTCAGTCTTACTTCAAAGCTAGAGCAGGGCATAGATTTGGGCTGAAATGAATTTTTCTTTTTTGTGGTTTATCTATAGTTCTGAAGAGAGTGGGTTCTTTGGGTCATTTACTACCTCACGGTCACACATTCATTGGATGCCTTAAGGAAAGCAGGATTCATCATAGTGTGTTTAGACATGAAGGGGGACCTGGGGCTCTGACGGCCTGAGTTGTCTGCGGAGACCCGCCTCTGGATCAGCGTGGCTACAGGACTCTGGAGAACTTCTAGGGGACCGGCGATGTGAGGCTTCCACAGGGAGTCCACATGATTCGCCATGGCTCGTGCATGGTCCCTGGGAGTCTCTGCCTCACTGGGGGCCAGGTGGCCACGTGGTTGCTCTGTAATTCCCACCAGGATTCAGGCCAGTTGTCACAAGCATCATTCGCACTGTTGGGGTCCTGTTCTAATTGTGACTGTGGAAAGGACCTTAGGATTCCTCCAACTTGACCATTTGTTCTTCCAACTTTTCTTGTACACACATCAATTAACCTGGAAGGCGGTATAGTAGAGTGGTCATGATTTCTGCAGGCTTTGGAGTCAGACGGCTCCAATCCTGACTCTGTTACCCAGAGTCACGTGACCTGAGTCAATGTATTTAAGGCTTCAGTTTCTAAAATGGGGAAAATGCCTGTCTCCTGGGGTGTCTGTGAGGGCTGAACAAGGTCTGTATGGAAAGTGCTTGGCACATAGTAAGTGCCAAATAAAGATAGCTATTATCATCAACAAGCATGACATTTTAAGACTTCTAATTTAGCATCATTAGCTCATCAGTCTTATCGACGCTTAATCAAGACTACTTCTAGAATATGAGCCCATATTAATTTCCCAGAAACTCAGTTGTCTCCTTTGGTTCATTTTCTTTAACCAAACTGAAATGAACTCCTGTGGTATGATTGATTTTGCCAGAATGATTCTCCAGATCCTAAACAGGGTCCTTCCATCTGTTGCTCAACCCCATCTGTTCTTGCCTCCAGCTGATCCAATTTCATATCCAGTTGGTAGAGGGCCACCCGAAAAAAAATCTCCCTTATTTTCTGATGTCCTGAAGAAATCTTGAGAAAAATTCAGTTTAGAGAGTTTGGCCACTTGGACACTCGAAAGCCTCGGGAAATTATTTGAGAGGAAATGGAGAAATTGCCAGATGGTGCTGTTGGGGGTGGTGAAATTAAATCATATGAAAGTCTTATTAGGAAAAAAAATTGCAAAAATTTGTGCCTAGTGGAGTGCCTAGCGTATCACAGACCCTCAGTCCTCACGGACAGATTTCATTTGTTTGCATTAAAAAGTTATGATGTTTAGGATGATTGAGAAACTAGGACATTTAAGACTTTAATTATTCCTTCACAAAATGTGCTCTGGGTGGCATTAATATGAGCTGAGTGTCAGTGAGCATTTATGGGGAAAGAGAGGCTTTCTCTGTGGTGCAGCCCAGTGCGATGACGGTAGCATTGAGCCTTCCCTTCCAGACTGTTCGCTTTTTGTTTATGATATCCCAGATGTTGTGAAAAGCCCTTTGCCTTTATTACCTTCCTGCATTTCATCAAATTAAGACCCCATTTATTGTATGATGCCCCATCATTTTATGCGCCACTTTCTTCCCCCCAAATGGCCGTGGTAATTTTAAGAATCACCGCGATTACAATGTGAAATGAGCACGTGTCACAGAATGCAAGAATACAGTAATCTCCCGTTTCTTACAATGACTCTCTGAGACTCACTTTAGAAAGGAGGAAATTGGAGCTCAGAAATACAGGTGACCCACTGAGACGTTCCTTCTAGATGCACCTGGGAGCCTCTTGTCAGACGGTGTTTCTCTGCCTGCCTAAGCAATTGCCCCTGAGTTCCCACTTGGAGTCTTAATGAAGAAACCCAGCAAAGGGCATCCATAAGCCATGGAAATCTTTACTTTCATTAAATGAGATGCCTAAGCTCAACCCCATAGGAAACAAAGCAAACTGGACTTGAATCCAGTTTTGTCTCTTCCCTAAAACCTGCATTCACCTTGGGCATTGATGACCTAGCCCTGCCAGTGAGGGTGTCTCTGTAGGAAATAAGTAACAGTGAGCAAAACTCTAGAATGCTCCTGTGCTCCTGGGGCTGTCCTCAGAAATCACAGCTTCCTGTCTTTGATAGGTGTTCATCTACTTCTCCCCTTTCTTTAGACTCTTCTTTCTCATTCTTCCATGACACAGAGGTCAGCACTTGAGAAGTTTTGCCATCTAATTAGTTTAGTAAATCTTGTGGCCCACTCCATTTAGAGTAAAAATATTCATTTATTCAACAAATAGTTATTAAGTACCTACCATGTTTCAGGCTCTGTGCTAATGTGCAATTAATACAACCCCTAGGTGAGTTTTATTTTTTTTTCTTCCAACCCCTAGGGGTTAAATGGATTGACAAAGCCGTGCAGCTAGGGAGGGCTTGACAGGACTCAGAGAATCATCAGGTTGATTTGAAAGTCTCTACTCCACCCACCTTCTCACCAACACTTGGTACTAGAATATTTTTCATCAATAGTAGATAATTACTAAAGTTATTACTCATGAAGATTTCAGGCTTTAAAATTTATTCAGGTTTTACTTGAAGGACATATCCAGTTAAAAAATTCTTTCCTATTTCTTGATAAGATTGTAATGGTTATAAGAATCAGCTGGTTTCATTACACCTTAGTATAATGGGAAGTCATGTCACTTTTGCCATATGATGATTATAAATACATTTCCTAGATACCTTTTTTTTAAATTAAAAAAAATGCAAGCAATTTCCATTCATTCCAGAGTGTTCCATGGGTTACAGAAAATGGCTGGTCATATGAGTTGGTGACTTGGATTTGAAGTCTCATTGATATCTCTGATAAAGTACTAGAAGAAAAACTGGGAGTACAGACACCAAATGGTTGCTTCCAAGTCATCAAACTTGAGTTCGTTATGTCTATGGGTCAAATGTAAAGTATGGGCTACAGCTTTCTAACTTTCATTCTCCAGCCAATATTAGAGTATAAATTAAGAGGAAATTCTTAATCACAATCAAATTGATTGGTTGAGACTTAAGGGAAACTATAAGTGAAACTAATGTCAAATAAAATGAAGACTTCTAGAACTGTTACAATTATAGAATCAGAGTTAACGGATCCTAACCACTGGGTAAGTTATAGGATTATAACATCACTTACAAATTTTAAATCTTTGTTGAATTGAATCTTATGATTTCCTTTTGTGCCCCTTTCATTATTTCTATTAGAAATATCAGGTAGAATGGTCAATTAATTCTTTCTTACTGCTGTTAAAACATTTTCTTTGTTTTCCTGGCTTCGGTCTTTCTCCAAGTCCATCCTGCACACGACTGACATATTGTTCTTTATGGAACTCATTATAACAGCTCTCCACTTGTAAACCTTTGATGGCTTTCCACTTCCAGGCTTGTAGAGAATTTCTACAGCTTCCTGGCCTGAGATGACCTGCCGCCTGTATCTGGCCTCGGTGTTCTTCCAGAACACCTCTATGAAAACCAGGAACTGAAATCGAAGTGTCCACCATACAGAAACTTTACCTTTTCTAGATATTTTCTCATTTTTCATATTCCACCTTTATTTTTTTTAATGCTTATTTATTTTTGAGAGAAAGAGTGTGAGCATGGGAGGGATAGAGAGAGAGAGAGAGGGAGGCAAAGAATCCAAAGCAGGCTCCAGGCTCTGAGCTGTCAGCACAGAGTCTGATGCGGGGCTCGAACTCACGAACCATTAGAACATGATTTGAGCTGAAGTCAGAGGCTTAACTGACTGAGCCACCTAGGCACCCCCATATTTCACCTTTACTACTTCCGTCAATACTATCTCTCCAGAAAGGCTTTCTGGGCCTCTCCAGCATGGAGAGGTCTCTGTTGCCCATGCCACACTCTCCCAGAGCGAGCATGCCTTACCTCTGCCCCCGGCTTACTAGCTGCCATCTCTCATTCTGATTCTCTGCACATCTACTTTCCCCTTTCAGCTGGATGAAAAACGCTCATGAAAAATACCAGACCCATGTTCGCGCATAGTAAGTACGTGATTTCTACTGTTTTTTATGTCCCAGCAAAAATCTTATATCCCTTTATGATATTCATTTTAAATTCTATTAAAAGATACTATCACACTTCCAGAATTTTCTTTCTGAGTAACAATTCTACTTCCTCTTTTCAAAACATGCTTTTACAATAATAATACAATTCATAGATTTATTATACCTTTTCTTAAAGTTCCACTCAACTATACTAATTTAAGTTGTAAAGCATTAGATGTAATTATAACATGAAAAACCACATCAACTGGGTTGAGCAGGACTTGTCTGAAAAGATCATAGGAATACTCCATGAACAACCAACTTAACGCTACTAAGAACACTCATCAAAAGCACTGCTGAGTGTATCTATAAACTGCATAAACCCATAGAAACAAACGTGTATCTACTGTTAGTCTCTTTTGATGTTCTTTTACCAACTTAACATATGAAATGGAGAAGAGAATTATTTTATTTCAAAGGATAAAAGTAAATATAACTATTGAATCCCAATATTTTTAATGCTTTTGAAAAAGCATGAAGATTTAGGTGCATGTTACCTTTAGAAAATACTAGACTCTTCAAGCAGCATCTCAGCTGTAGGACGATCCACAGCAAATGAATTCATCAGTGCTTTGCACATACTGTGATAGTACCTTACTTCCCACAAGCTAATTCTGACACATTTGAATTCATATTTTAAAAAAAAATTCAAAAAATGTTTTTATTTATTTTTGAGAGACAGAGAGAGACAGAGCATGAGCAGGGGAGGGGCGAAGAGAGAGGGAGACACAGAATCGGAAGCAGGCTCCAGGCTCCAAGCTGGCAGCACAGAGCCCAACACAGGCTTGAACTCATGAACTGCGAGATCATGACCTGAGCCGAAGTCAGATGCTGAACTGACTGAGCCACCCAGGTGCCCCCACACTTGAACCCATCTTAAACAAAATTTCCTTCTCCCTATCTTACCTTTCCCTTTTGGAAAGTGCCAATGGCCACTATGGGACTGTGTGACACACTTCCCTTGTTTCTTTTGTTCTCCCCCAAGCAACTACCAAGAGCTCTCATTTTCAGGCATTGTGTGGCTGGCCATTTACTTTCTGCTTACTAAATATTAATTAGGGGCTGTGCAATTAAAAAAAACAGGAAGTAAGCTGGTAAGAAGGGGCTTTTTTTGGTGACATGGTCTTTTGAGACTAATCTTTCAAGTATTAAGAATCATACTATTCTATGTCCAGAGACGGCAAAAGTGAGGTCGAGGGAAACAATGGTCCAAAGGGATGGATAGTTACCTTCTGCGCTATTCACACTGGTGATACAGACCTCCCTAACCTTATTCCTTCTCAAATTAGCTTCAATTATAGCATCATCTCCATACTACCTCCCCTGAATGAGTAGTAGGGCTGTAAACGATGACTAAGTTCTACAGTATCTCCCTCCACCTTCCCCCCCCAACTAATAACACAAATCAGTCATGGACTTGGCAAGCTAGAGAGACTTGATAGTTTTTTAGGACCTTTCCATCATGATCAGGCTAGAGAGTTAGGTTCCTGGGTCTCTGTCTTAACAGACATGTGCTCTGTGGTACTGGAGGACACTAAGAAAGGAAGAAATCCTATTTTCTCTTCAGTCGAAAACACAAGCTTACCGATTCCAGAAATTTGAAAGGCATTGTTTCTATCTTTTGAACAAAGGAGAGGCTACACAGTTAAATCTCTAAAGGCTGCTCCGAGTCCCTCAAAGTGAGATTTTGCTAAATACAATCTTGGGACACCAAACACATAATATTGGCACGTATGCAGAAAGCTTGGCTCTTGAAGGAAAGATTTGCTGGTTTATGTAGATAAGGCGTCCCCACACACCTTGTGAATGCCTTGATGTTTACTAGAAAGACAACACAAACCTCAGCCATGCCAGGGAGTCAGTAAAATATCCTTGTTATATGGAGTTATTTGCTGCTGTATTTATTTTTCTTTTCAAGTGTGATAATTGTTGATGGTACTAATTATTATCAAAGTGTTAAAACAAGTGGAAGAGAACTCTGCTCCTTCGCTCCTATTTTGTGAGAATTTTGAGCCATGCTAGTGTTTTCTTTGTTTTAAGCCATTCACCTATGTGCACAGTCTATGGCTTCAATGATTTTTCAGCCCTTGCTTACAAGTAATTGGTATTGATTTTTCAGGTTACTTCTAATGTGTTTAGTTCCTAAAAGAAATCTAACTGTACCCCTCTCATCCTCCAGTCCCCAGAAGGAAATGGTATTTATAACTTCAAAGCAAATGGCAGTTTTATCCAACTTCCTTAGGCTAAAATTGGGGGCGCCAGTTTCTTCAGGGTGTGTGGTTTCATTCTTGAAACGTGGTGATATGTTTTAAGCTCCCCGTTACTTCAATTCAATGAGTTGATATATGAAGTGCGGTGGGTAGTGCTTAATACTCCTTATGCTAGGGGAGTAAACAGCGTGGGAATCTCATTTAAGAACAAGGCCCTAGGGAGAGACAAGGAATAAGTCTACCTCTTAAATCACCACATTCAACCGGGTCGGTCATTAACAACATTGGCACTAATAGCTTTTAGCAGCAGGGTAGATTGCTGATTACAAGTGGGTTTCTTGCAATCATGGCTGCAGAAGAAAGGGGCAAGAACCGAAGATTCCGTCAGAGGCAGAAAACCAGAGACACACACACAGGAATTCGGGGTAGAAGAGAGGAATGTCCAAGACTTGGGGGGCAAAGAACCCACGATTTTCCATAGTAGTCAATCACAGTGAGCATATTAGACGGCACAAATCCAGGGAGTCGAATACACAGTTTGGAAAATTCCGGACTGCTGTGAAACAAGCTTTACGTCCACAATCAACTTGAGAAGGCGGTAGCCATGGTGGAAGGCAGTGTCGTTCCTCTCAAATAATACTATGTGTACCAAATGTTGTCTCTTAGAGATGGGACAAATAATTATTAAGAATAGAGTGGTCAAATATTTAAATTTATGGGGCATCTGGGTGGTTCAGTTAGTTGAGCATCTGATCCTTGATTTCAGCCCAGGTCATGAAACCAGGGTTGTGGGATTGAGCCCTGCATTGGCTTTGTGCTGAGTGTGAAGCCTGCTTAAAATGCTCTTTGTCTCTCTGTAACTACCCCTCTCCTCCCCTGCTTGTATATGTTCTCTCTCTCTCTCTCTCTCTCTCTCACTCTCTCTTTCTCAAATAAAAAAAATAAAGAAGAAAAAGTCTTTTAAACAACAAAACAAAAAAGTTAAATTTATATATAGTTGTTTTTCATAAGTAATAAACCAACCTCTTATGCTTTAAATGATAGCCATATATTTGACTGCAGATACTGTCTCAGTGATATTCTATAAATTCCACTGGCGCTCACCAGCATCAAACTTTGAAACACCTGTTTGGTGTCTGCTTTGTGGGGAAGCATCGATAATCAGCTCACAGTTCCTTATGGGAGTATTAACCACGTGGCTTAATCAGTCAAGGACAGGTAATACAGTTGGCATGGGTAGCAGGATGGAGAAAGTTCACGAGATGTTTTGTCATTATAAATGGGTATCTGAAACAATCTGATAGACTGGTGGGATATACAGCTCCCCCAAAGGAGACCTCAAAGTCATATCAAAAACTTCAGTGGAAACTTCCAATAATATTACTTCCAATGGGGCAGGATTATACAAAATGGACCCTCTTAAAATTTATCCACGGGGATTTAGTCACTAAAACACCAAGTGCACCGGGTTATATCACAGTTTTCCTTATAAGAATTTTTAATAGGTACCAAATGTGTTTTCCTAACACACAGATATGCCCTCTGGACAGACACAGCACGCCCATGATTTCATTGCCTTTAAAGAGCACTTGAAAGAACTGTCTGCATTTTTCCCCTCCGTGTCTCTGCTTTTGCTTCGTTCTGTGTGTGCGTGCACACGCGCCTGTAGTGGGACAGGGATATAGAGTACAGAAGATGTCTTCACTTTCCAGCATGTTCTGGTCTGTGTTCTGTGCCCACCGCCCCATAGACATTGCTCATCAGACCACAGAGGACTTCCATGTGACTAAATCAGCTGGAACAATCTGGAACTTCCTCCTTTTCCAAACGCGTTCCTTTCTTGGCCTCTGCGATAGTAATTCCTGATTTTCTTCCTCTCCCACTGCCAGTCCCTACTTAATCTATTTTTCTCCCAATAAAATGAACTTTTTTTTTTTTTTTAACTTAGATCAGATCATTTCCCTCCTTCCAACAGCTTTCCACTGCAGCTAGCGTAAGATCCAAATTTCTCATCACTTCCATAAAGTTCTGCTGGACTACTTAGCCCCTGCCTGCCTGTGTCACTCTCACTGGGCCCTGCCACCCGCCCACTTCCTGTGTCTGGTCAGCCATCTACACCTGCAGGGCCTCTCCACTGGCAGTTTGCTCTGCTTGGAGAATGTTCCCCCCCCTCAATTCTTCTCATCTCTGGATCATTCCTGGCAATTGGGTCTCAGCTCAGAAGGTATCTCCTCTGAGAGTCCTTCTCCAGAGCATCCATCTCATGTTTACCTTGCCTTTCTCTCTCTTATGTCATTCATAGCACTTGTCCCCTTCAGTGAAGGCCCATTTTATTTATCATTTATTATCTTTCTCCTCCATGAGAATGTCCGTAAGGAACAGGAGAGCTGTGTTCTCTTCTATATTCCCAGGGGTTAAAAGACTGCTTGATGCATAATAGGCAGTCACCAAATATTTGTTAAGTAAATAAATCTGATGTTAACTAAATTCAATGCCTGAAAAATATAATTTGACCTAAAAATATTATCGATTATTACAAAGAATTGCCATGTCGAAACTTTATTTTAAAAGATACTTCCCATACCATTTACTCTTCTTAAAAATTGATAAAATGTTTGAGTAATTAATAGAGTCAATATCATTTAAAAGTACAGTGAGAGTTCTTCATACTTTTGTCCCATATCTACCCACTCGCCATATACTCCTACGTGGCTTAGGTAACTATTCATTTTTTTAAAATTTTATTTATTTATTTTGAGAGAGAGACAGACAGACAGACAGGAGAGGCAAAGAAAGAGAGGAGAGAGAGAGACTCCCAAGCAGGCTCCACACTGTCAGCAGAGAGCCCAATGCAGGGCTCAAACCCATGAACTGTGAGATCATGACCTGAGCCGAAACCAAGAGTCAGATTCTTAACCGACTGAGTCACCCAGGAGCCCCATAGATAACTACTCTTACTAGCACTGTTAACATCTTGTATATCCCTCCTAGGTTTTATATGCATATTCTAACACACACGAACATATGTTATCTACTGTCATTTCAGAGAAATGGTAATATGCTATCCACACTGATCTGCACACTCTTTTTCCACTCAACAGTCCATTTTGGAGATATTTCCACATTAGCACATAAAGAGCTTACTATAAATACAAAGGAAGTGTGACTGTAGCAAGGACAGACAACTAGATCAATGGGACAGGATAGTCCAGAAATAACGCACAGCTATATGGTCAACTGACCTCAACAAAGATGCCTAAGGAATTCAATAGAGAAAGGAAAGCAATTTTAAATTTTTTCACAAATGTTTCTGAAACTAACTATAGAAAAAAATGAATTTTGAGCCCTAGATCACATGCTATGTAAAAATTAATTTGAAAAGAATGAGTAACCCAAATCGGAAAGCCAATGTCTTTCTAAAACGTCTGGAAGAGAACATAGGAGACTATCATTGTGTCCTTCGGGAGGCAAGGTGTTTTTTTTTTTTTAGATAATACCGAGAAAGCAGCAATCACAAAAGAAATGTTAAATTGGACTTCATCAAAATTAAAAATTAAAAACTAAAAACTTCTCTGTATACATGAAGAGAGATCTATATCTTAAAGGACTTATATCCATAATAAAGTACTTATATAACTCAATAATAATCAACAAAAACCCAAATGACTTCAACAGACGCTTATCAAAGAAAGATATATATTAGCTAGTAAGCACAAAACGTACTCAGTATCATTAGTCATTAAGCAAATACAAATTAAAACCATGACAGTATACTGCTACATACCCTCTAGAATGGATAAAATTAAAATCAAAATGCCGACTACCCTAAATATTGGTAAGAATGAAGCAACTGGACTGATGTGCCTTTGCTGGTGGATATGCAAACTGCTTACAACCCTTTTAACAACTTCTCATTAAAGAGACACCTTCCTGGTGACCCAGCAAGTCCACTCAAAGGTGGAATTAAAGAAAAATAGATCTACCAAAAGATTCATACCAGAATATTCATAGTAGCATTCTTCATAATAGTAAAAAACTAGAGACATCCCAAATGCCCATGAACCAGAAAATAGATAACTAAATTGAGATAACTAAATTGTCTTATGCAATGGACACCTACTCAGCAACACAAAGTTCAAAAATCTTATGATGACGCAATAAGTCAACCCTCAAAGGGTATATTCTGCATTACTCTATTTATACATGAAATTGTGAAACAGGTGAAACTAATTTAGGTTGATAGACTCAGGTCAGTGGTTTCCTTTGGGCTGCAAGGCAGTGACAGTTGGGAAAGGGGCACGAGAGAACTTTTTAAGCTTATGGAAATGTTCTATTACTGTGTACCAAGTACACAGGTGTAAGCATTTGTCAAAACTTGTCAAACTGTATGTTCCAAGTCTGCATCTTCTGTGAAAAATATCCCTCAATAAAAATAATAAAATAAAATATTTTGAAGCATGAAATAATAACAATATAACAAACATTTAAATGAAAGCAAATTCTTTAAAAAGGAGGATCAAGGGGCATCTGAGTGGTTCAGTCAGATAAGCATCCGGCTCTCGGTTTCGGCTCAGGTCATGATCTCATGGTTTTGTGAGTTTGAGCCCCACATCGGGGCTCCGTGTTGACAGTAGGGAGCCTGCTTGGGATTCTCTCTCTGACACTCCTCAACTCATGCTGTCTCTGTCTCTCTCAAAGTAAATAAATAAACTTTAAACCAAATGAGGATCAAGATCCGGGATACAGAATCCATGACTTGGTTGGTACTGGAGAAAGGAAGATAAAGAGAATTGGGCGGGGGGTGGCAGTAGGTAGAGCCCTTCTCAGGCTGCTGAGGAGCGGCTGGGAAAATGGTATCATGAGGAAGGCACACAAAATCTAAAGTCCTGCATTTCCAACCCAACCTGTTTTCCTAGTGCTGCTACGGCTTACAGCAAAGCTTTGGAAGCGGCTACCATTTATCTGAGACTGAATTTTTTCCCATTATATCACTAATGAGGTTTGTGCCTTTCCTTCCTTTCTCACCTCTATGATTAAAATTCCATGGTGACCTTTAAGTTGAATTACTTTTGCTTTTATCCTGAAGCCGAATTAACCAGAGCTTCATCCAAAGCTTAAATTACCTGTAAACAAGATTGCTCCACAGAACAGAGTGAGGAACGCTACCAGGGACATCAAGAATCTGGATTCAGTGTCTCTTAAATGCAAAAAGGGAGAGGAGTTCTATTCCACTTGACGTTTATGGAATGTGCCTTGAAGGCTATTATTTGAATATCAACCTACCTTCTCTTCCTGCCCTTTCTCTGAAAAGAGGAATTATAACTATAAATAAGAAAATGACAAAATCTCCTAAGAAAATGAGATTTTTCTCTCAATTATTTAGCCTTTAAGCCATTTTGTTAATTGCTTTTTTTTAAAGACTGGAAAATGAAACTTAATAAAGGGAGAGGGTTATAATTAACCATCGAGAAAAAAATATACACAAAATTGGAATTCGCACTGTTAAATTTAAAGGGGAAGAAGGCAGAGATGAAAGTGGAACGGTAGCTTTTACAGAAATGAAGAAAGCACTCCTTCCGACGGCGGCTCCACCTCACACTTCCAAATAATCCTGCCGCCTGCCTCTCCCCACAGACTAGGTGCCTTCTCTCAAGACACCCGGAGAAGGCACGGCAGACGTGACTGAGTTGGGCATCCATCACTTCGGATTCATTCAGTCACCATTTGAAGACTGATCACTGCCCTTCCCCGTAAGGCTAGGCAAACGTGATCAATTACTGTTCCTGTTCTTTGCTTAGCACACGATTAGCTCCCGCACACCTCGGAAGAGGGTAAAAATGCATACAAATTCTGTCAGCAGAACTAATGTGTTTCTGATGGGAGACTGTCTATAATGGAAATTTCCAAGAAGAAACCTTATCAATTAACACCGGCCCTGCAGCACAGAGCCTCTGGGAAATGAGACCAATCCTATAGGAAACCAGTAATTTAAAAAAAAAAAAAAAAATGGTACTTAATAAAACGGGGATATCCACTCACACCACTACAGAACAAGGGCACAATAATACCATTCCTATTTGTGAAAATACAACTCAACAGATTTAAGGTACATAATTAAGTGTGAATAAGTGATTTAAAAATTTTTAATGAAAAATGTTGTTACTACCAAATGGATAGAGAAAGGAATACAGTACACTGCATCTCCATATGCTCATCATCTACATGTAACGATTATCAAGGTTTGGCCACATTTGCTTCGCTGTTTTTCCTTTGCAGAGATGGTTAAAGCCAATCCCAGCAGCATGTAATCTCATGCCTAAATACTTTCGTAGCCATCTGTAAAAGCACAGACAATCTCAGAATAACAGTGGTACCAACTCACCTGCGTATTAACAACAATGTCGTCTCATGTCCAGTCCAAGATAAAATTTTAGGGGCACCTGGGTGGCTCCGTCGGTTATGCGACAGACTTTGGATCAGGTCATAATCTCACGGTTTGTGAGTTCCAGCCCAGTGTCGGGCTCTGTGCTAGTAGCTCAGAGCCTAGAGCCTGCTTCAGATCCTGTGTCTCCCTTTCTCTGCCCCTCCCCTGCTCTCTCTCTCTCTCTCTCTCTTTCTCTCAAAAAAAAACATTAAAAAATTTTTTTAAAATTTATAATTGTCAAAAATATCTTTTCTCATCGTTGATACTCTCAAATTAAGATCTAAAGACCCAAACATTGTATCTGTTAAATCCTTCTAAATCTTTTCTTTTTTAATCTACAGCAGTCTTTGAGTGCCATTAACTTGGCATAGAAACTATGTCGCTTGTCCTATAAAATATCCTATTCTAGACTTCTGTTTGTTCTACTTTTATGTTGTTTAACTACTTGTGCTCCTCCTCTATTTCCTTTTGGCTACAAGTTGTCAACCGAGGCTTAATTAGACTCAGGTTCAACTTTCTGGCATGACTGCCTCATGATGGAGGGTGCCTAAGGAGGGATGTTTCATAAGAAGGGAGAAAAGGTCCTGATCTCCTCCCCTTGTGTTGTAATGAAAACCTGGCCCCTCTCTTCTCTGGTTCTTTCTCAATCCTTAACGAGTTCAATCACTGATGACTACTGCCCCAACCAATGACTGCCTGAAGACTGCAAAATAGTGACTTTCCAATTCTATCGCTTCTTCTGTGTTTACTAACTGTAACATTTCTGTAAAGAAGAGTTCTTCCTCACCAATTGGTCATTTTGATTACCGAGAAACATAGTTCTTTCAAAGACAGGATAAATACTTTTCTTTCTTTTACTTGTCAATTTTCAGAGCGAGCAGTTGGTATCCTAATAATTTCCAAAGAGTGGTTGCAAAGCATTTCTAAGCAGAAACGAAGCGATATGCTAACCGTCTCCACTATTTTTGAAGTTCTAGTTCAAGACTTGTATTTCCTAATGAAGAGTTTCTAGAATAATTCCAGGCTCACATGCTTTTCTTTACTCTTATTTTCTATACGATTTATGGAGTCGATCAGTTTCACATTATGTTGGACTACATGAAAATTTTAATAAATGCAACGATCAATTTGATCAGGCTAGAATGGGCCCACCGACCCCTCTGTCCCCAGGATACCTGTGTACTGGCCTCTTCAGAAAATAGAGCTGCTGCCTTCTGATTGACTGGAACCCTTGAGAAATGATACTCTCTAAGTGAAAACGGGAGACAAATGTTTTGGGGAGAAATTCTATTAAAGTGATCTAAAACACTATTGCTTATGCCAATACATCGACATTAGTGAAACAGATCATTCTGTTTTTACATAAGACCCACTTAACTTTTTTACTTTCAGAAATTAAGCACCAGCCACAACTCAGTTTACAAATCAGTAGCTGCTGTCAGAGAGCACGAGCGCACACAAGACTGTATCAGGTGTATCTCTGTGGCCATGGGATTAAGAAGTGTTGAAGGAGAGTATGGGTGTCTCTGACCTGTGGGCCAGTGGGACACCTTACTCTGTGACGGGGGCTGCTCCTTCAGTCCTGGCAGCCATTTTGGGGACATGTGCCTTGGGACATACAACCTCTCTATGGATTTAATTCTGGGAGAACAACTCAAAGCATGCCAGATTTGTGATGGGCAGAATAATGGCCCTTTAAAGATGCCTACACCCTGGTCTCTGGAACCTGTGATTGTGTTACTTCCCCTGGCAAAAGGGACACTGTGGATGTGATTACAGTTACAGACCTTAAAATAAAGAGATTATCCTGGAATATTTGAGGAGGCTTGACTGAATCACATGAGCCCTTTTATTTAATTCAATTTTTTAATGTTTATTTTATTTTTGAGAGAGAGAGAGAGAGAGAGCGAGCGAACAGGAGTGGGAGGGGGGTGGAGAGGGAGGGAGACACAGAATCAGAAGTAGGCTCCAGGCTCTGAGCTGTCAGCAAAGAGCCCAACTTGGGGCTCGAACCCATGAACAGTGATCTCATGACCTGAGCCGAAGTCAGACACTTAACCGACTGAGCCACCCAGGTGCATCAAAGGTCATCTTCACATGAGCCCTTGAAAGCAGGGAACATTCGCTGGCTGGACGCAGAAGAAGAACGTGGCAGAAGGAAAAGTGAGAGAGATACTCAGCCAGAGAAAGATTTCCTGCCTGCTGGTTCTGAGAGGTTGGGACCCGCGTGCAAGGACTGAGAAAGGCCTGTAGCAGGTAAGGGCGGCCCCACCCTCACGGCCAGTAAGGAAACAGGGACCTTGGTCCTCTAACCCTAAAGAGCTGGATCCTGCCAACGAGCTTAATGAGCATGGACACAACTCTTCCCAGAGCCTCCTGGCAGGAGTCCAGCTGGTTCACACCCTGACTTCAGCCTCCTATCACCCAGAATGGAGAAGCCAACCCAGACCTCTCACCTGCATAGCTGTAAAATAAAAAAAATAAAAAAATAAATAGGTTGTTTTAAGCCACGGAGCTTGCGGTGATTTGGTGTGGTGGCAACAGAAAGCTGAATCAATCCGGATGCGGTCTCCAATATCACTTGGGGGGAGGGCGTTACGCTCTCTGCTGAACGAATCACCGGTGCTTCCTGAGCGTAGAGTGTCTGAGTTACCACAGTGCGGAAGAAGGACTGCCCTCACTCCTCCCTCTCCGCTCCATGGCCTTTTTTTCTTGATCTTGTCCCAATACGGTCCGGGGCTATGATTTTAGCTAGATTATTATTTTGTTTATTACTTTCTTGACGATATGTTTCTCGTAGTGGTAGTATAATCCCAAGATGTACTCTTAGCAAAAGTGCTATAATTATTTTACTTTCGGTGTCACCCTAGGTACTCAATGATGTTTTATAGGACTTCTTTTATTCAAGAGTTTTTTCCCCAACTGAAGCACGGACTTAGCAGTGATCTTTTAGAATACCTCTTGTTTGAAAGTTAGGAATTGCACACATTTTATGCAGTAATGACTATCCCGGTGGAATGTAAAAGTGTTATGCTAAACGCAGTAAAGTTTTTACATGTAAGACTAATTGGTTGCATAATCAATAGCTTATAGAAAATGAAGGTTTTAAAGGGCAATATGAATATTTTCTTTAATTAAATAATGTGCCTCTCAAGCTGTCTTCCACAGAGAGTAATCAGGGATGACTATTATGAAACTAAGCTAATTTCACCCCTTCGCAAAAAGAAGAATGTGGAAGGAATAATGCCAAATGCAGCTACAACATTTTGATGGAGATAAATGCATGACAAAGTTCAGTCCTATAGGCGAAAACGACCAGAAGAGACACCAACATAATTTCATAAATGATGAAAATCATGTAATAAAAGCTTTCTAGATGATGGGTTAATGAGATGTTACTAATGTAAATTTTATGCCTTGTTTAACTTTTTCTTCTGGTGGAATTTTCCAGTGTGACACCCATATTTAATATCAGAATTTCCAGGAAAACAGAAGAACTGGAATGACATTTCAGCGGCATATTCCTTGTAAGATTTGGGGGGCCCGAAATATCAAAGTCACATTAGAAAATGTAATTAACTTAAATCCCTTTTGGGAGAGGCAAAAAGAAAAGTGAATCGGAAATAGAAATTATCAGACAGCGAACATTTAAGAAAGTGCCAAACAGTCAACGTTTAGCTATTGTTCCTGAGAACTTTGTCCTCCCCGCACGTCGACTTCATGGTCACAAGACACCACGCCATCACATTGCCCAAACAATTTACGGCACAAAGGAATCATAATATTCTTTTAAAATGAAGAGCAGTGAATTAATAAGAACCATTATTGTACCAGATTCCTTCAATCTCAATGGAATGGCCAAATGCTAGCTGGGAAAATTACTTCAGACTGCTTAACTGCCATAATTGAAGTGAGATTTTCCTCCATGCGTACATGTGCAGAATATAAATATTTTAATTTCATCAGTTCAATGAGCGATTTCACAGACTGCTATTTTACAGAACCACCAATGGAAAGTGAAGGGGTGAGTTCGGGAGTGGACCGTATTTTTCTAGAGAGAACTTGCTCTGCTAGGAGGGCTCGTGAACACGTATTCATTTCCCCCTCATTCCCTTTCCAAGAACAGCAGGAATGATCTGTGTTTCTGCCCCAGAAGGGATCCCTGTTGGGTGCTATCAACACAACTGTGAAGCTATTAATGATTACATTTGAAAATTCTAGCTACCTTCTGCTTCAATTAGTTTCCTCTCCGCCATATACACACGTATGAAAGTTTAAAGACATATGACTATTTTTTTTCCCCCAAAAAGGCTTTCAAGTTATCAGAGATTTCAGGCATATACCATCCTATTGGCTGGCTAGGGGACTGTGTCAATTACCTGGTGAAGGAAATAGTGGTGCTGACTTCCCAAGGTGACACCAGCATCCACATAGCTAATTTTAATGAAATTATTTATTACTATAAAATCTCAAACCAACCACTCCTGATGCATTATGACACAGTATAAGCCCCCCTCAACATGCTTTTTTTTTTTTTCAATCTAGTATGGTGAAACATGTAATTTTTTCCCACCAGCTAAGGATTGAATGTTTCCCCAAAATCTGTGATTCAATTAAATTCCTCTTGCTCTGTAGGGACCAGGTGCCTATAATGTAACTTAACTTCTTGTCTTGTATGCTAAGTTCTTTAATATATGGCATGTGTATGCTCTTTAATATTTACAATTTGCATGTTTGCGTATATGTTATATACATAATGCATTACACATACAGCATATTAGTATATGTTAGGTTATACCAGCAGGTCACCTTGATTCATCACGAGAAGAGACGTTCCTTTGCTTTGTACGAAAAGAAGCAACTTAAATATAAAATTTCTCCCATTTCCCATAGTCAGCTAAAATTCCCTTTCTTCCAGACGCTCATTCTTTTTTAAATAGATGTTTATTTATTTGAGAGAGAGAGATAGAATTACTGAGAGAGAGGCAGAGAGAGAGGGAGAGAGACAATCCCAAATAGGTTTCATGCTCAGTGCAGAGCCCGACGTGGGGCTCGATCCTCTAACTGTGAGGTCATGACCTGAGCTGAAATCAAGAGTTGGATGCTTAACGGACCAACCCACCCAGGTGCCCCAGACCCTCATTCTTTTAAGGAGAAATATATTGTGCTATCACCTACCCATTAGAGGTAATGACTTATCAGCCCCTCTCAAGCTCGAGCAAAGAAAGGAAGCTTTAGTGTCTTGGTCCCCAGAGGCCGCCAGAATGGCAGGATGCTGACCAGACTGGTTGGGGCAGGGGCAGCTGAGAGCAGACTGAGCCCATGCAGCATGTGCTTCTATGGAAGGGGCAGTCCCTGTGCTAACTGATTCATTACTAGAAATTTCTTCTCATACTTAGTATAAGAACTCTCCAATTTAAATATTCTCGGGGGAACTGTGCTTCTACCTAAGAGAAGAGGTAAGTTCCTACATCAAGATTAATGATCATTTTATGGTTAGATGTTATTTTCACAAACCAAACACTTTATATTTCTGAGAAAATAAATTCCTAGAAGGGTCAAAAATATACATATACTGGAAGCGAGAAAGGAAAGAATAAGGTAGAAAATTTGCTCTTGGAACAATGGCCTCCTTATGGTCCCTGGATCATTGCAGACACAGACTTGCCTTAAAACTCAGTATGGCCGTTTCTCTGCTGTGAGGCTCTTCTCCCAAATAGTCACCTGGCAAATTTTGGCATCTTTTCTAGGTCTGCTTCAATGTCACCTTCTCACTGAGGTTGGCTCCTCCAACTATCTCCATATCCCCAGCCCCTTGTCCTCTGACCCTGCCATTATTTGCTTTGTCCTTCTGACAGACTTCTCTGTGGTTACTGCTATAGTTTTTATGTAACTGTGTTTAGAATGCACTTCTGCATCCGCTAGAATGCAGTCCCCACAAGGGGGATCCTTCTCTCTTCACTTATATAAAGCATAAGAAGTAATCTATAAAATTTGCCAAATAAATGAGAAAAAGAATAAAGAGAAACTTCTGTAAGAAGGATATTGAGATGCTTATCAATGTAATCAGAATTATTTGGAACAAGAACTGAAAACAAAATTTGTGTGTATCAGTGAGTCATTAAGGAGACATAATGGACATCTCAAAGGATGCAGCCAAAGATCTCAAACTCCTCTCTCCTTAAAGGCTTAATCATATTTGACAATCACGCACTTATTTAATCTGTAGCACAGTAATGCCTCTTTATTATCGATGCAGCACTTCTGCCCTACATTGCTCTTGTCCTTTAGTGAGTTTTCACAGGCCGAACATCGTTGAAGTATGGTCTTTTTAGGAACTGCAGAGACAGGAGGCAACTGGAAAGCCCAGTACTTGCTGGTACCGAGAAATTGCAATTCCTTAAAGACAGTGTGGTCCACAGGAGATCGATAACTGGAGAACATGGTGGCTAAGAGTTTACACCTTCTTTCTCGGAACTTCACCAATCGGTTCTGAGTGTGGACACTATAAGGGAGCCCCTATCAAATAAGACTGCCAGCAGAGGTCTGACTCTTTTTTGGCCTCTGTTGATGTAGCTCTGATGCTGCAAAAGTGGGGCAGGGGAACTGGTTGTTGCTTTTCATTAATAGATTGAGACTTTTGTCACTCTTTGTTAGAGATTGATCTACATAGTCAACCAGTCACGTATTACTTTCGAATACGTGGGAAACACAATTGGAGACTTTAACCTTGCAAAGAGATACAATTACATTTAAAACTGTCACGACCAAGAGAACACTTGAAGCAGTCTTTGATTTCAGGGATCTCTTTCATCCACTTATTCTGAAGTTGGAAAAATAACAGGGTCAGGAAGAAGGCGTGGTCCCTGTTGTTTATTCATTTTGGGAGGATGAAAGATGACTCGGAATGCATCAGTCACGTGTCGTCAGGTTACACTCACGTTTCCGCACAATAATTTCCAACATTTATTCAGACACATGTCTTTAATACACACTTCCGTTAAGATACTATTTTTTCCCCATCTAAAATTCACACAAAGGGGAAAGGCTTTTTATAATGTCAAAATAAGAATGAGTTTTAGATTTTCCTGTCCATATTAAATCAGCACGTATGCATTATTTTCTACAACATACATGTAGTTGTTTGGGACACATCCTAAGAAAATATTTCCATGACAGGACAAAATCTACCATTTCTGTGGCAAGCTCTTTGACATACTATCTAATTTTATCCTTGACATAAAACCTAAGAGGTATGTGTGAATTATAGCTTTTTTAGCACAGCGAACTAAAACTAAGAGAGAAAGTAGCTTTCCTAAGATCATATGAATTATAAATCCGAGACTATACCCTTTACTCTGCAGCCCACAGTTGGGTGATCTTCCAACATAATATGCTTCCAAGGTGCTAAAAGATATTATTATAGTAAGTTCTAGTTGAAGGTTCTCTGAAAATTATAATGAAATCATGCTTATTTCAGTAGAACTAGGGGTTCCTTGGTGGCTCAGTAGGTTAAGTGTCCAACTCTTGATTTCAGCTCAGGTCATGATCTCATCGTTCATGGGTTTGAGTCCTGTTTTGGGCTTTCTGCTAAGCATGGAGCCTGTTTGGGATTCTCTCTCTCTCTCTCTCTGCCCTTTCTCTACAAGTGATCTTCCTCCCTCTCTCTCTTTCTCAAAATAAATAAACATTAAAAAAAAGAAGAACTCAAGAATTAGATTTTAGAAATAGTTGGCATTTTGCATGTAGAGCAGTGCTATAAAGGAAAGTGTTTCCCAATACCCACATGTATTGTGTTTTCAAGCATGCAGTGACTAAGAACATGGAGAAGGTTGAAACGAGTCATCTCTTCAGCCACATTTGCAAATGCACACCTAAAATGAGGGCAGCAGTTCCTGGTAAAACTTGATATCCGACTCAGAAATCAACACGTGACCGAGCTGGACCAAGACCAGAAGGGAGTGAAAGTGCTCTCCACTCCAACCTAGGGTCAACACTTTTCAAGGAACTCGGAAAAAATACGGCCATCTCTGCAATGTAGATTTCCTCGCTGACAGAACCATGTTGTGTCTCAATCTCTAAACGAATCGGAGCATAAAGTACCAGAATACAATATTGCTAGCCGAGGAGCCCAACTGATGAAAGAAACTTCGACTGAAGTTCCAAATGAAATAAAGAGAACAAAAAATGATATGTGCTTTGGGGAATTAAAAAATGAGTAGATCCTCCCACCTGCCTCTGAGTTTTCGATATTAGAAAGAGAAGGCATGCCTATATCTAACCATAATTGAAACCAGACTCTAAGTTCCAGAAATACATTGCCGTGAATTTTAGAGAGAGAGAAATCCCATCTTTTTCAGGAGGATCAATAAAGACTTTATGGAAGAAGTCAGATTTAACCGAGTCTTGAAGGATGAGAAAGAATTGCACATTACTGTTGCTTCTGTTAACAATGAAGTTGTGTTCTGGCAGCATTTTTATGTAGCCACAAATTGTACCACCAAACAAGGAAGTAACATTGGAAGCACATTAGTCCAAGATGCAGGGAGAATCATGGGATGAAGGTAGGGGTTGGGAAAGGCAAGAGTCATTAATAACAACTGATTTATGACAAATTTCCTGAATCAGTTCAAACATACACATTGTAGTGTTGGGAAGGATGGAAAGAATAAGGCAATATGAGGGGGAGAGAAGGCAGCAGACAATCTCCAAAGGTGGCTCTCAGCAATTCCTTGTCCCCCAACATGCAGGAGATACGGGATCTGCATCTCCTCCCTGAACCTGGGCAGGCCTGTAGCTTTCTTTCTCAGCACAGTGCTGCAGAAGTGGCGCTGTGCCCATCAGGGGTCCAGACACTGAGTCCTGGTAGGGTCTGCCTTCAGCGTGATGGACCTCAGCTGTCAAGCTGTAAGGAGGTCCAGAATTCCCCACAGAGAGAGGCCACGTGGAGAGGCCCAGGACAATGGGGCCTCGCATGGAAGGTGGCCCCCACTTGGAGGAAAATTGAGGTGCCCCAAGAGAATCACCATCGACATCAGAGACACGTCCACCCCAAATTTATTTAAAACCACTTCCTAAAGTCTCAACTCTCTCTTTATCTCTCTCTCTCGTCTTTCCACAAGGGACAAGTGAATAAATGCCTAAAGAATGACTCTAACCCGTATTGAGCACTCTGTATGTGGCTGGCAGAGTGATAAGGGCGCATCGGCGAGAGTATGATAAGACTTCTCTAGAGATCAAAGCAGTATCTCTTACTCATGATTTAATAGCTCAGGTCAACTCTTAGAGAAACCGTTCTGACTCCCACGCTAACAACTAGGGTGTTAGGAGTCCCTTGTTCATGTTCCTAAAAAAACCTGATATATTCTTCCATCATATTCTAATCCATTTATTGGTCTCTCTTACCCATAAACTCAACTACTTATGTACAGAGACCAATAACTTTTATCTTCAGCACATAGCAGATGCTTATTGAAGAAATATAATCTCTAGAATATGATTAAGTCCTAGGCCCAAACTTACTTTTCTGGAACACGGCACTTGATTGACTGACAAGATGGATGCATGGACGGACAGAATGACTAAATGCTCTGGGGGCACAGGGGAGACTTAAAATGCATTCTCTGTAAGTTTCAGCTAATCAGTCAAGAATGGCATTGAATTGTTTCTCATTACCACTGAGGGGAAGCTTCGGGAGGCATGAGCACGCGCAGAAAAAGAGGTCTGACCAAGAGAGAAGTCCATGTCTTGGATTTCTGTTGTGCTGCTGAGGATAACTGGGTTATGAGAGGAGATACTCATAGATGAGCAGGGAAAAGGCAGCTAGGACAGACCATGGTGGTGGGAATGGCGGAAGGGGGGGGTGCTGTTAGAGGAGCTGAGACAGGAGAGTGGGAAGCACCTTGGAGGTCATGTTCAGGGCCCCTACATAGACAGTAATCTATGAGATTTCGGATTGTGGAGTAATCTTTCACTGACCCAAAGGAGGAGCAGGGTGAGGAATAGAATTTCCAGTGTGATTCTACACTTCTTAGCGGGGACACCCTGGTCGAGTAGATGCCACCACCAATTACCATTAACAGTTCGGGACAGTTTGGCTCTTCGAGAAATCTGTTATCGATGTACAGAAACACACTACTATACTTTAAAAAAATCCCCTGAGAAATATTAGCAAATGCCTTTATAGGTCTGGAAGATTTCTGAGTGGGTGTTTCTGATCTTGGTGAAGACCTAGATTCCCAACTCGGAACTAGATTAGATCAGAATTCACTTAAAATGGGCTGGAAAGAAACCGCAGCCATCAGAAAAATTGCCCCCAAGCCATGGCGCTACCGCCTTATATTATCTTCTCTTGTTAAGCGCATCGTGAAAACTTCCACAAGCCACAGAGAAAGCCGAATTCATATTCTCGCTTAAACTTAAAAAGACTGACATGCAAATGAGCCAAAGAAATTAAATGCAGGCAATAGGGGGAATGAATTTGATTCGTCTCGCTGTTGTGGCAAAAGCATTGGGCCAAGGTTACCGGGTAGTAACACAGGGTTTCTGCAAGACGGGGCGGTGATCTCTGTCCGATTCCTGCAGACAAATACTCACATTAAAATATCCTCTTCTCTAAATGGCAGTAATTGGCCTCCAGCTGACAGCCTCGAAACAGGCCAAGACGTGGGAGCTAGAAGAAGTGGACTGAAACGAGACATATTCCTTCCAGAACCAGGTGGGGACTCCCTCTGGCAGCCGTGGAGGAAAGCCAGGACTGTCCTGTGTTTCATGCCGTCCCTGCCTTTGGAGAGTTGAAATATAGCAGTCTCTCCAAGGTCAGCAAATCTCTGACTAGGTGACTGTTAGCAAAGGAGACTTCCCGAAGAACGCAGAGTGATGCCTCTGCCCAAGACAGAGCTCACGGTTTCTAACCCTTCACTGGAGGACCTGTCTGTGCCAACCTGGGACCTTGCCGCCAGCGGATCAAAGGGCAAGAGAGGCCCACGGTGCTTGGCCCTTTCGATACCAAAGTCTACTGGCTGCCTCGCTGTAAATAAAAACACCGGACTGCACTTGGAATCTGTGCCCAGAGCAGGATCTGGCTCTAGGCTGAGAAACACCGGACTGAGCACAAGGCAAGAGGCCCCCAGTTTTTGGGGCGCAGATTTTGTGGGGGCTAACCCTTGCTAAAGAAAGGGGAGAGCTGACATGCCCCACAGACAGGGTGTTTATCCCTTTGAATTCTCAGTGAAAAGGTATCTGAAGCAGCCTGGCCTCTCTCCCTCAAATAGCTACAGGAATGGGACTTGTGGCCCTTTTCCTCTGAAGTCATTTTACCATCAAATTTGCACAACCATAACGTTTCTCTCTTGTTCATTACTATTCTGTTGGTATCACTTCCTTTCTCTCTTTATTAGGTTTTCATTTCAATTATCTAAGCTATTGTTATTTTTTTTTTATTACTGCTACTATTAATACTGCTGCTGCTTCCAAACAGTTGTTATTTTTTCTTATCTGAAGTGAGTAAATGGTTTGGGGAAGTGAACAGTAACTGACACGTGTTAGTTTGGGGGCAGGTTGATAAACTTCATAGAGGTTACCAAAGGCTGTGCATCTACTGAACAGGCAAATATGTTACATGCTTATAAAATATGACTGCATATTAATATATAAATATTCATGATACAGAATACAGTAATAGTCCATAACATTCTCTCTGAGTATTTGAGAACTCTTCGTATAACACTGAGTGCTTCTGATTTTGAACTCTTCTCTGAGACAATATTAAGCAGACCACACACCCCAGACTCTGTATAAGCGATTTTGTTCTCCGATATTTGCTTTGAGGGTCCATGCTGGGTCCAAAGCTTTCTAAAGACCTTTCTTGGTTGCTGCAGACGGAAGGGATCTGAGACCCCTTCTAAACTGCTGAGCAAGGTTGTGTCTTCCGCATGCTACGGGACGGAGAGCTAAGATGCTCCTGAGATACAGGGAGGCTCACTGTAACAAGCACAGGGAAACTTAGCCAAACGAGGCAATCCTTCAAAGCAGTCGCAGCAGGAAGTTACTGACACCTTTTTTCTCAGGGAAGCTGCCTTGGCTTAAAACCCTTTTCTCTTTTGAAAGCGCCTTAAGTTTACAGTTCTTATTTTATGTGTCAGTTTGCAGGTCAAACAAGGAAAAGAAAATCTCCTTTTATGCTTGCATCAGAGTTCTGGTCTCTAATGATATTCCTTTTTCAGATCAGCCGCCTTATTCGGCTGACCGCGGTACAAGTGACTTGGGGAGGGTTCCCCAAATCGAATCTGCCCTCAAGGGTGAAGATTTTTATCTAGCACATAGCATACGATACATATTTGATGACAGCATGATTGAATTAGACCCTTGGGAGGATGGTCAAAATTAGGTGCAATTGGCTCCAGAAATGAAGTTAGCGATTGCCTCAAGCTATGGCACTATTGCCTCATTGTCTTATATTATTATCTAATTTAATTTTGGCACATGCTATATATTTGTTGTGTGAAGAATTTACGCGTTCCATTTCTTCCATGCCCATCCTCAAGTGCCCCTGGCAGAGGCCTATTAATTATTTTTTCTTACTGCATACGTCATATACTACGTAAGTTCCACTGCAAGATTTTATCGCACAGACCGGGGTGGAGAGAGGAAAACAATGTTCTGCCTCGACTACAATACTGGCTGGTTAAAACCCATCGTAACTTGACCGTGACTTCCCTTTTCTGCCTTGGCGATCCATTCAACTGTGGATCTCTGAACCACAGAAGTTTACCCAAAGCTTTCTGAACATAACCTCTGGGCCCATGCATCTGCGTCTTGATTCAGGATCTTGCCTTTGTCTGAAATTCTAATGAGGATCTACCCACCTTCCCTAATCCTAAACTATTACTGGGTCAAGCCTTTTTGGACTCATCGGGCGGGAAGAATAGCTCTTGCCTTGTTTTATCTACAGTACTTTGCAGATTAAAATACTGGAGTGTTTTCTCGTGTATTTATTTACTTGTTATTTCATAACGGAGACAGAGGGAATGGAGTCCCTTTAGGGCTGGGACCAAGGCTTCTGTACCATGTTCCTCTAGTACTTAGCTCCCTGCAGGGTGAAGATGAGGAATTACTAAGTGATTACAAAGTGGATAAATGCCTACACGATCGTTGATGGTAACTAAAGCCCCTCCCCCAACTGCTTTCGTCACTACTAAGAAAGCCCTTGGCTTTTATTCTAGAGTTTCTGCCAATTAATGAAGGAATTCTGCCAACGCGTCCTGGGAAGTAAACAGGGAGTATACATATCTATCTTCTTTCCATCCTTTCACTTACTCTTCCCTGGGGAGAAGTGACTTACATAATGGGTGAGATAAGAGCAAAATAATCTTGTTCCTCTCCTTCTCACTCCGGGATCTCTCCCTCTCTCCTGCTGCCTGGCACATGGCTGTGTAGGAGAAGCTGGAATTGCACATTGGTTGCTTTTGCATGTGGTAGGCACAGGAGAGAGTCAACATCAAGAGGCTTACCGTCTTTCATTTTCTTTGCCTACTGCTAAGGCAAGTAAGTTCAATACGGAGGGAGAGAAACAAGTAGAATATACTTTCCTGGGGACCCCCAACATTGGGTTATCTAGAGCAGATACTCTTGTTTACAACCCAATATTCGTTTCCTGCTCTCCTTTGCCTTCTCCTCAAACCTATTCCTCCCAAGTGGCTGAAGAAAAGGTGACCTTATCCTCGGTTCCAGAATACCGATTTGGCTAACCGATCATGGTTATCCCATCACCCTTGCCAGGATTGAGGAATGGCATGGGACCCATTTCTGGCCAGTGAGACGGGAGGGAAAATCAGGGGGAGCTTACTCCTAAGTAAGAGAAGAGGCTCTCTTCCTCCTCTGGATGTTTTCGTGTCTAGATAGCACGCTGGTAACTAACACAGCCCTCTTCCTTCCAGCCTGAGGATGAAACGACCTGTAGAGGTCAGAAACCAGAGAATAACCGAGGACTAGTACGGAAGCCCTGATGTCCTGGGGCAGACCTCTCTATGGACTTCTTGTCATGTGAGATGATAAGTAACCTTACTTTTTAAGTCAGTTTACTTGGTATTTTCCATTCCTCATAGGCAAAACTATGCTCATTGACCCAGTCCAAAAGCTAGTTGGTACTATATTTAATTCCCCAACAGACCCTTAGATCTGTTTCTCAGTTAGTTGGCACCCATAAGGGAATCTAACATTATATTACTGGAATGTTCACACTCCTTCTACCAAACCTACTCAAATTTACATCATTGATCTTACAAAACCTCTTGTGAAATGAAGTGTTTTGTATGCTTTAGCAACAATCTGCTTGGTAGAAGTATGGGCGATATTGTCGAAAAGAACACCTCACACATTATCTATAAATCTTACTAACTGACAACTAGTTTAGTACTTTATTTTATATGTGGAAAGAGAAGTTATGGCTCTATTTCTTGGGCAGTGCCAGAAATACCACCCAAGTACTTATATTGGATGCTTCGTGATGAGCTAAGCCTCTCAGTAACCAATGTTGAGGCTGGACCGGCCCTTGTGGTTCTTAGTACAACTGCAAGATGCCCTTCGATAACAATCATCAGAGAACTCTGAAAAAACAGAGGCTTATTATTTATGAGACCTGGAAAGTACACAGCGGACCTGGGGCCACACCGTGAGGTTGGGGTAGAGAGAGTACACACATGGGCTGGGGGTTCTACTTTCATTGGGGTCAAAGATGGGGAGCCTAGGGTTTGCAGTTTCACTCTTGACTGGTAAATTTCATATATAAGAGCATGAATTTAAAGCACAGGGAAGAGAAAAGACAAGTAGCCCAAGTGGTCAGTTACTGAGATCAACCAAAACTTCTAAGCCAAAGGAGCCTCAAGGGGGAAGGTGGCCTGGCTCTTTATCTGGTCTTGGCAGACGTGGCTGGCAATGTATTTACTCCAGATAGTCCTCTTTGAAGTGGGAACGTCTTTGATGGCAATCAAAGCTTACATCAGGCACTTGCTTTACAAAAAAAGAAAAAAACAAACCTGTCAGAGCTTACACTATGTGAGAGTACTAGCATAATGCTATTGGAAGGATAATTATAGGCACCCAAGCCTTAAAGAGCTGTTTTGTGTTATTATCATTTTCTTAGCTTGTGTTGCAATCCCTAATCTATTTGTTTAATGTTAAAATTTTGATGAGGAGTTTTTGTACTACCTGGAAATAAAAATAGTAGACAAGATCTAGTCTTCACAGCCCAAATATTTATCTCTTCCCCTTTATAAATTTATGTTAGGACATCACTCAAAGGGTATTTCTCGGAACACTAGTCATACTAGATACGGAAAAGCATCAGCAGATTGCATTATATTCCTTTCCTGGAGATTCGTAAGTTACATTAGCCTAGCCAGATCCCTGGTAAGTCTTAAAATAATCAAACCTCTTTAACTTTGTTTTACTTTATGTTTCCTAAACTTATTTTGACAAAGTATCTGTTAAATAGTATTCTGTGGAACATATTTTGGGGAATGCTGTGTCACAGGACAGTTGTTATCATGCAGTTAAAATTTATTTATTTTAAAAAAAAATTTTTTTTAACGTTTATTTATTTTTGAGAGACATAGAGACAGAGCGTGAGCAGGGGAAGGGCAGAGAGAGAGGGAGACACAGAATCTGAAGCAGGCTCCAGGCTCTGAGCCATCAGCACAGAGCCCGATGCGGGGCTCAAACTCACAGACCGTGAGATCATGACCTGAGCCGAAGTCGGACGCCTAACCGACTGAGCCACCCAGGCGCCCCTAAAATTTATTTTTAATGTTTATTTTTGAGAGAAAGAGAGAGAGATAGAGGGAAAGAGAGAGGGAGAGAGAGACAGAGAGAGAGACAGAGAGAGAGAGAGAGAGAGAGAGAGAGAGAGAGAGACTGTGAGCAGGGGAGGAGCAGAGAGAGAGAGCGCCACAAAATCTGAAGCAGGCTTCAGGCTCTGAGCTGGCAGCACAGAGCCGATGTGGGGCTTGAACTCACGAACATGAGATCATGACCTGAGCTGAAGTCTGACGCTTAATGGACTGAGCCACCCAGGTGCTGTCCCTTCTTTTTAAAAGTTTTTTCTTTTAATGTTTCCAGCAGTTTAAAAATGGAAAGGTTAACACATGGCTTGACTGCGTATATGTATTAAACCAAATATCAGCTTTCGTTACATACCCTATTCATTGTTGGTCAGTAAGAACACATTAGGTTGGCTTTAAGGGAATCTGAAATGCAAAATATTACACTGAACAGGTCTTCATAAAACAGGAAAGTAAATTGAGAAATTGCTCCAAAGGACTAAAGACTAATACAACACAATATACGATCAACAGAATACATGTATAATATAATGTAATATATTATAATATAATATAATATGATATAATATAATCCTGAATACGTATAGGTGTCTTATGGAAATAAATTCTTGCTAAAGTAATTATGAAGATGAAATCAGTGCTCCTCCAACTAGAATTGTAAATAGGAGGATAGGATTTTCAACTTAATAGCAAGGAACAACAGGGATCGGGGTGGGACTGACACTCAGCAGGCAGATAAGCCTGGAAATATCAATGTCAAGATATTCCTGGATTCTCGAATCCCTTAAATTATTGAAAATATTTCCATGATTTTGATCAGTAAGTAACTAGAACACTTAGTTGTCTGGGATCTACTCTTTATTCATGGTAGTAAAAGAATAAATGAGACTAACGAAGAGAGGTCATAAAAGTCTACATTGTTACATGAAACAGCTGGACCAGGATCATTTTTAAAGATGTTAAAGAAACATGCTACAGGAGGGCATCAGCACGAGGCTTTTACAGACGAATCATCTTGGCTCCAGTCACCCCGTGAATCCCCTTTGGCGCTTATGTGCATCCTTCCCCAGCTGTGCTTGGTTATAGAGAAGTTTGTTTGTGTGTCATCTGTGGTTTTATGTATATTTGTCAGTTGGTTATCTACATGAAGGTTTTCCTTGCTATGGATAATTCGCAAAACATTTTTTAACCCTGGACCAGCTTCCTGCTGTAACTGACATGCTCTGTAGCCATGGCTCCTACCACTCAGTTGGTAAGTGCTTCAAGAATAGAAGCTCATTTTATACTATCCTAGATAAAATATAATTAGGTAAATAGATCTGTCAAGAATCGTATTAAAATTCCAAGCCAAATAGAAATGTCTTTGGAATTATTTGTGCTAAAGCTCCCTTCAATTGTCATTAATAATTAAAAGTGCTTCTCTGCGTTTATTCTCCCTTTCATTTTAAAATGGGGCCTATTAGAGTAGGATCATGTCTTCTTGGTATATAATAGCACATAAGTCACCACTGAGAGGGACACACAGTACAGACAATCAATGGATAATGGATGTGCCAACAAAATATCTTTACAAAATAATTGGACATGGGTATAGAACGGACACGAAGCTCTTATGCTAATGAGGAATCCTGGGTTATCTTAGGGATCAATTCAAAGTCTGTATTTCTTCCCAGTCCTATAGGACAGTCATTCACACATAAGGGGATAGTCTGTGGGATACTGGCCAATGGTGTAAAACAAATAATCATCTTACTACGGTGTAGATCTAGTTACATCTTATGTCCCAAATTGCTTCAGTTGTAGACTGTCTAGCCAAGAGGCAAAAGGTTCTGACTCTACCTGGTTCATGTGCTTATGTCTTTAGGGTCACACTATCATTTCCTAGAATTTTAATATACTGGTATCAAAAGGAATACTAAATAAAATATAATGCAACTCCTCATTTTACATTTAGGAAAATCAGTCCAAGAGAGATACTGTCCTATGATCATATTACTGGTTAATACTAGCTATGACAAGAGTCCAGATTCCTTACTAGTATCCTCTGATTCAGTGACTGAACCAAGCTGGAAACGTGTCCAGGTGTGCTGACAGTGAGGAGCCTGGAGCTCACTTTGAGTTCTATGTCTCCCTCTCTCTCTGCCCCTACTCCACTCATATTCTGTCTGTCTGTCTCTCTCTCAAAAAGAAATAAACATTAAAAAATAAAACAATAATAAAAATAGGAGTGGAGATAAACAAAATGGAGAATAGAAAAAAATACACAATCAACAAAACCCAAAGTTGGTTCTTCGAAAAGATCAATAAAATTGACAAACCTTGAAGTAGACTCCCCCCGCCCTGGGTGCTGGGAAGAATATACTCAAATTACTGCTGGGGAGGTATGGGCAGAATATACTCAAATTACTCAAACGAGGAATGAAACATGGGACATTACTGGGGCACCTGGTTGGGTCAGTTGGTTGAGCATCTGACTTTGGCTTAGATCATGACCTCATGGTCAGTGCATTGGAGCCCCGCATCTCTGGTTCTGTGCTGACAGCTCAGAGCCTGGAGCCTGCTTCAGATTCTGTGTCTCCCTCTCTCTCTGTGCCTCCCCGGCTCATGCTCTGTGTATGTGTCTCTCTCTCTCAAAAATGATTAAACATTAAAAAAAAAAAAGAAATATGGGACATTACAATGGACCTTACAGAAATAAAAAGGGTTATGAGGGAATACTATGAATGACTGTATGTCAACTAATTAAATAAGTAAGATGCAATGAACAAATTCTTAGAAAGACATGAACTACCAAAAACTGACACAAAAAGAAATAAAATATCTTAATAGCCTGTGACAAGGACTAATTCTTTTTTAGAAACGGCCCACAAAGAAAGGTCCGAGCCCAGATGGATTCACTGGTGACTCCACAGAACACTTAAAGAATAACTAATAACAATTCTTCACAAATCTTTCACAAAATGGGAGGATACGCTTCCTAAACCTGATTTAGGTTTATGGTTAGTCTTATCCTCACACCAAAACCAGAAAAAGACATCATAAGAAAACAAAATCACAGATCTATATCTCTTCAGAATTAGATGCAAAAACTTCAAAAATACTAGAGACCACATCCAGGAACATAAAAAAAGGATCATATGCCATAAATAAGATGGATTTTCAAGTTGGTTTAACATCCCAAACTCAATGAATATAATATACCGTATCAAAAGCATAGGATGAAAACCACACTGCTTTCTCAATAAATGTGGGAGAAGCATTTAACAAAATTCAACACCCTTTCATGATAAAAACACTCGACACACTAAGAATAGAAAGGAACTTCTTCAAACTGGTAAAGGGTAAGAAAATAACCACAGCTAACATTATACTTAATGGTGGAAGACCGAATGCTTTCTTCTTAAAATCAGGAATAAAACTAGGATGTTTGCTCTTGCTGTTTCAATATAACCTTTTACTGAAGGTTTACAGCACGGTACATTTATGGTCAACTGACGTTCAACTAGGGTGCCAAACAATTTAATCAGGGGAAGAATGTCTTTTCAGCAAAGCGACCTAGGACAAACGGATATCTCCATGAAGAATAAAGCTGGGCTCCGACCTCACACGATATGTGACAATGAATTCAAGTTGATCAAAAACATAAATACAACAGCTAACGTATTGCATTTTTAGAAAAAGCTATGGCATAAATCTTCGTGACCCTGGAGTAGGTAGTGGTTTCAGAGATAGGACACTGGAAGCACAGGCAAGAACAAGGAAAACAGACTGGACATCATCAAAATTATAATCTTTTGTTCTTCAAAAGATCCCATTAGGAAAGTGAAAAGAACCCACGGGAGGCAGGGAATTCTTGAAAACCATACATCTGGTAACGGGCCTTTATTTGGGATACATAAAGAACTCCTGACAGCTCAATAATAAAAAGATAAATCACCCAATTTAAAAAATGGGCAAAAGGATCTGAATAGAAATTTCTACAAACAAAATACGTACCTGGACAATAAGCATGGAAACAGATGCTCAACATCATTTCATTAGGGAATGAAAATCAAAACTATACATATTGCTTCATATTCACCAGGAGGACAATTTAAAAAAAGGACAATAACACGTGTTGACAAGGAGGTAAAGAAATTGGCAACTTCATACAATGTTGGTGAGGACGTAAGACAGTGCAGCCAGTTTGGAAAACAGTCTGGCATTCCTCAAAATGCAAGACACGGAATACCTATTTGACTCTGCAATTTGACTTGTTGGTATAGACCCACGAAAACTGAACAGACGTGTTCACAGAAACACTCGTATGCAACTGTTCATAGCAACTTTACCAAGAACACCTCAACAGTGAAAACAGACCGACGGTCCATCAACGGATGAATTACATAAAATGTGGCATATTCATGGAATGATATAGAATTTAGCAATAAGGAGAAAGTTCTGACGTGTTGCGGTGTGCGTGATCTTTGAAAACAATCTGCTTAGTCAAAAAGCCAGACCCAAAACGCCACACACTGTGTGATTCTGCTTCTCTGCGAAGTCCAGGAGACACGTGTCCACAGAGACAGAGAGTAGATGCGTGGTGGCTCAGGGCTGAGTTGGGGGGAATAGGGAATAGCTACTGAAGAGTGTGAGGCTTCCTTTTGGGTTGATGAAAATGTCTTAAAATTGACTGTGGTGGCGATTGCACAGCTGTATGGATATGTTAAAAATCAGTAAATGATACAATTTAAAACAAGTTATGTAGCATGTGAATTATATCACAATAAGGCTGTTATTACAATAAAAAATGAAACTCTGTTTTTAATAAAATTTGGAAATGCCTGAAGAACATAGCAGGACATACAAAGAAATGGACTGTGAGTGGGACAGGCAGGTGAGGGGTACCGAGAGAGGACTGTCATTCCTGGGGCAGAGCTGGTAGAGCAAAGAATCCTTCTAATTAGGTGGCATACGAAGAGGAAGGAAAAAAAAACACAGAAAAGATCAGTTTGGAACAACAAGTCCAGTTTCATGGTCTGAGGACCAAGCTTCCCTATGGCCAGCGTGGCAGCTCAGAGCGGCTAGGAACGGAAGGTGGAATGAGGAAGTAAGAGCCGTGACACGTTTTCTGGAGCTAGACCGTCCACGTGGCCAAGTGGAGAGCGTGTGTAAGACACACATTCCTGAAATGACGTCGTTTTGCTAAATGATGAGAAGCAAAAGCTCAGTCACTACACGAGAACTGGTACTGCGTAAGACACGCAGCTAGCCCCGAGCAAATTCATTCCCTGGGGCTGAGACACAAGAAGACATCAAAGACATCGGGACAAACTGCAAAGCGTGTCGTCCTGAGTTATTACCTTTGTTCCTTCCCTATAGTCTCTGTGCAAACAGCTGGAACAGGAAGAGTTTCCTATGTAATGATGAGTAAACATGAAGTAGGAGGAACATAAGACTTAGGAAAACATTCCCAAATTTGTTTTTTAAAGTGCAGCACACAGAAGACCACAGAGAGAGAGAGAGAGTGAGAACATATATCAGATAAGAAGTACTACAAGGCAGAGGCACCTGAGTGGCACAGTCGGTTAAGTGTCTGATTTCAGCTCAGGTCATGATCGAGTTCGAGCCCCGTCATGGGGCTCTCTGCTGTCAGTGCTGAGCCCACTTTGGGTCCTCTGTCTCCCTCTCTCTCTACCCGTCCATCCCTCTCTCTCTCAAAAATAAATAAACATTTTAAAAATTTACTACAAGGCAGATAAATGTATAACCATATATCCTCTAAGTAACAAGAGCCCCCCAAGGAATAAAGGGATAGAAGTACTCTGGAAAGAGGTAGTAAAACAAGAGAAGTAGCTGAAAAGTGAGTTTATAGATCCTGGGAAAATAAATGGAAAGAAATGGGAGGAAAAAATAAAATTGTCACAGAAATGAAAATCCCATAAAAATCAGCACACAAAACACAGGCTTTACCGAAAATATAATTAGAAGCACCTAGGATTCACTTGAGGAAAATGAATAAAATAAAATGTAAAGGGACAAATTTTTGGTTAATACTAGGAAAGGAAGAGTAATAATGAAAGATGAAAAATACAATTGGAAATCACAGACAACATTTTTAAAGATTCATGGTATAATAAGAAAATAAGGGGGCGCCTGGGTGGCTCAGTTGGTTAAGGGGCCGACTTCGGCTCAGGTCACGATCTCATGGTCTGTGAGTTCAAGCCCCGTGTTGGGCTCTGTGCTGACGGCTCAGAGCCTGGAGCCTGCTTCAGATTCTGTATCTCCCTCTCTCTCTGCCCTTCCCCTGCTCGTACTCTGTCTCTATGTCTCTCAAAAATAAATAAATGTTAAAAAAAATAAAAAAAAAAAGAAAATAAGATAAAAAGAGAGAGGGAGGCAAACCATAAGAGATTCTTAAATACAGAGAACAAACGGAGGGTTGCTGGGGGGGATGTGGGAGGGGGGATGGCTAAATGGGCAAGGGGCATTAAGGAGGACACTTGTTGGGATGAGCACTGGGTGTCATATGTCAGTGATGAATCCCTAAATTCGATTCCTGAAATAAAAAAGTTAATTAAAAATAAATTAATTAAAATTAAAAATAAAGTATTTTTAAAAGAGAAATAAAGTATTTTTAAAAGAGAGAATGAAATCTACAGAGAGCATAAACATCCAGTGAGTACCTGCAGAAGCTAATAAGCCTGAGTATATTGTAGTGAATTCATTGGAAAATAACAACAAAGAATTCTGTGGGTGTCCAGGCGAACAAAAGGAAATCGAGGTGACCTCAATCCTCCTAGCTGTAGTATCTCCATACCAGGAGGTAACAGATTCACGTCTGCAAAATCCTCTGGAGAGGAAGGTATGACTCAGTAACTGTCACACCCAGAAACACTGCTATACAGACGGAGGTATCTATTTCCCAAAAAAACACCACCTCTGGGATTTTAATTCTCATGGGCATTTCTTTAAAAATGGTGAAATGGGGGCGTCTGGGTGGCTCAGTCAGTTAAGCGGCCAACTTCGGCTCAGGTCATGATCTCACAGTCTGTGAGTTCGAGCCCCGCATCGGACTCTGTGATGCCGGTTCAAAGCCTGGAGCCTGCTTTGGACTCTGTATCTTCCTCTCTCTCTGCCCTTCCCCTGCTCATACTCTGTCTCTATGTCTCTCAAAAATAAATAAATGCTAAAAAAATTTTTTAAAAATGATGAAATGATAAACTTCCATCAACCAAGAGGCAGATATGGTAAAACGAAGCCTTGGAAGACACCGAGTTCATGCAAATGCAGAACTTGGTCTAAACAACTCTGAGACTCATAGAACAGAACGTAAGTACTATTATTTACTACAACACATAAATAATATGACCACTATAGTTTGAGGGGGAACATGGGGTAGAGAGAGTGGGAGGTAATACGAGAGATCAGAGTTTCTTACATCAGGGACATAAGTCAACTGATAAGTGTTTAGAGCTTAAAAATAAAATTACGGTGGAAGAATTATTCTATTATCCTTCATGTGACAAATACCTGTTAAGCTCTACTCTTACACGCAGGTACTAAGGAGGCATTAGTGAGCAAAACCAAGCTCCTCCTGCCCATGTCCTAGTGGGGAAGACAGAAAACAAACAAAGAATATGATCTCACACGGTGACGGGCGTGATGAAGGAAAGAGCAGGGTGGTTCAGAGTGCTGGGGGTGGACCGTGAACTATTTTACAGAAAGTAGTGCAGGAAGGTTTCTCTGAGCAAGTGGCATTTCAGCAGGCAACTGAATGATGAAGAAAAATTATGAAGATTTGGGGGATGGGCAATCCAGGCAGAGGTAGGGCTTCGAGGTTGCAGGTGATTCACCCGTGTGGCTGACCAAGTGGGCCACACAGAGAGGTGAAGAGAGGTGGGTGAGGGCTGGACAGCACAGGGGGCTGCAGACGCTGTGGGGAGTCAGTTTCGTCCTAAGTGTGATGGGGAGCCACCAGAGTTAGAGCAGGGGAGTGACTAGATGTGTATTTCAGAATATGAAACACCCTACCGTGTGGTCAGTGGAAAGTTCCATGTGGACGTGGAAGGATCGGCCACGGGCGGTTGCACTGGTGGAGAGAACTGCTAGTTGTTTGGATCTGGTGAGAAGGTGGGTTTAGGATAGGTCATAAGGATGGCAGTGACAGGACCTCATTTTTAACTACAAAATACATTCTTCTGGATGATTTGTGAGGCTCAATGAGATGTGGGGGGGCACGGAGGAAGGGAAAAGTCTCCCGAGGTGTCTGCATCAGCAGCTGAGTGCTTGGGTCCTTTCCCGGTAATGCCCAAGGCGGGCGAGGGGCAAGTCGGGTCGCGCCAATACTGAGATGAGTGTTACACGTCTGAAGGGAGATGTTAATAGCAAGATGGACATGTAAGTTTCGAGCTCAGGGCAGAGGGTGGTGTGAGTGATTGGAATTTGGAAGGCATTAGCATATAGATGGTATTTAAAGCCCTGGAAATGAAGAGATCACCTAGCATGCAATTCACAGTGAAGATATTCACATCGTGACTCTTAGCTGCAAAGATCGTAAGCATCGAAGATGCCTGGTCTGGGCGTGGAGCCTTGATCAAGTCTCTTAAACTCACCATGAGTTTGGTAGCTAATCCAGAAAGTAAGTAATAAGCACCAATCCTTAATCCTCCTAGGGCTTAAAGGGGCCCTGTTATAATTATCGAGTTGCCTAGAAGGTGAAGTCAGATACTTTGTTTCCTGTGAAAGGTTGCCTCTTTTATTAAGATCTTCAGAAGAATGCAGAAATTAACTAGGACAGTTCATGATTCCTCAAATTGCACGGTTGAATGGAATCCACTTAAGCAGATGTTTGAAACTCTACACTTATTTGTAGGTTTCCTAAATATGCAACAAACAGTTTAAGCACCCAAGCTACTGCACTTATAACTGGAGAGACAGCACTTTCTCTTGCCGCTCCTGATGGTGAAGAAACACGAGAATGAAATGTGTCCTGTGCAGCCACTCTCTCAAAGCACGGAAAATTGTCTGCCTTAGAAAATAGCCTTGTGGTTGTCAGGGGTTGGGGGTAGGAGAGAAAGGGGTGTGTGTTACTGTTTAATGGGTACAAAGTTTCAGTTACGGGAGATGAAAAAATTCTGGAGATAGATGATAGTGTCTGTACAACCTGAATGTACTTAATGCTCCTGAACTGTACACTTAAAATTGGTTCAAATGGCAAATTTTATGTTGTGTATATATTACCGCAAAAAAATTTTTTTTTTGGTTTAACAACAACAAATTCAGTCTGCCTTATAATGTAAACTCAACCCTTCGGGATGTACAAATACAGTGTTCTTCCACAAGCTGAGAAGAGTAACTCTATCTTTCAGCCCGTCTTGAGTCATTATTTTTGACTGGAGGTACCCAAGCATACCCCTTTTCCTTAAGCAACTTATACCTTTTGCATATTCATTACAACATATGCATTAAATGGGGTTTTAAGATGAATCCAGTCTAATTTCTCTAATAAAAAAGTGATTACTAGCTCCCATTATTGCCTAATGTGGTTGGCTAATTACTTATTATAAAATGAAAAGAAGTCTTACTGAGGGGATATTAGTAAGTGGCTTTCTCTGCAGTGGGGGTGTGTGTGTGTGTGTGTGTGTGTGTGTGTGTGTGTGTGTGTGTGTGTGTGTGTGTGTGTGTAATCTGCTATTTTTCATGCACCTTCAAAAATTACCATCTTATACCCCCATTTCTGATAACTACTTCAAATAAGTAAATATTGTAGCTTTTTGTTAAAGTACAGCTCGAGGCCTATAGCTACATGATACAAAAACAGCCAAAAGTAATGAATAATTAAAGTCATTAATTAGTTATTTTAACCATTTGGTGTAAAGTAACTATTTTGGAATTTACTTGAGCAGAATTAACTTTGGGATTTGACGGTCATCCCCCCACACCATTTTCTCCATGAAACTTTTTCTCTATGAAAATCAGACCTACAACAGTGTCTAGAATTTCGGCCGCTCCTCTGGCCATGCCTGGGAGCTGCAGCTGGCTGACCCGAATAGGCCAGGCCACAGCGGGGTGCCATGTGACTGGGGGCCATTAGCACCCAGCTGAGTGAGACACATCCTCCGGCCACCTGCAGCAGCAGGGCCGATGCCTACAGGCTTTGCAGTCCTGGTTTGATCATTCCATGCATTAGGTGAAAGCCCCACCCCCCCTCAGGCAGTCAATTTCTGCTGTGCCGTCAGCCCCATCATTTGCTGTGTTATTTCCTGCCCAGACGCAGCGGCCTGTCCACCAACCCCTGAAATCCTTCCACTGTGCTTCTGAAACCCATAAAGCTCCCTAGGCTCTCTTCCCCCCATCCTGCCTCCCGCCCTGTGCCCTGACTGCTGCCTCCCCTGCAGTCTTGTCCAGGGGCCGCTGCCTCTCTCTCATCCAGGTGACCCAGGTTGGTTGGTGGCACAGAGGCCTGACCCTCTAAGGCCACGTCCTTACTCTGACTTTGGTCATGCTTGTGCCCTGTCCCCTTCTCTGCCTTCTCCTTGTCGCCATCTTGACCTCTCCCACCTCCCCTCTCTGGGCTCCAGACCACTCATCTAACACAATGGCGTCATTTTTTTTTTTTAATTAAAGAAAATTTTTTAATGTTTATTTTTGAGAGAGAAACGCAGAACGTAAGCAGGGGAGGGGCAGAGAGAGAGGGAGACACAGAATCCGAAGCAGGCTCTGGGCTCTGAGCTGTCAGCACAGAGCCCGACCTGGGGCTCAAACTCACGAACGGTGAGATCATGACCTGAACTGAAATCAGACGCTTAACTGACTGAACCAGCCAGGCGCCCCAAAGTGGTTTCATTTCTACTGATTTATCTCCTTGTTTTTATAATCTTTTCCTGTCCGTTTATATCCTTACTTCTACCCATGGTCATTGCATGCTCTCTAGCTCCCTGAATCTGGAATTCAAGCATCTCCAACTCCTACCACGGCCTCCGAGTTTCTGGCTTCTCTGTCACTTACCCTACACCTGCTTTACCCATTTTCTCCCCCCCCCCCAACTCCTCTCTAGGGGACTTTGTTCTGGCTTGTCACCTGTTACCCTGCCTACCTAGCAAGTTTTAGGGCACCGGGTAAGATCCACGTGACTGAGTTTGTGGGGTCCTTTTAGTTCTCATCTCATCTGACCTGTAGCATCTGATCTCTCACACTGACTTCTCGGCAACATTTGGCTCCTTTGTCCTGAACCATTTTCTCGTGGCTTTACTTGTTCTGGAGGCTGCCTGTTGAAATATGCTCTTTTGCCTGGGAACTAAATGTTGGAGTGTCTCAAAGGTGACTTTTAGGGACTCTTGTCATGTTAATTCCTCTCCCCAGGTGACCCAGAGCTCCGTCAACTATACCCAGAGGTCCCCGGAATGTCTACATCTGGCCAAGACTCGCTTCTGAGAGCCAGATGGAGGCGTGCAAATTCGCCTACTTGCTCTCTGCATTGCGGTATCTCAAAGCCACATCCAACTCAGCATTTTCAAATATGAAACCATGGTTTTCCCTCACGAAACTGATCCTCGGCCATCGTTCTTCCTCTTGTTTATGTAAATAAGAACGCACATGCGTCCCGGGCGACTCTCTTATCCTTAATCCCCATGCCCACTCAGTCACAAGATCCTGCCTGTTTCACCTACTAAAGCTATCTCTCCGTACCCACCATGACCGCTGTGGCACAAGCCAAAGTCCCCTCCCAGCCGGACTTCGGCAACAGTCTGCCAAGCACTCGAGCTGGCTCTCCTCTGTTCTCAACACTGCAGTCAGTGTAATTTTTAAAAATACAAATCTGGTCATGCCACCTGTCTGCTGGAAAGCCTTCGGTGGTTTCCTGTTCTCTTAAAATAAAGACTCTTTAATCTCTCATTCATTTCCCACTGTGCTCACTAGCTTTTGGCACTCCAACCATACTCAAGCTTGGTTTGTTTTTGTTTGTTTGTATGTTTCTTGAACACGCACATTTTCTTAGGCCTCACGGCCTTTGGACTTCCATTCCCTCCGGCATGAAATGTTCCTTTCTCTCTTCACTATGATCCCAGCTTTAGTTCCTTTGGATCCCAACTCCAACATCATCTCTTCGGGGTGGGTTTCACTGACTCCCCCCTCCATTAGCAGCCCCGTGGACTTAAACTTGCCTTTTATATCTCCTCATAGCCCTACCCCCTAGTTTATTTTATATCATTGTCCAAGTTGTGGTCTACACTTACTAATACGATTATTTGATTAATTTCTCTGTCTCAGCTCCACAGGACAGGCTGGGGTCTCTTTCAACTCCTGGTAGTATCTGCAGTGCCCAGAACAGTGCTGAGCACGCAGGTGTTCAATGACTATCTGCTACATCAATGGGTCAATAAACGAATGGCATATGGGGTCATGCTTTTGCATGAAACACGAAACAAATTCAAGTTCCTTGAGAAAGATAGACATGATTTCAAAAACTCGGTAGTGACATCAAATCATCTGCTTTATATGCAAAGTCAAGGGTCATCTTCTCCCCATAACATTCCCAGAGGTCATAACCTTAAACCATTGTTTTCAGCTCATAGATGATATAGATCTAATTTTTCCGTTGTACCTTTTTTCTTTTTATTTAGCTTTATTGTGTTACATGATCTCTGTTATGGGTTGAACTGTATACCCCTCACCCTCAAATTCGCATGTTAAAATCCTAACCCCGAATACCTCAGAAAGTGACTTTATTTGGAAAAAGAGTCACTTCCCAGTTGTAGTTAGTTAAGATGAGGTCACTAGGGTGGGCTCTTACCCAATACGAGTGGTATCCTGAGAAAAAGGGGAAATGTGGAGAGAGCTAGACACTCGCCTAGGGAGAAGACCACAGGAGGATGTAGGGAGACCTGAGAGTGATTAGTCTACAGGCTAGAAACGCTAAAGGTTGCCAGGACACCACCCGAAGCCAGGCGAATGGCCTGGGAATGGATTCTTGCCCGCAGCCTCAGAAGGAACTAGCCCTGTCTACACCTCGACTCCAGACCTCCAGCCTCCAGAGCCGTGAGACAATAAATCTCTGTTGTTGAAATCACTCAGGAAATGAATACAGGCACTAAACAGAATTTCGAATTTCCTATTTCATTTGGAGGGAACCAAACAGCTGAGTCTCTGGTCATGGTAAATCTTTCTATGAAAGATGTTTCTATGAAACATTTCTATGAAAAAATTATTCTTAAATGGAAAGCTTAAAAAATATGCCTGCACTTTCATAAACAATGAAGGAATTAGACCCAAACAAAAAACAACAGCAACTAAATTCTCTGGAAAACCTATGATTTGAAGGGTAAGGAGTTAAAGGATAGTTGCATGAACTCACTACTAATTACATGGTCCCACAAGTACCAAAAAAACATATATAATATTTTATATACAGTAATATTTTATAATATTTTATATATAGGATATATATATTCTACATATATACTATCCTATATCCTATATATTACATATATATACATACACATATATATTCTATACATAGAATATATCTTATATATATTCTATATATTACATATATGTGTGTGTGTGTGTGTGTGTGTATTATATATATATAAAATAGGGACACAATTTAGATGTCAGTATTAATTTATAACATTATGCATTCTTTTCTTGATTACACCCTAAGGATAGTTTAGATAAAAACTAAGTTTTTTCTTTGACAAATGCTTGCTTCATGTATTTATTTTGCAAGTGTCAGGGTGGCTGTTACTGTTGAGTGTCTTGAACGTTGTGTGACCATGTGTGGAGCCATAGGGACAGTTTGCCCAGGATTTCCCTGGGCCTCCATTCCTTCATATTACCTCCTCTACAGTACCTGGAAAATTATAGTTACGCATTCAATGGTACTCTGTGTCCCACGAGGAGCCTTTCACACTCAAAACCAGGGGCGCCCGGGTGGCTCAGTTGGTTAAGCGTCTGACTTCAGCTCAGGTCATGATCTCCCGTTGAGCCCTATGTTGGGCTCTCTGCTGTCACGCACATACCCTGCTTAGGATCTTCTATCTCCCTCCCTCTTCTCTCTGCCCCTCTCCTGTTCACGTTCCCTCCCTCTTTCTCTCTCAAAAATAAACAAAACATTTAAAAAGAACCCAAAAGCAAAAACATACGTCCTGAGATACATATCCCGATGCTTTATTATCTAGCAGATGCCACTTCCTAGACTTCTCTTCCATGAGTTGGCCTTGGAAAGCCTGTTAGTTTGCTGGGAGGAGAGGACAGTGAAGCATCCAATGGGCGTCTGCAATGAGCTCGGACCGGTGTTGTCCAAGACAACCAACTCACGCTCAACCCGAAGCATTCACTTGCTGACGGCAGCCCTGAAAGTATTCTCATGCATCTTATTTCTTTTTGCCTGGGTGCCATGCAAGAATTCAAACTAGAGCCAGTCATTACTTTTAAGGACCCGAGAAAGGAAGCTTTATTTCCAAAGTATACTGTGTTTGGGTTTTCAGTGGCGGGATGTGAATCTATAGAGGTTTAAATATTGACTTGAGAAATACTCTAAGTCTTAAAACTTTTTTTTCCCTAAACACGTAAATCTTTAAATCACTTCTGTTGCTTTTTTTTAATGTACGTATGTATATCTTAATTAATTAATTCCATATAGGGAACGCAGCTGCTGTTGATTCTATGAGGACGCTTGGTGAGTGATTTTCATCTTCATCTCCGAGCAGTGAGGACCTATATCAAGCGAGGACAGGCAATTTTGCAGACTGACATTCTGCTCCTTTGGAAATGGCCGTGTTGCCTCAGTGCCTGTCATTCAGAGCAGCTTTAAGATTAGCTGTCTATATTCTGTCTTATCCCCAGCACTTTCATTTACAAATATTTGATGATAAATAATTGCACATGCCAAAAGACCCTTGAAAATCATTTGCAGGAGGTACGCGAGGTATGTAGAAAAATTATTTTGTGGCATGAGGCAACAGGAAAAATAACTACACCTAATATCACCCTATGTAGGCACACACTGCATTCGAGCGAGATTTGTACTTGCTAAAGGGGAATAAATTATACTTTCAAGGGCTCCCACGATTTCTCAGAAGTCAGATGCTTTTCTGTTCACTTTTAAAAATTCCCATGTAAGGAAGGCAGTTGAAGAAGGCAGACTTTGGGTGAATTTCTGATGACTGGCAAGGAGAGAGCAAGTTTTTAAGGCAGGCTCGCAGATATTTCAAAACCCATCTCTCTGCCACCACATTTGCTACTCTGCCAAAAGGCTCCTAGACTACTTTCAATTAGATACGTCAACTTCCCCGAGTCTAGGATTTTCAAAGAATGCCGTAAAAATTTAAATACAGGCTTTGGGGGTCAGAAAACATGGCTAGGAGTCCTGGTTCAGTCCTGTATGAGTTAGATCAGAGCATGTGTCTTTCCACGTTTGGCGACTGCTATCAAAGAACCCTTGAGGAAATGAAGCTACATTATTCTAATATAACCTAGAAACCATCAGACAAAGTGTAAAGGATTATTGTTTGTTTAAGCCCTTTCATTCACAGAGACAGAGATTTTTTTTTTCTCTTACTGCATGCTTCTCCTTCACTTATATATCCAAACTTGTAAACATGGGGAGAACCAATGTGAAAATTCCCATTGGTCTCTCACGTGTGACATTCACACGATATTAATCTTATCAACACCTTATATTTATTTATATTTACTTTCAGTCTCTACGCCTCCTTCAATCCTTAGTCGATGTACATAAACACTAAGGGATGGGCCCAGGGGGAGGTGCTTAGCAGCACCGACAAAACCAGCTGCGGCAGACACATAATAGTTCTGGAAAATTATAGCCGCTATAAGCTTACTTTCTTTCACTGAATTTTTTATTCACTGTTATCTGGAGGGTGCATCCTCTCCGAAATGGTTGCATTATTTACAAGAAAAAAATGGTGGCACGCTAATGGCATAGCAGGAAAAGAAGAACTTTGGTAATTCTCCCAGCCTTTTTTAAGCTATTTTTGTGGACGGCTTCTGTTTTCATTATAAAAGGTCGTACGACCACAAACATATGAAGTTTTAAGAAATTTGATTGAACAGCTAACTTAGGTATGTTCTTGAATGAGTAATACTTCTTGGGAGGCATATCTTGAAGGCTCTGTAATGACTGTGTATAACTGGATCTTCCACACGTGGTTTCTCCTTGCCATGCACACAGTACCGTGGGGACAGACCACAGGTTTGTTGTTATGCGTCCTTATGTGTGTTGCAAAAGACAGTGATACAATCACTGCTTGAATTTCATAATATATTTATCCCTTTTGGGAACAGGTGTAAATTCAAGCTCGATTCTCCCATCAGGAAACCGGGGTGCCTCCCGGGTCACCATGGATCATTGAAACTAAAGGTACTTCTACCCTGTTGGTGACCACAAGGTTGACAATCACTACTTTCCTCTACATTTTAGTTCCATGGAAAATACGTCCCAGCTTTTCTAGCATTACGTTGATATAAAATAATTATTCCAGAATATAAATACTAAGCAACTGTTTTGTTCACTTAGGTTATTGTTTGTGTGTGTATGTGTGTGTGTGTGTGTGTGAGAGAGAGAGAGAGAGAGAGTGAGAGGAAATCCCAAGTGGGCGCTACGCTGTCAGCGCAGAGCCCAAAGAGGGGCTCGATCTCACTAACTGTGAGGTTGTGATCTGAGCCTAAATCAAGAGTCGGAGACATTTAACCAAATGTTTAACCCAGTCGCTCTAGTGTTCCCTCAGCTTTCATTATATTTTCTCCAAGTCATTCTGTGAGCGTGTCAAGTACATAAAGAATGGAGCATGGTGGCAACAAAGTAAATTGTGTTTCAACATTTATTTCTTCAACAAATCATCTATCTTCTCTTTCTTCCAACTTGTGACTACCATATTGAAAAATATTACAGTGCCACTCATGTCTGTTTAGAAAAGCACCAGAGAAAGGAATGAATATCTATGTCCAGTGGCACGGTAATCCAAAGGCAATAACATAATTTTGAAAACTAAATAGGCACATGAGTTTAGGGATAGAATGGGGACTTAATGCTGCAGCCATGACTCAGATGGAAGTATTTCTGAAGTTCAATTATCTTCACATTTCTTTAAAATATCTAATCCCATCAAATCACACGAGTTCTCTGAAAGAGTGAGCTGGAATAAAGGAAGAATAAACCAAAGGGAGTAAGGTAGGAAGAAAAAGATAAATGTGTGTGTATAAATAAGCTCTATAAGAAAGAGATGTGGGATCAGGCCCACAAACATTTGAAAGATACGTCAGGATGAAGACGTATTATTTGAGACACCGAATACAGAAAAAAGTGACGCACTAAAGGAAAACTGCAGGAAGTGAATAAAATGCCAATGTATATTCCTGCTATGAGAAATAATACATGTTATATGTGCATATGTTTATATGCAGGTGGGCCTAAAATTCCTACCACCATGTTAGATTATGTGAAAAAGCCCTCATCATCCAAATATTAACAGTGAGAGAAAACTTATTGGACCACTATTAGTCATTAAGGTCATGGTGTAGATTATGTTGTCAGTTTTATGACCCTTACTTACAAAGACCTTGAAAACAAAAGGAATTCCCTGAAGTGGGCTGGAGAGGATGGAGGGCAGAGGCCCAGTGCCCACGCTGCTGCCCTACACGGCTGCCCCAGGTAGGGACATGAGGTTGACCCTGGAGGTAGGATTGCTGGGTAGGTCCCCAGGTTCCCTTTGTTTGGGGTCATTCTTCAGGGATGTCATTTCCATGGGGGTGAGGGGGGCCTTTTTAGGAATTAATGATGGCAAACCTTCCAACATTTGTCATTCTATATTCTTCTTCTTTCTTTCTTTCAATGTTTATTTGAGAGAGAGAGAGAGAGAGAGAGAGAGAGAGAGAGAGACAGAGAGGGAGAGAAAGAAAGAGAGAGAGGGAGAGAGGGAGGGAGAAAGAGGAGAGTCAGTGAGAATCCCAAGCAGTCTCCACACTGTCAGTTCAGAGCCCAGTGCGAGGCTTGATCTCCAGAACCATGAGATCATGGCCTGAGCTGAAATCAAGAGTTGGATGCTTAACCGACTGAGCCGCCCAGGCGCCCCCTAAACTGTTCTTTGGAAGGTGATCTTTCAATTCCACATAAAGGACAGGAGGGTCTTATTTTTTCTCTCCTGTAGACATCTCCACTCCAGTGATTTAAAGAATACGCTGTCCTTAAGGAGATTCCTGGGTTTCATGTGTTCCCAAAAGTGATGGTTGTTTAGATCTAAAGGAGGGGTAAATTTTTTCTCTTTCCTTCCTTTATAAATTCCCAACAGTATAAGAGGTAAAATATACAAATACATTGGGTTTGACATGCTGTATTCTAATACATACCAACAAGTGAAATATAGTCATTACTTATGAATAGTACGGAATTCTGCTTCACTCTTTTTTCCCCTCTACATTCCTTTCCTCCAAAAGGCCCTTCTGCTCTCTACCCTTTTCCCCTCTGTGAGACAGGAAACAGCCGGCCATTTGCACTTGACTGTAACATAATCACTATGATAAATATTGATCCAGTTCTTCTGCATTCATAGGATGGCAGAATCTTCAAGTTGAAATGACCTTTTGAGGGCATCTGTCTTCGATCACTTCCTAAACAAGATTTCTTCTGCATAATATGCGGTGATATCTGAGACACTTCCAGTACTTTGCAATACGGTTTAATTATTTTACTAGGGAACATTTTCCAGGGATAACAACTCTAATTTTTCCTATACTGAGTCAAAAGCTTACTTTCCTGTAGCTTCTGTGCACTGAGCTTGGTTCTTCACATGAAACAATATACCAAATAAAGCTATTCCCTCATCTTTATTTCAGACCTTCAAAATTCAGAAAACAGGCCCCTGTTCCCCCTACATCTTCACTTCCCAAGCTAATCATTCCCCATTCCTTTGATGTCATCTCTGGATGTTAGTCAATAACACCTTAAATACGGGATCGAGGAATAGGCGTAATACATGCATAATGCCACGCATATGCTCTGCAAGTACTAAGTACGGAGGGACTAGGGTCTCTTCGATTGGAACACTTCTCGTCTATTGATTCAGCCTGGGCCCATAATAGCTTTTTGAGTGGTTGTGTCATGCTGTTATATCAGTGCCTTTTAAATGTGTCGAGGAAGCAGGGCTCTGAGACGTCATGGGACTCTTTTTGGAATATAGTGAAACTCTGAGTAGCACTCATTCTATCTTTTGAACCGGGATCAATTGTGCTGGCAGGAAATACGCCCATATTAAATGTATCCAGACTTCCACATCTCCCAAGGGAAGAATTACTTTTAGAGAATTATGGCTCAGAGATTTTTCCAGTAGTATTTGTGTTTCTTTTCCCTTTTCATACCTTTTTACAGGGCTAAGAAAAATTTATTGGCGAAACGCATAAAATTTTGGGAAGATATCAGTTAAAAATCTGCTTGCCCTCTTAAGATATCATGAAAAGATTACACCATCATTAAATTTTAATGGCAAAGCTCTTGGTACAGTCTTTGCAAGCACAGAGTTCCCTGAGAATAAGGTTTGAGAACCCCTGTCCTATACTAATTATATTTTACATAGGTCAGAAGAGTCAGCACAGTAAATGAAGGAAGCACTGAGGGCCATTCTGGATACTGAGTTTAAATCTGCTCTATACTGACTTCGTGACCTTTGGAAAGTCACCTAACTTCTCTGACTTCAGTTTTATTATCTATCAAGCAAGGAAGTTAAGTTTGTCCAGTGTAGAGTCCAATGCGTTGCCTGAACTCATGACTCTGAGATCAAGACTGTGTTGAGATCATGACTGAACCACCCAGGTGCCCCTAAGTTTGATGATTTTTAAGGCACATTTCTATTTTAGTCCACTTGGGCTGCCATAACAAAATACCACAGACTGGGTAGCCTAAACCACAGATATATATTTCTTCCAGTTCTGGAGGCTGGAAAGTCCAAGATCAAGGTGCCCGTTGATTCGGCTCCCGATGAGAGCTCCTTTGCTAGCTAACAGATGGCTGCCATCTTGCTGTGGGAAAAGAGGGTCCTCTCATGTCTCTTCTTGTAAGAACACTTTTCCAACTGGATCAGGGCCCTGCTCTTAATACTTCGTTCAAACTTAATTACCTCCATAAAGGCCTTGTCTTTGTGACATAGTCACATTGGTGGTTGGGTGTTAATTTGTGAATTTTGGGAGGAATCAAACATTCAGTCTGTAATGATTTCCATCTTAAAATTCTATTGCTTTAACTTTCTCAGCCTGTGTTCTTAAAAATTTAAACCATGTTAAGTCATGTCTGCCCCATTATATACTATATTGAACCCAAAACCAAATTATTATTTCCCTCATGGAATATCTTATTTATTCATAACTGAGTTGATAACTGAGTATCTGCTATCCATCAGACATTGTCCTAAGTTTGGGAACTGGTTAACAAAAAGTGACCAAAATCTGCTCCACATGGAGCTCACATGCTACTGGGTAAGACAATGAGCAAGAGTAAAATATATAATGTGCTAGACCCTATTAAGAGTTAAAGCACCAAAGTAAAGGAGGAAAGAGGGTTATCACATATTGAGATGGGGGAGCTGGAAGTCTGGATGGAAGCCATGTGGGTGTCTGAGGGGAGAATATTCCAGGCAGAAGGTACAGCAAGTATCAGAGGGTCTGAGTAGGAGCATGGTTGACTGTTCAGGAAACAGGACAATATCACGGGAACTGAGTGAATGAGGGTCAGGGGACTAGGAGATGAGGTTCAAGAGGTTACAGGAAACACATTCTGAGATTCTGGTTGATCATAAGAAAGACTTGGTTTTACTGACTGGAATGGAAAGGCATGAGAGAGCTTAGACAAGAAGAGGGTCAGGGTGTGGTTTGTGTTTCTATCATTGCTTTTGGACTGGGCCTTGAGGAGAGCTCAGAGGGAGCAGGAAGAAGGGGAGGGACCAGTTAGGAGGCCACTGCCATAGTCCAAGTGAGAGATGAGGCTTGAACCTCCGTGGTGGCAGTGAAGATGTCGAGAGGTAATCAAATTCTCCAAAGAGTGTGAAGGTAGAAACAGCAGAATTTGCTCCTGTTTTGGAGCTTGTATTTCTGATTAGGTCTAGCAAATTCATCTTCAATTCCAATGATTTTTTTCTAGCATATTAGCTATAGTTCTGGTTTGTGTTTATCTGTAAGGAATATGACTACTGTCCTTATCTAAGTGTTCCTACAAAATCTCAGCTGGGCTTAGGTCATGAACACCTCTGTACCAGCACAAACTGTCTCCATTTTTACTTGCTTGACGAACAATCGGTCGTCCATCAGTGCAGCTGAGCTCAAGTCAATTCAGGTCTCTGTATTTTAATTTGTTTCTGAACATCTCCCAAGAGCACGAGGTCTCGGGCTGGGCACAGGGGTGGTGGTGGCGGCATTGGGCAGAGGGCATTCACATACAACCAAGACATAATTCTCCCCAAGAAATGCTGAACATCCAGCAGAGGTTGGACACAATCACAAAAATGGTGAGTGGTCTGTAATAAAGGCATTTTAGGGGAATGGCTAACTAGCCTGTGGGACCCCAGGTGATGAGGGATCTAGCTGACATGCTAGGGACCGACTCTGTTGCCGGCAGTGGGAGACGTGAGAGGTTCTAGGCTGTGGAATGGCGTGGCCGTATCTGTGACGTAGGACACCTCTCCAGAGGCAGTGCAAAGAACAGCCTGAAATGCTGGAGGGCAGGTAGGTTACTGTCACCCCTGCTCAGTTGACAGGCAGGCAACACTGGGAATGAAAGAAAGGGATGACTGTTAGAGAATTCTGAGAGCAAAGCTGACAGAATCGCTTGCGGAATCAGATGTGAGGAATTAGATTAAGGTAGGAGTCAATTCAGATGCCTGAACTGTGCAGCTGTGCCATATTCCACGTTGAGAAAGACAAGACAAAAGGAAAAGCTTGTTTTGAGGAAAAATCATATCGAGTTAGGGACACTGGGGCCGCAGCCTCATACTATTAAATCTCAGTCATAATCATGAGGTCATAGTTTTCCTCTGGTTCTAAAACTTCAAGGTCATTGGTACTTTCAAATGCTGTTGGTAGCAATAAAAGTGTTACAACATATTTTAAAAGCATAACATGATGCATACACAATGACCTAGTTTTATCTCACTCCTGAGAATTTATCTAAAACTCTGATAGTTGGTAAATTCCATCCAAGAGGTCTCTCACTGAAATTCTGTCATTATGAAACACTGGAAGTAACCTGAAATTCATCACAATGGGGGAACGGTAGACTGATTAGACTATGGTCTGAACTAACTGTAATTATCCAATAGAAATATTATGTTGGACAACATTTCAACATGGAAAACTATTGGTATAGTTTTCAGGGATACAGAAAGGACGCAAAATACATTTAAGTCACAAGTGTATGCTGATTTAAGGAATCATACAGTAAAGGTTACAAAAGATCTTAGGAACGTGAAAAAAATGAAGGTGATACCTGCCTGCAGTTTGGAGCAGATGAGTTCAAATGCCCCTGAAAATACCTACGGAGATACAAAGAGAAGTGAAAACCAGTGACATCACTGAAAATGAGAAATGATACCCTATATGTCGGAATGTGAATAGAATTCTTAAATACTATGTCACATGGCCTCCACGTGGCCGCCACCTAGAAACAAAGCAAACCCAATGACTTAACAAAATAGAAAGGCAACTTGGTTTTTTGTTTTTGTTTTTGTTTTTTGTTTTTTTTGGTTTTTTTTTTTTTAGTGCTTATGGTACATTATTGCTCTGGGTCTCATCTTAAATTGAGCTTTAAGAGAATATAATACCTTAACTGTATCTCAGCCAACATCTCACCAGAGGTCTGCTATCATTTTGTCTATTTAAAAAAATTTTTTGTACCACCCCCAAAAGGCTGGATTATATTCCTTTCCTGATTATTGTAATGTATTCTTGCGAAAAATTTTTTAACTAAAATATAGTTGACACATAATGTTACATTAGTTTCAGGTATACGATGTGGTGATTCAATGACTCTCAGGTCATGCTATGTCCACCACAAGTGCTATCACCTGTCACCATACAACTAATACCATTGCCTGTATTCCTTATGCTGTACCATTTATCCCTGTGACTTACTCATTCCATAACTGAACATGTACCTTCCACTCTCCTCACCCACTTTGCCCATCCCCCACTTCCCTCTGGCAACCACCAGTTTGTCCTCTGTATTTACGAAGCACCCTGTTCTTCTAACTATGGCATTATCCCTACCTTACAGATGACATCCCTGAATCAACCACAAAGTGCTCATTCAGCCCACTATTGAATAAGAGTCCTTTGTCAGCGTTATATGTTGTTAATACCTTTATTTCTGTGACTTCTCTTTCCATTTTCTTTATGGCATCTCTTTGTTGTACAGAGGTTAACTCTTTTTTTCATTACCATTTGTGTTTTAGTCAAAAACATATTCCATCCCAAGATTATTGAGGTATTTTCCTATATTATCTTCTGAAAGCTTTTTAGTTTCACTTTTTACTTTTAGTTTTGTGATCGATTAAGGAAGACTTATTATATATGGTGCACTGTAGAAGTCTGACTTCATTTTTTAAATAGGTGTACCTACTAATCCCAGCACCATTCATTAAAATGGAATTTTCACCACAGCTATTCTATCACTGCTTTGGCCACAGATGGAGTACCCATAATGCATGTTGATTTTTGGGTGCTCTGTTCTATTCCTTTGATTTTCTAGTTTATTCTCATGCCAAAATTACACTCTCCTTATGACTTTTGTTTACAGTTAGTCTTTCTAGATGGTAGAGTGGATCCTTCCATTTTCTTCTTCTTTCAGAATGTTTTGGCTGCTCTTAGCCCTTTGCTTTTCCATATGCCCTTTATTTTATTTTGATTTTTTAAAGTTCTTACTTATTTTTGTTGTATTTTATTTCAATCCCACGAGAGATAATGTATAGAATTAAATTAGTTTCAGGTGTAAAATACGGTGGTTCAACAAGTCTATGTATTATGAAGTGCTCATCAAGATAACTAAACTCTTAACCTCCATCACCTATTTCATCCATCCCCCACTCGCTTCCCCTCTGGTAAACATGTGTCCTCTAGAGTTAAGAGTCTGGTTTTTGGTTTGTCTTTTTTTTTTTTTCCTACTTCGTTCATTTGTTTTGTTTCTTGAATTTCACATATAAGTGAAATTGCATGGTATTTGTCTTTCTCTGACTGACTTACTTTGCTTAGCCTTATACTCTCTAGATCCATCCACATTGTTGCAAATGGCAATTTTCATTCTTTTTTATGGTTGAGTAACAGTCATATATATATATATGTGCCACATCTTCTTTATCCATTCATCTACCAATGGACATTGGGCTAATTCTATATATTGGGTGTTGTAAATAATGCTGTTATAAATATAAGAGTGCATGTATCCCTTTGAATTACTGTTTTTGTATTTGGATAAATACCCAGTAGTGTGATTACTGGATCCAATGGTAGTTCTAGTTTTAATTTTTTGAGGAACCTCCACGGTGTTTTCTACAGCGGGTGCATCAGTTTGCATTCCCACCAACAGTGCACAAAGCTTCCTTTTTCCCACATCCTTACCAAAACTTGTTCTTTGTGTTTTTGATTTTTGCCATTCTGACAGGTGTGAAGTGATATCTCATGGTGGCTTTGATTTGCATCATCCCTGATGATGACTGATGAGCATCTTTCATGTGTCTGTTGTCCATCTGGATGTCTTCTTTGTAGACATTTCTCCATATACACTTTAGAACTAGCTTATCTATTTTTACTGAAGAATAGTCTGTTGGAATTTAGATGGCAATTTCATTAACTCTATAGATCAATTTGGCAAGAGTTATATCATTAAAATATTCAGTCTTCCAACTCATGAACATGTTACGTCTCTCCATTTATTTAGATTTTCTTTTATATCTCTCATTAAGTTTTACAATGTTTCCTCCATAGTACTAACACATCCATTAGATTATGCAGAATTACTTGGCATTTTTGATACTATTGTAAAAGGTATTTTAAAAAATCTCATTTCCTCTTTTCTTCTTTTATTATATCTCTTTCTAAATCTGTTCTGAGACAGAAAATCAAAGAATATGGAAAATTTAGAAAGCTACAAAAAATATACACACAGTTCCAGTCCTGTTCTTTATCATCTTAAATGTGTATTTTAGTTCTATAGTGATGTTTTTAGTTTCTTTGGAATCCTTGTTTATCTTATCCATTCCCCCACTCTGCCATCTTTATTTTTCCATCTCATTCTGTTAGACAGGAAGTGGAGGGGGCCCGATAGTGCTCTGGAATGAAACTATCAGGCAGGGAATGATGGAAGCAATTTGGGTAGCACTGTGTACTACAGATTGTGGACTGTCACAGACCACCTATGATCATCCTGTGACCTAACCATGTAATGGAGGGAGCAAGTGAGTTCATCATGGTGGGCATAGCCATCGTGAGAGACTATGAATTGGGAAGTGAACTAGGAACCATGACCATCAATTTGACCTCAATGAGGATTTGACTCATGCCCAGAAGAACAGGTACATATAGTATCTCACACATACACCCAAGCTGACAATCAATAGATTCTATATATTTCCCTTTTTTAGGGAAAAATAAATAGAAAAAAATGTGAATACAGAGCCAAAAAGGAGTTAATACTTCTTGAGTGTACATATACTAGCTCATTAAATCTTCTCAAAGACCCTAGTAATGAGTTATGACTATTATCTCCATTCTGCAGTTAAGTACAGAGATATTTTAAATGATATGGTCAAGACCACACTGGTCAGAAATAATAGAGCTGGGATTCAGACTAGACAGTTGTGTTCTAGGGCCAGCTCTGAAACCTCTATGTTCTCATTCCTTTCTGCTCAAAGGAAAACACGCTGTAGAGTAGAAAAATAACATTAATCTACAGGAAACACTTCCCAAAGAGTATGGGAACCAGAAGGCAGGAGGTCAAGTCCCTATGAAATGGAAGCAGGTCATAAAGGGAGAGGCTATAATGAGATGGAACAAAGAGAGGCAGTGGGGGTAGGGAGAATCAACCGGGATGATAAAGACTAAAAAAGTCATTAAAGAATTGACACATGCATTTGAGGCAATAAAGAGGAGAGCTGGAAGTTCACAACTTGGCTTCCAAAGTTTTTATATTTTCCAAATGCTCTCTGACATGACATATATTACTGTTATAATCAAGAAACATTAAAATGTTAAATATTTTCCATATCCTTTCCCTCCAGTAATTCCACTTTCCTGAATGTATTTTAAGGTAATCATTCAAAGATGAATTTATATGGATATAAGCAATTTATTTCTAAAAGTGAAATGTGGAAAAATTCTAAATATACAAAAACAGAGCAATGTTTAAGTATACTGTGGTCTATTTATATGAAAAAATGTCTTATTTATAGCAAAACACATGCTTCCAAAGAATGTTTATTGGCACAAAGAAGTTATCACCATATTGTTAAATAAAAGAGCAAGACGAAAAACACCATCTCTTTGGTGTGGTTACCGTATGTCACAGTGCGTGTGAGCGTGTGTGTGTGCATACATGCATACATACACCTATCTAAAAGGTTTCCTTGCAGTTTACATTTTTTCCCACCTTTCAAAATTTTTGCACATACAATATGCATTTAAGTCTTTAAAAATTATTTACGGGGGTCGGGGTGACTCAGTCAGATAAGTGTCCAGCTCTTGATTCTGGCTCGGGTCATGATCTCACGTTCGTGGGACTGAGCTCCTACATCGGACTCTGAGCTGACAGCGAGGACCCTACTTGGGATTCTTTCTCTCTCTCTGCCCCTACCCCACTCTCTCTCAAAATAAATAAATAAACATTTAAAAATTATTTTAAAACAATAATAGTGATTTGTTAGAACAGGAAGATCATAATTAGGTCACTTTTATTTCTGTTATCAGTGCTTCAAAAGTTGTTTCTGCAATACATAGGTTTTAAAATATTTTTCTCCTTATTTCTAATGCTCTCTACACTTAAAAATCGAATTCTGATTCCCAAGATTACTTCTGGATCATTTTTCTTAGATATTTCTTCTTGGAATAATAGGGTGTTACCTCTGCCGTTGTTTTTCTTGCTGCGTGACTGCAGTTTTCATCGGTAGCATTGAGGTTTACGGTTTTATCTGTTCCTTTTCTTCCTCTTCCCAGATGTCAAAACAAAACCATCTTCATCAGCTTGGCAACTCTCTCTCTGAAGCCACTTCTTTTCATCTTTCAAGGGGCTCTTGGTTGTGTTACAGGAGTCCAACATTCTGGTAACTTCATTCTCTTTTGGGTCCAATTGTTACTCTCCAAACATTCTGCTTTGATTTCCAAGATCATAACCTTCAGTGAGAAACAAGGATGAATATTCTGCTTCTATCTCCTGATGCTACAGAATTTCAGGACAATGAAGACTACACCACCTTTTCTGTTTTTAAAATCACTTCTTTCCTGGGGTGCCTGCGTGGCTCAGTTGGTTAAGCATCCGACTTTGGCTCAGGTCATGATCTCACAGTTCGTGAGTTTGAGCCCTGCACTGGGCTCTATGCAGACAGCTCAGAGCCTGGAGCCTGCTTTAGATTCTGTCTCTCTCTGCTCTCACTCTCTCTCTTTTTCAAATAAATAAACATAAAAAAAATTAAAATCATTTCTTTCCATGTGAATAAGTGGGTAGCTTAGAGTGAACTTTCTTCCTTCTTTGTTTCTTTTGTTTATTCTTTCCTCTGTTCCTTCTTTCCTTCCTTCCTTTTATTTTTTATTCATTTATTCATCATTTATTCAAGCATTTATTAAGCATTTAACTTATAACAGGAAATGAGTCAGTTTCCAGGGGAATTAAAGATGAAGAGTTCTATTTCTGTAGTCCTGGAGATTGAGTTTTTCATTGCTTATTTAGGAAGGCAGGTGTACAGGCAAACTTAGGTATATGCATGCTATGTTAAAAGATATAGGGGGACAAACATTTAATTCCATTGTAGTGGGCAGAAAACTTTGCGGAACAGCTAACATTTGACTTAAGGTTTGAGGACGGCTTACTATATGAGGACAAAACTGGAGAGCAGAGCATTCCAGGCAGAGGAAACCATCTGTGCAAAGGTGTGGAAAAACAGGAGAGTGTTGTCTCTTTCCAGAAGTATAGGTAGGGCTCTACCATGCTGGTCCACTTTAGGTTTGAAGCAGGAGGTATGTAACAATCTTCTCTCTGGTCCCCATGTTAATTCTAGTGGTGAGGTTTCATACCAACCATATTCTGCACAGCCATTCCCAGACAGACCCAGCCCTGATTGGTATGTCTTGCATTGTGAGCACAACTGGCCATGTCTCTCAAGCCTCAGCCCTTTTCACTCATGCTTCCCTTCTGGTCATGGGTTAAATGACCCTCTTCAGTGGTTCAAGTTAAGAAACTGAATTCTCTCTTAATCCTTATTCCAAGATCTATGTGGCAGTAAGTTCTACATAGCATGGTTTCCCCCATGGCTCTTCCTGGTTCCCCATATCAGAAAGTAAACACTTTTCCCACACCCAGGCTTAGTGATGAGGGCCTTAATCTCCATGGTCAGAGTCTTGGTGAAAATGACATGCTTACCTAGGTTTATAGCACTCCACCCTGGTGAGGTGTTCAGGTAGGAGCTTCCAGACCCAAATAACTGACTATCTGGAGATTGCCATATTCTTTCACATGTGATGTCTTGCCTAGATTCTGGCGGAACCTCTGAGGTGACTGGATACATCATGCCTAATTCACTTAGGGTTGAGATTAACACGAGGGTCTTGTGTCACTTCTGTCTCCCAAACTTGCCGTGGGTATATGCTAATAGCTCAATAATATAGACAGTCAATTCCTGCTTACTCCTGGTTTCCTGTCTATGTGTTGTTATTGTCGTTTTCTGTCCCTTTGTAAATCTGTTCTAGGCTCATTCCCAAGGTTAATATCAGGTTACTAATCGATGCATTTAGAACTCTATTGCCCTCTGTTATGGTTTTACTGAGGTAAAATTGACAACTAAAATTGTAAGCTATTTAAAATGCACAATATGACGATCTGATATATGTATACACTGTGAAATGATTCTTCCCCACTGAGTTAATGAACATATCTATCACCTCACATATTTACCCTTTTAATTTTTTTCGTGAGGCCATTTACGTGCTCCTCCCTTAGCAAACTTCAATTATACAGTACAGTGTTATCAACTAAAGTCACTATGTTAAACGATAGATCTGTAGACGTTATTCATTTTATGGCTGAAAGTTGGTACCCTATAACCAGCTTCTATTTCCCCCACTCCCCAGCCTCTGGCAACTACCATTCTACTCTCTGTTTCTATGAGTTAGACAATTTTTTTTTTTTAGATTCTACATCTAAATGATACCATGTGGCATTTGTCTTTCAATCCATCCTTCTCTGTTTGGCTTATTTCACTTAGCGTTATGCCCTCTAGATTCGTCCATGTTGTTGCAAATGGCAGGATTTCCTTCTTTTCTTAAGGCTGAAAAATATTCCATTGTATGGAATACATGTATCTATATAGTCACATATGTGGGATATTTTATATTTTCTTTATACCACATCACACACACACACACACACACACACGCACACCCCATTTTCTTTGTCCATTCTTCCCTTGATGCATATGTAGGTTCTTTTCTTAAGGCTGAAAAATATTCCATTGTATGGAATACATATATCTATATAGTCACATATGTGAGATATTTTATCATATTTTCTTTACACCACATCACACACACACACACACACACACACGCACACCCCATTTTCTTTGTCCATTCTTCCCTTGATGCATATGTAGGTTATTTCTGTAACTTGGCTATTGTAAGCCAATGAACCATGGGAATGCAAGTATCTGACCACGTCCAAGCCAATGAACATGGGAATACAAGTATCTGACTGAGGTAATGATTTTGCTTCCTTTGGATAGATGCCCTGAAGTGGGATTGCTGAATTATATGGTAAAACTTCACTTTATTTGAAGATGGATGGATGCCTGTGCGTTACCAGCCCTCCAGCCACTCTCCGACTTTCTCTAGCATCAAGACTTAGCACACCGAAGTTACTGAGTATGGAGCGTGCATGTCAGAAGTGTATCTGCCCTAAAACCTATCCCTTGATCTCAACCAAAGTCAGAGCATGCTGAATGATCTAGAAAATTCTATTATTATCCACACTTCCCTGGTGTGGTATACCTAATTTATATCTAAGTATATATATCTAAGATGTATGATGGTATATCCACTTTATATCTAAGCATTTCTTATACGTGTCTTACATTTCTTCAAGTCCATACTACCGAGACAAAATGTTGATGCAAGCCAAATGATGTTCTTAATGGATACCCTGTGGGGTATATATAGTCATATATGGTTTCTTCATCTAGAAACATGAATAGTGATCATTATCAGACATTTTACCTTTAAATCCCAAGGTGTACTTTCAGTTGCCTATCCTTTCAATGGCAAAGAGTGTCTCTCTCTACTATGTTAAACCCATCACAATTTTGCCTTATGTCTATTTTAGTTCCACTGTGAAGAACATCTTTTCAAATTCTGGCTTTTTCTTTGTCTAATCAAACATTTCACTATAGTTCATGTGAAGTATGCATATTGTTTGAAATAACCAAACAGCAGAAAAATGGTATTTCTTTTGAGAAAGCTATTATCCTAGACACTTGCTGGTGTCTTAGGTCTCAGATAAATCTCAGACCCTCTCTCTGCTCATGGGGAGCATAGTACATATTGTTCAGAAGGCAGAATTCTTTAAAAATAGTGGTTTGGTTAGAACTCTTGAAGAATCAGTTCTTAGAATGTTTATTTCTCTTTCTTCTGATAATATATTATTTGATTCTGCTGTATTATTTCCCAATTAGCATTAATTGACACCAGTCATGAAATCTATTAAAAGAATCATATAAGAAATTTCCATCTTGTGTGCTAATTAAATTTTGCTAGTACAATTTAATTTTCATTTCTAAAAGGACTCATTTAAGAAAGATTAAATTTTTTGCCTGTGAATAACTGCATTTAGATTTTTAAAAATAATACAAAATCCCTTGTTTCTCCCATCTTACCAGAAGGAAAAGAAAGAAAATAGTCCTAGAAATGGAGTTCTACAAGTCTTTTCTAACGATGACCTGTATTATGATTTAGCAAAAACTGGTTGCTAATTTTGAGTGTCTAGTTTTCGAAAGGTATAATACTACTACTAATAATTTCAAAAGGTATAATAATAATATTATTATTATTTTGACTCATAATATTTTTGTAGCTTATACTGAAGAAAACAGTAACAGCAGCAAGACACTGGCTGTGGTTTCACAGTTGTAATTCCATCTTCAAAAGGCATCATTAATGCCATTAAAGATGAGTTTCCAGGAACCTCAGTTGTATTCTGTGATACCCCAGGCCCTCAACAAGCAAATCAGTCATCAACTCCTTATTTGGCGTATTCTGAAACAGTCTCAAACGAATTATATTTGAATAAATGCTATTTCAAAGACAATGGGGGAATACAAAACAAAACAAATATACATTTAATGACAAGAGTTCAGAAAATCGTGGGAAATAAAAAGTATTTTCCTATTTTTCCCTTCATCCGATGAATCAGTCTGCATGTATTAAGTCTAAATGATGTGTCTAGCAATTAAACAGTATTTAAAATGTTTTATGTATGGGAAAGAAATAGATTCAAAATACGGTGTCAAAAGATGTCTTTTTAATATGGTTTAACTCTAAAATTCCTCCCCACCTGGCTAATCTTACCTTAGGATCTGAACCCGTGTCCTTCCCACCCAGCTTCTGGGAGTCGGACATTGTGACGGAGCGGAACCGCGCTCCCTAGCCTCTGTGGTTGTGTTTTCTGAGAGGCAATGGTGTAAACACACCTTCTACGCTCAGTTTCCCTGTACTGTCCACCGTTTCAAATGAGATGTTAGGAAAAACATGATTACAAAACTTGGGGACATCACGATAAATTTCTTGAAGGAATTCTTTGCTGTCACTTCATGGAGACGGTCAAGAATATAAGCATAGTTGTCTCCCTGGGACAGTTCAAGCACTTCTTGCTACTTAGGGGCCTGTGGGAAGCTGCCTGCAGCTAACATACACATTCTGGAAGTTTCATTCTGCTCACACACTGCTCATTTCAGCCCAACTGTCATGTTCCCACAAAGTACTATCTCTTTTTGAACTCTTCCTCTCATTTCCTCTCTTGAAAGTTTCTGAATAATTCTCACAACACATGATGAAAGTACATATCTCTGCTTCATTTTTCTTAAAGAAAAGCTTTTGTTTCTCGTGGAAGCACACCAATTCTCTTTCTTTTTTTTTTTCACATGAGGACACTTCGCCTGTCATCATACTAAAAACCCTAGAGAATCAGCCTCACATTCTGGGTGCCCCAGGCTTCCCCATCTATACTGAATGGACGTCTTGAGGATTAAATATGATAATGCAAATAAAGCATACAACACAGCCCTGGGCACCATGTAAATATTAATTAGTGGCAGTAATAAGAAGGAATAAAATATAAAGAGCTTTCCTTGAAAGCAAATACATTCTCAAATGATTAGACCACCGAAGATAAAGGACAAGAGAAAAAGGGAAGGAGTGACCAATCTATTTTATTTGTGGCATAATTTATTGCAAAATTTGTGCCTTAGGATTATATGTATTATGATCATTTCTTTTTGCTGATTCTGGAGTCAACTCAGAGCTGTCAATAACACACTCAAATGGAGATGGCTGTTTTAGTTTAAATTGCATCTCTAAGGAGTGATTTTTTTTTATAAAGTTCATTTATTTATTTTTGTGAGACACGAGAGTGAGCAGGGGAGAGGCAGAGAGAGAGGGAAAGAGAGAAAATACCACGTGGGGCTCAAACTCACAAACCATGAGATAACGACCTGAGCCAAAATCAAGAGTTAGATGCTTAGTGGACAGAGCCACCCAGGCTCCTTAGGAAGTGATTCTTTTTAAAGTATTACAGTGAAAATATTCTTTTTCATGCATTCAAAATTCTGTTTATATATTGCATTCTATAAATGTAAATAATTTGCAAGTATCTTTTATTTATTTTATATGGAGGGACTTATTTTTTGTCTCCAATAGGTGTTTGCTTTAAAATCAATTCTGGTAATAACTGGGAGGAAGAGTTTAGGGATGAATTAAGCACAGCTAAATTAGTTAAATGTCTACAACTCGCTGGGGAGAAAAAAGTGGTTTCTGATGAGCTGTATTAATAATTTAGTAACAAACGGTTAATACTCACTGATACATACTGACACATTTCATAGAATGAAAATTCAGGCTTATTATAGAAATACTATGTCAAATTTTCAGGGACCTAAAATCTTCCAACAAAGACTGGGAACACTTAACTCTTACTCTTGCGTAAAAGGAAAATCTATCAGTTATTACCTGGAACCGATGCCTGATAGGAGAACGGATAAGACACAGCAGTTTTGAGAATCAATTTGCTAATTTCTATGTAATCTACTTCACACATGGTGCTTTTGGGTGCATCATGGGGGACTTAGAGCTATGAGATAGAATGGTCTACAGGTAGAATAAAGCCCTTTCGTAAAGTGGAAAAAAAAAATATATATATATATGGTAGACTGAAAGAGTGGATGTTGTTTATGTTACTTGGGAGTAAATGTTCTCCAAAACCACATTTTCGTCCTGTCTTTGGTTAAAAAAACAAAACTTGGGTTAAAATGAATGATACCGCATCGCATCGGAGACATTTTCATTTGTGTTCCTTACACATTCTTTAGGTATTTTCTTTAATCCTGGGTGGGACTACATTAAAGACATTCTTCAGATACTACGCATTACTAGGGTGGCCATGGCCCTAGTTTCCCTGGGACGGTTCTGGGTTAGGCTTGCTGTCCCTGCATAATTATTAACAGTGCCTCCTTCCTGAAAATGTCCTGGTGTGGATAATAAGTCCAAAGTTTACCCGAAATTCAAGCACTTTGCCTGTGAAATTGGCTCCTAATGATTGTGCTATCTCAGCTATTTGGCATTATCAAGGACTTTCTGTCCCAGATAAGGAAATACGCCTGCTAACTTAAGGATGTCTTAGGGGCAAACAGAGTATTTCAACTGCTTTTCAGGAGTCTTAAAAAAAAAAATGATCGTTTGTTTCACTGCCTTAAGAGGGCACCCTCAGCATAACTTAATCTTTTCCTGTTCCGCACTGCTCTGTAGTATTCTCTGCTGTAGGTACAAATGCAGACTGAGGAGGCACAAGCAGAGTGGGTGCTGGGTTCACTTTTGGCCCCAGAACTTACTGTCTTTAAACAGTTTCTAGGATGAGTTTTCTTTTGGATCGTTTTCTAGTTTTTTTCTAAGGTGATAAACAAATGTTATTCAGAGGATTTATACCTGACATAACATTGCCAAATAAGCTTCATGCAAAGTAACTTGCAGAGTTAAAGGTTTAAAGTAGAGCCTTCTTCCAAGTGGTAATTCTGACCTTTGAAATAATTTCTGCCTTATATTTACTATCATAGAAAGCCTTAAATACATCATGAATACGGTGGAACTTGGGCAACACTTTGTGGACCTCTAATCTCTCTTCTGCTTCATCTACACAGTTACCACTCGGTGGACATGAAGGGGCAATATCGCTAGCAATATCAAATAATTGGGCAGCAGGTTTTTATGAAAAATTGATTCCATAGGTTTAAAAATATGGACTATTAATAAAACGTTAAATACATTTCTATAATTACAAACAGGAGTACCAAATTTTCAATTTTTCCCAATTGTGTTTAATTTATAATCAACTTTATTAAAGTATAAGGTATATATAATCAAATGCACTAATTTTCAGGGGATAGTTCAATGAGTTCCAACAAATGCATACACTGTATAACTGCCACCTCAGTCAGGACGTATATAACTGTGTCATCAAAAATGGTCAGTTCTATGTCTACTCCTGTCCCTACACAACCACTTATCTCCTTTGTATCATTGCTGACTAGGTTTACCGATTCCAGAATTTTCTATAAATGGGATTATTTAGTATCAACTCTCTTGAGTTTGGCTTCTTTCATTCATGGTATTTTTGAGATCCATCTACATTACATATATTTCGTTCACCCCATCCTTTTTGTTTTGTTTTGTTTTTGTTTTTTGGCTGAGTAGTATTCCATTGTATGGGTATATAATTTGTTTACCCATTTACCTCTTGATTTAGATTGAACATTGGATTGTTTCTCATTTGTGAGTTGTTTCTAATTTGTGAGTATTTCTAATGAAGAGAGACATTATATAGCTATATGTCTTTATTCCTTTTGGGTAAATACTTACAAGTAGAATCGAAGGATTATATATTAATTCTATGCTTCATTTTATAAAAAAACTGAAAACAGTTTTCCAGAGTGTTCCTAACTTTTACATTCCAAACGCCAACACAAAAGAGTCCCAGTTTTTTTCCCCATACTTGCCACTGCTCGGTGCTGCTGATATATTTAAGTTTAGGCCTTCTCAGTGCATCGCTGTCGTTTTAATCACTATTACCCTGCCGACTAACGATGGTGAGCATGTTTTCATATGGCTTTTGTCGTTTTTTTTTTTTTTTTAACGTTTAAATCCCCCATAGTGAGTTTCCTAACGGTATTGCAATAATTTCAGAGTTCTAAAATTATTTTATGATAAAGATACAAAAAAAAAGATACAGAAAATATTTTCTTGCCCAATATTTAATTGATATGTTCGTTTATTTTCATTTGCTCCTTCACCACGTGGTTACTGAATATCTTCTCTGGGCACGCCAGGCAAAGGGTAGACGTACAGAACAAATAAAGTGGGCAGCTCACTTATACTGGTAAACTCTAGATAAATGAATTCCACTTTAAAATGCTGGGGATGATAAAATGTAATAGTTGCCAAGTGTTTTATTTCATGGAAGCTCAGAGAATGTGCACAAAAATCACAGTGCTTTAGCCAGGGGCATGACATGATCCAACAGGGATTTTTAGAAAATGATTTTTATTTATTTAAAACCACAGTGTTTGACTCATTGGTGTGTGTACAAAAGGACAGACTTTACAAGCGTAATTAAATCTGACCGGCTCCAGCAGCATTATCAAGTTTTTAGAAATAAGTTGTTGGAAGAGACCACAAAATATGGACTAATGTTTACGCTCGCCTTCTCTAGGTCTATAAATGGCGTGACTCACTCTGAGCACCCCAACCAACTGGGTCTGTGAACTACATGTGCTCTGACTAAACCTCTTGGCTTTTCAGGTAGCACCGAGCAGAGATGGGGTGAAGTCTGATATTGTTTAAATTAAAACTTAGCCATAAAACACACCATCTAGTTCTGATTTACTCATGGGCTGTGTTCAATGAAACCAGCAATTTAGTTTACAGACTCTACAATACATTTAACGACCTTTCTTGTGAGTTTTTATGGCATATTACAAAGAGAAACCAATATTATATTGATCCATCAATATTTTCCCTACGCTTGACCTTTCGAATTTATGTAAATATCTCTGTGTTCACCTGTAAGGTTAACACAACTTTTGGATTCAGGTGCCCTTTGCATTTGAATTTCAGTAGGAAATACAAGTGAGCCATATCACTGCTTTTTCTAGGTCGATCTGGGAATCCAGGTGATGATGGAAGAATATAAAAGCAGGAAGGATTAGAAATGCCTAAAAGAGTAAAATCAGATGTTTGGGGTATGCTCTCATGTATAAGACTTGAAAGCAAAATTAGACATGTAGTCAGAAGTGCTGTGGCCTTTCAGCAGGAGTAACAGGGTGACCAGACCAGAGAGTCAGTGGGGGACTGGCAGGCTGGGAAGAGCCAACCCACAAGGAGGTAGGTGAGCTCCAGAGCTGGGATCTGGCAGCTGCGAGCTGTGCTGCAGGGTAAGGCATCCAAGTTCCTTTGAAAATAATCCGTAGAAAGACAGGGATCTGCTTCTGGAATTAACAAGGTAGAACATGCAGAACAAGGGAAAAGGCCAGAACAGTTTTTGAAGAAGTCAAAATATAAGGTAAGGTCATGAAAAGAAGGCAGGTCCAGGAAGGAAGGAAGGAGAAAGAAAGAGAAAGAAAAGAAGAAAATGAAAGAAAGAGAGAAGAAAGAAAGAAAGAAAGAAAGAAAGAAAGAAAGAAAGAAAGAAAGAGAAAAAAAGAAAGAGGAAGGGAGGGAAAGAGAGAAAGGAAGAACGAAAGAAAGAAAAAAGGTGGTTGGATATGTTAATGTTTGTAGCAATTATTTCATAATGTATATAAATTATCAAGTCATCAAGTTGTACATCTTAATAATATACATTTCTTTGTGAGCTGTACCTCAATAAAGCTGCAAAAATTCTGTCCAAATTAAGAGAATTTAAAAGTGAATATGGATATAAACCAGAATGTTAACAGTGCTTCCGTTTTGGGTAATAAAACTATGGTTGAGTTTTCTTTTGGTTTATCTGTATTTTATATACATATTTTAAAATATATATATAAATCACTTGTTGAAAAAAAAAGAAAAAAGAAGAACAAGAAGGCAGGAACCCACTTGGGATCTTTCCATTTTGACTAAGCACTGGATGGATTCCGGAAGCTGGAACGCCATGGAACTGGGGTCTATTTTGAGGACTTGCGCTCACAGTCCTTCAAGCAAGAATATTCTCCTGAACTAGGCTGAGCTTCCCAAACCATTGGGTAGTGAGTGACAGCGAAGTGTGAAGTGTTCAGCTGTCTCAATAGAATTATGCCCTGGGAAACTACTGAAGTGAGAAGGGCTTGACTTGTCCTTTTAGCAAATGACTTCCTGACCCCCTTTCCACTCTGTAGAATCCGCCATATGTGATGTCTTTAGAGAAACACAACGCTAACCTTAGAAGTTACTGATGCCTTTAACGGTCCTTTGTCTCCCCAGACAGGAGAGCTGTTCTATCTCATCTCCTTACAGCTGCCTCTCTTCTCCAGTGTCAGAACGTATGCCTGCTCGCATGCTCTTCTGATCTCTACCGGTCTCAGAAAAGAGAGAAAAATGAGCAGATTACTGCATGCTCCTCTCATTTCTCCCAATGCCTCAGCTCTCATCCCCAAACAGTCTGCATTTCATAGCTAGAGTTGTTCAGTAAGATGCTCTGTTCATCTGGTTAGCAATCCACCGATCACAGCTGCAGGCCTTGAGTGCACTCATTTCTTCTCAGTCGCCTTCTTCTTCAATGACTGCACGGATGCTGCCCCTTTACACTTAAAGAATACTGTGGGGGTGGTGGAAGTTGCCCAGAATTTAGCATCGTGTGTACAAATAACTGCCTGTGAGCACAACAGATCTTTAGTGGAAATGTTCAGACCAGAAAAGTTCAAGAGACAACCTACTTAGAAAAACAAAATTGACCTTCTTGGCTCCCTCCTTCCCTTCCATCCATCCATCCAGTCTTTAAATAGCTATATATTCATCATCACTTCAATAGTGAAATACTGTTAGTTTAGTAATTAGTTATTGAGTGAATATTATTGTCTGGAACCATTCTAGGTGCTGAAGATACAGCAATAAAAAAAAAACCTCTGGGAATGGCTCATTAGGTTGTATATCCAGTTAAGACTTCCTTCCCACGCACTAGGTATGAATGTCCAACTGGGTCTGAAAATTCCCAGAACAGCTCAGGTATAGTAGGTTCATAATCGAATGGAATACATCCTGTTTGCCTTCCAGCAAAGTCATAGTTACTATCTGTCTCAAAAACCTTCAGTGGCTTTATGTAACTTACTAAAAGATAGCCCATATTCTTTGCCTAATATTCGCTGTATTCTACAATGAGTTCCCAGCCATACTATTATACTGTTACTATTTTCTGCTAAAATTGCCTATATTCTTTATTCCGTTGTTGTCACACGATCCACACTTTATGAAGCTCTTCTTATTTTGTTCCTGTTGAGGTAAATGGTGTGTGTGTGTGTGTGTGTGTGTGTGTATGAGAGATAGAGAGAGAGAGAGAGAGAGAGAGAGAGAGAGATAGAGAGAGAGAGAGATTTAAGTAAAGCAGGCAATTCTTCTCAGTATACACTCAATGTATATGTACCCCTAGTATTAGTGAGTCTGGGATGAAGTGGCAAATCTGTTTGCCTTACCATTTCATAGTTTTTCTGTGTCTCTCATAGTATGAGCATAACGCCAGACCAAGACTGAGTCTAGTAGGCATGTCGTTCATACGACATGGCCCATAAACAAAAGTGTCCACTTTATTTGATGTTCAACTGAAGAATCCGCTGTCTGTTCCAGTCCTATAGGAAAATCTGGCTGTGTGGGGTTCATTTGACTGTTTCTGTTCTGGTCTGTCTATATGGCCATATATTCAGTATTTTGGGGTATATATTCCGTATTGTGAAACTAAAATGTTTTTAAGTGTTATTTTGAATATATAGTTTTTGCCTTCTTCTCTGATTTTAGAACCCAATGTCTGGTCAGATACGATTTCATGGTGCTGTGATTATTTATATCTCCCCTGTAAGGTTATAGCCTCCTTTGTGTATAGGATCTTGAAGAATAATCTTCTGACTGCCTTGCATGGATCTTCTACAGGTTGGGACTTGAAACCCAGATGAAGGAATGGGAGGAGTTTATAATGGTGACTGTCAATGTCCAAACAGAGGCAGTTTGGGGACCAGAAGACAAAAATATCCTTTATCCCTTCATAACATCTCTGTTTTGAAGGAAACTTCGAAAGCCTCACTGTATTCAGAATAGAAACTGAGTGGCATTTTTGCGTCTAACTCAGGCTCTAAGAATAGGAAACTCCATGTGCCTGGGGCTGGAAACCAGAGAGTAGGAAAGAGAAAGGTGATCAGGTTTAAGAAAGTGGCACAGGTATCTCATGCCTTGAATAGAAAATCTTTGATTTGAAACCTACTGTCTAAAGTTTAAATTATGCCAAGGAAAAAAATCACTCAGCATGAACACAGAAAGTTTCCAGTGTGCATTTTATGAGAGAAGACATTTGTCATTATCTATCATTTCAGATAACTTTATAACCAAAGCGTTAACATTCTTATGTTCGTATTTTCAGAGCAGCTTGAAGTTTATTGATTTTCTACAATACCGGATGATTAATTTCATTCTTGAGTCTAGTAAAGAGTCAAAGCCATATAGCATGATGCCAACAGCTGGAATCTATAATGCAATCTTCTTTTGTTTGCTAGTTATCTTTGTTGAATAACCTCATAAGATTCTAACTATCATAAAAAGCCCTATTCAAAGATCCTTCGGCTTATCACAATTTGTAACTGATGGGATTTGTTTCCTTGATTCTTCTATAGATCTTTATAAAGAGATCGGAACCACGAAGGCAGTAACCATGGTCGTCTTGTTCCCTACTGTATCCCCAGCCTCTAGGATCATACTCTCCACAGAGTAGAGGTCCAATGACCGATGGACCAGAACCACCCAGGTTTGATTTAGGGCAAAAGGTTTGCCTGGAGATTCAGCCCCTAAGGACTTTGTCCTCCTATGGACCCGAAGGGATAGGGACATTACCTGACGGCTTGACACAAAACAGGAAGAGCTGTAATAATCAGTCAAAACAATACATTAATTTGTTCAAACCAGATTCTGTAACTCCGGTACAAATGAATATGTTTCCAACATGCACATAATTTGTTTTCAATGTGTCTCATGTTTGAATGATGACTCTTCTTATACTTTAGCTGGCTGAGTATATGTGAGAATGTTGAAGATCTACCACAGGGGCGCCTGGGTGGCTCGGTCGGCTAAGTGTCCAATTTTGGCTCAGGTTATGATCTCATAATTCGTGAGTTTGAGCCCCGTGTCAGGCTCTGAGCTGATAGCACAGAGCCTGGAACCTGCTTCAGATTCTGTGTCTCCCTCTCTCTCTGCCCCTCTCTTGCTTGCAATCTGTTACTCTCTCTCTCTCAAATATAAATAAACATTAAAAAAAAAAAAGATTTACCATAGAGAGACAATACTGAGACTAGAAGAAGACCCGGCAATAATCCCAAGACTAAAGTTTAGGGAGAAAAGAGGCATCTTAATTCTTTGGATAATGACAATGACCAGTCACAAAGACTGGAGACAATTCTTTGAAAGTTCTGCTAAATTTTTTTTCCTTAGTGAAGCCCAAATTTTACCATAGTCAATAGTGACAACGTGTCCTACAGTGACTCTGAAGGTTTAGGTACGTGTGGTGTCAGTGTGTGATAAATGATAAACCATTATATGGAGAGCAACATGCACCTAAAACCACATAATATAGTATCATTTGCTATAGGGATGAGTCTTGAGAAGGAAAGCCTTTTGTAGCTTGTTTGTTCCCCATCTTCTCTCCTTGGGGATGCCCAAGAAGAGCGAAGAGAGAGAAAAAAAATCAATGACCCAACAAAGACTCCTTGTAAACATGCTAATCAGACCTCCTAATGGTATTTATTAGCAAGGACATAATGAGAGTGTTTCTTGTGGAATCCTTCTGGTAGGCTCTATACAGTCTGTCTAGGTTGTTTTGGCAAACAAATGAGAAACTTACGGGTCTGTGGGATCTGATCCGTGGTAAAGTGTTAGGTCAGCTATATAATTATCCATGTATCGGAGGGAGTCCTTTCATGACAGCATGCATCACTTAGAGATCTCAAACATTAAATCTGGTCCAGGCCACATCCTAATGTTGCACGGAAGGACCCGGGGGGTGGACTGGTGGACGCAGATGTGTCTATGCGTTGCCTTTGTCTTCATATGTATCGTGCAAGTTATTAGTAAAGTTTGATACTTGATCTCTGCTTCTTCGGGTCTGATATGACAATCTGGCTCTTTGTGCCATCTCAGGTCTGGAAAGAAATTTACACGGACAATGGGCACATTTATGGCTAACAAATGGATTTGATAGGAAGTAAACACTTCCTTCTCAATGGTAGGCTGTAGTTGCTCATCTCAAAAAGCACTGGGCTGTCAGTAATTCTTTTTTATTTTGCTTTTAAAATATATTTTATTTTACTTGGAATGTCTAAGCTTTCTCTCAAATTAAAAAAAGGCTGTACTCAGAGAAATTGTCTTATGGGATTCGAAATACTTTGACTAGATAAACAGGTTGCAGGAACTAAGGGAATTTTAAATGGATTACTATATTTACATTAAACATATTTTATTTTCCAAAAATAATTTTATGTCTATTAACCAAGAGCTAATCAGGGAGCAAAGGGATAATCTACTAACAGAAAGGTTTACATGCGGGATCAGATACTGGACTATCCTTAGGAATAGTAAGTGGATGTAAATGTAAAAAAATTCTTTTCTAAAATTTTTTCAAGACTTTATGAATAGTTTATTATCTGGAAAATGCAACGAGTAAGGTAATAAAAATACTTTATTACTTGCTAAGTTGAACTCTTTGGAAACTAAGAAGACTGTCTTATTGCAAGAAAACCTAAAGAAAAAGAACATCATTCCTTCATAGCAACCTAAAGCAAATGCCTGTGGTCGTTCGAAGTAAAATGTTTATTAATGTGAACCAAGTTCGGGGCCCATGCTCCTTCTCCTCTCCCCGCTCGAACTGCACCCGAAGCTGAACTGGCCTTAGATAGGATATTTGGTTCTTCCTTGATATTCAGGGCATCAGAACCTGAGCCAGAGCTCAAGGTAGGGAAATCAGTCCCTCTCTGCCTCTCGCTGCCTGTGTGCTTCTTGGAACTAAAGAGAGAGGAATATAATCAATAAATTTCTAGAAGATTAATTTTGAGTAAGAGAAGTAAAACAGTTCTCAGATGTCCCAATTTTCCAAGAAACACACTTGCAACTGGTGTTAAGAGAATTAAGTTTCTTCATTACAACTGTATTTTGCCTTTGTAACCAGCTGTGTAATTAGATTGATGAACCTGAAAAACTCTGTGTTCTTGAAATCTCAAAAAGAAGAATTTTGCTCCTCATCTTGGTTTGATTCATTTTTCAATTTTATTTTGTTTCATGCTAAGAGACTAGGGGAGGTATGTATACAAACCTTCTATTTCTTTTAATGACAATTTCTTTCTTCCCAATTATTTTATGCTGACCTATCTTTACAGAGTTCCAGGTGTTTTTTTTAATGAAACTTTCTTATAAAGTGTTAAATGTGCCTTCTACAAATGGGTAGTTTTAAGACAATGACCCTATTGCATCTATGCAACTTGCTGCCTTTCATTTCTATTTAAATAACTGCATTTACCACATGTTAGTAAGTTGGCTTTTGATTGTTTATAACATTTATGTGACGGAACTCAGCCTTTGGTGCGTCAGGTATAATTATAAAATCCAGGCTCAGATTTTTGTCTGAAGGTTTAAGGAAACTATCATGGAAAATATATAGGAACACAAGTGCCAATTAAGGGAAAAGTAAGAACAGAAAATTTAAATTACATGACATTGAAAGAAAGAATAAGGACAATATGCATTATTATTTTGTGCTAATTCACGCAATGGTTTTCTGTTCTACTTGTATTGAAAGACGTCAAAATTAAAGTACAAATGAAATGTTAGGACTTCATTCAAATAAGTCTTCTTAGGACCAGCCATGAGGCGCCAGGTAGGACTGAAGTGACATGGAGGAGCCACAGAGAAGGCGGTGAAGCCTTCCGTCTTTGAAACTCTAAAACAACATCAGAATGCAAATTTCCTTCTGCCTGGAAATTTGCTTCTTTGGATAATTTAAGGAAATGGCTTATTCAGAAACAAAGATCCAGAAATCTTTAAAATGAGGAAAAAAGAAAAGAAAAATAAAGGAAAAGGAAGAAAAATAAAGCCACTTGTCTGGAAAAGTAGGGCAAGCAGTAAGTCAGGACAGGAAGAGCACAGAAATATTTGGACAATGGACCAGTGATAGGCTGCCCCAAAGCAGGTGATGGAATTACAATCACATGGCAGTTTGTGGCATGTGGGAGGTAGGTCTCTAAAGTTCTCTTATCTCCATCCCAAATATTAAAACAAAAAGTAGGGTGACAGATTACTCCACTGGTCTCAAAGCTAATATGTAAGTGGATTCTGAGGTTATTTGTCGAGGGCTGGGGGCTTAGTAACTAATTTTCACGACAGAGCTAGTTGACCATTTAGATAATCATCTTCCTCCCTTCATGTCTAACAGATGGACTCATCTGAATCTTCTGGAACTTCGAAGTTCTCTGGCTAACTCTGATGAACTCACCAAAGGGATGATGACAAAGAGATGAATCCAGAACCCAATTCACATTTTCATTTAGTTCTTAGGTTGATCACCCTAAGTGATCTACTACAGATCCAATGTAATCCTTATCGAGATTCCAATGGCATTTTCACAAAAATAGAAAAAAAATCCCAAAATTCATATGGAAGCACAAAAGACCATGGATAGTCAATGATTTTGAGAAAGAAGAACAAAGTTGAAGGTATTATATGTCCTGATTTGAAACTATATTACAAAGCTATTACAATAAAAACAGTATGGTATTGGCATAAAAACAGGTACATAGATCAACGCAACAGTATAAAGCCCAAAAATATACCCATGCATACTTGGTAAATTAATTTAAAACAAAGGAGCCAAGAATATACAATGGGGAAAGGTTAGTCTTTTCAATAAATAGTGTTGGGAAAACTGGACAGTGATAAGCAAAAGAATGAAACTGGACCCTTATCTTACACCATACACAAAAATAAACTCAACATGGATTTAAAACTCGATCGTAAGACACGAAACCATAAAACTCCGAGAGGAAAACATAGAGGATTAGCTCCTTGACATTGGTCGTGTCAATGACTTTTCTGGATTTGACACCAAAGGGAAAGGCAACAAAAGCAAAAATAAACAGGTAGAACTACATCGCACTGAAAAGATTCTGTATCAACAAGTGAAACGACAACATCTGGAGCAGGAGAAAAAAATGTGCAGGCCACGTACTTGATAACAGGTAATATCCGAAAGATACACAGAACTCATACAAGTCAAAACAAAACAAACAAAAATTTAAAAAGGGGCAAAGGGCCTGGATAAACATTTTCACAACAAACACATACGAATGGCCAACAAATATAAGAAAAGGTGCTCAAAATCATTCATCATCAGGAAAAAGCAAATCAAAACCACAGTGATGCATCACTTCACATCTAGCAGAATGTCTGTGATCAAAACAATAAGAGATAACAAAAACTGGCAAAGATGTAGAGAAAAGAGAACTATCCACTGTTGATGGTAAGGAAAACTAGGGCAGCCGCTCTGGAAAACAGTATGAAGTCTTCTCAAGAATTTAAAATTAGAACTACCGTATGATCCAGCAAGCCCACTCTTCCGTATACAGCCAAAGAAAACCAATCATTATCTCCAAGAGACATCTATATTCCCAAATTCACTGCAGTATTAGTCGCAAAAGCCAAGGGATGGAAACAACTTCAATGTCCATTGACAGTTACAAGGAAAAGAAAATGTGATAAATGCATACAATGGAATATTACTCGGCCTTTAAAAATGGGACATCCTGCCACTTGCAACAGCATGGATGAGGTGGAGGACATTATGCTAAGTGAAAGAAGCCAGAGAAGAATGAATACTGTATGGTATCACTTATCTGTGGGATTAAAAAAAAAAAAAAAGTTGAACTCCTAGAAAGAGAGATTGGAAAAGTGATTAGCAAGGCTGGAGAGTGGGAGCATTAGCGAGATGTATATTGGTAAATGGGTACAAACTTCCACTTGCAAGACGAGTAAGTTCTGAAGATCAACTATATAACATGGTGACTATCATTGATAACACTGTATTATGTAACTGAATCTTGTTAAGAGAGTAGAACTTAAATGTTTTTACCCAAAACAAAAGTAAATATGTAAGGTGATAGATGTGTTAACTCACTCAAAGAATTTATTTCACAATATATATGCAGTTCAAAATCTCGCATTATCTACTTTCAACATCTTACAGTTTTGTCCCTTGCACCTCCATAAAGTTGAATAAAGAAATGAAAGTTAAAACACTTTTTGCCCATAATATTGGAATTAGAAAAATTAATATATGCAGCATCGTTCATGGTTAGGGAAAACAGTCTAAAACCACTGTTGGCAGAAGTGTAAATTGGTACCATCTTTGGGGCATGTTCCAAAATGTTTGCTGTATGACCTTATAACCCAGCAGTATGCCTCTAGGAATTTATATACAAATAAGAGACCAAATGTGGAAAAATCTTTAAGGATATATAATACAGCAGCATTTGCAAGAGTCAATACTTAGAAACAGTAAAACTTTTTACCCAAGTGAGGAATGTTCTCATAAGTTGCAGTTTATCTATAAAAGAAGAAATAAATCTTTATGTGCGAGCTATGACAAATATTATTTGGAGAAAAAGAGAGGGAGAGGGAGAGAAAGAGAACCTGATAAACATATAAATATGCTTATGAGAGAAAAGGACAGGAAGTGGTATCAATTTGAGCGGCTATTATTTGGTTCCTTTCTTGAATACCAAAGATCACATGAAAACCCACCTAGAAAGTTCCTGTCTTTGACTAATAAAAACTAGTGACCTGATGGACTTGCCATAAAAGGTTAATTTCTAAAAAAAAAACCAAAACAAAAAAACACAACTTCCTGCCTACAGCTATAATACTAATTTCTTAGAAAAAGTACTCCCGTCTGGAAGCATCTTATCAATACTGGAAGAATAAGGAATTATTCAAAACAATTTCTTCTTAAAAGTTGACCGTAAGGATTATTTTGAAAATCTGTTTCTAATGGTGATCCGCTCACTCACGTCTCAGCCTTTCTTCAGTGTTCTTAGACCAGAATGAACTTCGGCACCGTGAGAAAACCTTTGCCATCCTAATCTTGAGTACGCAAGAGTACAGGCTACACAGTGCCAAATGTCCTTCTGGGGTGACTTCAGTAAAGATTTCTACATGGCTGAGATCATTGACATTGCTATTAATGGAATAGCATATTGCTGCTAAACCAGGTACATACCAAATAGTAACTGTGCATGTTTCACTAACACTCTTTTAGTAAAAGTATTCTTTTAGAATGGGAAGAAAATAAATCCATGCTCAGAAAATGCATTCATTTGCATTACAAAGACTGACAGAAGCATTCCTTATGTTTAGACAGGATTATGTTTTCGTAAAGCTCAATGTTTTAGAACAACCGAGAAGCACACTTGTATCTGAAAATTGCATTTCAAAACAAATTCTTGATCTAGATAGCAAGAGTCATGTTTCAAAACTAGAATTTTGAGGGCCATGTTCACGAAGTTAATAGTGTCCTGAGTAATAATACAGGGCTGGAGACGGTGTTTGCTTAGCTGTCCCCAAAGGAGGTGGGAAGTTGAAAACCAAAGGTGCTATAAAAGTGACTCTGAATGACTAACATTAGTCCAACATTTCCTTAAGTGAATGAATTATAAATGTAATCAAGTCTACTAAATCTACTCCCTCCCAACATATACACGTTCACCAGGACTGGCTGCACCATTTGGAGGGCCTAGTGCAAATTGAAAATTTGAGGCTCCCTGTTCAAAGCTTATGAAGAATTTCAAGATGGTGGCAGCAGAGTATTGAACCAACTGTGGGGCCCTTCCAAGCAAAGGCCCTGTGGCTCCACAGACGGATACCCATGAAGCTGGTGCTGACCTTAACTGTAATACTACTGTTTGCTATTACATTGATGCTGGCGACCTTCTAAAAGCAAAAACAAAATATGACAAAAATACATGAGGTGTGACAGATCACCAAGGACGATGTCTCTCTGTGTTTTTTCTCCAAATTTACCTCATGTCTGACTCACCTGTGGAGATAAAACTGACAAAGATCCTGGTTCCAAACAATGGTTAACAGAAGTCCCCTTGCCAATGCCCATTCCTTGGGATTCTCTCTCCTTCTCTCTCTCTGCCTGCCTCTCTCTCTCTCTCTCTCTCAAAATAACTAAATAAACATTAAAAACAATAAAGCACTAACAGCAGTCCATCCTTAGTTTTTTTCATTTCTCTTTAACTTATTGAAGGAACTATAAAAATTATCCTATTCAAGTCTTTGACGTTTTACGTTTGACTGATTGCTTCTTGAGGACTAGCTTGATGCTCTACCCCCTATATTTCCCACCAACTGGGTTCTGAATCTGAAGGTTTGATTACATTGGAGTTGTCTTCCTCCAAGCCACCTCGGAGGCGGTACTCAGTACATTACGCTGCATAATCTGAGAGGCAACAAGAAGTCTGAGGGGCGCACTTCCGTGAGGCCAAGATACCTCAGTGTGTGGTTCAGGTGGTGTCAGCCTGAAACTGTCACCCTAAGATCTCCCATCAAATCGTCACTAATGTTTCACCGTTTGCTGATTACTTGAATTAAGCGTTTCTCTAGGGGTGGCATACATGATTTGTTTCAATCGGTTGCTCCCATTCTTGTTTTTGAGGTTGAAACTATATCATCTTTTGTCTGCAGGAGCCTCTTTAGGCTTCTAGGTCCCTTTGAAGTGACATCATTAGCCTCTGTATTGTAGTTAGGGTCCACCCCCAGGCTAGGGTGGTGTTCATTGCTGCCAATGGTTCCAGGCCTTCTCAGCGAACACAGATGGAAATACACGTGCTTAAAAAAGTAAGAAAAAAAGGGTTCTCACCAACACTATGTTATCAGTCCTTTGTAAAGTTTTTATTTGTACTTGCTAATTTGCTTTAAATTTATTTTTAGACTCCCTTCAAAGTTTTATTAACTGAGCAGATAAGGCCATTTCTGTTTTGATTTCTCATTCATCCCTTAGTTCAGACCGAACTCATGCACCTCTTTGTCTAGCAAACTTCAGGTTGTAAAGATTGTAAATTCTACCTAGAAGATTTGGAGATCTTCACCTCCATTGGCATGGAGAAGATGAATGCCATGGAGAGGACTTTTGGCCTCCATTACAAATTATTTCTTTTTTTAAATGTTTGTTTATTTATTTTGAGGAAGAGAGAGAGAGAGAGTGCGAGCAGGGGAAGGGACAGAGAGAGAATCCGAAGCAAGCTCCATGCCGTCAGCACAGAGTCTAACATGGGGCTTAATCTCAGGAACCATGAGATCATGACCTGAGCAGAAATCAAGAGTCAGATACTTAATCCACTGTGCCACCCAGGCGCCCCCATTACAAATTATTTCTGATGCTTTTTGACTTATTTCCCATCTTAAACAAAATCTAATTTTTAAAATTTTTAAAAATTTCAGTATCAGAAGTACATAGACATGGTGATTAACTCATCAGCATTTCCGGTTCTAATTACTCTCATAGTTCATTTACATAATTTATTTTAATTGTATCCGCCACAATTGAATTACCATGATTCAGTCTGCATATGATTTTTAGTGTGGGAGAACGTCTCCGCAATCGTTCAGGGTTTTAAACAGCCATTGCTTCAGAACTGAGATAAATTCTAACTGTCTAGGGGTCTCAGAAAGAGCGTATTTCACACAAAGCCGTACAGCTGCATGGGAATTAGCCAGTGTTTCCAGTGACAGGTAGAGTCTCAGAATTACTTTCGGTCTATTAGAAAAGCTACCCAAGACAGACTCCAAGGAGCCTGCCCTTGTCTAACTTGATTATGCCAGCCTCTTTCTCTGATGGGTAATCAGCTTTTAAATTCAGTTCAAAATAGAACTAAATTAAAGACAAGGTTCAAATCACAGAAGAGGAGATAACTCTCTCGATAATGGATCGTGCGTCTAGAGAACAGGAGCATTCTGACCCTTCGAGACTGGCGCATCACGGTACAAAATATGATCACCTTTATTCAGCAAATGCTACACTTATCTTAGTAGCCAAAAAAGAATTTGGCCCATGTGAGTCAAGGCTGGACAGCAGGATGCAAGTACAGTGAATTCTGTTTTTATAAAAACAGGAGGGAAGTTTTCCTTTATCTGTTCGTCCATGCCATGCCCTCCAACTGTTTTCCGTGACACAAAAACACAGGTAGAGAAAAACACTCCTCAAAATAATGTGGTACTTAAACTCCTGAAACTGGGAGGAAAATCCTGGCAGATGTTTTGATCTTGGGGGATGTAACATTTATAAAGGCATGGCCCACTGTAGTATGATCACATCTGGACTTGGACTGCAATGGAAACCAACCTCGGCGATTGATTTAATTACACAGCAGCTTGCCACAACTTCGGATCTCTACTTTTCAAAACCCAGATGGACATTTAGAGATCATTTTCCCCCTCTCATTTTCTAGAGCTTCCAGATGAATTGTCTGCCTTGTGCAATTATGGAAGGGCCCTTTCTATATGCATGGTACACAGGGTCACACCGCATTGACCAGACTCCCAGCTGATGGAATGGCGGCTCCGTTTTCACAGAAGAGACAGGAAAAGGACCAAACACTGCCCGTCACAATTAAGCTTGCTCGTCTGTCCTCATAACTCCTGGTGGGAGAACTTCTCCCAGTCTGTGCACACCCTCTATAATCTATAGAGGGAAAAAAAAAAAGGTTCAAGGGAAATACCTTGAAGATTTTCTTTCAGGAAAAGACAAAGTACAGGTTTCCTTGGTGTGGAACAAATTATTATACATTCTGAAAATATGTTATGTGAGTTGATAATGTGTTGCTTCCCTTTAGTTAAAAAGGAAGTCAGTGTTAAGAAGGGTAAAAGGAAGTCAAATCTGGGTCAAAGAAACATTCTAAAGAACACCTTCTGGTGTTCAGCAGACTCATTAAGTCGGACGAATAATTCCTCTGTAGCCGCCATGATCCTCATTAAAGCAGCAACAGCCCAGCATGTCGGGAGCTGGGGATAATGCGCTGAGCACCAGAACAAGCCGTGGGGAGACGCAGATCTACGGCTTCCAACCCCGTAGACTTGTGCACGTTACTTCACCTCCTGGGCCTCGGTTTTGTCCTGTGAGTAGATGGGAATCCCATCCTGACAGTCATATGCAGGGATTACATGCAGTAAGTAATACAGAGAACCCCCCAGACCTCATGCAGGCACTGAAGAGAGATATGGCTTTTAGTATTTTCACAGTAAAATGAGGAGAACATACGAGAGAAATCCCGAAGTTGTGGCCTGTGTTTATTTTAGGCTGTTGATATATCTTTGGTAACTTGAGGCCAATTTATTAAGAAATCAAGACTCTTTTAGCGATTATAGAGCACAAGACGTGCAGGTATTTGCACGTATCCTACCCATGTGTACCCATGTGTATTCTGGCTCTTGACAGAGGTGCAGAGGGACCACAATTGCCTCTCGTGATCCGAACTCGACAGCTGTGGCAATGGATTCCCAACCACCAGCGACAAATACCCAATCACACATTTATCCAAAACTTTATGAAATCTTTCTGAGCGTAAACAAGGTTTTGGGGTTAGAGACTTTATATAATTTTGAAGGCATATTTCCTTTAGTTTCGCTAAATTTGCTTCTTTCAGATTTTAAGTGCAGAAACTACCACCTCACTCCTCCACTCCAACTATGAATAACTATTTAATCTAACACTGGTATTTTCAGATTTGGTGAAAATGAACGTACTAGTAATTAATTAAATAAGTATATGTTTCCTCTATGGCAAAAGTCTTATCCCTGTATGTATGTATATATGTATGTACGTATGTATGTATGTAATTATTTATTATATTTAAATTCAAGTTAATTAACATATAATGTAGTATTGGTTTCAGGGGTAGAATTCAGTGATTCATCACTTGCATACAACCCCAGAGCTCATCACAACAAGTGCCCTCCTCAATGCCCATCACCCATTTAGCTCACACACCTCCTCTTCAGTAACCCTCAGTTTGTTCTCTGTAGTTAAGAGTCTCTTATGGTTTGTCTTATTCCTTTATATTAAAGGTACAGGAGTGTGGAAGGATTTCCATCTAAAGTGGAACTGGAGGATATGAAATGGAGAACCTCATGAATGCACCCTCAGAAGAATGGAATTTAAAGACCAAGAGACTGATTTCCCTTGGATGCCTACTTTACGGAAGACAGAGACTTATCTCCTGACCAATGAACATCCACCAAGCATTTCTCCCCATCCTCAAGCCAATGCACTTACTGCTTGGATTCTGGCCGGACTTCTCCCCTCTTTGCATTCTTTGCCCATAAATACAGCCTGCCCCACACCCTCAACAGACTCGTCTGTGGTTTGTGACAGCATGCATTTCCACACTGAAATTCCTCTGGTATTCCTAAATGCACACGATTTCTGACAATTTGAGCTTGCCTCAGTTTACCTCATTACTTAGGTTGACAAGAACTTTCAGAGAATGATTTTACAAATGGAATTAAAAATTAAAAAAAAAAATAGAGCAATATTTGAGAGATCACGCGTCTTGCCCAAGGTCATATAGTCAATTAAGGGAGAACTTCTTGCTTTTGTTTTTATAGGTTAGAATCTTCTAATTCTTCTAGTCTGGTTTAGGATGGTTCCTTTTTCCCTTGATCATTGTAGTTGATAGCAGTCATCTGAACTACGTACTAGGGACTAATAGACTGTTCTCCTGATGTTGGGCAACTATGGGGCTACATGGCTTTGGACAAGTCACCTAGGAAATGCAGAATTTGCTAAAGAAATTCTTGCATAATCAGATTAAAAAGATAAATCATATCATTACGATTTGTTAAAAAGATAACAAATACTCATGCAGAAAATTCGAGCAATAATGAAAAATATAAAGAAAGCAAAAATCATCCAATGTTCTCCAACTAAGATATAATCACAACATACATTTTGGTTAATGTCCTTTTGGAGCCCTGTGTAGACATACACATACACAATTCATGCATGCTATTTAATTGCTTGTTCATATCAACAGTTTAATGAATATTTTTCCATTTAATGAAAATTATAAGAACTATAATAACGAGGAGTTGGTAAGCTCTTCCTGTGTAAAATCTAACTTAATGCTGGAAATAACTTTTACAGATATGAATCACAGATAAGCTATTTGCTCAAGGGCACAAAGTTGCTTCTGTTTAGGATTGAAGTAGCACAAGATTTCAATGCAGGCAATTCTGACTCAAGACATTCCTTTAAAATGGCTACATTGGACTCGGTAAATAAATATCCAGGGTTTATTTTAAGTTAATACTGATGGGGAATTAGAGTCAATATTTCTGAAGCTTTTTAAAACCTTACTGATGATCATCAAGTATAACTTTGTGTATTTGATCAAATACCTCCTTGCATAGATTTCCAAATATAGATTTTTGGTGTTAAAAGGTACACATCTTCAATTTTGATATATATTTTCCAGGTTGAATACTATAGTTTTATGGAATAGTCATTGCCCTATATCTTCAACAACATTGAGTGCTGTCAATACTACAAGGAGCAGAGATTTACTTCATTAACACAAACCCTCTCCTTTGACTTTGTAATAGAAATTTAAATTCTCAGAATTTAAAACATATATTTTGCTCTGGGTTACAGGTTCATTCTCTAAAATTTAATACATGCTTATTAAGTGGTTTTAATAGTAGACACTATAAGGAAACAAGAATGCTTGCTTCATAAATCTCATAATTTAATTCCTAAAAAACTACCATCTTTGGGAAGCGGAGGGCCATCTTACCACGTTGCTGGTAAAAACAGTAATATTCTCAATAGAAATGTCACAACCCAGACCAAGAACTTTATATGTTCATATCCTATCATTCAGTAATTCCACCAGAATTCAGTCTTAGGAAAATGACAAGAGACGTGGTTCCAAAATATTTGTCATGTTATCTATGAAAGTAAAACAGAAACCTTAAATTTGAAAAATAGACATTGATCATTGACGATGGTATGAATGCACTGTTATTTAGGCATTTAAAACCTTATAATCACTGTAGGTTAGTTTAGTCATGTGCCCAAATGTCCTCTATATTTTAAGCAAAAATGCAATGTACAGATGGAATAATATTGATTAGTAAACACCTGTGCTATTTGTATAGAAAACAAAGGAAATTTGCCCAACATGTTAATAGAAGTTATTAGATGTTTTTATTTTCTCCCTCTGACTTCTATGATTCTTTCCCCTATCCAAATGTGATATGATTGTTTGCATTTGTTTTATGCAAAAGCAAACAAATAAACAAAAAAGCTTCTTCAAAAGTCACCTTTGTCCTATCAGTAATACATACCTCAGAATCCCAAAGGCCCCACTTAATCCTCCCTCACCGTCAGCACTGTAAACCACCTGGATGACTTACATCTTCTCAAAAACCCTTCCTAACTGGTGCCTTGAATCATCAAGATCTCTTCAGAGGGTCTGTAGGAGATGTTCTTCCTTGCCTCTCTCCTAGTTTCTGTCTGTCCAACACCTTTCCCTTTGAGGAGGGATCACCCACTAACTACATATTCCTGCATCACTTTTAACCAGGTGAGCCTGCCTGCCCTGCCACCGGCTATCCCATCCGGTGGACCCGGTGATCAGCCCAGGGGGAGGCATGTGATCCCGTCAGAGGTGGGTTCGTGGGAGCCCTCTGGGTCACGTGCTTGGAGTTCCAGAGAGATGTGCGAGTAATAAGCTGGCCAAAAGAAAGCAGCACGAAGCCAAGAAAGACAAGTAGAGCCGGGAGGAGAGACAGAAAAGTTCCTGATGGTATCTTGTGAATCCTCGGGTCCACCTATGCCTGAAGATAGTGCCGGTCCCAAGACTTCTTAATCACATGGGCCCCCAAGTTGTGTTTTTCCTTTAAGCAGGTTTGAGGGTAATTCAGTTATTTATTACCGAAAATACTAACAAATGGAAAGGTTTCATCCTAAGCAAAAGGTGGTGCCTTTTACCTCATACACAGTGCTCTACTCATCTTAATGCACATGTTCATAAAAGAACATTTTTTTTTTTTAAGTAAGCTTCAGTCCTAGCATGGAGTCCAACATGGGGCTTAAACTCATGACCCTGAGATCAAAACCTGAGCTGAGATGAAGAGATGGCCGCTTAACTGACTGAGCCTCCCAGGTGCCCCAAAAAGAACAATCCTCGCTCCTATTCCATAGGTTTCTCATGTGACCTTTTACCTTGCAGTAATTTAGACTCTATTTTACATATCCTTACTTTTGGAAAATGGTTTAACCCATATCTCTATTAAACATCACTGAATTCAAGGCTCTAGTTTTTTCTTAGCCTGTTGTCAAGGTCATTTACATTTATATCTCCATCCTCCCCACACACCTTGATTCAATCTGCAGAATTAAGGAGAATGTTCTTTTGTATCATGCAAATCATTCCATATTATTGCTCTTGAATGGAAAAGGACTCAGTGGGGGGGGGGTGCCTGTTCTGTGAATGACTGGCATTTGCTTAAGCTCCAGGTTGGGGTTCTTCCATTCTGGGAATGCATCTAGCCAGTGCAGGGCCCCACAGGCAAGACAAGCTTTATCTCAGAATGGGCAGGGTGGGTCAACAAGTAATTAATTGCTCTCAAGGAAATATCTGTAAAGCCTCTGTAGATTTTGGGTTGTCCCCAGACTGATTAGAACAGGGACATAATGCTCTAATTAAATCATCAATCACAAAAGGCATAAATCTGTACGAAGATTCAATTTTGCGAGAGAACTTAGAGCATTTTTGAGGTAGAGTCGATAAAACTTGGATACCTGAAAAGATTGGTGGTTTCCAATATAGAAAGAGACAGAGAAAGAAGATTGAGGAGCTGTTGGTGTGACATCATTGAGAGGGAAAGGAAAGGATGGATGAGGGCTTTAGAAAAAATGACCCAAACGGAGGACCAAGGAGGACATGGTGAGAAGGAGGGAGATTTCCTGAGGTGCTAATCAAGGTGTAAAATCCATCTCTGAGGAAATGAGGGAGATTATGCATTTCTGGCACAAACCATAGGCTTGTCAGTGAAATACAGCGGGTGGAATCCATAGGATGCTACCTTAATTGAGGTTCAGCTGTAAGTAAATAGGATACTTATTGACAAAGTCAAAAGTGGTCCTCTGTTGCAGAACACATAAGGACTGTTTCTCTACAGCTCTACTTATATGCCTTTATATGATCAGCTAAGACACAGGGTTGAAGCTAAGGTGGACCAGCAACAACAACAAAAATATATACACACACAAGCACACAGTGGGAGGAGAATGAAATGGTGTGCGCTTAGAAATACTATTACATTGTGCTATTTTCACAGGGTACTGTAAAGTTGTGCACTTGTGACACGTCTATTCTACAAACAGCTTATAAAACTGAGATTCTGGGGTGCCTGGGTGGCTCAGTTGGTTGAGCGTCTGACTCTTGATTTCACCTCAGGTCGTGATGTTATGATTCTGGGATTGAGCCCAACGTTGGGCTCCACACTGAGCAAGGAACCTGCTTGAGATCCTCCTTCTCTCTCTCTCTCTCTCCCCTTTTGCCCCCACACACATACACTCTTGCCCCCTCTCTCTCAAAAACAAAACCTGAGATTCCACCACCCTTAATAAAATATCTATTTTGAGGTAGATTTAGGGTGACGAGGCTAGCAGAGCAGAGACCAGAAAGAAACAGTTGGTCCCAACTTGTGTCAGTGAACTGCCTACATTCTTTCCTTTGTAGCAAGAAAAGTTTCCCAGAAGAAGCAATAGGAGATAAGCAGGAATACCTTGTAGGTAAGGAGAAGGTGGAGGAACTGGGTATGAGTTTTTGTACTATGTCAGAGGAAGAAGGGAGAGGGGTGGTAGGCTGGGAGGGTTTCATTTTTTTATGCCCTATAAGTATCTCTCCCTTGTCTCAGCAGAAGATGTGTGAGATTGATTGGCTTGCCCCGTGGTGCTGCATCTATATGATTCATTCATTCCTTCACAAAATATTTTTAGATGGCCTACAATCTAAGAGGCACAAGGAATAAAAAGTTGAGTTTTCTTGCTTGATTATCCTGTGTTCAAATCCAGCACTGGTTGAACAGTTGGCAAATTTGGAAGTATTCGTGCAGTAGAGCAAACACAGAATGGGAGCCAGATAATTTTTCTCAAAAATTTCAGACCACCTGGTGTCTTTACACACGTTATTACCCTCTTCATCTCATTCATTCGACCCCACGTGCTTCTATTTCCATCCCCAGAGAGTGGGGGTTATTTCTTTACCATCATTTTCTTCATATGAAACAATTTATATGGATTATGCCCCACGAAAGAGAAGTCTTTTGAATAACATAGTCTCACCTACCCACCTGATTTTAAAGATTTCTGCACTTGGAAACTATGAAACAGATATATCTGAGGATGGAAAATGATGCCAATGATTTCAGTTCAGTAGAAAAGAGTATCCGTGCTAATGAATACTCTTGAATTTATTCCTTGCACATCCTTCATCTGCTTTACACTGAAGGTCTCCTTCACATATGTGTAAGAGTATTAATCTCACTAGTGTTAGCATGTTAGAGAAAAGAAGCTGTCCTTTTTTTTTTTTTCTTTTCAAGTAGCACTGACTTCGTCGTAGCCATGCTCTCCATTAGTTATAAAGAAATACACTCTGGATGTTTGATACGAAGACCTGCATGGAAATCACTTTACATTTCCATGTTCAGACAGCTTGTAATTGGAATAAGACAACACACGTCATGGAATTTCAACAAAGGAGAATTCAATCTCCTATTAAAGATGTTCTTGATTGGGGTCTGTTGATGGGTGACAGCGTCTTGTGGGTTGCAGTTTGCTCTTTTAACATATTCAAAATCGTGTCTGATTGATGCGTTGATACTGAAGTTCACATTTTAACATCGGTCTTCTTTGAAATTATGCCACATAATTGAACTAGAGATGAAGATTGCCTTCTCTAAAATGGCAAGAAGAAATCAGGCTCAGCCTTTATCTGGGAGCTAATGATGGACATTGCGGCTTCCTGCCTTTGTAGAGCTCTTTTATGTCTCACGACAGCTTTGGAAGCACCATTAGGCTTCACTTGATTCGGTCACAGAGAGGCAGAGTGACTTGGGCAATTGATTTACTTAAACTGCAATTTCACTGCAGATGGAAAATTAGAACTCGAATATCCTGATTCCCAATCCAGGATCTTTGAATTAGAGTACCTACATAATGCTCCTTTATTTTCCCTTTCAGAAGTGATTTTATGTTAATTCATAAAGGACACTGTTCATCTAAAGACTTGAGGTAGGTGCGCCCTTCTTGTAGCAAATTGTTACTGACCTTTTATTTTTCTGATTTTTTGGTTAGAGAGTAAGTTTTCTCAGGAAAGGGACCGAACATGTCTTGTCCTCTAACATTCTCAACAGTAGAGCATGAAAGAGAACATCATATATACATAGTTTTTTTTTTTTTGATTATATATCATTTATTGATAATACAAATGAATAATGATTTACTTAGTTACACTGTATTGTCAAAGACTGAGGTTTTCCTAATTTTTCTGTAACACGAAAGAACCCTATTTTGAAAAGTACAAATGGCATTTCATTGTTGTTTTGATTTGCATTTCTTGGTTTGTGTTAAGGTTTAAGATTTAATACTTTCTGATCATTGTTTTTATTTGTTAATGAATTATTGTTTATAATATCTTATAACTAGAGATAACTAGCTTATAACTAGATGCCCGACAATAGAAGGTTAGATAAATTTCAGTATATGAATAATAGAATAATAGTTGTCATATATCGTACTTTATATACAGTATATCCAATTGATTCTAAGACTAATAGATTTTTATGTATCGACACACTTAAAACCAATTGCTTATGTGTCATAATTTAATTGGCAGCCTTGTTTTATCAGTGATTTAAAAAAAGGTGATTCTCACACTTGATGGCATATTAGGTTCAATAAGATATGTTATTTCTCGTTTCACAGATGATGGTGCTGAATCTCCAAGACATTAAGGAATTTTTGCCCAAGGTCAGCCAATTTAAAAATGCCTGGAAGCATACAGATCAAAACATCAAAATGGTTCTCTCTGGGTGGGAGAATTACATTTTTTTCTTTTTGCTCATCCATATTTTATTATTTCTTCAACATATACATTTATAACTTTTTTTTAATTTAAAATAGTTTATTTTCAAATTGGTTTACATAAAACACCCAGTGTTCATCTCAACATGTGCCCTTTTTTAATGCCCATCACCCCTTCTCCCCCCCCCCCCATCTCCCTCATCCTCAGTTTGTTCTTAGTCTTTGAGAGTCTCTTATGTTTTATCTCCCTCCCTCTCTGTGTCTTTTTTTTCTTTCCCCTCTTCCCCTCCCCCTGGTTTTTGCTTAGTCTCACCAAGTCCACCTATTCGTGGAAACAGATGGTATCTGTCTTTTTCTGACTGACTTATTTCACTTAACATAATACCCTCCAGTTCCATCCATGTTGCTACGCATGGCCAGATTTCATTTTTTCTCATTGCCACATAGTAGTCCATTGTATATATGTACCACATCTTCTTTATCCACTCGTCAGTTGATGGGCACTTAGTTTCTTTCCATGTTTTGGCTATTGTCGAAAGTGCTGCTATGAACATTGGGGTACACGTGCTCCTATGCATCAGCAATCCTGTGTCTCTTGGGTAGATTCCTAGCAGGGCTATTGCTGGGTCATAGGGTAGCTCTATTTTCATTTTTTTGAGGAACCTCCACACCGTTTTCCAGAGTGGCTGCACCAGTTTACATTCCCACCAACAGTGTAGGAGGGTGCCTACTTCTCCACATCCTCGCCAGCATCTATAGTTTCCTGATTTGTTTATTTTAGCCACTCTGACTGGTGCGAGGTGGTATCGCAGTGTGGTTTTGATTTGTATTTCCCCGATGATGAGTGACATTGAACATCGTTTCAAGTGTCTATTTGCCATCTGAATGTCCTCTTTGGAGAAGTGTCTATTCATATCTTCCGCCCATTTCTTCACTGGGTTGTTTGTTTTTCGGGTGTGGAGTTTGGTAAGTTCTTTATAGATTTTAGATATTAGTCCTTTATCCGATATGTCATTTGCGATGATCTTTTCCCATTCCGTTGGTTGCCTATTCGTTTTGTTGGTTGTTTCTTTTGCTGTGCAGAAGCTTTTTATCTTGATGAAGTCCCAATAGTTCATCTTTGCTTTTAATTCCCTTGCCTTTGGAGACGTGTCAAGTAAGAAATTGGTGCGTCTTAGGTCAAAGAGGCTTTTCCCTGCTTTTTCCTCTAGGATTTTGACGGTTTCCTGTCTCACATTCAGATCTTTTATCCATTTAGAATTTATTTTTGTGAGTGGTGTAAGAAAGTGGTCTAGTTTCATTCTTTTGCAAGTTGCTGTCCAATTCTCCCAGCACCATTTATTAAAGAGGCTGTCTTTTTTCCATTGAATACATTTTCCCGCTTTATCAAAGATTAGTTGGCCATATACTTGCGGGTCCATTTCTGAGTTTTCTATTCTATTCCATTGGTCTATGTGTCTGTTTTTGTGCCAATACCATACAGTCTTGATGACCACCGCTTTGTAGTAGAGGTTAAAGTCTGGGATTGTGATGCCTCCCGCCTTGGTTTTATTCTTCAGTATTATTTTGGCTATTCGAGGTCTTTTGTGGTTCCATACAAATTTTAGGATTGTTTGCTCTAGCTTTGAGAAGAATGCTGGTGCAATTTTGATTGGGATTGCATTGAATGTGTAGATTGCTTTGGGTAGTATTGCCATTTTAACGATATTTATTCTTCCAATCCATGAGCATGGTATGTTTTTCCATTTCCTTGTGTCTTCCTCAATTTCCTTCATAAGTTTTTTATAGTTTTCAGTGTAGAGGTCTTTCACATCTTTGGTTAGGTTTATTCCTAGGTATTTTATGGTTTTTGGTGCAATTGTGAAAGGGATTAGCTTCTTTATTTCTCTTTCTGCTGCTTCATTGTTGGTGTATAGAAATGCCACCGATTTCTGTACATTGATTTTGTATCCTGCAACTTTGCTGAAATCACGGATCAGTTCTAGTAGGCTTTTGGTAGATTCCGTCGGGTTTTCCATGTAAAGTATCATGTCATCTGCAAAAAGTGAAAGTTTGACTTCCTCCTTGCCAATCTTGATGCCTTTTATTTTGTTTTGTTGTCTGATTGCTGATGCTAAGACTTCCAACGCTATGTTAAATAGCAGTGACGAGAGTGGACACCCCTGTCGTGTTCCTGATCTCAGGGGGAAGGCTTTCAGTTTTTCCCCATTGAGGATGATATTAGCTGTGGGCTTTTCATATATGGCTTTTATGATGTTTAAGTATGTTCCTTCTATCCCGACTTTCTCGAGAGTTTTTATCAAGAACGGGTGCTGTATTTTGTCAAATGCTTTTTCTGCATCTATTGACAGGATCATATGGTTCTTATCTTTTCTTTTGTTGATGTGATGTATCACGTTGATTGATTTGCAAATATTGAACCAGCCCTGCAACCCAGGGATGAATCCTACTTGATCATGGTGGATAATTCTCTTTATGTGTTGTTGGATTCGATTTGCTAGTATCTTATTGAAAATTTTTGCATCCATATTCATCAGGGATATTGGCCTGTAATTCTCCTTCTTTGCTGGATCTCTATCTGGTTTGGGAATCAAAGTGATGCTGGCTTCATAGAATGAGTCCGGGAGTTTTCCTTCCGTTTCAATTTTTTGGAACAGCTTGAGGAGGATAGGAATTAACTCTGTTTTAAATGTCTGGTAAAATTCCGCAGGAAAGCCGTCTGGTCCAGGGCTTTTATTTGCTGGGAGATTTTTGATAACTGATTCTATTTCTTCACTAGTTATGGGTCTGTTCAATTTTTCTATTTCTTCCCGTTTGAGTTTTGGTAGCGTGTGGCTATTTAGGAAGCTGTCCATTTCTTCCAGATTGCCAAGTTTGGTGGCATATAATTTTTCATAGTATTCTCTGATGATTGTTTGTATCTCTGAGGGATTGGTTGTAATTTCTCCCTTTTCATTCACGATTTTATCTATTTGAGTTCTCTCTCTTTTCTTTTTGAGAAGCCTGGCTAGAGGTTTGTCTATTTTGTTTATTTTTTCAAAGAACCAGCTTTTGATTTCATTGATCTGTTCCACTACCTTTTCTGTCTCCATATGGTTAATTTGTGCTCTGATCTTAGTTATTTCTCTCTTTCTGCTGGGCTTGGGTTGTTTTATTTGTTCTGCTTCTAGTTCCTTTAGGCGCGCTGTTAGAATTTGTGTTATTGATTTTTCTTGTTTCTTGAGATGGGCCTGGATTGCAATATATTTCCCTCTCAGGACTGCTTTTGCTGCGTCCCAGAGCGTTTGGATTGTTGTATTTTCATTTTCATTTGTTTCCATGTATTTTTTAATTTCTTCTCTGATGGCTTGGTTGACCCAGTCATCTTTTAGTAGGTTATTTCTTAGCCGCCATGTTCTTGGATATTTTCCAGGCTTTCTCCTGTGGTTGATTTCAAGTTTCAAAGCATTGTGGTCTGACAGTGTACATGGTATGATCTCAATTCTTTTATATTTATTCAGAGCTTCCCTGTGCCCCAGAATGTGATCTATCTTGGAAAATGTACCGTGTGCAGTTGAGAAGAACGTAAATTCCTTTGCTTCTGGATGAAGGACCCTAAAGATGTCTGTGAGGCCCATCTGTTCTAATGTGTCGTTCAGGGCTATTGTTTCTGTGGAGATTTTCTGATTTGTGGATCTATCCAATGCTGAGAGTGGAGTGTTGAGATCTCCTACTATTAGGACATTTTTATCGATGAGGTTGCTAATGTTTGTAATTAGTTGTTTTACAAATTTGGGTGCCCCCAAATTCGGTGCGTAGATATTTACAATTGTTAGCTCTTCCTGCTGGATGGTCCCTGAGACTATTATATAATGTCCTTCTTCATCTCTTAATACATCGTTCATTTTAAAGTCTAATTTGTCTGATATAAGTGTGGCTACTCCGGCTTTCTTCTGCCTTCCAGTAGCATGGTAGATAGTTTTCCATCCCCTCACTTTCAATCTGAAGGTGTCTTCAGGTTTAAGATGAGTTTCTTGAAGACAGCAAATAGATGGGTCTTGTTTTTTAATCCATTCTGTTATCCTGTGTCTTTTGATTGGCGCATTTAGTCCATTTACATTCAGTGTTAATATTGAAAAATATGGGCTTACAGTCACTGTATTATCTGTAGGTTTCATGTTTGTAAGGCTGTCCCTGGCAGTTTGTGTTCTTTGCAGGTTTGCCTTCATAGAATGCCCCTCAGGATCTCTTGCAGTGCTGGCTTATTTGTGATAAATTCTTTCAGTTTTTGTCTGTTGGGAAAAACCTTGATCTCTCCTCCTATTCTGAATGACAGGCTAGCCGGATACAGAATTCTTGGTTGCAGGTCCTTCTTGCTCATCACATTGAAGATATCCTGCCATTCCTTTCTGGCTTGCCAAATTTCTGTAGATAAGTCTGCTACTACCCTTATAGGTCTCCCTTTGTATGTTAGGGTTCTTTTGTCCCTAGCTGCTTTCAGGATTCTCTCCCTATCTTTGTATTTTGCCAGCTTCCCTATGATGTGCCGTGCAGAAGGTCTATTCAAGTTACGTCTGAGGGGAGTTCTCTGTGCCTCTTGGATTTCCATGCCCTTTTCCTTTCTCATGTTGGTGAAGTTCTCAGCAATGATTTGTTCAAGAACCCCTTCGACTCCTTTCTCTCTCTCTTCTTCCTCTGGGACTCCTATGATACGGATATTGTTTCTTTTGAGTGCATCGCTTAGCTCTCGAATTCTCCTTTCCTGTTCCTGGATCAGCTTCTCTCTCTTTTTATCTGCTTCCTCTTTTTCAATGATTTTGTCTTCTAAGGCACTAACTCTTTCCTCTACCTCTTCAATCCGTGCTGTGGCTGCTTCCAGTTTCCCCTGTATTTCTTCTAATTTCTTCTTTAATTCTTCCTGCCCGTTTTTAAGGTCCTTGAACTCTGCTGCGCGGGACCCCTTGCATTCTTCTAAGCTTTTTTCAAGGCCAGCGATTAGTTTTATGATTGTCATTCTATATTCATGTTCTGTTATGTTGCTTATATCTGTTTTCATTAATTCTTGAGCTGTCACTGCTTCTTGTGGATTCTTTTGAGGAGAATTCTTCCGTCTCGTCATTTTGGCTGGATGTGTTTTGGGTTGTTTCTTGAAGTTGCCCGAGCCTCGACTTCGGCGGGACCTGTGCTGGTGCCTCTCCCACAGCGTCTCGGTGTGACGCCGCAGCGCCAGGCGGCAAACGTCGCTCTCACCTATACATAGTTTTTAAATGAGCTGCTGGTATATAAAACAAGATGATGCTATTATTTCTGGATGTTCAGATTGTTATCCTATATCAACAAATAGTTGATGGTTAAGTCGACTGAAAAGTTGGTATTTAATGATCATATCAAGGAATTCTGCTCATTGCATTAATTTTCAAAAATGCTCTTTGTTTGTAAAAAGGGGAGATATCATCTATTTTAGAAAACATTGTTCATCTACGTAAAAAGTTCCCACACCCATCAAAGTTCTTGCAACATCATCTAACCTCAGTGATAACAAAACGAATCCTCACTGTTGCTGCTATTTTAAGAAATTTAATCCTTTTAACAGCTCCTGGTCTAAGATTTTTACAGGAATTATCTTATTGGATATTGACCATGTTTTGAGTTAGGTACTAATACCATCTCATTTTACAAAGAAGGAAAATGAGATAGAGAGATTATATAACTTGGCCAAAGTCACACAGGTATTACGGTGCACTGGGGGCAGATCTCTCACACTCCATGGTTTTAACCAATACTCTGCTCAGTAGCAGCCATCACCATGGTAAATACAGGAGGAGAGAGTGGGGGGACCCCAAGGGGCTACTGGAGAAGGCAGGGATGTGTATAAACTTAGTACTAAAGAAATGACTAGCACTGAAAAGCTCCGTGGTAACATATAAGAGGTCAGGAAGGAGGAACTGGCATTGAGCTGAATGGAGAAAATGAAAGCCTGCACCACAGCAGCAGAAATAAAGCAGAAGCCAAATAACTAGAGCTGGGCGGCTGTTTGGATAAGTGGGGTAAGTGAATGGGCCTCCAAATGACCCAGAGGTTTTAAGCTTTGGTGCCTGGGGAGAAAAGTGATTCCCTCAACTGAGAAGAGAAGGCAAGAGTCTGGGAGGATAAAAATAAAACAAACAACTTTTGGGGCCTCCTGCCCTGTAACCTTGCCTCATTCCTTCCCATCGGCTCTAAGATTTTTTTATGACTCTGAGCATCTGATCAAAGTTGGGCTCATCTATAACTTAGAGGCCTTTATTCTACTCAGTGATGGGGTAAGGAACTAATCCCTACCAGCCCTCTGCCAGCTGATTATTTACTCTTCCGAAGGAGATCTCTGATGGAGATGTTCTTCTCCAAAAGAGTAACTACCATAGAGAGATTTCATCATGACCAGGTCACAAAAGGTCTACTAGGGGCTGGCCGATCCTTGGGTTATTCTCACAGTACAACAGCTGACTATACTACTGCCTCTGACCTTAATATACGTTTAAAAATAGGTGAGGCAGAGAGTACATTAAGCTGGCAATTTTTTTCAGTATATTCTGATGATAAATTTTATTACAAAAACATCTGACAGGCAGCATAGACTTTTAATGTGTAGCAAAAATGGAATTCTCATAAGAACACATACTGTCCAAGTTTTCTTCCCGATTTTCAGTTTCTCAAGGCTTCTGGCTGTTTGGGGACCAGAGCCAGGATGATTTGCTCTGAAATAAATCCACGAAATTCACTAGTGTATTAAAGTCTATTAGAGAACCTCTCCTTTCTCTCCCTCTATCTTTGAGAAAGCTGTGCATTTGTTTTATATAAATATACTCTGTTTCTGAGAACGGGCAAAGTCACAGACAAGGACTACTTTAAAATACATTTTCGGAGATAGTGAGAAGAGTTACATGAAATTCTTAACTTCTGTATTCAAGTCAAATACCCAGAATCATGCTCTACTTGAGCAAAGTCTTATTCAAAGCCTGATTCTTGTTTTAAAATTGGATGTACGGTCTGGGAATTTACAGTTATGTTAAAGAGAAGAGTATTGGAGAGAAAAGGAGAGAAAGAAATGCCTCCTTTGGTATATATGCAGACAACATATGCTCTGATGCTTGCCACATCCTGTGGAAACACTGCAGACAGATTCCAAATGAGCAAGAGAGAAGAAGTCAAGAATTAACAAGCAGCTAGGAGACTCTATGGTGAATCACTATTCAAAGACCAAATGTACTTGGCTATCAAAATAATGACAAGATGTTTCAAGGAAGGGAAACTGTAGGCCAATTTTTTTCATTTGAGTGTTTTTAAACACCTACTATGAGCTGGTACCATGATAAGTATCTTGGACGATATGAAGACAAAACTTACAGTGTTTTGCCTTCTTCAATATACTACTATGAAGCAGAGTGGGGGAAGTACTGTAGGGAGATTTAAGTAAAGTGCTAAGCTGAGCTGGTCTCCTTCTGAGAAGAGATTCATTTAGATTAATATCAATTAGCTCTAATAATATAAGACTGTGTTTTGGGGGTAACTTTACCATAAAATTGCCCATTACTTGAAAGAGTCAAACACTTGGCCATTAAGAGTTCTCCTCTGGTATTCTGTCATTCCCATGATTTTACTATATTGTTGTGGCATGCAGCTTAATACAGAAGCATGTATAAACCAGGGGGTAAGAGTTTCATGAAGAAGGGATTGTATATTAACTTCTGGTTAAACTCTTGTTTCAACAGATTCAGCAAGTTTTGAATATTCTATTTCTGTATAATGGGAAATTACCTGCTCCTCATGTTGGGATAGAAGATGACTCTCAATTTAGCATCCCTTCCAGATCTCGCATGAGCCAAAGGGAAAAGTCACAGATTAAACTGCAACCCAGCCGCAAACTGTCTCATTCAGGATCTGTTTTCTTTGCCATTATATTCTTGATGATATTGACCTTAGTGATCAGGCAGGGTATGTGAAGCAAAAGTCTGAAATGACACCTAGATTCCTTCTCTGGATGTGAAGGACGGCTTTAGGTCCATCATAGCAGATACTACCGCGGTCAAAGTTGTAATGACCCAGATTCCTTCATGTGCCTTCTAGCCAGGTCCGGAAATCTCAACCCATGCGTGTGAGTCAGTTTGGGCTGCTATCGCAGAATCCCACAGTATTCTCACATTTCCGGAGGCTGAAAGTCCAAGATCAAGGTGCTGGCAGATTCAGCGTCTGGTGAGAGCCCCCTCCTGGTTCCCAGACATTTCCTTCTTGCTGCGGCCTCACGTGGCAGAAAGGCCTAGGAAGCTTCCTGGAGCCTGGTTTATAAGGCCACTAATTCCATTCATGAGTGCTCCACACTCATGACCTAATTGCCTCCCAAATACACATCGAGATTATGTTTCAACATACAAAGTTTTGGAAGACGTAAACATTCAGTTGGTAACACCATGGAACATGTTCAGTGACTACAACCGGTGCCCTGCTCTTGACTGCCCTTTGTCCACTGGAGCTTCCAAGAATCAGAAGTGTCTGGAGGCTGACATCTTCCCCACAGCTTGGTAATTCATGACTGTTGGGGATGGGAGAATGATAGCTAAGCTCCTTATCTCTGGCTCCAAAAACTCTAACTCACTCCAGAGGTCCACTGTGGGGCTGGCTGATGTCTACCCATTGATCTCAAGGACTTTTGACCAAGATCTCCCATTTGCTTGGCTTCCACCTCTTTCCTGGCCTGCTTCCCTGTTTCCTCACCTCTCTTCCCTTAATAAATCCCTTGCCCATAAACCCTTGTCTGAGGATTTTGCTTCTGGGGAATCTTACCTAATAAAACAAACAATAGTTTCTTAATTTAATACTATGTTTGACATTTTACTGTTTTCAAAAATAGCTTCAGCAAGTTACTTGTGATATTTTCCCCTAAATTCATTTAGCTTACTCATTTACGCAAACAGCGAACTATAAGTTTCAATTCATAAAATCCATCTGGGTATAGTCACTATGGAAATTACTGGGAATGAGGTTCCTCAAAAAACTAGACAGAGGTATCATGTAACCCAGTAATTCCACTTCTGGGTACATATTCAAAAAAGATAAAATCACCATCTCAAAGACATATCCACACTACTGCGTTCGCTGCGGCATTAGACACAATAGCTAAGAAATGGAAACAACCCAACCCAAGACATGGAAACCACCGATGAATGGATAAGGAAGATATGAGATTCATATATATATAGATATGAATATTGTTCTGCCACGAGAACAAAAAAAAATCCTGGCATTTGCAGCAACATGGATGAACTTTGATGGCATCATGCTAAATGAAATAATTCAAATAGAGAAAGACAGATACTGTATGATCTCACTTATGTGTGGAATCTAAAAAATGTCTACTCATAGAAACAGAATAGAATGGTGGTTACCAGAGGATGAAGGCAGGGGGGAATGTCAAAGAGGAATACACACTTTCAGTCATAAGATAAATGAGTTCTGGGATCTGATGTACAATATGGCTACTAAAGTCAACAATACTGTATTGTATATTTGAAAGTTGCTGTAAAATAGAGCTTTAATGTTCACGCCATAACAGCACTCACAAAATAAGGTAATTACACAAAATGGTAATTACATGAAATGGAGCATGTGTAACTAACCTTATTAAAATAAACAATTCACAATATACAGTTGTATTGAACCATCACATTGTATACCAACTTACACAGTGTTACAGGTCAATTTTATGTCAATAAAGACTGAAAAAAATAAAAATGAAAAATAAAACCTTATCTTAGACTGCCTTAAGCTGATCCTGATCAGTATAGTAATTTATTCTTTACATAGAAAAGCTCACAGAACTCACTCTGTATTTACCCCTTTCGATCTCTTATAAGCCTATTTAATAAAGCTATTTCTTGCAGCAAGCCTCCATGGGTCTGTGGGGCAGGGAATGAGGTGTGACGGGGTGAGACACTGTCACACACATGTTTTCCTCTACTGTAACATCTATGTTTACTATTTTCTGGTTCATTCCAAATGACAACATTAAAAAAAAATCAGTCTTGAAGTTGAAATTTAATGAAACTTTAAACATTCTAAGTAAAAAAAAAGAGTTGGCTTCACACTTTAAATTTTTTTTTAATGTCTATTTATTTTTGAGAGACACAGAGACAGAGTGTGAGCAGGGGAAGGGCAGAGAGAGAGGGAGACACAGAATCTGAAGCAGGCTCCAGGCTCCAAGCCATCAGCACAGAGCCCGACGCGGGGCTTGAAGTCACAGACCGTGAGATCATGACCTGAGCCGAAGTTGGCCGCTTAACCGACTGAGCCACCCAGGTGCCCCCACACTTTATAAAACTTCAAAACTTTATAAAATTTTTGAAAACCCTTCTATACGACCCGAATAGAATCAGAAACACTTTCGCCTGCAAGGCGCCATCTCACAGTGGAGGGAACCTAATTAAGCTACCTCTATGACCCACAGTGGGAGCGGGACTGAAACAAACTTGAAGCCAGCTCTCTGCGGACGCCTGCAGGAAGCGGCAGGCTTCCACCTTTCCGGCTCTGTGATCTGGTGCAGTGCAGCCTGACAGAGTCACCAGGCACAGTTACCTGCGCCCCTGGAGTTGTGGGGCAGAGAAAGCCAGAAGACTATGTGAAGAAGGGCCGGCCTTGGGCGACATGGAGGACTGAGCCAACACAGAGCTGTGACCTTGGGAACTGAGGCCACGGCAGCTGGATGGAAGTGCCTTTAACAGTGGCCCAGGAGAAAGAGGAACGGAGATGGCTGCAAAACACTGAGACCTCCAGGGGCTACCCCTTCTGGGTAGAGAAATTCTATCTATCAGCCTGGAAAGTCAAGGGAGCCTTGGGCTTCCCTTCCCTGGCTCTCCATGCTAGGACCCCCAACCTGCATCATACGCTGTGTGGAGCACAGAGTTTTCACTGCCTACCCGCTGTCAGAATCCCAGGCTAAAATAAATAAATATCTGTATCCATATCCACGTATGTGTGTATACACACACACACATGCACACACCCGTGCGCAGGCGCGCACACACACACACACGCACTGTTTACAGGCAAAAAGGGAGTAAGAATAGGGATACTGAAGATTTTAAAAACATAATTAACAATCTTGGTGTCACGTACATATATCAGACTCTGTCCCAAACCATTAGATCCACCTCCCTGCCAAAAACATGAAATATTCTTATTTTAGTTTCATAGCTGATAGGGCCAAGATTTGCAATTCCTATTTAAAAAAACTTGCTGTTTTTATTCCACATGTGAATAACTTGTATCATATTTTTGCACTGAGTATTTGGTGAGAGAAAGGTATTAGAAAACCTGATACCTGAAGGAAAAATGGGAACGAAGGAGACTTGCCTCACGGAGAAGACAAGGGCAAGGATGTTAATGACAATACACGTGCGTGCCTGCGCACACACAAATAAATGAAAACCACACTTAGCTTTCTAACAGTGTGCATTTTTCCCTTGAAGTTCCTTCTTCCCTGTCACAAAAGCCCCGCAAAGTCAGGATCTTAAGTGCTCCTACAATTTTTACAAAAACACGCTAAGATTTAGCATGAAGAACTGACTTGCCCCCAAACAGCTGCAACTAAAAGCAAGTGGAACCCCGGGACTTAGTTGGGTTTTATCTGTCCTTCTTGATGCGCGATTTTTTTCAGTATCTTTGAACATTTGAAATGGGGTTAATTCTTTGAAAATGCTTTAACTCCAGTGAGAGCAGCTAAAAGAGCACCCCTCAAAAGATCTTCTATGTGCATATGGAAGCACACATCATCAGATGTGCTAATTCAACAGTGTTAAGTATTACAGCGTGTTCCGGTAGGCTAAATGAGCTCAAACTTTAATAATAATGGTTGACAATAATGGTTGACTATCTACATACATCCTTTCCTCTTCACTCAGTGACTTTTTAATCCATTGACTACTTCAACCCAGTGGAGATTGCCTTAAACAAGCTTGGCAGAGGGGTTCCATTTACAGTGTAAAAGGTAAACCCTAACAGCCTCACTGGTCTCCTGTCTTTCCCTATAAAATCCATGCTCCATAATCATTCCAGAGCCGCACACCCAAACACAAACCTGACCATATCATCTTCTGCTTGAGCGATTCGTGGTTTTCTGTTGCCTAAGCCTGACCTGTTTCACCTAGCATGGCACTTGTGGTTTTCTGTGACGGGTCAAGTGTAGTCCCCAAGTACTGTAGTCTCGGCTTCTGAGATTCTTTGTCTCATACAGCATGCTTAAGCAGCTCCAAAATCCTGCAGTTTCCACAATTTTTCTCTGTTTTCTGTTGCATTTCCTTTTTCTTTTTTTCTCAAAGCAAACACCCTTTCACCTAATTCTATGTATTGTAGTCAGACTCGTTTCATATCGTAGCTCCTTTGGAAGACTCACCATGTCCTGGCCAGAAGACTTACGAGCCTCTCCTTACTCTGTGAATCATTTCCTGTCCACGTTTCTGTGTTGGAACGCCTCCGTTCTTTTACAGCTATCTGTGTGTGAGTGTATACACACAGACGTACACATACACAGAAACGTACTTTAATATCTCTATCTCTATGTATCTATCTATACTTTTTAATATATATTTTTTCACTTACTCAAGTGGGAGGCCTTTTGCACCAGAGATTATAATGATTTAATCACCATCTTTGTATTTCCAGCATCTAGCATAAGGTTAGACACATGGTAGGTGTTCAATAAATGTCTGGCTACCTGAAGTGAGAGAAGATTAATTTACCTCCTTTAAACCACATTTCCCTACTTTTCTTTCATCTTCAGTTCTATTAAATTTGATCTATGTCCCCCCTCCTTTTTTGGTACTATTTTCTCTTTAACGTTTCCCCTCTAATTCAATTCTCTGCCGATTCTCTAAACTTTCCGTATAAAAAACAGGATAAAGAAACTGATCAGAACAGGATCATTCATTTTTCCTTAGCCCTAGGCCTATGAAACAGGTTGCCTCAGGACGCTGAAAGAATCCACCGTTTCCTTAAAGGTTTCCAGACCAATAAGCCCAATCCATCCTCTTCTCCTGAAGTCCCACTGTAATAACACGTGCAGAAGGGAACGGGTTGGGTATCACTGCATACTTTGCCCAATGAACTCCCCGGTCCTTCCTTCCTTTGCCCTTAATAATCATCCAATAAAGGGGCTACCGGAAGCATGAGGACAGTTCTGTCCTTGGCCTCGCTAATTCCATGATGGCAGAGACTTGCAGAGTGTGGGATAGCATCATTTGGGACCCATTAGGATGCTCATTTTATATTTATGGGAACTAAGTGATTTATGTACAGTTTTATTTATGCCTAGTTTAACCAAAAAGAGGGAGTGAATCTCAGCTTTTCTCTTCATACCTGTAAGAATCCGGTAGAAGATCCTCCTTCTCCAAACTGATACACTGCAGACAGTTCCCTGCCAGTGCAGTCAGTGATCAGCGGCTGACTACATCTGTATTTGGCTTCCTCTGAGAGAAGGACTAGAGCTACTTATTTACTATATAGCTGTCAAAACCTTTAAGTGAAAAAAAAATTCAGATGACACTTTTTTATGAAAAGAAAAGAACGAATTGATCACTTCCATACATCTAAAACTAGGGTTATTCATTATCATCGGAAAAGGCATTCATTGCAGTTCACTCGCTGGACTGGGTAGAATATGGCCCTCATGAGATAAAGGACATGGGTGGTGCCTCTAAAAACACCTGCTGCTTTAGAAGGGATATCGCCTGTGTGTTATCTGTACCAGGAGCTGCAGCAAAAGACATAACAGGATGTGTGCTGGTGACCACAGGGGTAGTCGGTGAGATGTTCTCCTCGCTGGGTTGATGTGATCTATCACTACTGCTAGAAAAAGTCATTTCAGACAGACCTTCTCCGCTTCCTGGCCAAGTCCCCCATAACCCCATTATGTGATCTCAGAAATAATGCTGGATTATTTAGCAGGGGAAAACAAAGCCAGTTTGGTATAGCTGAAAGAAGGCGGGCTTCAGGGATAGACTTGTCTCCAGACCCAGCCATGCTGGTGCTTAGTGGTAACAATCTGGGCAAGTGACTTAAACTCTACAATCTGCTTTCTCACCTACCTGTTAAATAAGTGTCATAATTCCGATCTCAGTGTTCTGGAGAATGCTATTAAGATGGAGTTTTCAAGGTGCCTAGCGTAGTCCTACCCACATAAGATTCTCGGCAAATGTTTTTTCCCTTCCTCACTCGCAGAGCGCTGAAATAATAACATAATTAAATGTGATGAATTGGAATAATCGGATAAAAATCATGCAACTGATGGCTAACTCATTAGATTAATGACTGGAATTAACATGGCCAGTGCGAGGTTAATCATATGTGTAGAAGTAGGATAGGGTCTCTCTGCTTGTACCTGCAACTGAGGACTCATAGTCTACTCTAAGGAAGGTCATTCTTTGAGTTGTTAGATTCAAATACAGATCAGGGACTCACATGTATGTAGCACCGACAAAGTCCCCAGGTTGGGGAGGCTTTCAGGAAATGACCCATCTCTGTTGTCCTCTCTTTTTTATTTTATTTTGTAAAGGTTTTTTTTTTTTTTTAATGTTTATCTATTTATTTTGAGAGAGAGAGAGCATGCGAGCGAGCAGGGGAGGGGTAGAGAGAGAGACTGAGAGAATACCAAGCAGACTCTGTACTGTCAGCACAGAACCCGATGCCGGGCTCCAACTCATGAACCGTGAGATCATTACCTGAGCCGAAATCAAGAATCAGATGCTTAACTGACGGAGCCACCCAGGTGCCCCCTCTGTTGTCCTCTCTTTAAAAGGAAAACATCTCCTGTGAGAGAAAAGTTTAGCTTTCATCAATCTAAAGCAATGTCAGTTTCACACCCTCATAAACTGGAAAAGGCTAAAAGCCACGTGCCCTATGTCCTCATTTGACAGAGAGGGGTAAAGAGGCCTAGAGGAAGTACATGATTTTCTCATGTTCACAAAATCGGTTTTTGGGAGAACGAGGATAGGAACACAGAAATAATGCTCATAGCTAGCCTAGCCCTGTGTTGGGGCCATCACTTCAGACTACTGGCTCAGTAGAGAGCTGTGACCTCACCGGAAAAACAATTCAAAGTACACACCCTACATGGCGTGACTCTGATCTAGAGGGCTTGAAGACTGTTCACATACGACATTCCGGTGAGGAACCAGCTTTCCTTCCTCCTTGTTCAATTTTCAGAGTCAAAGTCACAGCTGAAGCTGGACTTCAGAGAGGAAAAGAGAGGCAAGAGCCCCTTATCTCCCACTGAGCTTCCTACCAGCTGCGACATATTCTTCTTTGCTCCCTGCCCAAGACGGAACTTTGATATAAAAGGCAGGAAACCATTTGGATCATAAAGAATTTCTGAAGCAGTAGGATGACAAGATTACCACAAGATCTGTATTTACGACATCTATGCTTTCTACCTTTGGTTCCTTAGAGGAAAATAGCATTAAGGCCGCCAAATGCACGATAAGATTTTAATGGTTTCTTTGGTTTAGATTTTAGTGCAATCACCATATATATCTTTGTGTGAAAATAATGCTAAATGATGAGTTTAAAAGTTCAAAATGACCTTTTTTTTTTAACCACGGAGAAAATAATGACTCTTCAAAAGCTGAATATTTTGTAACAGGTCCACCTCTAAATTTCTGCGATGGAGCAGGAAACAAGGGGATGACATGAGTGTCCTCTCTCCTTGCTGGAGTGGGACAGTTTTTAGAGTATTATCTCTGCAGGGGTGACAACCCAACACAATGATTTTCTTATTCTCATCTCATTGTTTGGGAAGAGGAAAGAGAAAAGAGAATGGCAGTCCTGTGACTTAATTAGCTCTGATGAGAGGTGTTTCAGGTAAATGTGTTTGTGACACATGGAGGAAGCGGTTACAAGAAAAAGCACTTAGTCATTACCTCTAAGTCACCTACTTACGTTTGTTTCTGACATGTAACCTTTTCAAAAACTTTATAATAGTGGCATCTAATTTGACAGTTCTCTGTTTATTCCACCTTTATCCCTGCAATACTATTTTGAAGGTATAATATCCTAAAAGGAAACAAGGACTACCCGTTTGAATTCCAGCTTCTAAACTATAATGTGGGAAGCAGAAATGACATTCAGTATATTTATCTGAGGGATTAGGAGTTCTGATTAGTACATACATTATGCATGGATCATAGGGGCTTCCTATGGTGTCTTCCAAGGAACAAGTTCTCTGGAGAGAGGGCTTAACCAAGGTCAACACGTCAATAAGGATTGGATTTAGCTGTCCTCTTAAGAAGCTGGGGTGGATTGGTTTGCAATTCAATGACAATGAAATTGAAAACCCATCTGCAGGTCTGAGGCTTGAGAACTTCTTTCTCTTATAACCAGATGGTCCTATCACCTACCCAAATTTACTAGATCATTCTTTGACACTCAATCCATTTTACTCATGCTCAGAGTTCTTAAGATGCCTGTGAGACTCCATGGAAACCTGAAGAAGAAAGGCTGTACTGTCACAGAGCTAAAATGACTTTATAGACACCATTTGGGTGTGTCGAGCCTTTGAGCTAGTGCCCACCTGCATTTTTAAAACATGTTATTCATGCAATTTAACATTTAATTGTGGCTTGAGTGTTAGTAGGCCTTCTCTGGAGAAAATTTCTGAATGCTATAAAGCTACAAAGTTGGATTGTAGGGCTGTGGTATACATATGGAGAATGATGGAAGCCAATATTTTCTTTTTTTCAAATTTCAGTATAGCTGACAGCATTACGTTGGTTTCACGTGTACAACAGATTCAATAACACTATACACTATGCTATGCTCACCACAAGTAGAGCCACCGTCTGTCACCATACAACACTATCATAGTACCATTGGCTCTATTCTTTGTGATGTACCTTTTATTCCTGTGACTTAGTCATTCCGTAACTGGAAGTCCATTATTTTCTACCAGTAACTCCTTTAAAGAGCTTGACAGGCATCGGGATGGCTGCAAAGAAATGAAGGTACAAGACAAACAGTAGATGGAATGAGAAAAATACAAGACACAGACCAGAGTGAGAACCCCAAAAGCATTCCTAGAAGTTGCAAAAATGCTTAAAAACGTAGAAAGAAAAGAAACAAGCACTGAAGGCGGAATGAGGTGAAGTGAAACGGAACCAAAAGCTTACGTGGTATGACAAGCTGGCAATCTATGAAAGATGGTTACGATTCACAACAGCAACAGATGCAGACTGTGCCTTTTTACATGTGAATTATAAGTAGAATTTAGAAACTGCAGTTCTAAAGGAAAATGTAAGGTCTGCCGTTCTGGGCTGAGGGTCTTTCAGTCTACGAAGGGATCGCAAAGTCCCAATAAAGATGAACGTGACGGCGGTGAATGTCGATGACAACAGCAGAGCTGCCCTTCCCTGGGTCTCATTTCCATTTTTATTAAATTCCTTCCTTGCCCCGAACCTCTGAATTTCTTTAGGCTTGTCCTTATTTCATTTCAGTCCCTGGCACTGTGAATCAACGCTAATTTGGCTGTCTAGGTACTGTTCCACATGCTGTTCTTCATCTCCCTTTGCGTGTTTTCGGACTTCAATATTCTGAAATAACTGGGCGTAGGAGTTGCGTCTCATTGATTGAATTTACTTCAAAATATCTTTGATTCAAATAAAAAGACAAGAAAAAATGTCCTGGCATAGAGGAGAGAGGATGACATCAGCAGGAGAGTTGACATTTAGTGCCAGTCCCTTACTGACTGTGGAAAGTTTGAGAAGGAACTTCACTTCTCAAACCCTATGTTTCCTTATCTGCAAAATGGAGGTGTTAGCTGATAATCTCCAAGGTCCCTCCAGCGCTAACAATCTGATTTTTTGAGATAATAATCCACACCAGTCATTCAGTGAGATGTGAGTGAAGCAGAAAAGTGGAATACCCATCGCATTATTCAAAGAACGCCAGAATTTTAGACTTACAAGGGATCATACCGCATTTCTAGCTCTCCTTTATCTTGACATTTGAGAAAACTGATGCCCAGAGAGATGAAGTGACCATGACACGGCCTACAGAGCAGGCGCGGCAGTTTAATATATTACATATTTATAAGCAATGCGATAAGCTTCTGGAAACTTCAATGGTTTAAGCAGTAACGCTAGTTGAGAACACTCAGTTATGTCGTTAGAGGTTTGGACGTACTAAAAGACAGAGGGTTGGCACAGCTGTCTACTAACACACATATATTTATTCCTTATGGGGAACTGGCTCACACAGTCAGGGAGGCTGAGAAGTCCCACACTTTGCTGTCTGCAAGATGGAGATCCAGTCAAGCTGGTGGTGTAACTCCAGTTTGAGTCCAAAGGCCTGGGAATCGGGGGAGCCACTGGTGTAAACCTCACCCCAGGGCTGGAGAAGACCAACGTCCCAGTTCAGGCAGGCAGGAAGAGAACAAACCCTCCCGTCCCCTGGTGCCTGTCCTGTCCAGGTCCTGAATGGGATGAATGATGCACATTCGCTTTGGTGAGGGCCATCTGCTTTATGACGTTTACTGATTCAAGTGCTCATCTCACCTGAAAACACCTTCACAGACATACCCAGAAATAATGTTTAATCTGGGCACACTCTGACCCAGTCAAGTTGACACATAAAATTAACTATCACCAGTCTCACATAACTGTGCTACGTATGGTTTATAAATCTGGGAGACAGGTTATTGCAATGGACGGCATATTAAGTAGACAACCCTGGAAGAAAATATATCTTCTCTCACATGCTTGTTGGCATAATTAGATGAAGGAGTGCAAGCTGCCTAATTACACGATGCTCTGCAACTATGTCCAAATCCCAGAAACTCTTCGAGAAGAGTTTTAAGAATTCATGTGCTTCTCAAGGAATTATCAGCCACATAAATCTCCTCCAAAGTAAGCTCCCTTCAACAATGATATATGCAATATCTTGCTGATGATATTTTAAGTGTTGCTATAAAAATATACCGTGGTCAATTTAGAATGTAATTAATGTAAGATTAATTGGTATCTCAGAAATTGGAACACATTAGTGACAAATGAAATTAGAAGTGTGGGGGTCTGTAAAATCTAACATCAGAAGGGATGCATCTGTACCTTTCCAGCATTGATTTATTTTAATTTTTAGAAAGAGTGTACATGGTATGTGCACATGTCTGAGTAGGGGAGTGCAGAGAAGAGAGAGAGAGAGAGAGAGAGAGAGAGAGAGAGAGAGAGAGAGAAATCCCAAGCAGGCTCCAAGCTCAGTGCTTGATCCCATGACCCTGAGATCATGACCGAAGCCAAAATCAAGAATCAGATGCTCAACCCACTGGGCCACTCAGGTGTCCCTCTGTCACTGTTTTTAAGGAGAGGCCATGCTAGTGTTGCAAAACTGACCCCAACTTCTTAAACAGAAACAGCCAAGGGTGGGAAACAACTGATCATCGGATTGGGTAGAAAATCTCCTTAAAATACCCACCTACCTTTGTTTTCATTCTTGCACCATATGGCCTTTTGGTTATGACCTACAGATTTGCAGATCGGAAGGGCATGCCCCATCCAGGACTATGATGTGATTGATGCCTGGTGTAATTTCCAAAGTTCAGTAATGAGCTGAAGCATTGGTAAACAAATGCCTATGAGTTTATAAATCAGTGTTCCAGAACTCGGTTGCCCCTTGGAAATCATAAAAAATATGCCAATTTTGGCAGTTACAAGTAAATCTTGAACCAGTGTCCTTCTCAAAATGCAGCCAGCTTAACAGGACCCTGTGGGTTTTATTTTAACTAATGTCTGAGTTGCATGCTTGATTTCCTAGAGATGTTTTCCTCTAGGATTCATTTGGGAGCAACAGAACAAGGAGGGCACACAATCAAAGAGAAATTGATCCATATTTAGATATTCAGGGAATTCCCTGAAGAAATGGCACATGGTCGCAGTAAATTTTGACGAAACAGAAGAGAGTAATGCTCCTTACAAGTCTCAGTTCCTTGAGGGCCAACGCCAGTCTGGAGGACACACGAAAGCTCCACACCCTGGAGGAACGGGAAGCACAAAATGCAACCCCACAAACCCCACTATTTTCCTGACGCCTGCTCTACTTAGAGTAACACGCATATTAGCAACTTTCCTTTTTCATGTGGAGGGTTAAGCAAATGATTGAAAATTATAAAGCCTAAACACATATATCTCGATTTTGTCAACTGAGTCCAAAATCAGCAACAAAGAAAACAAAGCAAACACGAATACTATAATGTGACTAACTCACGTGGAAATACACAGGTAAAACAGAAACAAAAACAAACCCAACAAAAAACACCAAAAGGATTGATTTTAGTGCCAACCCAATCACAGATTACATATGATTGCCCACCAAACTCCTGAGGGTTCTGTTTAAGAAACTATGTCTTAGATTTATTTTGTTTACAAATAGTATCTAGAAAAAGAACTGAATACTTGTTGAACTGATGTGTTAATTAATACATTTGGTGGATTTGGCAACTATTGAGATTTACCATAATGACCAAGTTACAACATGCTATAGCCCCTGGGCTGAGGGCCACGGCACAGTATGCTCATGCGAGCCAGGGGAGGGCTGAGAGCCCTTTGAAAAGGACAAGCTTTGTCACATGGTGCATCCATGAATCAAAATGTCCTCCTTTTGTTTAACATGATCCCACACTTCAGGGTTATTAGCTCGTTTGGTGATCCTCAACACAACTGGAAGAAAGTAAATTGAAATACAGTGCGTGTAACATTAACCTTCCCCAGGGTCTGCTGTTCGATTCTGAGAAGTTATTTTTAGAACAAATTCTCTCCCATAGATACAACAGTACATCCGGCGGACATGTTTATATAGTTGATCTAACATAAGGGGCTTTTTCTCTTTTATTTTCTGATTCTTAGGATAAATTGAGAATTATTAGCATTTAGGTGACTCTAGCAAGAACATACATGACATTTGATGTTTGGAAAACTGGAATTCATAAAAAGACACGTGAATCTCAGAGTGAAATGAGAATAGATACTCAGCGTAAGAAAAAAAAGCGCAAGGAAAAGAGAAGAACATGAGGTCAGCCGATGTGATAAGCACGAGGAATAGAGGGGGTGTCTGTCTTAATTAAAATGCACAGGATGGGTGTGTCAGAGGTGGGGACACATTACCTTCTGCGTGGATCATGGGAATATAGAGTGTAGGGGGTTTTCAATTATCGTAGCCGTAACAAGGACATAGAAAATCAAACCTTGTCTGGTGAGGGAAACCTAAAGGTGTGGGTGTTTCAATTACTGGGGCAGTGATGGGGTTCAAGCATAGAGAGCACAAGCCACAATGTGGGTAGCTATGAGAGGGATGTTGAGGGACGAAAAGAGGCTTAAGTTTTTCACTCTGGTGCGTAATATTTAGGTATTAAATAGCTTATAGTTTGTTCCAGATTTGAACTGAACCTTCATACTCCTTGTGACATAATTTATGACTTTGAGTGATGGCCTCAGTCAAGCTAAACTATAACTCAGGGTAAAACATTTCAATCCAGGCCTTGTTGTCCCTCTGCTGTTACGATTATTACACTGACGGCCACTAGTAGTTAGGTGAAGAATGTAGAGACACTGAGAGGTCTGTGTACAGTAGTTAGCAGAGTCACCCAGGGTCTGTCAAATTGTCACGTAAAATTGTAATTAATAGGAATGCCAGCCAGATTACAATAATATTAATTAATCTAGTGGCAGGCTTTGCTTTTAATTTGCCGGAGCAATCAGCGTTATCTGTAGCTATGCATCTGCCAGAAAGAAGCAGGCTCAGCAGTTGTATCGAATGTGAGAAACATGAAAGACGTTCTTTCCTGCCCTTGTTTACAGTTGGGGCTTAGACTCTTGGCTGGACCATTGGGTAGTGCCCGGGCACCCAGGATCTCCCTGGGGAACTGTGCCACCGAAATTCCTGTGGGCAGCAGAAAATCGAATGAAGGCAGTGACATGCATTTGTACTTGCGACTATGAAATGATAACCTCTTTAAATATCTTTTAATAAAACTTTTCGTATAAGGCAACGCCAAATTATAGCATCTTTTTATGTCCATTTTATTCTTTAGTTCCTTTCTAAGAAAAGCTCCATGTTTGGGGGTTTTTCATAGCTTTCCCTTTGAAAATCTTTAAGGGAAGGTCATTAAAAATGTTTATGTCTCAGTGCAATAATGATACTAAAGCTCTTGAGATATATCCAGAGTACCGTTAGAGCTGATTGGAAACTTACATGTGTTTACAAGCATCTATGTGTATAATTCTATTATGGCACTATTACACTGGGCTCCAGAGTGCTTCTCTGCAACCCAAACTTAGCATTTATATTTATAAATGGCTATGTGATCTTTTCTAGCAATTACTTTCTACAGGAACCCACAGTGACTGGTCTAAAGGAGGTCAGTGAGCAACGGTCATCATGCTGTACCCATCTGTATGGTGCTCATGGCAGGAGAGAGGGAAAACACCATTTAGACACAAGAAGAGTCAGCAACAACAGGTCTCACCAAAAATGATCACAAATCCTACTTTTTGAAACTATAGCATCTAATTATTTAAGTCTCTGAAGACTGGACTGTATTTTGTTTTGCAAGAGTCTCTCATTTCTTTTATTTTCATTAACACAGATGCTGTGATTCTTACATGAAAACTGGAAATTGAATGAAATAATGTTATAGAGTCAATAAACACGCAGAGCGCGTATTTCCCAATGTCGCCAAGCATTGCATCATGAAGTAATTAGAAAGCTCATAATCTTCTTTAAGAGCATTTTGAGCATATCCATTTATAAAAATAACCAAAGGCTTATCAATGGCCCGGGGGGGGGGTAGTGTGTATGCTCACGCGAATGTCTACAGAAGCTGGAGCCTAGTGACACTCTGTATCATTCTTCACCCCTCCGACACCCAGTTATTTAATGGCTGATACAGCTGTCCTTCCATGATCAAAGTAAAATAAATAAGATGACTTAATTACAAAGTAATCACGCTGAAAATGCTGACATTAGCATTCATAGACCAGGCTCTGTACCAGGCAATATGTTTCCAAAGATGACCATGAATTTATCCTTGCTTTCAAGGAGCTTACAGTTTAGTGAAGGGTGAACAATTACTAGATAAACAGCTAGAATCAAGTATAATGGGTGTTATAGGAATATAAATAAATTCAGAAGAAAACAAAGGGAATAATGATATTGGTGTTACCTTTGCCTTGCCTTTTAAAACTCTACATAAAATTTCCTATCTATCTATCTATCTATCTATCTATCTATCTATCTATCTATCATCTATTATTAATTTATATTACCTGACTCAAAGTCAATTTAGAAAATACATGTGAAATTATGTGAGGATACTGCCAGAAAACAGACTTCCTAGGCCACTTTTCCGCTATTTAAAAAAAATTTTTTTAATGTTTATTTATTTTTGAGAGAGAGACAGAGAGTGAGTTGGGGAGGGGCAGAGAGAGAGAGGGAAACACAGAATCCAAAGCAGGCTCCAGGCTCTGAGCTGTCAGCACAGAGTCCAATGTGGGGCTCGAACTCACGGACCATGAGATCATGATCTCAGGTGAAGTCGGATGCTCAACCAACTGAGCCACCCAGGCGTCCCTCCACTATCTTTAACTATTAGTGTGGAGAGTTTAAATCCTACACTGCCACACCTCCAGGGTCCTTGTGAGCTCTCTGCAGACCTGATCTGCCACAAGCCGGAGCGAATCTGTCCTGGCCTGTGTCACTGCAGCTTTCTCTGTGTAAAGAATATGACATTTCACTTAAATCCTAGTTACCTAGCCCCATTAACGTCAATCACAGTGGCTCAATGAAAGGTGACTGCTTTTCCTTTTTTTCTTCTTTTCTTTAGAAATCAAAGAGCTTGTTTTGCCCACATTTAGGTAAGAGTCTGCAAGAATCCTGCAGATGTGGATGTCAAAATATTTTGCAAAGACGCCGGAAGTATTCTTATGTATTTTCTGAGCCCGCAGCGGCCAACCTCCCGACTTTACTGATGGGAAAGGTACAAATGTGAAGGTCGTTTCAAGCTCTGGACTGAACTGGCCTTGCTGTGATGACACGGCATCAGAACCCTATTTTGACGTCTAAGACATTATAAAACGTACTATCCGATTCGTGGTCATAATACTACAACTCTTACAAACCTCAAAGAAAGGACAGTTAAAGAGTAGAAATGCAGAGGCTGCATGGTGTTAACATCCTGGAGTTTCCACGAAACGTGAAACGTGAGTAGGGATCGGCTGTCTTGTTAAGAGTCTATGCATGGGTTGCATCTCACAGAAATAAAAATCCAATTCTAGCCAACAAAGTTTCTGAAAACAAGCAAGAGCGATTTGATGAAAGAAAGATGGCCCTTTAGTAATGATGCTGGAGCAACTGGGTATCCACAAGCAAAAAAGTAAAATATAAATAAGTGAAGTCAACTTTGACCTTAACCTCCTACCTTACCCAAAATCAACTTAGAGGTGCCTGGCTGGCTCAGTCAGTTAAGCGTCTGGCTCTTGATTTCAGCTCACATCATGATCTCACAGTTCGTGAGTTCAAGCCCCCTGTCTGGCTCTGTGGTGATAGCGCAGAGCCTGCTTGGGATTCCAGCTCTCTCCTCTCTTCCTGTCCTTCCCCCGCTCTCTCTCTCTCTTTCAAAAATAAATAAACATTAAAAACAATCAACTTAAAATGGACCACGGACTTAAAGGTAAAATGTAACACCATAAAACTTTCAGAAAAAATCAGGAGAAAACCTTTCGGATCTAGGCGAGGCAAAGAGTTAGACTTGATGTCAAAAGCATGGTTCATAAAAAGAAAAACTGATAAACTGCACCTCATCAAAATGAAAAAAAAAATGATCTGTGAAACACCTTGCTGAGGATGAAAAGGCACATTATAACAGAGGAAACATTTGCACATGGTATATCTGACAAAGGGCTTGTGTTTAGAATATATAAATAACTCTCGGATCTCGACAGTAAAAAACATACAATTAGAAAATGGACAAAAGACATGAAGAGATATTTCAATAGAGGGGCTCTGCAGGTGCCAATAAGCATGTGACAAGATGCTCAATATCATTAGTTATTACATAAATTAACATTAAAATCACAATAAAATATCACCACATGCCTATCGGAATAACTACAATAAAAAACAATGTTGGGGTGCCTGGGTGGCTCAGTTGGCTAAGCGTCTGACTTTGGCTCAAGTCATGATCTCGTGGTCTGTGAGTTCAAGCCCTGTGTCAGGCTCTGTGCTGACAGCTTAGAACCTGGACCCTGCTTCGAATTCTGTGTTTCCTTCTCTCTCTGTCCCTCCTCCACTCACACCCTGTCTCTCTGTCTCTCTCAAAAATAAATAAACATTAAAAAATAATGTTAACACCAAATACTGGCAAAGAGGTAGAGAAGCTGGATCACTCATGCACTGCTGGTAGGAATATACGAGACTGGAAAACAGTTTGACATTTTCTTTAGAAAAACAAGGACTCAGGAACCGATGTTCACAGCAGCTTTGTTCATAACAGTCCCAAACCGGAAACCACTTAAATGTCCTTCAGTAGGTGAATATTTAAACTATGGGGCAGTCATACCCAGGAGCGTGGCTCAGTAGCAGATGGGAAGAACTACTGGTAGGTGCAACAACTTGCATAAACCTCGAAGAATCACTCTGAGTGAGAAAGCCAGTCTCAGAAAGACACATGCTACATGATTTCACACACATGACATTTGTGAAATAACATCATCACTGAAATGGAGGACAGATTAATAGTTGCAATGGGTTAGGGATGGGGGGTATGGCTAAGAACGGGTGGCCGAAGGGATCTCGTGGTATAGTTAAAAATCCAGACTGTGGCGGTGGTTACACAAAGCTGCACATTCGGTAAAATGGCATGGAACTACACACACACACACACACACACACACACACACACACACACACGGGTCCAGGTGGCTGGTGAAATCCAAATAAGCACTATGATTTTCACCATTGTCTAAAGGAAAACAATTTCAACCTCTGCCCCCAAACCATACTTTTGTTTGGTTCACCCAAAACCTTCCAAAAGAATTATGTTCCACAATTAAACAGCCAGCATCCTGAGTGCTCTCGTCATCTGCCTAGCTCCTCAAAGTCTCTTCTTCATAGTTGCTGTCCCCTACTCTATCTTTTCTCCAACCTAAATTAAATCAAACCAAACAAACAACTACACAAACAGAAATCCTCTTCTGTCCACCTTCCCCCATCTCTACAACTCTACTTCCCCCCACCTCTCCCAAGAACAGGTTTCTTTCCTCCCCATGGTCCCTCCAATCTCTAGATCAACTCTTCATTATATAGATTATTTTAACCTATTTTGGATTACTTCAATTCACTTCTCCCGTCATTGGCAGCGGTACCCAAGCTCCACACAAAGCTCCACACAAAGACCTCTTGGGGAAAGAGAAGGATTAGAATGTTTACAAGTAAACGTCATTTTCCCTTTTCGTATCAAATGCAAATAATAGTACCCACCATTGTCACGGGTTTATGGGAGCATTAAATGAGATGTCATACGTAAAGCACTTAGTGCCTGGCACCCAGTAGGTGCTCAAAAATGGTAGTGGCTAGTAACAGGAAGCAACTGACACACAAGAGTGGGACTAGTTCTGCAACTCAACAACCTACAAATATTCATTAAGCATGTAGTATATTCTTAGTACTTTGCTGGTCCAATGAAATAGGCATAGGAAAAAAAAAGTACAGAGCATAAGTGAACACGTGAAAAAGGAATGTCATTAGTCATTAGGGAAGTGCTAATTAAAACCATGCAATACCACACACACCTATAACAGTGACTAAGATTCTAAGCAACTGGATCTCATTCATTTCTGGTACAACTGCAAACTGCTACAGCCACCATGGAAAAGTCTGGAAGTTTCTTATGAAGGTGAACATTGGCTTCCCTTGCTATTCCACTTCTAGGTGATTATCCAAGTGAAATGAAAAATACATTCAAACAAAAATCTGTATGGGAATGTTTATAGTGGCGGTATAAACACTGGGAACTACCCACACTGGAAATTACCCAAATATTCTCCAACTGGGAAATGTATAGACATACGGGGTGTGTGCATACATTGGAGTACTGCTCAGAAATCTCAAGGAGTCTACTACTGACTCATATAACATGAATGAATTCTGAGTGCATTATTCTAAGTAAAAGCATCTACACACAAAAGTCTACATTCTGTATGGCTCCCCAGACACGAAGCTACAGAGACATGAGATAGGTAAGTGCTTATCAAGAACTGTGGGGTGGGGGCGGACCACAATAGGTCACAATGGAAGTGTGTGGCGGAATGGAATGATTCTATATCTGGGTTATAGTGGTGGGTACACAACTGTATGCATTTGTGAAAACTCAGAGAAATGTACAATAAAAAGGGTGAATTTTACTTCATGCAAGTTTCACCTCAATTTAAGAAAATCGAAAAAAAAAAAAGAATTTTGGCCTAAAAAGTTAAGGACACACATCTCGCCATCTGCCTTCAGATAAAGCATAAGAGATGAGACTATTTGATGCACGTAAATAAGAAAATCATGTGTACTAGTGTGTAATTTGTTGCTGAATTACAGGGCTTAGGTCGCTAATTATGAATTATGAGGTTGATAAATTGAATTTAAAGAGACCGCTGATAAATGTGGGAAGAGGGCCCATTAGGCTTCAATGGGGGTTCAATGTCAAACATCAAAAGAATGGGCAGGACCTGGCTGGGCAGAGAGAGCTGAAAGAGTATTCAGCCTGAAGCCATCAAGTATAAAACACTGAATAAGACTGAGGGGTCTTACCAGACTGTAGCAGGCTGGTGTTGAGAGCAATGGGAAATTGACTTGATAAAGACAGGCAGAGCCAGATCATAGAGGGTCTTAAATTTTTAAATACAGCCTGGGATTGGATTAAAGTCCTTTCATAACACAATTATAGTAGGTTCTTGAATAGGGAGTTATCATAAAAAGCAGTCTTTTCAGATAATTATTCTGAAGTAGCGTCCCCTACAGAAGGAGGAAAGAAGTGATATTCTGGCAGAGCAGAAAAAGGGAATCAGTGTATTCTTTATGCTGCAGACCTAGAATCCCTTCCAGCTTTTGAACTGACATCTTAGCTGATTGTCTTAATAATAGATATCCTGGGTTAAAAATGGAACCTTTGAATGTCTGGCAAAAGGCAAGCACAGCTACCTCTAGCAATTTATTTCTATAGCTTCTGGGCACGAGGCATCATGTATAGAAATGGCTGCTCCGGTGGCTGTTTGCTTTTAGGCGTGCGGGGACTGCAGCTGTCCAGGCTGCCACATGATCAAGCCCTTCCTGATCTCATAAATAATGAGCACTTGGAAATCCTACAGAACAGATCTTTTCTGGAGTTCAAATACATTTTGACCCCTAGATCAAGTCACGGAAGAAGGGCATCCATTCTGAACGTTGGAAGCATCAACGTGAGTGTAGGAGAGTACAATTCTAAATCTTGCTTGGGTAAATGTTCGTACTCATGGATGCCTCTGTTCTTTCCTTTATGGTTTTAGCTAACAGTCTTTATTTAGAAGGATGTGATATTTAAGTGAGTAAAGCTCAAAAATGTGGGTTTCTTGTCAAATTCAGTAGAAAATCTTGGGAGAATGGATTCATCATCCATAGCTATAAAATTCTACTCAGAATCTTTACAGGAACAAGGGAGTCTTAACTGTATGGTAGATCATCTTTAAATACACCATAATTATTGAAAGTAAAGATGTCAAGATCAACATGCAAAGCACACTGATGTTAAAGTAGGGTAGGTATGTCCCCGAGCCTTCCGGAAATCTCTTAATTAATCCTGGGATGTGCGGTATTAAGAGAATGTCAAATGTCTTGCTGAGTAGCAAATGGATGAACCCTCAAAAACAGCTTCAAGTAACAATGAGGCTAATATCAAATGCCCTTCATCTGAGAGTCCTAGAAGCCTTTACAAATGGCATAACATTAATCTGAACATCACTCTAGAGAAGCGTCAAATTAATTTCCATTTCAGAAATGGAACCCCTGAGAAAGAAGCATGTCCATGATCACAATTAAACCTACTTTTTAGCATACTTAAGGCCAGTTCCTTTCAGCCATCTGTTCTGACAGCTAATTTGAGGCCCTAGAGTAAAAGAGAGAGAGAGCATGAAGATGTCAACATGGAAAACAAACTATAGTCATTCAACAGTTTGGGGCTCATTCAGATATGAAGTCAAGTAACATAGGATTATAGTTCTCAGGATGTTTACAATATATCTGGGGTGTAACAACATTTAGGGAACAATATGGCAGGCACTACGGTCAAAGTGTGATTGAAGTTTGGTGGAAACACATGAAAGGAAAAGAACCAAACTAGAGGATCAGAGAAAAGTTCGCTCAGAAAGAGATGCTTAAGCTGAGCTTTGAAGGATTGAAGGAGTTATCTCTAAGCAGAAAGCAATAAATAGGATTCTATAAAAAACAAACGGCACAGATAAGGAAAGCATGAATCATTATAATTGCCAGGAGCTGGAATGCTGGTTTGTGTAGTTGGGTTGCAGGGGCAGTGATGGTTGGGGGAGGGGGGTAGCATAGCATAAATTATGTGATTGGTGTGCTAAAGGAAGGAGCTTAAAATGTGTAGCAAATGCTAGCCAAGGGAACAGTTCAGTGGTCAGCGTACACACTCATAGGAGATCCATAGCTCCATCAGCACCACGATGCCAATAAAAAGTTGTAAATGTAATTTATAAGAACTCCGATGGGCAGAAACACAACCTCCTCACAAACTCCTGTTTACAATTCATGCTTGTGGGTGCTTTATAAGATGCCAGTCAGCTATTTTGCCCAGGAGGGAAAGAAAACAAAGCTGGGGCATGGCTAGCTCCTCTCCGCCACGGAGTTAGGCAAAAGATCAGTCAGGCATGGTATGATCAAGAGAAAGGCAAGAGGTTCAGGGAAAACATAAACAAAACTCAGGGATTAGTTGGACATAGTGGCCAACTAAAAAATTAGAGACCGAAATTTTGATTCTAAGTCACAGGGCTTTCTGACGTTCCCAGTGAGTTGTGAAGATAAGAAAATCAAGTGGGAAAGAACACTGAGGAACTAAAGGTGGCTCCACAAACGTGCGCAGTTCGAGATGACGACGAGGTCAGAGTCCTAGGTCCCTCATGGGGCTGGTCTCTGGACATCGTCTGTGTTCCAGGGACTCTAATTTTGAGCTCAAGGGTGCTCAGTATGTATCAAATGCTCTTTCCAGAGGAACAGTGTTTACAGAAAACTGCAGGAAGTTAGGTGGGGTGTCTTCTAGAATAAATCCAGACTGAGTGCTATGTCCCCTTTTGCTATGCCGCTGTCCTCCTTGTATTGCTCACACGAAATCTGCTCAGACTTTACAGTCTACTATCATCTTGATAAACAGAGCTCCGTAAAATCCATCTCTGCATTTACCGTCAGGGTGTTTTGTAGATTGTGTTCTCTGGGAAACCTGCGGAGGTGGATCAGGACCATGACATTTTATTGGGGGTTGTTGCATCAGTGACAGAAAAGATCGAGATGCAGGGTTGGGCACAGGGAGCTGACGGACCCTCGTGTAGACCTGACCAAGTCTTTGTCAGCCCCAGGAAGAGCTTTGGAGCGAGGAAGCCATGGCGGAAGAGTCCTGCAGGGGAGGGAGTGGGGGAGGAAATGGCCCAGCCCTTGTACCATTAATCTGCGGTGTTGCCTGGAGGCCACCTGGAGAAGAGCGTGACCTCAGCTTGAAGCCCAGACAGACCCCGGAGGAGCAAACAGTTGGAGGCATCAGGTGACCCCCACACCTCTCAGCCAGGCAGCCGGTGCTCTTGAAGTCTGAGGCGGGAGGTGAGCGTGCATCTCTGAGTCTGCCACAGAGGCCCTCAAGACTCATTATGCGATACTCTTCTCATGAGGCCCCGGGGGGGAACGGCTCTCAGTAGCGGGAATAGCTGTGTGGCACCTGCACAAAGGGTATGTTCCTCTCTTTTGGACACTGTTACCTACGGTATGTGTCTACACGGACTTGCAGGATCCCATTAAGGATCGTAATACAAAATGGACTATGCTGAAGTCTCAGCTTGGTCCTCCTTGATCTAGTCCAAAAAGTGGGAGAGAATCCTCATTTAACTACTTCAAATATAGATTAGATATAAATATAGATAGATAGATAGAGTCCTACTCTATAAATTGTGAAATTATAAATTTGTGCATTTGTGGAGTTTTATTCATGGTTATTCCTAAAAAAGGTACTTACTAACACTTACAGACAATGCCCAGCATCCTCTTGTTGGCTATCCCAAAAACTTAAAGGAGAAACAAAATTCTGGAGGCTCCTCAGTTTTCCCCTTTTCTTGCTAGTACTTATTAGATGCAAGGAAGTGATCACTCTCAAATTCACTTCTGCCAGAAAGAGCAGTGTGTGAGGACGGTTTGGCAATCATTTATCTTACTAGTCAGGCTCTGAGGTCTTGTAATTATTGTGGTCTGGGCATTGGGACAGCACGTGGTCCCCTCTTGATGAGAAAGGGAGATGGTGATGAGGTCGATGTATGGACAGGTGTAAGGAGGGCTACTCCTAGCACAAAGCTGTAGTGACCATAATGGGTCTGGCATCAGAACTGGAGAGGAAGGGTGCACCCAGGTGGCTCAGTCAGTTAAGCGTCCAACTCTTGGTATCAGGCTCAGGTCATGGTATGGCGGTTCGTGGGTTTAAGCCCCACATTGGGCTCTGCACTGACAGTGTGAGCCGGCTTGAGATTCTCTCTCTCTCTCTCTCTCTTTCTCTCTCTCTCTGCCCCTCCCTCACGTGCACTCTCTCTCTCTAAATTAAATAAATAAATGTTAAAAAAAAGAATTGAAGAGGATGAACTTGCTGCGTGGCTGACATGTGGGTCGTGGCTAGGGAAGGAGATGATTCTTGTCAGTGATGAAGCTATGTTCTTAAAGAGTAATCCTCAAAGGAAAAAGAAAAGAACCAAAGAAAATGGTATGAAGTGCTTGGCTTTATTGCTACAACGGGACTGGCTACATACTGTGCAGGGCCAAGTGCCAAATGAAAATGCAAGACTCTTATCAAAAATCATGAAGAACTTCAAGACAGCAAATCGCAGGGCATTAAAACAAGCGCAGCGTTCTTGTGTGACTGCTTCTGTCCTCTGCCCATGAAGCTGGCCCTGGCTACTGATTCCAGAGGTAACTATTTGAGAGATGAAGCACCGTTACCCAGATCACCAACGAAACGCCTCATCTGTACATCTGAGAAAGTTCTGCTCTTGCTGCTCTGCGCTCAGCCTGGTCTGACCTGTTAGCCCTCTGAGCTCTGGGAAGGGGAAGTTGCCAATGAACGAAGCAGTTATGAGATCTCCATTCGGTCCCCACTTTTCACCAGGGGAGCAGGTGAGTGAGCACTATTCTACACTCGAAAGTTCTGTACCACTGTTGGAATACATGTCGGGGCACATCTCACACCGCACAACAAGATTTTTGGTTCGGAAACTGGTTTGTTGTCCTAATAGATTTAGAACACCTAACTCATTTCTTATCAGGAAGTTTCATGGGATCGAGACTTTCAGGACGGGCACCGATGTAAACACTTGTGATAATATCATTGACGCTGCTGCTAATGTTACAAATCTTCTAAGTACAGCTTGGTGCCTGCAGAGTGGTTTGTAGAGTCGGACCGGAGGAGGGACAGTGCCTCCCCAAAGGGAATTTAAGTGGAAATGAACCAAGCCCAGTGAATCAGAATAGACTTGGTGGGGCGGAAGCAGGGAGCTGTGGACAAGGATATTTTACAAAGAAGAAAAAAAAAATCCCAAGGTTATCTCATGGTATCTTGGTCAAGAACTACTGCTCAAATCCCTCTTTCTTTCCCCAGATAAGAGAACGGAAGAGAATGACAGGGCAGTGACGAGCTCTCGCTCACACAGGTAGTGAGAGAAAGCTGGGCCGCAAACCCAGGCATGCCACATCCCTGATGGAGTTCTTTCCACTGCACCCAGAGTTTCCAGACTGCCATCCTAGCTACTAGCTCAGAGGGAAATGTGACAAACAGAAGACAATTCATATATATATGACAGATATTCATATATATATATATGTATACATATATATATATATATGAAAAAACATTTATTTTAGTGTCGATTTTGGTTTAGATGTATGAATATGTTAATGAAGGTACATTACAGCTGCTAGGCCTTGAATATTTCACTTTGAGGTCCCAACGATTTTAAATATTGAGGGTTAGGCTCCATGACCAAAATGAAGTTTCCTCAAATGTGTTGGATGTTGAACTGGATATATATCATGTTTCCTGGATGGAGAAACTTAGAACTCGGGTTAACGAAAATTCTACATGACTATAATTAAAAGGTAGGATTAGTCTATGATCTCTGATTCTGTTAAAAGAATTGCAGTGGTCTCATGTGAGAAGCCAAGCACAGTAGAGATAAACGGAAAAAAAAAAACCTGTTAGAAGATGAATTTCCCACCTGATTTTCACAGTTTTGTTATGAACTTTATTATTTTTTTTAATGTTTTATTTCTTTTCGAGAGAGACAAAGACAGAGTGCAAGCAGGGGAGGGGCAGAGAGAGAGGGAGACACAGAATCCGAAGCAGGCTCCCTCCCGGCTCCGAGCTCTCAGCACAGAGCCCGACGCGGGGCTCGAAATCACAAACTGTGAGATCATGACCTGAGCTGAAGTCAGATGCTTAACTGACTGAGCCACCCAGGTGCCCCTTTGTTATGTAACTTAATAAAATGAATCTGTGGGTAAGTTATCCAGTGAATTAAAAAAAAAAAATTGGAATACCTCTTAGCTGATAACTTCTTTTTATGGCTTTTTATGGGTTGTATTCGCACTCTCACTAAGTCACATGATGAATCAACATTGCAGTAAAGCGAGCTGACTCTGGTACAGTTATCATTAACTAAAGGCAGCGTTTGATGGATTCCTTCACCCAGAACCATGTAACGGGGACAGTGCGTTTTCCTTGCAAACAAACTGAGTTTATCCTTTACACGAGGGTCATTTTTTCTATGAAAGTAAGGAAAGAAAAATATTCAGCCACAATGGTCCGACATCCAAAACATCTCAGCTTCAGTGAAAAGGGCCTGACAAATTGAGAGACCTCACTAACGAAATGCATCTCTGAGGAGTTATAGGCATGACTGGAAGAAGCTCCATGAAGAATCCTCATGGCAATTCGGAAATACTTTAAAAAGTTAAATGCTTTCCCCACGTGGGGAGTCCCAGAGGAGCATGCTGGACTAAATGCCTCTGTCCTCTGAGCTTTGTATTTCACAGCAGACACAGAGGCCTCCAGTGCTGTCTGTCTCTCTCTAGAGTCCGTGACAAAGAACAACCCAGCCCAACACAAGCGGAGCCTCCTTGGGCCAGATGAAGACTAACTATTATGAGTAAACATATTAAATGATGCTAGGAGTTTAGGGACCTCTCTAGTTTTGAGCTATTTTTCTGAAGGAAACGCTGAACACTGGTCTCCTCCCTATTCTTATGCTAGCTTCTCATTTTGAGGCTACGCCTCCTTCAGTAAAGCACTGTGGGAGCGATTGTGTCTCCTCATAAAACACCAGGAAGTTTCCAAGTTTCAATCACTTTACTTCCGCTTCCATTTCTTCCTTCTGATGTTACTCCAATTGAGCACTAATACTATGACTCGATTCTTTAATCTTTCAGACAGATGTTTGGTGGCTTTTAAAACGTCTTGCCCACTGGGAATAAAAGTGGGAAATGGGGAGAATAATTTCTGGGGATGAATGTGAAGTGTATCGGTATAAAATTCAGTTGGGTCAAGTAAAGTAGCTGTAGCTGGAAGGGGGAGGAATGGGTGCAGTTACACGCATTGGCTCATGGCACACGGTCTTGGACCACTATGTGTACCAGGCTGCCCCGGATGCTAACAATTCCCAATTACCCGACTCTTACCGATAGCGTTACCCATTCCACAGGTTTCCATTTACTTTTTGGATAAAACTATCGAATTAATGGAAAAAAAAATCTCTGGAGGGAAAACAAAAAACAAAAAACACAACTTCGGGTCCACGTAGGACCAGAGATGATTCAGACCATTACCGACACAGGGTGAGAAACAAACAAAGGCTGTGAATAAACCAGGAAAGTAATAAATATTCTGATCCGTTTGCGCCAGAACGTGAAAAGCCATTATGAATCAGTGGGTGGTTGAACCTCAAAAACATGCTAGGTGAAAAGAAGCCGGGCACAAAAAGTCACATATTGTATGACTCCATACATGTGAAATATTCAGAATCAGTAAATCCCTGGAGACAGAGGGCAGATTGGTGGTTGCCAGGAGCTGAAGGAGGGAGCCGCGGGGAGTGACTGGTTGGTGAGGACAGAATTCCTTTGGGGTGATAAGAATGTTCTGGAGCATCAGGATCTTGCACAACAGTATGAATGCATTGAATCCCACAATTGTTTACTTCAAAATGGCTAATTTGTGTCATGAAAATTTCGCCTCGGTAAAAAAAAAAATGCTAAAAAATAAAAGGGAAATCCATTGTTGAAATTTTTCTGTAACACTACAGTTATCCTAAGAAAAGGTTTATTTTTAAAAAACAAAATTAGTGGAGAGGAAAATGAGCTTTGACCCTGTTTGGCTTTCTTAAGGCACAGTGGACAACCCTTTATGTATTTGTTCCTTTCCTCTATCAAGTTAGTTTCTTTAAATTAAGTTTTAAACAATTATTAAGGGCATTAGCCCTTTCCCTCTCATATATGTTAATATGTAGCCAAATTTATTAGGCTCTTCCTTCTCTGTTGGTCAATCCTTTGCTTCTCAATGTCTGGGTTCTATTTCCTATTTGGAACAATATCTCTCACTCTGTCATTTGCCGAGTTAGTTGTTGACAATGAGTTTTTTCCCTTAAGGTTTTATTTTTTTTATTATTTATTTCTCTTTTCTAATTACAGTGGCTAGTATCTCTCATGGTACGTGATAATGTGCACCAATGCCTTGCCATTGGTTTCATAGGGAGCTGAGTAATAAAGTATGGCAACGACTTGAGAAACTTGGGGATGGAAGAAGGAAGAGTCAGAAGAAACACAGCAGGCACTAATTTCCTTATCTTTTTTTTTTTTTAAAGTTTATTTATTTATTTGGAGAGAGAGAGAGCACACAAGCAGGTGTGAGGCAGAGAAGGAGAGACAGAATCCTAAGCAGGCTCCACGCCACCAACGCAGAGCCCGATGTGGGGCTCGAAATCACTAACTGTGAGATCGTGACCTGAGCCGAGATCAAGAGTCAGGTGCTTAACCGACTGTGCCACCCAGGTACCCCCATGTCATCTTTAATAGAAATCTGGTATTAGACACTGTTTTAAAACAAATCAGTCAATAATGGATGTTTAAATACGTTATGTAATGGTATGAAGGCAGTGGTGTGTTGGAGCCCTCGCCCCCACCTCCGAGCTAGTACACAAGAGGGGAGTGTTAAATTTCCAGGACATTTGCACACTAGTTGTTAAGCAAATCCATTATTAAAAATTAAAGTATATACATCTGCAATTTAACAAATTACAGCAAAAAAAGTATAAAATATTCAAAAGTCCTAATTTTAAAATTATGTTTCTACATCTTACTATAATCTATGCTCTTGAGGCTACTTATGTCATTGCAACTGCATGACAGAAATCCTAACGATGACGCGCCAGTGCCCAAGTCTTCCCTACTCTACACTCTCAGAAGACAGGCAGGTAGATTGAGATCAGCACCGGTGGGAGCAACAATACTGAAGAAATTGAGTAACCTGGCAAAACAGGGTTGGGCACGGCTCCTTTGTCAAACTTAAGAAAGTAATGAACGAAATGTTAGTAATGCAGATTAAACTTAAAAGTGTATTGTGTCTGTATCTATTTTTTTGTAACATTTATTCATTTTTGAGAGACAGAGGCAGAGCATGACTGGAGAAGGAGCAGAGAGACAAGGAGACATAGAATCTGAAGCAGGCTCCAGGCTCTGAGCTGTCAGCACAGAGCCCGATGTGGGGCTCAAACCCACGGACTGTGAGATCATGACCTGAGCTGAACTCAGATGCTTAACCAGCTGAGTCACACAGGTGCCCCGTGTATCCATTTTAAATAGCATGAAAAATCAAAAGACCATTCTAGAATGTGGAAATGATGATCTCATTTAGTGAATAATTCTGTCACAACCTGGACAAATGAGTGACATCCTCTCACTTTCATTGTTTTCCTTCTGTTTTACTCATTAACATAAATGAAAATATCAACCAACTTTCTTGTTGGAACTGCACTCAGAGAGCCAGTTAGCAGCATGCTACTGTATAAAAATAACTGCTAGAAAAACTGAAATGACAATATAACGAGCCAAAATCCTGAGGCAAAGGAGAGAGAAGCAGAGTAAGCAATAATTACATTACAAATGCAAACAAAAAATCAATTATAAAAATTACACTACAAATACAATTTAATTTCCTTACCTTCTACAATGAAGAGTCAATAGATATGGTTTAAGGTTAATAAAACTAGAAGTAGATGATTAAGTGTATTATTAAAATATGTAATGCAACCAGTAGAAAAATTAAAAAGGTTTATAAATGATTCCAACTTATCAAAAGAAAAGCATGTATATACAAATCTGCGTACTCAAAGAGGCTTTCTCGACTCCGATGTTAGCTCCTACCATAATAGTTCAGAATTTATTCAGTTCCCACGCTCTATGTTCTCCTCTGTAATTTCCCTTTATTATATGTTTAAAATAATTGGTTGCATGACTCTTTGATGAATCTCTCTCTCTCTCTCTCTCTCTCTCTCTCTGATTACTCAATAACCTTCAATTACTCAATAACCCAATGGTTTGTGTTGCCATTGTCACAAACACTGGGCGCAATGTCTGAGGTGTGACAGCTGCTCAGTAATGATCAATAGTTAGCCCCTGCCTCCGAGGATCTCAAAGAAGTATAGGGAAGGCTACAATGGATGCAACAAAATAAAAGGAGCCTTTTTAGGTTTAAAGAAGTGCAAAGAGTGAGTGTACTCTACCTCAGGGAAGGCTTCATATAGCATCTGAGTTGAATCCTGAAAAATCAGGCAGTTTGCCTGGCTGACAGGGAAGAGTCATTTCAGAGGAATGAAAGAGCCAACAGAGAGAATGTTAGTGAAAAAGAGCCCACATCCTGGAGAAGACTGTAGACTTTTCTAAAGGGATGCGGTTCATCCAGTCAGTTAGGAGAACATGGCGAGAACGGATTCTTTTTTTGATTTTGTGATAAGAACATTTAACATGAGATCCACCCTCTTAACACATTTCTAAGTGTGCAATACAGTATTGTTTAACTACAGGCATGATGTCGTATAGCAGATGCTCGAGAACATACCGCAAAGTAAATCTTGCTAAAAGTTTTAAAGCACTACTTATAATGATACACGAACAAACGAGGATTGAAATAGGTCACCACAGAGGAGCAGAAAGAAATAGGACAAATGTGTAAAGAGAAAAACATGAGAGAAAAAATGACAAGATCTTTTCCCTTGATTATATTAGAAGTAGATCAAAGCAATTGTGACTACACTCTACTTTCAAAGAATATAAAATGAACATCTTGTAACACTCAAGGAGTGACATTGTGTTGGATTGAAATCCTGATTTTCCCCCAAAGGGTAGAATAAGATCCATAATCTTGGAATTACACAGCTTGTGATGGAAAATTTGGTTAAGCGGGGTGATTAATTGCTTCTTACATATTAACTATGCAGTTTTAGTGGCCATTTGATGGGATTTTGTTGTCTAAGAAAGTTACTAAAGCCTCAAAATACGAGTATGTGTACAGTAAAAAAATTCAAGAGTATCATTTGGTTTAAGCTAGGTGGCTAAGATATTTGTAATAGTTACAAATTGCTAGCACTGGGTCAAAGCAACTATGAGCACCTAGAGTCACTCAAAAAATTCTTGCGCTGTCATGGTCCTGTTTAACTTGTCCTCTTCTTGAAGACACAGTATATCATGAAGTCTCATTTCCTGGAGATTCATGGCCAACCTTGTGCTAGGTTCTTGGTATCTAAACCTATGTGTCTAAGGTTAACATTGTTTATATTCCTCTCTTCTATTCCCCTCCTGAGGGGGTAAAATAACGTAAAAAGAGAAGGTGCTGTCAGGCAAACAGAATAGAAGAAGCACACACAAATGATCAGTTATGGTTGGTGACCTGCTTACCTGTGTTGTGAATGGAGCTCTCACACACAGGAGAGGGGAACGTTGGGGAGACAGGAATTGGGAGGCTGATATGAAGTTAGCACGAACTCTTCCATGAAGCACATTATTCTATTAGGCATTAACAAACTTTTAGAAGTTTGGGTGTTTGTTTTTTCTTTGCTTTTTAAAACTAGATCTCCCTTTTGAGCTGTAGACCTTTTATTCTTTAATCATTGGTTTCTCTCTGTAATTCCTGTCCTTCATCTCTCTCCCCAACAACATCTGCTGATAAGAACCTCCTTTCCAGGAATTTTAATAGGTCAAAGGGTAAGAAGAGAATTTGCTTTTAATAAAGGAAAAATATTAAAAGGGAGAGAGAGATTGAAAAAAAAATGTTGGGGAGGGGCCATGCATCCCTCTTCTCTATTACATTTAACACATTCTTCCTTCAGTGAAACATGGTTCTAGTCAGCATGGACTATATGCAGAGCATTTATAATCATTAAGATTTCCCTACATAAGAATGCCCTCCTTGCAAAATGAGGCATAGTACAAATAATGAGAATCATTCTCAATGGAGAATGGAAAATGCTCTACTATATCATAACAGGTGCCTACACAGATCTTTTCTTTTAAATATTGAAGTTATCAGTGGGAAGATGAGAGTTCACTTTCTTGGTATGCTCACTCCAGCGTCATTGACTTTCCTACACTTGCAGTCTCTCTCTTCCTCGTGCCTTCACTCATTTCCTCTCCCACATGTAGTCATTACATTCGTTGACTTGTATACAACTCCCCTGCGCCTCTCTTGTTATGCTGTATAGAGTTACATGATCCCCAAACAATGGTTAAATTACTCCTTCTGCCTATGCCAAATAGAACTCTAGAAAAAAACAGTAACAGCATGAAGAATAGTCTCCCTTTAATTTCATGACCACTATACTCATGTGAGCCATCTTGGTGCCATCTGGCAATCCCACTATACACATCCAGTCCATTCATTCTTCCTCGCCCTTTGATGGCTATTGTATGGGTTTTCTTTCTGAAGTCCCTACACATTCTCATCTTAGCTTTTTACTTCTCTGAGAGAAAAAAAAGAATCAGAAGAAATAGTTCAAAGCTTTCATCACAAAATCCATTGATCGACCTGCATATGAGCCTGTAGACTCTGCTGCTTATCCTATCATTTGGATCAACAGTCCTTGCTCCCATACAGAGCAAAGCATCTACTTGTGTACTATATTTCATAATTTATTACACAGTCAGGGTCAATTCTCCAGAAATTCTTCTTTCTTTCTTTCTCATATATCATCATTTTGTTTTCTCTCTACTGATTCCTTCCAAAAAAAAGTAGTGCTATTTCACCCAACTTTAAAAGTTGCAAAGATATGTTTACCCTCTCCCCCTCTACCTAGCATCTTTTCCCCCTGCTTTCCTGTCAGGCAAAATTTCAGTGCATCCAAATTTCTTCCTCCCGTTGTCCTTCAAACCTGTCATGCCCATAATTTCATTGCACATCTCCAACAGAAACATCCATCCTTTCAGGCCACTTCCTCTCCTGGTTTCAAATCCGCCTTAACTGGCTACGGTCTTCTTTTCCAATTCTTCTCATTTACAAAGTATACGTTTTGGAGAGCACAGGGCTTAGTCTTTAAACACTGCCCTTTCTCTATCTACATAATTCTTGGTGATCTTATTTGGATGCATAATTTTAAACACCAGTTTCACAGCAACAACACCCAAGTACATAGCTCTAGTCTGGACCTTTTTCTCAGAAATGCAGAGTTCGATTTATAGCTGTCAACTCACCTTTCATAATTGGGTATTTATATTGAATCTCAAATTTCATGAGTCTAAAAGTAAACTTCTGATATCCCCCCCAACTCCCCAAATCTTCCTTTCCTACATTTTCCTACATCATAGTAACTAGCGACTCTATACTTGCTTAAGTCACATAGCTTGAGGTTATCCTCAACTCATCCTTTCTCTTATATTTTATATTTAAACCATTACAAAAAGTCAATTGGTTCAAATTTGATAATATATCCAGAATCTGACCAGTTCTCACCACCATCATCACCATCGTCTCTTTTGGGAATACTCAGTAGTCTCCTAATATTACTGTTGCTTCTTTTGTCTGTGTACAGCAGCTAAAAATAAGTTCTTGTTTAAAAAAATTTTTTTAATGTTTATTTATTTCTGAGAGAGAGACAGAGACAGAGCGTGAGAGGGAGGGACGGAGAGAGAGGGAGACACAGAATCCAAAGCAGGCTCCAGGCTCTGAGCTGTCAGCACAGAGCCTGAAGCGGGACTCAAACCCACAAACTGTGAGATCATGACCTGAGGCCAAAGTCAGATGCTTAATCGACTGAGTCATCCAGGCGCCCCTAAAAATAAGTTATTGTTTATCTCATCAATCTGCTCAAATGCTCCCGTTAGCATTTTCTCTAACTCCATTTAGAGGCAGTGCCCTTATTACTGGACACAAGGGCCAATAAATCTGCCCTCACCCCTCCCAGTAACCTGACTTCTGCCTCACTGGGCTCTGGTCACACTGTCCTCCTTGCTCTTGCCCAAGCAAGCTCTGACGTCAGGGGTTTTGTATCTCCCGGTCTCAGGGCCTGGGCAAACTTCCACCGGATATCTGTATATTTGGCACTTTCATCTCCTTCAGATCTTTGTTGAAATTTTACCACCCCAAACCTAATCCTGCACTCACCATTCCTCTTGTTTTATTTTTTTTCCAGAGTGACATTACCATCGGTCATGCTGTATAATTTATGCAAGCATGTATGTATGCATCTGCTCCTCTCTCTGTGTGTTTGCCTGTCTCCTCTATAGGATATAAGCTTCAATAAGGTGATTATTTTTCATCCATTTTTTTCACTGCTATATCCAATATGTGGATGCCTGGTGGAGAAAAAGCACTCATTGTTTACTGACTGAGAGAATGAAGTAAAGCTTACTATTGTTCAGATCTGAAACATATTTTACTTATGATTAAGAAGGAGCACCCAGAAGGTCACAGAATGAATATATACTTCTAACTCTCTTGTTTTGGGTTATATTTTCAAAGGAAGTCAAGTCCATTCTGCTTCTCTTGGAAACTCTTCCAATCATAAGAATGTGGCCAGAATCATCACTCTGCAGCACAAAAATGATTTTTCAGCAAGCCATTAGAATTTGAAGGCTATTCTTCAAATCGGCTTCCCTCATGCAGGTGGTAGAACAAAACGAAACAACAGCCTCTATCTTCAAAGTCGGGAATGCTGATTTTTGGTATTCAAACAGTTGTTTTAAAGCATATGATAAAGAGACCCAGGGGAAAATTTCTTCACTGCTGTGTTTGCTTTTATAGTTTTAAACACTGTGGTTTTATGCAAGAGGAAATACAATTTTGAGATGGCACAACAGGTGAAATAGGATGTGGAAAAATATTTCAGGTCCTTACATGTCGACAATATGAAATGAATCACATTTCAAAGATGTCTTCCACCCAGTTCACACTTCTGATAGTGTTTTTAAAAAGCTCCATGAAAAGGACACAATCTAGCCATAAGTAAAATTCCAGAATCTTTAATGAGCAACACACAATCAAGGTGACTGGTACCCATTCTAAAGTGTGGTAAGTTTTAATATGTAAGTTATAACTTCTTCCAGTAGCTCCCATCAATAGCTACTTAATCTAAACTTTTCTTTTGTGAAAAACAAGTATGGTAAATTCACCCAATACAACGTGTCACAAATGACTGAATGTTTAGGTTAACAGAATTCTAGGTTACATATTATATTTGTATTACAAATGTATTAAAACTTAGAGTATGATACAGTTAATATTACAACTTTCGTGAACATTTGATAATGTAGAAAGTAATTCAAGATAATGCTGGAGTAGCAATACTTGCACCAGACAAAAAAGACTTTAAAACAAAGACTATAATAAGAGACAAAGAAGGACACTATGTAATAATAAAGGGGACAGTCCAAGAAGAAAATACAACCACTGTGAATACTTATGCACTCAACATGGGAGAAACCAAACACATTAAACAGATAATAACAAACCTAAAGGAAATAATGTTTAATAATAACAACAGGAAATTTTAATACCCAACTTACATCAACGGACATATCATCTGAACAGAAAATCAACAAGGAAAATGTCTTTGAATGACACACTGAACTAGATGGATTTAACAGATACATTCAGAATATTCTATCATAAAACAGCAAAATGCATATTCTTCTGAAGTTCACATGGAACATTCTCCAGAATAGATCACCTGTCAGGCCACAAAACAAACCTCAACAAATTAAAAAAGATTGAAGTCATACTATGCATCTTTTCTGTCTACAAAATTAGAAGCCAACCACAACAAAAAAATCTGGAAAGACTAGAAAAACATGGGGGTTAAATAAAATGCTACTAAACAATGAATTGGCCAATAAAATAAGAAATTAAAAAATACATGAAAACAAATGAAAATAAAAACACAATGGCCTAAAATCTTTGGAATGTAGCAAAAGTAGTTCTAAGAGGGAAGTTTATAGCAATACAGGTCTACCTCAAAAGGTAAGAAGAGTATTAAAAAAATCTAACCTCATACGTAAAGGAGCTAGAGAAAAAACAACAAACAAAATGTAAAACCAGCAGAAAGAAGGAAATAATAAAGATTAGAGAAGAAATAAATGATATAGAAACTAAAAATACCCCAACAGAACAGACCAATGAAACCAGAAGCTGGTTCTTTGAAAAAACTCAATAAACCTGATAAACACCTATCCAGACCTATCAAGAAAAAAAGACAATGGACTCAAAATAAATAAAATCACAAATGAGAGAGGACAAATAACAATACACATCACAGAAGTACAATTATGGTAGAATATGATTAAAAATTACATGCAAACAAGTTGGAAAACCTAGAAGAAATGGATAAATTTCTATAAACATATAGACTACCAAAACTGAAACAGGAATAAATAGAAAATTTGAACATACTGATTACCAGCAAAGAAACTGAATCAGAAAACAAACAAACCAACAAAAACAGAAATAAAAATGAAAAACTCCCAACAAACAAAAGTCCAGGACCAGAGGGTTTCATAGGCAAATTCTACCAAACATTTTAAAAAGACTTAATGCCTACTCTCCTCAAACTATTACAAAAAATAAAAAAGGAAGAAAAATTTCCAAATATATTCTATAAGCCAAGCATTACCCTGATACCAAAACTAGATAAAGACAGCACAAAAAAAGATACTTACAGGACAGTATCTCTGGTGAACACAGATGCAAAAATTCTCAACAAAATGCTTACAAACCGAATCCCAAAATACATTAAAAAAATTATTTACCATGAGCAGGCGGGATTTATTCCTGGGTTGCAAGTGTGGTTCAATATTTACAAGTCAATCAACATCATACATCACATTGAAGAAAATGGATAAGAACCACAGGATCATTTTAATAGATGCAGAAAAAGCATTTGAGAAAGTACAACATCAACTCATGATAAAAAGCCTCAACAATGTAGGTTTTAAAGGGAACACATGTCGACACAATAAAGGCCATATGTAAAAAACAAAAAAAAAAACAAAAAACCCACAGTCGACATCATCTTCAAGGGAGAAAAATTGAGAACTTTTCCTCTAAGGTCAAGAACATGACAAAATGTCCACTTCACCACTTTTATTCAATATAGTATGGGAAGTCCTAGACACAGCAATCAGACAACAAAAAGAAATAAAAGCATTCCAAATCAGTAAAGAAGAAGTAAAACTTTCATTATTTGCAGATGACATGATACTATGTAGATCACCTGAAGACCCACCAAAAATATACCAGAACTGATAAATGAATTCACTAAAGTTACTTGATACAAGACAATCTACAGAAATCTATTGCATTGCTAAACACCAACAATGATGCAGCAGAAAGAGAAATGAAGAAAACCCATTTTCAACAGCACCAAAAATTAGAAAATACCTAGGAATAAACATGACCAAAGAGGTGAAAGTCCTGTACCCTGAAAACTATAAAACACTTACGAAAGAAATGAAAGAGGACACAAAGAAATGGAAAGACATTCTATGTTCATGGACTGGAATAACAATATTTTTAAAATGCTATACTATCCAAGCAATCTACACATTTAATGCAATCCCTATCAAAATATCACCAACATTTTTCACAGAGCTAGAACAAATAATCCGAAAATTTGTGTAGAACCACAATACATTCCAAAGAGCAAAGACAATCTTGAAAGAGAAAAGCAAAGCTGGAGACATCAAAACTCTGGACTTCAAGTTATATTACAAAACAGTAGTGATCCAAACAGCATAGTACTGGTACAAAAAGAGACTCATAGATCAATGGAACATGATAGAAAATCCAGAAATAGCCTACAATTATATGGTCCATTAGTATTTGACAAAGCAGGAAAGAATATGCAATGGGAAAAGGCAGTCTTTTCAACAAATAGTGTTGGGAAAATGGGACAGCTATATGCAAAAGAATGAAATTGGACGAGTTTCTTACAACAGGCACAAAAATAAATTCAAAATGGATTAAAAACCTCAATGTGAGACCTGAAACCATTAAAAAACCTAGAAAAGAGAACAGACAATAATTTCTCTGACATCAATCATAGCAACTTTTTTTCCAGATAGGTCCCCCGAGGCGAGGGAAACAAAAGCAAAAATAAACTATTGGGACTACATTAAAACACTAAGCTTCTGCACGGTGAAGGAAACAATCAATAAAACTAAAAGATAACCTATAGAATGAGAGAAGTAATTTACAAACGACATATCCAATGAAGAGTTAGTATCCAAAATATATAATGAACTGGTACATCTCAATACCTAAAAACCAAATAATCCAATTAAAAAATGGGCAGAAGACATGAACAGACATTTCTCCAAAGAATAACAGATGGCCAACAGACACATGAAAAGGTGTTTATCAGTATTTATCATTAGGGAAATGGAAATCAAAACTACAATGAGATATCACCTCATACCTGTCAGAATGGCTAAAATAAAACACATAAGATACAAGTGTTGGTGAGGATGGGAGCAAAAGAAACCTTCTTGCACTATTGATGCGGATGCAAATTGGTATAGCCAGCTAATGTGGAAAACAGTGTGGAGGTTCTTCAAAAAGGTAAAAATAAATCTACCTTACTATCCAGCAATCACACTCCTGAGTATTTCCATAAACACTAATTGAAAGGGATACATGCACCTCTATGTTTACAGTAGCATTATTTACAATAGCCCAGATATTGACGCAGCCCAAGTATCCATCGATTGATGAATAGATAAAGAAGATTTGGTGTGTATAGATACATATACATACATACGATGGAAAATTATTCAGCCACAAAAAAGAATTAAATTTTGCCATTTGTAAGGACACGGATGGAACTAGAGCAGTATAATGCTAAGTGAAGTAAGTCAGTCAAAGAAAGACAAACACCATATGATTTCACTTATATGTGGAATTTAAGAAGTGAAACAAATGAGCAAAGGAAGGGGGAGAGAGAGAGAGGGAGATAAGGGGGGGGTAGAGAAACCAAGAAACAAAAACATTAAATTTTTTTAAATTTAAATTCTACTTAGTTAACATATAGCATAATATTGGCTTCAGGAGTAGAATTTAGTGATTCGTCAATTACATATAACACCCAGTGCTCATCAAAAGTGCCCTCCATAACACCCATGACCCATTTAGCCCATCCCCTGCCTACCTCCCGTCCAACAACCCTGTTTGTTCTCTATAGTTAAGTGACTCTTACAGTTTGCTTCCCTCTCTCTCCTTTTCCCCTATGTTCATCACTTCGTTTCTTAAATTACACGAGTGAAATAGTATGGTATTTGTCTTTCTCTGACTGGCTTATCTTGCTTAGAATAATACTCTCTAGTCCCATCCATCTATATCCTCACAAATAGCAAACTTCCATTCTTTTTGATCGCGTAATATTCCATTGTGTATACATAGACCACATCTTCTTTATCCACTTATCAGTCAGTGGATGTTTGGGCTCTTTCCATACTTTGGCTATTGTTGATAATGCTCCTATAAACATTGGGGTGCATGTGCCCCTTCAAATCAGTATTTTTTTTAGCCTTTGGGTAAATACATAGTGTAACTGCTGGGTCATAGAGTAGTTCTATTTTTAACTTTTTGATGAACCTCCATACTGCTTCCCAGAGTGGCTGCACCAGTTTGCATTCCCATCAACAGTGGAAGAAGGTTCCCTTTCTCTACACCCTCACCAAATTTGTTGTTTTCTATGTTGTTAATTTTAGTCATTCTGATAGGTGTGAGGTGGTCTCATTGTGGTTTTGATTTGTATTTCCCTGATGATGAGTGATTTTGAGCACCTTTCCAGGTATCTGTTAGCCATCTGGATGTCTTCTTTGGAAAAAATGTCTATTCATGTTTTCTGCCCATTTCTTCACTGGATTATTTCTTTGGGTGTTGAATTTATGTTATTTATAGATTTTGGATACCAATCCTTTATCAGATATGTCATTTGAAAATATCTTCTCCCATTCCATAGGCTTCCTTTTAGTTTTGTTGTTTCCTTTGCTGTGCGGAAGCTTTTTATCTTGATGAGGGCCTTATAGTTCATTTTTGCTTTTGTTTCCCTTGACCTCTGAGACATATCTAGTAGGAAGTTGCTATGGCCAAGGTCAGAAAGGTTGCTGCCTGTGTTCTCCTCTAGGATTTTGATGGTTTCTTGTCTCACATTTAGGTCTTTCATTCATTCTGAATTTATTTTTGTATATGGTGTAAGAAAGTGGTCCAGTCTCATGCTTTTGAATGTAGCTGTCCAATGTTCCCAACACCATTTATTGAAGAGACTGTCCATCGGATATTCTTTTCTGCTTTGTCAAAGATTAGCTGACCATATAGCTATGGGTCCATTTCTGGTTTTTCTATAGTGTCACATTGATCTATGTGTCTGTTTTTGTGCTAGTACCATACTATCTTGATGACTACAGCTTTGCAATGCAGCTTGAAGACTCTTAACTACAGAGAACAAATTGATGGTTACCAGCGAGGAGGTGGGTGAAGGGATGGGTGAGATAGGTGATTGGGCTTAAGGAGTGCACTTGTTGTGATGAGTACTGGGTAACTGAAATAAAAACTTAAAAAAAAATAAAATAATTCCTATTGAATGAAAATTGCCTCATTGACTTTTACAGGGATTTAAAAGTCAAGACATAAAACAGTGTTTATATGTGAAAATGATACTTCTTCGTAGGTTTAAAGTTCTTTTTGGGAACTTTAACACTTGTAAAAGAAGAAATTATTTTTTCAATGTGTTTAAATCCATTGTGTTAAGCATCCTGACAGTCTCTAAGAATGAATGTTAAGTTTTACAACACTGAAAACTTTTATGTTGATAAAGGCACTTCAGGGGCTAATAACAACTTTTGTAATAGTTTATTCTGAAGTGGCAAATTTGGTTAGTCTTTTATAAAATAGCCTAATTTGTTGAAAACTTGTGTCTATTACTATTTCTTTAAAGTGGTAGTAGTTGGAATAAGATGATCTTATAACTGGTTTCCTCACATTTTGGATAAAATAACATAACATACAGAATAAAAGCAGCTTTAATTTTTTTCTCAAGGATTTCAAATCGGCACAATCTCTACCATCCATCGATACACTATCGTAGAATGAAAAAAATACAGTTTAATTCAGTTGTGCCTTTAAAACTTGGATCTAACTTACTCTATTGAAATGTTAATTAGTTATTCCTCAACACTCACTGGGTGCCTACTGTGTGCCGTGGATCTTGGCAGTTGTGAAGAACAAGAAAGAAGAGAAAGAAGCCTCATTCCCTGCTCTTTTCAAGAGCATAGCAATGGGTTTGGTGGGGCTATTGCATTAATTCAATCTTCAAAGAAAGCTTGAATGTACATGCAGAAGTTGGGGATTGATCCTTTTTTCAATTACTATGCGTATACCTGATTTATCACATAGGCACCCATATGCTTCTCAAGGTTGTGTTCCTTCCTTTGAACTGCTCTAAAAACACTGGAAATGGTGACAATGTAATTGTTGCTGTTGATATCAGTGTCTCCATGTATACAGAAAGATAAAGTCTAACTAAATTTAATAAAATAAGGTTTTGAGTTAAGACAAATCAGAGAAAGGATACCATAATATGGCAGGCTTGATGAGAATCATATTTTTATTAAGCGTACTAAAAAGGTCCCTGCAACCATTGCTCTCGGGTATTTTTTGTTTCCTTCTATTTACACACATCATTCAGGCAATAAACCCAACATAAAGCGTCTAGGACTAGATTGTAAAACTTCCAGTTTCCATTTTCTCACTATTAATTATGAACCACAGTCTGCATATCTCAAAGTTCTATAATTTAACCTATTCAAATTGATGTTCAATTAATTACATTTGTCTTTCATGGGAATGTTGGACAAATACATTGAATACAGTTGAACTGTATAAAGGTCATTTATATTTCTTCGGTATGTTAGTACATGTTAGATATGTGATGAAAAAGAACGTCCAAGTGTTCCTGGTATTCTGGCCGTTCAGTTAAATTAATTTTCAATAGGGCTCCAATTCTTATTCCATTTGCGATCTTGCCAAAGAAATAAATAATATCATCACCAGAGTCCATTCTAATTCCTGCGTTCTGTGTGTGTGTGTGTGTGTGTGTGTGTGTGTGTGTGTGTGTAAACCTTTAAGAAGTTTTTTTAACCACAACAATTTTTAAGTTGCATTTTGCACGCCAGCCTTATGAGGGTGCTTAATCTCTTAAAGACAAACAAGCCTTAACTAGAAACAAGAATAAGTCTAATATGCATTCATGTGGTACTTGCCATAAAACAGACCCCTCTGTCTTTAACTGTGGACCTAAAAATTTAAGAAATATGAATACCTTTCCACATTTTGTATGAGGCAATTAATTATCATAGAGGGTCTGAATGATCACCAAGATGTGTGAAATACATGCATGGGTGTGATGTGTGTGAGAAGGAAACACAAGAAGCCCAAGAATGGTTAGAACAGGGGATGGGCTCTGTCTCACCTGCAGCTATGTCCCGGATCTGTAATATCCCATTACTCCGTGTGGCTTATAGTTCGTACGGCACAAAGTACTTTCAAACTAAGTTAAATCTGAAACTAATAAACTGTAACGGAAGTTACAACTACTTTTCCCTACTTTAGCATTCGTCCTTTATTATAAAATACTGTATACATGTAAATTTCACATAATTACATTGGCTCATCAATCTGTTATTTCCCAATTACATAACAAAATAGTTACCTAAAGAGATTTATGGGTAAGGCGCTAGGAAATATTTTTAAGGCTTCAGAAACCTTTATTTGCATATTCTAATTAGCAGTTTATTAATCTTAAATGCATAAGGAAATTAACTGCAGCTTAATCTCATAAAAGTTATCACTGTGCTCTTTTATTACACTGCTTTGATATACATTATTTTTTAGCAGCTTATATATTAGAGTCATGGCAAGAAGATAGAACATCCCATCTCCTCATCCAATTATAGGTGTTTTCCCACTTACACACTCACCTACATTATATTAAAAAATTTTATTCCTTCTAATAACCTTGGCTTTCAATGAATTATTTCAATTATTTTCCATTTTTCTTCAACAACCCTAATTCCCCCTTTCAGAGAATCACTCCAATATCCTACCTTTCTCCTGAAAAGCAGACCTAAGAATAACTTTGTGTTGAGACAATAATTCTTCAGATCATCAGGTGATCAGTTCATGAAGTGAATTATATCAATTCAGAGAACATTTAAGTCACTTCTACATGCCAAAAACTAGGCATAATACTCAGGGTTAAAGGTAAATTGGAGAAGCTTACAACCTTGGAGAGTTCTCAAACATGGTTCTCTGGGAGGAAATGTGTAATTTCTCTGGGTCTCAATCCTGTCTGGTATTGGGGATACACTTCAGGAAGTTCTTGTATGCCTTAGGTTCTTGGGGCTCATGCCTGGGGCTCAAATTTCCACTTCACTTGCTCCCCCAAAGCACAAATGTAGTCCATGGAGTTGGTTTTACTTTTATTTATTTATTATTTATTTAGCAGTAGTTCAGTGAAGCACTAAACTAAAAAGGTACTAAAAGAAGGCACAATTTAATTATATTCGGAAGGGCTAAGCAGTTTGGAGATTTAGGAAAAGCTTGTCCTTACCATTTCACAAGGTTATTATAGTGAGTTTCCACGTCTAATTTATCCCCATAAAAACCAAATGAAATAAACAACTGATGACAGCAAAGAACGTTCTTCAGTCTCTCATACATATAAGACTTGTCCTTTTATACACACACACACACACACACACACACACACACACACACACATTAAGTAGGGAAGAGTATTTGTAACATTCACTACAGTTACTAAATGCAAATTTAACTTAGTTCGAAAGTATCATGTACTGTGTGTGTATATATATATATATATATGTATATACATATATGTATGTATATATATATTTATTTATTTAGAGAGAGAGAGAGAGATTGAGAAGAAGAGAGGATGAGAATACAGTGGCAGAAACACTGGAATGACTTTACTTTCTCAGAGTGACTTCTGTAGATCAAAGTCTACTTTGATTTATGTGCTCCATGGCTGGTATTTAGTGAACATCCCTGGTTTGACATATTTCTATATTTAAAAAGGTTTTGAAAATATAGAAATACTTTTTGTACAGGGGCGCCTGGGTGGTTTAGTTGGTTAAGCGTCTGGCTCTTGATTTCGGCTCAGGTCATGATCTCATCGTTCCTGGGATGGAGCCCCATGTAGGGGATTCTCTCTCTCCCTTTCTCTCTGCCCCTCCCCTGCTTGTACTCTCCCTCTCTCTCTCAAAATAAATAAATAAACATTAAAAACATAAACCCTTTTGTACAATTGGTAAACACCTACTGCTTAAGCCCATTGAATCTAGTCCCAGTCCTGATACTCTCTGCACCGACTGTCTTGGGGCCTCCCCAGAGACCTTCTCCCCAGTGTTTCATCTCAGAAATGGCTGGGGCCCCCAAGATAGTGCTTGAGTGCTGTTTCAGCACTTGACGAGTGACCACTCTAAAGGGTCAGTGCCCGCGATATACAAGTAGTTGAATATTGTAAATACCAGTCCTGATATGTGCTGATATGCTGGATTAAAATCACTGCCATGAAGAAACATAGAAGATACTACCATGATATTACAGCGACGGCCTTTTAGAAGCACTCCAGTTATAATATAAATATGCACAGTAGCCCAAATATTTTTAAGGAATAAGAATGGGTTAAGTGTGGCTCCGAATCTTTTAGGTCACACATCTGTTCTTTCCTTACCAACATGCTGCACATGGTCGTCTTTCTGTTTCCAGTCTTTGCAAGTCTGATATGATACCCATATTCCTCACTGCTATCTGGGTGATAATTGTAAAAAGCAACTGAAGTGGAAATTTGAGTGAAGGTGTAGGTTACAGAATGGTTACGACAGTAAAGAATGGATGAAATTTAGAATTTGACCAGTAGAGTTAAAAAAAAGAACAAAAACGAGAGGGGGGGGTGACTCAGACTTCAGACTGATCAATCTGAATCAGTACAGCAACGGCATCTTTTAAATTTTCATCCTAGTTGATTTAACTCAGGTCCTTTCTTCAATTCTGATTTGAGTTTCTGGGCTCATTTTTAATGAACTATCTTCAAATTACGATTTTCTGGCTTGGCAACTAAAGACCTCTTAAATCAATCAAGGTAAGTGTTAAAGAAATAATATAATTCCAAAGCAAGGCACAAAGGCATTGTTGGAAAAAAAAGAGAAAAAAAAAAAAAAAAAGGACTTCTTCAGTTCCCTGAATGGAGTCAACCAAAAGGTACTTAAGAGGCAGATTAAAAACATTTCTGTTGGTTCCACAGACCCAGACCAAGAAGCAAAGGCCACAAAACAAGGAGACCATGCCATCAGACAATTAGCAATTGATTGCTATTTTTATTGGTGACAAAATAGATAAACCGTTACGACAGGGTCATGGTTTTGAAATGCATTGTCCATTTTTTTCTGAGTCTACTTCGAATCTACGTCTTCAGTGTATTTTTCAATTAAGAGCTTCTAGGAAGGAACTTCTAAGAAATCATCAGACACTATTTTCCTCTTATTGTCTGTTTATGATTTGTTTGTTTGCTTCTCTGTGGGGAAAGAAAACCACGAAAAAATCAAAATACGACTCTTATTTAGATGATTGGCAGACTACTTCCTCAACGTATGATATTATAGAAATGGATGTTCCTGAACCAAAACCATAAAAGATCTTTATTATATTTCTGAAAACATTTGTTTCCTTAATTATGTTTTTCAGAGAGCTCTTTCCCTAAATCTTTCAGATAATGGATCGCACTGTAAGATGTCACCTCAAGTTATCACACTCACACATCACTCTGCTTTTCACAGTGAAACTGATAAAAAACGGATAAGTCACCAGAGAAGGAATGACATGGTCTCATTAAAAATAGACATACCACAGACTTCTTTTGAAAATTCCTCCAAGGTAGGTAACATTAGTTGAAAAGAGGTTTGAAATGTAATTTTCAAACATGTCTAGTTAATTATGGCAAGACTCAATGCATAGCATCGCTTGGCCCTATGGTTTTCTGAAGAAAACTTTCAAAACGTCTTTGAATTTCTCCTGTAAGATCGTTAAGCACATCTCTAATTTATCTCTTTCCTCAGATTCATTTATGCTGTGAGGACTGCCTCCTTCCCCACCCCCACTCACAAAGAGTAAAATATATGTGTTTTTAAATGCCCTTTGAATTTCTGCAAACCAAATAACATATGGCTGCTTACAAAGATCTAATTAGCACATTTACCTAAACATGCTTTCATGGTTCTGAAGACACGAAAATTAAAATGCAAACTGTAATGTGTACAGGAGAACCAAGAGAGAACAACTTTGACCACACTGTCTGCAGGCGTGGGGTCCTCGCGCTCTAAGCGAGCCACCTTTTAGGATCTTGCCCTGAAGAAAGAAGGCAAAGCCTTTGACTACAAGTTAGAGGCCTTCGTTCTGTAGTCTCTTAAGACAGTATTAACAAAACCGAGGGTTTTAATGACATATTATTAATACAGCAAGGAATCGACTCAGAGACTCGGGCATCTTCTGACTGATGCCAGAAAAGAAATCAGTAGCAAAGAGAAGAACCATTAGGGAGGAGGAAAGTTAAGTTACTAGTAAAGTAATTCTAGCATGATTAATTTGGGCGAAGATCGATTCAATAAGGTTTTCTGGAGAAGGTACATCTTAAGAACAATTTCAAAGCCATCTGAGACCATTAGACATAGGCATAAAACAGCTGGAAGGCAATAAGGACTTTGGGAGAGCTGAGTTTTGAGGAGCTTAACCGAAGACTCAAGTATTATCCTGGGGGCGTGTACATACATACCCAGGAGCAGGACTCAGGGCAAGTTAGAAAGAAAGCATCAGGCGGTAGCGAAACCACGATTGGTTATTAATTTTTGATACGTGTGGCCTATCTGGAAAGTCACTAAGTTATATCCGTGCATTTATTGTTTTAGGGGATGATGAGGTTTAAAAAAGATCCGTGTTGCCCTTGTCCTTATAAATGTGGCAGGGTTTAGGGAAGTGTGGATAACAGCAGCTAACAATAAACACCAGTGCTAAGCACGTCACGGACATTATTTCCATTGAACCCTTACCACAATCCCACGAGGAAACATCCTTCTCATTGGACAAAATTAGTCTTCAATACAGACATGATTCATGTAACTTTGTCTTTGGTAGCTTCTTATGAAGAGGAAAGAGGCACCCTCTAGAAACTGAGGTCAATAAAATTACTCCCAGAAAAAAATAAATAAAACCCAAACCACACAATATCCTAAAAAGCAATCGCAACTGCCATTTATTAGCAAGGCATGGGCTAACTGCTTGATGCATATTATCTCCCAACCCACACTATCTGTTATCTACACAACATGTGAGAAGCCAGTATCTTTACCACCCATGTTTCACAGAGGAGGTCAGCAGATACTCTGAAGAATTATGGACATGATGGCATTTCTTCGACGCAGGAGGCAAAGCCAGGCTTCTAACCCAGCTTCATCTAACTCCGAAATCCACTCTTACCCCCTTATCACAGACTCCTATGGATCCCTCCAAAAGAAACGTCCAAGTCCTAACCCCTGATTCCTGTGAATGTGACCTTATTTGGAAATAGGGTCTTTGCAGATGCAGTTAAGTCGAGGATCTCAAAATAAAACCACCCTGAATTTCAGACGGGCTGTCCTTCCAGTGACCGTGTCTTTGTAAGAGAAAGAAGACTGGAGACACATGGAGACACAGAGGGGAAGGTCGTGTGAAGACAGAGGCAGAAACTGGAGGGATGCCCCTGTAAGGCAGGGAAGACATGGAGCCACCAGTAGTCAGAAGAGGCAGGAAAGGAGTCTCTCCTGGAGCCCTCAGAGGAAGGCTGGCCCTGAGGAACCTCGAACTTTCGGCCTCGAGAATTGTTAGCGAATAGATTTTTGTTGTTTGAAGCCACCACAGACTTGGTGAACTAATAAGCCCCTGGTAAAAGGAACGATTCCCTAAGTTGAAAGGTCTAATATAAACAGCCGATAGGAAAGTGGGAATAAAGTAGCCCATTAGGTCTATTTTTAACAGGACAGGCTAAAAGCGGAAAAATCTTCAAAGAACAAAATGAATCCTATAGGAATTTTCTCAGCTATCAACTGAAGAATCTAGACTCTACGTAGGGAAACTCTAACCTGACCTTACTTGGGGAAACGAAAAAGGGACAACCTTTATTTTATGTTGTGATAAGGAATGGGTTTTATGTACAAGCTCCAGCTGCCAGTGTAAATTTCTCTGGATCTTATCATGATGAAGATAATTACTTGAACTCTATCACATTTAAACAACTATGTAAAATACATTTTCTCAGAGATCCTGCCATCCGTTATCTCAAAAACTCAGCAAGGCACATTGAACTACTACTTATATGAATAGCTCTCTATAAATAATATTGTATTGTTATACTGCCTTTTTTTTTTTTTTACAATAGAGAGCTTTCTTTATAAGGAGAAACTCGAATATCACGTCTTTTCATTGCCTGCAGCTTTAAACATTTTCAGAAGCAGAAACTATAGTAATAGCAGTTTGCAAATGAAGTGGTTTGAAAATCTTAAACTGCAATTTTCTCCCAAACGAAACAACAACAACTAAAAAAAAAAAAATCTCTAAGGAGAGATGAAACTGTAAAGTCTTTTATTTGGTATTCAGATGTTACTGGATATGCTTTCAACAAAAATATTCTCCATTTAAATAGCCTCTACATCCTTCCACCAAAATCTTTTCTTCCATATTATCTGCCCACAATGAAAATGAGGCTTAGCATCTTATGCTAGCCCAATTATTCAGATGCATTATTCATTCCCTTTCTGCTTATATATCTCACAGCCTGAACCTTCCCTCAGAATTAAAATAAAAATAATAAAAGTAAATAGTCATAGCTACAATAGATCTCTTGTTTATTAAACCTCTCCCACATAGTCGGTGCTGTTAAAACACACTACTTACACCGAATAGCATTCAGATATATTTTGGCACAGGTCTTATTATTTTTACCTCATAGGACTTCACTTTTTTGGAAAGCTTCAACTAATGATTAAACCACTTAACGCATTAACAATTTTTTGTTTCCTTTCAAAGCCCTGAAGAAGTACAGGTCGCCTTGGATTTCTATCTCTTCAACTACCTCTGATTGTTTCTCATTATTTGTTGAAACTCGTATTCACTTGAAAGAGAGTCTCATTTCCATTGGTCTGCATCTGGGAATATAATAGCCCTGCCTCCAGTCTTGGACATCCTTCCTGTTTGTTCTTTGGAACTGTGGGTAGGGCTGCCCCCGGGCTGCGGCCGTCCCTTTCATTTAGATTCAACTGGAAGTCAGGGAAGCAGGCCGCTGAACGAGGAGGGACAAGGAGCAAGCCCTTTCTCTGTGGGGTAGCAGAAGAATGAGATGATTTCCTCTGGTATAGCCAGTAGAGAGGAGGCGCTCTAAATTCATTTCAGCTTAATCCAGACTATTAACTTGCCCTGTCCACAATAATTACTTCATTTCTCTGAGTCTCATTTTTTACTTGGCTGAAAAAACAGAATAAGCATGCTGCAAGGAATAAGATAATGTATGTAACAGCTAGCACAGCACTCAGAACATGGGTGACACTCAGCCACCTAATCATCACCTTCCATGAGCTTCCACCACTCCCACAACTTTGACTTGGCTGTCTACAAAAGGAAACACAGGCGCCCAGAGGACTTCCCTTAATTTGGAGAACCATGGCCCTTTTTAATGGTTCTTCATAATATCTGCTCTGGCTGATGAACTGAAGACTGGATCGAAAGTTCTGTGAGCAGGGGAAGCCCACAGCCCCGTGTGAGCTCCTCTCGCTCCATTTACTTTGAGGCCATTCCATTTGATTTAGCCAGTCCATCCCCCCCAGTAGGAGCTTGGTTACCACCACGGGGGCTCATTCATCGGAGAAGGGCATAAATCTTTAGGACAAAGTACTTGAGAGCCCCACAAAAATCTCTGGACTGGAGTCACAAATGTTCTAAATGTTATCTGCTGTTCTAAGGAAACAATTAGGGAGACACTCTACATTGCATCCTACTTTTAGGAATTCAAAATGCTTATTAGAAGGAATAAAGTAAAGAGATCCAGTTATTTTGACCAAGTAACTTTTCTCCCCCCCTCGGATGATCACACTGTACAGTAATGTTCATAAGACAGAACTTGAAAGATGGAGCTCTTAAGTCCACGGTTATTGCTCAAGGACTGTTTTCTCAGTGGTTGTTCTAAGAGCTACTGCTTCTTCAAGAGCCCCTTGGAGAGGACCTTTGTGCCCACTCTCCCTCCAGCTTCCTCCTTGTCGGTGTTCTGTGGCCAAGGAGTTTGTTTCAGACGAGGAGGAGAATTTCGAGGGGCATTCACACACCTGGTATGTTAGGAGACAAGCCTCAAGCCTTCTCTTTATCGCTGCTGCTGTGGATTCAGATTGAGGAGGGGCTGAGGCCACATGGAGCCAAAAACTCCGGAGAAAACGAACAAACAGACAAACACTCTGGAATTACAGAGGACTGTTTTAGATCTTTAAACACTGGGCAGCATGTGACCCCATGTATTTTATGGGTTACCATTTTTACTAGAGCTATTAATAACTACCATTCATACTACTGCTATTAATAACAGGGAAGGTGTCTTTATGGAGAAAGAAGAATACGAAAACACTAATGACATATCTGAAAGATGGGATCCAAGGAGAATCAGGAAATTCCCAGACTTCTGGAAGAGAACAGAAGTCGGCTCCTAGGTTGCTGTTATTGCTGTTTCCTGAAGAGACGATAAGGGTTAGGAAAGTGGATAAACCTAGGGGTGAGAACATAGTCTATCTAGTCTGTGGTTGTAAGGAAATTTTAGGAGTGGATCCAAAGCCTGAGGTGGTGTTCATGTGATAGTCAGAAGGATGACCAAGGCCGATCGATGATGAGTCCTAGAAGTGGACAACAGTGACGCCGACAGAAAGCAAAAGAAGTGTTGAATTCCCTGAACCCATGGATGGATACTGGGCATGCGCAGGCACCCCACGTCACTCTGCAGAATACCGAGCAGTGAAGCTTCCTTGAAACTGAATGGAGTCATTGTTTCACTAACAGCAAATCTGCCCAATAAACTAGTGCCACATTGACCCAAATAAGAATTCTCAACCCAGCATGGGCAAAGATGTGGGAAGTTGACAGCATATGATGGGTGGGGGTATATATTGTTTGACAACGTTCTCCAAAAGCCTTAAACTATACAGCCTTTGACACGAACAATTCCAATTTAGGACTTTATTTTAATAAAGTTGATTAATTAAGGACATAGACAATGATACAGCTATAAGACCGATAATTTTAATATTATGATAAAGGTTTTTGATAAAATTTCATTTAGGCATTAACATATATGCTGCAGAAATATACTTATTTGCACTGAAAGCTTTTCACTGTATTCTTAAAAATTAAGTAATAATCTTACTTACGAAGCTAAGCATAATCTTATTTTGTGTTATAAAGCATCAACAAAGGACAAGTCTAGTAGAGTAACACTGGAGATGTTAGTAGTGGTTATCACTGGGTGGTGGACTTTAGGTGGTTTTTAATATCTCATCTCTGTTTGCTTTTCTAAACTTAATTATTAATAACTTTCCTTTGTTTATCTGAGTTTTATTCTTTTCTCTGACTGTTAACCTAAATTAGTTATTTTAAGAGAAAAAAACTAATGTTTTTAGAAAGAGATGATGTCACCCATGGGAACAGTGACAATGACGCACTAATGAAAGGTTGGCAAGGATATGGAGTAATCGGAACTCTTCTGCGTTGCTGGAATGATGTAAATTGGGTAGAATTACCTTTGGGAAACTGGAAGGCTCTACTAAAGTGGAACATGCATATATGCTATGACCCCAAATCTAGATATATGTCCTATATATGTATTTTTTGTAGGCATATGTATATATAAATGTTTATACAAACCTACGCGAGACTATTCATAGCAGCGGTATTTGGATTACTTCCACACAGGAAACAACAGAAATGTCTACCCACCATCAAACAGAACACAAGTTGTGTTATACCTACTACACAGCAATGAGACTGAGCTAGACTATCTTCAACAGAAATGATCTGCCAAACTGAATATTGCGCAAAGGGAGCTAGATATAACAGAGTACCTATTGTGTTCTTATATAAAGTTCAAGATCAGGAGAACGCATTGGTGTTTTCAGAAGTCAGGAGAGTGGTTGTCTGTGGGGAAGGAGGTCGAAAAGGGTTGCCGAGGGGCCTGCTAGAGCACAGGAGTATTTCACTTCTTGGTCTGGGTCCAGATTACATCAGTGAATTTGCTTTGTGAAAAATAATCAAACTTTACACGTTTGATTTGTACACATGTCTCTATGGCGATGATACTTCAACAAATGTGACTTCAAGCAAAGAGCTGATTTCAGGTGGGGAGGGACAGAGGTTAGAGCTGAGCCCCTGCACCTGCACAGTGAGGGGGAGGGGCTGGTCACTGACTGATTGCACTGGGTGTGTACAGCCACTAGAACTAGATTTGAATCTCTGTTTTGGGGCTCCGTCTGAGCTGTGTAACAACGGGAAGAGGGGCAGATGAGGCCAGAGATACGGTCAGGGACCGGGCCATGAAAGACCCTGTAAAGTCAAGATAAGGAGTTTGGTTTTCATTCTAAGCGTGATGGGAAGCCATTTCTATTTACAGCATAGGTCCAAAGGGATTTCAGAGGCATAAAAGCCCAGGAGCCGCACTGTACTGCTGGAGAGCAGCAGTGAAACCTCAGAATGCACCATTTAGTGCTCCGGCTGAAACACATCCTTATCTTGAAGGAGAAAAAAGACTCAGCTGAATTCTGAGGATCAATCTTACAATTGTGGCAGGAAAGCGAAAAAGACGCAGGGAGAGCAAGACCACACAATCTTGTGACAGAATTTTCCCATCACGGAAGAGCAGCGGCAGGTTGAGAAGCAGGTGAAATGTTATTTTGGAATAAAAGAAAATACCTTTGCCTTTATGTTAGCCAGACACCCTGCTTCCTCTTCTCTTCCAAAAAAAGAAAACTCTTAAAAAAAAAGTTCCCCATCCTTTTGCTGCCACCATAGACAAACGTCTAAATGAAATACTCTCTTCATGCTAGCAGATGCCCTAAAATCATTTGGCATTATTCCCTGGCCAGAGATGCGTTTAATAGAAATGTAGTGTTCTCATCTGGTGATACTCGCTTAAAAATAAAAAGAAGGTTTTATAATGACAATCATCGAAATGGAAATAATTAGATTGTAAAATAAAATCTCCCCAAGTCTAACAGATAGTTTACTTTGAAAGAAAAAGGCACTCATAACATGAAGTAATTGAAACTAACAATGAGAATGGCAGTTTAAAAGTATAAAATTAAAATATAATAAAATTTGACTCGACTTAAAATTTGTACCATTTGACAATTATAAATATTAGAATAGTTTGAAATATCATTACTGAGGGAAAATGAGTAAGAGGGGTCAAGAAATTTCATCCAACTTGATTAACATGGCTTTACCGTAAGAAATATTACCCAAACAGGGGCACCTGGGTGGCTCAGCTGGTTAAGCATCTGACTTCGGCTCAGGTCACAAAAGTAAAAAATATGCTAAACATATATTCTTTTGCTATAAAGAATTATCTCATGCTAAACTGACTTTTTTTAAATGTTTATTTATTTTTGAGAGAGAGAGAGAGAGAGACCAAGAGTGAGGGAGGGGCAGAGAGAGAGGGAGACACAGAATCCGAAGCAGGCTCCAGAGCCCAACACAATGCTCGAACCCATGAACTGCAAGATCATGACCTGAGCCGAGATCGGATGCTTAACAGCCTGAGCCACCCAGGCGCCCCTGGACTGACTTTCTTGAACCGATCGGCTCTTAATCCTTAGGTGCAAGATGAACAATTTAGTTGATTAGTCTTGGCTGCATGTTCTCTGACCTTTTGATACACACTCAAGGATGAAAGCACTGGGGTCTTGATAGCCACATTTCTCTGTTTTCACGTTAATTGCTGGGTATATTTCTAACCCAGGGGAAAAAAAATGTTAATGTTTTGGTTTCACTGAGGACAGAAAAGAAAACCTGCTTTTACTTTTCTGGTGTCATGACCTCATACGTTGAAGCCAAATGGCAACTCACATTCTAATCTTTCTCTGACAAGCAGGCGTCTCAGGTGCATGGTGACCTTAGAATGCGAGGACCCAGATTCTCGGTGCGGTGTCCAAAAGAAAGTTAGGTTTCAGCATCCGAAGCGGGAGGTGCACACCGGCTCTGCCAGTTAGTATGTGAGGGGCACCACTAACATGTTCGAACCCACCAGAACCTCATTTTTCTTATCCCTACAATATAACTAACAGTATTACCTCCCAACATTCTCTAAAGAATAGAACGGGTAACAAAAGAAAACACGAAGTTGCCTAGCAAAGAGTCGATGTTCTATAAATATGATCTTCCTTCTCTCCTTTGTGTGTGGAAAGAAAACTTAACAATACAATCATATTATTTGCCCATGGTACTGTCAAGGAAGCTGCTCTCCTAGGTGGACTCCTGGCTATTAGACACTAAAATCATATGATTTGGAGTCAGATGATGACTCTCATTCTTGTTTTTTTGTAGACAGTACATTGATCCATGAGATGAAAGATAGTACATTCGTTTGTCAGGGCTTCCATAGCAAATTCCACAGACCGGATATCTTAAACAATAGAAATCTCTTCCCTCAGAGTTCTGGAGGCTAGGAGTCGAAGATCAAGATGCCAGCAGCTTTGTGTTTTCCGAGGCCTCTCTCCTCGGCTCGCGGACGGCCGTCTTCTTGCTGTTGTCTTCACGTGGTCTCTCTGACGTATGCACTGCTGGTGTCTCTCTGTGTGTCCTAATGGATTCTTCTTATGAGGACGCCAGTCGGATTGGATTAGAACCTGTCCTAACAGCCTCCTTCTAAAGTAATTACTTCTTTAGTGGCTCCTCTCCAAATGCAGTCACGTTCTGGGGTACCGTTAGGGCTTCAGTAAATGAATTTGCACAATCATAGGCACACAAATTGCAGTGGGGGCATACGGATCATTTCAATATTTTCAGTTGCTTAAATGATTTTAATCCTAAGAAGGAGCAAAATGATACTTCAGTAGAGAATAGGCTTTGTTTGGGCTTGTGAGCACTGAGGTTTTCTCTGTAGGGTATTACTTACGGGCCAGAAATGATGTATATGGAAGCCCACGTTAACCATTATTATCTGACGCTGAGCCCTTCAAACCAGGAGCTTCCCCTTCTCCCCACACTGTGCCTCCTCTGAGTGTTTAGAATACTTTTGGAGTATCAGTTACAACTGATTTGAAAAACAAACAAACAAAAATGTTCTTTCACACCAAATCTCCTGTAGGCAAACAATACCTCTGAGTATCACGTGGACATTTCGAGAGCTGGCCTGGCCCCCGACAGCAGCTGTCCGTCCCCTCTGCTTTGGGATGATGCACGTTTGTACCTATCGTATCTGTTTTTCCTTCGGCTAAGGCCAGGGGCTCTTAACCTAGCAGCTGCGGGCGAGAGTTAGGAGAGTCCATCACCTCCCTGAAATGTACGCAAAACGGTACACGTGAACTCAGATTATTTTCCTATGAAGATGCTGTGTGTGTCTTCGCAGATCATTAAAAGGGTTTTGTGTTCTGTCCTTCGGTCATTCGACTAATCCTCATTATAACGGTGTTGATCACTAGGTGCTGGGCACAGTTCTACAAGCTGGTAATACAGTGATGACTCCAAGTGCAACATCCCTATTCTTATGGAGCTAACATCCTTGATCTAAAAGCAAGCTAGGAAGCCCTAATCTAAAGCTTAAAGTAACTGTTATCACTCTTCTCCTTGTATTCCAAAAATGAGTAATTACCCTACTTGATTGTTTCACAAATGAATTCTTTCCAAGTCATTAATAAGCATTAAGAGGTTTTATTCGTTACCATTAAAGAAGTAATTATGGAAAATCATGTCTACTACTCCTAAAATTATATCTCTATATAAAATTATATATATGCATATATGCTTATATATAAATTATATATTTGTATATAAATGACTATATAAAACCTTTCCTGCTTTAAATTATTGCACTTTTATGCATTTCCACTCCCCAAATAAAATGACAAATCTATATTAGCTTAAGATTCTGCTAATGTCTCAGTGATTCAACAGATTTTGCTGCATAGAAAACTGGATTTTATTTTTACTGTCTGGAGAACTTAGCAAAGTGACTTATACAGAGTAGATAGTAAGGAAATGTTGGTACAAAGAAGTAATGAATTGCATTAAATGGATGCAATTTAAATGACTGGATGGGTAAATAAAAGGACAAGTCCACATGTAGAAATACAGGGTTGTAAAAACTATACTGCTTTTGTGGTTATAATTACACACAGTATACAAACTAGTAAGTCCAGGACATCACCTTGGGAGGGAAACACAATCGAAAGCCAGTTCCTACAGGCAGCATGTTCTTGGCCAGGTTGCTCTCAGCGACCTACGATGTCTTGAAGATGCCTATTATAGATCAAGAGAGAGAATAAACTCGACTTTCACCTCACTGAACCTGTCTCTTAGTAGACAGAAGCCTGAAACCTGTTCTGGTATTGGGTTTCCCCCTCCCCACAGCACATTCCTTGAACTCAGGGGACTTGGTTTAGCTTTTTTCCCCATTTTTTTTTAAACAGCGCTATAATAACAATGCTACTTCCAGGGCCACATGCAAGGTCTTTTGAAGCAGGAGCACTCAGTGGGGCAAAAATCACACTTTAGACCTGAATAGTTTTCTTTTAAAATATATGTATATATATATATGTTTTAAATATTTTTTAATATATTTGTCATATTTTTATGACATTTTTAAAAAGTTTATTTGAGAGAGAGAGAGTGCACGTGGAGGTGTACGTGTGGGGAAGGGCAGAGAGAGCGAGAGGGAGGGAGTGAGAATCCCAATGCAGGTCTCCATCCCACAGACTGTGAGCTCATGACCTGAGCCGAAACCAAGGGTCAGACATTCAACCGACTGAGCCACCCAGGTGTCCCTACGTCAGAGGATTTTTAAGGAATAAAATTAAAATGTGTCACCAATTGTCGGAGTCACGTTGCAATCAACTGAATTCCTTGGTTTGTGATTAAATTAATGAAATTTAATTTGGTTGTGTTAATTTGCTAGGTGTTCTAGGTGATCAAATGACTGAGGCCAACAGGCCTGTAGATTTTACTGAAATTTTCCAGAACTCTTCTTTTTTAATGTAATAACTGCACTAGCCCAAAGCAATGGAAGACACAGAAATAATGAACTATTAAGCTAATGAGTTAGCGCCAATAGGAATTCCTATAACCAAATTCTGAGCAGGCTACACTCTTAAGGTAAGAAGTATCCATTACTCACCCACACTCATGCAAGAGTACCATCTGCTCTTTGATGGTATCGCTTGTCTCTTTGCAAAACAGAAGCCTTTAGGGATGGTAGGCCTGATGTTCTGGGATAATTATAAGTTAGATAATTATATCTTGCTTAGCTACATTTCCCAAGTAGTTTTATCTGAATTTCCTGCCTAACCCCTACACCTTAATTTTATTTCCTACTCTGACTCTTGCCAAGAGCCACAATGCACCGTTAATCAGCTCCGGGATACAGAAGCAGATGTAGGGCTTTGCCATCCCATCAGTGGGCTCAGCGACTCCTGGGATGTGATCCTTTGGGCCGTGGTATGGATGCAGAATCTGGAACGTGGTTTGTAAAGGACAAAAGGTCCTTAAAGAAGGGAGGGTACTTACTGGTCAATGTGACGTTACATTTACATTACAGAAATCAGATTGGGGGTGTTGCATGTTTGATTAATATTTGTACTCTCTGAGTATTAAAGGAAGTACGTTGAAAACTGGTATTGAATTTTCTCAGGAAAGACTGTCCTTCCTTGTAAGTCTGCAGCAAGACAAAGACGCATATCCTGAGGGCTTAGGGTGATGGACCACTTAGGGAGAGGGACTGGTACTTTTATTAGTGTCAGAGATGTGAAGGACATATGGCTTTGGTAAATGAAATAGAAGTCAAACTTTCTATTAGGGTAGCACTCTGTCATGGTGCAGGCTGGCAGACTAGAGGGCATTTATATTAAGAAGCAATCACAAAGGAGGCCCTTGAATTTAGAAGGTTGGAGTAGAGGAAATTTCTCCATAGCTCCCACTGCCTCTAAGGTCCACTAAGTCCTAAAGCACTCAGGGAACTGCCTTAGCCGGTGCGCACTGTGCCTCAGAGCGGGGAGCTGACCTTTAGTGAATTGGGTATAATTAAATACTTCTTTGGACAATATTCTATCTCCAGAAATAAAAATAGATGGCTTAAAGTTAAAATGCAAGGGTGTCACGAGAGGAGTTACAGAAAGAAAACGACAGTGTGTTCTCCGAAAATTACATCAAATATGCAGTAAAACCATTTGGGTTCTTGAGACAAAGGAAGGGGAAACACAAACTAGGGACGCTTAGGGTTGGGTTAAGAGACGCCTTGACTCTACAATATGGCTGGAGGAGCAGGGTGGAGCCTGTCACAGGCAGGAAGCCCAGGACAGACACCATCATTTTTGGGAAATCAGTTTATAATAGGTTTATAACAACTGGAAGACAGGTGGCTGGATATAAGCACTTAGGTGTTACCGTGCATGTTGGGTAGCTGGGGCGGGGCGGTGCTTGAGGATGCCTGACAGGGGACAGTGTACATGGTTCCAACTGCCCCACACATCCTTTAGCAACGACCTCACCAACTATGCCTTTAAAGTCAATGTTGGGTGCGCTATGAATTCACAGGCTCACCGGTCTCACACGTCCCTACTTCAGGGAAACTATTTAAAACAGCTTTAATAGGAGGTCCCAGCCTTAAGGAACCAGAGCTTTTTCATTTCATATCCATCCACAGTAATTAGCAGTCTAGTAGTTAGAGACAATAGATGGTCAATAAACAATGGTTCAGAGAATGAATGACCAGATGAAGGAAAGAAAAGTGATTTCAAAATTAAATATGAAGGGTTTTAAATGCAAAACAACATGTACAAGGTGATGCAGTGGACTGGGAAACTTTATGCTAAGATTTAATTAAGCGACGATATAAAATGTCTGGTAGGCTTCCCTGTCTCTGTCGGGAGGATTTTAAAGCAAGGCGATATGGGCTCTAGGTCTCCCATGAAATTGTGAGGACAGTAGCCATGGGGAAGACGTGTAGACGGCAGGTAACATGAATCTAAACATTAGAGCCTCCGAACGGTTTCCTCTTTAGATAAGCAGAGTTGGTCAGAAAACAGGAGGAGAACGTTCTCCATTAAAAGAAAAAAAAAGGTGCAAAATGAAGGGAATAAACTACAAAACACAGACTCCTTTGAACGATCTTGATAAGGGCTGGCATATTTACCACAACAGTTTGTGCATAAATTAGAGGCGTTTGCAGGTGCGTGTCTGGTCCTGCACAACATGGCATAATTCACACGACCACGGCTTTGCGTGGCTCAGAAACGGACATGAACATTTTTTATACGAGTGGCATAGTTACAAAGAAATCTAAATCCCAGTGTATTAATTAAAGCATCATTTTACATTCTGAGGACATCCAGGTGGGCTCTCAGGAGAACAAATGAAATCAGAAGATAGGAAATTATTTTTCATATTTGCAAACACTGAGAAAATATTTGTGTTTTGTTATTTTGTTTTCCACCTCATTTCGGTTTCTTTGTTATTCTTCCGAAGCAATCTCTTAGGGGGGAAAAAGGCATTATGCAAATTTCACATCGAGTGATGTTTTATATTACATCACCTCATTAGGCACATCCTAGTAGGTTTCAGGCGCTCTTTAAAAGAAAATCCAGTCCCTTCTCTCCTTCTCCTCCCCAGGGGTAAATCGGCTGTCAATCTTAAACAAATTTAATATACCTGGCTATCAATTAATTGTATTACTCTGTAGTCATTTCTATTTACATTTCTTCTGCCTTATCTTTCTTCGTATTATCCTATGACCACTTTCCAGCGAGTTCTAGGCAAAACACACGTGACCTGCCTTTAGTATTTTCAACAGTCACACTTGGAAAGATAATAAGGCTTATTCACCTCAATGGTTTCTCCATCTTGGTAGTATTTGTTATCACAAAAACTTCTGGGGAGTAGATGGTTTAACACTAAGACTCCTTTTGCTGAGCAAGTGCTTCTTCATTTTCACAGTCAGTTCCAAATCGGAAGCTCGAGTATGATGAAAATGATCAAAATATCTATAAAAGTTACTAAGAAGTACTGTATCTGCATATTCCATTTGATCCCCATGGGGAGGAAAATCAAGTTTCTCGGCAATGAATGCAAACATCTCAATCAAAATAATGATGATTTCCTTCTCGGAACGGGGAAAACACGAAGAATTTAGTTATATGTAGGCCACATCTTCTAAGTCCACCCAACTTTCTTTTTGTCTTTCTTAGGCTTTGAAAAGGAAATTCAGTTACTTGTGTGCAATAATACAGCACTGGAAGCATTTTTTTCCCCCAGGAAATCAAGGATTGGAAAGAACTTTAAGAAATCATCTCTGTCGTCTTGGGTTGTCAGTGTCGAGGTCTTGGGGACTTCCCGGAAGAGTCTTGAAGATAAGATCGTCTTCTGTTAAACCAAAACATGAACGCAAAGCAAGGACTGGAACAAATTTACTACTAGGCCACCAACACTCCACGGTAAGCTGATTGAATATATGAACAGAGCTAAATAATAAAAAATGGGGTCAGAAGGAATCTAGAAAGATAACTAATATGGAGAAAGAGGATAGTGAGCAAGATGAACTTTGCATGACCGCAGCCTAAGAAAAAGGGCTCCGTGGCCCAAAGGCAGCCTAGTGCCTTTAACTCCCCAAACCTAATTCGCTCCTTGAGTTCAAGGTCCATGCTCAGGAAGCAAGCATCTGATCCTAATTTGGCCTCCCCACATGGTAGCACCCCCACCAGGGAGCGATTTGGCAGGACGGAGAACAAAAGCGGTCAGTCCTTTCGGCATTCCATTTTTTATTATAAATTGACACGTTGGCATCCTGATTTTGAGAGGTCCCGGACCTAAGGGGCAAGGGACGGCCCTAAAACACTTCCTGCTCCAAGACTAGGAAGGAGAAGATGGACCAATTAATCAGGTTTCACCCCTCACCAGACCAGCTTGGACCAATCCTTAGAGCACCTGTACCCCCTGAAGAGAAACACCTGTTTCCCACCTTGGAATTCGCACCTAAATGTACTTAAAAGGAGCCTGCGTGCTCCTCTCGTCGTCACTATTTTATGGAATGGCTAACTCCAGCCTGCTAGAATCTCAAAAAATGCTCTTGCCTTTGCATACGTGTCTCGTGGTCTTTGGGGGACGATCCGAGGACCCCAACAATTGATATTTGGCTCTCCATGTACCTTGCCTGCATCGAATGTGCTGGCCAGATGATCCTATCCCTTCAGCAGTTACTCTTTTCATTTTAAATTAGTATCGCGGCATTTCGACTGTAGATCTCAATCTCACAGACTCTGATTATATTTGAGATCAAACTAGAGTATGCTGATAAGTCAAGTTCTATCTAAAGAATCTGACTTTGAATCGTAGAAAACTCATTAAAGTCATGTCAGATATCTTGAGAGACAGCCTTCAAGACTTCTCCATGTGTTGTAATTTCAGCTACCGGAATTTGATGCAAAGTGAGTTTCTTTTCCTTTCTGAAACTTCTATGCCTAGGCAAGCATTTCATCTACACTATCCTAAGAACTTGCTTTGGATAAAATCTCTACTAAATCTTTTCTAATATAAGAGAAGCCCAATATCTTTGTTTTTCTACTTTCTCATTAAAAATGAAATTTCCAAGGTGGTTCAATATTATTTTTATTTTCTCAAGGACTTCTTTTTTTTTATAGACCTTTCTCCTACATATATATTCCCAATTTTATTTCTCCTCCTCTGATCATTTATGCTTTTTAAAAATTTCTCTGAACTATGCCTACACATATTTTATACACTTCACCTGGATTAGATTGTCCCTATCTTGAGGTGATACTTAAGACAGGATAACAGCAATTTTGAGTGGTAGTAGAAAATCAACTTAAAAAAAATGGGTTATATATTTCTAGACTATTCTTACCCCAAGCGTTTTTTTAAATTCATATTTAGTCTATGTTACTTTAGATCCTTATTTCCCATCTTTGATCAAAGACAATCCCTCTCCACTGAATATGTATCTGTTCTTGGTAAAAGACTCTGGCTTTAGCAGTTTGGTATCAAGTTATGTTTAGTTTTAATTTTTTCCACCTCTGTCATTTTTTAAACAGTTTAGTAAATTACAGTCAACTTTTAGTTATTTCCAGCCCAATTATTTTCCCACAAGTGATGTTATCAACTTCAGTAGCAAACACCTACTCCCTATAAGTAGTTTGATTTCTTTGCATTTCAAATAAGCTCTGTGTGTTGTTTGTTTCAAAAAGTGTATCAGAACTAGCCGTGGAGGAATGCCATGGAGGAATGCCGTGGAGTTCCATGGAATTATGTAGGGTGTGTGTGTGTGGTATTTAGGACTCCTAGAGATACATTAGGTTATCACAGACACATGCACTGGTGCATTCCCCAACAGGTGAAAAAAAACATGTACATGTATATAAATATACAAATATACATATACATATAGTGAAGGCAGATGCTTTGCCTAATATGAACAATATCTATCACGAGACTAGAAGGATGAAGAATAATAAATTGCCTAGGGAGAGGAGGGAAAAAGTCATCACCACTGAGCATCTTGAAACTTCATTATCATGTTTAGACTGTACTTTTATTATTTATTTAATTTTTTTAATGTTTATTTTTGAGAGACAGAGAGAGATGAGGCATGAGCAGGGGAGGGGCAGAGAGAGAGGGAGACACAGAATCTGAAGCAGGCTCCAAGCTCTGAGCTGTCCGCGCAGAGCCCGACACGGGGCTCGAACCTACAAACTGTGAGATCTTGACCTGAGCCAAAGTTGGTTGCTTAAAGGACTAAGCCACCCAAACACCCCTAGACTGTACTTTTAGATACTAGTCACACTCTTATCTTAAAAGTTACAACATTCCAAAGCCAAGTATTTATTTTAAAATCATCCACTATATTAACATTTTTCCTACTATTTATTAGTTTGGATAATATGTATCTAGTGATTCCAAAATTCAAGTCATCTGTGAAAGTCTGTAAGACCTATGCGTAAGGACTGTCCCTTTAGGAAGTGCATATTTCTTCTCTGCTTTAGTGAACACGATTTCATCAGTGCTTCCTGTTTTTACATTAAAACCTTCTAAGGTATTCTACCAGTCCTCTTCATGCAAACTCCTAACTTGTGGTTAACAGAGCTCAAACCTCTGTCCATGATTATGTATTAAGCTTCATTTATTAGACTTGACAGTCTCGAGTCTTGATCCTAGCAATTTGGTTACTTTGATCACCTTACCGTCTTGATACTTTGAAATTAAACAAAATAAAAATGGTTTGGTTTCTAGAGACCTTTATATGGCCACGTTCTAAGAAGAAAGATAACTGATTTTAATTTGGGGGCTAACTAGAGCAATAGGATTTTGTTAAACTTATGAGATACTAAATATAATCCACAGTCTAGCTGCACAGAACGCAGACTGGGCTGTTCTGTGCTGGTTACTTCTCCATGCTCCTTCTGGCCTCACCCTCCCGCCCGGGCTCTCTCCGTAACCTCCCTTCCCCTGCGTACTACGTCCCCTCCCTCCTCCTGTCACTCAGCAGGAAGCCACCTCCCCTTGTCCATCCTCCTGCCCTCGAACAAGCCTGAGCTGAGAGTTATTTTATACTTTTGACAGAAAATAATTCCCTACCCTAAGAGAATAAATATCTGTCTTTGCTGGTTGACTTTTACGTCTGTGTCACTGTCCTCGGGCTGCCCTCCAGACACTGGCCACCCAACAGGCAGGCCTGACCATCTCTGCCCTTCCTCATTTTAATAGGCTCTCTGAGCAATCTGTCATCAGCAAATAATACAGTAAGAAAGCAAAGCTGGGTATGTGTGTTAAGCTTAAGTATACGAGTTGCTTCGGAAAAGAAAAAAAAAAGTCAACATTTTGTTTTCATATCTTATGTCTGAAAAGAAGGGGATAACCTTTTGCAACACTTTTCAATTTCATCAATATACAATTCACCTGTTCTATCTGAAATACCTTGATATTAAAAACATGAAAGTCAAGTGCTCTACAGAAAGAGAGGCTTGTTCTTATTTCTTTACATCCAATGTTTTTCAATATGGTTCCAAACAAATTGTCATCTAAACCATATTTTTTAATATACTTGTCAGGGCCAAATCGGGGATATTGCAAAAAAAAAAAAAAAAGTAGAATTTCAAAATGAAGGATTTGCAGCTTTCATAAATGTCCCCTTTGGCCTCCTGCTTAACACAAATGCTTCAGCCTTCTGTTTTCCTTGTGCTGAAAGCACATTCTAATTTTGCACACTAGAGGAAAAAATGAAAATTTTCCCCCATTAGCTTATCAGGTGGCCCCATTTTCTTTTGCTTTTTCGCTTCTTTCTCTCCCCCCACCCCACCCCAACTTTCTCTCCTTCCTTTCTCCTTTCTTTAACATTTTGGGAGAAAATACATACAGGTCTAGGGGCACATAAGCCCAGATTTTAATCTTGGTTTGGACTCTTAGCATCATTTTTACTGTTGTCCCTTTTGTGAATCAACCCTCCCAAAGTTATATGTTTCTTCAGTTATAAAAGGAAAATAATAATATGTAATTTATAAAGTTTAGAGATGGATGGAGAAGCCAGTATGTGTGAATATCTATAGTAAGCATTTAATAAACACTAATGCCATTTCTCCTTTCATTTATACTATAATCTACTTTAAAGATTAAACATTTTTTAATATTTATTCATTTTTGAGAGAGAGAGAGAGAGAGAGAGATGAAGCATGAATGGGGGAGGGCAGAGAGCCAGGGAGACACAGAATCGGAAGCAGGCTCCAGGCTCTGAGCTGTCAGCACAGAGTCCGACGCGGGGTTCGAACCCACAGACCGTGAGATCATGACCTGAGCTGAAGTCAGACGCTTAACCGACTGAGCCACCCAGGCGCCCCTGATTCAGAGATTTTAAAACATTAATTATCTAAGTATAACTACGTATAACTTATATAAGTATAGAGGCCAGTACATTTAGCTTGAATTTCAGATCCAGAACCAAGAGAAAAATATTTTAAGAGAATCTAAGCTACAGAGTGAAGGACAAAATAGCTATGGCATTCTTAGTCCACCAACACTCCGTGACATCAGTCACCGTCCTATCACAGTTTTGGTAACTCACAGGCAAACAGGATAATAGACTCCACTGTCATTCACTGGTGGGAAAATAACAAAACTTGGAAAACATACAGTCTTTGAAATAAAATTTATGTCTTAGTTTGTTCATATCTGTTCTAAAAAACGTGAGTTCTTTCAACTTTCTTTGAGTGTCTGTGTCATTACTTTTAGTTCGCAGGGCAGGGGGTTTGATCCAATTATAAAACAGGAAAACACTGCGGGGTAACGTGGATGGCGGGAGGGAGCGCTTCCACAGCTTTCCACAGGTTATGGGTATGGGCATGGGGTGCGCTTATTTGGATCAACGGAGATGCTTTCCTTTAGGCGGAGATGTGAATGAACAATGAGTTAATATGGCCAGATCCCTGGCGGACACATGCTAGCTTGGTTAAAAGTGGGAGAAAGAAATTTTTTTTGAAACAACATGGAGAAAAGCAAAGTCTTTGTTTTTGACTTCTCTTCCTGAGTAAAGTTGATCTACTTGATCCATTCAAATCGCCATTGCTGTAACCATACAAGATGGTATCTTATTTGGCAACTCGACACCAGGGTCCCATGTCCCCTCATTATAAATGGAGACATAGGAGATTGGAAGGTCCTCCAACACCTCGAACAGGTCGATCTCCCGTCTGTCTGACAGAGAGAGCTACATGTTGCGCCACTGAGGGGCAAAATAATCTCTGCTGACTATGCTGATCAGCTTAATGTGCAAACGTTGCTGGGCTACGGTGCCCAGTTACTCAACCAAACACTGATCAAGGTGTGGCCAGGCAGGTATTTTGTAGAGGTTGGGAAAGCCCATTATCAGTTGATTTTAAGTAAGAGATGTCGCCACATAAGCTGGACAGACCTGATTCAATCAGCTGAAGGGATGAAGACTTACTATTCCTTCAAAAAGAAATTCTACCCATGGGTAGCAGCTTCCTTCTCATTCCTCCCAGTTCCAGTCTGCCTTTCTTGACAGTGTGCCCCAGTTTTGGACTTGCCAAGCCAGGTTCCTCTACCGCATAAACCAATTCTTTGCAATAAGTTTCTAAACATACATATTTCACTGGTTTTATTTCTCTGGTTGAACCTGAACTATACACTGGCCCATGGAACTCAAAACTCCTATCTCCTCCCGTTGCTAAGCTTCCCCAAATAACTCCTGTCTTCCCTTCAGTACAAAATGCACATAGCAATGATTTTAGAAATTGTCATGAACTCTAAACTTATTCAATCTTTTATCCAAGATGTGGCAGTAAAATCCCTTCAGTATTTATGTCATATACAAAATGACTTTATTTTCATTATAAAAAAAGTTGCAGTCTGTATTTTCAGGAAAATGCTATTTAAAAACTATTCTTTGCCCTCCTTACATTCTCATACCATCTAGAAGAGTATTCTGTATTCAACAAATGTTTGTTAAATGTTTCTTAGTAAAACTCTAGATATTTCCAAGGGATTTTTAATAGGAAAACTCTCTTCTTTTTCAGCATCCTGTTTAGGAGAGGTATTTTTTCTACATAATTTACACAACGTGATCAGTTAGGTTTGTCTTCATCTTATGATGTCATTGAAATAGATAATTTTAAAGATCATACACAATGTGATTTAAGTATATAAGAGGACAATCTCCAAATTCTACAGCATGATATAAGATTACTTCAATATTTCCTTTATTTCTATTTTAGTCATTAAAAAAAAAAAAGCTACACACAGGCACTCACAGAATAAAATGGCAGAAGTAAAAAGTCTTCATCAAGTTCTAGAAGGTCAATGTTCTTCAAAGTCACACCTCAAAGCTCAAAAAGTTGGCACCTTGAAATGCAGTACTCTCTTAGTACAGGTCGAGCTATCCTCAATAAATCTGACCTTAAGATTAATTTATTAATCAGAAATATTGGACTTGCCCAAAGGTCACTTGGCAAAGAGCTTTTCTAATCATAGATGGACGAAGTAAATGGCAAGAAGGAAAATGTTCTTTCATGGTGGTTGAAGAGACGAAGAGACGAGATGGGTACAGATGCATCTGGGGTTGGCTCGATCCTCACGTGGGTGGGAAGGCACTGACCTCTCCACGTGTTGGTGCTCTCCTCAGTGGGTTGGTAGGCATGGCTTGTGAGAAGCCAGATTTGCATTTGAACCCACCTTTTTCACTTCTAGCGACAATGACTTTTAGTAAGTTTATTCACCTCCCTGAACCCTGTTTTTCAATGTGGAGATAATAAAGTCTACCACATAACTCTGAGAGGTAAAGGAGGTAAAAGGTCAAGAAAGGTATTGGTCAATAGAACTTAATGAAAATCTCTACTCTTTCCTTTATCTCCTCTCTCAGAGCAGGTGCTCATTTTTTTTTTTTTTTTTGTGCCAAAGCAAATTTCATTTCCCCTTTTCTCTCCTGAGGCCTCTTCCATTCCTTCTCTGTCTTATGTCTTTAGTCTCATCCACTCCACTGCCTCCTCTGTGTCTATACTTAGTCATAATTCCCTCATTTTAAGAAATATAAAAAATTCCCAAACCCTTGCTTTGGTTCTGTCTTCTGATTAAACAGCAATTCTGCATTCAGCCATCCCTGCTTACCACAGAACTTCTTGAAAACCTTCACTTGCTGTTCCCTTTTTTATTCGTTCTGGTCTGCTCTACCCACCAGACCCCACCAACATGAAACTCCAGTAGCCTCCCAACGGCCAAAGCCAAAACCTGGTTTCCTCTGTGTGGTGTCTCACCACTGCCCACCTCTTAATTTTCTTGTTTTTGTTCACTTATTTCTACTTGTTGGTGTATTTTAAAACATTCCTTTGCCTTAGTTTCCCCATTATTGGGATTTCCTAATCTGACTCTCTTCCTCCTGCTGTGATCATTACTTTGGAGTCCTGTTGGTTAGCTGCATCCTCTCCTTTAAGGACTTTTTCAAATTAGTGTCTTCTCTCCTTCAATGTTCTTTCCTTGCTCTTCCCATGACCTCTCTTAGTCATCGTATGAAGACATTACAACTGTTCATAGTCATTCACTTTATCTTCAGTCCTGGGTACCGGGGAAGATTACTCCTCAAGTTATATTAAAGTTACTCCACAGATAAACAATCATGTTGATTCTACCACCTACAATTTAATGAAAGTCTTTCCTCTTAATGCCCAGGGAGCCTCCCAGACATCCAGTCTTGTCCATGCTCCCGTGGCATTGTGTGGGAGGCTCTCTTCCTGCAAGCCTGGCCCTCTCTCCATGGTATTCTCCATGTAACAGCTGGAATCTCCCACTTAAAACCATTCCCTTGGCCCTTTGAGAGGAATTCTTAAGGTCATGCAGAGACTCTCCTTCATATTTCTCTCTATATATCTCTCACCCTCAAGGTCTCTACTCCAGACATTCTCATTTCTTTCCAAGCACGTGTCCCTTGACCTCCATTTCAGAATTATTGCACATTCTGATATCTCTAACCTAGAATTCTCCCTGCCTTTTTTTTTCTTAGTTAACTCATGTGAATCCACATGTCAGATTATGCATTACAATTCCTGGTAAGCAAGAAGCAATAAATATCTGTGGACTGATTATTTCATCCATTACTCCAGCTGAGGCTTTCATCAACTCCTATCCATACTGTTGAAATAGCCTCTAACTATTTTCCCTGTGACCATTCTGTTCCTTTTAACCACAGTGTCTTCAATGGACAGTCTAGTTGCCTGGGTGTGGAATATTGCTAGATTTAACCCTGTAGTTTTACCTTTTAGTTATTTCTACCTTTCTTGTTTGCCCCATTTAATTAAACTCTCCAGTTTTAGTACAATTATTTAAGACAATAATTAGTTAGATAAATGATTAGTCTTTGGATTAATATACTGACTAGACACAATGAAAATGCTAATCTTTAGTGGCAACCAAGCAATGTTTTTATCTATGTTGTTTCAAGAGTTAAGCCTTATGGTTTCTTACAATGTATAGCACCAACTTGGAAAATTCACTTTCTTAATAACTTCACCAAAGTTTAGAAGTTTCTTCTAAAAATAGGTTGTAAGTTATAATACCAGAGTCATGTTTTCTTGTCCTTTGGATGTCACTAAATCACAGTTTAGTATCATCAGAGTATATTGGATTTTACACAGCTTACTTTATAGGCAAAAATTGTGAACATAATTCCTTTTCGATAGATACAAAATCTAATAGTAAACTACCCAAAAGCATGGATAATTTATATTGCTTCTTTCAACAAAATAAGCAATAAAACTATGACTTATGAGAATAGAATAAGAGTACATTGAGAAATTAAAAGAAATGAAACACTGGAAACCAAAGAAAACAACACTATACTTAGGAGAGAAATAGGAATCATATCAACTTTATACCTCTGCAATTAAATGAATCTTTATAGATGTAAGGAAGAGATACTTCAACAAAAAAAATTCTTAATTAGAAAGTATGATGTTTTGTAAAATAAATATAGGACTACAGTGCATCTAAGATACGAAGATAAGAATTTTAAAAACAGGCTAATAGGTTTTTGTCCAAATATAGGGAGATATTTTATCTAAAAGTATTAGGATTGTTAACTAAGACATATCCCAAGTGGGATGCGGAGAAACTTTCTCTTGGTATTTAGCTTAACAAATTCAGGTTCTTAATGTATTTATTTCAGAAGTAGATTTCATTGTTTATAATTTTTGCCTTTCATAAGTTCAGATATTACTACATTTGCAGTTCTGGGGATATAAGTATAAAACACATTAATATCCTTTTGGTTTTTGATACTCATTAATGGTTTTCTTTGCTTAAATAGAATTTGTTCATTCCCAAGTTGGTATGCCTCACTCCAAACAGACTCCTCTATGGAATAAAATAACTTTGCTTGTCTTGTTTCTATGTCTTTTATAAAGCTGATTAAGGACAACTGAATTAATAGTTACACGGCAAGAATAGATATGACCATAAAAAATGGCAAAATTACTGTAAAATTGATTCCATTTTTAAATTTTGTAGTAATAAAGAGAAGAGATAACATTGCAAGAAATTATTGCTACCCCTGTAAAGTTGCACGTAATTCTACATTTGTTAGCTAATGGTATGGTACAACCAAACATTTATCAAAATAAAAATGAGGTCCATATGCATACAAAATCAACTCTTTATCATAAGTATCATTAGAAAGTATAGAGCCCCAAATGAACTCTTGAGGGTAAGGCTCTTAAAATAAAGAATAACATTTTAAATACATAGCTATTACAAGCTCATTTGATATTCATTTTAATTGCCATGACTATAATGAATATACTTTGTATTCAAACAGATGTCACAAGTACTACTACAGAAGTTCCAATATAATTCAGTCTTAGTTAAGAACGAGTAAATGGATATTTAAAATTGAATGTTACCAGAAAGGAGAGGAAAAAAAAAAACCCAATTACAGCAAACATTAGCTCCTTAAAACAGCAAATTAAAGATTTTTATTAAATTGTGTTCTTTCTTATTTGGACATATACAGAATACGATTCTACGGAAACACTTGCTAGCCCAACTCCTCCTTTTCCTTGGTTCAGCTGTTGTACAGATTAGCTAGCCTAGAAAACAGAAATTGGGAGTATGAAGAATGACTAGAAGGGTAGGCGGAAATGGGGTGCTTGGGTGGCTCAGTCGGTTAAGCGTCTGACTTCGGCTCAGGTCATGATCTCACAGTTCATGAGCTCGAGCCCTGTGTTGAGCTCCATGCTGACAGCTAGCTCAGAGCCTGGACCCTGTCTTCAGATTCTGTGTCTCCCTCTCTCTATGTCCCTTCCCTGCTTGCCCTGCCATTCTCTCTCTCAAAATAAATAAAACATAAAAAAAAATAAAAAGAAAAAAGAAGGGTGGGCTGAAACTTACTGTATAACATTTAGAGACTGGTCTATGAAAAGGATTAAAAAATACGACAGTGCCAATTTAGTTTAGCTGAAGGAGCAGGAAATTATGTATGCCCTTTTCTTTTAATTAGCCAGACAAGTTCTAATATTTCCTTTAATCTTCTCCAACATGGAGAACCAAAATCTTAAAGTCTAACATGAGAAACCTTCATGCTTTAAATTAAAGATGCTGTTTCTTAGTGTATGGTTCACAGAACTACCCTTGGGCATTTTTTAAAAGTCAACATTCGTGGGTCCCAACCAAGTTCTACTGAATGAAAGGTCCGGGGATACGGCATGGAATTAGCATTTTGACAAACCTGAGAATTCTGAGAATTCTGATGCACACGTGTGTTTAAACCAACTGCCCGAAGGCAGGATGAGGTAATAGTTTAAATTATATAATTATATATTTTCATTTCATTCCAATCAGCAAACATTTATTAAGTACTAATCTTTTATGAGTGAAAATTATATATATATACAGGTATATATACATAGGTACGTGTATACATATACATAGGCATATGTACATATGTATACATTATATATATAATTATATGTATATATATTATATACATATATACACACATGCAGATCTTCAAAGGCAAGCAGCATATGAGAAACTTATTTTCAGAGCAAAATCTATTAAAGACAATAATCATCTACAAATGTCTGGAAACACAATATCTAGAATCACAAGAAAATAGTCTGCTATTGTGAAGATTAACAATTGACTCTTGATTCTGATTTAGTATGTTGAGCTTATTGGAGATGTAACTGAAGTACTGCTTAAAAACAGACCGGAGACTAGTCTTTTGCTTACCCTCCTTCGAGGTCCTCAAATGGTCTTTCTGCCTCTGAGCACACCTCAACACCCTAGCCACAATCATCTCTTCTTTCTTCGAACAGCAGAAGCCCTAATTGTCTGAACCAATTGTGTCCACGATTGACTTTTTAAAAAGCTTTTACTTTTAAAGTTAATTTTTTATTTATTTTGAGAGAAAGTGGGAGAGGGGCAGAAAGAGAGACAGACAGGATCCCAAGCAGGCTCCCAAGCCCCACTGCGGGGCTCGAACTCACAAACTGTCAGATCATGACCTGAGCCAAAAGAAGGAGTCGGATGCTCAACTGACTGAGCCACCCAGGCGCCCCTAGAGTTTCCTTTTAGATTCTACAGGTTACACTTGTCTATAATTTCAGCAGAAGACTTTGCACATAAAATACACACAAATCTTTAAAATACTGCATAATGTTTTATTATAACTCTTCTCTGTAAGCCATTCCCCACGATACTGCCTCTAATCCAACACCGATTTGGGGCATCAAATGGCCCACGGGTGTGCGATGTGGCATGATGCCACTTCTAATACTTACTATGAAAAATAATCAATACACTATTTGCTATTTATGAAGTCCTTAAGTGGATCAAACCCTACACTGAGCGTTTCGTTCATGACCTTATTCAAGTCTCACTCACCTGCAGTAGGCATTAGGATTCCTATTTGAATGAAAAAGACCCTGGAAACTGAGGCTTACGAGTTCCATTAACTCCACCAAAGTCACATACCTGGAGAGCGGCAAGGCTGCAAAGCATGAACATTTGTTTCTCTGACTCAGGGCACTTGCTTTATTTCTGCTCTGTTATATACTATAGACTGAGGGATTTCGTTTTCTGTCAACATCTTGAATTTGCTGCCAAGAACCCCAAAGCATACGGGTCTCTGTTTCTAGTGCATCCTTTGGAAACTATTTTTTTGTACCCTTAACACACACACAAATACACACATTCTGAAGCATCGCTAAAAGTAAGCCATCACACACATAAAAAATTAGGTCGAACTTCTTGAGACACACAGATATGGTTAAATGCCTGCAGACAACAAAGCGCTCTAATTCTATCGCCCTGTTACACGCTATTTACCTGGGACGGCTTTCAGGACGCTTTCAGCTTTTCCTTAAAGACAACTGAACAAGTCAGAGGGCAGCACTTTAAAGTCACAAGAGGCTCTGATACACTTTTGCCCAAAGCGACGACTGATAATTAAGCACCAGAAACACTCGTACATACACGTATCTACGCGCATAAAGTGGAAAAACCTATACGTTGAAAACAATGGCATTTCCCCCCCTTATTTTCTTAGTTTCATGCTCCAGAAAACCAACCAAGAGATGGTTTACTTGGTTCGCAGCTGCCTGCGCTTGGGAGACTGGTAATCGGTCACACCTGTTGGATTGTTTCGGTCCTTCCAAGCGCCAGCTGAGAGAGTAATTAAAAGTAACACTCCATCCCCAGCCTACCTGGGGTGTTCAACAACCGCGACATCTTGCAGAAGTAGGAGACGTACTGCTCGCAGTGCTCGGCGCTGCTGGTGACGGCGCTGATCTGGTCCATGGAGGCGCTGTAAACGAGCTGCGTCACCGAGTACTTTTCTGGGCTGTAGCCCACCACCGTGGTCTGCATCTGCAAGTCGTGAGACACGATGGTCCACACTTTGTCCTCTGTGGGGAGAAAAACACCACGACAGGGGGTCATTAGGACGCACAGGCCTCTTCAAAGGGCAGAAAGTAACTGAGCTCCTCCTTCCTGAATCGATGGAGATCAGAGCCAAGGACAGCTCTCCTTAGAATTCTATCCCGGAAGTCCTGCTTCTATAGACGAAGTAGAAAGAAATGTTTTTTTTTAATGTTTATTCATTTTTGAGAGAGAGAGAGTGGGAGCGAGCGGGAGACGGGCAGGGAGAGAGGGGGACAGAGGAACTGAAGTGGGAGTGGGTTCTGCGCTGACAGCAGCGAGCCCGATGAGGGGCTCGAACTCACCAACTGTGAGAACATGGCTTGAGTTGAAGTTGGATGCTCAAGCGACTGAGCCGCCAGGTGTCCCGAAATTAAAAACAAACGCAAGATACGTCCTGAACACACAAAGCAAAGAGCTTGTGTGTCTGGTTGACACTAAGATCCACAGCAGTGACTGCGCAGCCCGTGACGCTCGCACTCCTTGCTGGCTCTCTCAGCCCTCGCAGCTCTGAAGCAACAGTACCTGCTCGTTCTGAAATGAACTGTGCTCTCTCAAGCCTCGGAATCTTTGTATACGCCGTTTGCTCTAATCAGGATATGCGCTCTCATCTTGTCAACAAATGTCCTTTTCACCTGACCTTTCAGGTAAAATGGGAGCCTGCATCCTGTTATTGAAATTCTCAATACCTGGGCAATAATACCAATGAGTCATTACCCTGATGTTCTGGTCCCTGAAGATTTCAGTGTGTGGAAAGGAGAAGCAAACAAGATTGACGAGGTTAAAATATAATCCCATATACTCTTGAATTGGAAGGAGGAGCATCACTATGAACCCAAAATTTTTCTTTTTTAAAAACGTAGACCTATGTCTTAGCTCTGACCCCTGGAAAAGGCCCCGAACAAGGACAACCTGTGGCACGGGATTGTCATCACTCAATAGGATTTTTCATTAGGAGAAAACTGGGCTGCCGGTGGAAGCGACTGATTCCAGGGTGGGAATGTACAAGATAAGCCTGGAACAAAATGTCACATAGAAACAAACAAGCTACTGGAAAGGAGGGCAGCTCAAAGCTCCCCGGTAACAGGGAAGGAGGTTTTTAACATCACTAAGAATCTCCTGCAATAGAATAAAATACATCAGGTATGTTTAATTCCAGGAGTTCATTAAAATCAAAAGAAATGTTCAATTGTGGAAAACGCCGGGTAGCTAACTCATTATTTTCAGTCTTAGGAAGTAAGGACAAAGATTCAAGCATCTCGTCTACCTTACCTGTATCGTCTGTAACATAACTAAATGCTCTCGTTAGGGACATATTTAAGCTCACAAATGAAGACTAACATCATTTGGTAACTTCTGACAAGAAGGATCTAAGCAATGGTTACTCACGGCTGGTAATACAACCACAAGTACAACCAGAGAAGTGCCTTCCAGCGGGAGTACACAACGCGGCATGGGAATTAGTGTCGGCAGATCAAACCTGAATTTCACCGCACTTACAGTCCTGACTGCCAGCTTCTAGGAAATACAGGGTTGGGGGGGGGGTGGGGGCGGGGGGGGGGGGACTATGTTAAATAAGATCCATGGGAAGAGTCCGAAGAATCCCTAACGTGTGAAACTCTACAGATTATGCAATCTAGGTTTATCGACAAATAAATAATAAATTACGGGGGAACACAGAGAGAGATTAAAAGAGACTTTCTGACCTTGACCCTCATGCTGTCTTCCTTACTTCAGCAAATGACGACTCTATTCTTCCAGCTGCTCGGGACCGAAGCCTCGGAGTCCCCATCGCATCCCCTCTTCTCGTCTACACGCGTCCTCCAACTTCTCAGTGAATCCTCTGTCTTCTTCGTTTGGTATCTGGGCGCTCCTGACCTCCACCTCCCCACCGCGGGTCTGGTCAAAGCCCCCACCTCCTCCCGCCGGCGTCACCCAGTACCTTCCAAGCGCCCCCTGCTTCCACCCCTGCACTCTCGCACCTACCCTCCACACAGCAGCCACGCTGAGCCTTTACCGATGTGCGCCCAACTCGGGCGCTCGGCTCAAAGCCCTCACGTGGCACGGGTTTTTGCTCAGAGTGAAAGACTAGCGGCTGAAACGGCCAAAGGCCCTCCGCGATCCAGCTCCGCCTCGCCCCATGCCCTCGTGCCCTCGTGCCCTCCTCATCTCCCCCTCGTTCATCTGGCTCCGGCCACGCCGAGCTCCTTGCATCCTTCACACCTGCCAGGCAGCCCCTCCTTGGAGCCTGCGCTCTTGCTCTTTCCTCAGACAGCAGCAGGGGCCACCCCTCCTCCTCCTGATGTCCGCCCCAAGGCCAACTTCGCCTTTGCCGCGCCCCTCCTCCACCACAGCTGTTTCTTATCTCCTTGTCCGGCTTTGTTTTCTCCAGAGTATTTATCCCTCTCCGACGTGGTGCACATTTTCGTTGTGTCTGTCCGCCCACATTAGAAGGGGCGTAGGAAGGGGTTGTTTTCCACGCCGTAGGCACAGTGCTTAGAATAATCATCAGCACATAACAGACCTTGACAATGCATTCATTGGATAAAATGAATTAAGAAAACATAAATAGAATACAAATAACTTGATCTAGGAACTTGTGAAATCACTTTGGTTCAAGGTCTGGCTCTGACCTTCCTCAGAGACCCTGGACAAGCCACTTCGTTCTAAACTAGAATTTCTCTTCATCTGTTACAATGCCTCTGTATTAGAATCCTTTCCACCTTGCTCTCCATAAACCAACTAACACAAGTTCAGGTACGGTGCCCCGGCTGGAACACGTTTTCCGGGGGCTGGGATAATGGTTTTCCACGTTCCCCTTCGGCCTGATCGGAACCGGCCTCCTTCAGCTGCTCTGATACCGCAACAAAATGCAACGGGTTTTAGTAATTCCGCCTCTTTCTGACATGATTCTGACCGCGAGCCGAGGGCCATTTATATCCAGACCTTCACATTTACCACCACCTAAGTAAAGATCCATTAATTAAATTAAGTGAACTTTGTCTCTTTTCTGTTAAAACCAGCCTCTAGTATAGAGTTCTCAAATGTTTGACACTACTCACTATTTACTCAAAAAGTCCTCACCCGGAGCTCGTCCTTGTCCTGTGGCAATGTGCCAATATTCCATGACTTTCATTCCTTAACTTTTAATGAAACAGCATTCTACTCTGACCCTTTTTAAAAGTATTATAAGTCACTTTTTAATTTACGCAAAGCGATGTTCATAAAGGCAAGCATTAATGAAGCAAGTAAAATAAAATGGCCACCCATCACAGTCTCTGTCAATAACTTTAAAAATATTAACCGATACGTTAATACTGATGAGTCGCTAACATTTTGGTCCTAGTGACGGCTTGGCCCTAAACCCTACACCCACACATTCGAGCACACAGATTTCTGTACCAGTCTTCCGGGCACCACCTTCTTAATATTTGTTTATAGCCCATTCCTTCATTCGACCAACAGTACTGAGTATCCGCTACACGACAGATATGGATCCGGGCACTAGGGGAACCACAGAGGAAAAAATTCTAAAGTTTTACACTTTATGTTCTTGCATTCCAGTGGAGAAAGAAAAACAGATAAACAAAAAATTAAAATATATATAGTTAGCAATTGATAAGGGTAAGAAGAACGACAGCAGAGAATGGAAGAATCGGTTGTGTGTAGATTGCAGTTTTAAAAATTGTATGTATAATTGATACACGCTATCCTGGCAGCTTCAGGTGTACATTGTAGCGACTCGGTATTTTTCCACATTGTGGAATGATCCCCGTTGCCAAGTCTAGTTACCATCTGTCACCATACTGAGTAATTACCATATTATCGGCCATATTCCCTATGCTGGACATTACATCCCCGTGATTTACTGATTTTATAACTGGAAATTTGTAGCTCTTAATTCCCTTCAATTATTTTGCCCGTCTCCCGGCCCCAACCCATACAGTAACCAAGTTGGTTTCCTGAATCTGTGAGTCGGTTTCTGTTTTGTTTCTTTTGTTTTGTGGATTCCACATAAAAGTGGTTTCACGTGTAAGTGAACTCCTATGGTATTTATCTTTCTTTGTCTGATTGCATTTTTAAAGACCGAGGACACCATAACCACCCTCGCTACGTGACATCTGAATAAACAAGATCGTTGTCCAACAAGCCACGTGAATGTCTGGGTAAAGTATTCCAAGGAGGAAGCGCAAATGAGAACGTTCTAGTTCTGGAATATTTCTAGTGTTGTTCAGGTAGAGAAGGAGGCCAGTGGGTGAGGAAGGGAAGAATAGCAGGAATTAAAGTTCCAGGTGTAACGGGGATGGGGGTGTGTGTGACCTCAAGTGAAATGGAAAGCCCTTGGCACAGGAAGGTTTGGAGCAAGTTAATGGGGCATGCTTAAACTTATTCTCTGACATACTATTCTTTATTTCAATAAAATTATACTTCAGAAGGCTTGAAAAACATGTGTGTGTAGATAGATAGATAAAGATTTAAAACTTATACATTGCCATGGCATTATAAAAGGAAATCTGTAAATTCTATTTTAATGGCATAAAGCAATTACTGTTGATGCATCTTGCAAATTATTTTTTAATGGTTGCCTATTACACATTGCAATGGCTCCTTTGGAGCCATTAAATCTTAAGTGACAAATGGATATGAACAATCTTGCAGCTATCCACCATCTAGAAGAAAGTTACACTGCATAGAGTTTCCTTTGCTAGTATCGTAAGTGAAAAATTAAGAATCTTATTCCCATATTTGTAATGTGTTTATATCATCTGTATTATCAGGTATGTGTGTAATGCAAATAGAAACCACAATGTATGGCAAATTCTACATTTCTGCCACTGTTTCACTTTTATGGAGAAGCAATTGATAAACTAGTGTACTTCAAATACTCTCTTTGGATTAGCCTGTTATGAAAGTGCCTTCTGTGATTGCTGAGAGCTTAGTATCTGTCTCATCATGCGACCAATTTTTAAAAACTGTCACACTGTACAATGTTTTCACAACAGACAATTTAATGACATTTTTCAAATATTGGGAAACATATGGAACATTTTGGGAAAACACAACCCTCTCCTTGGCAGTAAACAGGGTTTTCAAGATTACCCAGCTTCCCCAGCTCTGTTGACATGAACACATTAGAAAAGTCCCTTTGCTACCTATACCAGTGACCCCATGTCCTTATCCTCTGTGTAATTCTCAAGTAATTCACTTCATGAGGACTCAAGTCTTTGTATGGCTGGAGCTCTGACCAGGAACTGATAAAGCCAGGAGATGACCAATGAGAAAAAAAGCAAAGAATAACTCCTCCCAGGATATAACTAATTTCTTGATCATGTATATGGCTGGTTTTGACTCTTCCATGCTATCCATATGCAATCTGAAGTTCACAATATAAGCATATTTTAATAAAAGTCCAATTGGAGCTGAATCCTGTAGAAAACAAAAATTTGTGTGTCCTATACATTTGCATATGCATCTAAGTGTTTTTGATTTTCAATCAGTATCACTGTACTGGTCGAGGGCTCATTTGTTAATCTGAGAGGTTTTTTTTTTTGCCTTTATTCATACAAATTCTGAAATAATCTTTAAAAAAAATAGAATACTGTAGACTACATAAATTTAAAATAGTATATAAAACTTATTAGAGGGGCATAACCAACATCCACTTGCAGTCCAAATTCCTTAGAAGCCCTATTATCTATTATAGTTACTCTGCAGGAATGACTGAAGATTCTGTGTCTCTCTCTCTCTCAATCTGACCTCCCTCCCTTGCTCACGCTCTCTCTCTCTCAAAAATAAACAAACATAATTTTTTTTTTTAATTTGCACCCTTTTAGGAACAAATATCCAAGGCAGGAAGCCTAACATTGGAAGGAAGCCATGTTCTCATGTGAAATATTTTGAATCCCAGATAACATCAATATAAACATCTTAGAGGATGTCCATCGTGACTATCTTCTATTAGAGATTAAGAAGCCACTCTTAGGAGTGATAAGTGACATGCCCAAGTGACTGTGAAGAGTTAGTGGCAAAATGATGGAGACTTTGTCTCCTGAATCTGGATTTAGTGCTCTTTTCACCCTTTGTCCCTTTCACCCAGTGGTGACATGGTTGGTGACCCACCAACATTTTTATTGTCTTCCCCATAGCAACCCACTAATTATCAGAGGACAGGGGAAATATATAGACGCTTCAAATGACAACAATATAGAACTTATTAAACTTAGAAAAATGTCATAAAACAGTAATATAATTCAATAATGGACATATTATATAGGTATTTATTGAGCTTCTGACTGGTTATATCACTGTTAGGTTCTGGGGATACAGAGAAGGACAAAGACTTGAATGCCTGTCCTCAACAAGCTTGTAGTCCTTTGATGGAGAGAGAACAGTAAGCCTGGAATCACAAATCACAAACAAGTGCTAAAACAGGGCCCTGTGAGTTCCTACAGAAATTCCACATGACCAGATTTAGAAAGCTGTGAGTGACCACGTAGACATGGCCTTGTCAGTGAATCATGAAGGTTAAATAGTGATGAGCTGTATGAAGGATAAGGTAAGGTCAATTTCATTCTTCTTAGAGTTCAGACCAAATACTTTGGAGACAAAAAGGATTTAACATGTGGGCTCTAGATCAGTTGGAAATTGAAGGGTCTGAAATAGTGAAATAGAAGACTCCAGGGCCCTAACACTTGTGCGTGGGTTGGAAGATCCAATGCATAGTTACGGGTGGGTGTTGAAAACCTGTGGAGATAAAAGATCAACTCACATTTTAAAAACATTTCTCAAGGCCACTTAGGATATACCTACAGCTAACATCATCTTCAACAGTGGAAAGCTGGAAGCTTTTCCTCTAAGATCATGGAAAAGCCAAGGGGAGTAAGATTAGGATCTATATGGGGGTAATTTAACTTTGTATTTGATGTTATACTTCGTAATCTGGGGGTTGGACACGAGCTAGAAATATTTCACATTGAAACAAATGACTCGGGTGTACCTTACTTTAGGTAAACTATAGGCGAGGATGCAGATTTAGAGAAGTGATAATCTCGGAAATATTAGGGATTTCACACGAGCCGTGTGTGCTCTACTGAGTCGATCGCAAAATAATTTCTCAAACGCTGAGCCACTTGTAGTGTTTAAAGTATTAAGTTTTACAGAATTGTTTGTAAATCTTTCAGATCAAAAGACTCAGCATAATATTAGGTTATAATACAGGTGTTTTTATTTTCTTTTTTCTTTTTTAGTCATTTGTAAGAGGATCTGTTTGTAAATCCCACTGGTCTTTCTAGAGTATAAGCCTGAAGACCCCCCCATTTCCTAGATCATTATTTTGCTTGGAAGATTTTCTCCATAAGTATAATCCTGCTGACATAATCTAAATTATTAGTAATTTGCTGTCACATTTTGCTTCCCCCAGTACATATTGTGCGAGCATTCCAAGCATCTCTGTAGCCGAGCCTCTAATGACATAGAGGCCATTCCACCATGGCGGGCTGCGGTGGTTCGAGCCACTCACAGTGCTAGCTCTGGACGCAGCTCAGGCAGCAAGAGCAGCTTTAATCACGTATAGAGAAATCAGGTATGTAAAGCAGATGGAGCCTCTGCAGGAAGCGCCGAGAAAATGAGCTAAAAGTACAGATGACGTTCTGCAGGTGGTGGAAAGTGTTGATTATTTTCATGCTCACAATTCCAGCCCAAAGATGGATGACAAATCGAGGGCTGTGAACAGGTATCCATAATGGTGGAGCATTCTCACCCACTGAGGAACAATTTGGAGCGTCTTTGTGATTTTTACTAAGAAGGCATTAGCTATTTTCTGGGAAGAAGGATATGTCCATTGCAGGGATGGTAAAATCCTTTTACAATATGACCAGAGTTACTGACTATATTTATGTCAATACTTAGACCAGCGAATCTTCCCTTCCCTTTTCTCTCACACTCTGGAGAGTTGTGGTGCATCTCTTTGACCGTCAGGAGTTCATCTCTGTGGCAACAAGGAGTTTTCTGCCCCATGAAGCAAGAGAAACCTACTCTTTGGTTCTTGTTGCTTATTCCAGAAATTAGATTTTGATCTCAATTCCAACTTGGGACTAAGTCGATGTCACCAGGATCAGTGACTTACCATTCCTGTGGACGTTTAAAGATAACACCTCCTGTTATTTTTAAAAAAAAAATCTCAAAACATATTGCACACTCTAGGTTAAAAGAAAAATCAATTCAAATAATACTCTCCCACAATGGTCTTCCCACTCTGGTCTAACTGTTGCTGGGCTCTGACAGGTAGCCCTGTCTCGGGGCCTGGCTGTCTCCTATGCCTACGAGGCATCTCCCCCTGGTCTCAGGATTAACTCTTTCAGCTCTGTTTAGTATTGACTCAAATGGCGTATCTCACTGAGGCCCAGCCTGCCCTCCTTCTTGAAGCTTACAACCCACACTCTCCTTTACCTTCTCCATTTGTTGTCCCAGAGCACAGGTGGCCTTCTAACAGAGTATATAACTTATTTATTTGTGATGCTTATTTTGTGTTGTCTGCCGCCCGCCTGCTCCCAAAGTCTATAAACTCCACTATACTAGAGAAATTTTTTATACCTTTTTTACTGCTGCATCTCAAATTCTTAGCGGTCGGCAAAAGTTCAATGCATATTGTGCTAATTATTCCTTATTAGGAATATGCAAAAGTTCAATGCATATTGTACCTTATTCCTTTCTTCATTTGGTTTATAACAAACCTCTATCGCTATCATCATCCGTGATTCCTATAAAGTACCCATTTGAGATACAGTTCATGGGATTATAGGTCACTGTAGAGAGCTCTACGATATTAAGCTTCAAAAAAAAATTAAGCATTTAGAAAGTGTTTACAGGTGAAGAAATTGAAGTGAAATCTGAAATTACAGACTACCGGTATTGTACTTGCAACATTGACAGGATGTGAAATTGCAATGATTTTTAAAAGCGCAACATGAAAATATACCTAAGGTACAGCCTGCACCTTAAAACCATCACCGCTTCTTTCCAGGATGAAGAGTAAGACAGGAAGCATCTTGTGCTAAGTAAATGGATGCCTCCTTCCATGATAAGAATGTCAGGAAGGAAGGAGCTTTCGTTTATGGACGCCTTGCTTTAGTCCAAGCACTGTTCCAGGCCCTGGGCACACCGAGATGAGTGATGGCCATTAAAGCCACCAAAGAGCTAGCGGAGGAGGTACACAAAATAAGTAATCACAGTACAACCTGAAAAAGTAACTTAATTTTCAGGCAATATCCAGAATAATCCAAGTAATAAGACTTAGTATATAAATCATAAACCCCCTTCTAACCTACGCCAAGTCCTTCAACATATGTTAACACTTTAATATTCTCTAGTATTGTACTTTAGATATATTTTATTGTTGGGGAATTTTATTTTCTGTTAGCACTGAGTATACACCTAACGGGCTACCTTGAGAAATGACATTCTTCCTGAAGTTTCTGCGAAGCTTTGATATAGCAGAAAACATACGATTGGAAATGACAGTTTGATTCGTTATTAACAGAACAGGATCTTACCACGTGGTTCTTCCTTTCGTGTTGACCCAAGCTCACGTCACTGTCTGCTCCCTGAAATTTGGGGAGATCAAAGATATCCTAGCAGTTTACCTCTCTGCAGGGGCACTAAGGGCTGTGATGTAAGCAACTTCCCATTAGAGGATTCGTGGCCATTCCTCCCTTCTTCCAACCCAGGCACAGGTTTAATTATTTTTCTCTTTTACGTTTATTTATATATTTTGGAGAGAGACAGAGATAGTGCAAGTGGGGAAAGGGCAGAGAGACAGGGAGGGAGAGAATCCCAAGCAGGCTTCCTGCTGTCAACACAGAGCCCAAAGTAGGACTTGAACTCATGAAAGCATGAGATCATGACCTGAGCCGAAACCAAGACTCTGACACTTAACCAGCTGAGCCACCCAGGCGACACCCACTACCCTAATTTTTTTTTTGATGATACAGATAACATTTATCACCTTAGAAGAAAAACCCCAAATAATCAACTCCTCTAAGTATTTAATTTTCCCCATTAAGTCACTCTCTATTCACTGAAGCAGACCTCATTGTGAGGAACATTAGCAAGACAGTCTGACAGATTAAGTTCCTTCATAAGGATAATTAGCTAGAAATAACTTTTAGGGCGAGAAACCCTTAAAATATCAGCGTTAACGTATTCAAAGGGAGTAAAACTGGTGTTCTCACTTTCATTTCAACAGAAGTACAAACGTATTAGGTGATTTCACTTTTTAAAAATGATTCTCTGTGAAGCTTCCTAAATCCTGGGTTGACTCAACGAAGCAAGTTTTGCCCCAATCCAAAAACACAGCCACCTGCCCTAGCTCTTAGTCCATCAGGGTTCGGATGTTAAGCACTTTGCAGAAAATACTGCCCACTTCCCAACCCTTAGTACCACACCAAGTTCAAGTTAGATGTCCATCCATCTCCATCTGGTTCCCCAAAAATCTATGTTTACCAGTGGGTTTGCATTTCATATGCATTGTATGTCATGTTTGTAACATATTTTTTGTTAGCCACCTCTTGGTTAAGTCGCGGAGGGAAATGTGGGCATCACTGTCATTACTTAATCCTTATTGCCTAACAATAAGGTGGAGGTACTCAGTGCTCAATAAATGTGTACTGAACCAACGAAGTAATAGTAGGCATGTTAAAGCCAATTCATATTCTGGGACCCACAAGATGGAGGCTGCCCAATTATGGAACAATTGGGGAACTTGAACATTGGATATTTAAAGATATTAAGAAATTGTTATTGGTTTTTGGCTGTGATAATGCGATGGGGGATATGCTTTTTAAAAAAGAACCATGGTCTTTAATAGCTACAGGCTAAAATATCACTGACGTCTAGGACTTCTTTCAAGGTAATTCCATGGCAGGCAGGAGAGAGACAAGTGAAACAAAACTGGCTGTCACTGGCAACTTGTAGAAGCTGGGTTATGGGCACCCAGGACCTCAAACGGCATTCTAATTTTGGATATGTTTAGAGGCTGATCACTCAGTAGAGAAAACACATGCTTCTAAACAATAACCTAGGGATTATTACAATTTGTATTCATTTTTTGGAGAGATTTTAAAGCCTATTTTTTTTAATCTTGGATAAGGGAATGACTATCCCATGAATATTGACATGACCTATTATCACTACCCCTCAATTTTTAGAAAATAGGGTATGATTAAAACAATTATTGTGTAATTATCAAATATAATTTAGAGGCAGTGGGTATTTATTTTGCAAACACGGTAACCAGTGGGAGGGGGAAGTGAAAGAGAGAGAGCAAGCGGAAGGAAGGAAGGGAGGGAAACAGAGAGGGAGGAAGGAAAGAAGGAGAAAGAAAGAAAAGGAGAAAAAGAGACCTAGAACATTCTAGAGCATGCAGAATGAGATCGATGCAATCAAAGGTGACATGAAGGCGGACAGATGACCTGGTGAGCAGTAAGACCTGGCAGAGACCGGAAGTTCTAGCCTGCCTCCTCTTTGTGAACTCCTCAAGGTGGAAATGCTTATTACAGCTTTAAATGGGCAGAAAAGTCAAAAGAAGAATAATACTTCGTGGCGCATGGAATTTATATAAAATTCACACGGCCACGTCCATAAATGGAGTTCTATTGGAACGCAGCCATGCTGATTTGTTTACACATTGTCTCTGGTTGGCCTTGCATTACAAAGACAGAGTCACAGAGTTGTGACAGATGCCCGTGGGGCCCAGAAAACCTAAGATATTTACTCAGTGGCCCTTTACAGAAAACGGTTCCTGACCCTTAGGCAGAAGTGACAAGTGAGAAAGCAGAAGGAAGGAAGAAAAACATTAGCTTTCGAGGGATTTTTAAGCCTACGGATTAAAGCTGAGAGATGGCAGCTCGAAAGGAGTGATAAGTAATGGGGCAAATCAGTGGAGGATGACAGAGGAGGATGTAACCCACCCAAGCCTGGGGTCCCTTCCCATTTCCTGCATGAGGAAAGCTTAGTAATCTAAGCATAGACTTTGATACACATCTGCAATTTTTTGTACGAGTATACTTAAATTCTCCAGTTGAGTTATTTTCACCTACTCTTGTGAGTACAAAGTTGTTTTCAAATACAAAAACCTGAAAAACCCTATCACGGTAGTATTATCTGACATCTATGAATCCAACTGAATCTACCGTACTGGGCTGAAGCGTGTTCTCGCAAAATCTGTGTCCACCCAGAACCTGTGGGTGACCTTATTTGAAAATAGGGTCTTTGCAAGTGTAACCCAGTTTAGAAGAGGTCAAATTGGATTAGGATGGGTCCGAATCCAGTGGCCGGGGTCCTCATAAAAAGGGAAATGTGGACACACAGATATAACGCCGTGTGATAATGAAATAGACATCAGAGTAATGTAACCACAAGCCAAGGAACACTGAGTATTGCAGCCACCAGAAGATGGAAACGATAAGAAAGGGTCTCTCTAGAGCCTGCAGAGAACACATGACCCTGTGGCCACTTGACATCAGATCTATAGCCTCCTAGACTCTAAGAAAATTAATTTCTCTTGTTTTAAGCCACTCATCCGCTTGGTGGTCCTTTGTTATACCTATCAATCACCTTTATGCCCTGTGCCAAGTTCTGTATTCTAGGTAAAAGACGGACGCAGTGGAATCTCTACAACATTGCCTTACGTGTGGACGGTTTCATCCAGCACGGTGGTAAGTGGAGGAAAAAGACAGTTACATGATATCCTTAACAAGCTCACAGTCTAGACTTGTGTGTTGACGTTGGGGAGGTCTACATAGGGGGACGCCGGATGGAAAGGGTGTGTTTTATATGTAGTGCTGATCTGCGGGGGCCAGGCTCTTATGCAACTGCAATCACCCCACAGGGGTTTGCAGTGCCTCATGCCTTTTGCTTCCTATGTTGATACAGTTAATGATCCTTAGAACTCCTCTCTCCCATTCCACGATGTAAGTGGTTTTCTGCACTGCCTTTCACTTCACGACAATCATAGGGAGGTCTCAGAAATTCTGGTATTTTCTTGATCTACTGTTGCCGGCAGTGCTGAAGACTGGAAAGCCTTGGGTATTATTATTCCAGATCGACACTCACCATGGGACAACATGGTATTATTGACTGGAGCAAGACATGGGTGCCTAGCAAAGGGCCTGAAGCAGAAGAAATAATTAACTGATTAGAACCCCTGGACAAATGTTTCTGAATTGCCAATGAAAGTCAGATTTGAAAATTTGAAGCCCCCACATTTGCCAAGAACAGCCCCAGCTGCTTATGAAAGAATATGGGTTATGTGGGGGTGGAGGAGGTGTGGGGAATCCAAAAGAGAGGATTTAAATCTGAGAAAGGTACTTCTCTGAGATGAGCTTAAGGTTTTTCTAATCTAACTCATATAGTATCAGTGGGCCTCACCAAAGTTTTTGTTCATTCATCCATTCATTTGTTTGTTCATTCATTCATTCAATAAACATGGCCACTTACTCTAGACCGCTAGGCAATAAGCTTGTTCATGTTGAATAAAACAGATCTGGCCTTGACCTTCAGAGACTGTAATGGAGATCAAATAGAAAAAATAAGTAAATAAATTAAAACTTAATGGGACAGGTGATTTGAAGGAAATAACCAGATAACAGTGTTAAACAGTACCAGGAAGGAACAGTAAACAGGGGTAAACTCAATGGATAATCAAACTAGCCCTAAAGATGAAGGAGCTGGGGGTGGAGGATGAGGGAGCCCAGGGCAAGGGTGGAACCGGGAAAAGTTCCAGGCAGAGGCAGCAAATAGTGCAAAGGTTCTAGGGTGAGAAAGAACATGGTGGACTCAGGAAACAGATGGGGGTGAAGGAGGCAGGTGGGGCCGGGCTGAGGAGTCCTTCTGTGCAGGGTGTGAGGGCCCGAGAAAGATGCAAAGTATCATGAAAAGCATGGAGAGGTTCCACGCAGGGAAGCAACACAATCCAATTTATTTTTCGAAGGTCACTCCGGCTGTTATTTGGAGAACAGGTCAGAGTCGGTAAGAGTGGAAGCAGACAGGCAATGTTTAGCCCTGAATAAAGCCCCGAATAAAGAGGACGGTACCAAGAATTAGGGTGGTGGCAACGGAATTAGGTGCGTGAGTTTGAAATGCATCTGATAGAAAAAAAAAATGGCAGATGGGTTGAATACAGCAGGTAGTCGAGGTGGGGAGGGAAGGATGGCTGGTGCGGCAGAGAGAGGTGTAACATGCAGGATGAGTGCCAGCCAGCTTTCTGGCTTAATAAACAGGTAAGTCAAAGAACACGTTTTTGCTGGGGGAGTGATCAAAAGTTCCGTTTTTAGCAAGCCAGACTTGAGATGCCCAGGAGACAGTTAAATGGTTGTAGCAAGTAAACAATTAGATTTAAACATCTGGGGCTTAGAAGAAAGGTCACAGCGGGAGAGGCGGATGTTTGTGTGGGAGCATATAGGCTGTATTCAGCGCCGCGGAAATTGAAGAGGTAACTGAGGGGGAATGTTTGGAAAGACCAAGACAAGCCCAGGACAAGGCTTGGGGACCCTAACTTGTAGAGGCTTCCAAGGAGACTGAGGTCAATGAAATTGTGTCAGATTCTAACAGTCAGACACGGCGCGTCTGTAGTCCATCCTCACTTACTCTATCCTCAGCGGCTCCAACTTCGGAGAGGCTCAGGACAGGTAACAAGGCAAAAGGTAATAGCGCCACAAGACTTGTTCAGGTTAAGTGCTGTGCGCTCAAATGATCAAGTGTGGGCTGTAATTGGAAAAGCATTTTGAGAAATGAGATAAGGCTGTAAGTTATAATGGGAAGAAGATGAAGAATCCTCTTCAGAAGATCATTTGCTTCCATCGAATACATTATTGCAAATGAGATGATGTACATCAGCAGGGAATATTTCAAGCCACCTAACGTTTTTAAGTGTCCCCTATAAAAATCCTGAAACTTTTTCAATTCAGAAGTATGACTTACACATCGGATAGAGTAACATTTATCTCCAGACCTGCATGACATTTCCAAAACGATGCTTCTTTGGAGATTAGAAAAGAAGGCATAACAATACAACTGCATGCATAAATTGGTGAATCCTTTGAATGCTAGGGCTAAGAGATGGTAAATACAGATCGGGGTCACTAAATCAAGACATGAGTCACAAAGTTAAGAAGGGGATGCATAAAAAGTTTACTGGCTGTGAGAGGAGAGAGAGTGGCACGTTAAGAAGAGCGAACATTTATGGGAGTATTTATAATCTCTTTATTTAAAGAGACTCGTATGGAACTTCTCTCAGATTCTACCTGACTCCCTTTCTTAGTTCCCTGCAAACAACCTGGATATCTCTCCATTCTCCCTACGCTCTGGATTTCCATCTGAGCGGAAGGTGGGAGAGGAGGGTCTTCGTTTCTCATCTTCTGCCTCTCACCCTCTTTCCACCTCAGTCTCCTTTCTATTTCTCATTCCTTTCAACGTTTTTTTTCCTTCTTTTCTCATCTCCTCCCTCTCTCTTTCTCACACACCATCCACAGAGAGGGTTGGTTTTTTTTTTTTTTCCTATGTGTTGTGTGGCATGAACTTGTTTTTAGCTATATTCTTTCTTACTCAAAAGCGCACTTGAATCTGTTTTGACTGTGATACAACATAGCTTCAGAAGTTCAAGAAAAGTCATTTCTTCCTTTAAAATTGCTATCTTGCTAAGAGTTTCTAAAAGCCTAATTTGAGGCTCAAAAATGAGTAATAACTCTCCTTTCCAGGGAATACCTACTCTCTCTTCCCTGGGACAACAGACTTAGTCTCAAGCCTTGTCTGAGTGCCTTAGCAAGCATAGAAAAGGTATGGAGAAGGGAATGCTCTGGAAATAAAACACATCAGATAGCTTTTCAAAGCATGTCCTTGTCCCAGTGGTATCACTAACATATAATTATACTTGCCATGTGTTCACTTGTAGCTAGGTAGTCGAGCCCTTCATCAAAGGCTACCTCCTTGCTCTATGAAACCTTGTTCACCAGGACGTTTGGTGAAATGCGTGACTTCTTAGCCAGACAACTAGTGGGAACGTCTCTTGCCACCAGGGGGAAAGCCACTGTCAGCTCTGGGAGCCGAAGATCAGAACCAAGACACCAGGGGGCACCAACTCCTCTTGTCTCATGACAGTTGGAGCTAGAGGAGCAATTGGAAGGTGGTAAGAGGGTACTTCTTCAACCTGTGTAAATTAATCCCCCTGTGTCCTCGTCTCATTGTGAAAATGCGGGTTATCCCAGTACCTGCTTACTTTATGAGGTTGTTTTGAGGAATAAATTGGGAAAAGGCATGAAAAATGCTTAAGAGAGAACCAGTTGCAGACCAAGCACCCACTCAGCGTCAATGATTGTTGTTTTAGGTCCTTCTCTTCTGTCAGTCTTCAAAACCCTAAGAAACAGGGATATCAAAGCTGGATACATGCCAAGCAGTCTGAGTCAAAAGTGATAAAGTTACCTGCCTTCATAAACTCTTAAAAAATATTTTTAATGTTTATTTTTGAGGCAGAGAGACAGAGTGTGAGCAGGGGAGGGGCAGAGAGAGAGGGAGACACAGAATCTGAAGCAGACTCCAAGCTGTCAGAACAGAGCCCGACACGGCACTCAAACCCACGATCATGACCTGAGCCGAAGTCAGACTCTCAACCAACTGAGCCACCCAGGGGTCCCTTCTTAAGTTCTTACATCTCCATATCCCAGAACACCTTAGTTCAAACAGCGGAATTACATGCAGAATAAATGATAACGGTGATGACAACGAACACCAGCATTCTTTATGACCTTTTAATTTCTAACGAGTTTCTCATTTAATTCTAACGCAACTTTACACCATAGGTCCTTCAAAATGACAAGCTTACAATGGAGGAAGTAGATGTTTTGAAAGAGTAGTAATTTACCCAAGATCACACTGCTGCGTGGTAAAAGAAGTATAGAACCAGGTCTTCTGATGACAGAGCTTGCAGACAGATGGGAGAATTGAAATTAACAATAAGGACGGGTCATTTATGGTGCAGTTCACTTCCAAGGTCTCTCAGGGGAAGGGGAAGGAGCACATTCCCCATGTTCCTGGACTTCTCTGGGCTTCAATTTCCTCACCTGTAAATGAAGCTACATACACCGGATGATCTGGAAGATCCTTCTATCTCTGAAACTCTACGGCTCTATCATCTAGCGGCAGAGATACTCAGTGCGTGGAAGAAAATCAGAGGGCAGGCACTCAGAAATCATACAATGATTATTATATCCTTTCCTGAAAATTTTAATGTCTATTCCTTTCTGCATGTCTCTTCAGTGAAAGTTATCTGGCGAGGTTGCCTCAAGGGCAATATTTGTTCTGTGAGGGCCACAGAAAAATGAAAACATTCTGGTGATGACACCCAGGATGATGTCACTTTAATGGAAATAATGTTCTGAGTGAGGTTTAATCTTTTTATCCAAGTCTCTGCATTGCATCCTGCAGCTCTCCAATATGTGAACGGTGAGGATGACTCTCACCTTCAGAGCGGCAGGGTGCGACCGCTTGGAAGAGTTTCTCTAGAACGGCAGATAATTTTAACTTGAAGTAACCCTTGATCAAAGATGAGCCTGCTCATTTGTCCTCAGGGCCAAGGCCCAGAAAAGTTGTAAAGGGCATAATGGAAATTTCCCAGTGACTGAAGAAGTTTGTCCTCCAAGCCTTGTTACATGTTTTATTTTAGTTTCCACGGAAATGTGGATATGTGGCCGGATAATTTGTTTCAGAGACCACTTTGGATTTTTTTTTTAAGCAGTAAAATGTAAAGAAGAATGCAATTTGAGAATGTTGAGAAAAGGGCGGTAAATTTATTAACATGAGTTGAGAGTCATGGGACATTTCATAGAATGAAGGCTATATGAAAAATATAGGAAAGCAGGAAAAAGGAAATAAATTATACATAGATTCACCACCTGTAAACAAAGAACTTACATTTTCTTTTTATTTTTTAATGTTTATTTTTGAGAAAGAGAGAGAGAGAGAGAGAGAGACAGCGAATGAGCAGGGGAGGGGCAGGGAGGGAGGGAAGACACAGAATCCAAAGCAGGCTGCAGGCTCTGAGCTGTCACAACAGAGCTCAGTGTGGGGCTTGAAGTCACAAGCCGTGAAATCATGACCTGAGCTGAAGTGGTATGTTCAACTGACTGAGCCACCCAGGCACCCCAAACCACCACTTTTAAATACTGGTTATTAATTTTCAATGTCTGGATATGACATATACTGTCATAATTATACCATATATGCCATTTTATTGTTGTTTTTCGCTTAGTAAAACCTAATGGCTTATTTTATTTGTTTATTTATTCATTTATTTTGAGAGGGAGAGAGCATGCACAAGCAAGGGACAGAGAGAGAGGGAAAGGGAAGGGGGGGGGAGAGAGAGAGAGAGAGAGAGAAAGAGAATGAATCCCAAGGAGGCTCCTTGCTGTCAGCATAGAGTCTAATGTGGGGCTCAAATTCATGAACAATGAGATCGTGACCTGAACCAAAGTCAAGAGTTGGACGCTTAACTGACTGAGCTACCCAGGAGCCCCTTATGGTTTATTTTTAACTATAATTGATTGAAAAAATATACCAAAATATTCCTTCTAGCTAATCTTTTTTATTCATTCATTTATCCACTCACTTACATATCAAATATTTACTAAGTTCCTAAGAGGAACAAGTACTTAGCTATACTAAAGACACAAGTCTAAATCAAGACACAGTCTCTGCTCACACAGCCCTCACAGTTCAGGGCAGATATAATTGTACTGTATTCTGTTGATGCCCTGAGGACACATAGGAGAACAGCTAACTTGGACAATGTGGAAAATGGCAGTCTGCTAATAGTTTTCATAAAGGATGGATATTGAGCTTTTTGGACTATATCAAATAATCACGGGAAAAGACTCCATTAGAACAGAGGTGGGACTTCAGGCAAAGAGAATCTGCCAAGGCCGAGAGATGGAAGTAGTCTGCTCTTGCTGCAGGTGAGAGAGAGGCGGGGCCGCGGAGACAGGTAGTTTCTCAGGCATTGATGCATTGGTGGGTGCTAGCCTCATGGTTGCTGGAGAACCAATGAAAGATTTAGGCAGAAGAAAATGTGGTCAAGTTTTCATTTTTGCATGGTTATTCCGCTAGCTTTGGGAAGAACTGATCATAAATGTATGTACCAAAATTAAGAAACCAATAGAAAATGACGTTAAGAATGGAGCAAAGGAGGGATTAAGTTGAAAGATACCACTATGGGCTGAATTGTGTACCTTTAAAATTCATATACTGAAGCCTTAACTCCCAGTGTCTCAGACTGCACCTGTAGTTGGAGAGAGGGCCTTTTGAGAGGTAAGTAAAGGAAAATGAGATCATATGGGCCGGTCCTAATTCGATAGGACGGTGTGCTTGGAAGAAGAGAGAAGTCACCAGGAGGCACTCATCCAGAGACAAGACCACAAGGGGCCACAAAGGAAAAGTGGCCCCATCTGCAAGCCAAGGAGAGAGGCCTCAGAAGACTCTGACCTTGCTTGACACCTTGATCATGGACTTTCAGCCTCAGAATGGTGAGAAAGTGAGAAAATTAATCTGTGGCTTCAGTTGTCCAGTCTGAGCAAACTAATAGATACTGAGGAAATAGCAATGAAAGTGCTCGTTGACTGAAGAGATGTTTGCAGTCAAAGGGGAGGAGACAGACAAGAAAACTTAAAGTGTTCTGATTTGCATGACAGGCGAATAGAGATGCCTTTCCCCCCCAGATGGGAAGCCCAGGATTGCAAGTGGACAGTGTATTCGATCGGCAAATGAGAGTCAGAGCTGCTCATGGCATCTTTGAGAAGAGATGGTTAGCACGGCATTGAAAACACCATGTGAAGTTCAAGGGAGGAGTACAGAGTTCTGTTCTCTCTCAGTGAAACAGTTTCCGTTCAGGTATTTGCATGTACCAATCCCTCATTTAAAAATAAGGGCTTGGCAGCGCCTGGGTCGCTCAGTCAGTTGAGCATCAGACTCCACCTCGGCTCAGGTCCTGATCTCATGGTTCATGAGTTCGAGCCCCACGTCGGGCTCTGTGCTGACAGCACGGAGCCTGCTCGGAATTCTCTTTCTCCCTCTCTCTCTGCTCCTCCCCTCCTTGTGTGCACTCTCTAAACAAACAAACAAACAAACAAACGAACATTAAAAAAGTAAGAACTCAGCTCAAGTGTCGATATACCAGCCAGGCCTTTCCCGACTGTTCTAAAACATCACCTCTTGTCACCGACATTCACTTCCTTTGATTTGTCTTTATGCCTCCCACCATTTGCTCATTATATATTTCATCCATTAACAGAATCCTCAGTACTTTGAATGGTATATGCCATACAACAGCCTCTCAATGATTTTTGTCTACTGAAATCTTCTCCCCATAAAAGGCGGGAAACGGGAGGAAGGAGGGACTGTGAAGACATCACCAGCCTGCCACCTGTTTTTGTACGATCCACAAACCGAGGAATTTTTTTATACTTTGAAGTGGTTGGGGAAACAAGGAAGAATCGTATTTTGTACCATGAAGAATTTAAGAAATTCAAATTTCAGGAACTACATAACAGGCGTTACACATCTACATAGCTGCTTTTACCGACAGTAGCAGAGGTGAGATGGAGGCTGCATGTGGCTCGCGAAGCCTGAAATGTTAACTGTTTAGCCCTTTCTAGGAAAAGCTCCCTGACCCCTGGTAGACGCTATCTACAGGTCTTACGCATTGCTTTTGGGAGTGTATACTGATGCCACCACTTTGGAACGTAATTTGTCATCAGCAAGCTGAACATTTACGTAGTCTCTCCCCTGGCAATTCTTGCTATTTACCCCCGAGAAACTCCTGTACCTTTATAACAAGAAACATTCACAAGGATCTTTTTAGCGGCACTGCAAGGAAAACTTACAGACAAACCAAAAACCTATTAATGGAGGGGTAAAAGTGCCACCGTAGTATATGCAATAATATTAAATTATACACAGCATGATGTACTTTTTATAAATTAAAAAAAAAACTAAACTAAAAGATGTGCTTAATGACTACATCTTCATGCAAGAAAACATATCAACGAAATGCACCATTCAGGTTCACGGTTACCTGTGCCTGGTGGGGAGGGCATGGAATGGGAAGGAATCGTGTTTCCTAGACTATTGCTAAGGTCCTAGCTCTTTTGGGAAGTGATGGGTTTGCAGGCCCTTATTACACTGTTATTAAATAAAAGTTGATTAGTAAGTGATGGATAATGAGAGTATGACCGGGGATTACGATTAATCTAATTCTGTGCATGTGGGTGGCAGGGGGTGGGGGTGCATGTGTGAGCCTCACCAAACTTGAGTTCTAGTCTTAGCACTTTCAAGAACCCGCTGTGTGATTTTCGGACATTTGTTTTAGTTCTCTAGACATTTATTTCTTAAACAAAATACAGAGTAAGGACTTGATCCTTTCTAAGGAGCCACTCAGTTCTGAAGGTCTGTGGTTCTATAAGATAAAGTAGTCGTGAGATTTGTTTTCAGTTCACTGTAGAAGCAAATGCTGAACAGAAATAAATGAATCATTTAAAACATTAGGTTTTGGTGGCCAAACATTCACTTAGGGATTCAAAAGCCAATTAGCCCCTCCACGAAGTAAGTAATCCACCTTCCCGCTTAGGATGCAGAGTGGTACTCTTGATTTAATTGCTACTTGCTGCATTCTTTCTGTAGCATCCTTACAATTAAAGAAGCTTTAAAGTGAGGCAATGAACCAGTAAAAATGTCTCAAACATGAGTAAGTGATGAAGCCCCTGTCTACCAAACAGCTGCTTGCCAGCATTTGTCATGAGGTTCTGTGAATTATCGATACCATACCACAGCTCCCATAAATGTCAGTTGCCTGAAGAAGCTCTGAGCGTCTCTCTTGCAGCACCGGGCTGGCCCAGCTGTCCCTCCATTATTGCCTGGTGCTATGACGTGGGGAAAGAACATAATGGCATATCCGATTGCCTTGGTTCTAATTACTGTATCGATACAGAGAAAAAAGTAATTTACAGATTGATGATTTTCTTGGGTAGCCAAGAATTAAAACCTAGGGCAGTATTTCTTTGTATACATTTAAATACTCACATCTTTGGTGTACTAGAGCTGGAAGGGGTGAGAAACGGGCACTTCTGTTGATAGATTCCAGTTCGTCCGTTCACAATGTAGTTTTCTCTTTGAGAACTAGCTCCTCCTCAAAGGCCTTTTGAGATATTTGTTTGAGATTACCCCACTGATTGGATTACAGCTGACTGTTCTAGGGAGAGAATCTTGACCCAAGCTGGGTCAAGTTGAGTTTTGGAAGCAACATCTAGTCTCTACCAAATATTTTGGTTCTAGGTCCTAATCCTGGATCTGGCTATAGCTCTGGTACTTTGTAATTACACTGGAGTCCTTATAAAATATTCCTCTTTCTCTTTGGGTGGTGTGACTGGCTTTCTTAGACTAAGGAACATCTAAATATATCTACCGACTCTCCTTCTGTTTCTTTCTCCTTTCAATAAAGAATGTCTGAGACTCTACAAAGTAGTCCTACAGTTTATAAAATAGTCTCATGTTTTGATTCAGAAATAGCTCTGAGTAACTCATTATTTTCTAAATTACCCTTGTGGTACATTTATGGTTGGATGTGAGTTTAAATTTGATCTAGTTCAATGTTTCATTTTATAAGTGAGAGAACAGAGGCCCGGGGAGGCAAATTGATTTCTCCACAGTCTCACAGTTCTTTAGAAAGCAGAGGAATATAGTTCGAGGCTTCTCATTCCTTATATAGAAATACTGTTAAATAATGCTGTTTTCTCCTCTAGCCTGCCATGAAAAGGAAGAAATATAAAAAAGGGATTATAAAACCATTGCAAATACGTTGAGTTCAAACATATTGAGTTCTGTGTCATGAGGTTCCATGCGAACTACCAGTATGAGTCTTATTTGTCTTTAAAACGCTGTCCTATCTTCAGGAGAGAGGTAGACGGTGAAGAATGTACTGGCAAGATTTTGCCACGTATCAATAAATCTTTGCTGTGGCTTTTAAATGAATGATTCTTCAACAGAACACTTCCAACTCTGCATGTCTGGCTCTCAGCGGTCTAGGTGAGAGCAGAGTTTAGGGGATTTTTAGCGTTAGGCAAAGTTCAAACTCTATCAAATCAAAGGACGAAGCTGAGAAGTTTGACATACACTACAAACGTGGGCGTACGCAGCCAACCAGGAAGCCGCCCGGGGATTCTCTGGTCTTCATCAACTGCTTGTGGTATCTAGCTAATGAGCTTTGCTCCACTTCCAACGGGGGACTTTATGTTGGCCAAAGAAAAGGTCCAAAACTTCTCTCGATGTAAATAAGTGAAATTGTCGCTAGTCACATGAGCTCCAGACCTGAGTCTGGTCCTCATAGCACCTCTCAATTGAGGCGATTCTATGATCGTTTTAATCACAGTGCTATTTCTCAAATGCTGACCCATCATGCTATCCGTATCGACTTTAGCAAGGGAGTATTTAATGAAGAGGTAACCTTGATCCAGATGCTCAGGACGCTCAGGGGACCCCGAGGAAGTAGGTAAGGCAGCGTTCAGCCCTTCTCACCTCTTCTTCTTACTCTTTTCTTTGGAATTCCTCTGTTCAAATTCCTTTGGTATCTTATGTCACTAGTACCTACTCTAATTGCTAAAACAAAAACAAAAACAAAAAAACCAACTAAACTACTTTGCACTGAAGTGTCACCGGATTTCAGAAGAGAGGGCCTGGAAAAGGTGATGATGCACATGACAGCTTGACTTTCTGTGGATATAATTTAGACCCTGTGTTGCCTGGATGGGAAAGGGTATTTCTACCACTTGGGCCCAGGTAGCCCATATGGTGCCTTCCTGTGAATGAAACAAAGGTGCCCTTTTCTTCATGAATGCAGACGCGAGCCAGGGCCTGTGGCTTCCAAGTGGGGCATGGACCGATTTTAGCTTTGACTCACAGTCTGGCTGCCCTTGTGCAGGGAACAACCTGCCCAACTGTATGACCAGCCCAGCATCTCCACACACGCACAGGAGTGATGGGGTTTCTGTTAGAGCTCCACCTCATTCTTCACCCCATTTCCCTCCTTTTCTTTCTTTATCTCTCTCTCTCTCTCTCTCTCTCTATTCCTTTAGAAGAGTAAAACACAAGAAGACTTTCATAGAAAACAATTAAAAATAAATTGGTCAATTATTTTAAACCTAACCTAATTAATGGCAAAAGATTATAAGCGAGCATAGTTTGGCCTCCAATTGTCTCTGCTTTTTACCAATGGGCAGCAGTAACTCCAAATATATACATATATGTGTGTAGTAACTCCACACACATATGTATATTTATATATTTATCATATAATACATAAATTATATGCTATTTTATATATTAAACAAGTTTTATTTATTTATACATATAACTTTGGTGAGTGATTCTATATATGTGCAAAACTTCACTTACACACATTATATGTAAATATAATTATATATTTATAATTATACTATATATTATAGTTACTTTATAAATATATGTAATTAAAATTTTTTTATGTTTATTCATTTTTGAGAAAGAGAGAGAGACAGAGTGTGAGCAGGGGAGGGACAGAGGGAGAGGGAGACACAGAATCTTAAGCTGTCAGCACAGAGCCCGACGCAAGGCTTGAACCCATAAACTGTGAGATCATGACCTCAGACAAAATCAGACACTCAACTGACTGAGCCACCCAGGCATCCCTGATTATATATAATTTTACTATACAATTGCATATTATATTGTTGTAAGTTTTATGTTATAATATATAGAATATAATCATATAATATATAATTTTCTGTATTTATAAAATTTTGCATTATTTTATTCCTAAGCCACAGTAACAATATTTATTTTCTATGTTGCTCTACGTAAGAGAGTGGCATATAAAAGTAATTCAATATGTAAGGATATACATTTAAAATAATACCATTTAATTAACATCCTTCATTAGTTTAGCCAATCCACCTGAGTATGTAACTATATCTGCTTCTGATTCAGAACTGACATTTGGGGAGCTGACATTAAATCAAACCACAGGAATGGATTTATGGGAATGGCTCTGGACAATTTGTAACTGGTCCCGTCACACAGGAATGTGCAGGCAGAAGGCCAGGGGCAGCACAGCAATTCAAAGATGCTGCTGGGTCCCAGCAGGTCCACGAGGCTCCAGCAAGGGTCACTGAGATTCTCAGTGTACTCCCCACTCTCAGCTGTGTACCTCAGGAACTCCACACGCCACCCTGGCCAGCCTCGTTCCCTGAGCCTGTGAGCTGGGGATGGGGCTCTGAGGGGTTTTGGGAGGCTCCCAACAGAGGCCACCACAGGAGAGCGGCTCGTGTGAGCTTCAAGACGCATGCGCTGGCTGCAGCTTCTTCCAAGCTCCTTCCCAGGAGCACCTGCTGGACCAGAGAAGAGGCAAGATGCCCTGAATTTTTCCCATATCCAGTGGTAGTGCTGCCAATCTCTCCTCTTCCAGGAAATCCTATTTACAAATTTAAACGTGAAACTTTATTCCTTTTTTGCATTTACAAAAATGGATATTTCTCTGCTATTTTTTCACATGTGAACCATGTAATGGGCTTGACTCTATGGTAATGGAAGGGCCTTTATTCCACCTTAGGAATAGAGAGCTTTCATTTTTCCATTTGGTGTTGGGCAGCATTTGAAAATGTCACTTAAACTGGCCCTCTACCTCTTTTGGAATAAGAGGGCTGACCTCCTACCACCATCCTTCACAGGGGAGTAATTAAATGAAGATTTGTCCATCTCAAGAAAAAGATGTCGACTCCAGCTCCCAGACAGCTCTGAAGTGGCCAAGATATGTGCCGAGACGGAATATTACTTGGAAACAGACATGATCATATTTGATAATTTAACAGGTCATGGATTGTAAGATACACTACTCTTTTATGTGTCATTAAGAAAGAAAACATAAAACATCTTAAAAGAACTCTTTCAATTTTATTTAATTATAGGACTCTGATGCATACTTGAGAAAGAAACCAAGTACAAGGACCCGGTGAAGGCAGGTGTCTTCACCCTCACGTGTCTACACCCTCCAGAAATTCTTCTGAAACACTTTGCCAGTGATACGCAAACTTTAATGTGTTTGATGTCATTTACATGTACAGGACAAAAAAAATGATCAGAACGGTATTGTTCGACATTGGAAGCTTAGGAGGAAAAAAGTGGTAGAAGCATGAGCTGTTGATCCAAGGAGAGGGAAGTCTAGTCAACAGACTAAAATAGTAAAACACAATGCAACAAACAGGCTTAGCCTGATGCCATCAATTCCTGTGATTTACATACTTCCTTTTGTACTGATTCCAAGCCCCCAGATGATCTTATTATGTAGGATTGCCAATAGGGAGAGAAAGCAATCGTTTCTGAGTATCGGGATAATTATTTCTCATTATAAATTAATTGACTTTTCAGTTTTATACACCATCCTACTGAGTTTTAGTTAATGGGTCATCCTAGCGCCCCACCACCTTATCCTTCAACAAGGAAGGCCTCTAGACAATGATAATGTCACCGATGTCATGAATATCACCTTACGAGACTTCCCGGGGATGTGTCTATTTGACTTCCCAGGAACACACAAATGACTTTTCTGCCTGCATACCAATTAAAAACAAAAAAACTGGATATAGCACTGGTAATTAAGTAGGCTACGGGGACTGGAGCCAGCAGTTAAATGGATGTGAAAATTGTCTTGCATGAAGCTGAGACTCATATTAGTAGCTTTAGCTAGAGTGATTTCAATATAAGTGGCAGAGTGAGGATGGGATAAGGGTTAATTCGGGAAGACTGGAACGAGATAGATTCATAACCTATGAGGAAGAATGTGAAGAGAAGCTGACATAATTAATAAGGGAAGATAGAAATGATGAAAATTAGCTATTTTTTTCTGTTATGATAATTATCACATATAAACCACTACTGTCACTATTGACTTTCCTTACTCCCTGGAGGGAATGATTTATTCCTTGTGATATACCCCAGAATGTGTGGTAAAGACTAGATGTTTAATGATGCTTGTTTTGTATTTTTATTTGTTTATTTATTTATTTTGAGAGAGAGCAATCAGGGGAGGGGTAGAGAGAGAGGGAGACAGAATCCCAAGCAGATTCTGCACTGTCAGCACAGAGCCTGATATGGGATTCGAACTCATGAACCCCAAGATCCTGAATTGAGCTGAAATCAAGAATAGGATGTTTAACTGATTGAGCCACCCAGGCGCCCCTGTTTTGTATTTTTCAAAGTACTGTAGTCTTATATCTACATATTAATGTATACAAACATTTTCATATATATCATTTAATTCAATACTTCTAAATAGCATTAATGGCTAGATTTGCAATGGCCAGAGTTCAGACCCTCAACCAACCTGGAATCTCTTGTAACTTCTTGCTGAGTCTATCTGGCATGAAAATGGCACACTTTGTCAGATGTAGACTTGTTGAAATGAGATTACATTTTTGTAAAGTGAACTGACCCATACACAATGTTCCATAACCAACATACTGTAATCTCTCAATGCTGCCTGCAGGAAGAACAGGCGGTCTATAAGTGCTGGTGGAAGCCTGTTTAGGGTTAAGAGTCAAGGCTACAAGGCTAATTTACAGCCCACCACTCTCATCATTACAGCTGGTTGTCAATTACACACACTCACTTGTTTGGAACTTGAAGTTATTATAAAAATTCTGTAAAAATACCAATATTAGCTAAGAATTTCAATAAAGTTTTTAAGAAGCTACACAAATATTTATATCTTCCTTTCTCTCCAAAAATCTTAATTCATCTTTTTTACCACAAGGAGAAAAATACATATTTTCCTATCATGTTTCATAAATATTTATTTATCTAAATGGCAGTGCTTCATTATTATATTTTCTATAATCAATCAGGAATATTTATTCACTGAGCTTCCACTATGTTTGAATTCTCTTCTTTGTATATAATGTATACTTTTCTAGGACTCACGTCACTGGAAACACTTTCTTTGTTGTTTTATTTCAGACAACTAAACTGAGCACTTGTCATTACTGCTGAATTGAAAGGAAGGTGGAGTTAATGATTAGTCACCAGATTTAGATGGCAAGAGACAAATTCACCTGATGATATGTCACCATATTTTTGTCAGGGCAGTCCTACATGCTTGCTCTGAGCTACTGGAATCTGTCTTTATGAGTTTTTTCCTTGGTTGATCAGAGCCTCTGTGTTGTCCTAATTTCCAAAAGGGAAAGCAACACCACAGGTTCATTTTGCCACACTACCAACTTATTCAGTGCTTCTTCCATTGCTCAGAGATGGGAAATGTTCTGACTAGAATTGCCACCACACCATGGTCACAATCTATATCAATGATTGTGATTTTTTTTCTATGAAGATTTCTTTAAATTTTGACGATTGCCAAAAGTTGTTCAGATATTAACCTGATGAATAATATTCTTACTTCTGCCATTTGAACCAGAGTGAAGGCTTATTAAAGAATTTTGTCTCATACATTTGAAGTGTCTCATTGCTCTAGGATGGCACCAGGAATAAAGTGGGTGCTATAATGAAGTGACAAAGGTAGTGGCCTCCAAGGTTAAACAAACTTGGTTTCCATTCTAATATGTAATACTTTTTGAATTTATGTAAGTTATTTACCTTTGCCTTAGCTGTCTCACTCATAAAGTGGATAATAATACAACCTGCCTCATTAGAGGCTGGTGTACACAATGCCCAGCATATAGTAACTGTTTGCTAAATACGAGAACTTTATTATTGTTGTTTACAGGCTTAAAATGTGGGTGATGAATGACTAAGATGTTGGATAAACAAATAATATAAGTAACATAGGCAAAATTGTTGTGCAAGCTGACTGAAAAAGAGACAGCAATATAAAGTATTTTGGGAAAGTATTCAAAATTTATTACTGGTGTTCATTCTATGAATATGTCCAATCCAATTTAAATCTCTTCAGCATTTAAGTTGAGGCTGTCAAAACATAGGCATCAATTCTCTCATCTGTAAAATGGAGTGTGACTAGGTGATTAGGATTCTCTTTAGTTCAAAGCTTTGGGGGAGTATAAGAGCCATTACCTGATACACAGGACTCTAGGTTTGGTAAAGAGTAAGGCAGGAGGAGAGAAAGGAGAGGGCAGTGCTGTGTAGACAACTAGTAGCGCTGGGAGTAGGGGGTCATTTCAGAAAGTCCTGGGATAGCCTATAATCTTCCGGGAAGAAGATGAAGATTATAGTCATTGCTCATCAAATATTAAGTCCGAGTTATAGTTGGAAGGATAGAAGGAGGAGAACGTCTGAAGTTCAGATGCAGATAAAGAATATTTGCGTTGATATGAATAAACTGCTCGCGAAACAACAGATTACGATCCAGGTCTATCATTTAATACCAAATTACAATATTTGTGTTTTAAAATAAAGTCCTCATGCATAAGCTTTCCTTGGATTTAAAATTTTTTTTTAATGTTTATTCATTTTTGAGAGAGAGAGACAGAGCAGAGCATTAGCAGGGGGAGGGCAGAGAGAGAGGGAGAAACAGAATCCGAAGCAGGGTCCAGGCTCTGAGCTGTCAGCACGGAGCCTGATGCAGGGCTCGAACCCACGAACTGTGAGATCATGACATGAGCCAAAGTCGGATGCTCAACCGACTGAGCCACCCAGGCGCCCCACTTTCCTTGGATTTAAAAAAGGCACTAGATTTTGAAAATGTGTGGGTTGTGCTAGTTATAATTCTTGCTCCAAGGCTGTACAAGTTAATCTTCACAGAAAGAAAATTTTAAATTAGATACGAAGGTTTTGTTAAGCCTAAGAATTTCTGAGAGTGTGTGGACTGCTGATACTTTGAGAAGATTCTACCCTCTTATACTAGTTCTCTGAGATGCCCACACTATATTTTAAGAACGCATTGGGAAAAAAAAAGAAACATTGAGTGTATTACGCACAAAAGTTTTATGGGTATTGTTGCTTCAGATAAGAAGAAGTTAAAAAAAGTGAGCTGATGGAAAGAATAAAAGTGTTTTTTAAATAATTAAGTTGGTGGTCTGTGGGCTCTGCAAAACTTGTGAAGACGGTAAACAAATCAGTAAAGTTTGGGGAATTCTGACTTAAAGTAATAAATGGTTTTGCTCTCAGAAATTGCTATAAATTAAAAGATACAGTACCATTAATAACTTTATAGCTTTTTCTCATTGGAATAATTCAATGTCTCTGATAGAAATAATTTAGCTACTCATATAATGCTATGCTAGATTATCTGAAATAATTTGATACATATTTATAATCCAATAAGCTTCACACAAACAGATGTTACGTCTAATATGTTTTCTGTTGTATCCCTAGTGCTTACTACATAATATGCACTAATAAATATTAGTTATGTAAATAAACAATTACATAAACTTAGGTAAACACATTAAAGTTCTAAAAATTGTATCCAGGGGGTAACGTAGAATAATAAACGTGGATATTTTACATGAGTGGGAAATGACTTGCACTCTGTCTAATTTCTGATATAACTCTCCTCTATCACAGCTACCATTAAAGTTGTGGCTAATCGAATCATAAGAGTTAATTCAAATTGAAAAAAGAAAAGCAGAAGGGCTAATGATCAGAATTAGAAAGGGATTACAAACCACATCAACTAAGGATCTCCTGCTGGAACGGGGAAGTCTAAGTGTGAACTTAAAGATTATGTTAAAAGAGACGGATTTGTGAGATATTTCAGAATTGATTTTTTTTCTGTATAATTATTAAAAATATTCAGGACTCTTTTTTTAAATTCTTTTAACGTTTATTTATTTTTGAGAGATATAGAGACAGAGTGTGAGCAGGGGAAGGGCAGAGAGAGAGGCAGATGCAGAATCTGAAGCAGGCTCCAGGCTCTGAGCCATCAGCACAGAGCCCGATGCGGGGCTCGAACTCACAGACCGTGAGATCATGACCTGAGCCGAAGTCAGACGCCTAACCAACTGAGCCAACCAGGTGCCCCCAGTACTCTTTTTTTAAGTTTATTTATTTATCTGGAGAGAGAGAGAGCACACATGCAGCAAGGGAGGGGCAGAGAGAGAGAGAGGGAGAGACGATCCCAAGCAGGCTCTGCACTATCAGTGCCGAAGCCGACATAGGACTTCATCTCACGAACTCTGAGATCGTGACCTGAGCCGAAATCAAGAGCTGGAAGCTTAACCAACTGAGCCACCCCGGTGCCCCTCAGTATTCTTAAATAACTGCAGCGAGAAACTAAGAAACTAGAGTTGAATTTGATTTAAAGGTAATAAGCATTATGAAAGGCAAATAGTGGAGGAGTTACATTTATGTTGAAAATGATACTTCTGTGATAGAAATAAGTGTGGGTTTGTTTTTTTTTTTTTTTTTTTTGGTAATTTTGTTAACGGAAATGAGATTGTCACACTTATAAAACTTGCATGATTTTTATGTTTCAGGAATCATCTGCACACTAAATATTTTCCCACTACGACACAAGAAATTAGCAGCCAGCCCCTTTAAAGCAAGCCTATTAAAACATCGTGGCATAGGAACACTGAAAAAGAAAGCTTTAACACACTGACTACTTTCAGACATTTTTTTCCTTTTTCCTTCATCACACTGCTATGAAAGGGAGAACATCGACACGAATAGGACCGTGTCTGTAGAGCTAAAGGCAAATTGGACAGGCACCAAAAATTCATTTTAATGACATTGCAACACAGTCAGATGCTCACTGGGGCCGTGATAGTCCATCTGAATACTTTTTACAAGGTTTCTGCCCAGGGCTTGAAATGGGAGAAAGAAAATATCACTGATTTTAACAATAAATCTCCAAATCCAACCTCTTTCTAATCTCCTCTTTTAAGTAGCTCTATTATCCCCCTTTACTTTCTACTACTAACAGAAATATCTAAACCAGATTGTAAGAACTGACATCCAAAAACTGTACCATATAGATAAACAGCGTGGTGACAAAAGTCTCAGCATCCACAGAAGCTTCTGAGCATGCTGGGTTCTTACCTACCCGTAATGATACACAGATCTTAGCAATGTGTTGCCACAGTGGAGGAAACACATATTCTATGGAAGTTGGAGTATTTTACTTTCAAATACAAATGAAGATTAGGATTTCAAAGTATTGAAAGTGATTATATATGGGGAATTTGAATCTTTAAGTAAATAGAATCCAGAGCTTTCAAAGAGAAGACAGACCTTGGGGTACCTGGGTTGAGCGCCTGACTCTTGATTTCAACTCAGGTCATGATCGCACGGTTCATGGGATCTAGCCCCTCATTAGGCTCCATGCATACCCTGCTTGGGATTCTCTCTCTCCCTCTCTCTGTCCTGCTCATGTGCCCATGTGCATGTGTGTGCTCTCTCTCTCTCAAAATAAATAAACATTTTTTTAAAAAAAAAAGGAAGACAGAACTTGGGAAGAGTGAAAGTTGTTGGGAATATGATGCTAACAGTAACTCTCTTTCCAAAGAGTAAGTATTCTACAGCATCGACTGCTCCTTTGTGTTTTACTATATAAAATCTAGTTCAAATTTTTCTCTAATCTTACCTTCCTTTGGCCTTTCTCTATGGAATGGGAAAGTGAGGGGAAGGAGTAAAAGAAAGAATTGTTATAAAGTAGATATTGAAGCAAAAGTAAGAACCCAGTACTTAATAAAAGATAGTGGCTTACTAGCTCTCAACAAACAAAAACTTCACATGGAAGGGCCTTTAAAAATCACTTGGACTGGGACTTTCTGTGTAGGCAAGCAGAAGGGGGCTATGGATGGGACTGAGTTCGAGAGAATTTGAAAGAGTTTTGCTTGAAAGAATCTTCTCCATATTTTGATTCCTCTTGTTATTCTTTTTGAAATGGAAATACCGCTGGAAGAGGTAGCACATTACATTAATATGTGAGAGCCATATCAAAACTCTTTTCTTCAAACCAAGGGAGAACATTCGGGGGAAGGCTCTGAGAATAAGGACATGAGAAAGAAGAAAGGGACAAGAAAAAAATAAAGGCAACTGTTGTTCAAGCTGACCTGGAAATGCAGTTAAGAAGTAGCAAGAGCGATTCAAGAGTCTGCTGAATAAAACTAGAATCATCATTGGTGATTATTACTAAGACTAACTCATCGCTGGGCAATTAGCCAACATGCTAATGTTAAAGTAACCATCTTTTGCAAAATTTTCCCCAATTTAATAACTTATGTTGGCAAAGTTCCTTTTTATAAGTACTTGGTAGGCAACCTGGACAGTTAATTAATATGTTTGGTGGTCTGTAATTTACTTTTAAAATACATCCCCAAAGACAGTTTGATATACTTCCATGTATATTAGATAGTTGACACCCAAGGGTTGATCCAAGCAAGAACTCACACTCCATAGGAGGGTGGCTAGTATTTCATTAAAAGACCAGATTTCAGAGGTAGATAGTACAAGTGTGTAAGGTATATTTATTTCTGCTCAAGACCTCATGTTTTGTTAATTAGTATAAATGAACTGCTAGTTACATTGTGGGGGATGGGCTTTTTTAATTGGTGAAATTACTGGTGTTCGCCTAAGTTGATTGGTGAAATAATTTAGAGACTCTCCCTCTCTTGCATCAAAAGAATAAGGGATAAAGTCTAGGGAACCCTTTACTTTTTATTTGTCATAATGGTGACTGAGGCTGGATTCTTCAAGAATTCTTTTTAATTCATTGACTTAGAGGATTCTGGCGGTCTGATAGCAATTGTACATGTAAATTCGATCCTGCTATTGGAATGCTTTCCGAGTTGGTGTAAGAAAAGCCTCCATGCCCTGAGCAGCTGGAACGACTGAAGGGATAGAGAGCTCGGATTTACAAGCTTACAGAATAGGTTGTGGAGACAACTGTTTGAACCCACTGCTAACAAACATCTGTCTTCCAACTGTAGGAAGGGCAGGCTTGTCTCACACTTGTTTTCTCACCGGGTACTGAGGAGATGAGGTTACTCATGCTTATTTGTCTATCTCTAACTACTGCCGGCTATGTCTGTTCACAGCCAGTGCAGTTATTAGCGCCACGTAGATACAGGTGCTGCTGGATTCAGTAGTGAATGAGCCTAGATCACAGCCTAGACTCTAGTGAACCAGAAATCCGAAACAGGGGAAGACAACTTTTAAATAATACTGATAATAATAATTTACATGATTTTAATTATAAGAATGAGGATTTCTCAGAATGTTGCAATCTCTTAGAAGGGAAAAGGGATAAATTTATGCCATTAAAAGCTATGGCAGTCTCTCATTCAAATCTATATTCTTTAATGTAAATAGATTCTTGTGATTCTATAGAGATGCACCCACAGATGATAAGATGTTTAAAACACTTGTTAGTTGTTTGGAAAACATAACAACCTGTCTGGGTCTCAGTTCATATGTCTTCAACATCAGAACACTAATAACTCTCAGGGTTTTTGTAAGGAAAAACTGGAATACTGTAGATGAAAACATCTACCTCTTTTTTTTTTTTTTTTTTTTTTTTTTTAGAGAGAGACAGAGAGAGAGCTAGCAGTGGAGGAACAGAAAGAGAAAGAGAGAGAATTCCAAGTAGGCTGTGCACTATCTGTGCAGAACCTAATGCAGGGCTCAAACTCACAAACTGTGAGATTATGACCTGAGCCAAAACCAAGAGTCAGACATTTAACCGACTGAGCCACTCAGGCACCCCGAAAGCATCTGTCTCCTAAAGAGAGTTGATAATAAGTGCTAAGAATTATGGCAACCTTTCAATAAAAGGGAGACATTAATAGATATTTAAAATTTATAGATTTCTATAAATTTAAAAGTCACATGTTGGAAAATGATTTTCTTCTTATAGTATTAAATTAGGGGATTAAAAACAAGTGACGGGTTTCCAGATTAGGAAGGTGGAAACACGTGGCATTAACTTTTTTTCCCTCCTAAAAAATTACAGTTGGGGCGTATGTTATATATATACATAATCTGTGTGTGAGAGAGTAAAAGCGAGAGAAATTAATGATTACATGAGGGCAGGAGGGCTATAGCGGGTCTGTACTGGGCACACCGGGACATGGGGTAACTTACCCCAAAGTTTAAAGTCAACAGGACCCTGTCATTCTTTTTTTTTTTTCCTAAGTTTATTTATTTATTTTGAGAGAGAGAGAGAGCACATGCATGCAAGGGAAAGAGGGGCAGAAAGAGGGAGAGAGAGAATCCCAGGCAGGTTCTGCACTGTCAGCACAGAGCCCCGTGCAGGACTCAAACCCACAAGCTGTGACATCATGACCTGAGCCTAAGTCAGATGCTTAAATGACTAAGCCACCCAGGTGCTCAGACCCTGTCACTCTTAATAACAAACACATAGCTCATAATGATTAGGAATCTGAGGAAAGCTGAGAAGTCTAGAAATAAAAAAAGAAAAAGGGAACAAAAATGAGAATAAAGATATTTAGAAAAAATGAAGGAAAAAGATGGCTGTTATCTTTGAGATGCAAACAGAGGCCACGCCTTCATGGAGCAATAGGAGAATGCCGTTACGAAGGAACTTTTCAGGGGGCGCCTGGGTGGCTTAGTCAGTTGAGCAACCGACCCTTGATTTCAGCTCAGATCATGATCCCAGGGTCGTGGGATCGAGCCCAGCAGTGGGCTCCATGCCGAATGCGGAGCTTGTTTCTGATTCATTTTCTCTCTCTCTCTCTCTCTCTGCCCCTTCCCCCACCTCTCTCGCTCCCTGAAATAATAAATAAATAAATAAATTTAAATAAATCATTTTGTAAAAAGGAACTTTTCAGAAAGAAAAAAGAGCTCTTTGATTAAAGTCGCGATGACAAGTCAGGCTAGAGGGAACAGCGAAATCGGAAGGGGCAAAATCACGAACAGAACAATAGCAAGAGCGTAAGGAGTTGCCGGCGCGAGAGCGAGCAGCCAGCGAACGGGGGCAGACGGACGTCCTTGAAGGCATGTTGTGAGATTCAGAACATCTGGGACAAAGAGAATACGCTAACTTCCAGACAGAAGCGCGGGTCTTAGGAAAGGATCATGAAGGGACCGAAGAGTGTGTGGTGCTGGAGAGAGAAAGAGAGAGAGAAGAGAGACGGAGACAGAGAGAGAGAAGGCTGAGGAAGACAGGGATAATGGGAGGCACGAGATCCGGCCCACGGAGAGATGAGGAAATTCTCGGCTGAACGACGCTGGTGTGGCGACAGGAGGTCTCACGATGACCGCATGCCCCAGACGGAGACAGCAAACGGTCTGGGTGGGAGAAGGTGACACAGCAGCAAAATGCCCGTGACTACTTTACGGTCTTTTAAAAGCCGAGAAAGGGATGAGAAGCAGCAGAAGTGGCTCCCCAGGGAAGACAGAATAAAACAGACGTACAGAGAAGCCAAGAGGAAGCCATGATGATGAAGATGATGACGAAGTTCTTGCCGACGGTCATTTTTTAATGCTGACTCTCTTTGCTCAAAAATGCTCGCAAAAACAGGACATGATGTGAAGGGCGGTCGACCCTAACAGAATCTTCTGTCCACAAACGAAAGAGAGAGATTTTTGGCAACTTCGTTCCTTTCTCCCTTCACAAATGAGACAGACGCTGCATGTGAAGTCCTTTGTAGGACATGATGAGCTTTAGGGCTTCCAGGGTAAGTGAGTCTCAGGCAGTACGGTTCCAGTTAGTTGCTACTGTAGACAACATGTACTATTGGTGCAGTTTATTTTCATTTTCTTGGTTGGATTGATGAGGCCAAGATAAGATAAAACAAGAAATTAGCTGCTATATGAGATTCTCTCGACGAAATTGCAAGAAACCTTCTAATGTGGAAACTGATTTACTCAGAAGGAATGAAAGGTGACCCACAAAACCGAAAAAGGTGGGGTTTGGAGAGAGAAACCCGAACGTACTGGCTTGAAGTCAGGCAGAGGAGAGGACGGCCTAGGGCAGGCCTGTGAAATGACTCCTGTGCTTTTTGGTGTCTGGTCACAAAGCAATGAGCTGACCTTAATTGGATTCCCCAAGGTGTTTTTTTTTTTTTTTCTCCCCACCCCTCCTGCCTGACTGGAGAGATGGTTACAGTGGACTACATAAGAGACTCAGACCCCAAATGTCAGAGGAACCAACCGCCCCTAGCCACAGACAATGTGAAGTCTTTCTTGGCTACAAAGGAGGCAGAGGGAGGTCACCTGGCAAAGGCTGACTGCTTTTAAAGCACCAAAGGGCAGTGTGTTTAAAATACTGTCTAGGAAGGCGTGTAAAGATACTTGGAGGTGGGCGCATTTGCATCCGGGGTACCATTTTGGCGGCTCCAGAGGTGACCCTGAGGTGCCAGTTACAGCTCTAAAACTGTTTCTTCTTGCTTTTCCATGGCATCCCACACTCCCGCCCGGACCCGGTCCCATGGCGCGGGCCTCACCCCACCTCTGAGAGCGTTCCTCTCCTTCTCTGGATTTAAGTTCAAAAACCATTTGAGAACTTTGGTAGTATTAACCTATCCCTGTGACTGACACACGATGAAGAGGTCTGAAAGGGAGCCTGGCAGGGGGAAGCCATGTGTGGAATAAGAGTGTGAATCCCCGAGGGTCTTGGGCAAGTGGGTAATCGGTGACGGAGAAGAGCTCTCTTTTCAGGCCGCGTTTGATCAGTGAGTTGGTTCCTAGATTTTCAATTGAAGCTGTATGAACAGAATTGAATTCAAAGATTTATACTGATTGTGAGGAACTGAAATAGCTGAGCGCGTGAAGCAGGAGTTGCTGAGTGATTACAAAGGTTTTTTTTTTTTTTTTTTTTTTTTTTTTTTTCTTTAACAAAGACCATTTGCGAGAGGTCGGCAAAGAGGAGAAGATGTGCTGAAAGAAGACACAGAGGAGAGCTCTTCTGTGTGCAGGTTAACAAAGGAGGAGGTGCACTGGGTGAGGAGACAGAAAAGGGAGAGAAAAGGCCTGTGATGAGAAAAAACATAAATGAGTGGAGGGAATAAAACGGAAGAAGCCATGTTTTGAGGCTTACACTTTGGGCCATGAATTCATCAGAGAAATAGTTCATGACATACGGGAACACCAAGGAGTGGGAAGCGTAGTCATGCCTGGTCTGCGGATGTTAACAAGCCTAAGAGAGAAGAGGGGGGCTGTGTGTGTCCTCATTTCCAGCTAGTTCCATGCAGAAAAGGACAGAGTAAGGCACTATGATCGCAGTAAATATTACGGATGATCCCCGATACAATTCCGTTCAATCTCATTACGTTCTCACACCAGATTTTTCTAGATGTGGTGTAAGATTTTCCATTGACAAAATAACTCGATATTGGTGACAGAATTAAATTATCCTAAAAGGCGGGCTCAAACCCTAAAGGATGGCTAACCCAGGTAGATAGGAGATACACGACTTATCCTACAAAGCCCTCAGAGAATTATAACTTGTAGTTGGATTTAGAGCTTAAATTGATAATAATTGCTTAATGGTTTAGATTCTGATTTCATTTAAAACGTGGACTCTGATTAAAAACCCCAAGGCATTCGTTGGTCAATTAAGAAATAAAAAGTTTACAGCAAACATGCTGCCCAAACCACAGATCATGAGTGAGAGCTGTGTAAGGGCCTTTCGACGACAACGATAAGGGAAAGATACGGGAAGAGGTGCTCATTTTGGGAATTGTATTACAAATCATACTACAAAATCCAAAAGGAGGAGTAGTGTTTGAACCAGGTGGACACGTACAAACCCATGCACCACACGCAAGCATATGTGCGCACACACGTACACACGCACACAGTAACTAGGACCGCTGGTTCTGAATCACACGACCCTAAGAAGTCAACCTTCATAACTGACTAAGATTTGCTGTGCGACGTAGGGCTTAGTATCTCCGATCATTTCCTACCTTGCAGGGTTGTTGGGAAGTACTGGATGATGAACGAGTTAACATGGGTAACCCACCTGGAATAGTGCCTGACATTTAGTTTGCCTCAAGAATCTCTATAGCTTCAAGAATAAAATGCCAAGTCTTTATGACACATTTCCTAACATGTTAGTAATTCATATCTGTAGCTGGTAAGCAGTTTTTATGTTTGCTTTTCATATTTTCAAATTTTCCTAAATTGAACAATATGCTAAAAACTCTAAAACAAATAATAATTTTAAAAAAGCCTAATATTTTAAAAACTAAATGTGGCACTGTTACTCAAAATAAGAATAAATGGAGCTGGGAGTATGAATACTCTCCAGAGGTATCGGTAGCTAGGTGTGGTGAGAAGAGTACAAAGATGGCCCCCAAGGTTCCTGCCCCCCGGTGTACACTCCCTCAGGGGCCCCACTCCTTGGACGTCAGGATTGATGGATATGATGGGTAATAACTCCTGCAGTGAGGTCACTCTGTATGGCAAAGGTAAAGAGATTTTGCAGAGGTAACCACCGTCCCCAATCCATGGACTTCAGTTAATCAAACAGGTAATTATCCTGGGTAGGGATGACCTAGGCAAGTGAGTTCTTGAAAGACAGTCTGGAGACCAGAGAGATCCATCAACTGCCACACTGTGAGAGGGAACTCACGGTTTGGACCCGGGAACAGCCTGGATTTGCTGAGAGCATCCACAGCCAACGGCCAGGAAGGTACCTTAAAGGTACAAGGCACTGAATTCTGTCAACAACCTGAATGAACATGGAAGCAAAGCCCAAGTCTCAGAGGAAATCACAGCCCCACTGACCCCTTCATTTCAGTCTGCGAGACCCTGAGCAGTGGACCAGCTAACTTGTGGCCGACTCTTGACCGATGGAAACGGTGAGATAATAAATTGTAAGCTGCTGGGAAAATAAATATGATAGAGAAGGACCCACTTTGCTTTGCTGGGCAGAAGGGTATGTAAGCAGGAGTGGTGGGGGAAGTTCACGATTCTTCCCACTAGAAGCCACGCGCACCACTAGAGACTCATTTCCTCGCTGCCTATACTTCACTACTGAAAGTTCTGAGAAGCATAATAATAAATAAAATGATATTACTGAGTGCAAGTGCTTAGGAACTTGAGTAACAAGCTCTCTATAAATATTAGATTAAAAAGACATGAACAGCTTTTACCATCATAGAGGATAATAGAATTTGATCAGCTAAATCCCAGGGCTTTATAAAGCACAAATTATGTAAACAAGCTTAATGGCTTTTTGATAAAACCACAAAACTAGTTCTAGGAAGAATGCAGGAGGGCTTCAAACTTCACACGCTAAAGCACAGATGCTTACTTAAATTTTAAAAAATTAAACACGAAGGCAGAGAGGGTTATAAAGAACATGAATTAGAGTACAGAATATTAAGAAAAACAGTTTTTGATTTAGAGATAAGGAGTAAGTTTCTGAGGATAGTGGCTGGATCGAGCTTTATGTACTATTGTTATTAATCATCGGGCAGAAAGAACCAAATGAAGCTTTAAATGTAAAAGTTAGAGGTTTCTAGGAAAAGGTGTTGCTAACATCTTAAGAAAATAGAACTAGAAGCTTAAACGTTAAAAAAAAAACCTGTACAGATGACAGAGGTAAATACTCAAAATATATGGCAGTTTATGTTCATGAAAGTCATATTTACAACAGCAAATTCTCGGAGACAGAGTCAGAGTGGAGAACCATAACTACATTTTGTAATATGCCCTCAGGATCTAAAACAGAAAACCAGGACTTGGCTGGCGTAGAACGATGTCTTCTTCCACGAAGGACTCAGTGAATACATTCTCTCCTTAATGCCAACTCCACAGTACTTGAAGCGCTCTGCCATTTAGGGCACCCGCTAATTTCCAAGCCATGTAGCCCTGAACTGCAAATAGTCGAAAGAAGAATTGCATAGGAGGAGACCTGCCTCGTGATAGAAAATGAAGAGTGCCAATTTATGTCAGACTTGGCCACGAAACGAGTAAATTCAAGCTTATTTGAGATAAGAGGATTCTGTCTCTAGATTATTTGACTGCAGGTAGTGATATTTTTCTTTCATGTGCCATGTAATAATAGAAGTTTTCTTCCCCCTCCCCCCTCCATCTCTTTCTTTTTTAGAATGGAAGGCAGTGTAGAGATCCTCCCATTTCAATTCCTACATTTCATTTACAAGGTGACCGGAAACTGAGACAGTGCCCAAAGCCTTATAGGGAATTTGTGTAGTACCTGCCTATGGGGCAGCTGTACCAGGCTGAGTGACAGGCACACCGCTTTCCTAATCTACCCCTGGCTTTCCTTGCTTCGCCTCATGTACTTACCCAAGGCAGAAACCTCAGCATCATTTTCAACTCTTATTGCGCCAACTCTCAACGCACCAACTCTAAGGTGCATTGCCTTGTTCATTATATACATTTTCATTGATTCGGTCACTCTCCATCCTCAAAACTTTTTATCATTCTGGCCGACTCGACTTACTAAAACCCCGTGAAGTCAATTCTCTTCTTTACCTGACTGTCACCACCTTATATCTCAGTTTCAACTCCTGGATTACAACAGGGGCTTTCTAACTTGTCTCCCTGTTCTATGTCTAGGTCTTCTTTGGAGAATCCTACTCACAGCTGCCAAAGTCATGTTTTAAAAATATAGTATCACTTCCTTTTTCTCTTCCAGAGGTTGCTCCAAGAACACGGAGTTGAGATGCCGATGCGATGTTGACAACACCTGCACGGTACACGTGACCGGACCCAGTTAAGGCCTCTTTATAAACTTCTAAGATTTTGTTGCCATCCTTGTGCTTCTTAAAACTGCCACCTGCCAGCCTGGAGTGACCTGCCTCTTCCTTGGGTCTCTCTCTGCCCTCCGGTTTCAGATTTCACCAGAAAAGTTCCCTGGAGGGTTGTGAACCAACAAACTACTCAATCAGAGTCTCCAGAGGTTGAGCCAATACGTATGGAAAACAAAGACAAGAACGAGAAACCCCTTAAGTGATTCTAAACCATTGCCAGATTTAAGAACCATTGGCCTCAAACAGATTTGTATTTGAAACTTGTCTGAATAATATAAGCAAGATATTTAACTCTCTAATCCTTCAAAAAAAATGATAATACCTTGCTCCCGGGTAACAGATACTGAAAGTTTACTATGCCTCAGACAATATGTGAAGAACCATATGTACATTATCTTCTCTCACTTACATAATGATGTTATGAGGTAGATACAGATATTACTATTAATCTGTTTTACAGATAAACATACTGAGGCTTAGTAAGGTTTAATAAACTTAATAAATAATATGCCCAAGATTGATGGAGCCAGGATGCAAACCATGTAGTCTGAGTAAAGAATGCATCATGAGTGGGGCGCCTGGGTGGCTCAGTCGGTTAAGCATCCGACTTCAGCTCGAGTCATGATCTCACAGATAGTGAGTTCGAGCCCCACATCGGGCTCTGTGCTAATGGCTCAGAGCCTGGAGCTTCGGATTCTGTGTCTCCCTCTCTCTCTGCCCTTCCCCTGCTCATACTCTATGTCTCTCAAAAATAAATAAGCATTAAAAAAAAAAAAGAATGCATCATGGTACCTGACATGCAGTAGACAGATCATGTAGTAATCTTTGTAAATAGCATCATATAATCATTACAGTTATAATAAATGCCTCAGGAATTTCCATCAAATGCTGATTCCTCTCCTGGGGCCAGTGAATAGTACATGCCCCACCTTCTTCTACTTTGGAGGCTAAGTAAGACATTACTAAGTGTCTGATGGAAAATCTGCTCTTAGGGATCTGTACACCTTACACATTGTGGGAGTTTACAAGAACCCAGAATTTCATGTCATAACCTTGAAATTTAATATGGAAGTGAAGAAAAATTAGGTTCTCTTCCGATGTAGAAAACTCTAGGTACATTTTGTGAAAGCTGCAGGTGTCACCAGAATGGGATTTCAGGACCCAGAAAATCTCTTTCTATAACTGTGGGGGCCCGGGAAGATCTGGAATGGTCCATAAGCTTCCCCTCACATGGACAGTAAGGACGGTCAAGCAGCAATACTCAAGTTCCTCAGTCTACGTTACTCATGGAGTCTGCTTCATGGGCCAATCCTTTCTGTGGACTTCAGCCTTCACTTTCTGGGTTTTTCCCCTACATACTGGTATTTTAAAATGTTAATTACATATTGCTCAAGTTAGGAGGTGGACTTGAAAAAAAAACAGGTTAGAAGATTTTATTGTAGAAATACGTTTCACCGTTTTACTGAACAAATCCAACAATACTTAGCTTATTACCCGCTGTGATAAGAACGTGGCCCAGAAGAAATATACATGGGTAGCACTGTTCACGCTCAACACGTAGAACAGAAATGTTCATGCAACATAAGTATGGCGCAGTTACCTGTCATGTTGCAGTAGACTTTCAGAGGCCCCAGAGGTCCACTGCCATCAGGATCTATCCAGTAGTAATTTGACGTCTGGCCCAGGTGTTTGTAGGCTTCACAGGAAGGCTCATAGATCGCTGGAACAGAAGAGCCTACATGAGAACAGTACAGAGCAAATGGCTCCCAGATGGGCGCCCCGGCAACATCCAATACTGGCCAGCCCCCGGCGAGCAGTATACCCTTCTGTTGGAAGGGGGCATTCTTTTTCTCTACACTTAAATTCACGATTTGGTTCTTACTCTATAAGCACTTCTGACCTAACAAAGATAGCGAGTTCCTGCTATGGCTTTGTAGGAAAAAAAATAAAACAATCAATAAATTGTTAAATTAATGTTTGTTGCATTATGGCTCATGATCGTGGAAAAAATTATGTAATCTGTAGTTATTTATAGATATCATCTCCTTACTGTAAGGGGCTTTATTTTGAAAGGCCACAAATATTGGCTGTTTTGTTGGGCTATCAACTAAGAGAAAACTCTTTATCTCTCTTTCTCTCTCACACACACATGTACATCCACACACACGCTTTTTTTTTCAGAGATAGCATAAATTTCCCTCAAACAGCATGGGATTTCTAATCTTCCTTCATTTCAGGAAAAAAGAAAGACACATCCCTGCTTCATTTTGTTACAGGTGTTTTAATTACATCACATCTAGTTTGTGTGGAAAGCTGACATTAATGTAATTAAATTACAGGTTCTTTTTTATTGTTTTCCTTTTGTTCCCATGCTCCTGACACATTTTCTTTTCTCACAGAGACTGCACCTGTTTTTAGAAGTACAAAATGGACATTTACATATCCCCTTTGTAGTTACAATTTCTAGAATACTTTTGGGAAGAGTTTTTAAAACAGCTCCACGCTGACATTTTTGATGACTTTGAAAGATCTCTTTACAAAACTAAGACCTGCTTCTGATAAAGAGCTATCATCGGCTGTACACGTAGTACAGTCTTTTGGAAAGTGTATTGGAATTCACACGGCTGGGATCTGTCATTCTTCAACGATGGGTCTGATTCCGGGCCCTCTCTTTTCCACCTTCCTCTCCTCTTCTCTGTTCCCTGTGTCTCCCTTTGGCTGCCCGTAGTTTCCTTTCCAAAGACATTAGGCCTCCAATTCTATTTTGCGTCAACGACAACACACTAGACTAAAACAATTCTCAAATCCTTTGTTTTAGTTAATCCTTCTTTCCTCCCTCTCTTCCTTCTGCAAATTACTGAGTATCTACGATGTGATGAGCAGGGGATTAGGCAACACAAATACAGCTGTGAGCAGCACAGATAAAGAACCTTTGGAGTAGGGTTTGTTCACTAATTATTGTGGTATTACTCACGCATAAGACGTCACTGGAAGAGGATGCACACGGAAAGTTATGCAGGGCTCATGCGCCTGTTGTCCCACTGTGATGATTAATATGCCCAATTTCAGTCTCCCAAGTCTCTTATTTGGATAAGAAACTAGGGTTGCTCTAATTTTGAATGCCATGCCATGTAAAATATTGCGATAAAGGGCAGCGAGGAAGATTTTTTAAACGCTAAGCAGGAGGATGCTATAATTAGATGTAGGCTTTAGAAAGAAAACTCCTGTAGCCAAACAATGGATTTTAGGGAAGTGATGCAGAGATTCATGAGCGCACAGAGGCCGTCATCGCCATAGGTCAGGTGAGGGATGACTATTAACATAGAAAGTGTGAGGATGGACGAAGTCGATGGCACTGATTCATGTGTTTTTAAAATCAACTGGAGATGGAGACCAGGTGGATGTCAGTAGTAAGGAAGAAAGAGAATTCAGAATGATCTAAATGCACAATTTCTAACCAGTTCCTATTTTTTTGTGACCTCTCTCCAGATAATTATAATTTTTGTCTGTAGCTCGAAACGATCCGGATGTCAGGCTAGAATTCTAAAGTTCTCCTTTTAGTCCCTTTGGCCAATCTACCATTAAAAGCTTTCACAGTTCTTTCTTTTTTTTCTTTTTTTTTTTTAATGCTTATTTATTTTTGAGAGAGACAGAGACAGAGCACAAGCAGGGGAGGGGCAGAGAGAGAGAGGGAGACACAGAATCTGAAGCAGGCTCCAGGCTCTAAGCTGTCAGCACAGAGCCTGATGCGGGCTTGAACTCACAAACCATGAGATCATGACCTGAGCCAAAGTTGGACAGTCAACCAACTGAGCCACCCAGGTGCCCCCACATTTCTTTCTTTAACATTTAATCATGAGTCACTCTCTTTTCCCCTAGTAAACACCCCACTTTCCTTACCGTGCAGTATCTGTTTATAATAATCACACTATTAATTGGATGTCTTACCCAAACATCTCTTCATTGTCCCAACAAATTATTCTTTTTACCCAATGTTAGTCTGGTCCTAAAACACTACTTTCATTATGTTAAAAAAATATGTAATGATTTTTCAGGGTCTGTGATATTACATCCCAGACCGCGATCTATGCTTACAAGACCTTCCGTAAACCTAACAGATGTTTCCTGGTTTTGGCGACTTGCCAGCGTAAACCTCGCACACTGGTCAGGCAAATTTGACACAGGAGCTTGCTCACTCGTTCTGGGGTTACCTTTATCTGCAATACACTACAAGCCTCTTTCTCAATCTATTAACCTCCTCTTCCAGAGTTAACTAGTAAGGCAGAAATGCAAACAAACAGGGCTGTGCAATCAAACAGACTTGGGTTAAAATTCTGACTTTGCAAAGCACTATTTATAGACCACTGGTAAAGTGCTTAATCTCATGTAGCCTTGTCTGGAGACGAGGAATCGGGTACATTACAATACAGTAACAAAAGCTGAAAGACATGACAACACCAATTGCTTAACCATTTTACCTGGCCCACGGTCAACATTTAATAGGTGGAATTTTTATGGTTAATATAATACTTATTAATTAGGTCCTACTCACAGTCCTCCTTTCTTAAGGAGGCCCTCCTTAGTCAATGGTCTGGTCAACATACCCATCTTTCTGTACAGTACAGGGTATTTGTTGCTCATCTCATCTACAGTAATACCTGATTATAGTCAATTGAGGACTTGACTGACTGTTGGTAACTGAATTTCATATACAAAAATTTTATTTCCTAACAAGACTGTGAATTATCTTGCGAGGAGGGTCTAGACGATACGCTTCTCTTTCCTACTCCATGTAATCTAACATGGTAGATGTTTAAAAAACGCCGTCAGAACTAAGGAAAGCATGATCCGATGGTAAGAAGCAGAGGCAGCTCCTGCATGTCTAGGAAAGCATCCAAGCACTCTAGAGAGGGCTACAGACCTTAACACGAGGTACTAAAAGCCAATGCTGAAGGCTGCAGATGAGGGAAATCTGGGTGTGCAAGACACTCGTCTCTTTCTTCAAAGCGCGACAGTTATTCTGTGGGACTTGAACCTACAACAGGCCTCCTAGCTGCTTTTGCTTCATCAACACAAATAGACACCAAGTACTTCAGGCCAAATTTTGCCATGTGTGAAAAATCACCTGGAGAGCTTGTTAAGATGGGGATTCCTGGGCTTCCCCCCAAAGGTTCAGATTCAGCAGAGAATCTGCAGTTGTAACAACATTCCAAGTGACGCTGATACTGCCGGTCCTGACTGTGTGCTGAAGAGCCTTGCTCCAATCCCGGGAAAAAATTAACTCTGCAAGGGTAGGCTAATTCTTTTCTTAGATTTAGATATAAAAAGAAAAAAAAAATAGAACACTGAAAGGCAAGACAGTAGAGTTTTAAGTAAGGCTGAAACGCCACCTCATTTCACTCAAAATAATGAAAAGAGAGTGGGATACAAACCCCTAAATAAAAATAGGGGCGCCCGGCTGGCTCAGTCGATTGAGTGTCTGACTCTTGATTTCTTCTCAGGAATTAAGCCCTGCGTCAGGCTCCGTGCTGAGCATGGGGCCTGTTTAAGATCTTCTTTCTCTATCTCCTTCTGCCCCTTTATCCTGCTCATAATCTCTCTCTCTCTCTCTAATTAAAAAAACAAAAACAAAAACAAAAATCAAACAAACAAAAAAACCCTAAACAAAAATATATGTCAAAAGAAACCTACTCGGATGAATATACCTACATGGTAACAGTGGTTATCTTTGATTAATAAGACTATGGATGATATAAAGCTTCATACTTTTCTGTTTTCCATATGACTTTATAATGTATGTTAGTTACATGTTAGTAATCATGTTAGTTACATGATCATTAAAAATACACTTGCAAAATACATGTCTAGAATAATGGCACGGAGGTAAGATGGCAAGGACAACCGGATATAATGAAACTGCATTAGTTTTATAACTGAGTGAGGAATGAAGAGGTTTTCATGCAAATCTCCTTTCTGTCATTTACTACACAGAAACTCCCTTTAAGTTTTAGTTTTCTTAGCTATAAAATGAAGTCAACGATACCTCCTTCGCTAAGTTATTGTAACAAGTGAAATCACACGCACTTTGTCAACTAAAAAGCACTGAGTATATTGACATTTTAACGCAGGGAATGAGCTAACCAAAGCATCTACCCAGCATGCCTCAGCCAGTTAGCTTTGTACCCAGTGGAGGCCTAGCTGGGTTGTACAGCTTGTGCCCATGAAGCCTGAGGAGATGACAGAGCACGAGGGCTAAGGCAGAAGCGGTGAAGAAAGACAAGAGTGTGAGCCATTACCTCTGATGGAGTTTGGCTAGTAGACCGCTGAAGAGCAGAGAGGCAACTGGGCCAATGGGGAAATAAACAGACTCATCAACTCCATTGATCTATTGGAAAAGTCATTTTTCTCTGCTGTGACTTCTAGTCCCAAAGAAAATGTCTCATATTATTCTACATATTCGTAAACAAATCTCAGAGGTTCAGAAATACTACAACTGAACACATCACATTGGATTTCATAGCAGGCAAAATTCCAGAAAGTGGTGAATCCTAAGTATATTATACATTTTCATTAAACGATGAATGGTGTCTGTGTGATATCATATTAGGTACAATGGAAAATGACAAAGTATGGCTTTATTAGTCTCATGTGGCTGCTGTAACAAGTGAGCAAATATTAATGGACTCAGCAACACGAACTTATTATCTTACAGTTCTGGAGAAGTTTGCAGTGGGTTTCACCGGGATAAATTCAAAGCGTCTGTAGGGCTGTTCTCCTTCTGAAAAGTCTGGGGGAGAGTCTATTGTCTCACCTCTTTCAGCCTCTAGACTCCACCCATATTCCCTGCTCACTGTCCCAATCCTCTATCTTCTAAGCCAGTCCTTCTCGCACTCCGTTACTCTGACACTCTTCTTTCCCTGTCACATCTCTGTTTTAAGGAGCCCTCTGGTCACAGTAGGCACACCTAGACAATCCAGGATAACCTCACCTGACAGGCTTTAACCTAATCATAAAGTCCTTTTGCCATGTATGGTAACGTATTCCCAGGTTCCACAGATTAGGACTACTGGGGGTGGGGAGCATTATTTCGCTGATCACAACTAATGAAGAAATTTTATTAAGCATCAAATGTGTTCCTAGTGTTGCTGATAAACAAAAGAAGTATGAAGCAGAGTAGTAAAGATGGAAGAACAAAGTCAAAGGTTCCTACTGCACTTCAAAGGTCCACATGGCCCTGAGGTTAGAACCATCAGTAGAACAAAAAACAAAAAACATTCTCTGCCTGCCCAGTGCCAACCAGGGACCATGACACACGCCCCCCACCCTGCTCATGTGCACACACAGCATGAGGCACCTGAAGGATCGCCAACTCGCAGGCAGAGGGATGAGCAAAAGTTGAAGAAAAAAGATGTGCAACAGGCCTACTGGGCTGGCAGATAAAGCACAGTTAAGGGACGGTCAGAGTGTGGACAGAATATAATGGAGGATCTATGTCTGAGGAGAAGAACTCTGAAGAATCTGAATTGCTGCAGAAAATGGGAACCCTTCTTGGGCCAAAAGAAGGCAATACAGTTAGTGAGCCGATCTGTGGGACTTCAAATATTTCAGGGTGGTGCTGTTTGTTTGGATGTATTGGACAGATTCATTTTTTTTTAATGTAGGTATTTCTAATTCTCAAAAGAACTTAACGCTTTTTGATGAATTTTGAAAAATGATCCACAAGAAAAAGATAATGTCTTGTTTTCTTGCTGCAGCAACAAATCTGGTGAGTTGTATTTTGTTCTCTTTTTGAAAGCCAGGCCCCTCTTCTTACCTCTGTTTAGACTTCCTTCAATGGTGTGAGAAGATAAGGGAACTGCTCACATTCCAGAATCCATGCTGGCCATGCTCTCTTAGCAGCTGTCAGGGACTCATTACCACCTCTCTCCCACCATGAAGTGAGCTGTAAATTCTGATGATCAGTTTTAGATTCTGGAGAATCTTTTATAAAAGCAACAACTTTGCCTGCAAATGACTCTTACCAGCACCGTCTAGACTCTGATTTAAAATAAAACAGGAAGAAAACAATAGTTTCCTATTTGGCGAAAAGAAAAATATCACTTTTCGTTAATGTTTTATATTGTATTTTTGATTAATAGTTGTAAGTTTTATTTTCAAATGTGTATTAGAGAGATTCTTTTAACCTTTTGTGGGGTGTACAGCTATGAGTTTTATCCACTTATTGTCAGCATTCTTCTATTGACTTAAATTGGCTTTAATATAAATGAAAACTAAAATATGTGTTCTCTGATACTTGTCTTCCCTGTTTTTGCCTTAGCTCTGAAAATGTAGTTTTTGATGTATAAATATATATTATGTTATCAAATATATTAAGATTTTCCCTTTACAAACTGTTTTTGCAGCTCTTAAGCATATAATATTATCCTCCATTTATGACAATAAAGATCTCGAATACCATTCTAAGTAGTGATTAAGACATACAAACACGTATGATTAAAACATTAAGGTACCAGGGAATGTGGGAAGAAAGCACATATCTGTGATTCTGTACCACGGTTTCAGTTTTCACATGAACACTAACAATTCAAAAAGGATATTGCTACGGATTGAAATATATCCCTCCCAAAAAGATGTTGAGGTTCTAATCCCCAATACCTGTGATGGTGACCTTATTAGGAAATAAGGTATTGAAGATGGTTAAGTTGAGATGAGATCATTACCACAGGCCTAACCCAAATGGACTTATAAAAAGGGGATATTTGGACACAGAAACAGATACGTACAAGGAAAGACAATATAAAGACATAGGAAGAATGCCAAGTACAAGCTAAAGAATGTCTGAGGCCACCAGAAAGAAGCTAGCAGAGGAATATGGAACAAATTCTCCCTTACAGGTCTCAGAAGGAATCAACCCTGCAGATACCTTGGTTTTGTAATTCTATCCTCTGAAACCATGAGGCAACAATTTTCTATTAACTCACCTTGTTTGTGGTTCTTTGTTAGGGCAGTCCTGAGAAACTAATACAGACACATAGGTGCCAAGTTACTGGGCCAAGTTCTCTTCACCCTACATGTGAGCTTTTCCAACTTATAGATGATGTGGAGGAGGACTCTCCACCAGGTTCCACTACTATAACTTTAAGAGAGAAATATCATTTGGATAAAATAATTATTTTTGACTTATATGTGCAAGGTCTTATATTGGGCACTTTGTATAGTATAAAGCCACAGTTCTCCAGAGCTCTACTGATGCTGATGAGCTGAAGAAGACTCTCCTTGACCCTTCTGACACCTCATAATTTGTGATAGGTGTGTAAGCATATGGCATATATCCTTCCCATTATTACCTTCTACAGCATATGGATCTCTAGAAGTCACCAAGGATGAAACGTGTTAGAAAATTAATCACAAGTCAAAAATGAACATGTATATAAAGGTTATGTTTGGAACATCATAAGTAGTCTTTTCCTGATTGCCCAGAAAGGGAAAAGTTCACTTCTAATGATTTGATATAAAATTAGAAAGAAACATAAAACAATTTTATAGCTCATTTGCTAGTAAATGCTGAACCATGACATTTTGGGTATTGATGGTTTATGAATGTCTTCACTCTCCTGCTCTCGTAGAGTGGAAGGACCACATACTTGCTACAGACTTGTGTAGGGACCAGGAACAGAAGGCTAAAAAAGAGAGATTCATTCACCAGAGACTCCATCCTTGAATTAACAAAGACAACTCTTAATGGAAAATATGGATGCACCAGAGAATGATGAAACAGTTGTTCTTGGTCCTTTCAAGGGGCCTGGGGCATATATGAATTGGTGACATAGGATAGGACAGTCTGTGGGACTAAGTCACCTTCTGATCTTAATGCTTCTTTGAAAAATAAATCTATCTACCTAAGTGAGATATTTATCATTTGAAACCATGAATTTGATTTTCCGATCTCAATCAGGCCCTCATGAATTTGGTTGAAGAACCTACTTTTCCCAGAATCTCATTATTCCTGTTAAGGGAACTACTTGTGCACAACCAAGCTGGAAATCCAGAGAGGTAGCAGTAGCCTTAAAACCTTCCCTGGTGAGAGCTCCCTAATTCTAAGACCCTGCACTTATTTTTAATTAGCACAATGTAAGCTTCACAATACCTAGGTCCTCATTAACACTTGAATATTAACCTTATATGTTCTCTGTCTCTTTGAATTTTTTTTTTAAGCTTGAATGAATGCCCTGAGTAAACTCCATTATACCCCAGAGGAACTATTGTCTCATAATTGGCACATAGCAAATGGTGGTGATAGAGAGAGTGTGGGTTTAAAACCAGATATCCTGCAGGCTAACATTATGTCATGATCCTTCCATGAGTGTGATTTCTGTATGAGATGTTGTTCATTACCATCCTCTAATGGGTTCTTTACCTGTCCATGTCTCAGGGGAAAAGGGCAATTAGAAAGTTGAAAAAAAAAGGAAAAAATTTGATTTCTTATTAATAAATCAATAGTTTATATTTATCTTCCCTGACAAGTTCTTCAAGAAAATGGTGAAAATAAGAGTAAAATCTACATTTATTTTTTTCATTCCTATTCTCTCTCTTACCCACATCTATCCCACTTTTGCTTTTTTTTTATTCTTCTCAAGTTCTCCCGTTCTTAACTGTATTGGCTCAAAGATATTATTTTAAAGAAAACAGTAATCCAAACTTTGCAATTCTAATCACAAAACCACAACTCTTTGTCTCGATATCATCATGACTGCCATATTCCTTGGCGATGCCAATATCCATACTTGATAGTCTATGACTTTCACGCCACAGAACATAAAATTGACTGGTTTTAATGACTCGGTCTGGAGAAGCTCTACCAGTATTTTTTTCATTATTACATTTAGGATACAGAAGACTAAGAGGAGGGGAAAAGAACCTAAAAAACCAAATAGCTGTGCTATAAACTCGTGCTTTCTCATTTTAATAGGTCTCTACAGTGGAGTTCAGCAACCCTACTGATCATTAGCTTAGATCCTATAGAGATTGGCTATGCTGCCTCTTGCTCCATCTACTCAATCCTCTATTCCCATCTCTAACCTTATGGCTCTCATTTTCACTATGTCCTGATAATGAGACCATGAACATTGATCCAAATGTGTTGGCACCTGTATTCCCCTCCTTCAATACAACTCTCCTCTACACCTTTTCCCTTTCCTATTGCTAATTATTATTGTTTTTATATCTACTAATGTGGTACTAGATCTAGTGCTATGGCTTGTACTAGAAATACGTAAAATGAATCACAGATCCTGGCTCCGAGGGATTTGCTATCTAATGTAGGGGGTGGACATGTGGAGAGATAAAACATTGTATAATTGGCTAACTGTTATTAAAAAAAGAGATGTAAACAAAGTACCCAGACGCTTTAGGGGACTGGACAACTTGGCTTAGGACAGCCTGATAAAGGCAGGCTTGGGGCTCATATTTGTGAAGTTACTTAAAGCTCTCTTAAAGGATGAGCAGGAGTTTACAGGAAGAGGAGAAAAGGGCCCTTCTTTACTGCTCCATTTCCAATGCCATGTTATTTCACATTAGTCTTCAAATACTTTAAGATAATTATTTCCTTGATTTTCTTTCTCTTTTGTTCCCATTAGCTCCATCTTCTTTGTCCATGAATTAGCACAGATCTCTTCCATCTTGTGTCTAGAAGGAAAAGAGATATGCGAGTTGCCCTCTGATCCTGTTTATCAATCCAGCCTAAGGGAACTTCGCTTTTTCAGCACTTACACCTGAATCACCCAAGTCAGACCCTTATCACTTCTCCCTTGTTTTCAAGAATGCCATTGATGTCTACCTGACTTTAACTAATGCCCTCCTTCTCTATGATTTCAGTAGACTTGGTCACTGTTGACCATCTCCTCACCGAAACTTCTCTGTGTTTCTGTGTCCTCACGCTTGTCTGACTCTGACTGCTCCTTCCGTATGTCCTGCGCTGTTGTTTCTCTTTTCCTGGTCTATAGAGAGAACTATTCTCTGAGGCTTGTCGTCAGTGCTCTGTCCCTGTCATGTGCACAGAAGGGTTAGTTCACTACTCTAAGACTTTTCACCTAACGAAAGGCAGAGTCACAACTGGAACACAGGAATTCTGGCTACAGAATCTCTACTCATAAGCTATGCTGCACTGTTTATACTAATCCCATCATTATTTTTTTACTGTTTTTCAGATTCATACTAGTTTTCCTGTTTTTACCGTTTTACTATTCTTATTCTCAAGAAAAAAATCATAATTTGTTCTTATTGTTGAAAGATAGTTTGGAGAAGAGTCCTTAAGGAAGAGTAGATTTTTAAAAATCTGTATCTGTGAGTGTATGTGCATTGAGGAAAAACAATGGAGTGAGAAATTCTCCAATTGTTTTTAGCTAAACAAGACACAGTTTAACAAAAAAACCAAATCTGGCTCTGATTAGAAAGTACTATTTCCTTTGCAAACTTCAGTCATTCTGAGTAAAGTTGTTCTTGCATTTCAAATAATAAAAAAGATAACTATATTTTATACTACTTTACAACTAAAAAACTGTTTTATTATTGTTTATCTAATTTAATGAATGAGGCCGTATGACTGATTTTAAATGCCAAATAAAGTCGTTAGAATATAATGAGAAAATAAACTATTGGAAACTATGAGTATTAAAACTTGAAAACGATACAGACTCTGTCCCCCAACAAATCATACCTCCCTCCATTCATGTTCTTCGATTGTTTCCCCTGCCACCGATTCTGGATTCTGGATCTGATCCCGTGACTTGCTTTAAGAGACATTAGAAAATGTGATACAAGCTTAGGTTTGCAAAGTCAGTAGCCATTTGGGCTGATCTTCTCTAGCCCTTGAGAACACATTTGCTACCACGGGAAGAAACCTGGGCTAGTTCACTGGAGACCCATGGGCCCACTGAGAGAAGGATTAACCATCAGACTTGTGAGTAAGGCCAGAGCAGATCATCTGGCCCCAGATGAGCCGCCAGTTGCTTGCGCCTGCTTGAATTAACCCTGGTGAGACTAGTAAAAGGACTGTTCTATTCCGTGTCGCTCACTTGTTACTACGGGCAGATCAAAATGTGGATTGAAGCCAGTGAGGTTTTGGGAGATGGGTTAGGCTGCAAGACAGCAGTGTGACACAGCTGAGTCACACACTCACAGGCTGATCTTCTCGGCTTTATTTTACTAAAATGGGATCATACTATGTACGACCCAATTTATTCAACTATTGGCTATTGAGGGTCTTCACTTTGTTTCCATATTTTGCTACCATGGCCACACCGCAGTAAATATCACTGAAATTTAGACAGATTTCTGGGTGAGCAGTCGAGGCTGATGTCATGAGGCACAGAAGGCATGGTGCTTAGTTTAGGGACCATAAAAGCATTAAGGACCCGGCAAACGTTTTAATCTTTAATTTCTTTTAAAATTAGAAGGGAAAATGAATAAGAACATGATAATGATGAATCCAGTCTGGATTACAGTCACTTTCACATTAACACAGTTGACAGCTCTCAGCTGTCAGCACAGAGCCCGACACAGGGCTGGAACTCAGGAGCCGTGAGATCATGACCTGAGCCAAAGTTGGATGCTCAACTGGCTGAGTCATCCAGGTGCCCCTGTATTTTTTATTTCAATAGATATTTCAGGAATGCTTTCTGAAGGCCTGTAACAATTTCCATTTTTACCAGAAATGGTAAAAATGAAGGTATCCTTTTGTCTTGGGCTCATCAGCAGTAGATATTATCACTCTTAATTGCCACTCTGATCGATGTCAAGTGGTCACTCACTGCTACTTAATTTGCATTTCTCTCACCAAGAGAGAGATGGGAATTCTTTTCCATAAGCTCACGGGCCATGTAGACACGTTCTTCAGTGAGCTGTCCAGTCATCGTATTTGCATGGTTTCTATTTATCTGAACTGTTTACATCTGTCTTAACTGCTGCAAACATTACCTGCCAGTTAATTATTCACAGAGTGACACTGTTCAGAACACATGTACAAGCTTTGGATTTTTACATATCCTAAACTGCCTGCCTTGGTTAAGATGTCACCCCAAAGCCTCCTTTGCACATCGAGTCTCCCCTGTTTTCTTATAGAATTTTCAAGGTTTATTTTTTTACGTGTAAGTCTTTGATCCTAGTTAGCTTTACATTTAAACTTTGAGAAACAATTATTATTTTATTTATTGTCACAAATCTGAAAAAAAAAAAGATGTAGGCTGAACACAGAATGGAAAGAAGGGAGTTCGTGCAATGTCTCTGGAGTTATTTGCTATTATAAAAAGAAAGAAGTGAGTTAAGTCACGTGTTTTCAAACTGGGTCCATTGGAATCCTGAGGCTCACAGTGGTTCTTTGGAGACTTCTATAAAAGAGAGGAATATTTCCCCAAACAGTGAGGATTTAAGCTTCATACAAATCCTGTCAATTACTGGTGTACTTTATGTGTCAAGATTTCACCTATGATTTTGTTTGAGGGGGGAAAATGTCTTAGAAAAAAACAACAACCCTGGATTCTATTATTATTATTATTACTCTTCTTATTATATGATTTTAGAAAAGAAATCAAAGAAAGGAAAAAAAAAGAGAAAGAACAAAAGTGGGAAAAAGCTTCTACACTATCTCCATAGCAATGGTATGAGGTGGGTAACATTCACCTCAGAGACAGATCCGGGTTTTCCAGGGCCTGAAGTTAATACATTTTGGGAGGTTTCTTATAAAAGAAAAATAATATTCAAATACAAATGAGAATGTAGGTATGAAAATGGGCTCTGGGAGTGCACTTGTAAGTCATTTCTAGACCGGGATGCCGGCAATAAGTTAACAATACACAGAAATGACTGCAGGCCACATAGATACAGTCATTAAACCCAAAGCTACTATATCCCCAACTCAACTTCCCTTCATCCAGGTACCACAAATGCTCGGGGCTGCTCCGAAGCTCCCCAACGTGCCACGGAGGAAAGTCAGAGTGAAAAGAGACTGGGCCTCTTGCCACTAAGGCACTCTGCACGCTTTATGTGAACCTATGTGGACATACCCTACGCAACCGAGGGCTCTGCAGCCTGAGCTCTGTTCGCTTCGGAGTGAATTCCCAGTTTGCAACTGAAGAAACCAAGGCTCAGAAAGATTTAGTAATTCACCAAAGTCACACAGCCTGTCACTTCTCACAGGTGCCTCACCTCGGGTCATCTTACACCTGCTGTCCAGCATGGACTCTTACTGTCTTGTCTGCTTTTTGCAGCGCTTTTTAACCTCTCAACAGTTCAAATGTCTCATGGAAAAAATATATTGACTTAAAAAGAAGAAGAAAAGAGGGAAAAGATACCTGTCTACTTTAAACGATAAAAGCCTGCTGTGGGTGGGGAAGCATTCGTACTGATAAATGAGTTTAGATAATTAAACCTGTATGCGGCTGGACGGTAGCCATTGTGCCAGAGAATTCTAATTAGACATCACTCCTATGGTAAGGCCATTTCGAAAATTAAGATATCTATGGGAAAAGCACTTGATAGTCATTTTTCACTCTTAGGATTTCAAAGCACATATGGACCTGAGCTCCCTGAAATTCTGAAAAAAGCTTCATAAGGAGATGCCATGAAGTTGGCTCTCCATCAGAAGCACGTCCATTATCGGGGCTACAACTGTATTATCCTGCCTGATTTTTCTATCACTCACCGGGTCCCTGGATGATTTCATCTAAATCGCTAGTGACTAAGTCAGATCCCTCACACACGGCACCTAGCGTTGTTCATTTCTTTTCCCTGGGCAAACACGGAAAGGCCAAGCTCATTTTAATCATTAAACACAATATAAGAAGGATAGAAAATATTCTTTTAAAAAGTTCTGTGCATTCCAAGATCAAATAGAAGTATATCGAGTGTAACCGAAGTTTTGAATAATTCATGCTCTGTTCACCTTACCTTACTGTGCACAATTGAAAATTGGCCATATTGATTTCTTGCCCAATATACAGTGAAACCTCATTTATCTGACATCATTTGGGAACGAGCTGTTCATAGAACCACAGAATTTTAAAGCTTGAGAAGACCTTGGAGTCATCTCATCTATTTCCCTCATTGTAAATAATTATCATAATTATAACAACGACTACTCAAGCTGCTACTGTGCATTATACTCTTTGCGGAATCACAATGGGCCATCGGTTTTTCATAGTATTCCTATGAGGTACGTATTACTCTTTCTAGTTTACAAACAAAAAACCCGAGGTTTGGAGAGATTAAAATAATTAAAGGAGACATAGCTTAAAAGGGCTGAAGCCAGGACTGAATTTAAGTCCATGGCCTCTGTTCTTAGCCATTATATCATGCTAGCTCTAAGGGTCAAACGTGTCAGAATCTTACTCACCCCAAGTCACCCACTTATTCAATGTCAATTACTAGACCAGAACTTGAGTCTCCCACCTATATGTTATCGCATTCCCTCCGTCTGATACAAACTTTAACATAATTGGATCTTTAACATAAATGAACTGATGAACTACTCTCATTCCTTCAAGCACTAAAACTCATTTTATTTTAAATATTTTCAGTGAAAATCATTCTGAAAGTTATTGCATAGTTTTCTGCCTCTCTAATCATACTACATTAAATATAATTGCAATTTCTTGCTGACTCAGGTTTCATAATTACCTACATCAATCATTGGATTATGTTGTAACAACATGAAACCCTCACCAAATGATCCCAGCAAACTTTGTTTCATTGGCTTGGTAGTTTCTCTTCTTATAAGCTATGAATCTTTACTGTATTATTACTGGGGATGCCATGCTGAAAATTCTGACTGCACTTCTTGTCCAGACACACAGAAATAAGATTACTCTTAAAACGTTATGCGTTGGGAAGCAATACCAACAGGCTTGTTTACACTGAGTGTTCGAAAAATGAAACAAAACAAATCTGACCTCTAGGTTAGAGTCACGATTAAGCCTTGTTCTCTAGTATAAAGTGGAGCTAGCCAGAGGAGGCCAGGCAGCGGGCCACGAAAACAAAGGAATTGGGTGTGAAAGGTCTCAGAGGCCGCAGTGTGATTCTACCACCACAGGATGGAGTGACTGGAGTCCAGATGGAAGGTCTGCAAGCAGGAGTAGCTGAGACCAGAGACAATCAGGGACCAGGTTTCAAAACAAATTGGTGCTTTAGCTTAAGGACTTGAACTTAGTCTGAGAGTAATGAGTATTGGAAGGAGTTTAAAGAAAACCAGATGCAATGATCAAATTGTAGAAAAGGTTCCCTTTGGCCATGATTGGAAGACTGCTCGTGAGAGAGCTAACACTGTGGTCAGGGAGACCAGCTCGAAAGCCTTGTCGGTTCTGAAAGAAGATCCTCTCAGTAGAAATCAGTATCCTTACTTCCGTAATGAGAAGGGAGGAATGGTCAATCCCAGACACCACGTCCAGCTGTAAAACTCTGTAATTCTGCGGCTTATGATTTGTCCTCAAAACATGGTCAGTGCTATGCAAAGAAAAACAAGTTTTGACTTGGTGTAATGAACTTGATCTCTACTTGACTACAGCTGGAAGTTGATACTGTCCCTGCACTGGAGTCATAAAGCAACTGTAGTTGGCTATTAAGGCTGTTCTGACCTTGATTTAGCTTCCCAGTCTGTACAAATGTGGAGATTTATGTTACGGGGGTAAGACACAACACGGGTCTGCATTCCAGAATCTCGATTTGGTGAGTTATCTTGTGATACTCTGAGATTACCCTGGAGGAGGGCTGGTGAGCAGGCATACCATTGTTAGTCCTGGACTCTGACACCAGAATGGTTTGCCTCTTGGCTGGCTCCCTGATTTATGCACTCTGTAAGCTGGAACTCAACCCTTAACCTATAGCGGCTCAGCTCCCTTATCTGCAGAACGGGGTATGTGGTAATATTACCTCTTGGAGGGTTCTGTGAAGAGTAAACATTTAGACAGCCCTGTACTTACTGAGCTCTTTATAAGTACTAGCTATGATTATCTCAGCTTTTATCTTCCCAAGGGCAAGGCGAAAGTGGAAATGAAACAGATGGGTAAAATACTACTAGGATGAGAATTTAGCTTATATACATATGTGTGTATATATGTGTGTGTGTGTGTGTGTGTATATATATATATACACATATATATATACATATATATAAGCTAAATGTATACACGTGGGTATATATATGTATTTTTTAGAAATATATGTATATGCATGTATTTTTTAAACAGCATATTCACTTATAATTCAGATCTAATTTGTAATCAGTCTTAAATAGAAGATATACTCTAGGTAACCTAAGATCAACATTAAACCCAAAGTAGGTATCATTCACCTCTGTAGAAGCTCTGTTGAGAGATATAGCTCACTATCCTGGAAGAAAACAGAACAATTTTAAAGAATTTTAACTGTTGCAAAGTTCTTTACACTGAGCTTCAGACCCCTGTAATTTTTAGCCAGGGATCCTAATTCTTCCTTTTGGATACCCAGAAGAAGCCAAATAACTTCTTTCTCATGCTATGGCCTATTTTTAATTTAATTGTATGATTCTTTGAAATTAGCTTAAGATTTAATCCTCATTAAATATACGGAGTTCCTAAGTGCTTTGGGTATCAGTTACTTGTATGAAGCATGAATAGTAGGTACCCCGTAAAGTAGTTCTCGATTACCTCCCATTGCCCCATAATTCCACCCCAGGCCTCCTCCATGGTTGGTGTATTTTCCTCTAAAATAATCCTTTCCTTCTTCTAAGATTAACACCCCTTACCACCAATAAATCTTTAATTAGCTTCACTTAGTTCTTTAGTAATTTGCCAGAGAGATAAGTGATCTGATAAGCTAATTCACATCATCATGTGAATGGCTCAATTTTCCTCAGACCTTTTTTTGAAAGGCTGTATTTGGAGGGCAAAGGACTCTTGCTCACTGCCGGGAAGTTTCAGGCACTGAGGGATACAGCTGAAGGGGAATTTTTATAGGAGAGAGGCTCCCACCTAGCAAACTATGGCTAAGGCATACAGGGCCACGTTGTGAGGGGCTCAGTACCTTGAAGACCCAGTGTCAGGCTAATAGTCATGGGAGAGTGGAGGCAGCCTGGGGAGATTAGCAAGAGATGGAAGGAAATAGATTCATGGGCCATCTTTTCTCACCGTCTATTTTCAACTCACCAACTAAGAAGGAAGATGGATATCTAGAGAGGATAATTAGGGAAGAAGAAAAATACATTCCCTCCATTAACTTTAAAGCCTTTAGTTGACGAATTCAAGTAGAAAAGTTAAACTATCCAGGAAAAAAAGAAAACCTGCCATAAGGTGATATCAGACTTTTTAGTTGAGAATGACTATTTGTTTTTACTCTGTTTCCCCCTGGACACATCAAAAATATACATTTCTGTAAAAAAAATTCAAAGATTAATTTTTACTGACTTAGTAACAGCACTACTAGCACTATGGAGACAGTTGGAAATAGTCTGAAAAAGATGTGTCCTTCGAGTCTTGCAACAAAGAATTTTTCCTTAGTCAACACCACATTTTCTTCAGCACCCTTAAACCACTGCTTGACTTTACGCTACTTGGATTTTGATTTTCTTATGCTGACCATTGTTTGTCTCTTTTGTCTTAAATCCGGCTTTCGTCATCTTGAGGAGTCATCTGTTAAAACGTCCGTTGGGGCTTATGCACATCTTTGTCCAGAAAATCGGAATCAAAGGGTCATTACTCACTCACTTTCTTGGGACATTTATAGGTGTCTCTGAAGAAACTTCTCAAAATTCATATCAGAAAAAATAATGAAAGAAAAAGAAAAAAAATGTATTCGAAAAGTCTTTTATCTGCACCGTAGCATGCTATCTGCAGTGTTAGGTACTATGAGTAGGAGGAAAAGAGAATAGATTTTAAAATTTACTTTAAAATTCCTTCATTTTACATTGAATCTATTGGCAGAATCAAAGTATAAACTCCCAAACCAGTCCAAAACTGTACAACACGGATTTCTGGACCCCTGCAAAACTAAAAAGACATTACGGGAGACACATACATTTCTGGAAAGTGTTTAAAAGTTTTAATTTTTATCTGTAATTGAATGAAAATCTCACCTGATCTAGAACATCACCCTATAATTAGGTCGTGCCTACACTGTGTCTGCACTGGAGATTTCTTTAGTGTAAAGCTATGACATCTGTTGTAGACTCATTAAAAAATGGGGGAAATGGCCTATCCTAGATAAGTAAGGTCACATTCTAGTATTTTCTGGAGAACCTGCTTGATAATAGTTAGTAGCACGTTTACATCGAGAATAAATGCTTTGGTGAAACACTGTGTCACAATAACTTAATGTTGATCATTTGGAATTAGTTTTTTCACTGGGTTTATATTTTTAATTTTTTCTTTTATGATTTTATAAGAGCCATAGCATAAAAATTCATCAACAGCTTTTTGCTGGTGAATGCTTCAGTAACAGAGTAATGAAAATAATTTACTTCACCACTGCAGGTATGCATATATATATATTTTTTTTACTTATTTGAAAAACACTAGCAGCAAGTGTGGAGGTCTGAGGCCACCTATCAGGAAGGCATACGGGGGTCAAGGCTGGACTAGAGGACCAGCATGTTTTTCCAAGTGTGGGAGTCTAGGATGCAAAGAACTGGCTGAGAGTTGTGGACGATCAGAGAAGGAGCTATCTGTGTGGGCTGGCTGGGCTTTTAATGGAACAAGGCACACAGGAAACTGGCCGAATCTTCTGGGAAAAGGCTGGACTTGGAGAGAGGAGAAGAAAAGAGGAAAGGGTGTATATTCCTGGATATGTGGTTAAGACTGGACTTCTGTGGGACTTTAGAAGGAAGGACTTGACGGGAAGGAGGCCTCATCTGCAGAAACAGGCCATAGACAGTTGGAGGTCATTGCTAAGGCCTGGGAGGGAGCAGGAGGCTAGAGGGGCCACTTCGGATCTTGACAAGGAAATTGATTGCAGTGGGTGGTAGCTTAGGAACTTGAGTGTACTGGCATCGAAGGAGACGCTGTAGAGACAGGGGGTGCAGTCACAGAACACAGTCCTATCGAAAGAGCAGGAACACAAGGACCAGGAAGTGGCAGCCTCTTTGGCTTTCTTCCTAACATGGGTTAAAATTCTGTATTACTTGTTTGTTTGTTTGTTTTTCTCCAACTAGAAAGTAAGTTCCATAAGGGCAGGGACATTGTATTTACTCACTGGCGTGTTCCTAGGACCTGTGCGTGGTTGAGGCTAATAAATATCTGATAAATGAGCAAATAGATAAAAATATGTATGAATTTACACAGATGAATAATAAACTGGAAAGAAATTTCAAAGAAGGAATTGATTTTTAAGAGGCTCAGAAAAGAAACACGAAACTGTAGTCTAATCTTGCAAAACGTCATACGATGTAATAATTAAAAAAAGTTATCTCAGGTAGCCCAGTTCATGCCTGGGTGAATCCTATAAATTCTCAGATTTTCAGATAGCTGCTCCTTCCCCTAGTGAGGTGAATGCGTGTGGGCCTCTCTCTTCCCGTGTGGTTATCTGCTTATACCCTCCGTGTGAAATCTATAAGCAAGGCTACTGGAAGTGACGTAATCAATGGGATGATAAAGGAAGTTAGAAAATCCTTTTTTTTTCCTAGCAAGGCCTGTCTTTAAGCCTGTTACAATATCCTGCTGGAGTCTGAGAGAGCCTATTTTTGCCGATGGAAGGTGGATGTTATCTGCCTGTTCTATTTGCATTCCTAGCTCAGCGCCCTGCTCCTCCCCATCCCCCACCCACAGACAGATGCTTTGGGATAACTGGGGGAAGTCCTGATAGAGACCCAAGGGGCCAAAGCACATTAAGATATTTCCAAAAAAACTTTACTTCCGTTACACACTCAAGACTAGAGCTTCAGGGGAAGTATGAACTAACCCTAACCCTTTATTTGTCCACCAGCATGGACACCAAAGAAACTGAATAATAATTTTCCAGCAGTGATCCTAGATTTAAGGAATTTTTTTTATACCTCCCTCTTCCCTTTAGAAATGGTAGTGCACTAAAGCTGGAGGAAATCTTAGTCTTTCAGATTATCCTGTGCAGCTCCTCGTTCCACAGGCGAGGAGAGGGAAACCCCAAGGCGGCAGGCGGCATGCTGAATGCCAGTCACTCGAGACTGGAGCTCAGACTTCCAACTCTATTTTCCAGCTACACGTAACTTTTTTCCACTGGGCCTTTTAATTTCTACTTTTTTAACTAGTTGATCTTAGCGATGCTCTGGCCACCTGTGGTCCGTAGGTCTTCACTAAGCAAGAGGTTGGTATTTCACACCCCACTGGATATTTACTAAGTGCTAGACTTGGGACGAGGTGCTGAGAGGTGAGCCGGGCCCTCGGGAGATGGAGAGGCCCCAGGCTGGCTAGTGCCCACTGAGCTGGTGCTATGGGGTTTACGTAACCAAGGGGGTGTCATGGTTCGTAGTCTGTATGCCTGAAATCTTTAAAAACCCAACTTCCTTCTGTGTAAGGGAAAGCAAAGCAGAAGGAATCACGGAGAGGTGCTGGAGGTATTTCCGGGTCAGGACATAACAGAGCTAACCTCTCATCACCTTGGCTGGGACTGTCGGAGGAAATTATCACTTGTTACCACTGCCCTTGAAAATTCTGATTCCAGTCCTTTCTTCACCTAGAAGCAACTTTAAACTTTAAAAGTCTTATCTGTGAAATAAAGGTCTGATTTTTACGAGATCCACAGGTTCTGCATACCTGCCGAAGACTCGGGCTTTAATAATTCTCTTGGGAAACTGTCAGAGGTGTCAGTCACTTGACAAAGCTGTGAGCCTCGAAATCCCTTCGGCATTCAGAATGGTGTGACTGCTCTGTGTTTGTTCTTTGAAAGGGTACCGCAGGCTCATCCTCTGTACCCTGAGGAGGCTTGAGCCAGATGAAACTGAGCTCTCTTTTCAACAAATACCATTCTAAATGGTGACATGCCCGCCAATTTAAATAAAACCTTCCATTATTATTCAGTCTTAGAAGCTCACATCAGCGCTTCTTGAACTCGGCACCATTGACATTTGGGGCTGGAAAATTCTTTGCCGTGGGGCTGCTCTGTGTTTTGTAGGATGTTTGTCAGCACCGCCGCCTCCACCCACTAGATGCCAGCAGCACCCCTTCTCCCCAAATGTGACAACCACAAATGTCTCCAGATATTGCCAAATGTCCCCTGGGGGCAAATTTGCCCCTGGTTGAGGACCACTGCCCTACACGATGCCCCAAAATCAGGTCTGGCCTCTGTGCTGATGGGGAATTGTATCTGTAAACTGGAAAGTTCAGGGAACACTAATCTCTTTGAACCACTGAATGGCTGCCTAACACGATACCAGCGCTGTTAAGTTCTCTGAGCCTCCATTTCTTCGACTGTAAATGATGATAAAAATGAAAGGCTATCCTACTACTTAATGCCAGTTTCGGTGAAACTAGTATTCATGGTTAATGCTTATTGCCTAACTGTGTCCACAATAAATGTTGACTAATAACCACCAATACAACTGAAGCCAACAAAACTGTGACTCTAATTGGAACCACCTACCACTTTAGTAGTGCCTCTTTTACCTGATGTCACTGAGGGGATGGGGTAAAGAATAGTGATGGCAAAAACAGGAATAATGAAAGCTTATTTCTTTAAGCAGGAAGCTTAAAAGGTGTTAGCTCCTTTTGGCCTTGTCAACAGACGTCAAAAGAATTGATTCAATTTTATAAACATCTTACTTTTTGCATCACTAAAGTAGGTGTGCAGTGAGTGTAGGTCTCTCCAGTTCATTCTTCATTCTCATTTCAGGAAGCTCACCATCCCCCAGTAAACCAAATTCCAGCTCTGGCTTTGTCACTATTATCTACATGACCTTGGACATGTTACTCAAACCCCAAGGCCTGAGTTTACGCATCAGGAAAACAAGAGTGGTGACTTTTTGTCCCCTGATATTCTTACGAGAAACAAATGAGACAGTGTATGAGAAACTGCTTTAGAAATTCTCATACTTAACACAAAAATAAAGTGCTATTATTGTCACCACGATGTCACCAATATCGCCTCTGCCATTCACACACTGGATATTCTGAATGCCATTCTGGATCTTGCGTGAAAAAGTAGGTTAATACTGATAGGCGTGGAGATAGCTAAACTCTTATCAGACAGGGGCCTTATCACCACTGGGTAAGTTCTACAATTGCCTAGCGATTGGCATAATTTTCCCATGTTCAGCAATATAAAGGGACATTACGGAAATAGTCTGAGAAAAACTTTTTATCCAGCATGCATTATTTTGTGCTCTGTAGACAGCAGGTAAACCTATGTCCTCCTTGAAATCTGTAATGGTAAAATTGCCTAAGCATTAAAATTTTATTTTATGGGAATCTGCAGCCCTAACACATGAAAATATACAAATATACTTTGCCTTTATTTTATTAAACCTTGACTTCCTTGATTCCCTGGCTTTCGCTTTGAAAGAAGTTGGCAACATCACCGTAACAGCTGGATTTAAAAACCACTATTAACTCTGCTCCGGGAATAGGCTGTGATGGGAATAGTTCTAGGGAAAAGCCACGGTGTCATATTGTGGCCTCGCAGTGATATTCGACAGGGCAGAAACCTTGTCTCTCGTGTCACTGTCTGCTTATTCAGCAGGTGTGGCACACTGCCTGCGTATAGTAATATGAATGGGTGACTGAATGACTGAATGAATGAATGAATGAACAATGGGAGGAAAGAAGGACAGGATGAAGGGAGGCAAGGACTCCGTGTCGATGTGCTGGGGTTCACTTCAAAAAGCCACAGTAAATGATGGAACATATGTAAATACAGAAGATGCCGACATACTCACATTTTCCTGCAGTGTTTGATTCTAAAATGGACACGGCTCTTTGCCATTTTATGACTGGTGTGACCTTCTTATACCTTATTGCACTTCCTGTTCTAAAAGGAAGTTTCAGACCTGTGGCCTGACTCTGTTTTTTCGGCTCATCTAATAGCTTCCGGACAGCTACTGAATTATGTGATATGTTTGGGGTTCATCCGATGTGTCATTAAAAAGAACAAAAGCCTGGAAGCTGTTCCTGTATTTTGTTATGTGGCAGAATATTGTTCTGTTCTGACTGGTATAGCGGTGGACTTGCATATGGAGTGGATTCTCCAGCTGTCCCCTACGCCCGTTCTTACGGGACTTACACACCCTCTATCTGCCCTCTCCCATTCCTGTGGGTCAGTGTGGGCCCCTTCAACAGTGAAATAGAATCGATATTACAAGAGTGAGTCTTCCCTTGATAAGAAAAGAGAAAAAGCTGGTGTGTGTTTGTAGGAGAGACTGTGAGTGAGAATGAGAAGCTGGTAGAGATAGAACGACAGTCTTTAGTGTTTCAGATTCTTCCTGGGCTCTTCTCTGCCCATGTGTCAGGAATGACCCTGCATCCTTAGGAAGCCCATCGAAGTGGCCGCAGCACAAAGAACGATACGTTCATGGCAACCAAAACCAAGACTGACAGAGTTTTGCGTTGCAGCCATAATGCCTGTAAACAAGGAAGCCTGACTTTGTGTTTCCTCTATCCCTCAACATATTTCTGAGTTCAGCTACAATTCAGGTTGTGTGACCACTTCAAGCACAATGATAGCTTCCCGCCTCAAACACCTGCCTCTCCGTAGACCCTCCTGGGCTCAAAGGGAGCCATGCCCAAGGGCGACCAGGAAGGGTGTGAGAGTTAATAGTCTTCACAGTCCACCCTGAACCAGCAGGAGCAAAAGCAGTGAGTAAATGCCCACAGCAGTGCCATGAACCAAAACATTTCTCAGAGACTCCCCAGGAGGACTGACCTCTGGCTGATGACAGCAGTCATTCACTTATCAATCTATCTTTTATTGTCTTTCTCCCAACCTCGTCTCATTATTTCTCTCCTGCAGTTGGGCTTTCTGAGATAACCTCCCAAATAAACTACCTCCAGCCAAGTCCTAGTTTTGGGAACTGCTTTGGGAAGAACCAAAATTATGACAAAAGTCACTTCCTGTCACTAAAAGACTTCACAAGGGCACTAGCCGGTTATGTGGCCAACACCTCACTGACTCATGCGCCTTCTTAGTCTCATCTGACATCAAAGAATAAGAAGATTCGGGCCATTAGAACTTCAATTCCACTACATAATGTTGTATCTGAGGCTACTTGGCTAAAACTAGCTATGGTCCTAAAGCAAGACTCTTGGAATACATCTTGAAAACCCAATGGGAGTTTGCATTATTTGGGGAGACTTTTATACAGTATATATACTTCTCTTTGTGAGAAATGTTATATATGTGGTCAAATTTTAGGAACTAGATTTGCATACAAATGAAGAGTAACCAAAAAGACTTACATTGCACTCCATTTCCAGTTTTGCAACTTTCTAAATTTTAGGGCCTTGGGTATGATTTCTAAATTTTTTTTTAAAGTTTGTTTATTTATTTATTTTGAGAGACAGAGAGAGAGAGCACAAGTGGGGTAAAGACAAAGAAAGAGGGAAAGAGACGATCCCAAGCAGGCTGTGAGCTAACAGCACAGAGCCCAACACAGGGCTCGATCCCATGAACCTGAGCCAAAATCAAGAGCTGGACGCTTAACTGACTGAGCCACCGAGGCACCCTGATTCCTAAACTATTTGAACCTTGGTATTATGAGCTATAAAATACGAAAAGAAGTACCCATCTTGCATAATTCACAGAAATCAGAAGTGCACGGTATTCTCTTGGTGCCCAAATGACAGGGAAAACTTAATTTATAGCTCATATTTTAAGGGAATAAATATAAGTACATATCAAACAAAAGTCACCTGCCCCTCACAAAAACGCTATTTGAAAACGTCTTCATTTTACCTCTCACCACGTTGACCTACTGGTGGGAGAACACTAGTGAGCATGTGACTCCCATGTTCACCAGTTGGGCTACGTTTTTCCACGATGCTTGAACTCCAAGAAGTTTCCACTTCCATTTAAGTCTAACTGATTTGGTGAAGACATACTGAAATACATCTTAGAATGTATTGACCTATATACTTCAGGTTCGAACTCTTACTTATGGTCCAGGCAAAAATTAAATTAGCCTTTAAAAACATCACCTTGTCAGGCAATGTACACTAAGCCATTATTAGCTATTCTGGTTGATTATATATTTTTCTTAAATATGCCATTTGTCACTGATTTAATCCCTGTGAGTGAAACTTTACCTCAGGTTTGGTATCTATATTCCAGACAGGCTGATTATGGGATATTTTCCATAGAGTACTAGAACAAGGAAGCATAGAAACTATTTAGTTTTTCCCTACCTCCTTAGCTTGCAAGTAAAAATAAAATTTAAGAAAAAGTCCAAAAGAAATAAAGTTATTTGCCCAAAGACACATTGCAAATCAGAATAAAAACCAAGTCAAGAATCTGAATGCCTCTCTTCTGTAACACTTTTTAACAACATTTTCTAAAGCATGTTTTGGGGAACACTGGTCCCTTGAGATCCAGTAATCCCTAGACCTCCGAGAAAAGGTTTCTGTTATAAAATAATTTGGGGAAACAAGGCATATATTGGAATATATTAAAAAATCCTTAAATTGATGTAGTTATAAAATACGCTTACTGAAGTAAATTGGTCACAGAAAATTTCTTTTCTCTCCATGTATCTTATTAACATAATCATCTATGGTTTTGTTTAAAAGTACAGCCCTATTAAATCAAGATCTTTCAGGATAAAGTTCAAGGACTTAAGGTTAAGATAACCAACTTTTTATCAGCTCACCTACCTGTGTCCCCTGTCAGTCCTCTATATGGTCTCTACATACCCAACGATTTCAGGCCTCCCAACGTGTCTAGTATCTCAATTCTCTGGGATACATGGGGTGTACTTCCAGGCCTTCAACAGTGGTTTTTATTCTTGCCTCGCTTTCTCTGTCTGTCTTTCTAGATCTATCTCTATCTCTTTTATACACACAAACACAAGCGACCTCATTTACTATTTAGAATGCCTAGGAGAGCATGTTTTCTGTTCCTTTTACCTTGAAAATAACACTACATCGGATATATGTCCCAGATTCTCAAATTTGTATAAGAATATGTCACGTAAAAAAATAAAGCATTAGGATAAACTATGCCTGGATATATTCTGTCCCCTGTTCGTTGCTCGCATGCCTGCCGGAAATGCCAGTTTAAGGGATCAGCAAGGAAGCTGCCCATTCCCGACGTGCCCTGTGGAAAGAATTCCACCAACAGAGTAGAAAGAGGCTGAGCATGAAAGCCTTCTGAAAGCCATAGGAGCCACATTAGTAGGTGAAGGAATGAATAGTTTCATGTCTGAGAATTTTCTGGAAAAGTTTTATAAATCTTGTAGGAAGTGTAGAATTTTCCAGAGTATCAAATGCTCTTGACAAGTTTTAGGAAACAGGAAGCCTGTGTGGCTAGGAGTGGGTGGAAACACTGATATCAAATGCAGGCCCTTCTGTTTCATTCCACCATTTTTCCTCCATGGTGGTGACATATGAGAGGGCCTGTATCCTAGCAATTTAGAGGATATAACCTAATGGACAGAGTATGAAACTGGAGCCATGAAAAAGAGAGGCCTAGGAGATGACACACACAGGTGTGTGATATCTTCCTTCAAAGTACAGTGTTTAAAGGGCAATTGTGGTAAATAAAATCATTCTGCTGAGGAAAAACAGCATAAAGTAGAAAGCATCTCTTGCTCCATTTGATTTGATGCTGTACAGGGAGCTATAAGACATGTTATGCCTATAGAATCTCCACCTCCTGATCTTGAAATACTACAAAAATACTTCCACATTCCAGACACATCTTCAAACGCTTTACTGACTGCCAAGGATTTGAGTTCATGAAAAAATTAACTGAGTTTTCACACCCTGGATTCCGATACCCCTAATATTTTGTTGCAAAATATAGTCACTGAATTCTTGAGAAAACAGCGAGGAAAGGAAGCCAAGGAGAGGGGAGCATGGACTCAAAAAAGTGAAGAGATTTGAAATTTTAAAAATAGCCCATGAGCTAAAATAGCACCTGAAATCTGGGGAATCTGTAGACATGAAAGAAAGGCTCCCTCCAGCGGGAAAATAGTGACCAAAGGTGACCTTCTAAACACTTCATGATTCTTGTCTCGCCATGAAATGCTTTCTAATTTCTGCTGGAGTAACATAGTGGGGATGTGCTTGATTTTATGAATTTATTCTTCTTTAAAATAATCACAGAATACAGCTTTCTATCCGTGGTAGGCAGAATAACGGACACCCAGAGATACCTACTTTCTAATCCCTGGAACCCATGAATCTGTTACCTTACCTGGAAAAAGGGACTTCACAGGCACGACTAATTTAAGGATCTTGGGGTGGGAGTTATTCCGGATTGTCTGGATGGACCCAAATAAACAGAGGGTTCTTATGAGTGAAAGAGGAAGGCAGGGCAGTCAATGGCAGAATTACGTGATAAGAGAAAGATTGGACCAATCACTGCTGGCTTTGAGATGGAAGAAAGGGCCCCAAGCCAAGGGATACCTGGGGCCTCCAGAAGATGGAAAAGACAAGGGATTGATTCTCCCTTGGAGCCTCCAGCAAAAATGCAGCTGCTGTTGACACCCTGATTTTCACCCAATGTGACCCATTTCAGACTTCTAACTCCCCAAACTGTAAGCTAATACACTTGTGTTGTTTTAAGCCAATAGGCTTCTGATAATTTGCTATAGGAGCAGGGGGAACAACACGCGTGCTTTGGTGACTTGTTTGCTTTGTTTGCACAAGGTCTCTTTGAAAGGATGTCGACCATGGGCGTTATCAGAGCCTCTGATAAAGAAACCAAAGCACAACATCTAAGGCTGGAAAAAAGGCTGGCCTCTTTTGTTCAGTGCTGGGCATCTCCGTGTTAATGAGATTTATAAAAATACTTGAGAGAGCACACCGTACATACACCTCTGCCCACCTGAAGGACTGGAGGGAAGTCTCTGGAATAGAAAAGCATCAGCCCTGTCACAGGGGTGTTCTTCCTACGTTCGTGCGTGCGTGAGCTGGACGGCCTCCTGCCTTCCCTAACCGGCTTCTCTCCCTCGTCGCTCACGTTCTCTTTTCCTTTTTTCTAAGCTCTTCTTTGTGTTCTTAAATTGACCCTCCCATGGAACCAAGCTCAATTTTGTTAGTTCTTTTTATCTACCGAGTTTCATTTCTCTTACCTTCAGTGTATTTCCATTCCTTCTTCAATTATGAAACGCTACAGCCATAGAATAGATATTTTACAGTACCTGGGCATTTTGTGTGCTTACTTTTAATAGCTACCAAAAATGAAATTTGATTTTAAGAAATTGACATACATATGCACTTAAAAAGAAAAAGCTCAGAAAAGTGTCAAAACAAATAACAGTGGTTATTTCTAGATAGGGATGCAAAGGGTTTCCTATATTTTCCTTTTTTATTCTTTCCAATATTTTCCCTTTACACATCTCATCTTGAAAAAATATTTTGCTAAAGAGAAAATGTCTTTTTTTTTTTAAGACAATAAGATGACCAGAAAAAAAGAAAACCTATCTGCTAATTCTATTCAATCTTACACTGAAATCTTTTTTAAGGACTTGAAATCTTAAGTTTCCAGATCTGAATTGAGCATTTTAACAAAGAAAGAACCAATGCCAGATATGCTGGTAGAGACGCCCTTGTTCCATGCTGTGCTCTTATTAAGATGCATGCAGGACGCCTGGGTGGTTCAGTCGGTGAAGCCTCCGACTTCAATTCAGGTCATGATCTCACAGTTTGTGAGTTCGAGCCCCGCATCGGGCTCTGTGCTGACACCTTGGAGCCTGCTTTGGATTTTGGGTCATCCTCTCTCTCTGTCCCTTGCCCGCTCACACTCTGTCTCTCTCTCTCTCTCTTAAAAATACATAAACATTAAATTTTTTTTAAAAAAGATGCGAGCAATCAAACCCTCGTTCCCATTTATTGTCTTTCTTGTGCATGACAGCTTTCTGCCGTTGACTTACACTTGCTTTCTACACTCGTTTTGCCTCTCCAGTGCTACATATATTCTTGTGTATTTTAGAAACTATTTTCCTGACATCAGTTAATTGATTTTTTATGCCTTGTTTGAACTTCATCTCTCACAGTGGCTCCCATTTGCCACTTGTCATCGCGTTGATATTTTGATTCCATTTTCCACATACGCATCACTCATCCGGAGCACAGAGAAGACGTGACGGGAAGTTCGCCATGACCACTCTGCGGAGCACTTAAGAGCCCTACAGGCGAGGCTGCTCTAGGGCCTTAAGAACAACTCCTTGTGAATGCCGTCACGTCCTATTTCACAAGTTTTCTTTTTAAATGTCTCAGCAGGACTGATTCCAAATCTGAATAAAATGCCTCGTCTCTTTATAAAATTTTTCTTAATGTTTGTTTATTTTTGAGAGAGATAGAATGCATCTTAACGGGGGAGGGGCAGAGAGAGAGGGAGACACAGAATCCGAAGCAGGCTCTAGGCTCCGAGCTGTCAGCACAGAGCCCGATGCGGGGCTCGAACTCACGGACTGTGAGATCACGACCTGAGCCGAAGTCGGATGCTTAACCGAATGAGCCATCCAAGGGCCCCCCTTTTTAAAAAAAATTTTTTTTTTTTTATAGATGCATCACCTCTTAAGGTTGTCTGAATACAAACGTTTGTGGGCTGAATCCAGCATAGAGAACTAGAGGGAAGAAAATATTTGTAACTAATGACTCGGAGTTTGCAAATCGTAAACTTACATGCATGCTCTTTAATGTCTGTGCTATGCCTTTATGACTAAAACGAACGACACTAAGAATACGTATATACGCTAACATACATATGTAAGTCAAGTGGAGGATTCTTACACACACAGCACCTGAGTGTGGTTTTGTACTTTAGCAATACAGGTGTCTCCGCTTTTCAAAAGCTTGTGCGATGCCACTTCGCTTTTGTGAAAGCCCTGCATTAGTACCTGTTCTCACTAATCAAAAGAAATCTTAAGAGCATTTTTGCTTCTATACAAAAAAAAAAAAAAAAAAAAAGCAAAAAGCTGAAACAGCATTCGGCATTTGTTCTGTTGTGAGCCCTTCTAAAGGCTGTGCCTTCCCTGAACGGCGAAAGCGGCTGTCTAGCACCTTCCCAGGGAACCACACTCAGCTTCCCAGCATCCAGCCACCAGAGCTTGGCGCTGTATCTGTGAGCACCTGGGCTTTGGTCTCGATGTGTCTAGTGCTCGTGTTAGCAAGATAGGTCTTAAGGTAGAAAAAAAGCCTAAGGGAAGTTATTTTGCGGGTCTGGGGGACACTCAGACAGTTTCCGGTGTAAATTAATGTCAATGGCTTCTTCCCTCTATGCCATTTCAGCTGAAGAAAGGCCTCATAGGAACACTTTGCTCTCAGAGAGTGGGGACACCTGCATGGGTTAAACCCGAGCCGACCTCGGAAAGCTGGATTTGCAAATCAACCTTAAATTCGTTCTGTTTCCCTGATGCTTCTAAGTGGAGTTTTAATATTAGCCCCTAATACTGTTTTGCAATTAACCAGCATTTTAACACTGAAGTGAGCATTAAACTAATGCTTTAACACTTTTTTAATTGAAAAGATTAAGACAAAGCTAATTAATTTGTAAACTGTACATAGTGAGTCATTCTGCGTCTATGATTAATTTGTTCTTTTGTTGTTGTTCTACACATGAGCAGGTTTTAAAAAAGTACAAAACATATGATTAGCAGTAGATGATTTTTTATCAACCCCTGGAAATATCTGTTTGTATACTTTTTGCAATCACATTAGAAGAGTTTTATTAAGTTTTCTTGTAACATTTCAAAAATTGGTGATCTCTCATTAACTTCTTGAGATTTTGTAAGTCCTCTGTTTTTGCTGTAATAACAGAAATCGAATCAGATTTTATTTTCCAGGAAGAAATTATTTGGGGCTGTTTATTTTAGGATCTATACTTAAATTTCCATTAGTTCTTCCCTGTCATTTAATTATCAGCATAACACTCCATAAGTGCTACCTTAATGTGCAAGACCTCAATATTTTTCAACTTGAAATCTATTGAACTAACTTCTAGTGAGTCTAATTTGGGCCACTTCTCTTCAAACTAGTGTCCTTGCTGTCCCCAGCACAAATAAATGAATTCACGTAATCCAACAAATATTTACTGGTGGCCAGTCATGTGCCAGGCATTACTTTAAATGCTGGGGATACAATAATGGACAAAACAGGAAAAACTTCCTGAACTCACGTAATCTACATTCTAGTTGCACATGGCACGTAATAAGGCCAATAGGTAAGTGCCTCGTACGGCATATTAAAAAGTGAGAAGTGCTATGAAGGAAAAATAAAGCAGGCAAGGGAGATAAGGAAGACTGAGGTGAGGGAATTATGGTTGTAAATGTGGCCATCAAGGAAGGTCCTCGTGAGAAGGTGACATCTGAGCAGTGACAGGGCGGATTTCCTAAAGCTTATCGTGCAGGTGCGGACACTGGGGGTGTGGCACATGCAGTGACCGGAAATATTCCTGGAATAGCGAGATATCCAGATATCTAGATATCCAGGGGAGGGGGCTGGTGAGCAAGCAGTAGGGAGGGTGCTAGAAGCCAGCATCAGAGAGGTCAAGGTTGGGGTCTCAGAGGCCATTGCCTTTGAGAAGATGTCTGACGTGACCAGGACATGTATGTAAACAGGCTCGCTCCCACTGCTAAGCTGAGATGAGACTGAGGTATGAGAGTGAGGGGGGCAGCTAGGAGGACACTGATATGGTGAGGAAGGGATAGCGGTGTCTGATCCAGAACGGAAGCGAGGGAGGCTGTGAGCGCTGCAGTAGCCGATGGACTGGACGTGGTGTGTGTGTGGTGACATCACAGATGGGGTTTGTTTGGTCTCACAACTGGAAGGAAGTGCCCATTCTCCTTTCCGCGACTGGTGTGAGTAGGTTCTCATTAGCTTATATTACCCTCTCCTTCCCTTTGCTGTAACATACAAATTCACTCGGTTTCGAGCTCACTTTTCTAAGAATCCTGACCTAATTAACCTCTTGCTATTCTAAACACTCCATTAAACTACATTCCCTGAGGCACATGGCCAGGTCGATTTTGTGACTTTGTCCTGATTAAAACTGTTTTCTAGCTTTCTAACATTATATTTATGTTACATACATGTATATAAAAGGTTGAAAATTGGAACGCCATATATGGTAGATGTCTATATGATAGAACATATACATATGGTAAAGTTTTTTAAGAAGACTGTAATTTTTTAGATACTGTTTTAGACCTGAGAAACTGTAATCTATATAAAATCTACACAAAAAATAATTGTATATGTAAAAATCTATACATCTGTATCTATCTATCTGCCCATATTACACCTTCATCTCTCTAAAACACTGCAATCTGGGGCACCTGGGTGGCTCAGTCAGTTAAGCCTCTGACTTCAGATCAGGGAATGATTTCCTCCTGGTTGCATGAGTTCAAATTCTAGCCCCGCGTCGAGCTCTATGCTGACAGTTCAGAGCCTGGACCTTGTTTCAGATTCTGTGTCTCCCTCTCTCTCTGCCTCTCCCCTCCTTGCACTCTTTCTGTCTCTCTCTCTCAAACAAACGTTAAAAGAAATTTTTAAAAAACCTGCCATCTACTAAAAGGGCTGAATAAAGAAATAATTTGTCTTACATTGTTCTTAGTGCCTCCTACAGTGTTATAATTATGACGATGGAAATGAACTAGCAACGTCTACTTTCATTGTATTTTTTCCCATTTTAGTTGTAATATGAGGATAACTTTTAATAACATCTGGTATTTTTCTTTAAAAGGAGTGGAATTTTGTTTCAGTAGATTTATTATTTTTTTGCAGGCAAAGGAGAGATCTGAGTCAGAAGCACTGTCTGTCAAAACCCTCCCCACTTCTTTTTATTTTTATTTTTATTTTTTTAAATGTTTATTCATTTCTGAGACACAGAGAGAGACAGAACATGAGCACAGAGCTCAATGCAGGGCTCACATTCATGGACCATAAGATCATGATCTGAACTGAAGTCAGACGCTTAACCGACCAAGCCGCCCAGACACTCCAAGCCCTCTCCACTTCTGACGAAGGGGCCTGATTGTTGGCCTCCACACAAAGGCTAGGAAGCATGGTGTGATTTCAGGGAAAATCAAAGATTTTCTCTTTGTCCCCAAAGAGAAAAATCCCATGACTGGTCGTTATCTTGGCTGATAATTTCTTCTCTCTGGTGGGAATGCAAATCCCACTAGGAGTAAATTAAAACATAAGTTCCAGGGGCACCTGTGTGGCTCAGTTGGTGGAGCGTCCAACTTCAGCTCAGATCATTACCTCACAGTTCCGGAGTTTGAGCCCCGCGTCAGGCTCACTGCTGTCGGTGCAGAGCCCACTTCAGACCCTCCACCCCCCTCCTTCTGCCCCCCCAATCACGCTCTCTCAAAAATAAAATAAACAACAACAACAAAAACAGGAGTCCCAGTTTTCAGGAGATTAAATCCGGATGAAAGCTGGAGAAAGCAAGAAGGTTCATGGTGCTGAGGAAAAGGGGCATCCCTACAGTGAAGAAAGAGGCCCAGGTGGCCACCTTGTATTGTCTGCTTGCTTCTCGATTTTGCCCTGAGCCGTACCTCGCGATGGGAACACAAAAACTTTCTTCGTTATGGCCTTGAGCGTAACCACTGTGGTTAAAACTAATGTTCCCCTGCGTATATGGAGTGCTCTATAGGCAACATGTATTGTCTTGTTTTGGCCTCACAGCAATCCCCAGTGAGGTGGGTAGGCAACCTTGTGTTTACTTTACAGATGAGAAAAATGAGACTTGAAGAGGGAAAGACACTCAACCGAGGCTACACATTTATTCAAAACATATTTACCATGCGTCTACTGTTTTTCCTTTTGCAGAGCCCCGTGGGGAGAAAAAGACAATTAACACAGTCTCTTTCCCTGAGGAGTCCACAATCCATTTCGGGATTGGTACAAATAACCAATAGATATTTAACATATGATTAGGGACTTCATATTTGGTCTTTTTATTTCTACTTTATTTCTCTTTACCACGGCATTTAAAAATGGAAATGTTTATCATTTATTATAAAAATAATTTATTTAAATCCAACTGAGACGCAACATAAAAATATAAAAAAAATAATATTCAAGGGATCCATAATCTCATCACCCGGTAAAAATCACTGTTACCATTTTATTTTATGTACGTATATTTTTAAACTATGAATTCTGATTTTAGTTTCATTTTCTGTATGGTATAGAGTAGGATTTTTATGTTTTCTGTGTGAAACAATAAAATAACTCTGCTCTGGCTTTGAGGGTTTCTCAGGAGGCCATTGCATCAGCACTTCCCTTCCATATGCCTATTGATGGATATTAAAATTTGCTCCTATTTTTATCATCAAAATTATGCTGTGATGAAAATCATATACAAAGCTTTGTAAATATGTCTAATTATTTCCTTGCTATAAAACTCCAGAGACAGAATTGTTGGTCAATGGTCATACTCGAGTTGAAAATGCTGGCCTCTGGAGAGTAAGGGTGTACCTTGATTTAAATTCAATTAAAGATACTTTAGGGGCGCCTGGGTAGCTCAGTCGGTTGAGCACCGACTTCGGCTCAGGTCATGATCTCACAGTTTGTGAGTTCGAGCCCCGCGTCAGGCTCTGTGCTGACAGCTCAGAGCCTGGAGCCTGCTTCGGATTCTGTGTCTCCCTCTTTCTCTGCCCCTCCCCTGCTCATACTCTGTCTTTCTGTCAAAAGTAAATAAACATTAAAAAAAATTTAAAAAAAAGATACTTTAAAAGAGAATAAAAATCCTTATATTTCCTAACGGCTAACAAATTTAACTAAGGTAATGTATAAAACTTCTCTTTATGATATTAACATGAAAATTTTCCTACTGCCTTTATTCATTTTTTTTACTTAGTTAGGGGAAAAATATCTTATGAAAGTTGAATATGGCCAAATTCTGGGATAGATCTGAATCTCTGTGATCTAAATTGTACCTAGTCCAACTAAAAGACAAAACTATAACACTTTTCTTACATTGGTGATGTGAATATTTAGTGCTGAAGATTTAGATCTGTAAAAAATATATATATATTTCTGGAATTCTCTCTTTCAGTAAAAGTGCTCCCTGGTAGTTCCAGAAAACTATCTCAAAAGATCACGTCTGAACATGGTGCAGACATTTTGATGCTGCTCAAGTAGTCACATGTTTGGCAATGGCAGCTGCGAGTAGCACGTGGTTTGTCTCGTAGGATATAATATCCATTAGGTGGTATCCCCGTCCTATATTTTTCCTCATCCAACTCATTATTTCTTCCCTCAAAAATGTGCCTGGTTTGTATCTTTCTCATTAAGACTCCTCCAAGATAGCAATCCACTGGAAAGCTTCGACAAGGAGATCACCTACCTCACGAAGCTACTGACTGTGAACGAAGACAAATAAACAAACTTTTATGTGTGTTTACCCTGATACCGGGACCTCCCGCGACATGGACTACCTATAGGCATTCTTGTTTGTTCATGCGAGGGTGAAGAAAATAGGTTAGGTTTTTTCTAAGGACAACCAACACGGCAGGAACCTAAGAAATACAAGGCTTTCTAGAACCTAATGCAGTGATTTGCCTCTGATTCTTATCTTTCTGTGGCAAAGAGCTTTCCACGTGCACAGTGACTGAATAAGTTTAGATGCTGTTAAATACTCCTATTAAACACATTGAGGAGGTAGGAGTCTGTTTTTAGCCTCTCTTTCTTGCTGGTAAAAAAATCCACTGGGCTTAGTTTAGAAACATTACGTATACATAGAAAATATGCACAACATGATACTAGCTCTTGGATAAAACTCATTAACTTACTATTAGAAAGTTACTAAATTACTTCCTAGTTTTATTACAAAATGCAAAAAAAAATGTTGTTTTAAAGGATAATTAGCTTTTTCATTAAAAAAAAGAAACCAGCTTGAGGAAGAAAGAACTCCTTTCTTAAAGAAATGTAGAATTAAAGAGGGAAATCGTTGCTCTGTGAATTCTTGGTACTGGTATCACTCTTAAATAGTGTATGAAGATCAGAACAAAAGGAGAAAGTGCTGGGTAGGGTTCAAAGAAGTATCAGGTTGGTATTCATGATGTTCTAAATGTACCACCTTTTGTCACTGACATGAAAAAGGTAGCCAGAGGGGTGAAAGACTAAAAAGGATTGGAGTTGTCTGTATGCACAGCCAGAGCAACTCACCATCTATTTGTCTAGATTCACGATGGGAGACCATGCTTCCTCTATGATTATTTTGTAAGCTGTGAGCGTGTTGCAGGAACACTTACGAAAGGTAAACATGTTGGAAATTAAGTGCTGTCGTAAAACAAAATTTATAAACATTGACGTATATCATGTATTCCATCTAATGAATCTTCTATAAATGATAATGATTGTTGTATTGTTTAGAATTATGAATTAATAATGATTCAAAATTTACAGACAGCACTTTGAAACCGTTAAACCTAACTTTTGGAGATTTTTCTCTCTTCTGTGTTGGCATCAGTTGTAATTTGACTTTGGGAGAACTTTTTTACTTCCTTTTTTTTTTTCTTACTGACCGTTTGTACTTATCTCAAACACATGTTCAACGCTGAAACAAAGACTTGGAATAAATGAGTCAAAATTTAAACTGTCCAGTTTTTTTACCCATCCACCAGCCATGGCTGGGGTGTGAGGACCTAGGGGACTCCCTTTCCTTCTGAAGTCCCCTTGGCAGTATATTTTACAGTGGCCTGCTTCTTGACCATGTCCTGTGTCCTGCTGAGGATGAGATGACTAAAACTCTTGATCTCAAGGAAATGGGGACCCTAGGTGGCTAGTGACTGAAATGATACTGGAAAGCTAAGGTAGAATAGACAGCAAGTTCACTCTGTAAAATTACACTAAATAATTACTTTCAGCTCCCATAATTGTTGTAGACTCTGGGTCTAAAGTTCTTTTGTGTCTAGCAAGAAAGCAGGATGCAGGATTAAATGCGAGAGATGGCTAGTGTCCAGGAAAAGACAAGAGCCCCAAATAAGGGTTCCTGCCCTGTATTTATTAAGATCAGAAGGCTTACAAATGTGATGAGTATGCACAGAGACAATGAATCTGTGAACATTAACTCATGGACGTGAAGGAAAGGGGGTTTTGAAGATATACAGTGTTCGGGGTTTGGGTCAATATAAAACAAAATCCTGGCGCTGGGCAGATGGTTGTTAACAGCAGACAGGAAGCACCATGTCTGTTTATCTTAGTTAGCCTAGGGGATGAGACAGATAGGGCAAGTAACCTCAGGGTTAACAAGGCACCTTTTCCTTTGTTTATTAGCTCCGCTCTGGGCAGCATCACTGCAGTGCAGTGGTCTATAGCCCTATTTACCTGTTTACCTAACAGAATCTGTTGAATTTGGAGTCATGGGAAGGAAAGAGAATAAACAGAACCTCTCCATCTTCTGGCTGGATGGAGAGAATGAAAGTGGAGTTCATTGCTTACTCAAATTGGTATGAGCCATCTGCATTAGAATATTCTAGAATCTTCTAGTGAAGCTCATTAAAATGCAGATTCCCTGAGCCTATGACAGATCTTATGAATCAGAACCCCTTGGAATGGTGCCCTGAAAACTGTACTTTATAGATTGACTCGGCTAAATTTCAAACTAAAATTTAAGAACCACTGGTTTAGAGAAAACAAAATAAAAAACAGATATACAAAGAACTGACAGACTGACAGACTGACTAGTTATCTCCAAGTTCAGTGACTGCGGCTTAACTGCTTCTTTCTTTCAGTTCCCAGAAGTACGTAGGAATTAACTTCCAGATGAAACAATCTGCAGAGAAAATCTCTGACCACATTCTAGGGAGCAGAAAAAGATTAAACTTTATATTAAAGGCTAGTTTTACAAGGAAGAAAGCAAGGAGCATTAGTGTCTTCTGCCCTAAAGTTTCTTTAACTGGAAACCTGGTTTTTCCTTTCACAACTAGACATAAACAGGCTTAAAGTATAACTAATGGGGGAAAATGATAATGACTGAATCCCATTCAGACCAAAAATATCCCACAACTGACTGATATCAAACCTTTGGTCATTTGATACAGATTAGACAGGAAAAGCACAACAAAGGGAAAAGACACAGAAAGAGAAGATTGAAAGTGTAGCACAAGCCCAGCTACTTTCCCTCGAGTCCTATGGATAAGTGGTCCTGGTAGTGGATGGAATTCTCATTCATTATATGACAAGCATTTGTTGGGAGTCGACTGCATTAGTCCTGTCCTTGATTTGGTAGGAGAAGTCAGAGAAGACATTTTTTTTAATTTTATTTTTTTTTAATGTTTATTCATTTTTGAGAGAGAGAGAGAACATGAGTTGGGGAGAGGCAGAGAGAGAGGGCGACACGGATCCGAGGCAGGCTCCAGGCTCTGAGCTATCAGCACAGAGCCTGACATGGGCATCAAACTCATGAACCATGGGATCATGACCCGAACTGAAGTCAAACGCTTAACCGATTGAGCCACCCAGGCGCCCCGACATTTTTTTTTTAACATCAAGAAACAAATACCCAGTGACTCCATTATTATTTCTTTGATAGGATGTGTATAGCATGGTGGGCGCACAGAAGGTGGGGTCCTAAATCAGACTTGGGATGACAGAATGTTCCCTGGGATAAAGGAGACTTCGACTGAGTACTAAAGAATGTGCGAAGTTAATTAACCAGAAGAGGAAGAGAAGGCACTTTGTTCTATGCAGAAGCTTGTATAAAACATTATGACGTGCTCCAAATGCTTGGAGGACAGGGAAAGAGGTAAAGGAGATCATAGGGAGACGGGCAGAAACTGGATCGTGCAACATCCTGCAATGTTAACTTACGCAGAGCTTAGATGAACGGGGTTAAAGAATTACTGGAAGGTGTTAACCTTGCGGGTGATGGCATCAGATTCTCACCTTTGAAACTTCAGTTTATCAGGTATGTAAAGCATAAACTGAAGGTTCTGAAGTCAGGAGTTGGAAGGTCTCTGCCGTTCCTCAGACTTGAGGAGAACCTGGGTGAAGACACAGCCCCCAAGAGGAAGATGGGACACAAACGTTATCCCAGAGGTAGGACACGCTGACTCTGGTGACTGATTAGATGTGGTGGTTTTAGATTGCTGCTTCAGTGACTGGGTTTGTAATGGATGGCTTATACGTATAGGTAATACAGTAGGGAAAGGAAGGCAGGATAGAATGAGGAAATGGATATAACACATAGGATACTGAGATGTTCATACATTCAACAAATATTTATTAAGTCCTCACTATGTGATGGTCACTGTCCATTAGGCATTTTTTTTAAGTTTGTTTATTTATTTTGAGAGAGACAGAGACAATGTGAGCAGGGGAGGAGCAGAGAGGGAGAGGGATTCTCAAGCCATCAGCACAGAGCCCAAATGCAGGGCTCGGACTCACAAACCACAAGATCATGACCCGAGCCGAAATCAAGAGTTGGATGCCTAACTGACTGAGCCATGCAGGTGCCCCACTAGGCAGTTTAATGGATCCAGCAAGCAGAATGTCCTGGACTAGCAATATAGATGAAGGAATTTTCATCATATAAGTGGAAATTGAAGAGATGGTTTGAGGATTCAGGTGAAGCATGTAAGTGAGAAAGGAAGCCTGAGGACAAAGCCAGGGAGCACCATCGTTCAAGAGTCAGTTAAGTGTCTGATTCTTGATTTCAGCTCAGGTCATGATCTCATGGTTTGTGAGTTTGAGCCCTGCGTCAGGCTCTGTGCTGACAGCATGGGGCCTGCTTGGGAATCTCTCTCTCTCCCTATCTCTCTATCCTCCTCTGCTCCATGTGTGCTCTCTCCCTCAAAATAAACATATAAACTTTAAGAAAAAATTAAAAGAGTGAGGCAGGACATAGACTGAAAACAAAGGCATCAGTCGAACTGAACCAAAACAAAGAAGTAGAAAACAAAGAAACTGCTGTAAGGAGAAAGCAAGTTCTATGAAACACAGATGCCCCAGTTAGATAAACTAGCATCAGTTTGCCGATGGGGAGGTCACTGAGGAGAGCAGATTCAGGGAAGCTGGGAAAATGGAAGCCATGTTGGCAGGCTGAGTGGCGTCAGGAGGAGAGAGCGAGGAAAGACGGCATCTTCGGGCTCTGGCTGCATTTACAAGAAACGCTGAGGAAGAGTCAAAGTTCTTAAACACTCATCATTGCATTCCTACCCCATTCCCACAGCTCTGCATTCTAACTTCAGACCTTTCTTGCTTCCTTTCTCCTACTTGTCTTACGTTCACCAGCAAGCACGATGACAGATATCTGATGCTCTCCTGAGAACAGGTCTGAGAGGAGAGGGAGAGGGAACGCCTGGGAAATGGGGATCCATGGTAACACCAACAGGGACTACACTTGAGGGCCCACGATAGTCTCCGTAATGAACATCCACTTCACACACATTTTAAATTCTTGAAAAGAAAAGAAAAGAAAAGAGAAAGGAAAGGAAAGGAAAGGAAAGGAAAGGAAAGGAAAGGAAAGGAAAGGAAAGGAAAGGAAAGGAAAGGAAAAGAAAAGAGAAAAGAAAAAAAATAAAAAGAAAAGAAAAGAAAAAAGAAAAGAAAAGAAAAAGAAACCTTGCCAGGGAAGGTTTACACACCCTAAATTCCAGGTATGGGGCTGGCATCCGTCTGTCTTAACCCAGCATCCGCTCTTCTTTGAAACATCACAGGGAGGAAGGAAATGTTGAACAAGACGGGAGTTAAGGGAGTTGAAAATCAGGTCAGTCGGACCACTCTGCTCCTGCTACAGCGCGCTTGCAACCTTGAAGAGCAACAAGCAGGACAGAGAACAGGGGCTGGTGGGCCGGGGGGCTCCCCTCCCCAAACCCAACTGTGTCTCGCCTGATGAGACAAGTCACGCCTTCAAGACAAGTACAGCTAATGGAGTTTTTTTAAAAGACAACGTTTTCTAAAGCCAAGGAGCTGGACATTAGCCTTTGGAAGCATGAGGCTGTTGTGAACGACTGCTCTGTTCTCCTTTGCAGACAAGTCTTAGAGGGTCTCAGTGCCTGGCTGCGTGTCCATTGCTCGGAAGCCTTAATCCCAGTGACTACTTTTATCACAAAGAGAAGAGGATCTAACCAGAAGCTTCATGCGTTTCCTTAAGCAAAGCAATGGTCTGTCCCCCATTATCTTTTACAGGTGTTCACCTCAGATGCTGAAATGGTAACTGATGCTTGAGCCAGTTCTCACGAGGTTCCTTCTCGACATGGGGAGGAAACAAAGTAACACATCCTCATTACAAGGTCTGAGCCACACCCCCTTTGACTCTGATCTGTCTAGACCTGCAAAAGGTCCATGTGTTCTATCCTGAGAGGCACGAGAGGGAAGAAGAGGCAGTGATTCTGACATGAAAAAGCTTTTAGTGACTGTTATTTTTATGTCTTTTATGACTTATAACTCTACAGGTTGCAAAATACTTTATACCAGTTGGAACTACAGTGTTTTAAGGTCACTTGTTTGTTAATCTATAGCGATACTTAAAAAGAAGCTGGAAAAAAAGAGAAAGTAAAATTAAGGAAATGGGTACATTTATTCCATTTAAATAAATCTCTTTGCTCTTTTGCCTGGTTTCTGTCCCTTAAATCCTCCCAGATTTACAACTGAGTGTTGGTAATTGCTGGAAATAGCCATGGATTGTACAGAATAATTGGCTCTATTTTAAGACACACATTTTAGTGTGTATACTACATGCTATGGCTACAAAGTAATAAAATAGATTTCTGCATGTTGCTTCTGGAAATCACTGTCATTATTTTTAGTCACATATCCTGTGCATGTGTGAGCGTAGCAACATTTTATAGTTTGAGGGTCCTTTATAGTTTTTAGAAGTTACAAAATAATAGAATTAATTGCTTTGAATTTAGTCATTTTGTACTGGGCAAATATTGATTTCTTTCCCAACACCTTTAATTTCTAATGGAGCTTGAAATTAACTTTGGATTTTAATTCTATTTTATTCTGGGTTTGTACATCGGGGCCATTAATAATGTCAGGAGGGCGCTGAGAGAACTGTTTCTGAGCCAAGAGCCCACAGCGAGCTTTGCAGCATTTGGGCCTCCATCCTTTGCAGAGAGGAGGAAAGTCTGTGTGGTAACGCCATATACATTGCATTAGTAATTTATGAATGAGCAACCAAGTCAAAAAAGTTAGTTTGTAAAAAGTCAGCCTCTGATCACTTGCTAAAGTTTGCATCATTGTGTGTTTCTGTGTGCATGTTATGCATAGTTAATAAGATTCAAAATAGGGTAGCAAAGGACATATTTCCACTAACCAAATGGTCCTTGGAAATGGGCCTTCTGATTCATAAGGTAATAGTCTACCTAATATATATGTGTATGGTATATGGACACAAATTTACATTAATATAAATGTATCACAGATGTGACCTACAAACTTGAAAATAAATGCACTCTCATGGGGCGCCTCGGAGGCTCAGTCGGCTGAGGGTCCGACGTTAACTCAGCTCATAATCTCTTGGCTTGTGGGTTAGAGCCTCACATCGGACTTTGCACAGACAGCGCAGAGCCTGCTTTGGATTCTCTCTCTCTTCCTCTCTCTCTGCCCCTCCCCCATCATGCTTTCTTTCTTAAAAATACACAAACACTAAAAAAATTAAAATAAACGCACTCTCTTCCTGAAGTTTCAGAATGTTGTTAAAAGATTTTATGTTGTCTCTACAGGATGGGGAGATTGTCATTCATTGGTGCTGACACTCCTTGGAGGCTCTCTGTGTTCGTGTGTGCCCGTGAGCAAGGGAGAGGAACCTCTGTGTTTCTCAGAGATTCCCTAACTTGCTCCTACCTCAGCTGCTGTCAGGGAATGAACGTCAGGGGACACTAATGTCAGAAACTGTAACATATAATTCCAATATATTATCAACTTGTCAGGGCCCCATTGCCAAACAGCCACCTCCAGAATCTCTCTAACCATCACCCCTGCTTAAAGTCTTCCTTATTGGGTAGAAAAGTAGCAGGGAGCCACAGAGTGGAAAAGAGAATTGTGACAAAATTCGGGAAGATGGGCTGGCTGCAGATGTTCCGAGAAGAAAACTAAAAAGGCAACATTTGAGGGCATCCGCTTATTTTATTTTAGGCGTGGTCTTTAATGTTAACACACTAGTATATCAATTAGTATTTCAAAATTTCTACAACTCTTCTCTTCCTCAAACTTTGTTGATTTATTCTTGATGTTTTGTAAGTCTACAGCTAGCAAGCCCATCTTCCCAGCCATCAAAGTTCTATTTGTTACTGTTCTGAAAAGCACAAAGTTCCGCAAGACTCGAGTGTGATTTTCCACTGGGCATCCTCATTAAAAAAAAACACAGTGGAAATGGTTTTCTTAAACCAATCAATGTAGAGACAGCTGGAATCTAAATCATCCCAGCATGAAAATTATAGTTTGTGTAGATTAAATTTGTTTTATTTATTTATTTTTTATTACCACATGTGCAATTGATGTTACTTAAGTGTCAAAGTGAATCCATTCCTTAGCTTAGGAACCACATGGGGTAGAATTTAGGGCCTCATGTTCATTTATCTCATCTTCAGATAGGTGGTGTGTGGGAAGCTTAGGGTGATGATAAGTAGAAAAAAGTAGCAACTTGAATGCAAACTGAATCCGAATTCAAGATCCCTTACACATTTTTATATAGTGAATAAGTTCCTTGGGCTTTACACAGATATGCTTGTACAATGTGTGAGTTCTTGCGACATCTACTCTCTATGGGTAAGAGATATGGAAAAAATGTTTTCCATTAATAAACTCTCTCCTGTAGTTGCTAATAGCATTTCAAAAGCTTCTCAGTAAATTTGTCTTCCATGTTACCTCTGCCCAGTGAGTCATTCCGTATCATTATTTTTATCTCTAAAACACACACGAGCCCCCAAACCCAGTTCAGGCTGCGGAAGTAAGCTTAGGGAAAATGACCTCTATCCGGTGGAACTATGCCGACGGCACCCAGGCGGAGCAAAAGCTGTGAACCAGGGTCGATGCTGCGTTTCATCCGGTAACGGTGGGGACTGAGTCCTAAGCGGTGGATGCAGCACGGACAGACGAGAGGAGGATTCGTTCCTTTTGCCGTCGCTGCACTTCCATCTCCCACCGCTGATTCGGCCTCCTCTCCCGGGGTCGGCTGCACTTCGGCACCCTTTGGAGGACTGGCCTTGTGGCTAATCGGCCACAGGAGATTTTCTGCAACGGCTCAGGCCTCCCCAGCTGGGCAGTAATCAGGGCAGTAGACGCTCCCACTAATAATTAGGAGGCAAGTAGTGCTTCCGGAATGTTCCTACCTGCCTTCCCAAGGGCATCTAACAGCCTCCTAGTGCATTCCCACCCTCCGCTCCCAGAGCCGCGTTACTGATCCTCTCTCCCCCGCAGAAGTTCACCACACTTTCTTCTCTCTCACACAGCACAAGCCAGCTTGGTTTAAAGAATTATGCAAAGGAAAAAAAAAAATAATCCTTTAGGTCAATGAGTTAACAAAGCTGGTTCCATTCGCCTCGCTTCAGGTAGGTTGGGAAGTTTCAAAATAATCTGGCCTGATTAATTCAGGTTTTAATGATTCAGAAAGTCTCCCTCTATGTCACTGAAACTATAAAGAAGTCTTAGTATGTTGGTATTTCCTGAGTAGGAATACGCCTTCCATGGAGCACTTGGATGTTCTCTTAGAAGGGCGACTCACCAACAGACAGCCATATGGTACAGAAAACACCCAGGGTTTTCTGGAGTTCTGAATTCGATTGCAGTAATATGGATGGAAGGAATTTCTCTCTCTCCAGCCAAACTCTTCAAGGTGTTTCTTGATCCAATCTAACCCGATGGCCTCACTTGGCTTTCTCCAGCACAGTGAGAGTTGATCACATGATTTGGCAAGCAAGACATGTTTAATTGAGGTCTCCGCAGGATTGGATATGGCAGAAAGTATTATTAGGACATTTTGATGCCTGCTAATGAGTAATGACAGTGATTTTATAGGTGCCAACTTTGTCTGGCATTGGGTGCCGGCATCTGCGATGGTAAGAAAGTCTTTCAAGAATGGGGTAAAGCATATTTTGTGGATGGGAGCCTTCATAGTAGCTCTGAAACAAAATCATATAAGAAGACGGAGGAACTGCAAGCCACTGGACATTTTTCTTGCTTTACGTAAAAATTACATTTTTTAGTCAAATCCATTTATAGTATATCACTTGCACTTGGCTAAGATAAAATATATATATTTTAAACATTTATTCATTTTTTTTTGAGAGACAGAGAGAGAGCTGGCAGGGGAAGGGCAGACAGAGAGAGAGAAAGAGAGACAAACAGACAGACGGAATCCGAAGCAGGCTCCAGGCTCTGAGCTGTCAGCACAGAGCCTGACACAGGGCTAAAACCCATGAACTGTGAGATCATGACCTGAGCCAAAGTCGGACACTTAACTAACTGAGCTACCCAGGCGCCCCAAGATAAAATATTTTCCAGTAAAATACTGTACTAGAATTTGAAAGCAATCAATGTGAAAACATCCAAAAAAGCGAACCAGCAACATTTTCTTGGAAATTGAACTTTCCATGGGAAACTTTTGCTTTTAATGGCATTAGCCATCTACAACAAATATAACAGAAGGAATTATTTGCACATATAAACATTTTCATTCCAGATTCCAACAATCTGAACTATACATGCTAATGCCAGGAGGGGTTGGAAAAGGAGGAAGAAAAGCAGAGTGCAGTCATGAGAATGAAAGAAATGAAGAGAGTTCTTTGTTCATCATGATGTTGGAAAAACAAAACAGAAACCAATCATTCATTCTTCAGAGTTTTGTCATGTGAACAGTGAATAAAAAAACACGAGATCCATTACTGGGTAGTTGTTTTCATAGACAGCTAGTGACCCAATCAAGTGTCTTGAATTTAAGGAATAGAATTTTGAGGGGCGCCTGGGTGGCTCAGTGGGTTAAATGCCCAACTTCAGCTCAGGTCATGATCTCGTGGTTCATGGGTTCGAGCCCCGCGTCAGGCTATGTGCTGACAAAGCCCAAAGTCTGCTTGGATTCTGTGTCTTCCTCTCTCTCTGCCCCTTTGTCACTCACACTCTGTCTCTCTGTTCCTCTCAAAAATAAATAGAAAAATAAAAAATCAGACAAAATAAAAAAAAAATTAAAAAAAAGGAGTAGAATTTTGACATAGTTGGGTCACAGATGGGAGGTGAACCTGACAGGTGAAAGCTTCTCCATCTTTGGATTTAGCTTAATGATCACGAAGTCATCTTAAAATTCATTTTGCATGCTAACAGAGCATCAGTTGTTACCTCACATTATACTATAAGCTAAACAGCTGAGGCAAGTTGAGAAACAAAAAACATTTGTCATGTTTGATAAAAGAAATGTTGACCATTGAAGGGACATCACGTAATCCAATGGGTCTTCATCAATGCTTCTTTAAATATTGTTCAGGAATTGCAGGAGTCCTCCTTCATTCCGAAATAATCACAGGCCAATAGTCTTTTAGGGAAAATTTTAATGTCACTTATGGATTAATGTAGTGAGAGGAACTCAGCTCTTCTACAGAATAAAAGTAAGAGTGATGAAGAATCACATCTGAAGTCATACTTCGGTGGTGAGGTGGTGAAGGACCGCTGTGCCCTGGCTAACTCAGCATACCCACTCCACATCCTGCTGTTCCTCTGAGGAGGCAAATCTCTTCACAGTATGACATTTATAACTGTAGCTATCATTTCACGAGCATCACCTGTGTTGATTATAACAGTGCTAGACATTTCACGCATTATCTGTAGCCTGATTTTCAGGGCAGCGGTCTTCTGGTAATCCAGCTTTACAAAAAATAAAAGTCTGGATTTGTAGGGCTGGTTAATTTCTATGGGGTACATTCTACTGTGGCTGGTTCAAGCTACCAAGCCTTAAAAACCAGCTCACGAAATTCCTGAATGTTTACCAATCTTGGCTCCAGCGCGCTCCTCAAACAGGAATTGAGAAAGGTTTAGAAACTTCTCCAGTATCATTTGGCGTATAAAAGTCTGAATAAGCATTGCCACGGCAATTAATGGACTCCAAAGCCAGGGCCCTTTCAGGAGCATGCTGCTTTTTTGCCCTCAAACTTTGCTTCTGCTGTTCCTACGCCTACATTTTCCCCCATCAGTTCCAATCTTAATTCCCAACCAAGCAAACTAGGGGCTTTGCCAAGGTCCAGTTGGTCCTAGAACCCTTCCCCAACCACTTTGGTCCACGCTGTTCTCCCTCCCATTATACATACTGGCTTTTACACTAGTTGGGCACATAAACATGTTACCTTCTACTAATATATGAATGGTCCCTGACTGTTTGTCTGTCTTCCTTTTTTAACCACCGTGTCTACTTCATAAGGAAGCAGCCCCTTGTCTGTATTTCTGAAATCCACACAGTGTGCTACCTACAAAATGGACATATGATATTATTGAATGAACCGGGACCATCCATGAGTTAGAGGTAATCCTATACTCCGAGTGGGTAAAGCTCAAGCCTTACAGTAGGGGTACAGTGACTAATGTCAATATGAAAGCAAGAAGTCATTTGATTTGGGAGATGTTTAAAGGATCAAAGGAGAGGCACATACTATATTTAACTTTAATTCTCCTTTCTTGTTTTTTTGAGTAGATACAAGAGTCTGTGAAGTTTCCTGCTTTATCTGCCAATAATCAGGCTTCCCCTCCATGTCCCCTTCCTTAACCGAACTTGGCAAAGGTGTAGAGGTGAGTATTTTCCATTCCTTTTACTCTTCGCTCTGAGCCTTGACTGAGACAGTCCCTGGGATTCAAACTACAGAGTTTAATGAATAATGCCAACTCCCTCGAGACCTAGCACTGGCATTTTCTAGCCTCTGAGCAGTTCATAGGATCAGAGCTCAGTCTCCGTGGCAGGCTGCTTTTTAATATGCATTCACAGATCAACTTTTTGCAGAGGCTTTTTATTCAAAGAGAAAGATATATTTTTGAAACTATTGAAAAAGTCTTTGTAAAACTGAAATTAGATCCGTTCTTTCTAGGTTTAATCTCAGCCATCTTTCCAAAGCAAGGCATAAAAGAAAGGATTAATTTGAAATTTGGGCTGCCTTAGAAATGTAAAGGTCCTTGGGCTGTGTTTCTCCAAACGACCTGCACTATTTTAATCCAATGTAATTTATTTGGTTGTGGCTGAAAGACAGAATGGCCTCGAAAAATCCCCTTCCAACATTTCTACAGAGGTAGCTCTCTCCTGTTTCTTTCCAACTTCCTTTATCTGCAGGTGCCAGGTGAAAATCTGAGGGAGGGGGCTGCTGGGGGTATTTGCTTCTTTTTGTAAGTCGGTGTGATTTCAGGAAGTGACACCACTGGTCCCTTCCTTCCTTTCCCTCTCTCCCCAAATGCTTCAGCTTTGGTGAGAAAGTGAGCTTCTCATCCAGAGAATACACACAACTGAGCAAGGGCTTACTGTCATTTCAATCGTACGTGTTTCATGAAAACCTGATCCCCCCCCACCCAACACCGTGCCAGAGCCTCTGCCTCCTCACTCTCGTCTCTCCCTATCTGTCGGGTGAGGAAAAAAGTCCAGAAAAAATGGAGAGATAATAAGATAATATAATCTGAACAAGTGAAACAATTGCTAAGGATTACAAAGAATTTGTGATAGGATATTAAGTAATTTTCCCATATAATTACACGTATACATGTTTTGTAAGATGAAAAGTGGCAACTTGGACCGTAAGAGGTAACATATGGTACGATTTATCCTTAGGTCACAATCTTGATGAGCCAAAGATGTAGAAATGAGTCATGATCAAGAAGGGCTTTTATATTTTGTTTTTTAAAGTTGATTTATTTTGAGAGAGAAAGAGAGCGAGCAAGCAAGAGATTGGACAGGGGAGGGGCAGAGAGAGAGAATCCCAAGCAGGCTCTATACTGTCAGCACAGAGCCCGATGTGGGGCTCTAACTCATGAAATGTGAGATCATGACCTGAGCTGAAATCAAGAGTTGGACGCTCAACTGACCGAGCCACCCAGGCGCCCCAAGGACTTTGACTTTTTAATGAAACTATACATTTTTGGAGGGATCTATTAACACCACATACTCCCCTCTTCTTTCTCTACCACATTCCAGCACACTCAGCATACTGGTGGACAGACAAAAAGTGAATAAGTAATGGTAGGAGTATAGATCTGTGTGTCCCATGGTCCTGTGGCTGTGCCCTGGAGTCACTCCTTAATGACAAGGACATATCCCTTAATGACAGAGACACGGTGAGAATCTGAAGTAGGTCTTGGTGCAGGATGCAAAGGATGAGCCGGAGGTAAAATTGGAAGACTGGTACTTGTTCACCTGATTACAAAGATGCACGATCTGGTTACTTAATGCCGTGTCTAAGGTTCGAAAGAGCAGATTCATCCCGCACATGTCAATCAGCCTGTGTAGCCATTATATTTGCTAATAAAGCCTTTTATCTTTTCGGTGACTATTAGCTTAAATAGTGAGACATCCTCTGATCTTTTCCTTGAGAATCAACTGTATCAGCGCTTCGTAACCTTAAATTACTTATAATCAGACAGAGCTCTTGCTGGCTGTTTTTAAAGACTTGGCGGTATAAGAAAAGTTACGAAATGATACCAAATATTTTCTAAATTTACAAAGCACTTGAAGAGACAATATTTCATTGAATGTCCTGGAAGATACTTAAGTTCAGAGAGGTTAAGTGATTGTCCGAAACCCAAAGCCAAGAGAGCAGAGAGGAGGGGAAAGAAAGAGTGGAAGAAGATGAAGTCCAACGGTTCTCATCTGGTTGCTATCAGTGACCAGCAGCGTGTCTTGAGAGCTTAGTTCACCCTCTATGGGTGTAAGTGAAATTCATACTCGTACGCTAAGGAGGTTGAGGAAACAGAGGATTTGTAGGTTTGGGAGAGAGTTACTGTCTTCTGGCTGGGAAAACTCTGCTAGTGGAGAGGAAAGGCTGGCTTATAGCCTGAGGAGCTGAGGCTTTGACCTCAGAACATCACATTTCAAATCCTGAGTGCTTTTCCTTCTCTGTACTTTTCTTGTAGCAAGAATATACATGTGATATTACACGATAAATAAAAGGACTATGGTCTTCTTATTCAAATTTCACCCCAAGTTTAAACTTTTGTTGTCATTCCCTGTCTGTATTTCGATGTACCTACGTCTATTTTAGAGTAGCGCGTACACCAGCCAGTCCACTAGCTGACTGCACTTCATTATCTAAGAGACCATTTTTTTGTTGTTGTTGCAACTTACTTTGCATATAATTACATATTCCCGCAAGTCACTTTAATGAACATGCCTTAACAGTGCAGTGTTTTCCTCATGTTTATTTGAAACCTGCAGGTCTGTTGGCTCATACTCTGACTTCATATAATATCTTATAACTTTACGCCTCTAGTGGGTGTTTCTACTGTTATTACCATCACTACCCCCTCAGCCTTCCACGAACCTGTCTTTTATTACCTGCCCTCCTGTTTTCCTTTGTCCTTTTAGCTCTTCTCTCTCTTCACAGCTTCACTATCATCGTGAATTTGTATAGAGGACACTGATCTTTAAAAAGCTATGGATGCTTTTTACCTTCTCTGCCATTCGTTCACTCTTTGATTCCGTGCACATTCACTGAGCACATACTGTATGGGGGGGCCAAGCCCTGGGAATAAAATGGTGAACAGAACCTGGCATGGTCGCCTCTCAGATACTTCGGGCCACTGGAAGAGGCAGAGGGTATTAAAGAATCACAAATAATAAATGTTAAATCACTATCGTCACCAGTGCTAAGATATATCTTAGAATAAGAGGACCTGACCTAATTACAGGTTGACAGAAAGCATCCTTAAGGAGGTGGCTACTGAACTGAGATTTGAAGGATGAGTAGGAATGAACGTAATAAGGCAAAGGATCAAGAGATGGAAGATGTGCAAAAGTCCTGTGGTGGCAGTAGTGGTGGGGCAGAGGGAACGGTGTGAGGGTATAGGGCACTCGTGAAAAACCGAGAGGAGGCTAAAGAGACCAGAAGGGAGAAAGGGAGGAAAAGTATCGGGGAAAACCAGGTTAAAAACATAGCCATCCCAAGTAGATCCATATAAGCCAGTTGAATTTATAGCGGAGAAATGGATTCCTATTCTTTTGTGTTTTTTTTTTTTAATTTTTTTAATTTTTATTTTTGAGAGAGAGATAGAGAGCAAGCATGAGCAGGGGAGGGACAGAGAGAGAGGGAGACACGAGATCCAAAGCAGGCTCCAGGCTCTGAGCTGTCGGCACAGAGCCTGATGCGGGGCTCGAAGTCGGGAACGGTGAGATCAACATCTGAGCCGAAGTCGGACGCTTAACCAACTGAGCCACTCAGGCGCCCCTAAACCACGTCATTTAATCTTAGGACAACTTTACAAGGGTCACTGCACCCATTTCCCACTGGACAAAACTGGAGCTCAAAGAGTTGAAGTGTCCAAGGTTACAAGTAATTAAGAGATAGGCCAAGTTCAAACTCAGGCAGTGTGACCTATCAAAAAGAGCCTTCTGGGTTCCATCTTGGACTCCAGCCTCTGGCCTGTATGGTCACCGGTCTTCTGAGCCATCATTATATCACCCTGATCAAGCCAAGACCAGAAGACAAAATATGCAGAAATAGTAGCCCAACTGTAATGTCTGAAGTTCTACTAAATATTTAGTTGTACTAAATTCTAGATTTTAGTTAGCTGCTTTATTTTTTTTTTCCTTTTAAAAGTAGTACTATAATAAAAGTACCATACGTCCTTTTTTCAAAAGGGATCCTAGGTCCTCGGCAGGAAATAACACGGTAAAATATTTAATAACAATAACAAAGTTCAAAATCACAAACACGGAATAAGCAACTGGAAGACTCAGCTCATTGTTTTTCAGAACTGTAAGAGATCTCAGTAGCCATTTAGTCAAGAGGAAGAAAGGAAGTCGAAGAGAAATGAAATGACTCACCACAAAGGCACACGGCATGGTAATCTTAGAGTTCGCTAGCCAGCATCAGAAGCTAGTTTCTTCTGACCTCAATGCTCTTGCTATGAGTGCAGTCACTAAGTCAAAATGCAATGTGGTTCGTTCTGTATCAAACTGAATGGCATACACTATATATTTTTACATTATTATTGCTGGACCAGACCCCTCCAGTTCTGAACTAATCCATGGGAATAACTAAGAGATAAATCAAGTCTTTCAGTTTATTTGGAAGAATATACCCTTCAATAAGCTACAAGGTGAATATTTTTCACCACAAACTAGTGTCACTGAACACTTTCTCTAATTATACACTATGATCTTCTAACCTCTATTCATGCACACACTTGATTTTCAAGATTTTGGCTTCACTTAGAAAAGACAATCAGAGATCAGGTTTTCTATGTTGAAATGAATGATTCTACTTTCACAGACACGAAAGTGAAATAATGGACAGGGAGGAATGAGCACCGGGGAGGAGATAATATCCCTCTTTTATGAAAATACTCTCAGGACATTATTAATACTTGGAGTCATTACTCTTTAAAAAAAAACAAACTCAACTATTCAACTAGTACCATATATTTAAATTTAAAACAAACTAAATATTTTTAAAACCTCTTTCTCTTTGCTGGGTACTTAAATGAAGGAAGCAGCTATAAAAAATTATTTGCTTTTCAATTCAATATCAAAGTGGTCACTGAGTTAGGAAACCCTTGTCATCACCACCGATTTCTGGTTCTTTGTCTTTAGTTAGAATTTTCATATTTAGGAACAAGATCCTTTATAGTTAATGGTGGTAGGTACAGCACAACATATAAATTATACAGGTGGAGTGAAGGTGCATAGTTTAATCAAAGTTACCTAACTCAAGCATTGTTTATCATATAATGAATACCATAGACTGAAACTCAACATTTTGGTGTGACACAACTTTAGTTATAGAACTTCTTTGTTGTAACTAATTTCCGTACCAGTTTCATTTTTTATTCATTATTTTTCCATATACCTATATATATTTTAATTATAATAAAACTATCTTTTTTTAAGTTTATTTTCAGAGGGAGAAAAAGACAGCGGGGGAGGGGTAGAGGTAATGGAGAGAGAGAATCCCAAGCAGACTTCGCCCGGTCCCTGCAGAGCCCAACGCAGGGTTCAAACTCACGAACTGTGAAATCATGACCTGGGCCAAAGTCAAGATTTAGATACTTAACTAGTGACTAAGCCACCCAGGCACTCTACTAACTGTTTTTATTTTCTTGTATATATTACTATGAATGTTAATTTTCCTAGGAGTATTTTTGAATACCTTCCTAAACAAGATAATAAGTGCAATAAGATAAATTACAAACATTTTTCTTTGTTGAAGTCTTATATTCTGAACACAATTTCTAACTTTTGCTACAAATAATGATATGAAAGGCTCGGAGAGTTGTACTGCATTTGACTAACCCCAGAAGTCTTCTCTGAGAATATTTTTGTCATTGTTTCCTAAAAATGAAGTGAAATGAAGGAAGTCTGTGTAATTAGAGGGTTTAGATATTAGGAAGAGACTGAAAAAGATTGAATCTTTCTCTCCTCCCCTTCCTTTCTCCCTACACACACATACACAGACACACACACACACACACACAGCAGACAGATGGACTTCTTTCAACTACATGTTATATGCCAAATCTGTTTCCAAAAGGGCTTTTTAAACAGCCATGCATTTTTGGAAAATTAATGTTACATATACAGAGTTAACATTCATTTAAAAATATTCTCTGAATTACAAAAGGTGGACTTCTTTGAACTATATGCTTTATGGCAAATCTGTTTGCAGAAAGGGCTTTGTAAACAGCCATGTGTTTTCGGAAAATCAACGTGACAAATATAGAGTTAACATTCATTTAAAAATATTCTTTGAATTACAAAAAACATAATCTTTAACTTTTCGGTGTAAAATGATTAGGTAAAAGAAGGCACATCGGTGCTTTCCTAGTCATTTTCACAAGCCACTTTACCTTTTAATATTTAGGAAAAAAACTTGCTTCTTGGATTCTCATTTTAGATATAGAACTTAATGGACTTCATTCCACTTTTAACTTTTTTTTCTGATCTGAAACATGTGGCCAAATAGTTGTGATAGAGCCTGAGCCAACTATTGTCCAGACACTGGAGGTTCCAATTATACTCTGTCTGGCTGTCTGATGAACTGATAAATGGGGATCCAGCCAGAGACATTACACCAACACAATTTCCCCCTCTATCCAGACATGGCTTAGACACACAGAGGCAAATCCAAGATCAGCATTCCATCCCCAACCATGTTTACGGAACACTGGACACGTTGGTCCTTCTTTTTGAGTCATTAGGCGGGAGAGAATATATCTTGACAACTCGGCACCGTTCTGGGCATGCGACAACACAATCTGGGCTCTTTAGAATCAGCCGATGAGTGGGTGCGCGTCGAAGACCCGGGTCTGCGTGCAATGACAAGGTCAGAGAGAGGCAGGGGCACTCACAGTTGTGGCAGGTGGCTCCGCTGTATCCCGTCTCCTCACAAGCGCACTGGAAGCTGTGCCATGTTTGCGAGCACTTCCCGCCATGCTCACAGTGATTGGGCACACATCTGTCAGAGAAAGAGACAAACAGAAATAAACCAACACGCGAATGAGATTTATGAGTGGCCAAATTCCAAGCTGTCTGGGCAATATATCATTTCAATGCCAGGTTGCCTTACCAAGGCAATTAATCCTTGTTAGTTTAAGCAGATTAATATGATCCATGATGGAAGGTGCCAGGCGCACAAAAGATGATGTATCACAAGCCTGGTGTTTCCCATTTTTGAGTAAACAGTAGAAATTAACAAACAGTGGAAAGACTCATTTCCATAGCACAGATTCATTTTATTTTGCCTTTGCACAAAAAAAAAAAAAAAAGAAAGAAAGACACTAGCTGGATTTCCTCCTGGTGAAAGATGGAAGATTAGCCATCTTCTTTCCTGTCCTCTTCTTTATCAAGGCCAATACCAAGTCAGAAAGGGGTGACACGGAGTTTTTCATAGCAATTTGAGTTTTTGAAATAATGCCATGGCAACAGCATTGAGACAATACTAGCCTTTAAAGAAAAGATTGCTAAGTCTTCCGTACTTCTCGCCCTATGTCCAGCTGGTGAATGAAAGCCACGTGCCCAAAACAGCATCAATCATAATATAGGGGGAAATGCAGGTTTCATGTTCAAATCTTTGTCTTTCTATTTTCTATATAGCCAGTTGTGGCTATGTAAGTTAAACCTTTTAATTTTAATGTTTATTTATTTTTGAGAGAGAGAGAGAGAGGGAGAGGGAGAGAGTGGGAGAGAGACAGAGCACATCTGGGGGAGGGGCAGAGAGAGAGGGAGACACAGAATCCGAAGCAGGCTCCAGGCTCTGAGCTGTCAGCACAGAGCCCGATGCGGGGGCTCAAACCCACAAACCATGGGATCATGGCCTGGGCTGAAGTCAGAGGCTTAACCGACTGAGCCACCCAGGTGCCCCTAAACTTTCTTAATACCAATTTCTCATTTGAAATACGGACTAATTTCACCTACCTTCTAAGTAGATTTAAGGTGTGGAGGTAATACTCATAAACTAGATAATTAATAGGCAGGAAACAGAGGGGCAACACATGGGAGCTACAAACTTTTGGACTGAAACTTTGAGGGCACAATTTCATAGCTTGTGTGTACCCTCAGAACGGCGAGGCTGAAATCGGTTCAGAAATTCTCCTGTTTCAGTAGCAGGCTCTTTCCTTTCTCCTGGTCCTATCGCCTTAGTCCTCCCACCAATTCTTTTCTGCAACTTCCTCACAACCTGATTCTTTATAATTTTGGTTAAGGTGATCACGGATACCAAAAGCATTGTTCCATATTAACACAAGGTATTTTAAGACCTTAATAAGGAACTCTGTAAAATGGAAGTGTCTACCCAGATTAAAACGGTAGAATCTGTAATAGTGGATCACAGGCAAGGGACTGATAGAGACCCACACTGCATGGGACCCTTTAGTCATAATGCTCCAGCAGCTTCCTGCTGTGAAATTTGATAGGACTGGTCTTAGCGACAGCATTCACCATCCACCATTCTCGATTTCCCCTCGGTCACGCCTAAACCCAGTGTAGCCGGCATAACTCCATTTGACATTGAGCCTCCCGTTCTTATGAAGGAACGCCCTTCCCCTACAACTCTTTGCAAACCTTTAGTCATACAACAAACATTTACTGAACACTCGCTATGTGCATAGCATGTGGGAATAGAAGGCAACTAAGATTTCGAGAACTCACGGCCTATAAAAGTAAATACATTGTATATACGAAAACTATAATAAGGTGAAAATGAAAAGTGCAGGGGGAAATAAGGCATGATGGAGTTTCACGTGAGGGTTCATATGTAGATTTGGGGCACAATATAAAGCTTTTAGGTGGAGCCTCAATGAACAGACAAGATTATAAGAGAAGGACTGAGAGAAATTGCTGGGGCGAAAATGCAACAGAAGCAAAAACACAATGTTGGGTTATCATGGGGGGAGGGGTGTGTGTGGGAAATTCATTCCACAGTAAAAAGGCACTTGTATTTCATAGGAATTTGGGCTTGGTGTCCTCAAGGCTACAAGGAGGGCCCTTCTCTGAAGGCCTTATGTAGCTAGGTGGAGAAGCAGGATAGGATACACACAAAATACAATGCCAGGCAGAATTTGACGAATATCAGAGGAATAGGAAATGCTATAGAAATATGGGTCTTAGAGTAGTTATGGGTAGAACATAAATAAATATGAAGTTGAGAGCATTTCACTGCACTTTTAGAATGAACATGTAGAAAAATTTCCCAGCAGAGAAAGTGAGAAAGCGAGGACAAAGACAGAGAACCGAGCCCTCCTGTGCCCTCGCAGGTGCCGAGGCAAGGGCCTCAGCAGAAGTATTTACACCCGCAGCCCTGACCTTCCAGATCATGAGAGAAGGCAATGGGCTAGACGCTCCAAAATTATGAAAAGCTAAAAAAAATCCTTGATACTTAATTTTGGAATTCAGTATGTATATGGCTTTGTGTGGTATATTTACTTTCTAGATGGTTGTGGGTTAATATTAGCTCAGCCTAATAGTGAAAGCAATTTACATCAGCTCATTATATCAATTAATTCAGGAGGAAGTAGTGCAGAAGTATACTGGGTTGCAAAGGAAAACCAGCTTGGAATCTAAATGAGCTCTAAATAATGCACAAAGCACAGAATCCATCTCTCCATGATAAAAAAGACTACTGTGTACGTATACACGCATGTGACGTATATAACCATCTTGTGACACTAACTGAATACTCCTAAAATTCGGCACTAAAGATTTCTTTAAAAGGGGTCTCTTATTTAAATGAGGTTTTAATATTTTTTAATGTCTGTTCCTTATGATTTGCATTTTTAAAATAGATATCATCTTTAAGCTGGTACTGGCATTTATTTTTTTTAATTAAAAAAGATAGTTTTATTTATTTTGAGAGAGAGAGGGAGAGGGAGAAGGAGAGAGAAAAAGAAAAGAGAGAGCGAGCACAAACTAGGGAGGGGCAGAGAGAAAGAGAGACAGAGTCTCAAGCGAGCTCTGCACCATCAGCACAAAGCCCAATGTGGGGCTCCCCCGAACTCATGAACTGTGAGATCATGACCTGAGCCTAGATCAAGAGTCAGATGTTTAACCGACTGCGCCCCCAGGCGCCCCCGGCATTTAGTTTTTGATGGTAAGAGATGTCTTATTGCGAAATCAAATTGATTCAAACATAATTTCAAACCCTAATACTTTATCGCTATAGTAAAAAAAAATGTTAGGGCCAGTCACCAAGCACAACAAAATATGAATTAAACTAGTCTCCCACTTCCTGGCTGTTTATTTCTTCTCCATGCTCCCACAAGACCATTTGCAGAGGTCCTAAACACGATCCTCACATTGGTTAGTAATTATTTGTTTGAGCATCTTGTGCCTTGTAAACCATGAGATTCTGCAGCCGGGGATTTTCATCTTGTGACTCCGCATGACGAGGTACCTCATCCACTCAGGAAGTCCCCGCTGGCCACTGACTGAAGCAATGGACGAAGGGGCCAAATGTGAAATTACACCAACGGACTGGAGTGAGTTTGGAGGAAACATCTCTCCTACTGGGAGAACTATGGATTAGTGTTGGGTATGACTTTAGTCTCAAATCCAGACTCTTGCTCTAGGTAACTATTACTTGGAGAGTTTGCTTCATGATGGCTTGTCCTAGGTTGGAAGTTTGATCCGCATCCAACGTGAGTCCCAACAGCTCCGCTGTGGTTACCTGAGAACTACTTGGGCAGGAGCAGGACCTTGCATGGGACAAGTTGGCAGGTGTCAATTTGCTGTGATCAAAGGCTCCAGAAGAAGTGATGCATCCAATTACCTGTGCCCCCGGATAGCCCTGGCCTCAGAGACCCTTCCAGCTAGAATCATCCCTCCAGCAGCAATGCTTTCCAAGATGCTTCAGAATCAGAGGCATTTTTTTTTTCAAATGAAAGAGACTTATACCACAATATGTAAAAACACACAAGAGCTAACATTGGAAAGTTGAAATGTATAACAACTACTTACTCTAAAATCCATCACTGTGGACGGAGTGGCTGTTTGGATGGATGCAACAATTCCCTCCAGGGTTAGGGATGACAGTTGTAGTTTTATTTGACCCTGAGTATCTCTTTTATTTCTATACTTGATTTTAATGGCAAAGCATCGAGAAAAAATGGTATTCCCAGACCTGAGAAACCACAAATGTTTCCGGATTTGTGTGTCGCAGCTCACTTCTGTGGATACTACTTTAACAGAGACAGAAGAAACTTTATTTCCGATCTAAAAGGTCAGTCTAACAGCATCATTGAATGCAACGGGAGTCTTCAAAGGACTCTGCAAGTGTTTTCTTTTCTTTCTCTACACTGCTTAATAGTTAACATCGATAGTTTTAAATGAAATTCAAATCAAATCTCTGTGTTGCCTTTAAAACTACATTTGGTCCTGCAGAACCCAATATAAAAACCACAGAGGGCTTTTTGGAAATATGTTCACACAATACCAAAGAATGATTAACAGTGGGGTGTTTATCGGAGTAGCTTGCTGGTACTAATATCCTGAACGACTGGTACACAAGAGTTCTCAAATGTTCGTGCACATAGGAGTCCCTTCAAAATCTGGTTAAAATGAAGATTCTGATTTCTTAATTCTGGGGTGGAGTCTGAGATCCTGTCTTTGTAACAGGCTCTCCAGGGCTGCTCAGACAGGAGGTCAGAGGACCTCACTTTGAATTACAATCGAGAGCATTCCAGCCCTCCGCCCTATGGGCTCCAAGGAGAATCCAGTGGAAGAGAAAAAAGCAGCAGCTCCAGGAGGGAGGGCGTGGAGGAGAGGCAGCAAGTGGGGGAGGCCAATCTGATCTATTCGGCCACTTCTCCACTCAGAGTGACAAGATAAACATCTCCCAATGTCATTTAGTCAGTGTAATCATTTCCGAACCGAGTGTAGACCCTGTATGATTCATAGAAAGTGATCACTGAATATAAAGTCAGTTTCATCTGACCTGAAAAGCAAGTTCCCTCTTCTCAGTCTGTGTCAGCTGAGAGGCCCCGCGTGCTTAGTTGCGGGACAGAGGCCGGTTCTGCGGTTCCTCATTTGCTTTCAGAGTAGTACAAATTTTATCCCTGGATGTTAAATGTGCCTTGTTCTAAACTTCAGAAAGGAAAACTTCGGGTTAGGGTATAGGTTATTTTGTGAACTATTGGCAAGTATTTATGGCGATTTATAAATTGCCATCCCAGCATAAATTACCTCTTGAATTTTATTTTTTTCTCTCATCTCGGCGCCCAATTTCATTTTTGTTTATCGAGACCAGCAATTCATTTAGAAAGTTTGCTTTCTGAAATGCTGTTTTTCGCACCCCTGACTCTCAGAGATATTTCCACAATCGCCGCCGAGTTTTCTTCTGCATTACCTTTAATATCGATCTCAACAATATTTTAGTGCTTGTATTTTCACACTAATTAGATTTCAATTTTAGTTGAAGGCATGCTCTCTGTGGAGTATATTTCACTGCCTTACATTTTTTCCTGTTCAAACTGAAATTAGATAGAGAAGTAATCATAATTCCAGCAACTAATTTAGTATTTCATTGCTACATAACTTAATTTTATAGTCGTACGACCAGAAAACCTAATGTTATATTGATGGTGCTACTTCAACAAGCATTTATTTATGGAAATATTTAAGTGCAGAGATATTTTTTATTCCTCCTACACTATGCCCAAAGTCTCCATTAAGAATAATCAAGCATATTTGGTCCACATCTTTCCAACAATTACACATTTCTAGGCCAGCCCCATCCATCATTAATTACTGTAGCCTTACTATAGAAGCACCTTAAGAATCATTTCTATTGTAATAAACCTGAGTCCACTTTATTTTATTTGTTAATTTACTCTGAGTTATAACTTTACAACATATTCCCCAATGTTTTATGAATAAAACATCTTTAAAGAGACCACGGGCTATTGGGAAGAGAGAGACCTGTAAGATCGTTAGTGCCTTCACCTGTCTCCAGGTCTGTCTGTATTTAACCTAGGTAAACAGCAGTACCCTCTTTTTAATGAGTCAAGACACTGTAAAACAAACTCTGAGGAAACAAAGAATAAAGGCAGTTTCATCCTCAAGAAATTGTATTTATTCGTCACAATGTAATTGGCAAGTCAGGTCTCTATGTCTGATATTAAAAATATTGGTACTAAATTAAGATAATATATCACTATTGTATGAGTATACTGAGATTTATGGAAAAGTTAATCTTTGAAGGAAGCACGGATTCAGATGAGCCTGAGAGAAGGTGAAGAAACTTTCTACATGGAGGGAAAGCAAAGGCTTGTACCAGCATGAGTAAGTACAAAACATGGCCACAGATTGACGAATTGTTGAGTTTGGCCAGAGCAGAAAGCTTGCATCCACGTTGAGGACAATAGCAGAAAGCTGTGGATATCTGGCCAACAGCCCTTTCCTCTTTCTTGCTTCTTATGGTACCTGTTATCTGGCTCAGGTATCGTCTCTCCTTCATGTGGCTATGTGCTCTTGGAAGGGAGACTATTCTAGTCTCCAGGAGACAAAAAGTAAAGAACCAGGCTTCTTAATGAAGGCATCAACTTAGTGCACATTGTTCTCCAACATCTAGGACTCTCTGCTTTTACAGCAGCAGAATTTATGTCTTGACATAGAGCCATCCAGCTCAAGATACCATTTTCCAGGCTCCTTTTAATTCAGGGGTCGGTGGAAGTATGCACTGTGTGGGTTAAGCCCTAAAAGGGAAAGGGCACTCATTATTCTTGCTTCTCTGTCACTCCCGACCTTCCTAAAATGACCCTACGATGGTGAGACCTGGCCCAGTCATCTCTGAACACAAGAGGACCACAAAGGAACAATTTTATGAGCCTGGTTCCTGGATAACATACCAGCCCTGGACCATCTACTCAAATGTTTCCTGGCCCCACCTGACCCGAGCTCCCTGTTAAAGTTGACGTCCTCAGGATGGTGCCTTGGCTGGCTCCAAGCTTCTATCGCTGGTTCAGACTTCCAGGGAAACCTTCAGACCTGTGTGTCTGACTGGCTCCTTGACAGCAGCCCCTTGGATGTACAAGAGGCATCCCAAAGCTGGGGTCGGGGGTACTCCCCAACTTTCTCACTCTCCTGTTCAATCTCATCTCAGTTAACGGCACCACCAGGTATGTGATTGATCATCTCAGAAAATCCAAAGTTATTCTTTAAATCCCCCTTTCCATTGCTTCTACAGCAAACATCAGCAAAGCTTTGTGAATTAAAATTCAAAAACTTGCCCCAAAGCTGTCCGCTTTCTGTGTTTCTACTCACCCATTTCACCCCACCATCACTTTCCCCTGGATCCCAATGCCTCCCTACTCATCTGCCTGCCCTTTTCCATTCTTGCCTGGCTTTAAATTATTCTCAACGAAATGCCAGAGCGAACTTCAGTATCATGCCACGCCGCTGTTTAAAGCCTTTTGATGGGCTCTCATCTCACTTGGGAATCGTCGGGGCGCTGGCCCGTCTCTGCACGATCTGCTCTCCTGCTTCTCTGTCGCATCCCCTCCCGCTGCTCCTCCTCCCGCCACCTTCTCCTGCCGCCTGCCCTCCTTCGCTCCACCAGTGGCTCAGTCTCTTTCCTTCGCGCCTCCACACTCGCATGCCCTGTTTTCTAACGCGCGTTTCCCTCTAGCCTTCACGGAAAAGGTTCTTCTGTCTTCCTTAGTCCTTACCTTCAGGGGTCTCCCCTGACCTTTCAGCATGAAGCAGTCACCACCACCTGAGGCTCCCTTTTCGATCTATCACAAGTTCTAATTAAACTCCCATTGGTTTCTTTGTTGCCAGGTGTCTTTACTGGACTACGCTTTCCCTGACGGCAGGGGCTATGTCTCTTTACCACTCTTTATCCATTGCCTAGAATTCTGTCTGGCATTGAGTAGGTACTCAGTAAATAATTACTGAATGTATTTTGAATAGGTGAATTATCAGTCCATTTAGATAGTCGAAAGTGGCTTTCCGTGCCATTTTGCTAGTATATGAATGCAGAAATGGGGGATGTCTCAGACTGCTGCGCTTTAAGTGGGTTTTGGATTATCTGGTCCATTTCTCCCAAATCTATCATATAAACACAATAACATTACACAAAAAGTCAAACTGTCTGACCAAAGGCTTTACAAATCTCCACCTGTACCAGAATGCTATCTTTATTTTTTAAATTTTTTTTAACATTTATTTATTTTTGAGAGACACAGAGACAGAGCATGCGCAGGGGAAGGGCAGAGAGAGAGGGAGACACAGAATCTGAAGCAGGCTCCCGGCTCTGAGCCATCAGCACAGAGCCCGACGCGGGGCCCGAACTCACAGACTGTGAGATCATGACCTGAGCTGAAGTCGGCCGCTTAACCGACCGAGCCACCCGGGCGCCCCCAGAATGCTATCTTATTCGTAGATGAGGGAAACACACATCCAACATAAGCCCTTTAATCTAAAAGATGAGTGAAGTCTTTATATACTGATAGAACTATTAGAATAGCAAGCCCAAACTTGGCAAAGCCCAGTAGTCAAGCAGAGATAGTATTTTGACAAGTCAACCAATATCAAGAAATATCAAAATAATAATCAAATAACGGCTAATACAAGAATGAAACCACATAAATTTATAGGTTTCTTTTATTAAGAAAGCATAGTATGGGTAACTTTTATAGGATACTGTAAAATTATTTTTCATGAATTTCGGATGATTAAATATTTTTTAAAGTTTATTTTTATTGATTTCGAGACAGAGAGCAGTGGAGGGGCAGCGAGAGAATCCCAAGCAGGCTCCACACTGTCAGCACAGAGCCCGACATGGCGCTCAGACTCCCGAACAGTGGGATCATAACGCGAGCCGAAACCAGGAGTTGGGTGCTTAACCAACCGAGCCACAGCATGATTAAATATTTGAAAGGAAGTGATATTATTAACAAAATTACCATGAAGCCAATAGCGAAATTATTTTACAGTTTATACTTACAGAACGTACACCAAAGGCATAAAGGCAACTTCATTATTTAAAAAAACAAAAACAAAAAAATAACCCAACCTAAGTATAATAAATTAGGAAAATTTGCACAAAAATATGATATTTGAAGAGCAATGTCTTTTTACTTGGTTCACCACTTGTTACAACCCTGAAATCAAACTGAAAACCTCCCTTTAGACGGGCATCGTCGCATTCTGATCTCCCAAATACTAACGAAGAACATTTACAACGTCCTATTTTTAGTGTAGTCAGCTTTCAAAAGTGTCATACATGATGAAACCAGTATTCTAAAAAATAGAGACACATGGCTTCTAAAATCCAATGCAGAATATGTTCACTTAAAGAAAAAAAAATATTCACCCAAAGCAGAAATGTGTGATCAATAGATCCTTGTTCTCCAGATATCAATACGGCCGTGTTTTCACTTACGCTACACACACACACACACACACACACACACACACACACACAAGCCAAATAAGATTAACTTTTTAAAAATGTGTATTCGAAACAAACAAAAAGCAGAATCAGACCTATAAATACAGAGAACAAACTGGTGGTTGCCAGAGGAAGGAGGGTGGGTGACGGGCAAAATGGCTGAAGGCAAGTGGGAGACACAGGCTTTCAGTTGTGGAATGAGTAACTCATGGAAATAAAAGGTACAGCACAGGGCGTATAGTCAATGGTACTGTAATAGCCTTGTTTGGTGACAGGCGGGGGCTATACGTGTGAGCAGAGCATACCACACAGAGAAGCCGAATCACTATTCGTACACCTGAAACTAATGTGTGTCAACTCTACTCAAATAAAGTAACTAAAAAAATTTCTAGTCAATGTTGACTTTGTATCCAGGAGACTCAGTAAGATTTGTCCCACACCTCCTTCCAGAAAAGGAAAATACGAGTGAAGGACTGAACCAAGGAAGAGATTCCATTATCATATAACTTCTTAAATGACAACTCTTGTGACTCTGGAATACAGAATACTCAGGGTGTTCCTAAGACACACAGACATTTGGTCCAAGGCTTTGAAAACTAGATCTAATCTTGTCAAACTAGAGAATCTGATAAATTTTAAAATGATATCGTCATAAGGATTCGACTCTGCTCAAACACTGGTATTAATCCCATCACTTTACACTTGAGTTGAACACTTTAGTATCATACATATAGGTTCTAAGTTTTTAAAGTTAGAAGTCTAGAAATGGAATCTCACTACAAGAGTAAACTAGTAATGTATATACAATCTTTGGGAGGGACTGCTGTCACAACTATAATTTAAAATTGCTATAGATAGAAAAAAAGACACCCTCAAGTGAAATACCTATTTGGGGCAAATCATTATACTAAAGCTCCTTTGCCACACGGAATGTTTGTGTGGTCTCAGAAATATAACGTAATATGCACTTCTAATGGTGCTGAAGACCCTTGAACTTTTGCACTTAAGTTAGTAACCTATTATGATTATGATGACACACAATGATCATAATGTGTGTGTGTGTGTGTTGCTGTTTTGTTGTTGTTATTTTGTTTGTGTTAGTTTTTTGTTAAATTCTAAAATTCACATCTGTTTGCTTCTGGGTTCAAAGAAAATTCAAAACCACTGAAATAGAATGGTAAGAGTTTAAAGCTAGAGTGAATAATTTAGCTCCTGCTTTAATCCCCTTATTTTACTAATGAAGAAACTAAAAACTGGAAATGGAGTGAAATTAGCGAGCTCAATCAAGGTCACAGAGCGAATTTATGGCATAGTTTGGACTTGGCACAGATGCTTGTCTAGCATATTTTAAATACTATGTAATTGTCCTAAGTTACAATGTAGAATCATAGTTGCAAACTAGAGATCTTTAGGAAGTATGTAATATACAGACAAATAATTCTTACTTCCCCAGAAATAAACAGTCAAAGAAAAAACAGAGCATGCATTTATCGTCTTCAAACAATTTGAGTGTCTGGGCACATTTTTTCTAATGTCTGGTTCTTACACTTTTCTTTCTTTTTTTCCCCCCACGGAGTCCAAATAGGTGTACTATGTTTATGGAGATTTTTTTTTATTTCTACAAAGAAGAAAATGACATGAGCATCTTTGACATTATTTTCCCAGCTGATTCAAAACAACTCGTGTGGTAACCAATTGAAGCAATTGCTATGGTTTTGTTAGCCTCACTGCTTAACTTATTGTTTTGTTTGTTTGTTTGTTTGTTTGTTTTTTCTAGAAAACATGCTAGCATCTGTGGAAGGCAGTGTTTGGTAAATTGAGCCAGTTAGAAATCTTTCTGTCAGAGGCAATTTGTGACAGATACTGTCTGCAAAGAGGCTGTATGTAGATTTTAGTTCTCTAAGGAATAAAGAGAGGACACAGGTGCTAATGGAGGTGGGGGATTTTTAAATGTTTGCGGGAAGGCAGGCAATTACCCTTTAAGAAGCCAGAAGATTCTGGGCTAACAGTCTCATGACCCAAGATTTCATTTCATCCGGTCATTATTTCACTGTGACATAAGTGGATTCTACGTTTCTCTAGGTCCGCTGTCTCGGTAAGCCCTGGATCAGCTCCTGCGACGTGGCAGGCCTTCAATAAATACTTGTCGATGAATTACTGACTTGAAGAAAATCACAGGAGGAGCTTCTCCTCTATCATACATGTCCCAGCGCAAGAATAATCAAAGAACTTCCAGGTTGTAAAAAGTTTAAGAAACCAAAAACAAAAAAAACACACAAAAACACAAACCTGTTCTTAACACGGCCTTTGGAGATGCGCACAATCACGGCCGGACATACTAAACGGTTTTCCAAGGTCTCGCAGCCTGTTTTCGCCAGAGATAAAAATTCTCAGATTGATATCTTTAATCATTGTCTTCCGCTGTTCACGCTTGTTTCTTTTTATGTTAAAAAGACATCAAGGATCCCAGCGCTCAGATCTGATCTCATAGATGTCAATAAATACTTCTCTCATCATGGTCTAATATCTTATCCTTGTAAAGACTGTTTAACAATGTGTAATTTAAATATGATCTTCTTATAATTTTTCTGTATACGGAGCACTTTCAAAATAAATACGTTCATTACTGTGACTTCTCCCTTTGATCTGTTTACTGCAAGAGAGTCTCCAGCTGGTTACCCACTCTTATCACTATTCATGGTAATACTTGGCTAAGCAAGAGCACAAAAATAAATCATTTCGAATTTATACTCAGTTAGGGCTTTCACTCATTTGTACAAATCCTGGGTAGCATGATGAAGAACAACTATCTCATTAATTCGACTTTGTTCCAAAATAAAATGCTAACGAGGGTCCGATTTGTCTTTGTATAGTGTTGCTCGTGTTGTCATCATTCAGGCTGTATTTGAGAATTTACAGTGCAACCAAAAACTGAAATCAGCAGTATGAATAAACCGACTGATGTAAGCAGAGGTTGGAAAATGACATGCTTTTCAGCATTTTAAGGTTCACTGCAGAAATAACTAATGAGAAGTGGACAACACTTTATCCCTTGTTTGTAAATGGAAAGAATACGTATGGAGTAGCAGCGAGTAGTACTGAGCACCTACTGTTCTAGGAGCGTACGGAGCCCTGGGAACAGGTGAAATCGACACGCTGTACTGAGTCTTACTGCGGAGACATGAGCAAAAATACTCTGGCGAATGCAGGTAGTTTATGCATTCAATCCTGCGGTGGTAACAGGGTGGCTAATCATCACAGAAGTGCACTGGACACGGTGCTTGAGACGTTTGCAGGACGGATAAGAGTTACGAATCCGAGAAAGAGCTCCCGAGTGTCAGAACAGGACGGGCAAGCATAGGTATGAAGGTTTTCAATCGCATGGGAAATTATGCATAGCTGGCATCCATCATGGCCAAAACTTTAAGAGCAAAACTGGGAGATGTAAGAGGCATTTTAATTATTTTACATCTGACTAATAATGGCATTAAATATTTGGTAGATGTTATGTTGTTTACATATTCCCAGCAGTTAACTCCCCACTTACTTGCGTGTCTTCATTTCCTAATTAGGTTACTCCGTCTTTCATCTAATTTTAAGTTCAGAAATCAAAATAGCACCAAGGTTTTGACAGCAGGGCTATCCTGATATCGTAATCTCTGCTCTACGATCGATACCATAAAGTTATTTTTAATAACATTGCAAAGTTGAGCTTTATATTTATAAAATAAACTTATTCTTCTACTCTTCTTCAGTTTATTAGAAGTAGAAAAATATATAGTAAGTAAAACCAAGTCATTCACTAATGACTGTTATTCAACTCATAGATTTGGAACCAGTAAGAACCCTCACCCAACATTTCAAGGATAGAGCCGAGTGGAAATTATGGAGGCATTTCCACTTTTTCTTTTAAACCAGAATAATTAAATTTCAGAATCCCCCAAAGCTGGACTACTTTCAAGAAAATAATTCATCTTGAATGGAAATAATTTTAAAGGAGGTAATAACAATGAAAATCTAACTCTTTTACTAACAGGCACTTGACTTTATAAATGGTCATGAAATAATTTGGCATGCTTCATTTTAATTACAAACAGCTCATTTCTACAGCTTTATTATCTTACTTAAAGGTGGTCCGATTGCCCTCTAGAAAAATGGATAGACATAATTTGCTCCTGGTTAGAGATTTTTGATCATACTTTACTCTCTCTAAGCTGTTATGGCAATATGTTTATGCTGAAACAGTGAAGTCTTTCTCACTGTTTCAGATAATTAATAAACTATGGGGTTTTAGGGGCTTATTCCTCAGTAGCAAAAAAGTGTATTCCCAAACCTAATTACTCAAGCTTCAACATGAGTTTACTGTGGAGCATTTAATGTTTTTAGTGTTGATTATTTTTGTCACTACTGCAAGGCAGATCTCACAAATATCTCCTTTTCGAGCTCAGTGACGAGTTTCTGTTTACATTTGTACACTGAAAAGCAAGTGCATGTTTTTAGCATTTCCCTCTATGTACACCTAGAAATTCATTTATGGTTGGTCATGATTGGGGTTAACTCAGAATATGCCACCATGATAGAAATCTCCCCCACCGTGAAAAACAAAACAAAACAAGAAAATCAGAGGAGACTTCAGCTCCAAAGTAATAAGTCAATGCATTCAGCCAAGCAATTGACTAAGTACAAAAACCAAAATTTCTGCTTGACTGCCCTAACGAGACATAGGACAATGGGGTAAAATTCCAATTCACAGCCCCCTGTACACCCAGTGGCACCGACAGATGCCTCAGGTAGGATCTATGGTTAATGCCAACTTTCTCGTAGGGGAAACTCACCGAGGGGATGCCAGTCCAAAACAACCTTTATGAGAATAACGACTCCACTGGCCCCTCCCTGATGGGGCGCAGCTGACCTAGCTGCACTCCAGGCTCAATTTGAACATGATTAACTTCAAAATTAAAGTTGGCGTGAAGGAAAATTTAAACCACGTTGTGAAGCAAAACCCAACGACATGGGGAAGCCGGCTTTCCTGCGTCTCTTCGACGGATGCAGTCATAGATCGGGTGGGGTGTGGGGTGGAAAGGGAGTGGGGACGTCTCAGTGCTGGCACACGCCCGCCCTGACACACAGGGGAGGAGGTGCCCACTCCCCGCGACAGGGCAGTGGCAGGGAGAATGTACTCGAGCGCCTCCTTCTGCCACGTGAGTTCTTGCTGGGTGTACACAGTCGAGTGTCAGCCCCCTCGCAGACCTGTGTCACCAGCGCTCGGTGGGTCCTCCCTGGCCTTTGACCTCTGCCTCTGTCCTGACCCATCTTATATCTTGGCTCAAGCTCTGACTGCAGCCTCCCTCTCAGAAGACACTAGTGATTACACTGGGCACAAGCGGATAAGCCAGGGTAACCTCTCCCTCTCACAGTCCCTATGTTATGTAAGGTGACACGTTCACAGGTTTATCGGGATGTCATTATGGGGGTCACGATTCTATCTACCACAGGTAGAGAGCTGCTCTTCTAAGGGAATCATGGAATGAGGGGTACAAGACAGCTTCCTCAGTTTTCAGACAGAATACGGAGAGAGGACAGAAGAAATGCAGAAATACAGTGATAAACCAGAGACTTGTGCTGTTCAGTACGGCAGCCACAAGCCCAGTGTGAATACCTTAATTAAGACGAAATAAAACTTAAAAACCCAGCTCCTCAATTGCCCTAGCGATATTTCAAGGGCTCAGTAGCCACAGGAGGCTAATGGCTACCATATTAGACGGCACAGATATAAAGTATTATAAAGTATCTCTATCACCGAAGAATATTCTGGGCAAACTGGACACCACTATTGAAGAGTCATATTCTGGGCATGGTAAACCATAATACAGTGGCAAATAGGGGGGAAATCTACATTATGATTCTTGATGCTTGCAGAAACTTAGAAATGGTTTATACCTGTGATTTCTAGTACTATCCATCAGGTGTTAACTATTATCACCATTGCTAAGTTTAATGAACTAATAATTTCTTCTACAGAGTGAAAAAATAATAATAAAACCATAGAGAGTTTTGAGGTTTTACAAAGGCATATCTGAATATTTCCTAAAAGAAGAAATAATCCAAGCCAAAGAGAAAGGCCTAAGAAGAGCTGACGATGTGGCCAAATTAGAGCAACCTACCAACCAACCAACCAAATAATTGCTTCCCTCTTGGAAAACTAGTGACCTCAAGAATTATGCATGGTCAGAATATACTTTCTTTTTCTTTTTTTAAAATCTAAGTAGCATAGATATTGCTTGTTATTTATTTATTTGTTTGTTTGTTTATAATTTGCAGGGACCCAGAATCTTAGATAACTAATGATTTTTTAAAAATACATCCTATAAATAAGAGCCCTTTTTGCTTAAGCAAAAGGCAAACTCTTGCAAGAAATGAAATACTAAACATTAATTTTTTTAATCCTTAAAAATGTATTGTCATCTATTCTCTTTTATCTCTACTTCTGATAGGAAAAAAAATCCAGGGAAAGGAGATTTCCTACATAAAAAGCAATTTTAAACTGAACGAATGGATTTTTTGTCAATTAAAATAGAGCAGAATAGAATGAGTATAGCATTTGTAACAATTTATATATGTGTGCATCTAGGCATATATATAGGTATACTTCTGTATGAATTAAAATAACAGAGCCAAACTGTCTCCCAAGAAGAGATGCTTTGTATTAAAATTTGAGGGATTTCAAACTTCTGGAAATGTAGCCTTATAGAGTTGTGCTTTTTATTTTGAGAGAGAGAGTGTGTGAGAGCAGGTGAAAGGGCAGAGGGAGTGAGAGAGAGAATCCCAACAGACTCCCTGCTCAGTCTGGAGGCTGTATGTAGATTCTGCTCTTGGGATGGCCACCTGAGCCAAAATCAAGACTTGGGATGCTCAAGCCACTCAGCCACCCAGGCACCCCCAGCCTTACAGAGTCTTTTTAAGAAAAAGACTCCAAGACTTTCTTTCTTTCTCAAAATTGTCTCGATTATAAAATAGGATATGATTGCAAGAGTTCTGTAAGATACCTTTATCAAAATTTGCTCGTTCATTCAAGTTGCTCATTTATTAATTCAACTAATATTTATTGGCTGCCTATGAGGAGGCAGCTATAGTTTTAGGCCCTGGAATATCATAATGAAGAACAGAAAGCAAACAGAAAAGCAGACCTTCTGGTATCCTGAAGATCTCTCTACTGGGAGAAGACAAATAATGAACAACTAAATACATGTCAGGTAAGTGCTAGGATGAAAATAAAGCATGGTTTGGGGAATACGGAAAAGTCAGGGGTGGGCTTTTCTGGAGATGTGGCATTTGCCTAGGTGGTTAAGGTTGAGGGATATGGCGGGTGGAGAATCCCTGCTGAAAATATAAACCAAAAGTACTGAAGAAGTTGAAGTAGAATAAATGACATTCTTGATGATTTCTGGTCAGCCTCCATTGTTTTTCTCCTTTTCCACTTCTAGAGAAACATAAGATCTTCCCACGTTCTCTGCACACACCACACTTACCCCATCTCCCAAGTGGGAAAAAATATATATACTGGAATTGTTATTATCTGAAATTGAGGTAAGGAGTTTTCTATTCCCTTTTATTACATCTTCACACCTGCTTTTATTTAATTATATATAGGCTATTGATTTCTCTATGTTAACGTTATGCCCTGCTATTTTATTAAATTATCTCTTTGTATCTGGTAGTTGTTCCATTGATTTTTCTCAGTTTCTCAGATAAATAATCGTATAATCTACAAATAGAGGTAGTTTTATCCCTTTCCTTTCAAGTTGTATACTTCTAATTGCTTTCTTTGTTATCTATCTCTGACATAAAGTTAAATCATAGTAAAAATAGTGGGCAATGTCACTTCCTTCACGTGGGAATATGTCTAGTGTTTTCCTTTATGACAGACGCGAGCTGAATGTTGGCTTTTGGAGATGTAAATATAAACTTAGGTATGGATATACACAGACACACATATAAAATCGTGTTAAAGAAGTATTCATTAATTCCTATTTAACAATGATTTTTCTGTTTTTGGTTTTATTTATTTTAAATAAATTGGTATTGAATATTGTCAAATTCCTTTTCCACATCCCTGGAAACTGTTTTTCTCATTGGTTGTATTAACAGGATGAGTCCTATCATCAGACTTCCTAATAGTGAATCAATCATTTTGCATTTCTGGAAGAATCCTTGTATGTTCGAGATATAGTATTTTTCATAATGCGCTATTGAATTCTGTTTAGTCTTATTTTATTGAAGACATTTACATTGATGCCTAGAGGTGAGAGTAGTATGTTTTTTATTTTTATTTTTTTTCTTTGTTTTGATAAAATCATTTTCAGATTTGGCACTGTTGAAATTACTTCTCAAAAAGCATATGGAAGCTTTCCCCTATTTCTATGCTCTGAAATAGTTTAAATCAAGCTTTTCTTATCTACCTATGGTTTTATTCAAGCTTCCAGAGAGCTTTTTATTCATGTAAATGGATTTAAACTGACATGGTGAGGCCAGAAATGGAGACACGTGTCTTGCAGATTGCAAACTGCGTGAGGTTTTGAGACTGAATGATCCGAAAACAGTGAATTCTGGCATTGTTAATTATGACATGTATAACCTGAGCAAATTACCTAATCTTTAAAAGTCTTTGTTTACTCACTATTAAATGGAAATTACAATGCCTGATAAGTTTGTAGTGATAATGTTACTTTTGCCCTACTAGTGCAAACATAGATGTTGAAACTATTGTTGTATGTTACCAGTTCCTGATTTCAGGCATTTGTTCAACTTAGAAAAGGCTGAAGAGAGATTAAGAGACAACAATGAAAAAGCATGGAATAGAAGCTTCCATGAACCAAGTCTACTTCTGTGATATTAAGCTCCTTCTACTTTTAGAAGATGTAGAGGACTCAGTATTAATGAGATGGATGGCCAGACTGTCCAAGTTGAGGACAGGGAAGCATATCTATCAAGACAGAAAAATATTTCCTGCGGTCATCAGAACCACACAAAAGGCAAGCTTCTTCAAGGTGTGCAGTCAACTCTTGCACACCAAAAATAAGATTAAAGACCTGTGATCCTGTCAAATGGGGGATCGGTTTCTCAAATGGGATTTTAAAATACAGATCTTCCGCAGTGAGCAGCAGCCGCCCCAGTGTTATTAAAGGTCGCCAGGATGTTTTCTCAAAGTTGCAATGTTGGCAGCTTTATCATGAGCTCTGACCCTTCAGGTATATCTGCTGCAGGACTTTTATTAAAATCCTGTTCCCTTCACTTGTGTCAGAAAAGAAAAGCTAAGGCTTCTTGAAGGTTAATGGGCTCCAGGAGAAGCTTTCTTTTAGACATTTCTGGTGTTTGGTTTATAAACCACCCAACGCACCCCTGACGAAGCAGCACCAATCCCGCTTAGATTTTAAATCCTTAAATTAAATTTTGTTGTGCTCTTGAAGTGAGAGGGCAAATACTCAGGAATCAGAGCTCTACTGGGAAGCTATCCTGGCAATACTGATATACTCGTGATTTTGCTCAAATACAAAAACCAAAATATATGTCCTATATTATAATTCTAAATCAAAACGATGACAATCACAAAATACTCTGTAATTCACTAGAAGAGGAGAAAGCCTTGTATAAATGATGGCAGTTCATGAAACCAAAGGAATGCACAGCCCTGGTTGAACATACATTCCACTAAAACTAGAAGTCTTATTGTAAAATAAACAAAATCTAGGGTTTGGAAACCACCAAAAATCACCAAGAAAATTAATTCTATGTTTGAGGTGGAAATATAGGGTATGAGACAATATTTTAACAAGTGTAAGACTACAGTAAGATTAAACAAAGAGTCAGTGCTTAGCATATGTGAACAAGAAACATGTATTGAATTAATACACGAAAGAACAAATGAAAAATGAACAAGTCCTTTGTTGATGTAAAATTACATGAGCTTAAGTGCAAAATGGTTTGAATTATAGAATTTCTTAAAATGTACTTTTGCTCCGGTATTATACGTCAGTTCTCTTAAATAACAAATAATAGACAGTGATATACCTCAGCTTCCTATACATAAATTTTGACTTTCCTACCAAATATATGTATAGGAAAGAATAGATTTCTCAAAAAAAACTCATGATTAAAACAAATATAATTTGGTCTTACTTTCATTTCCCATTTTAAAACACATTGAAGGGTTTTTCCTACTTCTTTAATTCCCAGAATTAGTCTCTGGATTCCAGATCTTGTCAGTGAGAACGAAGGAATTATTTTCAGGCTCACTTATACTAATGATATTGGACGAGTCATTTAAATCATCTGAATCTAGGTCTACTCTTCTGTAAAATGAGGAATATAGTACTTAATTCACTTGGTTCCTTGTGAGAATTAAAAGTCAAAATTTACAGAATCATTGAGGGCTTCTTATGAACTAAGCCCAGTGCAAGGTTCTGGGAATACAAAATTAATAAGATCATTCTTATGGGAGAGTACAGACAAGGAAAACCATGGTTACAGGAATTCGATACTTTACTCTCCCAAGAGACAGAGGAGGTACAGGGAAGCCAGGGTGACAATGGCCAATTCTTCCTGATGTATGGGGACTGGGGAAGGCATTACTGTTTGAATTGTTCATAATGAAAAATTTACTAGGAAGAAACAGTGTCAATGTGAAAAGAAAGTCTAAGACCCAAAAAAAGCTCTATCCTGCCAAGAAAATCACCACTCAGGTAACTGATTGAGCCTGGGACAAAAGACAGGCTGGTTGGAGGTTGCCAACGAGGAGCACTCTGGCAGATTTGCATCGATGACTCTCATCCTACGTGAGAACATCCCTCGTAGACATCCTGAGGGGGTCAAGCAAAGCATGAGATGATTCCTCAGTAAGCCTTTTCAGTCTATGCTCACTATTCTCTTTGAAAGAAATATATTCATTACAGATAGAATGCAAATGTCTATTGCATTTTGCACCTTGCTAAGATTTCCTCTTGCAGATAATGTAGCTGGCTAGAGAAGATATGTTAATATTCTTTGTGGGACCCTTTCAACAGGTATAGGAGTATTCACACATTAAATCATTTGTCTTGCCAGTCCATTAGGATTCTCTCTGCTCTACTGAAAGCTAAAGGAAAACTGCTTTTAAAGAAATACCTGGTTCATTATCTTCTTATAGCATTATAAAATCACTACAATTTTCCTGACTTAGCCTATTTGCTCATATTTAGCACATATGAGCAAAAAGATACCCAGGGTGTCCTTTGTTATTTAGAAGAGTATATTATCATGGCTTAGTATATATACAATCATACAAGTAATGATAGGAGAAATTAACATAACAATACAGTCCCAAAGAGAGAAGTTTCCCAGTAGAGTCAAAACAATGCCAACTACTATGTAGACACATGGAAAACTAAATCTTAAATTAAATTTTACATTAAAGGCAATTTAACTTTAGGGGCGCTTGGGTGGCTCAGTCGGTTAAGCACAGGACTCTTGATTTCAGCTCAAGTCATGAACCCATGGTTCCTGAGATCCAGCCCCTCATCATGCTTTCAGCTCGGAACCTGCTTGGGATTCTCTCTCTCTCCCTTTCTCTCTGCCCCTCTCTGCTCATGTAGCTCTCTCTCTCTCTGTCAAAATAAATAAACTTAAAAGAACAAGCAATTTAGCTTTATTTTTATTCCTTATAAATTTCTGTAAATGTACAATTTCAGGTGGTATCCTAGACTGTATTATTCATGACACCTCTCTCTTGTCCCTATTGTTTTGTTATTTATCTGTGCGCATGCATCTAAAATACAAAGATATTTCTTCTGGCATTAGAACATTTTATATTTATCATTATAAACAGCATCTAAAAGGAGACCAGGAAACATTTTCCTCAATTGCTGGTATATTTGTTCAGAATTTCCAGTAATAATTGATAGCTGACGCTAAGCAGCACGGGGTGCAAAGATATATAGAGCTGGTTTGTTTTCACTTAGGATTGATTGATGCTTACGTAGCATTAAGTAAGAATGCCCTAGATTTTTATGCAGCAAACTGGTGTAGGAGGAAAAAAAAAAAACCTGTTAAAATTAAAAAAGAACATCTCTGTAGATGTAAATTTTTAAATTTGATTTAGAACTGTTAATGGATTCTAATCTAGCAATCTGGAGATAATTCCTCTTAAATATTAATTTTTAAAAATAAAAGCTAAAAGTGCTGAAAAGGTTATTTGCATTTTCAGAAACAGAAGGAAGATAAGGAAACACAAATACTGTGTATTAGGTTTCGTTTACAGGTCACCGCTATTAATCTAATGTTAAAAGTGACATTATTGGGGCACCTGGGTGGCTCAGTTGGTTGAGTGACCGACTTCAGCTCAGGTCATGATCTCATGGTCTGTGAGTTCAAGCCCCGCATCGGGCTCTGTGCTGACGGCTCAGAGCCTGGAGCCTGCTTCAGATTCTGTGTCTCCCTCTCTCTCTGCCTCTACCCTACTCACGCTCTGTCTCTCTGTCTCTCAAAAATAAACATTAAGAAAATTTTTTTAAAGTGACATTATTGAATTCATGTCATTTAATGGCAAGGGACATTTAATTAAATCAACCACATTATTTATTGTTACGTTCTTATTTTTTTTAAGAACTATTCATAATTCATGGACCAATTGGGAGAATCTATAACATGAGAATTTGCCTTTTAAAAATATTTTTAAAAGTTATTTTTTATGTTAAAAGCACTTCAATATACTGCAGTAGTGGGGGACAGTTTTTATAATGAAACTTGCTTTAGTTACAACTCTCTGGATGTGAGCCCTATTTGTAATTTAGTACAATGTTCTGTAAATTTATGATACCTTTATTTATTTACTTATTTATTTTAATTTTTTAAATGTTTTACTTATTTTTGAGAGAGAGAAAGAACACGAGTAGGGGAGGAACAGAGAGAGAGAGAGGGACAGAATACCCAAAGTGGGCTCTGCACTGACAGCAGCAAGCCCAACATAGGGCTCAAACTCACAAACCATGAGATCATGACCTGAGCTGAAATCAGATGCTCAACCTTGGACAGCCTCCCAGGCACTGCAATTTCCTTTATTTAGATATATATTAACTGGAGAATATTAGGAAAAGAGAAAATGTAAATGAGGAAATAAAAATTGCCCTAAATCCTACAACCTTGAGTATGTTCACTGCAAACATTTTGATGTATTTTTTTACATCCTTTATTTTTTCTTAGTATGTTCATAAACAAATACGTATTCTACATACATACATATGTGTTTATGCTATGGACTGAATGTTTGTGTCCCTCCCCTCCTAAATCCAACTATATTGAAATCCTACCCCCAGGGAGAAGGTATTAGGAGGTGGGGAATTTGGGACTCATAGATATGGAGCCTCGGGAATGGGATTAGTGAGCTTTTGAGAGAGAGACCCCGAGAGCTAGCTTGCCCTTCCCACCTCTCTTTTTTACAGAGAAAAACAGCCATCTGGGGGGCAGGCTCTCACCAGACACCGAATCTGCTGGTGCCTTGATCTTGGACTGCTCAACCTTCAGAACTACGAGAAAAACATTTCTGTTGTTTATAAGCCACTCAGTCTGTGGTATTTTGTTACGCAGCCCAAGCCGACTAAGACACTGTAAAAAGAGCTATTCACAGGTAGAAGTACATGTGTGCAGCAACACGCGAATGCAAGTTATTTACACATCGTTCTCCAAAACTTCTCTGAACTCTAACCACCTGCCTGTATCTGCTGGCTCTATCACAGTTGAAATAAAAAGCAGCCCTCACCTGAGGCACAGCTAAGTTTGTTCTCGAATCTAGTCTTCAAAGAGGAACCACAGTGACTTTTTTTAAAATCGAAACTTGACTGTACTGCTTCCCTGCTTATATTCCTTTTCTTTTCTTTTTTTAATGTTTATTTAGTTTGAGAAGGGGAGGGGCAGAGGGAGAGGGAGAGATAATCCCAAGCAGGTTCCATGCTCAGCACAGAGCCTAACTCGGGGCTCCATCCCAGGACCGTGAGATCATGACCTGAGTCAAAATCAAGAGTCGGACGCCTAACCCACTGAGCCACCCGGGCGCCCCAAATTCCTTTTCTTGACTTTGACTGCACTTAGGATAGAGTGGGAAACCTTAGCATAACCCACAAGGCTCTGCAGCAGGATCTGGCCCCTGCCCACCCCTTCAGCTGTAAGCCATCCCATTCTCCTCCTCGGTCCCTTCCTATCTAATCATACTGACCTTGCTTCTCTCCTCAGACATCTAAAAGTCCTTTTACCTTCATATGCTACTTCTTTTCTGTAGAAGGCACAAGATTTATCGTATATGGCAGTTAATGTCCAGGGAAAATATAACACTAAATTTTGCCCACAGCTGACCTTGATCTCAACAGGAGTCCCTACCAGCTGGTGTGTGCTGTAAGAATTTAACTAAGTAATTACTCTGCATTAAAGCTTAGTCTGATTTGGTAACTCAAACAGTCTCTTGGGGTGGTGTTCAGGTACTCTTGGGAGAAATTGTCTTCTCTCATTGTCTCATTGTCAGGAAGATAAGAGGCTAGTTCCATTTGTTCATAGTCGTGGCTGTAAATAGTGGCAGACCTGGATAGGTCTCTAACTTCCTAAACCTCCTTCCTGCTGATTACATCACTGATGGCATTGACCAATTAAACTGAGGGATGCAGAGCCTCAGATAACCACAAAACATTCCAGGAAAACAAACAGTAGCTGTTTTCAGGAATACTCTTATGTAGCAGGGCTTTCCCAGCTGATGTATGAAGAAACCTATGCCATTTCATTTGAATGAAGGCTGTAACGGAGACAGCGGCATAAGGGGGCGGGGGCGGCAAAAAGAATGCCAACAGAAGGAGGACTGCCAGGTTAAAATCTAGAAAACAAGACAAAGTAGCTAAAAATCAAACAGGGTTTATCTGGAGAGGGAGGGGGGGAGACAGACAGACAGACAGAGACATACACATAGAACTAAAAAATGAGGACGGAGTCTCTTGCTCTGCTAACTGTGCATCTGGCAACCTGGGAACTGCTTGGAGGGCTCTGGGCCAGAGTGGTGAGCAGAGTACCAGACTCTCAGACTCAAATAAAATATCTCCTGCAACCACTCAGATCTTTGTTCCACTACTTTTTTCTCATGAAAGAAACATCTCAAATGATGCCAGGGGCACCAGGGTGGCTCAGTCGGTTAAGCGGCCGACTTCCGCCCAGATCATGATCTCACAGTCCGTGAGTTCGAGCCCTGCATCGGGCTCTGTGCTGACAGCTTGGAGCCTGGAGCCTGCTTCAGATTCTGTGTCTCCCTCTCTGTCTCTGCCTCTCCCCCACTCACGCTCTGTCTCTCAAAATAAATAAACATTAAAAAATAACATAAAATAAAAGTTAATACTGCTCCCAATTATTTCGATGTCATAAACAGAATATTCTGCAAGGAGGGTAAAACAATTCTGGAACCCCTTGAACCTATCTTTCATAAATTAATAAACAGCATATGCCAGCTGAAAATTCACATAAAACTAAGAATGTCAGCTTTCATTTGTTGAATGTTTTGTGTCAAGCAATATTCTAAAACTTTTCATATTCACAACACTGTAAGTCAAATACAACTTTTATCTGTAACAGTCAATGAAGAAACTGAACCAGGAGGCTGTTCCGATAAATCTAATTAACATAATGTGAAAATATGGTCTCCAGAACCAAAATTCTGAGACCGAATCTGCAGTGTGGTTTCCTAGCTAAGCTTTCGGAGCCTCCATAGTCCCATCGGGGGGTTTTGTAGAATTCTATTTTCAAGTGAACACTAAAACACAGAGCCAAAAGGATGGACAGAAACAGCACCATATTTTGTCACAGACTTTGAGCATTCATGAATCAGGAAGCCGCCAGTCCCTGGAGAGGGGCAGGTGAGCTGACCATCCTGCCAGCATCCTTTACCTGGTCCCACTTTCCATACCTGAGCTCGCTCCCTCCCTGGATCTTTTTTGGTTCCTGCCCAGTAGCTGTCTTTTCATTGTTGGGATGGAGTGTTTTGAAAGCATTTATCATTAAATGAGCTCTGTCGAGTCACCCTTTCAGAGAGAACCTATGATGTAACTCTAACAACTCAACAAATAAAATTTGGTGGTTTTAACTTTACTCTCAGCGACTGAGGGCAATGGTGCCAGTAAAAATAAGAAAATCAGACTGAAAGAAGGAAGCAAGTCACGAGAGTTCAAAAGCAAACCAAATCCTTCTTATAAAAAAAAATATTAAGGAACATATTTAAAGATTTGGAATTCTCTAACCATTTTATCAGATGATTTTACTGATTTCTATTTTTGGAGGAATATTGTTCATAGAAAATTATTTTAAAGCTGTGCCAAGACCCCGACTCTCTGTCTTATCTCATGGTGGACTCCGTTGTGCTGATCTTTTATGCTGTCTAATTGCACTGCCGCCTTTCTTTGTTGGGAAAGTGATCAGGTTAATGACTGCTCTGTTTTCCTAACCATGTTCCCAACCCATGTTCCTGCCTTTAAAGGGTGGGATGTATTCCAGCCACACATACGTAATAACTTCCCAGGGACCTTCAAAAAGGTGATTGATGCCCTTGCCATTGGGTGTCTGTTCTTTTAAGTGACTTATGGGCACAATGCTAAAATCATACAAAAACCTTTTCGCTGGGAATAGAAAATGCAAATGGCCGATGGAAGTCTGAGATCCAAAGAATAAAAACAAACAACAATCAGGAACGAGGGACAAACAGGTGCAACCGGCAGGTCTCTGCTTCTTGGAGAGGCTGATCTTGGGACGGAATCACAACCAGCTGCCTTCCTAACAAATCGCTGCTGTGTTTATTTGAATGGTGTCTTTGAATGGTGTATTTTGCTCTTCAGAGTTTTAGGGTCAGTGGACCTGAACTTTCAGAGTAAAGAGAACACTGAGCTACAGCTTGTCCATCTGCACGTTCACTCGCTTTTCTCAGATCTGCACAGGGATTTAATTTTTAAAATACTGCCATGTCTTGGAATGCTAGAATCCAGAAAGAGCTGGAAAGGATTCACAAATTAATGCTAAGCCTTGAAGCCCAGGAAACATAAGAAACTTCACTAGTGTCAATCGGCTAAAAACATCCCAGGTCTGTTGTAATCAATTGCCTAAAATCATGCGATAACTAAACAGCGACTGGAGAAGTTGAAGGAATGACATTTTGACATTTTTTCCCAACTAAGTGCCAGAGATAACTATTTAAAAAAAACTATGGAAAAGTTACATATAAAGTTGTTTCTTTATTTTTATTCATTTATCTGTACCCAGTTTTGCCTCTGAATCAAAGCGTTAGCCTAGAAGGTAGGGGCAAGGTCAGCAATGTCGCCTTCTGAAATTTAAATTTGGTAAAACCGAAAATATGTATTTTGTCAAATACCACTTGTCAAATACCTTATTTTGGAACTAAATTGCTAACGAGCCTTTATCTCCTATGAAATCACATGATCTGAGTGTCTCCAGATCTATTCAATGTTACAATGTTTGTGACTTAAAAAAAAAATCGTATTTTCAGTGATTCATCACACACTACCCCCCGCCACTACTACCACCACCAAAATCAACAACAACAAAAACACGGGTTAAGGGTGGGGAGAAGAAACAAGAAAGTAAGAATTTGTTATTTATCTGGCAAAAGAGACCCGTGAAACACTGATGTTGTATTGGAGCAGAAATTATCTGTAATTTATAAGAGCTGAAGTAAGATATTATTCAAAAATATACAAATGGTTTTGCTTTCCATCTAGTAAAGAACTGATTATTAATTAAGAATATATGTCTGCTGGCAAAAGCAGCACTACAAAAACATAATGATGTCAGGATGCTTCATTGGAGCTTGAATTTGAAAAGAGGTATGGGAACAGACATAAATAAAGGAATCATCAGAGGGAGAAGGAACTAAAAGTCACTTGCCTCATCAGGTTAAGAGATCAGGGTTTACACAGATGGACTTTCAGGAAGGGCTCTCCACCAACCAGTGTTGCAAGTCGGGAGGCAGAGTAACCTTGCACAAGCTGAAGTCCCTTCCACTCCAGGTCATAACATCTCACAACCTGCCCAGCCAGGCCATGATATTACATTCCAGCTTTCCAGTGGAAGAATGATTGTCAATGTTCAAAATGGAAAACTTCAAATCATTCTTTTTATTTTTTTTTAATGTTATTTATTTTCGAGAGAGACAGAGTGCAAGCAGGGGAGGGGCTGAGAGAGAAGGAGACACAGAATCCAAAGCAGGTTTCAGGCTCTGAGCTATCAGTACAAAGTCGGATGTGGGGCTTGAACCCAAGGACTCCGAGATCATGACCTGAGCGGAAGTCAGACGCTTAACTGACTGAGCCACCCAGGCGCCCCAGCTTCAAACCCTTCTTGATAACATGGGAGTTTCTCCAAACCTGTTGACTGAATGGACAGTACATGAAATTTTAAGCACATATTGTGAAACAGAAGTCATTCTCTTCATTCCACAAGGGCGAAAGTGTTGAGAGAGAGGCAGAAAGTGTGCCTAACAGAGAGCACCAATACCCAGCAGGCCCTTTCTCTACCTCGTCAAATCATCATCTGTAATTAGGATTCATTACTGGAGTCGAGATGGAGGGTGAGATTTTGCGATGTTAAATACTGTGCAGGGTCACCGAATAAACGCGAATAAAGCATTTGTGGAGTTCGCATTTCTCCTTCTTCTGCTCCATAATACTCCGATTAGGGTCCACAGAATGATCGATAATTGCCAAAGAATTTTTTTTACAAGGTTTTCTTCTCAAGCACCAAATCCTATTTCCGAAACTCTTCCTATGGATTTGTTTCCACCAACAAATGTGTTTTTTGAAGTGTGGTCCGGAAATATTGGTGTATTTTCTTTGGCCTAGCAAAATAGCTCCATCAACTCCGTGCTTAATTTTGAGTATACTTAGTATCTGGGCCAATGAATTTTCCATAGAGGGATGTTTTACTTCTTACATTGTAAAGATGAAATATAGCTGGTGCACAGAGTTTAAAAGCAGAGTAATTTTGTCAAATGGCACAGTTTATGAAAGCAAAATCCTTTCATTTGATTCTGAGAACTATTTACTTCAAGCTGTATAAAATATCAATTTTCTTATGTTGAAAATTTGTAGCTACTGCTCCTCATTTTGTTCTATCCCATGAACTTTAGAACACCAAATTTCTGTGGTAATATTTGACCAGGGTCTGCACGAATAGATCTGTTAGCCACAAGCCCAAAACGTGCAACGAAATTAAGGAATCACTGAAGCGAGTGGGGCCAGAGGGAGGACTCACACTGGGGATGAGGGATACAGGTCAGGAGTTGTGGGGCCCCAAACCCACAGCATTTTATCATTTCAAGAACATGAAGCACAGCTTGTTAAAACTCCCACCACGAGCAGGAATCGGAGAGGTAGAACTCTAAAGAGTCTTGTAAACCATTCCATCCACCCCGGCTCCTGTTGGATGAGGAAACCGAGGCTCACCAGGGGGATGAATCCGCCCACGCTTACACAGTAAGGGCAAGAAGAATTAGACCCTAGGCCGTCTGCTCTTTGTGTTATACTTGTCTAAAGTCTTCATAAGTCTTCTTGGGGCACCTGGGTGGCTCAGTCGGTTAAGTGTCTGACTTCAGCTCAGGTCACGATCTCATGGCTTGTGGGGTTGAGGCCCTGCGTTTGGCTCTGTGCTGACAGCTCGGAGCCTGGAACCTGCTTTGGATATTGTGTCTCCCTCTCTCTCTGCCCCTCCCCTGCTTATGCTCTGTCTCTATCTCTCAAAATTAAATAAACGTTAAAAAAAATCTAAACTCTTAAGAGTGGTCACTCAGTTTCAGGAACATATTTCTGGAACTTTCTCACCTTACTGGTCAACTAATTTCATTTTATTAATACTTTTTCTTATCTCGGCCTCAGTTCGCTCATCTAAGAACGGATAGGAGAATCCCGCTATCGGAGGATTCAAAGTTGTGCAACCTAAAATATGATTTAGGAACCTCCTGCTTGGTCCCAGTACTTTTCCCATTGCAGGTTTCAAAAGAAAACCTTTATGATGAGGTGTTTAGAGCTGGATCATAAGTTGCCAGCCCCTCTTTACTCACAGCTGGAACAGGTTCCAGCTCCTTGGGTGGCCGGAAGTGACACGTCTGTTATAAATGCAAATTCCGCTTGCCCCTGGCACAGACCTACTTTACTGAGAGAGCCCCAGTGATTCCAATGCTTGCTCAAGTTTGAGACTCACCAGTCGAGGCAAATCTTGGCAGAGATCCTTGTCCTGCTGCTGCTGCGTCTTTTCTATAGAGCTATTATCTTAATAATTCCCCGCAGTGATTTGCAGATTTGCAGCCCGGAAGTGGGCTCCACCCATTTATTGTGGTAAAATGTTTAGGAACCATGCCTTTTCTGATCTTAGAGGTCGAGAAAGTTACATTTCAAAATCCTGGCATTCTTTATGTTATCCAGAACAGGTTTGCACAAATGCTTTCATCAGAATTATCTGTTGGATGAATCAATAAAATTGTATCTACTTCTCCCTCTCCCGTTGCCAAAGACTAAGGGTCTAAAGGTATTGAGGACATCTGCAAGAATTTATGGTATATTCTACCTACTCCACACACACACACACACACACACACACACACACACACACACATGGTGCGCACACACACGTGCATACACACACACCCTGATACACAAGTAATACACAAGATAACGTGTGGTGTGACAGTTAAAAGGGAAGTCAACATTTCAGGTCATCGCTGTGGTCTAAAGAGGAACAATAAGAGGCTGGGCAGGTGTCCAGAATCCTGGAGTTTGGTTTTCAGAGCATGGCAGACTGTGGCTAATTTATCTGAAGTGCTACGACTTCCCAAAGTAGCAGGTGTCCTCATGTGCAACTAAAGATCCAAAATACTTTAAAAGGACCAAAAAAATTACTTCATGTTTCATTTCTTTAGATAATCAAAATAGCTTTCTTTCTTGTTCTTGTCATCCTCTGCTCCTTAACACAGATACACCAGTTATATGCAGAACAAGCATAACCTTCATTTCTGAATATATGTTAAGTATATATGAAACTATATGCAGACAGAAGATACTACAAACCATTAAATATGAATATATCATTATTATTATAGATTTCTTTTTTCCTTGAAAAGTACTGGAGAATTCCATCTCTCTCTATATGGATCATAGAAGGAAAAGTCAAACTTTAGGACAAGATAGATACACCATGCCTAAATATCTTGGTAGGCAACGTTTCAATTTAATTTTGAAATAAACACAGAGGGATTTAAAAAATACTCCATATTAAAATTGTGGGGAAAAAAATCAGGATTTTTAGTCTAGCAGTTATGGACAGGACTCTATTTTCATATACTTTAAATTAACATATAAAAATAACAATTGTTATTTTAAAGGAAAATATTTGCTAAGGCACGAAGCTCAGCAACTGTGGTTATATATTTAATAGGACAACTATTCACAAATACAGGAAGGCCTAACCTTGAACGTGAAGCCCAGGTGAATAATCATCAATAACTTACTTTTCCACTTTTTATTCTCAGTTCTAACCCTTCTGGCTCTTTGACCTTCAATAAGTTTCAGTATCTCTCCTTTGCTTTTTTGTAATATTTTAGTAGACTGAAAATGTACTTCTGGACTGTAAAAAAGTCTCCTGATACTTTAAAATGCACATTTTATTTAAAATGACAACAAAGCATTGCTATTTTAATAGATACTAATTTCATGGTTCTGAAATATTCCAACACATCAAAATTTTGCCATTGTTCCTACCGAAATCATAAAACAGGAAGATGTATCAAAGACAATGAGCTGCTTTTTAGATGTTGATATTTCAACTCTCTGTTAGACATTCACAGAGTTCTGGATATGCAGATAGCAACTGTCTACCCACCGGCAGTGTGAAAACACCCAGAGGCACACCATTTTATGGTAGTTTGTAGGACATGGAGGAGAAAGCACGCTCATAAGAAATTCCTACTGATGTGAAAACATGAAAATACATTGAAAATTTCAGAGGTGACATTACATTCCAGTACGGAATTCATACTTCTCTTTCCAAAACAAGTGTCAAATTCCATACTCAACTCTTTTGCCCAAAGGTCCCTTTCTTATTGATTCATCAAGCAAACATGAGGCTTTACTCTTGTCACCTAGGAAACATTCCCGGATGACCAGAGGATCACGGCCCCTTCCTCTGATGCTCCAACAGTAAACACGCTAGGACCAAAGGAGCTACTATGCATTGCCCACAACAGTACCCCAACTCTCGGCAGCTCCAGGGAGAATTTTCAGTTGAAAACCCGTGAAATTTTGTAGGGTAAAGGAAATTTTTATTTTTTAATTTTTTTATTTTTTTAAATTTTTTTTTAAATGTTTATTTACTTTTGACAGAGAGACAGAGTGTGAGCAAGGGAGGGGCAGAGAAAGAAGGAGACACAGAATCAGAAGCAGGCTCCAGGCCCTGAGCTGTCAGCACAGAGCCTGAAGCAGGGCTCAAACTCACAAACCGTGAGATCATGACCTGAGCTGAAGTCGGTGCTAAACCGACTGAGCCACCCAGGCGCCCGGGTAAAGGAAATTTTTAAATAATTAATACATTTACCACTTAATCATTTTTTTCTTAAATTCTAATGGGTGTAATATTCACTCAGGGAACTTAACAACTCTGAAAAACAGTATTTAAGATGCTAATGGCAGAAAATTTTTAAATTACGGTGCGTAGGAAGTGGAATTAGGTGAAGGGGTTTGACGGTACACTTACAGTAATGAGTCCTACAGGAGAAAGACACTACACCTTGTGGATGACCAGTTTATCGAGTATTTTCTTTTTTTGTTTGTTTTTAGTACGGTATCGATTTGAAATATCTCATACTATTGGTGGACAAGGTAGCAACCCATGTGCCTGGCACCTCCCTTCCTTCCTTCCTTCCTTCTTTCCTCCCTTTCTTTTCATTCTATTTAATCATACACATTGCTGCAAGGGATTCATGTTTTACAGTTTATTCATTACATACATATTTAAAGTCTATTGGGTATCAAAATATTCAAAGACTCATACAAATGCGTATTCAGTAATGAACTTAGGTTATGTGCAGAAAGAATGGAGCACAGTTCTAAGATAGCAGGAAACAACAGGGGCGCGGGGCAAGAAAGCTTTTGGGGAAGTGATGCCTGATCAATGTTCTGGAGGATAAAAGGGGTTAAGTGAAGGGGGCATGCCAGGCAGGACAACACTGAGTGACAGGAGAAACATGTGACTTCAAGAAACAGTGTGCCTGTTGTTTACTGATGGAGGAGGGGAGGGGAGATATGGTGTGAACTAGTCGGGCGCTATCAGCAAGGCACAGATGTGGTTTCTTGGTCCTCACCAGAAAAATCTTCCCCAGTCCCTGGTTTTCCTGACATAAAACTGACCTAGAATGTTGTGCTAGTTTAAGGTGTTCAACACAAAGGTTTGATATATGCGTACGTTGTGAGATGATCACCATAGTAAGTTACCACCCATCACCTCACATAGTTATCCTTTTGGGGGAGGGAGAAGAACTTTTAAGATCTACTCTCTTAGTGACGTTCGCATATACCGTACAGTATTGTTAACTGTGGCCACCACGTTGTACGGTACATCCGCAGAATGCGATAAACTCAGAAGTGGAAGTTTGTACCTTTTGACTACCTTCACCCATCTCCCCTGCTTACCACCTGCCTCTGGCAACCACCAATATGTTCTCTGTTTCTATGAGTTTGTTTTTCTTATTTCCCACACGTAAGTGAGATTATACAGTATTTGTCTTTCTCTGTTTGACTTATTTCACTTACCATAATACCTTCAACGTCCATCCATGTTATTATAAGTGGAAGGATTTCCTTCTTTTTGTGGTTGAATAATATTCCTCTGTGAGTGTGTGTGTGTGTGTGTGTGTGTGTGTGTGTATTTCATGTTTTCTTTCTCCATTCATTAGCTGATAAACAGGTTGTTTCCATGTCTTGACTATTGTGACTCAAGAATGCTTCAATGAACATGGGGTGTGGATATCTCAAGGTGGCAATTTATATATCCAGAAGTGAGATTGCTGGATCTTATGCCAGTTCTATTTATAATTTCTCATGGAATCTCTATATTATTTTATATAGTTGCTCCACCAAGCAAGGACATAAGTGGGGGAGAAAGGCAGAGGGAGGGAGAGAGAGAGAGAGAGAGAGAAAGAGAGAGAGAGAGAGAGAGAGAATCCCAAGCAGGCTCCACATTCAGTGTGGAGCCCAACGTGGGGCTCTATCCCATAACCCTGGGGCCATGACAAGAACTGAAATCAAGAGTCAGAAGCTCAACCAATTGAGCCACCCAGGTATTGCTATCTCTTGTCTTTTGAATGACAGCCATTCTAACAGGTGTGATAAGACAAGTTCTTACTTGGGCAAATTTTATGAAGAACATTTTAGGTAACCGATGGAATTCATAGCATGTACCTAATATTGGAAATACTGATAGTTCAACAAATGATATGATTATTTCAGACCTATACCTGAATAAATTCACTTACTGGATTTCTTATTATTTTCCTATCTTAAATCTTCTGTTCCAATGACACCATGAAAACTTCAGTACAATTTCTGTTTTTTAATACAAGAAACTTCCTCTCCCGTCTTCCTTGTAAAGCAGCGGCTCTCAGTCAAGTCTGGTTTTACCTCCCTGAAAGACATCTGGCAATATCTGCACACAATTTGGTCATCATGACTGGAAGAGGCTGCTCACGGCATCTAGTGGGTACAGGTCAGGGATGCCGCTGAATGGCCCATAAGGCACAGGAGTGATCTTCACAACAAAGGATTACCTGGCCCCAGTTGATACTGCTGCAGTCGAGAAACTCTGCTGTAAAGTGCTTTTAAAATTAAAGAGTTGTTTATGGTCTCTTAGCCTAAAGAATAAGGGTAGGTGATTGCGTTATTTCTTACATACAAAACAATGGGGTCGGGCCCCATTTCAGGATATAAGGAATAGCAGATATGTTCAGTCTTGTAAGTGTCGCATTTGAGGTGCCTAGTAAACAAACCTGGTATATTAAAAGGCAGGCCTTGATCGAAAATTTAAATTTGGGGGTGTTTAGGGTGCACATTGAATCCACAGGTATGGATGAGACTGCCTGATGTGAGGCAAGAGTAAAAGGAGAAGCAAGCTTTGTACCAAGTCTTCAGGAACTCTTGTTTAATGACTGCATGAAGAAGAAGAAGAATACAAAACAAAATTAGTGGGGGCAGGTAGACTCCAAAGAAATAAGAGAAAAATAAGAGTGTGATGTCATGGGAGCCAATACGAGCAGTTGTTTCAAGAAAGAGAAACCGACTTATGGTACCAAATACATCTGAGAGGAGAAACAAGGAAAAGATAGAAAGTCTGTTTTGCCAAGAGGCACAGAGGTCGTTAGTGACCTTTGAGGAGAGCTGTCTTGGTTGAATGATGGAAGCAAAAGCCTGGAGCAGGCCAAGATGAAATGGCAATGTGGAACTACATGTGTACAAACATTCTAGAAGCTTTTGCTGTCAAAGGAAGTTGAGGTTGTAGGGACATAACATATGGAACCGAGATTACCATGGGGCAGACTTGAGCGTATTTAAAGGCTGACGGCAGTGATCTGGTTAGAAGCTTGCAGTGCAACACACGGGGGAAAAGTTTATATTGTAGAGTTTCACTGAAAGTATAAAGTGACAGGATCCAAAAGAGACAACATTTGCCCCTATAGCTAAGGGGAACCACCCCTATTTGTAATAGGAGGGAAGATTCAATAGTTATCTTTAGTTTACACAGAACTGATAACAAGGTTTGTAGCTTGTTGTATAGAAATAAATATTTATTCCCCAAATGAAATGAAATGAGAAGCGGTCAACAATATTATCTGCTATGATCTAGATGTTGGTGTTTCCCCAAAATTCGGGGAATTTGTTGAAATCCTAACCACCAACGTGATGGTACAAGAGGTGGGACCTTTGGGAGGTGACTAGGTCATGAGGGCAGAGCCTGCATGAGTGGCATTAGTGCTCTTACAGGAGAGACCCCAGAGAGCTCCCTTCCCTTCCACCAAGCGAGGCTGCAGTGGGAAGATGGCTGACCAAGAAGGCTTTCGCCAGACACCAAATATGCCAGCATCTTCATCTTGTGCTTCTCAGACTCCAGAGCAGTGAGAAACACATGTTTATTGTTTATAAGGCCCTCAGTCTATGGCATTTTGTTATAGCAGCCCAAATGGAGTAAGCTAGTATCTTTTCAACCTAATCAGGAATTTTAGAAACCAATCATAGGAAACGACCTGCACTTTCCCTAATCTGCTGTCCATGAAGTTCCCTTCATCCAAACCACCCTGTCTATCCTATGTCCTCTGGAAACCATCTCTGCACCGTCAGATGTAAGTAGATGCCTCCCCCCCCACTTGCCTTCATGCTGAGAAGCACTGTAATGATTTCTTTACCTGTTTAATTCCTTCACTAGTTTGGGAGCTGTCCCAGGGCATGATGACATCATGTGTAGGACACCAGTGCCCAGTGCCTGTTTTCTAGGTACAAGGCTGATAAGTGCTTGCTTAGGAGATGAGCTTTTTACTTCTTATTCTTGTAAATATCTCCACAATGGAACGCTATCTTGTGTTGGCTAAACGGTCCATCTCTAAAATTATACATTGAATTATAACCTCATATGCACCTACATACACACCTCTGAGAATAACCCTTTAGAATGGAGGCTTCTCTTATTCTAAGCAGCTTCACTGAACAGATGGGTTAATCCTGAGTTAATTAAAAAATCCAGTTGAACAGAAATTCTGCTAACTGGAGGCCTCCATTTTATAATCAAGCTAATTAACTGGGTGATTACTGAATCTCTTTCTTCCCAGACTGTGACCTCATTGAAGGTAGGACATTTTTCTCTCCATTTTTATCATTAAATTATATACAAAATGCATTTGTCAAAGTGCTTACTGAAAAAAAAAATAATTGTAGTAGGCTCTAAGTACAAGTGCGGACAACACAGGTTGGGAAACACAAGGATAAATAAAATCAGGTTTCTGATTCCAAATTATCTATTCCTCACTTTTACTTCTAACATACACAAGGTCAAACACAGACTCAGAAGAACAGCTACTACACAAGGAAGAAATAAAACAATGGGAGAGTTCTTCCTGTTATACCGTTTTCTTTCTAAAGTATAAATCTATGTTTTAAGTGAATAATGGCAATTCAAAAGACAGAGAATTCAACTTATGAATGGACTTTAGGATCCTATGAAAATGGCAGTTTGTAAAGAATTTTAAAATAAACTGAACAATGATAAATGACAATTGCATTCCAAAAGAAAGGTCTACTATCCATCCAATCCTCCATTCTGGTGGTAATTCGACTCCATGCAATTTATGTAATGTTAATGAGGTTGCAATTTTATTTATTAAATGAACAGTGTAAGATTCAAGAAAAGTATAAGATAGGGTCCTCGCCTTGTAACATCTAGTTGAAAAAATAAGATTTCAAATAGCAATACAATGAAAATTTATTACTAAGTGTAAGAATATGAAGTAAAGTTAATAAGAAAAAAAAAAGTAATTTAGTGATACTGAGTAGGTTACAAGGCTCGAACCTTGAGTGAGGTCCTGAGGGGACATTGTGGGCTAGAATATTTTGGAAAGTCTTCGTGAAAAAATAAACTCGATGCAGACTATTTGTAATCGCTTCAATTGTGCCAAGTCACCATTTGCCAAATAACAAATTAAGCTGTATCGTTACTGTTCAGTACTTCTTTTAATGTGAGCCAATTAAATCAGTATTTGTTTGTACTATTCTTTGAAAATTAAATGTTTGTTTGAAAATGAATTTTACAGAGTACTTTTATTCTACTGCAACCTGAAACTTAACTCTGCCAGATTCTCCTCACTTTATGTCCTCTCTTTCATCATTGTCTTCTAAGAATTATATATTTAAGTTTGCCTATGAGAAGCGGAAGCCATCATGAAGAAAACAATTGGACTGTTTACACCCTTTGATGCAGCTTTAACCTTGTCCTCTTCCTGAAGCCCAGGAAAGATAAAGCCTGGCTGCCTACAGCCCTCCAGGAAAATCAATCCAGGACAGAGCGTATGGGCCTTTTCCACTCGTACTTCTCTTCGTGTACTGTATTGAGGCTGCCATTCAATTCCCTGTGTTTTCTGTCCATTCTCTGTTATTTTTTCTGTTAGTTACCTACTCACTAAAATGCCCGATCTCTGACTTTGTATTCAAACTGTCTATATAACATGGCCAGATGGTTTTATTATTATATTTTAGCCAAACTACTGTTCAACTTTCTCAAACATGTCTTACATTCCTAAGTACCCCTACTCAGTCACCTTTGGCTCTCTTTCTTCTGATTGGATTTGTTTTGTTCATATTGGCTTAGTTTACCTTTATCTCTTGAAGGAACCCATATTCCATGAAACCTTTCCAGACACTCTTAGTTACAACTGGTTTCTGTCTCCTCTGAGATTTTTGGTCCCATATCAAGTTGCCTGGCTTTATATTTATTTGTGATGGCTTAATGTCACTTATATTTGGAGGAAGAGTACGGGATCATTCATCCACTCATCCTAAGGCCTTCCTTAGGCAGATATAGTGGTAAACAAAGCAAACTCATTCCCAGACATCTTAAAACACGACTATTTGGGGGGGAAGGGAGGTGGAAATTCTGTGAATTATAAAACTCAGGGGTAGGTACTATGATTCTGAAGGCACCATCTTTCTAAAGGTCTTCTGGTCTAACCATGGAATTAAACAGAGAAAGAGATTCTAGTTGGTGGGACTATATGTAGAGGACACATTAGAACAAATTAAAAGTCCTAGGGTGGAAAGTGAAGGTGATATTTGCTCAATGGAAGGAAGTAACTAAGCATTTTGACTAAAGCTGATTTTAAGCTTTAAATATAGCTTCTGTGATCCATGGTCAGAAAAGTCATGTTGAGGGACATTAGAATGATCATACTGAATAACAATTTTTTTATATCCATCACACACACAAACACGCACACACATACACACACACACACACACACACACACACACACACACACACACAACCACCTCCACCCAGAAGGACACTGAGCAGGCTGGGGCTTCAATTTTTAATATTGGAATCATGCATGAGTAAGGCTGAAGGAAGCCCATAAAGAACAATGGAGAAAATTAAGCATTAGCTTTCTAATTACTTATGCTTTTTGTTTAGGTAAAAAGTGCAACTGATTGGCCGAAAAGTAAAAGAAGCACCACTGTATGTACATCTTTGCTATCCAGGCCCAATACTGATATCGAATCCTGGTCTACAGGCACAGGGGCTCGGGGTAAAATTACCGTTTTTGAATTACTAATTTTTAAATCCCTAATCTTCAAATAATGAGGAATAAGATATAAGTGTATAACATATCCTTATGAAGATTATATGATAAGTTTACACATTAGCATTTGAAAGCAAACAACACTGAAGTTTTTGAGCTATAAGGTTATATTTAATGTTGGAATAGATAAAATGTGTACTAGGTTTGGCTGGAAATAGCAGGTTCAGTGTCTGAGGGCTAAAACAAAATCAAGTGACAAATGATCAAATCAATAGGAAGACATCCCCTCAATCAGCAATGCCGATAAGAACAGGCTTCCAGTTACGGAATAAAGAAGTCACAGGAATAAGGGATATAGTCAATAATATTGTAATAGCATTGTACGGTGGCAGAGAAACGGTCAGCTTGTGGTGAGCACGGAAAAGTGAAGAAACTTGCTGAGTCATTCTGTTGTACACCTGAAACTAATATAACGCTGTGTGTCAACTACACTCAAATAAAAAAAATAATTTAATTTAACTAAAAAAATGAAAGCTAAAAAAAGAGAAATTCAAACATGAAATTAATACTCAAGGGGCTAATTTCACTTGTCAATCCTCTTTCCTTGGGCATATGGAACAAGAGGCCAACAGATACATTTGCATCAACAGGGACAAACAAGAATTTTTGTGAGAGGAAGATACAGAGCGTAAGGGTGTCTGTACGTTAAATTACACACGGATGATTTTGACAATGGCGTAGAGAGCAAAGAGATGGTTGCTTGGTGAAAGCTGACTGTTCAGAGCAGGGACTGTCTGATGATATTAATGGAATATTCTGTCTCTGGGTTCTGGGCCTTTTCAGGAGAGGTGAGTGAGTTAGGAGGAGTGCTGGCAAAGGTTAGAAGAATCTGGAGGTGTGTCATAGGAATTTTTCATAATAATATTTCAACTAGGTACGATATAAATAGGTTCTCTTTATGATGATAGAAGAGGCTATAAATAAATGACCATAATAATAGTAAAAACACAACTTAAATCCTCAATATTCTTAATACCTACCTTCCTAATCCCAACCTTGGGCTCTGCTTATTTAAACACAGTAGTCATTGTGTGGAACCAATAAGTAGGATTGCAAAGTTTTTTCACAGTGTAGAAACGCTTCTTTTAAACATGTATTATTTCCATCATTTGAAAACAAAAGCAGCATTTTATGAATAAAGCTCCACTTGAAAAGCCTTTGGTTTTACACTAAATGAAAAGAAAGCATTTCATTTCAATGTATCCCTGTGGTCACTGTGCTGAGCAGTTGGGACGCTGCCACAGCACCCCAAACAGAAGTGGAACTGGAGGAGACGGGAAGGAACAACTGTGGACTCTGGATACACATTGTGGGGAGTGGGATAAGTGGGATTTGGGATGCGAGGTGTGGCAGGAAGAGTCAAAGATGAAGCGAAGGCTTCTGGGCAGAGCAAACAGAAGAATGACATTTACTTACGTGGAGAAAGCGAAGGGAGGAACTCTTGTCTTGAATGGATAGCTTGGTTTTGAACAGGAAAAAAAGCCCTAAAAACTAAAAATACCTGTTAGACTGTAAATAGGCAGTTGGGTCTGAGGCTCAGCAGACAGGACAGAACTAGAGATACAAGTTTGGAAGGTATGAGCTTAGAGACAGAGTCTAGGGCCACGAGACTGAATGAGATATCTAGGTAGGGGGCGTAGACAGAAGAGACAACAGGCCCACGGACTAAAACCCGGGGGTCTTCCATTAGTTAGAGATGAGGAAAATAAGGAAGAACTTGCTGGAGAAGGAGCAGTAGGGGGAGACGAAGGGAGAAATACCAAGAGAACACTAAGCAAATGTTTCGAGAGAGAGTGAATGGTCTGTGAAGACTGGGGATATTCCCCGTTGGATTCAGCGACACGAAGCCTGCTGCAGACTCGATAAGAGCTGCTCTGCTAGGGACAAAATCTCCTGGAGTAGCTTCAGGAAAGAACGAGGCAAAAGAAAGTGAAGGCCACGATCATTACTAATTTAGAAGGGGACAAAGAAATAAGCTGTTATTTTAATGAACTGGGGAACATAATCAGTGGAAGGGAAGAAGTTGAAGGTGTGGGGGGAGAGGAGAAGGACGAGCAGGGAAGGCAGGAGGACCACCGCTTGCAGTTAGCAGCCGGCACTTCACCGCAGGACCAATCAGCACAGCTGCGTACTTTGCCCCAGCCACGTTCCGCCCCCCAGGGCAGATGCAAAACTTCTGGAAAACTGCACTTAGCCAGCGTTGGTACTTCTCTGAGCAAGTGGAACGGAGGTAGAGAGGAGCAAATGAACTGAGGAGGATTCCAAGGAAGTCGAGATAATGCTAGAACTTGGAATGGAAACAGCGAAAGGAAAGTGAAGGCATGAGTGAACCGAGTGCAGGAAAAATGTATTTTTGTTGCAGTTGATTTGGGGAACTGGAGGGAATCAGCCGCAAACTCACGGAGTGTTTGTAGTTAGTGATGATGTTGAGGTCCTGCGGGTGACCTTGGAAGTCAGGGGTTATGCCACGTTGGGCGATCACGTCAGTGGAGGAGGGGAGGTCCAATAATGAAGAGACAGATAGAGATACTGAAGGCTCCAAAGAATGACAGGAGAGTTACCGGAGCACGTGGCAGCGATCCAGGAATTGAAATGGGCAAAGCTGAAGAGGTAACAGGCCAAGGGCTTGTAAATATCCACAGTAAGAAAAGGTAGAAGGTGATATAATTCGTTTTAATTCTGGGGCAGTGGAGGGAGGGAGGGAGGGGAGGTTTAGGAAATTGCTTATTCATCAAATACACACACAATGAAAAAAGTAGTTTTGGAACCACTTCAACAAATGTAAGTAGGATGTGCTCTATAATCATTAAGATTATGAAAGGTATGATCATGAGAGTAAGCATTTTAATCAAATTTTTCTTTGGGCATATAAGCTTCTGCTTGGCTGATTCTACAGTCTTTGCAACAAAAATCAGCCTACCTGGGCTAGCCTGATTAAGAGACTCCTGTAAATGAACTCCCATTGCTGGCAAGACAAACACAGGCACGTCACAAAAATCTAATTTGGGGAATCAGGAAAAGGACCTGGAGGATGGTCAAAGTGTGCCTTTTAGTTTTCATTGTATGTCTTGCCATTAGAAGAGAACATTAATCAAAAACCTACGTATCTCATACAAAATATGCGTACAAAACGTTTAGAGCCTGATGGTGACCTGCCTTTAAAGCCTCGTGACCCCTATTCAATCCAAACAGCTCCGTGTGGTCCGAAAAGTAGCTCAGGGGATCCTCGCCTACAGGTGCTTTCCAACAAAGGAGTTGGAATTATGACTTCTTCCTTTTTGACAACTTTCTATACAGCAAAGTCACGGGAAAAAGTGACATTAGATATTACAATCAGAAAGCTCTGTTCCAAAGCAATAGGAAAAAAATATTTTGAGGGTTTACAAAAAATATGTTTTAGAAAACTGCATTTGTTTCAAGTAAGATGCTAACGGGGGTAATTCTGATATGTTTCTACATCCATTTCTGTGAACGAACAATCCATCCTCTATGTGAAGGTGTCACACATGTAAGTAAAGTTCACTTAATTATCTGTGACTTTTATCAGCTTAAATGGGGTCAGAGTTAGTGATCCTGCGGAGCCGTCCCTCCAGTCTCATGATGTCTTAGTTAAAGAGACTGTATCTGTCAGGGTCTAAACATCCCGCCAATGAGACATGTGATTGTTTGCAAGTTCAGGATGCTTGCATGGCAAAAAATGGCTTCAGGGTACTGGAATGCTACCGGTTATATCTATAACCTAAATAATATTATAAATAATATCAATGTATTCTCTACATTGTTGTAGATAATAGTATGGATACAATCAGTAGCATATATATATATATATATATATCAGCATATATGTATATATTTATACCAATATATGTAATTTAGGCCCACTGTTTTATAAATTTGTTCTTTTTTCATCAAGATAAAGCTGGTATGTAACATTATATTAGTTACAAGTGTACAACATAGTAATTCGATATTTGTGTACACTACAAAACGGTCACCACAATAAATCTGGTTGCCATCCGTTGCCATATAATTGACCCCTTTCACCTATTTCATACACCCGCCAAGTTACTTCTCCTCTGGTAACCACCAGTCTGTTCTCTGTCTCTATGAGTTTTGATTTTGGTTGGTTTGTTTTTTAGATTCCACATAAATAAAATCAAACAGTATTTGTCTTACTCTGACTTATTTCACTTAGCATAATAGGCTCAAGGGCCATCTATGTGGTCACAAAGGGCAAGTTCTTTCTTTTTATGGCTGGGTACCATTTATATTTATATTTATATAGAGATAAATATACACACACATACATATATATATCATATCTTCCTTATATATAAGGATATATGTATGTATAATATATACACACAATACATATATATATCACATCTTCCTTTTTCATCCCTCCATTGATGGACATGTTAGTTGGTTCTATATCTTGGCTATTGTAAATAATGATGGAATTAACATAGGGGTACATATATCTTTTCAAATTAGTGTTTTTATTTTTTCATTTTTTTGGATAAATACCCAGAAGTGGAATAGCTGGATCATGTGGTAATTCTATTTTTCTTTTCTGAAAGAAAAGAAACCGTCTTCCATAGAAGTTGCACCAATTTATATTCCCATCAGCGGTGTATGAGAATTCCCTGCCCACCGCATCCTGTTGGAAACTGGTTATTTACCTTTCTGGTAAGAGGAATTCTAACAAATGGGAGGTGATATCTCATCCTGGTTTTGATTTACATTTCCCTGATAATTAGGGAGGTTGAACATCTTTTCATATACCTGGTAGCCATGTGCGTGTCTTCTTTGGAAAAATGCTTCAGTTCCTTTGCCCATTTTTTAGTCAGATTTTTTTTGCTATAATTTTAGTTCTTTACGTATTTTTGGATATTAACTTCTCGTAAGATTCACAAACATTTACTTCCATTCAGCAGGTTGCCTTCTCATTTCGTTGATGATTGCCTTGCTGTGCAGAAGCTTTTTAGTTTGATGTAGTCTCACCTGTTTATTTTTGTTTTTGTTGCCTTTGCTTTTCAAGTCAGTTCCAAAAATTCAACACCAAGACCAACGTCTAGGAGCTTTACTGCCTATCTTTCTTCTAGGAGTTTTAGAGTTCCAGGCTTTACATTCAAATCTTCAATCCAGTTCGAGTTCATTTGTGTGTATGGTGTTAGACAGAGGTCCAGTTTCCTTCTTTACAAGTAAGTATTCTATTTTCCCAACACCCTTCACTGAAGAGACAGTCCTTTCTCCCATTGTATATTCTCACCTCCTCTACCATATATTAACTGACCATATATGTGTGGGCTTACTTCTGGGCTCTCTATTCTGCACCATTGATGGGTGTGTCTGTTTTTATGCAAATACCATACTGTCTTGATTACTATAGCTTTACAGTATAGTTTGAAATCAGGGAGTGGTATCTCCAACTTTCTTTTTCTTTCACAAGATTGCTTTGGCGATTTGGGGTCTTTTGTGGGTCCCCAAAATTTTAGAATTATTTGTTCTACTTCTGCAAACAGTGCCATTGAAATTTTGATAGAGATTTCATTGTATCTGTGGATTGCTTTGGGTGGTACAGACATTTTAACCATGTTGACGCCGCCAATCGATGAATGTGAATATCTTTCCAATTGTGCCTTCTTCAATTTTCTTTCGTCAATATCTTATACACACACACACACATGGATATATCAGATATCTACATAATTTAATTGTGCAATTAAGGTGTCAATACATATACCATGGTTTATATTTAATACTTTTAAATAGAAAAATGGGTGATATAACTGCATTTGAATAGAAATACCAATAATCCTCCAATATTGCATTTCCACATAGAAAAGAAACTATAATATCTATCATCTACTAAGATTTCTCTATAAAATTATATCACAGTAATATTTCTATTTCTCTAATACCTATATTTTTTGCACATACATGAATGAGTTACTAACGGAAACATGGGTATTAGAAAATCTTCTCAGTGTAAATTAACTTTAAAAATAACATTTTAAGTGATTTTAAACACTGCCTTTCAAAACACCTACTCATTTGTTCACTGCTAAACCAACAGTGAGTCAGTAATAGCTTAATTCAAAATAGTGATAATATATAATTCATAAAGGTCAAAAACAAACTCTTTGAGTAGAGATCGCATCTGTGTTCCTCTTAAGTATATTTCTATACTCCAGGGATTGGCTTCTCTTGTGCAGTCTGCATTACAAATATTTTCAGTGATTATTTTATTCTCATCTTCTTTTGGAGATGAATTGAGAAACCGTTCCCTAACCTCCTTCCTTGTCATGAATTTCATATTCTCAGAGGACTAGATTACAAAAATTGACACAAATCTAGAGTACTCACCCACAAATTCATGTCTGCAACTGAGTATTACAATTTGAATTCTTGACTGCTCTCCGAAATTGTTTATAATGATATTTATTAGCACGGCATATAGTTCACAACAAATATTTTCTAATGTCAATCATAAGCAATGTAAAATTTAGAAAACGAATACAGTATCAGTATTTCATAATCTTTTTTTTTCAAGTGTATCCATTTAAATAACCCTTTTGGATAAAGTAACTCTCAAATGTTCATTCCAGCAACCCTACTGTCAATGGTGACCTGTCAGAATGAAATTCCAAACATGAACATCCTTTGCTGTAGCATTATTCACTCTGGTCAAGATACGGAAACGACCTAAGTACCTGTCAATGGTAACAAATAAAGAAAATATGATATATACATCCATACACAATAGAAAATTCAATTTTAAAAAGGAAGGGAATTTTGTCATTTCTGGCAATCTTGAGGGCATTCTGCTAAGTGAAACAGGTCAGAAAGAGGAGGATAAACACTGTACGGCAAAACTAATATGTGGAATCTAAAAAAAAATTAAAAAGCAAAAAGCCAAACTTCTAGAAACAGAGGGTGGAATGGTGGTTGCCAGGGGCTGCAGGGTGGAGGAAATAGGAAAAGGTTGGCCAAAGGGTACAAACTTTCAGTTCTAAGATGAATAAGTTACCAACATCTACTATACAGCGTGGTGACAAAGTTAATGATTCTGTATCGTGCACCTGAAAATTAGTAAGAGAGCAGATCTTAAGCGTTGTCACCACATGCAAAAAAGGTAACTGTGTGAGGTGATCGAAGTGTTAATTGACTTGATGGTGGGAACTCTTTCACAGTGTAGACGCATACCAAATCATCACACCGGAACACTTTAAATGTATTACAATTTCATGTGTCATTACACCTCAATAAAAAAAAGAAAAAGTGAACATCTTGAGTTGAGTACAAATGACTGCCACAGCACCTCTCCCGGCCCCCCGTAAATATTAATGAAGAAACGCAGTAATGGACAAATTAAATCTGGAGAAATTCAGGGAGCAATGGAATACGCCCTATTTCTAACTTTAGTTTGCCCTTCGGTGTTGTTCCTCTCGACAGCACTATGATACATGATGATTTCACTGTAATGTCAAAATCTGCGGGGTTCAATATGTAGTTCAGTATGCCAAAGAACACTTTTAAAAATTTATACTTAATCCTTTAGAATGACTTCATATGGCCAGGGAAATTTTTGTTTTAACACCTCAATAGCGATGATATGCTGACATACGGTCCTCTCATTGTGTGGGACTGAAATAGTAAGTCAGATTGTTGCTTTGGTTTCTGGCAGTAAACACCTGATGACAGTGCAATTTGTCATTTTATTTTTTGTTGTTGCTGTTTTATTTTTTTAATTTAAATCCAAACTAGTTAACACATAATAAGGATTAAGAATAGAATTTAGTGATTCATCACTTACATAGAACACCCAGTGCTCATCCCAACAAGTGTCCTCCTTAATGCCCATCACTCATTCAACCCTTTCCCCCACTCAACATCTCCTCTAGCAACCCTTGGTTTGTTCTCTGTATTTAAATGTCTCTTATGGTTGGGACACCTGGGTGGTTCTGTCGGTTAAGCACCCACCTTTGGCTCAGGTCATGATCTCACGGTTTGTGAGTTTGAGTCTGGTGCCAGGCTCTGTGCCGACAGCTCAGAGCCTGGAGCCTGCTTCAGATTGTCTGCCTCTCTTTCCACCCCTCCCCTGTTCGTGCTTTGTCTTTCTCAAAAATGAACTTTAAATATTAAAAAAAAAAGAGTCTCTCTTATGGTTTATCTCCTCAGTTTTTATGTTATTTTCCCTTCCCTTATGTTCATCTGTTTTGTATCTTTAATTCCACATATGAATGAAATCATGTGATATTTGTCTTTCTCTGATTTATTTCGTTTAGTACAATACACTCTAATTCCATCCATGTTGTTGCAAATGGCAAGATTTCACTCTTTTTGATTGCCAAGTCATATTCCATTATGTGTGTATGTATGTATACATATACACATATGTATATGTGTACGTATGTGTGCATACATATGTATGTATACACATGTGTGCATACATGTGTGTGCATGCATGTGTATATGTATGTGTGTGCATGCATGTGTGTATGTACATATGTATATATATGTATATATGTGTGTATATATATTTACACACCACTTCTTTTTTATCCATTCATCAGTCTGATTTTTGGGGTCTTTCCATACTTTGGCTATTGTCAATAGTGCCGCTATAAACACTAGGGTGCAGGTGACCCTTCAAATCAGCACTCCTGTATCCTTTGGATAAATACCTAGTAATGCAATTGCTGGATCATAGGGTAGTTCTATTTTTAATTTTTTATTCCCTACAAGATACTAGCAAACTGGATTCAACAATACATTAAAAGAATTATTCGCCATGATCAAATGGCATTTCTACCTGGGATGCAGGGCTGGTTCAATATCAGCAAATCAATCAATGTGATATATCACATTAATAAAAGAAAGGATAAGAACTCCATAATCCTCTCAATAGATGCGGAGAAATTATTTGACAAAATACAGCATTCTTTCTTGATAAAAACCCTCAAGAAAGTAGGGATAGAAGGATCATACCTTGGATCATAAAAGCCACATATGAAAAACCAACCACTAATATCATCCTCAATGGGGAAAAACTGAGAGCTTTCCTCCTAAGGTCAGGAACACAACAGGGATGTCCACTCTCACCACTGTTATTCAACATAGTGTTGGGAGTCCTAGTCTCAGCAATCAGACAACACGAAGAAATAAAAGGCATCCAAATCAGCAAGGAGGAAGTCACATTTTCACTCTTTCCAGATGACATGATATTCTATGTGGAAAACCCAAAAGAACTCCACTAAAGAACTTCTAGAACTGATACATTAATTCAGCAAAGTTGCAGGATATAAAATCAATGCACAGAAATTGACTGCATTTCTATACACCAATAATGAAGCCTCAGAAAGAGAATTCAAGGAATAGATCCCATTTACAAGGAATAAACCTAACCAAAGAGGTGAAAAATCTATACAATAAGAACTAAAGAAAGCTTATGAAGTAAATTGAAGACGACATGAAAAAATGGAAAAACATTCCATGCTCATGGATTGGAAGAACAAATATTGGTAAAATGTTGATACTGCCCATAGCAATCTACATATTCAATGCAATCCCTATCAAAATAACACCAGCAATTTATAATTTTAGACAAATTAATTCCATTAGGAAGTTTAGTGTTTTGGTTTTTTTTAACTTGTCCCAAAGATAACACTGGGATTATTCATAAACATTAATGTGTACCTTTCTTCATCTGGTAGAACCTCTCCTTCTAAGGTTCCTTTGATAAAATGATGAGGTAGGAAAGGAAAATTGACTCCTTTTGTCAGTTTTTTTTATCTAGTATCCATTTTTCAAATGGCAAAACAAAGACTCAAGGGAGAGTTCATGGCATCGGAGGAGTGAATTTTCAGAGGGACCACTGCTAATGGGTCTTCTCGGACTCCCAATCCCGATGTATGCTACAGCTCACATGCTGGTGGGTCCACACCTGATCTCACATGAATTCTACATAGAATCCTTGCGAATTCTACACAGTAATTCTACATAGAATCTCTGAAAATTCTACATAGTAGTTCTACATAGTGATTCTACATAGAATCTTGGTGAATTCTACATAGTAATTCTGCATAGTAATACTACACAGAATCCCGGCGAATTCCACATAGTAATAGTGGTGATATAAACTAAGCCAATGCCCACACAAATGCTGGTAAACAATCTAGCAGGGAAGCTCCAGCTGGGTATGTTGGCTAATCCTGTCTTTCCAACAAATATAATAAAGCTTCTGAGAAACTTCGAGCCAAATTTCAAGCTCGGGCACAGGAAATATATTAACTTCTGCCTTCCCTTTTTCCCTTGGCCCCACTTTTCAATCTTAATTGGAAGGAGGCATTTTATAAATAAAGTCATTAAATAAAAATGAGTCATTCTGCCAGACAGTGTGCTATGATGTAGAACATAGAGCTTGTTTTTTCCCCTTTTTAATATTCCAACTGAATATTAAAAAAAAAATCTCTGTATAACCCTGGCCACTCGTCTGCCTCTGTGTGGCGGAGCGCGGGGCCCACACAGCTGAAATGCGGCCAGGAGTGTGGGGGGCCCGCGTCAGGAGGCAAGCTGAGCCTTCCTGTGGTGCCACACTGGAGTCTGAAAGCTTTCCAATCCGTGAGAAGGTGAGCCACAGGGAACTCGCTCGCAGGCTGGAAGATGGCAAGGCTGGCAGGGGGCAGAGTGAAGACAGGAGGGCACGGATTCTCCACCCCGGGAAATAAACACTCGCTCTGAATCTTTTTATTTGAATGACTATTTGCTTACTCGCTCACATCTCCCCTCATATGGTGGTTACAGATTCAATGTTTGAAAGCTGCTGGAATTTTTTGGTAATACTGGTGTTGAGGGAAATGTTTCTTCATGTTTTATTTTTGGAAAACATGCTAGGAACGATAGTATTTCTGAGTTCATTTAGTAATGAGTACTTCCAGCACCGGGTTTGGCAGAATTCTGATTTTCTACCAGACACCGTGGGTGTGAAAGAACGTGGGGAAGGGTTTGCTTTAGGCTCCATTCCCCAGTGGGGGGAAAAGCTGCTATTCCCAGGCTTGGAGGCGTTGCCTACGGCTCTTTATTTACCTTTAGATTACACCCCAACTTGTAATGAAGTAGAAAGATGGTAATTTGTTCCACGTTCTTTTCTAGAGAAGGTGCCTTTTGTCCTTTGATATGAGTCTTACTCCATTGTTAACCGATGATATTGGAAAAGCCCATTCATCAACTGTTTGAAATTCAAGTATTTGTCCTTTTGGTGTAAAAACAAGCTGCTGATGGACTTGATTCCCAGGCTAGCCCACAAAGCTTAATTCTAATTATCAGCTACTGCTCCTAATTTTTAGACTATTGTGACTCTGGGGAAATTCATTTGTAATTTTATATTAGGGCTCTAGGAAAACAATGCCCCCCACTTGGTAGTGGCCCCCCAAATAACAGACTGTGTCGGATGGACAAAAGGAGATATTCCTGGAAACATGTGACTTTACTAGCTCACTGGGTATCTATGGCTAGTCAAGAAAAGAGTGATCCCAGTTCATATGTTCTGAATTGAAGAATAAAGGTCAATTTTAGAAGTGAGAACGACAATTTTCTCAGTGCTATTAACAGAGATAGAGGATTCTCTAATCAAGCATTCAGAAACCTTCTGTTCAGTAAAAGACGTGCTTTCTTTTCCTTTTACCAAGGAAAAGCACCAGAAATCATTTCTGATTTCCCACTGATGAAACTTCCATTGGGGAGATCATTAGGATGGGGTTTTGGAGGAATATTATTAGATTTAGAAAATAAATAAATGCCACTGAATTATGCTTTCCATCACTTTGTGACACGGTGGGTATTGGCATGTAATTATTACACAGTTATAAGTGATTTTTTTACAGGACAATGGAAAAAGAACCTACCTGGAAAAACATGAATTAACTCTTCTTTCACTCTGTTACTAATTGACTTTCCTTATTCATCAAACCAGTTTGATAGCAAACATTTCATAATAATTGCATTAACTTTTATGCAAACTTTAAATGCCACCCCTAAAAGAAAAAAAATCTTTGCCTAGATTTTAATTAGTCTTGAATATTTAATAAATTTTTGCATAACTTAAGCAAAAGCTTATCTTTTTTTCTTGCCTAGGGCTCCTTGAACTTTAATTAGTATGCGTCATATCTTACAAATTTTGGTGTTGCTTTTAAGAAGCAATAATTTTGGTCCATTTAAACTCACCATCATCAGATATGGATTCCATATAATAATAATTACACTGCAAAAGGAAAGAATAAAAATCAGAAAAGAAACGGAAGTGTTCAAAATTCAACTTTTTCTTTGTACGTGTTCTCCAAAATATCAGAGATGAGTTGGAGTAGTTCTAAGTATTTCTATACAGTTTCTGTGATACATATCAATTATTCAGGTGAAATAGTAAAAAGCAAGGATTATAACTAATACAGAGCATAAAATTGTATCTTATACAAATGCCCCAATACCTGTCTTGTTGGCACTCCCACAGAAGGAAAACTGATATAGGTCTTCTGAGAGGGGACAGCAGCCGTTCCAGTCAGACCCAGGGACCAGTTCCTATGAGGCACCTGATTCCGAGGCAGCCAAACCATAGATTTATAGCAACTTAAGACTACAGCCTGGTGAAAACAATATAAATTGAACCAACAAATTTCTTCTCTAGCATTTGAAGTAAGAAGTAAAGAAAACAATTGGGCAGCTAACAATGAGAGCTGAGACAAGGGAGCTGTATGTAGGACCCAGTATTGGGCACTGTGAAAATTGAAGTTGTATTAGTTTGGATGGTTTCAATTGTAAATAGCAGAAAAGATGATAGCAGAAAAGTCTGCTTCAAAAAAAAAGGAAATCTATTGGTTCAAATAAGTGAAAGGAATAGAGGTGAGTATAGGATTGATCAAGTAATTTAACAAAATCACCAAGATTCTAGCTTGTTTCTGTCTTTTCAAGGGTTCTCCACTTTGTCTTCGGCCTATGGCTGTCCTGCTGCTCATGATCTCAGATGGTTTCCCAGGATGGCTGGCCTTGATCATATTCATTTCCCAAAAACAGTTTCAGAGGCTACAGTTGTAAGTGAAGAAGGACTAGCTTCTCTGAATCCAAACAGAAACCAGAGGCTGTTGAAAAGGGGTGGCCTGAGAGTTGCCCACAGGAAATCGGTTGCTGAGAAACCAAGCAATGGGTACCCATAACAAAATTTCAGAGTACAAAAACTACATGGAAAGCAATCCTGTTGGTTTAGGGATTAAATGGGGAAAATGAGTGCATTATAGCTCAGATACGTTAAGGCACAGTGTTTGGGTGAAGACCCATGAATTTGTACCTCTAAAACTATCTTGGGGTTGCCTGGGTGGCTCAGTCGGTTAAGCGTCTCACTTTGGCTCAGGTCATGATTTCGCGGTTTTTGAGTTTGAGTCCCATGTGGGGTTCTGTGCTGACGGCTTAGAGCCTGGAGTCTGCTTTGGATTCTGTGTGTGCCTCTCTCTCTGCCCCTCCCCTGCTCACACTCTGTCTCTCTCTCTCTCTCTCTCTCTCCCTCTCTCAAAAACAAACATTAAAAAAATTTTTTTAAACCATCTTGAATCAAGAACTTCCTCTTATTTCAGTCTCTATGAGGTCCACACATGTTGGGTGAGGTGACCATGAATCTCGGCTTGTTCCGTGTAGGACCAGTTCATGCCCGTTATATCTCTTTGATTCCCAAAAGCAGCACAGTTTTCTGGAAGATATTGTGGTCATCCTGCTGTTATGACACTTTCTTTCGCATTTCTAGACACATTTCCTTAATTGTGTCATGTGTAGCTTCATGATAAGTTGTATTTACTTGGACTAATTTGAGTTGGTCTCTGGAGAGGATGTTTAGACTAGAATAAGAGACTAGGATTCCCATTCTATCTTGCAACTCACTACAGTCATGACTAAATCTGGCCAACGAGGTGTAAGCGGAAGTGCTGCGTGCAGCTTCTAAGACTTGTTAAAAGGGGAAGTGGGTCCTTCTACACTCTTCATGAAAAGCATATGAAATACCTAGAGTTCTAGCGGCTGTTTTGTGACTGGGAGAATGGAAACACGAGCTAAGGCAACTGGAGCAAAATGTTAGAGTCTGGATCTCTCATTGCTTTCAAGAGTCACTGTACAAGCTTGCGTTGCCTATTTCAGACCTCTTACATGTAAAATAAGAAATTTCAGATTTGAATGAATGACAGATGCTTTAGTGGAAAAAAAATTAAACCTTTTTTAAGTTTATTTATTTTGAGAGAGAGTGAGAAGGGGAACGGCAGAGGGAGAGAGAGAGAGAGAGGATCCTAAGCAGACTCCATGCTGCCAGTGGCAGTGCCCAACACTGGGCTCGAACTCACAAACTGTGAGATCATGACCTCAGCTGAAACCATGAGTTGGATGCTCAACCGACTGAACTACCCAGGCTCCCCCAAAATTAATCTTTGAACCAAGAAGTTCTAACTTGTGCTCAACTGAAATAGTACCTGCTTAATTTAGGCTTCTTTTTTTCATTGAAAACTTTTTATTTTATTTTTAATGAATAGGGAATTAATATTCAGGAGAAAACCAACACATCTGGCTTCTAAGTCTGTAAAGATTTTCTCTGGAGATGGTATTGCAAGCAGATTTAGGGCTTAAGGAAACTTCTAACTAATTAAAAGGGACTGAGAATTTCAGACTGATGCCAGTTTCACAGACCTTCTGGGAATCCCCATTGTCTCTGAAATAAAATAATTCTAAAGGACAACTTATTGAGTCTTATCAGAAGTTGCATGAGTCTCTTAAGTCACCTTTGGAAAAGACCAACACGGAAGCAGGAGAGCCCTTTTTGGCTGCAAAAGTATCTAGCTAAAACTATCTAGAGATTCTAGACCAGCACTATCCAATATAAGTATCATAGGAGCTGCAGGCCATATATAATTTTAAATTTTATGGTAATTGCATGAAAGAGAAAGAGGTGAAATTGATTTCAATAATATAGTTAACACAAAATGAAATCAATTAAAATGATTGAGATATTTTATCCTTTTATTTGTACTAAGTATTTATAATCTAGGGTGTGTTTTACATGTGCAGCAGAGCTCAGTTAGAAGCCATCCCTGTTGTAGTGCCCAGAAGTCCCATTTGATGAGTGACTGCATATGGACATACAGCTTAGGTCTCCCCTGTCTTCCTCTTTATTCCACTGTGTCATTACCTGCACTTGTAGCCCAGCTTTACTTTTCTTATTTTAGCTTTCTCTCTTTGATTTCCCTCAACTGCTACTGATAATACTCACCATATTCTAGATCCCAGCAGAGCCTTCCTCCAACTGATACACCCACCATGGAAAAATATTCAGTTAAGACATTGTTCAGGGGACTTGTGAAGAAACAGTCTTCCATTAAAGCTTTTTTTCACTCTGAAACCAGTTTCTCTTTCCCACCAATACCTACCTGACCTCCATATCTAACGAGCTTACTACAAATCCTAAATGCTTTGGATTTACCCTTTTCCATCCATTCCTATCACTACATCAATAGTCCAGGCTCTCAACACTCTGCTCAGATCATCAGAGCAAAATGCCAGGAAATGCAAAACTTATTTTCCTGCAAATCCTTCAGTAATTCCTTGGTTGCCCAGAGAATAAATTAAAATCTTTTTAGTAGACCTGTTTCCAATAGGTTCTCCCTAAATTTCTAGCCTCAGATCTTCACACTAAATTTCTAACTTCCTACTAATTGCTGCCAAAGTCTGGAAGACCCTACTGTAACTCCTTGAGTTCCCTACAAGTCTCTTTGTCACTCAAACCTATGGCCTTTTGCAAGTGCCTCCTAGCCAGCTGGAAGGTCCTTCTGGTATACCTGCAAACTGCTCCTCTGTGTGTTCTCCCCCATCCTCGTCAGAAATCTCACGCAGAACTAGAGCTGCCATCCCTTGTGCATATTTCGATTTTAGAATTTCTCAGTTTTTTCAATAATTGTGGTTTTTAAAATATCTCTTTTCCTAGTTAGTAAGAACCTAAGTTCATAAGGTTATGTTTTATTCATCAAAACTAAGACTATCCTTGGCACGTCATGATAGGTAATCAATGAATGACTGTGGAAGGAATGGATGAATGAATGAATGAATGAATGAATGAATGAATGAATGAATGACATATCTTTCTAACAGTGACCCCCCACACAAACTTCCTGGTCTAGTTAGTCTAAATGGTAACTTTAATGTTTCAGAAGTATATCATGGTCATCTGTGTCTCTCACTTCTGCTCATTGCTCTCATCTGGCACGTTCTTTCCCTTTCCTGTAAGGAAAGGCTACCCATTCCTCTCAATGTCATCATGTTCTTCTCTGAAGCCTCCATCAGCCACTGCAGCCCCCAGTAGTTCTTCCTTTATTAATTTCCTGTAGAAACCATTCTCTGTAGTGATCCGGAAGCACGTGCTTCTTAATACAGCTTTTAAATGCCTTATGAATGTTTCCTATTCCCATGGCTACATTTGTACATTCCCTGCGAGAAGAGATTCTATTGTGCGTCTTTCGACTTTCCTGTTGTGTAGACCAGTGCCAGTGTTCTGACCTTCTCAGGGGATTAACAACTGTCTCTTGAGTTAATAAAGGAACCATGTGTCTCTTTGCATATGGTGTGTCTCTCTCATTTCAGAAACGTTACTCTTGAAAATTTTAAAGATTTCTCTTTCGTCTTTAATTTTTGAATGCCTAAACTTTCAAGAAAAAAAATCACTTTGGTGTCACATTCTTTTGCCCAGAGAGGGTCTTTAGAGTGGTATGTCCATGAAAATAAGTCTCAAGTTGATGAAACCTTTTGGGGACTATGCCAAAGAAGCAAGGATCAGGAAACCACTGGACTAAAAGGTTAAAGGTAGTCCTCTTTAAAGGCAAACAAAATTAATCCTATGAACAACTACTGTCAGGTACTTAGAGAATCTATCCTTATCACAATTGTAGGTAAGTCAATTTAATCAGTCTACTTATAAATTAAGGAATCCTTTTCAGATACGGAATTTTGTTTGTTAAAATTTATTACAGATTCCCTTTCCAACAACATTCCAAACACATACACTTTCCCCACCCCTTCCGGCCGCATGGCTCCCTTGCTCATGCAACATTCTTTTTGATGTAAGCAGAATTTGGTAAACAAAATGAGATTCAGACTCTAATAAGTTCCTCAATGAATTCATAGACACAGATGATGAAGAAGTATTTATCTCTAATCTGGCAATGGGTGCCTTATAGAATTTTAGACAATGTTATCTAAAAAGCTAAGCTTTTTAAAGCCCATTTGAAACTAGTTTCAGGTAGTATAAATACAACCAGAGAGAGAGGAAGTATTTCTGTTCATTACAAATAAAGTGATGACAAGTCCCAAGCCTTAGTAAAACTGTGTTTTGTTTTGTTTGTTTGTTTGTTTTTCTGGCATAGAAAAATCTATGTTTCCTTTCTTTTTCTTCTTGGATTATGTATCATTTCAATAGCAAAGGGAAATTTTCAAAGAAAATGTCATTTTTAAACTCATACAAAAAATAGAAAACAGCCTTTAATTTTTACCTCCAATTTCTGTTTTAATGAAAGTAGAAAATGTCCCATACCAACATACCAGAGAGCAATATGACTTCATAGTTTTTCCTATCTTCCTTCCTTCTTTCCTTCCTTCCCTTTCCTTCCCTTCCCTTCCTTTCTCTTCCCTTCTCTTCCCTTTCCTCCATCCCATTCTCCTTCCCCATTCTCTCCATTCTCTTTCTCCCCCCCCTGTGCAATATTTGGAATGAAGAAAGCAAAAGAAAAAATTGGATCCTAATGTCATTTTTTTTTTCAGATTAGGGAATAGTAGAAGTAAAGAAAGAAATCATTTAATGAAGAAAGAAATCACTAAAAGGATACACACCTTAACCATTTTAATTTAACTTAAAACCCTTCATCATGTAAATTCAGTGAGTCACTTGCCAGAGAGAATTGCCCTGGGCCCGCTGGGTGGAATTCTACAATTCCAATCAGCCAACTTTTCTGAAGAAGCAGTTCCATAAAGCATCATCCTTAACTTCTAGTTTTGATTTCTTAAAGTGCAGGGAAAACTTAAGTAACCAACGAATCTATGAGAATTTTTACAGTTGGCTTGTCCATACCTACCCTGAGGGTTTTGTTTTTAGCCACTTGTCTTTCTAAAACCTTTTGATTTGGTTTTAACAGAAATTATTTTTTTTTGTCTCCACTCCTTTGAAAATATGTTTGGTCCTTAATTAGATCATGATATTACACTATCAAGTATGACTTGCATTAACATATTTGGGTATGAACAAGCGGCTCCCACTCACGGTGTGTGGTAAAGTACAACACAGGGAAGATGGAAGTTGCACCTGCTAGTTCAAAGACTTCATCCAGCAGGTGACAGGTATCATTCTCTGTATTTTACAAAGAGAATGGGGAGTGTCTACTCCTCTGTAAAGTTGGTTTAAGGGGAGGGCAGTTGAATGACTTCTCAGGGTTCCATAAAAATTTTGCAATGTATCTAAGTAATTGACAAAAGCATTAACTTAAGAAGAAAATATTTTCCGACGGATATTTTAAATCTATATATTTAAATTATTTGCTTTCGTTTTTATTTTTCAGGTAATCTAATATCAAAAGCAAAATATAAAAGTTAATGACTCATTTAAATCTTTCTCTGTGGTTGATTTAGCTACATGTTAAAATCATTTCTCTTTTTCCTTTTTGCTTATCTTCAAACACGTAACTGTTTTCTGACATTACTTTTATGCACTAGGCTTTCCTTGGGATTTAAATGTCAAAGCACAGCTATATGCCATGCCAAAAGCAAATATAGTTTCTTTTGTCCTGATACATGCAATACATCAAAGAAGAATAAGGCTGCTGTTGAATCTTAAAATGGTTAATTCAACTATTTCCTTCTCCTTTTTCTCCTAGGAGAGTTATCTCCTCTGGCATTTCACTACTGTACTTTTTTTTTTTTAAATAAGTTTTGTCACTCTAGTACTCTATTTGTGCTTAAAAAATAAAATCACTTTGAAACCACTTCAGAGAGGCAATGGACTTGAACATGGGTTTACCTGGGTGTGCGATACCTTTCAGGTCACTGAGCTTATGTTTTTGTGCTAAGTAGAAGACTATAGCTTAAATGTTTCAATATAAACAGGAATATAAAATCAATGGAATCCAAAATGGGGAATAAGGTGATGAGGCAGACATATCTATAATAAAGAACCACAGTGCAGACACTCACATAAGAAAATAAAGCTCGATTATGTAATTAGTCTTGTTTCTTGCTTATTTTTATCTGGTGATATGATTTTAGGACCTTGAATACCTATTGTCCTAAAGGTGTTTTTGAAGGGTATCTCTCCCAAAAGAAAATCCAGCGTCATGCCTAAAAATTTGTTTATTGGTTCCAGTTCTCCCAGAATAGATTCCAGGTGATCTGTTCCTTGCTCTTTTGGAGTTTGAGGAAATCAGTCGCCATGTTGTCAAAATGGAGCCAGGCACCAAGTCTGAATAGTGCGGTTAACCAGGGAAGCTTGCTGACTCCTTTACTCCTTTTGCAAAATTACCCTGATGCCAAAGTAAGACATGCCCAGGAGTCTGCAGTTTGAGTACTAAAAGACAAAATGTTTCCTAATGTAAGAGAACTGCAGGCACGGCCTGACGCCAGCCTAACTGATGACACAAACATTCCTCAAGAAAGAACAGAAGGGAACGGCCAGCCTGCAAATGGATGAAAAGGTGTCAGGCTCAGGCTGGCAGTTTACAGTTCGAAAGATCCGGGTGAAAGAGAACGAAAATCTGGAATAAATATTGGCGCTACAGAGATGTCTACGCTTGTGAGACAGGCCTCCCCTTTCCTATGATGGAAATAATTTTTAGGTATTTCGAGTCAAAGTTTCGGTTTTATTTTCCATGAAATTCTTTTTGCGCTGTGGCTGTCCACGCCGAGCATCAATGACATTGTCACCGGGAGTGGGGGCTGGGAGCATTCACCTCTGGACTCTGGACCGGAATAAAACGCTAGCAGTCATGTGGATTCAATGTTGGTAAGATAGTCTAAGACCAAGAGGCTTTTGGTTTGAAAGAGCTGGGTTTCCGAGCGCAAAAACAGAGGTGCCCCAAGTGTTAAGACGGTTTAAGTTCTGATCAGTGATCCTCCCCTACCATCTCAGCATTAGTGCCAGAGGAGGTGTGTTCACTGTGTGAGGTGATCTTTACCAAGTAGTTGCTCAATGACTGAATCTCAACAGAGACTCAGACGTCCTTTGTGAGTGGTGGCTTGTGCCCTGCGTTTTGCCTTTGGCAATCTGATTCACAGAGACTCGCGTCAGCCGGAGGGGGTTGCTGCAGACATGGAGGCATGGCAAGCTGAGGTAAGGGGGGGCCAATTATAGGTGTCCCCACCGAACACCCCCACCCCTTTACACAGGCCATGATTCACTTTGGTTTATATGCAGTTGGCGAGAGATCTAGAAATCACAGCAAGTCCCTATGAGGTCTATTAAAATGCTTAGGTGGCTGGCAGACAAGAGAAATCAAATTTGGAGGCGGGCAGGGGGTGCATGCCGGGACCAATCACCCTGCCACCTGGTTCTCCGTGCTAAATGCAACAGTCTCAGACAAACTGGGAAGAGTTTCCATGGTACACAGATCCCAGCAGGAGCTAAGGCATATCCCAAGGTCAGCAGAAACAGCTGCTAGAGCGGTGGGCAGTTGGGACAGAGGCTGACTCTGGAACACTCGGCAGGCTGGAAACCTTAGGGGAGCCCAAAAGGAATTTGAGTAGAGCACATGGAATAGACCCACAGTTCCATAAGTTGTTTGGCTCCAAACCAAGAGTCATGCTGGAGGGGTCAAGGCTACTTGAAATGGGACAAGAGCCTAAAAAAGGAGTTTGACTTCTGACTAAGTGTGGATCCCACATTGACTAGATATTATATACACATATAATATATAATATACATATAAAGTTACTAGGATTTCCCAATGTATATGTTCAAATATTTATTTTTTCTGCTACTGTGTGGAAATGGGAGCTTATGAGTAAACAAAGATCCATTTTAGAAAATAAAGAATGTTACCTGTATTCTTCATCTAAGTTAGGCCTGTAAATTTCAAACCTGCTTTGGCTGAAACTTGATCTCCTCTGATCTGGTAAAATGAACCTACTTATTTGTTGTTCACCTTTCCAACAGAGTCAGCTTACTTTTGAGACAGACACTGTGTCTATCCAACCCTCATTTAAATGCTCTTATAAAAATATATACGTATTCTTTTCTTTCAAGGAAAAATAAATCAAACCGGATAGATGTTCTTGAAAGGAAAGCATTGAACTAAAAAATAAAAACTGTGTCTCTGATTATGTACTTTACTAACTCAAAAATAGGATCCAGTCTATTCGGTTTCTCAAAGGGTAATTTCGTAGGCTGTGGTTAGGTTGGGACATTTACTCTTCCTTTTCCACTCTTGGGTGCTATCGGGATGTTTACTGATTTTGCTTCTTCCTATATTTGCAGCAAAGGTAATGAAGAGTCTAATTCAAATGAACTACTTTTACTATTTTTTTCTATCAGCTGCCAATTCTAAGAATACGAATCTGCTTTGGCCTCTAAATGCCCCTTTAGTCCCCAGAGTTCAGTCTCTTGGAGACATCACTGTCAGGCAACTTAATATATCCTAAAATAAATTTATCATCTTTTCTTTCAAAGCCATTTTCCATACTTGGGAATTGGTTCCTCTGTGTCCTGGTAAACACTGTACTGGATGATTTTAGAAGTGGAAAGGACAGATACTTTCTGGCTCCAAGAAAAAACAAAGCTTGACTCACAGCAGCTTAAATAAACAGGAATTTCTTCTCTTCACATAAAAAAGGAGTGAAGGTAATTGCTGACTCTCACTCATTTGTGTTCTTGACCAAGAACTTCAGGCATCTGAACAAGGACGGTAGAGGGGAAGGAGTGACATCTGTATCAAGAAAATAAAAGCTTCCTCAAGCTGACTTCTGTTTCTCTCTCATTAGCCAGGACTATGTCACATCGTAATTCCAAAGAAAAAACTTTCTCTGGCAGCTAAGCTATGAAGTGGCCTTACTACTGATATAGAGATCAAAGAGCAAGACGGACTGTATTATTAATATTACTCACGAATCAGGTATATTTTCCCAGAACAATCACGAATACCAGCTACTTAAGCTCAAAATATTTTAACCCCATCTTCTCCATCCCATATGTCCCACATAAGTAAGAGTCACAGACAAGAAAGTCAAGCGGTAACTTCACAGGAATTTACAAGGTCCACAGTCTGTTACGGTAACTCTCCTGGTTTACAAATTCTGACCAATGCCTACCAGGACTCATTCCCCGTTCCCTTCCCTGACTGCTCCTCGCCCAACCCCCGCCTTTGCGCTACCCTGTGGGCGGAAGTGAATAAACCTAACTCTAGGCAGTTACAGGAGTGTTTTGCAGGCTTTTGGCTCTCAGACACTCGCACCTACAAAGAGGTCAGAGAGACGTGGGTTGTGAATAGGAGTGAGTCAGCACCTGAAGACATTCGTCACAAGGATCCAACAATACAAGGGCAGTAGGAGCAGATAAAAGGTGACAATCATCCCGGAAAAAAAAACAAAGCAGCTATCTGCTAGGCATTTTATCATTTTCAGAGAATATTCTAGCAATAGAGTACCCCTCAAAGGGTAAACCTACAGGCTTCCGATGGTGGAAGAGGCTTCCTGCCCACTGTTCATCTTCTCCCCTTCCAGGTCTATACTGTTTATGAAATACAGCTAAAGAAACCAGAGGCCCTCAATAGGCAGACATGGAGGTGTTGTCAGAAACGACACTCCATCGTGTAATCCGCGGGTACGTGCTTGTTTCTTACATCTATCTAGCTGCCTTTTTGACATGTCCACTTATTTCCAACAGACCTTTCAACTCATGCCCAACACTAGTTCCTGATAGTTTTTCTTAACCCTTGACCAATCTCTCTACCACTAGTCTTCCCAGTGGGACATGGCAACTCCTCCCTTTCAGTTGCTTTTACTAAATAATTTGGGTTTATCCTCTAACTCATACACTTAATCCATCAAGAAACACTATTAACTCCACTTTCTCAATATTTTCAGAACTGACCACATCTCACCACCTCTTCTGCTAGCACCTTGGTCTTCGGCCACCAGCCTCTCTCGCCTGGATTACCAAGAAGCTCCCAGCTTCTACCCTTCCTCCTCCCCCAGCGAGAGTCATTCTTTTAAACTGTGAGCTCGAGTATGCCATTGCTCTCCTCAGAAACCTGCAATGTCGCCTTAATTCCCTCGAAATAAAATAAATATTGTTACAATAACCTGTAAGTCTGCAGGACCTGGCCTCTAAAACGGCTCTGGCCTTCTCTCCAGCAGCTCTACTCCTATTCCTTCCAAACCTGCCAGCCTGGCCCTTGCTAATCCTAGGCCATGCCAGGCAGCCTTGTTGCATGGACCCTTCTCTCTGCATTCACTATTTTCTTCGCCAACAGAACTGGCATATTCTATTATCTCTTTCAGGTCTTGAACTAATATTATCTTTTCAATGAGGCTAACTCTGACCAACTTATTTAAATTGCAACCCACCGCGTCAATCTCTTGGAATGCCGGTCCTTGATTCACTCTAGCTTTTTTTTTTTTTTTTTTTTTTTTTTTTTTGTAGCACTTACTTCTTCAAACTTACTGTAATATTTACTTATTACATTTGTTCTTCTTCCCTTTTCCTCAGAATATGAGCTTTCCAAGTCCAAGGATCATTGTCTATTTTATTCAGTGGTGTATCCTAGAACAGTGCCTGACACCAGTGCCTAGAACAGCGCCTGGCACCATGGATATACTCAGAAAATACTATTGAATGAATGATTCTGTGGCTTGGCATGCTTGCTCTTTTCTTGATTCATTGCTGTGCTCGGAAAACAAACAAGTAAATAAAACAAGCCACATGTAAATCCACACACAAAGAAAGAAAAGTAAGTTCAAATCATAGGGTTTTCCAGCATGACACACAGCAACCTCTTTACGAACATCTTCCTCAAACTATTTCCCTAAGTTTTACTCATCAGATCATTGCAGCTGCTCCTATTATCTCCAAACATTTCATAAAAAAATGCGCCTGTGGTAGCTTTTCTATTTTTTTACCCTATGTTCTCGTTTATCCCTTTTTTTTTTTTTTTTTCAAAAATAGCTCTCAAATCAATCAAGCTGAAATTTGAAAGAGCTGCTATAGGCTAACTTAGGGAAAATTTAGAACTTGTAACAAAATGGCAGAGATCAGGCGGTTGCAAAATTTTAGTTAGTGATGGGGAAAATACGAAACCAGAGATGGGCTGGGAAGATACGGTTATAGGGCTATCTGGTGGGTCACTGCTATATGAGGACAGGCTAAGGCCACTGGTACTCTCATGCGGAAAGACACTGAGTAAGGGCGAACTCATCAATGGGCTCCTCAATGGCTGGAATAAGGTGAATACGGTTCTGTATCATATATACCAAAATACCCTCCACAGATGAATACTTTGAACTGGAAACATTTTAGATGGGTAAAGAAACCTGCTCTTTTGCATGTTGGTAATTAACATATATAAGTTGTTGCCCCCTGTGATTGCTTTGCGATACATATAAATATCAATTCATTGTGTTCTACATCTGAAAGTAATATATGGTTACATGTCAATTACGCCTCAATTTAGAAAAAATAGTCACTGCCTTCAAAAAAACAGAACAAGCGGAAAATGGATTCCCTACTAGGCTTTGGAATGGCGTGACGTGTCAGAGGTGACTACTTCCCCATAGCTACTCTCCTGGCTTATCCTACCAGAGGTCAAGAAAGACATATTCCTTATTCCGTCAGCTATAGGACAGTTGGCAATATGGACAATGGACTGACCTGTTTTGGATATATATATATATATATATATATATATATATATATATATATTCTGTATATCTGTTTTGGATATATATATATATTCTGTATATCTGTTTTGGATATATATATATATATACATATATATATATTCTGTATATCTGTTTTGGATATATATATATATATTCTGTATATCTGTTTTGGATATATATATATATATATTCTGTATATCTGTTTTGGATATGTATATATATATATGTATATATATATGTTCTGTATATTCCTGTATCCGACAAAAAACTGAACTTTGCATTCCCTGTTCTTCATCTTTTCTTGTGTTTTTACCTTCATCAGAAGTGCCATTTTCTGTTCTCTTCATTTACAAAAGTCTCATTCATTCTTTTGGGACCAATTTGGCACCTCCTCTCTCCTTCGAAGTAAAACATTAAAGCCACAGCATATCACCCATACTTCACTGATAGCAAACAATTTAAATATCGTGCCCAGGACCCACGCTATTTGAAGTGAAATGGCAACATCACCATAAAATCCAGCCTGTTTACAAAAGCTGAGCGAACTAACGTGGGTATTATTGACAGAGATTATTGTAACATTAAAGCTACTGACATGGAAAATGGACAAGGTAGTAAAATAACTCAATATTCTGTCTACCTATTGCTGAGAAGGAAAACCTTCCTGTACGGAAAACAATTAATAAAAATTTATAGATAAATGTCGAACATCACAACACATGGTCTTAAAACTGTCATCTTTCAGTTTTTCTTATTACTGCAACCACTTGGTTTCGGCAGAAATAATAGCTATTACATTGCTGATGGCTCAAAAATTAGGAATATATTTCCATTAAAATTGTTCACTGTTCTGTTTAAATATAAATTGTTTAGGCTATTAGGACGAGTATTTGCAAATATGTAATAGAAATAAGAACTATCCTAGGTCATCGAGTCTTATTATAAAGATGTTAAGGCTTAACAATATTACATTCTAGAGGCATCGTTTAAACTGTAATTTACCATTCACAGAGATATTATTTTATTGAGGTTCTATAGAAGCAAACTTACTTCATTACAGATGACTTTATATGTTTTTACGATTCATTCTATGTCTTTGAATGACTTCCCCAAGGATCTCCTCTTAAATGAAATGAAGTTATTAGAGACTGACGGTCTATACTTTGTTGGGGACCGACAGAGACTTCCAACACTTTCATCTTCCAAACTACAAAACTAATAGAATTATTTTTCAGAATAGGATAGCCCTCTCTAAAAACTTTGAAAATAGTTTAGAAAGTCACCTAAATTTACCAGGTTAAATTCAACATAACGTTAGATATAGTTTATTTTCGGACAAAACAGCTCAAAATATTTTTTATGTTGGAATTAAAGGTACTTTTTTGATGTACATGAAGGTTAATGTTTGCAATGCTGTCATAACATTTCATGTAAGAGTTGATCTTTCTACTGTGTGAGAAGTCAAGGAAGGTTTTATAAAAAAGCTCCTCCCCAGACTTGCAAAAATGAATACAGATTAGATTTTGCAATATTTCAGTATGTATATTTTGTAAGTAGACTCAACTACATTAAATATTCTGCTTCAGTAAATTCCCACACTGCCTGCCAACATTGTTTAAAGCTTCTTTCTCTCAGGAAGGGGCCTGAGAGGGGATAACATGCTGAGGACGAGTCATGACCAAGACAAGGAGAGAAGGGGACATTTCTGTTTGTGGGAGGAGGAAACAAAACTAAAAATAAACTGAGCCCCTTTATAACTCAGCTGTTTTTTGCAAAACTACCTTCATGACGCTCACATCCGCTGAGGGAGATTTGTGTGACATCACAGACCGTTCTGCCATATATATATCTCCGCGTCCCAATATAAACATCACCGCTAAAATCACGAATATGCCATCGGCGTGACAGGTGGCTCCTCTTGCCTCACCTCTTATAGGGTGTGTGTGCGTGTGCAGGCGGTTCTCTCCTCTCACAACAAAAACATGACTTTAGAAAGTGTGGACGGCTTGAGGCGGGACAGAAAGACCGTACCTGTCTATGATGGCACACATGTCGATGCTCACATTCGCAAAACTCCCCGGCCTCCTCTGGGCCACTTCGTATAAGTTAACCAGTTGGTCATCCACTTGGACAAGCTGCATGCATCCTTGGAACGAAGGCTGAAGGACGGAGTGGCTGGAGTTATTCATCTGGTTCAGAAAACCTGCGAGAGGGAGGGAGTGAGAAAGTTACATTCTGTGTACTGCACGCTTCACGAAATTTCCTCCGGGTGCTTTCCCTGCCACGGCCATCCTGTCTCGTTGACCCCTGCCGATGTCATAGTCAATGCAGAAGAAGGGCTCTTTGGAGGAAGTGATATTATTTCAGGGCAAGAAGGAAGGGCTGAACCTAGGTGAACGTTTGTCGCAGGGGCTCCCATCCCTCATAGTGTCTCCGTGACATCTCCTTTCTCTCTCTGTCACATCTCTCTGTCCCTCCGCTCTTGAAGGCTCACTGCCATACTTCCTCACCTGACTCTCTCTTCAGAGATTACAACCTGAAAACTTTAGACCTTTCACAACTATCCCACAGCCTTCCTTTCATGCCTTTAATATTTACTTCTTTTTCTCTTAATTCCCTACAGCCCTGTGATTCGGATGTCAAGAAGTTTTAACCTGTTATTGATTATGGCGGATTTCTCTTAGGGATTAATGCCTAACTCAATTCAAAGAGATATTTGCATTACAAATGATTTCTCAATTTATAATCCAAGGAAACTTTATAAGGAAATAAAAGTAGGCTAAGATTCAGCCACCTTGTTCTGAATATCCATCTTATATACCTAATAGAGTATCGGGACCATAAATGATAAGAAATGAAACTATAAAGAGAATCAACAGCAAAACAACAATGAGACAGTAAAACTATTGTTTATATTAAGCAATAGAACATACATATACCAAGTTTAAAATCAGATATTAAAAATGTTATTACAAAATAAGTTTAAAAAAACAACACCAATCAATTACCTAAATGCCTTTTCGATAGAAAAATGCATAATTCTTATGACATGTTTTGAATTTGTAGGCCACAGGAAACAACATTTCTCTCTCCCATTAAGCATCTCCAGAAAATCTCAAAAACCATCTACATATTGTTCCTCACACCAAACATACCTACCAGAGCAAATCCAAACTGTACTAATTTGTCTGTTTGAAATTCTGAAGTTTCTATCACTTTCATTTCAATCTAATATTATATCTAAAGAAATAAAACAATTTATACCGAATGGGTTGCAACCCAGATGTGTCACTAAGTGGATAAAAGTGAGTCTCCAATAGACAATTTTCCAAAAAATTGACCATGAAGTGATTTGTTTTTAAATGTAATAGTAGTTTTGCACCACGGAAACCTTCTTTCTTCCATTATTAATGAGTCATGTTCTTTAAAGACTAATAATTATCATTTGATTTCCCTTTAAGAGCTAATTGCACAGCTGTACATCATTTTCCATCCACACAGTACTCAGTAGAAACAGGATTCTACTTAAATAAATTTCTTGACTTAAAAAAGCAAAAAACATATAAGTCCCGACTGCAAAGTTGAACACATGGCATATATATTTTTTCCCCAAGTCACATTTTTTTTTCTTTTGCATTAAGTTAGTCTCCTCAGAAAACTGCTGATCTTAGGCAAGTGGTCCATTTAGGCTAGTTGTATGCATACATATGATTTTCAATCTGTTTAATCAAGATAAAATTGAATGGAGTATAATGTCTAAACTTAGCAGAGAGAAAACATCCAGCTGTAACTTTATTGACTGCTCTTAACAAGACGATCATTTGGGGCTGTTTTTTGAGTACTCGGGAGTCTCTAAATATCCACACTCGCTTTGAAATATTTCAAAATGAGTAGATCTATTTGCGAGAACAAGACCTTCTCGGAAGCAAGGCAGCTGCGTTACACACAGATCACTGTGAATTGCACCATAATTAAGTTCATAAAACAAGACTTCATCAGTCACTCATAACAATGTTCTGTTTGGCCCTGATAAATTCTGGAGTTTGAAATTGTAAAGGCCTCTCACTTTTTTACATGGGATACATTCTATGAGAAGCTATTATAGGACAAATTACATCCATTAAAAATTTAGGTTTTTTTCCCCCTTTCCTTGCATTATCTTTAACATTTCCAAAAGGAAGCCCATTAATTCTTGCCTCTGGTGTCCATAGCCTTACACGGTCTCCTATGAAGTGGTGGCCACGTGTGACTTCTGACGCTAACATCCGGCTTAGTCTCTGACTAACCGATCATACTGTGAGAAGTCTTGTGGAGAGGCCCATGAGAAATAATAAATCATGGTTTTAAGCTATTAAATTTGGGGGTGATTTGTTTATGCAATAATAAATCCCGAAAAATAGACCTGGTGCCAGGAGGAAATGGTAACAAAAACCTAAAGATGTGGGTAACTGAGGGATTTGGGGGGTACAATTAAGTTGGACAGGCCTTGAGAAAGGGCCTCGTAGCTCTTGGGGAGGTTGTCGGTAATGGTGTCAAAGAAAGTGAGGAATAAACACGACTGGGGAGGGCAGAAACATGGATCCGGGCTGTTTCAGTGGAAAGTCTAGTAAAGTCACGATAATATGGAAAGGAGAATTTATACTTAGTGAGTCGTGTGACCTAGCTAAGGGCATTTCAGGCAGAGAAAACTGAACATCTTCTACTTACAATAAAAGGGGAAGAAGAAGAGAAAAAACAACAACAACAAAGCATTAACTGTGAAGAAAGCAAGACTTAATGGATTTCAACATAAAGTGTTTTTGCGATTCTAGTCTCTCCAGATGGTGAACAATGCAGACATTAAAAAGTCTCTTCCAGGCAAACTACCGGGGGCACCTGGTGGCTCATTCCAGTAAGCCTCCAGCTCCTGACTTCAGCTCAGGTCATGATATCGCGATTTGTGAGTTCGAGCCCTGAGTTGGGCTCTGTGCTGACAATGCAGAGCCTCGTTGGGATTCTCTCTCTGCCACTCTCCCGCTCTTGTTCTCTCTTTGTCTCAAAATAAATAAAAAAGAAAACTTTAAAGAAAAAAAATCAACTACTAGTAAAAAATAAGATAAAGATGATAACAACGTGTGACTTTGAAATTCATGGTCAGACCTGCAAAATGTATTAGGTAGTGCCTCAAAGGGCCATTCAGTCAGACTATAGAGGCTCTGGGCAGCTACTGGTACGTCTTACAGATCCTATGAGTTAAGGAATAAGGGTTTTAATAATGTTAAGGGCATTTTTCCCTTAACATGTCAGCAGAAGTCTAATGTAAAACAAAAAACAAACTAAAAAAAAGATTATTTCTGTCAGATAGTGGATGTGGCATTCTGGAGAATAACATTCACAGGACTGATTTATAGGAGAGCTGTGCTTATGGTATTACTGCCGGCTTGTACTGAAAGGCAAAGAGATAGTACTGAATGAGACTATGTCTTTAGACCCTTAAACTATGCAGCTAGAAACACAGGCTGCCTTTTGCATAAAAAGGAAGCATGGGTCAGAGTGGTAGAACTGTGAACCAGACGGCAGAGCCAAGATCCATGAGAAATCACTTCCTGGAAATACTAGGACCGAGTCCTAATCCAGGAATTACCAACACGTCCCTGATTGAACTTTACGACCACTATGGACCACTTACTTCTGTGTACATCTTATTTCCCCCTTTTGAGTCAGAGTCTAAAGCAGTTACTCTATGCCTATCTGACCGTCCGTCGTACGTTAGGTATGTGGATAGCACGAAACTTGTTCACAGGTCTTCAAAGGAGAAGCTGTATTTGAATAACTTCCTTTGTTCTTAGACTTCACTAAGCGCTTCATTTTGGTATGAACTTGACTCGGATGACAAGTTACTGGATTCGAAGCAGATCCTCTGAGCAGAATGGAACGTTAAAGGACCTCCGGAGGAAGTAAATGTGCTTTTTTCATGTGGAAGTGATGTGGATCTTTGTGTCCCAGAGGGAAACCATGGTAATCGACCTCCAAGTTAGCCATAAATCACCTCCAGCTATTCATACCCTATGTTGTTCCCTCCCACACTGAATCCGTGCTGACTTGTGTCACAAACAGAACATTGCAGAAGTGAGGTTGTGTATATAACTTTCAAAACTTAGTAATAAAACACACTAAGAGTCTTTACCTCCGTCTCTTGGATCACTTGCTCTGGGGAAGCCAGACCCTACGCCCTAAGGAACCTCAACAGTTGGGTGAAGAGGCCCTCATGTGGAGAGGAAATAAGACCTAATAGCCAACAGCAACTATCTGGCCACATGAGGAAGCCATCTTGAAGTAGAGCTTGTGATCCTAGTCAAGCCTTCAGACAACTAAGGCTGCAGGAAACATAGAACTTGAAGCTAGAACTTCCCAGCCAAGTTGCTACCGAATTATTGGCCCACAAACAAAGAAGAGAGAATAAGCACTTACTGTGTTGAGCTGCTACATTTTGAGGTAGTTTTATGCAACAGTCAAGAATGTATTGTTTATTTTCTGTATTTGTTGCCTTTTCGTACAAACATAATTTCGGTAAAAACACTAGCGTATTAGTACCTGTGATACTTTTGGTGGCCACTCTAAAGCTCAGGAATTAACCTACTGAGTAGATTAACACCAGGGCTGTTTGGAGATATAAATTTGCAGCTGGGATTTTGCAGGTCAGAAATGAATAGATATATAATGGATAGAGAGTTAAACTTAATTGAAATCTGCCAAGTTAACAGAAAGATTATATAGAATGAAGAGATTAACTTTTGTTTGTTTTGGCTTAGAACTTTAAATATCTATGAATTCGGAATTAAAAAAACGCGGTGTTTGCACATGGGTCGTTACTGAGCTCCACGGTCTGGCAGGGTGACACCCACACTAATTGTTATCCTGCAGCTCCAACTGTATCTCACTGCCAGTGAAATGGGAAACTTGCCCTCTTTTCAGGGTCATTACCATTATGTAACCCAATTGGCACATTTGAGATTTCTGTTTCAAGCCTTCATATGTAAAACTTCATACACGATTTGAAGTCCACTCATAGTAGTTCATTATTCTTGCTGACAAACATATATTTGGAAGGTTTTAAAATTTTATTTCTTTATTTTTCTTTCTTTATTTTTTTAAGGTTTTAAATTTAATTCTGAAATACATCAGTGAAAACACATGCTGATGTTTGTTTTGACATTAAAATGTCAATCTAAACTGTTGTAAGTTATAATGTTAACCTGATGAGACGGAAAAAGCAAATGATAGGCAACAGGGATGAAACTGGACATGTCTAAAGCCACACATAGATGAGACTTGTCTATTTATACTTATTTGAAAGGTGGGAGGTTTGGAAAGTCAGAGAGATGCTAGAGGAATGTGGTAAGGGTGCTAAAAAAAAAAGCCACTTAGATCTTCCTTCTAAGATAAGCTAGGATGACCGTGCAAAATGTCTACTCATCTCTTGTTTACCCACCCTTCCTGAATAATTCACCCAGGCGGGGGCTGGAGTCCAAACCAGCCGAGTGCTAGAGAGGGCGAAGAGTGAGTTTGGGGGTGGCTGGTGCCTGTGCCGGGAGACAGCCAAGCAGCATATCCACCCAGCATGGCTGGGAGATTGACCACAAAACAGGTTGACTGAGCAAATGAATATATTAAGGAAAGTGGGCGCCAGGTTCTCACTGTCAGGAAAGGAGGGTACAGATGAAAAGTGTAAAATCTTGAATGGATCTTGTGGGTTTGGGTTGGAATTTAATCTCTCAGGGTGTCCTATGGTTTTCAGTCTTATATGGCTAGTTACAGAAATAAATCTAACTGAACTTGTGTATGTGCTCAGTATACAGATGGTTCCTACCATCCACTGAAGAAGGGTTACCCTCAGAAGCAGTGAGTACCCCAGTCGTTCAGATCTTAGTTGCTCTACTGAATAAGACCACGACTTCTTAGAGAAATGGCTGGTTCCAGAGCTGGGTCAGGGAAAACACAATGGGATACTGTAACACTTTACTGCACCAGAAATTAAGAAGTGCTCAGAATGGCTAAAATCGGAAAGACAATATAATAACGAGTGTTGGCAAGAGTGTAGAGAAAAGGAACTCTCACGCACTGTTGGTAGGGAGTGTAAATTGGTGCAGCCATTATGGAAATCAGTATGGAGGATCCTCAAAAAACAAAAAAATGGAAATATCATATGATCTAGTAATTCCACTACTGGGTATTTAGCCAAAGAAAACAAAACATTAATTCAAAAAAGATATATGCACCCCTATATTTATGGAAGTATTATTTACAATAGATATGGAAGCAACCTAAGTGTCTATCGACAAATGAATGAATAAAGAAGATGTGGTATATACATATAAGAATATATACATATATATGTATACTTTTATATATAATGGAATATCACCCAGCCAGAAAACGAATGAAATCTTGCCATTTGCCATATATGGATACATCTAGAGAGTATTATGCTAAGTGAAGTCAGTCAGTCAGAGAAAGACAAATATCATATGATTTCACTCATATGTGGAATTTAAGAAATAAAACAAATGAACACTGGGGAAAACAAAAGAGAGAAGCAAACCAAGAAACAGACTCTTACCTATAGGGAACAAACTGAGGAGTGCTGGAGGGGAGGTAGACGGGGGGATGGGTTAAATAAGTGATGGGGATTAAGGAGTGAACTTATGATGAGCACCGAATAATATACAGAGTTGTCAAATCAGTAAATTCTACACCCAAAACTAATAATACACTGTATGTTACCTACTTGAAATTTAAATACAACCTTGAAACAAACAAATAAAAATATGAGGTCTTGCCATTTGTGACAACATGGATGGACCTGGAGGGCATTATGTTAAGTGAAATAAGTCAGACAGAGAAAGACAAAAATCATATGATTTCACTTATATATGGAATCTTAAAGACAAATGAACAGACAAATAAACAGAAAAGCAGAAACAAACCCATAAATACAGAAGACAAACTGGTGGTTGCCAGAGGGGAGGGGTGTGGAGGGGTAGGAAAAATGGGTAAAGGGGAATGGGAGATACAGGCTTCGTTAGGAAGGGGAGTGGGAGATACATGCTTTGTTATGAAATGAGTCATAAGGATGAAAGGGATAACATAGGAAATATAGTTAATGATATTGAAATAGCGTTGTATGGTGACCGATGGTAGCTACACTTGTAGTGAGCACAGTGTAAGATACAGACTTGTCAAGTCACTATGTTGTATACCTGAAGCTAACATAACATTGTCTGTCAACTATGTTAAAAAAAAAAAAAGAAAGAAAGAAAAGAAAAGAAAAAAAATAACAGAAAAGAAGTGTTCAAAGAATGATAGGGTCACATCGGAATGACATAGGAGTCAGCCTGAATTAGGTTTCTATTGCCCAAATCTACACAATTTGAGTACCAAATAAATAATTTGATCATTAAAAAATATTTTGAGTATTAAAAGAAGGAAAGAAAGAAGGACGGAGGAAAGGGAGGGAGAAAGAGAGGGAAGGAGGGAGGGAGAAAGAGAGGGAAGGAGGGAGGGAGAAAGAGAGAGAAGGAGGGAGGGAGAAAGAGAGGGAAGGAGGGAAGGAGAAATTTAGACATCACATCTCATTGAAAAAATATAAGAATCTATGAGTCCCCTGCCATAAAATGAATTAATAAATGGACAGAATAGAAATCTCTTCCTGTAGCACCCTCCTAACTACTAAATGTAAAAAGCATACTGGAATTAGAAAGTTGCTAATTTGCAACCATCACAATAGTAACGAAGTCAGGCAAGAAATATCAACTGACACTCAGATGAGTGGGTGAAAGTTAGGTGAAGACCAAAGTCTCTAAGTGTGTCCCCAAAACAGTATTAATTTCAAAGAGGAAAGTAGTCATTTTACATCAGAGAATCGGGGAGACATCTTGGTAAATTGAGATCAAAGTTATCCCCACCAGTCATGGGACCGATTGATGGGGTGAGCCCCCCAGAAGAGGCACTGAGAAGCCCACAGCATTGCCTGGTGGTCCTCCTGCCCACAATGCACCAGGTAGGTCCAGTGATGAGGAAACACCAGACAGACCCAAACCGAGGAGCTCTCCAGGAACGAGGAGGCTGAGGAAGTCAAGAAACGGTGGCAGAGACCGTAGAGGCAGGAAAGCAGGGTGTGACATGTCTGTGAGCCCAGATGGGGCCTTTTGCTATAACGGACATCGCTGGATGGCTGACAACACCTGAACGAGGTCTTTGGGTGAAAGTTCCTCTTCTTGGAATTCTCCAAGTTTTCAATTGTCTGAAAATAAAAACTAAATTTTAAAAGTGTTTGTTCCATCTAACATGAAATGGGGATTTACGCTAAAAACTCTGTCATTTAAGAACCTTATTTTAGATGAAATTGTCTCCCAGGAAGATGAAATGATCATGTCTCCATTCCCCACATACTACTTATTCCTTACACACTTTAATCTGCATTCAGTGCCCAGGGATCAGCATTCAACGCACAAGGGCAGCCACGGAGACTGCTCTTCCTAGTTTCAGTGACGACTTTTCTTTTACTCTTTAGCTAGACCTCTCGGTGATGTCTCAAGTAGACCCTCATATATTTATATTCCATGTTATCAAACCGGGAAGACTTCTGTGATCTTAAAAGATTGGATATCCTGATGCCTGCTTCCTATTCCAACTTCTGTGCATGTCCCTCTCATTAGACCTACAGAGTCCCTAAGCCCTCCAAATATCAGACACAGGAAACCACCTGGAACCCCTCCTGACACGTACAAATTAAAACAGTATTAATTAAGCCATTACATAAGCATCAGAAAATTCTACAAAAGTTTAATGTTTTCCCTCAATGTATATTTTACATGTTAGGTAAACTTATCACATTTAGGAATGATTGATTCACACTTTTATGTGCCCACATTGCTAGTTCCCTAATCAAAGGCTCAAGATGTGTAACCTCACTCACGATGGTACAGCCTCCCCATTCTTGTGTCTGTGCCTCAGGGAAACCAAGCCCTTTCTGTCTTGAATTTTATTCTCCCTTGCTTTTTTCATGGCTGACTTATCCTTCTGACTCAGGTCAGGTCATGTGTCCCCTTTTGAGAGGGACTTTCCAAGACCAATCTATTTAAAATTATTCTATTAATTTTCTCACTCTAGTTCTTTAGCTATTTCATTTCCATCATACGTGCTGTCAAAATTTATACTTAGCTGGGTTGGTTTACTGATTTACCTCCGTAAGTAAGTATGTGAGTGTGTTTCTCCTCTTTCGTGCCAATCACATCAGGTCGGCCCCCCTTTTAAATAATCCTGTCAATCTCTTCTTCACCACCTGAGCCCTATCATTGCTTCCCCACCACTCACTTCTAGACGAGATTGGGCGTGTTCAGGGTGGTATGGCCGTAGACTCCATCACTCACTTCCAATCCACCTCCAGCACGAAGCCCATCTGATCTCTTTTGGTTTTGTGATATCTGTACTATTGTCTTGTTTCTCTATGAAATTGTTTTAAAAAGGTATTTGTTGAGAAACTCATATGTCTAAAGTTCACCAGCCTACTAATTAGTCTTAGAATCCATGGGGTTACGTGGGTGATGTTTGAGATACAAGGCATCTGTTGTAAACTGTGGAAACAAAAACTGTTGTTTTGTAGATTGAAGACACCCTTGACAACATCATGTCTATCAGTCTCCAGACCTTAGGGACCCTCTGCATTTGTCAGGTGAGTGAGAAGTCAATGGCTATTTGGGTTTTTGTTCTGGAATGAGAGGATATTTAACCTTGCGTCTTCACGTCCTTTGGGGCTGTGCTGCAGTCGCCTCATCCAAGAGGTCTTCGCCGATAGCAGGTTAGATAACACTCCCCTCTCTTAGTGCTCTGCCCCCTTTACCCAACCTGTTTTTCTTCCTAACCCTTATTGCCATCTGTAACAAGCAGTTACAGTTCTTTCTACTGTTACTGGAACGTGAATGCCAGGAGACCCAGACTTCTGCTGTTGGAGAAGCAAGCAGACAATGAAGGACTATGAGCAAGAAAATGATGTGGTCATTTTGGGTCACATCATTTTCTCTCTGCTGGAAATGAAAATAGGCTGGCAGAGGGGAACCCAGAAGTAGGGACTGTCTTATAAAAGAGACACTAAAGAAGTTCCAAACTCTTATTTAGAATATGTCAATAAAGCTAATAAAGCTAACAGAGAGGAAATAGATGAAAGACACTTCCCAGGAAGATACGGCAGAACTGGCTGATGCACTGGAAATGAGGACGGCGCACAGAGAGCCACTGCTGGAATGACTCTTAGATTTATGGCTGAGCTACTAGTTGAGTGCTTTCGACTCTCCCCACAGAGGAGACGCAGGAAGAGCATCCGGCCTTTAAGGAGTAGGATGAAAGGGACAGGAGAGTGTCGCGGGTGGGTTTCGTCCAGCTCAAAGCTGAACTTTTCAAGTCTGAAGTAGCCAGGGGATATCTAAGGTAAAATGTTCGATCTACAGGTTAATACTAACGTCTGGATATCAGGGGAGAGAGTTTGAAAAATTTCTGGGAGTAATTATGTTCTGGAAGTGGCAGAAATTGCGTGAAGAAATTGGATAGTCCGCTAAGCAAAGAAACTCAAGGCTGGATTCTAGAAATCCTCTACGTATCAGGGGTGGGATCAGAAAAATAAACCAGTGAAGAAAAACAAGCAAGAAGTAAAGAATAAACTAAGAAGAAATCATATCAATGAAGTGAAGGAATGGTCATCACCATCACTGGTGAGTGTGAGCAATGCAGAACCAAATTACATGAAGACTGAGGGCTTGACCTGGGTTTACCATTCAGATCAGTGGGAAGCATGGGAAGGCCATAGAGGTAGACGCGGATGACAAATTGGAGCGTTGAAGCAGCACATGAGAAGTGGGCAAGCAGAGAAACCATAGTGATTCTAGAAGCTTATTTTAAAGTAGCGTTATACTAGTGGAAGGCTAATTTATTTGGAGTCAATTTTTTGAGCTAATTTTAATTACATAAATTATTTAATACAATTTGTTGGCTTTTTCAGATTTAGTAAGTTATCTATTGCATGTATGTTTATTTTTCTGTTTTGTTTTATTTTTTATAGTGAATGAGTGTAACATATAAGGCTAAGGATTTTGTCTCTCTTTTTGACCTTAGGTAAATTAATTAAATGCCCTGTTCCTTGTTTCTTTTAGTATAGAGAAAAATATAATACTCTAGTAGAGGAGGTTGTTGTGAATAATTAACTGAGACATACACATGGTTTAAGTGCCTAGAAAACTGTGGACCCTGGTATATATCAGAGATCTAAAAATTATCGTCATCATCATCATTTCTATTACTCCAAATAGTTTAAATTATTTCAACCCTTCTTGTATTTATTAAAGACTCGAAACCACATTATTTTTGTCCTCAAGAATATTAAAATATCATCTGGAAGATAAGCTCAGAAACATGAATCTACTTATGCTGATTATTTAACATTATTGTCACTACCTATCCATAGGAGTAAATATAATGCAAATTATTTGAAGGATCTGAGAGGCCACTCTCTCTTCTTGAATATTTCCTTCCTTGGCTCACAGAGCATTACACTGTCCAGAGTTTTCTTTGTACTTTTCTAGCCATCTTGCTTCAATCTCCTTTACTGATTTCTTGTCTTCTACTTGGTGTATAAATGTAGGAGTCTGTCAAAGTTTGTCCTGGGCTAGATCTGTTTCCTTGGTAGTCTCTGCATAAAGATGGTCCTATCCAAAAAAATGAGCAGAGGCTCTGAATATACATTTTTCCAAAGAAAACATACAAATCGCCAACAGACTTATGAAAAGATGCCAACCATCACTGATCATCAGGGAGATGCAAGTCAAAACCATGATGAGATATCACCTTCCACTTGGCATAAAGGCTAAAATTAAAAAGACAAGGAACAACAGGTGTTGGTGACGATTGGGGAAAAAGGAACCCCTGTGCACTGTTGGTGGGACTGTGAATTGGTGCAGCCACTGTGGAAATAAGTATGGAGGTTCCTCAGAAAAATAAAAATAGAAATACCATATGATCCAGTAATTCTACTATTGGGCTTTTACCCTAAGAAAAGAAAACGCTAATTCAAAAAGAAATATGCACCCCTATTTTTTATTGCAACATTATTTACAATAGCCAAGATATGGCAGCAAACCAAGTGTCAACCAATAGATGAATGGACAAGGATCACACACACACACACACACACACACACACACACACACACACAATGGAATATTACTCAGCCATGAAAAAGAATGAGAGCTTGCCATCTGCAACCACATGAATGGACCTAGAAGGTATAACGCTAAGTGAAGTCAGTCAGACAGATAAAGACGAATACCATATGATTTCATTCGTATGTGGAATTCAAGAAACAAAGCAAACAAAAAAGAGACAAGCAAAAAACAGACTTTGAAATATAGAGAACTGGTAGATGGCAAGGGGAGGTGGGTGGAGGGGGCAGAATGAAGAGGACTAAGAGGACACGTGTACTGAGTGCACTAAGAGGACAAGCACTGTGATGTGTGCTGAGCAGCGTGTAGAATTGTTGAATCACCGCATTGAACACCTGAAACTAACACAGTACTGTATGTTAACTACACTTCAGCTTAAAAACAGGGGAAAAAAGGATCCTAACCGAACCCGTTGCTTCAACCACCTAGTTTATGACGATCTCCCCAGCGATATCTCCACTGCAGGTTTTTCCTCTAAGCTCAGGATTGATGTATCCAGAAGCTTCTTAAAATTCTCTGTTCCAATGTGTCACACATGTTCAAAACTCAAGATATATTACTCTCAGTCCCAGTTGGTATTCTATCATCGTGCTTCTATTAGTGGTCACTCGAAAGGTCTTCACTGCCGTTTTATCTAAAAAATTGGACATACTCAACAACCAGAGTCATCCCTGGCACCTCCATCTGCACTCCCTGAAGTGCATCATGCCAATTACATCGCGTCAGTCTCTCCTTTTAAATAATCCTGTAAGTCCATTCTTCATCGCCTGAGCCCTGGCTATCATAGCTTCTGCACCATACACTTCCAATCCACCTCCAGCATGAAGCCCACCTGATCCCTCTTAATCATAGTAGGCTGTGGGCACCTGGGTGGCTCAGTAGGTTAAGCATTGACTCTTGACTTCAGCTCAGGTCATGATCTTGTGGTCATGAGATCCCACCCCGCATCAAGTTCCGCACTGGGCTCTGTGCTGAGAGTGAAGCCTGCTTGGGATTCTCTATCTCTCTCTGCCCCTCTCCCCACTTGTACCTATTCTCTCTCTCTCTCTCTCGCAAAAAAAAAAAAAAAAAAAAAAAAAAAAAAAATTAGTCTGATCATGTTACAACCTGATCAGGAGTCTTTCATTTATTTGATAAAACAAATTAACAGAATTTTCTTAATTTAAATATTTTTTTAATGTTTATTATTGACAGAGAGAGTACGTGTGTGCACAGGGAAAGGGTAGAGACAGAGGAAGACAGAGGATAGAAGCAGACTCTGCAATGACAGCACAGAGCCCCAAGGGGGGCTCAAATTCACAGAACCATGAGATCATGACCTGAGCCAAAGTTGGAGGCTTAACTGACTGAGCCACCCAGTCGCCCCTAACAGGATTAAAGAAACAAAAACAAAAACAAAAAAACACTTCCAAAGTCTTTCTTCCACTCTTATCTTTTAGTTTTCTAAATGCAAAACATATTTATAATGTTTTGCAAAATATGGTGTCATATATTAAGAAAAGGAAATATTTCATTTTTAAAATGTACTTACTAGTTTGATTTTATTTAATTAAAACTAATTTGATATAATTTATTAGACCACTTTGCCAGGGTAACAATCTACAATATTTAAAACTTTATATAAGTCTTAGTGTATCATAAACCTTCGTATAAACGTTATATATATTATAAACTTTTGTATATTATAAAACTTGGTATCTATAAAAAATGTATTGCCTTAGCAGGATCAATTATTTCCAAATAAAATTATCTGTGGATCCCCCTTCTATCCTCCTATAATAAATCATAAGATACGTTAACTGTATTTATAAAAAGTTAGCATAAATGTAAAAGAGAGTGGGCACATTTCTGAGTCTCTTAAAATTTTGTTTTCTTAACGTTTATTTAATTTTGAGGCAACAGAAAGACAGAACATAAGTCGAGGAGGGAGGGCAGATTGAGAGGGAGACACAGAATCCGAAGCAGGCTTCAGGCTCTGAGCTGTCAGCACAGAGTCTGATGTGGGGCTTGAACTCATAAATTGTGAGATCACGACCTGAGCTGAAGTCCAAAGCTTAACCTACTGAGCTACCCAGGTGCCCCCTGAGTCTCTTTTAATAGAAATGAAGAAAATTGTAAGATCATAGAGGATAAAAGGAAATGAGAGAAGAAGACGAGGTGTCTTGAAAAATTGGGACAGTTACCCATTTGCAAATCAAATTGTACAATATAATTAAAAAGCCACAGTTGCCCAGAGGCAACCATTAAAAAAAAAAAAAAAAACAGAATTACCAAACTGAATAATTTGACTCTTTTATGTCTTTTTAAAAATATTAAGTGGTCTTTTAAAACTTAGTTGTGAATTCATACATAGCGAGAGGACAAAATACAAAATAAAAGACTTACACTTGATCACCCTACTTTCTTAGGACCATAGCCTGCCACTGTACTGAACACATAAAAGATACATTCATATTTTCACAAAATAAAAAATATTGTTTCCTTGAGTCTTCTTCGTAAGTATGAGCAGTTTTGTTAATTACTGTGGAATAATGCAATGTTTTGTCAAATGCAATCTCAGGGGTCAAGAGTGTGGGCTGCAGAAGAGTAGAAAGGGCTGGAATCCCAGATCTGCTTCATATTAGTTACATACTGGTGTGTCCTTGACAAGGTCACCAATCCGACCTTTTCCTTTTTTAATTTATTATTTGTTAACAAAAATGTATGACTTTAACGTGTAAAACATGATGTTTTCATACACATATACGTAGTGAAATGGTTACTACAGTTAAGCTAGTTCACATATCCACTTTCACAGTAACCATCTTTGTGTGTGGTGAGAGCACTGGAAGTCTATTGTCTTAGCGAATTTCCAGGACACAATACAGTATGATTAACTACGGTTTTAGGTTACACATTTAGATTTCTAGACTCACTCCTCCTACGCTGCAACTTTGTATCATTTGAGCAACACCCTCGCATTTTCCCTGCTTCCTCACCCCCTCTTAACTTCGGTTTCTTCGTTTGAAAACAAGATCAATAGTCCCCTATTTCTGAAAAAAAGGGAGGAATTCCGTTTCCGTAGTTTTTTGTGAACATTAAATAAAATACTATACAAAACCCAGCAGCACATTTACTGGTAGCAGGTGCTCAATAATGAGAACTCTACAATTATTATTAGGAGCCTGTGTAATTGCACAGTTTTGATAAAGGACCATGGTTAATCTCTCACATTTAATAATATTTTGATATGGGAGAGATTTATTTTTCACTCTAGAGGAAATCAGGAATTAGTTTCTTATCGCTCTCACAAATATTCCCATTTTGAAAGCCTACATAGTTTTTAATACTTTGAAGAGGAAAGGTTCTGCCTTTTTAGATTTATTATTAGTGGTTTTACACGTGAAAAAGAAAGATACAAACGTAAACTAGACTCACAGTCATCTGCATTAAGATCATAGGGAGAATCCAAAGCACTTGGAAATCTAACACAATTTCTATTGGCTTTGGAATGCTTCTAAATATGAGTCTATTTGACACTCTGGAAGTTAACTTCAGATCAATGCAAAGCCAGACTGTGAGGCTCTATTATTGCAGGAGTTGCTTGGAAAGTGGGTAGGAAAGAAATGCTTTATTTGTAGGACTGGCTCTTGGTTTTGTAACCAAAGAACACTTTACTGCCTTTTTTTTTCTTCTTCTTTTTTTTTTTTTTCTTGCTTTGATGCTTAGAAGGATGCTTGGCGCAAAGGAGGAGGAGCCCTTGACCCCTCCTTCCTATTCCTCCTTCTCTTCTTTGTTGTTACGGTTTTCGTTATTTTTGTTGATGATGTTACTACCCTTGATGTGCGCTTTTGAGACTTTATAACGGTCTGCACTCAGGATACGATGATGGCTTTCCTCTCTTGTAACAATATCTCCATGTACACCAACAAAGTATAAAGTCAGGGTGTGCAGGCAAAAATACTTTGAAAATGCTTCAGATTTCACTAACCCTATATTGCCTAATGATATTTTTCCCGTAAGGTGAACATTATCTATTCTGAGCCTAAAAAAAAAAAAGACTCATTGCATATAAAGACATTTGTAAAATTTTTACTATATCTCTATTTTTATTATAACATAAATTCTCTACTATGAGATAATTTATTTAACAGTATTTGATACTCAATAATAATATAGAATACTATATTATAGAATAGGAAGAAGATTGAAATACTAATCTCTAGAGAATTCCATTTCCTATGATATGGCGATGTGAGAAGCCTTAAATTTTTCCAGTTCGAAACCAGAAATGCTAGATAAAATGTTACACGTGCACTTTAAATTATGTATTTAAGTATCTGATAAAGTAGGAGAAACTTTCAAGGGTCAAATAAAAGGAAAAAAGGTGAAATTCCAGATGCCAGATGATGCTGGGGTATTAGTATTCGGAAGGTATTTGCTAATCTTTGTAATGCAGAGGTTTGGGTTTTAAAGGCCAAGCAAAACTAAACAGCAAGCATTGGACCCTGTGTAAGAATAGGAACCTCCCTCCCCCAACCCAACACCACCACCACGTAAAGCCTAAAAATGCTAAAATCTCGGTAGAAGCAGATACTGGAGAAAAATCCACTAGTCAGCAAAGAAAGATGACAGGGAAATTTGTCTCTCTTTTCCTAGCCTATAGAAAGAAAAAGAAAAACAAACAAACAAACAAAAACTTCCTGAGAATTCATAAACCACAGGCTTGCTCAACAAAATGATGGCTTTCAAATTTACACTAACAATAGGGTATCAGCCCCAAGCCAAGAAATTAGAATAGAAAAAAAATGGTTCCAAGCTGCTGTCTTTTGAAGGGAGTGTAACTCTTCTCTGGATTGGTTCTGGAATTATAGGATTCTTAAAGACAAAAACCTGAGAAATTTAAACTCACAATCCAAAGATACAAAACACGAGAAGACACACATAATGAACAAGATTAAGCAGAAACATCACAGGGAAAAATCTGGTCCCCGTGAATTCCAGATTTTAGGATTGGAATCTGGTAAAACATTTAAAAAATAAATAAATAAAAAGTGAAATCAAATATGTCAGAAAGGAATGAGGTAATATTAAAAGGAACCAGTCAGGGGGTACCTGAGTGGCTCAGTTGGTTAAGTGTCTGATTCTTGGTTGCAGCTCAGATCATGAACTCATGGTTCCTGAGGTTGAGCCCCACATTGGACTCTACACTGACAGTGTGGAACCTGCTTGGGATTCTCTCTCTCCTCTATCTTTGCCCCTCTCCTGCTTGCATGCGGTCTCTCTCTCTCTCTCTCTCTCTCTCAAAATAAATAAATTGAGGGGCACCCTGGGTGGCTCAGTTGGTTAAGCATCCGACTTTGGCTCAGGTCATGATCTCATAGTTTGTGGGTTCGAGTCCCATGTCGGGCTCTGTGCTGACAGCTCAGAGCCTGGAGCCTGCTTCAGATTCTGTCTCCCTCTCTCTCTGCTCCTCCCCAGCTCATGCTCTGTCTCTCAAAGTTAAATAAACATTAAAAATTTTAAAAAAATAAATAAATTGAAAAAAAAGGAACCAGTCAGATTTGACAAATAAGAGATCCTCCAGGAATTAAAATATATTACTGAAATTAAAAAAGCATTAGTCACATGAAGCACACGAGACAAAGTTAGAGAACGTATTTGTGCACTGAAAGATAGATTTGGACCCCCAGAATGTAGTCCAGAAATGGAAAGTGATTAAAATCTTAAATATATACTTTATTGTGTGGAGGATGGAAATTAGGTCGAACATATATTTGATTAAAATTTCAGGAGAGGAGAGAATGATGAAGGGATTCAAAGGTATAGTACCTGAGAATCTTCCAGAACTGAGTAAAAATTCAGATTCAAGGAAGACAACAATTCCCCCCAAAATTTTTTTAAAAAGAAATCTAGTAGACACAGAATAGTGTAAAATTATATCACCTAGGAGCCTACTTGTAGCAAGACAGACAACAGATGAGTCCTGCAGCAGAAAGGAAACTTCATAATAAGGGAAAATGGAAGGTGGACCTCAGCATGTGTTCAAGGTGCCGAAAGAAAATACAACTCCAATCCATAATTGTAGACCAAGCGACATTATCCAACAGGAGAAAAAGTGAAATTAAGACATTTGCAGACAAAGAAAAAACGAAAGCGAGTTACTACCAACACACTCCCTATCAAAAATCATCTAAAAACTAGAGGATGTGTGTTAAGGAGAAAGGAACTAAGTCCAGAGAGAAAAGAAATACTGGAAGGAGTGGTAAGAGGAAAAAAAGAAAGAAAGAAAAAAGGCAAACATGGGAAAATCTAAAAATACATGGACCACTTAGAAATAAAATTCTAACAACGATAACACTGAAGTTAAGGAAGAGATAGAACTAAAGTGTAGGACACAGGATGGCAGGGGATGGGCGGCTACATCCTGCCAAGAGTTACGGACTGAATGGTGTCTCTCAGAATTCTTAGGTGAAAGCCTCAGCCTCCAGGCTGACTAAATTTAGAGATGAGGAGTTTAAGGTGGTAATTCAGGTTAAATGAGTTTATAAGGGTGGGCCCTGACCCTCAGGAGTGGTGTCTTCATAAGAAGATGAAGGGACCCAGAGATCAATCTCCCCGCCGCCCACCAGGTGCCCAGAAGAAAGGTCATGAGAAGGTGTGGCCAGGCAGAGAGGCCTCACCAGAAACCAACCCTGTGGCACCTTGACCTTGGACGTCCCATCTCCAGAACTGTGAAAGAATAAACTTCTGTTGCTTAAGCCACTCACCCTGTGGTATTCTGTCCAGGCAGCCCCATCAGACTAATACACCAAATTTCACAGTTCAGAAGAAAGATCAAGATGCTAAGTTACTTTTGGCTTCTATAAATACTCATGAAAAATTATAAAGACAATCCCTAAGACAGAAAATAGGGAATACATACATTTTACATTGGATGGTGGAGGGAGCACATATATTTTAAAAGATATTTAATCAAGGGGCACCTGGGTGGCTCAGTCGGTTAAGCGTCCGACTATGGCTCAGGTCATGATCTCGCGGTCTGTGAGTTCGAGCCCCACGTCGAACTCTTTGCTGACGGCTCAGAGCCTGGAGCCTGCTTCCAATTCTGTGTCTCCCTCTCTCTCTGCCCTTCCCCTGTTCACGCTCTGTCTCTATGTCTCTCAAAAATAAATAAATGTAAAAAAAAAGATATTTAATCAAGCAAAAGGAAGACTAAAAGTCACCAAGAAAAAGCAGAAGCAAACAACCAAAATGAGACGGTAGAAATATATTCAAGTATAGCAACAGTTAGAATCGATTTTCACAACGCTGAACATCACACTGAAAATCCGGCTAGGTACCAGGATATTTTTTCAATCCAACAATACGCTATTTCTAAGCAGCACGCCTAAAACACAGGAACCAAGACAAGCTGAAAGTAAAAGAATTAAAAAAGCTAAACAAGGCAAATACAAACTTTTAAAATCCTGGTGGCGACGCTGATGTGAACATACCACCTTAGTGATGTGGTGCCGTCCAAAAGTATTGATATAATTTACAATATCAACACGGGTATTAATATGTAGAGAGGTACAGACTCCAGGACAAGGTGGCTGAGCTGGACTTTATTACGGTTTACTGACATATGTTTCACTAAATTACTGAAAGCGTTGCCTCGCCACCACTCCTCTCTAAGTAGAGATAACAATAGTATCTGTCTCAGAGGACCACTTTGAGAATGACAGGAACGCACGTAAATGATTAAGCAAATGGTCTGACACACAAAAATAATGCTCACGGTTCTTGAGGAAGATGATGAAATATATTTTAAGATAAAATAAAAAACAAATAAAAAAACTTCATCAGGGATGAGAAAGGTTAGTATATAACAACAAATGTAAAATCCACTAAAAAGTTGGAAATAGTCTAAATATGTCTGCACCTAATAACACAGTTTTCAAACACACAAGATAAATTTTCCAGAAATGGAAGCACCACTTCCTCAGGAGAACTTTCCTGATGACTGTCTCCTTCCCCGAAATTCTAGGTCCGTCCCCTAAGTGCCTCAGGGGCATAACTTAGACCACGCCCCTTATCGCACCAAGTATAGTTATTTCCTCGCTTCTCCCCTACCAAGTGTGGTAAACTCCCTGCACACGGAGTTACCGTCTGTATTCTCAGGACCGAGGGCACAAGCAGGATACGGAGTAAGCATCCAACATAGGTATGTTTGACAATTAGTAAACAAATGTCTTTGAAAGAGAAAATTTAACAGACACAACTTTTCACATTTCTCAAAGCAAACGAAAGCTCCGAACCGTATTTAGAAAACTCCCCCTGTGATCCTGTTTCTCCCCTGCACACATAGACCTTCACGCCAGCATCACGCAGAGTGTTGTGTGTATGTGTGCGCGTGCGCATTTCTGTGCAGAGGAGAGAAGCCGTGTCAGTTTCTCATAAACATCTATGCGTTGCAAACATGTAAGGACTCCTGCCGCAGAGGACTTGATAAATTGACCACGGTTCGACCTCTTCTGTCTCTGAAAACTCACCAAACAACAAGATCGATAACAAAGCAGAAACTCTGCAATGTCAGAGAAACTGGAGTGCAGGACGGGTGAGAGATTTCAACAGACTTTGAAAAGATGATGAAGCAGATGAGGAGGGCGAACAGAGCTTGTAGAAGTGGGGGAAGTGCCCAAGCGCAGGCGTGGAGAGGATCATCTGTGAGCAGTGAGCCGGGCTGCACGGCTGGGCCCCTGGGAGCCCCAAAATCCAGAGGCACATGGGTCATGCAAGAGGGCACTCCCTTACAAGCCAGAATGAGGTTCGGAGAAGCTGCAACGAGGAATCTCCGTGGAATGAGTCACTGGGGGGAGAAGGTGCGTGCGAAATGGCAACAGTAAAGCTAGAAGGGTCATCAGTGTTACTGTAGAATTGCACCCCGCAATCCCCAGTTCCCTTCCCAGGCGTCCAGAGCACAGCCGGAGACCAACAGATCCTCCTCTGGAGGAAGTACACGTCTTCCGGAAAGTCTCCAGGGTGCAGCGGGAGGGCCATTTCGCTGTCCCTGATGGCTTGATAAAGCCGTCAGTCTACAAGCTTCCTCTCTCCAAGGCGCTTCACTGTCTAATATGTGGAGAAATACTAGTTAGGTAGATTACACGACCACATGTGGACAAGGGATTCATAGGCCTTGCTTCACATTGTTTAAAAAAATTAAAGGGGCGCCGGGGTGGCTCAGTCAGTTGAACGTCCGGCTTTGGTCCAGGTCATAATCTCCCAGTTCATGAGTTCAAGCCCCATGTAGGGCTCTGTGCTGACAGCTCAGAGCCTGGAGCTGCTTTGGATTCTACGTCTTTCTCTCTCTCTGTCCCTTCCTCACTCATGCTCTGTCTCTCCCTAAAAAATAAAGAAACATTAGTCTCCACGTCTCTCAAAAATAAAATAAAAACGTTAAAGAAAAAAATTAAAAAAAAATAAACATTAAAAATTAAAAAAATTAGAAACAATACCGATTTCCAATAAAGGCACTGGTGAGCAAGGTGTGAAGATGCACATTAAACTGTGTTTGAAGGAAAATGTAAGTATCCACAGAGACCTATAAATAAGTTACTTTGCAGTGGTAACAGGGGGATAACCACGTTATGAATAGAAAAGTAGACATTTAGCCATTTATTTGAACTCCCAGCGGGCCACATTCCCTCACGAGAAGGCTATGCCATCAGCAGTTTCTCACGCCCCCAGTCGCGGTTTTTGGCAAACAGGGGTAAAACCTGCTCCTCTTGGAGTGAGGGCAGAAAATGTGAACGTCCGTCTGAAGGCCTACAGTTTCCAAGCTAAATGCAGGCCTTTGGAATATTTGAGATTCATCCGTGTGAAATGAGTTTTATTGTCAGTACGGCTTTCCATTATTTAGACTAAACTCCTACCACCTGCTAGAAAGACACATAAAACAAATGGATTTGCAGGCTCTGTTTGTTTTCTTCTGATGAATGTATCTGTCCCAAGTATTCCTTTTGGAAGCGTAAGAAAAATATTGGCAGTTTACGTTTTAAAAAATGTTTATTCTATCTCCAATGCGTATCTCCTGTATATAAAAATGTGCCAAAGAAAATACGGTTCTTTACCAAGCCAAAACAAATTTAAAACAAACCTGGGCTTGAGTACAATAAACTGACTCTCAGTGATTAACAAGCCTTGCTAGCCATGAGCTATGCTTAATATAAAGACCAGGACATTCAAGGGAAGTTTCTGGACACTATCTTCTATTTACTGCCTATGCCCAGAAATAGCTCGAGGGAATGAAACGCTTGTCAAATCCAGAAATCTCTTTCATAGAGTAATAAGTACTCTCAAATAACCTTTCGATGCTCTGATAATTAAATATTAAACTAATAAGACATCCCCTCTTTCCTGTGGGCTTAGCCAGTCAAAATAATAAACCAGTAAAAGAAATTTCTCCTATACTTTGCAGTAAAGAATACGAAAATATTAATTTAAAATTTTCAGGGCTGTAGTTACTTCTACATATACCTCAGATTTGCAGGGAAAATGGTAGGGTTTCGAAATTAGTAAGACAATGACTTGTCTTGGTTAAACACAATCTAGTAAAACAGACATATTTGGACAATATGCAAATCACAGGAAACAGCAGCGATTTTGAGATTGCCACTTTGCATGCTGTGAAATTGGCATCCGGGTTAAAAACATCGATAAGGGTTACAAAGAGTTAGGACATCCTTCACCTTCTTTCATCGAGGCCTCTCTGATCAGTGCTGGAATATCATGATGAAATATATTAACATATAAAAGGAAGATTGTAAACCAGTTGGGGGTTTGGTTGGCAAAGAAAGTGTAGGAGTCAAGGAGCCACGGAGGAAGCGAGGACGGGGCTCATTGAAGGACGCCTGTAGAGAGGGAGCTTTGCCAAGAAGTCCGGCTAGGCCACGGTCAACGGAGGTGGATGGAGTGAGTCCTAGCTCGTATTCTCAAGGGTTCTGTTCCCCTCTGCACTGTGCTGAGGCACACAGCGGGCTCTCTAACTCGAAGCCATTAAAAAAAATCACATAACTGGCTAGACCTTCCTTTCCATTAAAGTTTCAGGGAGGATAAATTCTCTTACTATTAACTCTATCATTCAAAGCCAAGTTAGAGATGTAGAGTATATGTCGTGATATATGAAGGGCAGAGTTAAGTACGGAATGCTACCAAACTGCTTACTAAATTACAGAAGGCTCTATTCCCCTGGACTTCCGCTAAGACGGGAGACAAAGTTTCCAGGACACAGTTCAGGAATGAACAACTGAGCGCGACGATTTAAACCGAGCAAAACTGATAGGAGCCCAACAGAAGCAAGACGAAATGTTTCCAAATGAAAAGGCCAAAAAGGACATTAAAATATGGCCAGGACGGCCAGCGTCTGTTCTTAAGTGGTCTCTGAAGGCAACATCCATCAGCTTAAAGTTACAGATATCTCAGGTTATGATAAACTGTTTTCACTCTAACACGCTCAGAAGATTCACTTTGTCAGCATCCCAAAGTTGGATTTATCTTTCAGGGGTAAGAGCACATCAGCTAAGTTTAGAGGAACGTTTGTTTATTAATGTATTAAAATGAGAACTGTAGCTGTACCGTGGGCTGACAGCGTGAGCAGTCTTCTCCCTCCAGACAGGGAGATATTTCAATGCTTCAGCCCATTGATGGCTGTTATGGGGAGTGCTCATGATGGAGAGTGGCAGCCTGTCTCTTGAAGCCATTGTAGCCACAGCACGAGAGCTCTGTTACACGGGAGGGATCCGTAGACAGCGTTTGCATAACCTTGTTCATTTCCGGAGAGTGCAATACGTATCATTGATTTCCCTCATATGCTGAAATACACACATGCATGTGTTAATATATGTGAATATAATAAGTCTTAGTTTTTGTTTATTTTCATTTATTTTGAGAGAGAGAGCGAGAGAAAGCACAAGCGAGTGGGGGAGGGACAGAAAGAGAGGGAGAAAGAATCCCGAATGGGCTCTGTGCCACTAGCATAGAGCCCAAAGCGGGGCCCGAACCCATGAACTATGAGATCATGACCTGAACCGAAGTCAGATGCTTAACCAACTGAGCCACCCAGGCAGCCATATATAGTACGTCTTATTAAAAAGTATGACAAAATACACACGCTCTCATGCGCACACACAGAGTATACACACATGAGTGAGCAAGACTGGAGAGACTGACAGTACAAACAAGCCTCCTGTGTTCCTTACCATATCAAATGAGCCACACTGGGGTAATAAAATGATCAAAATAACTGAGCCATGCCATGATCAAACGTTTTGCAGTAAACGTGTTCTTTGAATGTAATGTGTATTAAGAACATATCATTGATTTGCAAGAAGAATGCCCACGTAAGACTTACACCTGAAAATAAGTGTGAAAATATCATCGTTCTCTAATTTTACTCAGCACATCCTTCAAACCCACAGTCACCGTCCTGTGCATCTGGGAGAATGTGCTGACCTTCAGCCTCTACGACCCTACAAGAGACCAAATTCCATCAGGAGAAAAGGCATATGAAAGTGGAAAAATACGTCAGTGGGCAAAAATGTCAATTTTCATGAATTTCAAAGCGTAAAAATTAAAGGTCTCCTCCGGCAGAGTCCAAGCAAAGGCTAAGGGTTAACATAAACGCAGTACTACTTTTTTATTACTCACTGGGCTGCGTATCACACATGAAGCCGGAGAAAAGTCAACCGCGGTACATAAAGTAACCAGCTCAGAAAGATGGGCTATGGTTTTTTGGGAGACTACACAGGCCCTCCATCAGAATATCATCCTCATAAGTCTGTGAGAATGAAATTCTACCACGAAAGAGAGACGTAAAAGTAGATCACCCAGTTAATTGAGAATCCACAATATGACTAGATAGATATTTAAAATCCGGATTTAAGAAAACTGATTTACTAATACTGTAATTTTAGATGGGAGTCTTTACATCAAAATCTGCATTTAAACATAGGAGGGGGTATGTCTGGATTGATTGAATCTTTGTGGCGTGAGTTCACAGTGTTAAGGTTTAAAATATCCTAGGATATTTAACTACCCTCATTCATCAGCAGTTGTAACACAAATACTACAGTTATTTCACTTTGACCATGGGCTAGATAAGATCAAAACTAATATATATATATATATATTTATAATATATAAATATATGTCTATATATCTCATTTATAATTATATAATTTATATATTATATATTTAATATATAGATATATATTAAAGTGCATTTATTAAGTAATGCTCCCAGAGTTTTTATTAAAGCCACAACTGGTAATCAACGAGAAAGATCAAGGAGTTTGGGATGAGAGATAATGAGTTTGGTTGTGAACATGCTTACTCAGAAGGACCTGTGGGAGGTTTCGGAGAAGATAACCAGTTGGAAGTTGGAAATAAAGACACAAAGAGAAGAGAGACAAGGAATAAATTAAATCAGTCACAGGAAGTGTTTTTTTTTTTTTCAAATTAAGAAAATGGTTATAAAGTTAAGTCTCCCATGCTTTTATTCTTTTATATAGACTGTATTCCAGAGATTCCTAACCCATCCAAGTGATTGTGTATAACCTAATGAAAATGACACGCCTTCTCTTGGGTACTTCTGTGCCTTGCCCAAGTTTTGCATTTTAATGTATACCTTACATTTCAGTAACCCTCTTTAGAGTCCCCAGGGTAGGTACCATGACCTATATATCGTGGCACCCTACATAGTGGGTATTTATTACAGTTTTTGATTAAATTGTGTGAGTTGAGAGATAAATCAGCTCTGTTTCAGTTGGGTGGTGCAGCAATATATGAAAAACTTGATACACCCCCAGCTGAAAGAGACCTTAGAAAGACACGATTGGCAAAAGCCATTGTGAAAATCACCTCAGAAAAAGTGTGCAATGGACACACCCATGCTCTTGTGTTAATAAAGACTCCAGTACCAGGGGGTTAAGTGATTTGTCCTAGGTGCACAGTGACTCCGGTACTAGGGGGTTAAGTGATTTGCCCTAGGTGCACAGCGAATCCAGTACTAGGGGGGTTAAGTGATTTGCCCTAGGTGCACAGCGAATCCAGTACTAGGGGGGTTAAGTGATTTGCCCTCGGCGCACACCCATTAGAGCTGTTCATGAGCTCAAGGGGCTTCTTCCAGTGGTAAGGATGTGGGGTAGAGGTGCCAGGCAGGTCAGGAGAGGTACAAGTCTTTGAGCATAGTTTCTATGGGGTCTGCAGAATGTGACTTCCCTTATTGAAGTGTCTCAAAATATCAGACACACCCACATTCGAAATAAGTACAAAAGCACAATCTAAGAGCTAAGTAAAGGTTTCCACTTCGGCTATTATTTGCGTTAAAGACGGAGAAAAGAAAACTCGACATTCTTCACAATATCCTTCCAGGTATCCTGTTTGCTGTTGATGCGAAAAAATGTTTTCCTTCTTTCATTCTGAGAGTAAGCTAGCTTTCCAGGATAGAGGCTGGACGTGTCGGATACTCGCTTGTCCAGGCTTCTGGGTAGCCAGACTGTGACGCATATGACAGAATCCTGACTAACAAGATTCAAAAGAAAATCTTTTAGGGGATTTTGGTAGCATATTTCTCATTAATAAGCTGTGTGTGTGTGTGTGTGTGTGTGTGTGTGTGAGAGAGAGAGAGAGAGAGAGAGAGAGAGAGAGTGAGACAGAGAGAGAGACAGAGAGACAGGGAGACACACTCCTTGCCTGGTGTATAGTTTTGTCAAAACAGCCATGCAGGAAAACGGGTGGCTACGAAGTCCAGTCCATTAAGGATGGCAGAGTGAAAAATAAAGTGCCTAGCACCAGTGCGCCACAGAATTAGCCCAGTCTGGAACCCTTTCCCTCCAGGCTTCTCAATAGATGACATAATAGTGACAGTTTAAAATTCATTAGTGTTTAAGCTAGTGTTTGTCAAGTATTCAGTTACCTGAAGGCAAAAACATTGTAACTGACACAATTATCCATCTAAAGAATAGTCACAGTGAGGGTAGGTAAATTGCTCTGTCTACTCAACTCATTTCTTCTTTTCTGTTGGGTGGATGACCAATGTGAGAGCACAGCAGAATCTTGCTTCCGACTTTGGAGTTCTGCTTATTTGATACAATCATTTCCTTTAGTGACGTCCTGGACCAAGCTGGACTACCTTACAGAATCAATTAGAATTTCTATTTCTAGGCATTCCTGATCTCGTAGCCATCTGGTCATGAAACCTTTCCCATATTTTTACCCTGCTGTGACACCAGAGAGTAGCCAAAGGCGAAGGAAACCATGGCAGCCAAATGCTCGTTTTCATTGAGCTAGTTCTGTTTTTCTGCCAATACAGAGGTACAGCATAGAACTGGGATCTCCCTGCAACTGTACGTGCCTGTATCTCGCTATAAATACACCTCTGTTCAGTGAAATGAAAGGCATTTTATTTTTTAAATAAATTAAAGGAAGAGGCTGGTCTTTAAGAAAGACTAATTGAGGGGCGCCTGGGTGGCTCAGTTGGTTAAGCGGCCGACTTTGGCTCAGGTCATGATCCCACGGTCTGTGAGTTCGAGCTCCGCGTCGGGCTCTGTGCTGACGGCTCAGAGCCTGGAGCCTGCTTCAGATTCTGTATCCCCCTCTCTCTGCCCTTCCCCTGCTCATACTCTGTCTCTATGTCTCTCAAAAATAAATAAATACACTTAAAAAAAATTCTTAAAAAAAAAAAAGACTAATTGAAACAGTGAGTTGAAGAGGGTTTGCCATGATTTAATAAATAACAGTCATAACTGTTAAAATATAGATTGTAATACGTTATCTTGCTTAATCCTACAATTATAAACTTGACACTCAAATTTCTGAGAGCTGAACAGATATAAATAATTCTGTACCCAACAATTAGAGAACATCGCCTTCTCCAGAAAACATGGAAACCTTAGAAAAACTGGCTACGTCATAAACCATAATGCAAGTCTCTCAACCGATTTCCATGAATTAATATCTGCCTATAATGCAATTATATAGAAATCACTAAAAATCACCTGTGTGTGTTTGTGTGTATGTGTGCATGCTCATGCATTTTTAAAATGTTTTTAAATCACTTTTAAAAAACACATGGACTAATAAAAATCATGATGGATGCTAAAAGATGTTGAACATTACTAAACAATAATGAAAATACATACAACAGATCTGTGGGATGCAACTAAAAAGGGCCGTTAAGTGAAATTGGTAGCTTTATTTTGATAGAGACAGAAACAGTGCAAGTGGAGGAGGGGCAGAGAGAGGGAGAGAGAGAGGATCTCAAGCAGGCTCCACACTTGTCAGTGCAGAGACCCACACAGGGCTCAAACTCACCAACTGTGAGATCATGACCTAGCCAAAACCAAGAGTCGGATGCTTAACTGACTGAGCCCCCCAGGCATCATGAAAGTGATAGCTGTAAATTTTATATTAAATAAATAGGGGTGTCTGGGTGGTTCAGTTAGTTGAGTGTCTGACTCTTGGTTCCTGGGATCGAGCCTCACATCAGGCTCCACGCTGAGCATTGAGAATCTTTCCCCACTCTCCCTCTGCCCCTCTTCCCCATTTGTGTGCTCTCTTTCTCTCTCTAAACTATTAATTAAAAGAGAATAAAATATCAGTTGAGCATTCACCTTAATAAGTAAAAAGCAATAAAAAGTAAATACAGTGAGTTTAAAAAAGGAATAGATTCCTATGATGCTGAAAACATCATAGGGTTAGTGAGTCTAAGAACTTGTTCTCTGAAAGATAACTAGGGTACACAAATCTCTTTTGAGAATCATAAAGACAAAAATGAAGTAAGCTCAAGTAGGAACAATATTTTAGATTGATCCAACACTGAGAAGACAATGAGAATGCTATAAACAACTTTATGCCAAAATTCTGAAAATTTAAGGGAGTGGACAAAACTATAGATTGTGATACCACCTCTACACAGAACATAATGCCTAACAGCACAATAACCATTGCACTGACTGAATTAGCAATTAAAACTGTCTCACAAAAAAGCCCCATATGATAGTACAGATGAATTTTATCCATCTTGCAAATTCATTCTCATCCTACAGCAACAGTGAACAGGGGAGGAAGAAAGAAATAAACAGTTCCCTCACAAATCATTTTGTGGATACTGTAAATTTGATGCTAAAATTTGTGACAGGGAGTTTATGAGAAAGAAAAATTAAAGACCAGTCTTATATAAGAATCCAAACCAAATATTAAGAAGATACACTTAAGAGAAAGAAAAGTTACTACAGAACGTTCATTTATAATAATGTCAAGTAGGTTATTCAGATCAATTATGTAGCTGATTAAAAAATTAAGATTACTTGAAAATATATATTTAAAAATATATACATACATATACATATATATTTCTGTGTGTGTGTGTGTGTGTGTGTGTGTGTGTGTGTGTGAAAGTAGCTGCTGAAACCAAGACAGAAAACAGTGTACTGAGCATTAAAGCCGAGACAGAAGTGAGGGCATTTGCTAATCCCAGCAAATCTGGACTTCATCTTGGAAAACCATGAAAATGTGGGGGAAAAGTTAATAACTCAAGCTTAACAAATTGTGGGGAATCAGACTGGAGACCCTCTGTACAGTAAACTAGAATTCTTCAAAAGGGATTTGCCTGGGGTAAAGGGGAACTAAATTTAGCCCTTCATTCCCCAGCCTCAGGGCACTTTGGGGAAGAATACCTTGGTTCTTGAGCAAAAGGAAAGAAAAAGGAAATAGCAAATATCCTTTATTAAGAAGTCTGCATCATATGCTAGCATGTGGATTTAGGTCCGGGAGCATCAAGACATGAACTTGTCTAAAGATGATTAACATAATGATTGGGACTCCATGTGCCCAGGAGAATTCTCGGTGAAGGAAAGGAACTTTACCAAAAGACTTCACACAAATAATTTATTTGAGGATAATGAGACCTGCAGAGTCAAAAATAGTCAAATATTCAAGGAAAGAGAATAAGAGCCAGCAGAAGTAAACTAGGAAATGATTCAGGTATTGGGAGTAACAGCTACACAATATATCTTCAGAAAAACAAAAATCAAGAGACGTTAAGTATGGGAAATTCTAAAGGACTGTATTTACTTTTGAAATGCTAGAAGAAATAGTGTGCAAAGAAACTGGTAAAATGTTAATAAATATACACAAATGTTAAAGTATAAAACAGTAAAACAAAAATGATACCACCACAACAAATGCTGGTGAGGATACGGAGCAACAGGAACTCTCATTCATTGTTGGCGGGAATGAAATGGTATGTCCACTTGAGAAGACAGTCTGGTGTCTTACAAAAGTAAACAAACTCTTACCATATGAGATCTAGCAACCACTCTTTTTGCTAATTACTGAAAGGAGTTAAAAAATACTTGTTACGTCCACATACAAATCTGCACATTATCTTTCTAACAGTTTTATCCATAACTGCCCCAACTTGGAAGGAACCATGATATCCTTCAGTAGGTGAATGGATAAATAAACTGTGGTCGATCAAGACAATGGAATCCTATGTAATGTTATAAAAATAAGATATCAAGACAGGAAAAGATATGAGAAGAACTTAAATACATGTTACTAAATGAAAGATGTCAATCTTTGATTCCGATTCTATACTCTATGATTCCATTATATTACATGGAAAAGGCAAAATTATGGAGACAATAAAGAGATCAGTGGTTGCCAGGCGTGAGGGGAGGAAGGAAGAGAATGGGCAGAGGATTTGTAGGGCTGTAAACATACTCTGTTTTCTATAACGATGGACGACGGATACATGCGTTACACATTTGTCCAAACTCATAGACCGAGAATGAACCCTCCTGTCAACCGTAGACTTTGGGCGATTATTATGTATCAATGCAGGATCATCAGATGTAATAAATGAACCACTCTGGTAGGAGATATTGATGGCAGGAGACTATGCATAAGTAGGGGCAGGAGGGATACAGGAAATCTCTTTAACTCCTAAATTATGTTGTGAACCTAAAATTTCTCTAAAAAATGACTTAATAAAGAAAATTCTTAAAAATAACAGTAAAAATCATGTAATAATATCTCATGGGGCTAAAATATAGAATAAACATTTATCACAACTCCATCATGTAAATCTGGAATGTGTTTTGAAGTCCTTGAGATCTCTGAGGAGTGGGTAAAAATACCGATTAACCTTAAAATTTAACAAATTGATACAGATGTTTAAGTTTCTAGGGTAACCAGAAAATAATAGAAACAGAAGTTATAACTTTCAAACGAAATGGAAAATGAAAAACTGGAAGATATTCACCTACTCATTAATTAATATATTTACCTCACATATACTCGCATATATTTTGTATGACAGTAGCTAGACACAATAGTAGACTGTGTTTATACACTTCCATTCATATGAATTTCAGAAATGGGAAAAAATAAATAATATTATGCTTAGAAAGCTACAAGTCTAGTTTTTTGTTGTTTTTGTTTTTGTCTTAATTATCCCAAATTCAGAGTAGCATTTGTGTTTAGGGTCAAGATGCAATGGGGGAAGGGCAAGAGGACCCTTCGACTGGGTCATAGTCACGAAGGTGTCATTTTGTTTTTGAAAATACACATTCCTTTTGTTCCTAATGATATATGTCAAAAAAAAACACTTTGAAATGTTAAATAATTTTTAACATGGAGACAAACACTTTTAACCAGTAGAACTTGAGGAAGTGAACTAGTCACGTGAAGTCTTTTCTTCCATCAGCACCTATGAATGACCATTATAAGTAATGAACACTGTTCTGATTTTCATGGTTTATAATGGAAAAGCAAAAGAGAATGAGGTGAGGAGGAATTAACTATAATTCTCCACATGATATAGGAAGAAACTGAGACCCTCTTAACATTAGAAAAAGTGAACATATGAGATGTCACAGCACTTTGATAGTTTACATGTCATTATTCGTATTTAATTCTATATGAGCAAATATATAATTATATATAAAGATATATATTTTTCCCAACTGTTCAATATGCACATGGAAATAACCAAACTAGCAAAACTGGGAAATATTACATGACACTCATTTCCAATCATGCTTGTTATCCAAGTGCCGGCCGTCTTAATCTACATTCTTTTCCATAGCATATAGAATAGCTTATATAAGCAAACAGAAGACAACATAAGCTTTCGATCTGATTATTTGACAATAGACAATATCCATCCGATCTGTTAACCAAAAAGGGAAGCAAAACTACTAAAATCCTATTGGTTGTGCATCTTGGTTTCCTACAAATATGTCTCTTTTGCAGTGAAATTCCACAGATTATTACATAAATTGAACAAAGTAGGGACAAAACTAGCATATATCAGCCGCTGGCAGGAATGAGCAAGGTCTGTATAATGGAAAAAAAGCTTATTTACAGATTCATGTGTTTTCAATGTCAGAAAAGGCAAATCCAAGGTGAAACCAACTCTCTGAAAACTGTACGAGCCAGAGGCAGGTTTCAGAAACTTGGCATTGGAAAATTGAGCCTAAATAGATGAAGAATTACTGACACATTTGCTTTTTTTGTATATTTCCCTGAACCTCTATGGGTCCTATAAAGCAAAATGTGGATATTAATAGGAAATAGAAAAGCAATGGACAGGCCATTGGACTGGAAATGAGTCTAAGATAAAGGTCACATACAATCTATGCTCTAACGAACGGCCCATCAGAGTCAGCGGAGGTGACATCATGGAAGTCAATACAGATTCATGAATTTGAAGTGCAGACAGAACAACAAAAACACCTTTGCAGAAAAGTGTGGTGCAGGAAAAATCAAAGTGCAACCATAAAAAAAAATGCAAATGATCATTTAATTGTGCAACTTTCTTTCTTCATGAGTTCTGGAAATAATGGTCACATTCAAAAGTGAACATACTACTAAAATAACTATTGGTAACACCAGGAGTAAAGAACATTCGGTGTTTCCTTAGGCAATGTGGCAGTTTTAAGTTATAGCTGCAAGCAGTTCAATACTTTTCCTATGGAGACCTGTGGCCCGTGTTCCTTCCCATGGAAGCTGGGTGGCCTTAGGAGTGTTATGGCATTGTGATGACCAACAGATAATGGTAGCAGTCACTCCCTCACTGGGCCCTGCACTGACCCCGGAGGCTGCCTGGCTGGAGAGGTCCCATGTGGGGGTTCTGGCCTGAAGTACCAGCTGATCCCATCCCTCACCTAGCCCGGCCCATGTCCCATGTGCAGAAGCTGGCAGGTGGTTTCAGTTCTCCACATGTGAGTTACTTCTCACCTGAGTCATGCCAGCTGAGCCTTAGACATGAGGGAGCAGACACAACCCAGCTGAACTCCTCACTCGCAGATTCTGTGATCACTTCAAGAAAAAAAGCGATTCTCTCGATTCCCTTACCCAGTAAGTTTTGTGATTGTTCATTACTGGGGTGATAATGTAACTACAACAAGAAACAAGTACTAAAAGATGAAATTAACTTATGATAATTTACTATTAATGAAAAGATAAAGCATACTTATTATGTAATGTAATATGATTTAAGAGTTAAATTATACAGGGTAGAGACTGCAATCCTAGAAAACCCTGTGGAAACAAGAACAAAATAGGCAGATTGAATAACGGAGCACACAAAACAGAACAGAATAACCTAACACTACATTATTAGGGCTCATATAGCAAGACCTTTTAACATTAGGATTGTCAGAAAATCATAGACTCTGTTAACTTAAGGTACTTTTAGGATTAGACGCAAAATATCAGGATCTCAAAAAGATCCTGTATCCTAAAAAAAAAAAAAAAATTGCTTTCCAAATTGATTCTCACTAGTGTTGCTCTAGTCTTTAGAATTTCAGGGTCTTTGCTGGATCTTTCTTTGGTTCCCGGACTTAGTTCTACTTTTTTAATTTATGATTTCTTTTTAAAACTACAAGTACAAGCACTTTGACTCTCCACAACTTCAGCCTTTATCTGTTTGGCATAATATAACCTTTGATCCTTGATTTTGGCTCCCTGACTCTCAGTTGGAAGGCCTTCCTAATGATAAATTCAACCTCTCAGTAATGCCCAAGAAAACCACATATCTTCTCTGACCTCTTCTGCTTCCATCTACACTCTTTTTTTTTTTTTCTTTTTCATAGAGTTTGTTAACTCAACCCTAATTTTATCCTTGCTGGGCGGATCAGCTGAGACTCCGTTGAGGTTTCCAGTTATTACAGACAAGTGATAAAGATGCACAAACACACAGTGATCAAAGAGACAGTAGAACTACAGTGTGATATTTACTTACTTTCGTCTCACAATAAATGAGCCATCCTGGATAAGGGAATCTGGTAAATTGAAAACATGTGGAAAATAGAAAAGCCTCCATGACTACCGTATATAGAAAGGTTTTAGCCAATAGAAGTAGATGCGAGGGAAGAAAATAGCCCAAGGATCTCAATTACAGATGCTTGCAGAATACGGAAAAATATCTCACATTTTTAAAGACAAGGACTGTCATGGTCGACATGCTGTTGGAGAAGGAATAAAAGTTACGTTCCAAATATGTAAGTCAGAGAAGAAATCTGAGAAGGAAAAAATCATAAATTAAGACCACCACATTCTACTTTAGAAGATGAATGACAGTGAGGGCATTGGAATCTAATAAAAATAATTCAATTACTAATTAAGTGCCAAGATACAGACTAGATATCATTGCTGGACCACAAGAATGAGGGCACGAATGAGGAATGAATCTAAGAAGCTGTATATAAGAGTTTATGAAAATGCTACATGGATATATGAATATGCGTAAATAATCTCAATATTCTATAATATATCTTAAATATATAGTTGTTCTCATATGCCAAGCAACCATATAAGGTCTCAGGATATGGAAATCAACAAAACAGACCTAAATCCCTGAATTTTAAGAGTTTGCATTTGAGTGCAGAAGACAGACAATAAGCAAACAAATGAAGAGCATATTACATTAGGAAAGATAAGAATTTTGGGTAAAAAAATAAATAGGTAGAGAAGAGATAGGAAGTAGAAGAGTGGGTAGAATGAGTTGCTTCCACTTTAAATAGGACAGAGAGGGCCTCATCAAGAAGGCGACATTTGGGAAAAGACATAAAGAAGAGACAGCCATTTTGATAAGCACAGAGCATTCGAGGTGCAGGCAAGAAGTGCAAAGACGGGGGGCAACATTGTTCTAGCATGCTGAGAGAAAAGTATGCCTGAATTATAAATAAAGAGGGGAAAGAAGACCGCTGCTTTGTCAGAACATAAGGCCAATGTCCTGCATTGACTGACATTGAATTTCACCCTCCACCCTTTACATTAATTAAAGCAGATGCCATAATTCACACACAAACAAAGACTATGGATTTTTTAAACACTGGTCAAGTTGAATTGAGTTGACTGCAAACTATTATTCAGGCCCACTTATTCAGTGAGTAAGCTCCAATGGAGGAACTGAAGGGTGATATGATCACTGGTGACACAGGAAAACACCAAATAAAACAAAACAACAAAACAAAACAAATGTCAACACATCTGTTTGATGGAAAAAGATTTCCCTATGGGTAAGAGGAAAAGAGTAGCACCATCAACAATAGGTTTGTTTTAAAAAAAAGTTGATTTTCAAGCATGTTCAAAGTTTTCACAAAGATGCATTTATGGCAATAAGACCTATTTACTAGAAAACTCACAAAAAAGCACTGGCTTGAAAAACCAAGATTTTATTTTGGGGAAAATTCTATTGTTTTTAGTTGTATTTACCTTCGGTCCCTTCATTTCCTAATTTTTAAACAATAACGTCTGAAGAAAGTTGTTAGTGTCTAATTTATTATATCAATCACTCTGGAGCCTTCTGTAGAAAGAAAACACCCAAGTGCTAAGTGTTCTTTTTGTTATTGTGTATTGTTTGGATTAGATGTAGACACAACCGCAGCTATAAATCTGCTTTATGGTTTTCATTCCCAACCACATTTACACAGCAGGCAACTGGCTAAGTATCTCTCAGGGGTCTTTAAAATGAGAGTAGAAGTTTTATTAACTCATTTCCCACTCTTCTGACTGAAAAAAAAAAATCCTGAAATTCAGTAAGTACATAACAGTCTGAAGTTCTAAAAGGAGGAAATTACAACAAAAAAGTGTCAAATGAATGGTCAGTATCTTGAGGGAAAGTGGTCAGAAATGTGACAGGCGAGACCATAGAACAAGATCTGTGCCCAGGAAAGTAACGAGTAAAGCTTTATTGACCTATTTAGTTAAAAGGTGCTAATTAAGGAACAGAAGATTAAAAAAAATTCATCATCTGGAGTGATTAAGCTGGAAAGAGAAAGGACAAATAAATGATTAAACATTATTCATCTCAGTCACTACTGATTGCTGCTGGTTCTAGGATCAAAGGGCTCCCATCACCTGAGGTAGCTGCTGAGGCTTCCAGTGAGTGAGGGAGATACTTTCTGAACATTTGCTCTAATATGAAAGAGATGACTTCTGCCTTAGGGACAGGGTTCTGGCCCTACAGTTGGGTTCAGTTGTTTCAGGACCAATCCAGATTCAGGAAGGCAGGTGTCAAGAAGAGGGGAGTGACATTTCACAACTAAGAGCAAGGTATCTGTAGTCAAATCACGACATCACTTACCAGCTCTCCCACAGGCAGCCTGGTAACAATGGAGGGACACACACTAGGGGTAATAAAACTTATAGGACTTTTGTGAGGACTTAGGGAGCTAATTGAAGGAAATAACATAAAAGAATATGAGCTATTGTAGTCATTGAAAATAGCAGATTCTGAGGACTATGTTAAAATCAGAAAAGTGGAGGCCAGAAAAGACAACGATATAATATCAAATGATATTAGGTGAGCTCCCAGTACAAAAGACAACTCTCAAGATGTCACTACTAACTGGTCATCACTCAATCTTAGCCTGGTCCCATTTTGCAGTAAAACTTTAAGACACAGCCTTAAGTAAGGAGGTGGAGAGTTTCACTAACTTTGAATAAAGAAGTTAAAATAAAGATTACTTCCATTTCATTAAAATACCAATTCAAATTAGGAAATTATACTCCCCTTCATGAAAGTCTTCATCAATTGCTCATATGCACGTTACGGTAATGTGTTACAGAATTGTGCAAAGTGTTTCTTCCTTAAATAATTATTTCTTGTAATTGTACAATGAATGTATATGGCACTTGATTAGACTACCATAATGTTTGTTATTTCATAAAGCTTCAACAGCGGTAGGTGACAGACTTCCTTAAAATAGACTAAACGTGGGGGTGCCTGGGTGGCTCAGTCAGTTAAGTGTTCGACTCTTGGTTTCGGCTCAGCTCATGATCTCTTGGTTCGTGAGACTGAGTACTTTGTGAGGCTCTGCGCTGACAGTGCAGAGCCTGCTTGGGATTTAATCTCTCTCTCTCTCTCCATCTCTCTCTCAAACACAAATAACCTTAAAAAATAAAGAAAACAGACTAAACGTGAAGTACAAAATTCTAAGTGCTATAACAGAATTAGGACTTACAGTACGCAATTTTATATGAGGGGCTAACTGATACAGAGAGCAAATTAAGAAGACTGAAGTTTGGGGCTTAAAGAACTCTGTCCCATCAATGACCTTTAAGTAAACACCATTTGTGGACTCATGTTGTCAAATACTGTGTTAAGTTGTGCAGAGTGAATGACTGTATGCATCACTATTATTTAACATCCAGTTGGATAACAATTGTATTACTTTTTTACCTACTGCCTAATTTATATGATTTCTTTTTCCACATGGCAATACATACTTTTGCCCTTGAAACTGAATAATTCACTAAAAGGCAATATAAATTAACAATGAGAATTCTACCATGGCCACAGAACTCATGTTTTTAAGAGAGAGAAACCACACTGGATCAATTAAACTATTTGAATGTGCCAATACCATAAAGCATAGCACCAATTAGTTATCGACTCCTATATCCAGTTCACAAAGTCGCTGAACAACTTTTAAAAATTGCAGGGTTAGTCTAAATTTTTTTTTAAGCAAAGACCTTTGACTTGACAATGAATAAAATGGAAACAATATTTATTTAATATGTCATTTCAATACCAACAGTGATTAGGTTTAGAGGGAGAAAAAAACTATCTTAACAAGGGCAGTTAATTAAAATTATGACTTTGAAGAAACGTACATTATTAGTCCTAAGGGAAGCAAGATCCTCTGCCATAGCTCAAAAGTGCTTACGGACACTTGACACAGAGCATGGTATTATAAATTATTTCCATTTATGTTACATTATAGTCATTGCAAAGTAATTGCACACTTGCTGAATGGCTTTTGCATAAAACCAACATTATCACTGTGCTACATATTATACACATATTTCAAATGTCTTGATTTTCTTGGGCTATGTCAATCATGAAATTTCTAAGAGCTGAGGAATCTGGTGACAAAATTTAAATTAATTTAAAGCAACGGATAGACTGGGTGACCTTTGCTGGTGTTATTGATTCATTTTTTTATCAGCTGATTGATTCGAACCAAAATAGTTTATTAATCACTGAAGAACCGGCATATTTTTATTTAGTGAACACAATACAATGCCTTTAAAGGGGATTTATTCTTGACCATTGAAAGACTTTCACCTTAAATCACATGTTGCCTAATCACCTGCCTATTTGCCCTTAATTTATGGAACTCCTTGTCGTGAGGAATCAGATTTATACAGTCCTTATCTACTTTTTAGCTACCCACTGAAGATTTAGCTTTGAAGCTTTCGTTTTAATAATTCTTTGTGATAGAACACTCTGAGTGCTTGCCTGGAGGTCCAGGGCATCAATGCAAATTACTGGATAATTGATTTATAAAAGAGGGGGCAGAAGCATGCATTTAGAAACTGATGAACTAAGGTAAGCTTGCTTGGCAGCATACAACTTATTAATTAGATATTAATACTATAATAAATATATATTTAATACACTTCTTCATTTAATTACAATAATATGAGAGTTTTGCTATATATAATAAATATAGGTAGACATTAGGTACTGCTTAAAAATAATTCAGAATCATCTGAAATTTGTAACAGCTGTGGTGAAATTCTTGGATTGTTCAAATGGCTATTTTCCCCTCCCTTCCTTCCTTCTTGCTTTCTTTTCTTTTCATAAATTGTGCATTGTTTTAAGACTATTATAAGAGCTGGTTATATTAAAAAGGAATAAGATTTAGTCCACAGTTTAAAGAAACCATGATCTGTGCTTATTATATTAGAAACTATTATAATATATGCAAGATTCATAAATTTAAATTTCTTTTTATTTTCCACACCATTATGGAAAGAAATCATTTATTTCCCACATCGCTAATCCAGTTCTCAAAATAAAGTGATAAACTACTATTTATCAGGCCGAATATATTAAAGGAATACTTTGGAACTTAAAAACAGTAACTTGGACCTAACCAAATAAATAGGAAAATACTGCAAAGAAGGAAAACCTTTTGATATAGAGCCAAGGTTAACAGATAACCGCTGACTCAAAAGATACATTGCTCAAATGCACTGGGTTTAACTGAGGATACTAACTGATAACAATGTTTGTTCCCTTTTATGAGAAAAAAAAAAGAAATTTATCTTAGCCAAACAAAAAAGGTACTTGAAGATTACCATATTTGTTATTTGTTGAGGGTTTTCTAAAGTAAAAAGGACTTATTAATATTAGTAAAACTTTAATTTATAAAATCAAGTATATTTTTTAGGTGCTATAAAGTCATTTGGCCAAGACACATTAACTAAGGACGAGTAATTTTTGTTTTGTTTTTTAATCCAGGGTTTTACAAACCTAGCTTCTAAAGCCACAACAAAAATGGCACTTAGTTTAAGTTTTAGGTGTGAAATATGTCATCTACCTACTGAATGTATATTTCATACCAACAATATGATATTGTAAGACCATACTAAAAAGAAGAAACAAATATCCAGTTATAGAAAAACTTCTGGATTTTACAAATGTCAGAAAAAAACAGACAAATCATACACACATAGACAGATGAGATTAAAGAAACAGAGAACAAGAATTTTGATGTGTATAAATTTTATTTTGATACACAGAATTTTGCCTTACTAAATTGAGAGTTGAATATTGCTCAATCTTTGTAAAGAATCTTCGATCATTTGTGGGAAATGGGTACCAAAACGTATATAAAGTATAATTATCAATATCCATAATACATCTTGAGGGAAATAATAATGGAACCAGAAATAAAAAAAAATTAAATTAGTATAACATAAATGGGTCACTTTGTGAATCAATATGTCCAATACATGCAAAATTATAAATCCTACATTATTTGAATATCAGAAAGGAGAAACAGAAAATGTATTTAAGGATTATATTAGAAATCACTATTTACTTGTAGGTGAAGGGGATTAAAAATACACTTATCATGACGAGCTCGGAGTAATGTATAGAACTGTTGAGTCACTACACTGCACACCTGAAATTAATATAACATTGTATGTGAACATCCTGGAATTAAATTTTTGAAAAAACATGACTAATTTTCTTATGTTAGTTAAGTCTTTAGAAATATTGCTTGTGTGAGAGATACCTTTTCCCCACACAGTTGTGGTAACAATGAATTAGTCTGCTGACCACGACGTGATGGTGTGGACAGCAAAGATGAAAGGGTTGTCCTTTTTCACCTGAAGACAAGATATATCTTCAAGGACATCTGGTTTTTAATGGACTGTAACTTATTAATGCTTTTCTGACTTTAAATTCACCCAAAGCTGGAATGGTATATGTTTTTTCGGGTAGGTTTAAAAACACTAAAATGATGGTATCAGCTCTGAGGTCCAATAAGCAGTTTGGCAGAGTGGCAAATGACAAATCAAAAAAGGCTATCTGTGCTCTACCATCTTCTCTGATTTTACAAAAAAAACCTTAAACTTCTAGAATTGCCAATTTCCTCATCTAAATTGGAATATCATCATATTGGTTCCATCTGCCTCATAAAGTTTTTAGGGGACCCGAACGTCATAATGTGGATAAAAGCACCCTACAAAATACCAGGTAATTACGTCATTATCATTAGGATAAAAACAAAATCCTGTGCAAGGAAAAATGCTTCTCAACTCATGAAAAGCACAGTCTTTAGGATGGACAGTCTCAGAAGTAGCATTATTTACTTTTGCTTTTCAGGAAATTCAAGTAATTTCATATTTAAATTGGATGTCTTTCAGTCATTTTGAGATTTCTGATTATTTTTGATAGGCCTTACATTGGTGAGGAATTCTTAGAATACAAGTTAGGGAATACTCTGATTCCAGTTGGGCTAAACACTAAGAACATTTAACATCTTTATCACTGCGCATAACAAAAATCCCAGAGGTCTAGTGACCTCCGGGACCTATCCATATCACATAAAATCCCAGTTCTGTGAAGTCTTCCCTCTCCTCACCTTTGGTGTGTTTTTGCCTTAATACAGGCTCTCTTTCATGGTTATAGACAACCAACTGATCAAAATTGGCTCACAAGTATCTCCCTCATCCAGGCATCAGCAAGAGGAGAACAATCTGCAAAAAGCTCATGCTGATTTTGTAACATGGAAGAGTCACCTCATTTTTGCAGAAAAGGACCGATCGTTTGTTGATCATCACTCTGTGAAGACAGATCAGGACCCTAGTGCCTTATCTCCGTTGAAAATTCCTCCAACACTCCCTCTTGGGACAGCAGATAGTTTTCGTTATGATGTTTACACGCCGTTCACTCCTAAACCAGGTATATTTTCTCCGAACTTGCTTGTAACACTAATAAGATTTATTGATTAGTGACTGAAATAATAAATCATAAAAGCCATCATCTATTGTAACATCTTAAATATAACCAGCGGAACTGAAATAGTACCTTATACTTATTTTATTCCATATATGTATTTATATGTGCTCCTGATATTTTATCTTCCCTAACCAAGCACATTATTATGGTCTTGTTTATTCTTTTTTTAAATGTTTATTTATTTTGAGAGAAAGAACATGAATGGGGGAGAGGCAGAGAGAGAGAGAGAGAGAGAGAGAGAGAATCCCAAGGAGTCTCCATGCCCAATGAGGAGATTGACATGCCACTCCATCCCACAAACCATGAGATCATGACCTGAGCTGAAATCAAGAGTCGGGCACTTAACCCGCTGAACCATTCAGGTGCCCCATGGTCTTGTTTATTCTTTTATTTTTGTCTTTCATTAGTTTTTCATGCAAGGGTATTTATTTTGTCTCAATCATATGTATAGATACTGCTTAATACCGTGCACAATTAAAACAATTTGCTTTCTTCAATTAAAGCAGTAATTATGAAGAATATAAGTGTACATTAGATTGAGATAAATTTAATGTTTCATGATTTATTTATAAAATAAAAAATATAGGCAATAAATTCTATTGCAGTTCATACAAGGAAAAAGGAATTTGAAGTATAAATATAAAAATATATGAAAACTACATAAGAGGTGCTGGCCCAGGACTTACACGGTAGATAGTTTTGCACACTTGGAGGAAGCACTTCTTATTCCTACTTATTAAGATGAACTCTAAATACTATAATCATATCTCTTCTACTGGACTATGAGCTTCTCCACGTAAGAGAATGTTTTCTTCACTTCTATATCCTCAGTGCCTAGTATGTATTTTTATTCATAGAAGTATGAAAAATAGGATAAATGAGTAAATGAATGAATGATTTCTAGTAGGATAGTAGTGAATACAACTAAATAAAGTAGGAATAAGAATAACATGTTTGAAGGGCACCTGGGTGGCTCAGTCGGTTAAGCGTCTGCCTTTGGTTCAGTCATGATCTCACAGTTCGTGGGTTCAAGCCCCATGTTGGGCTCTGTGCTGCCAGCTCAGAGCCTGAAGCCTGCTTCAGATTGTGTGTCTCCTTCTCTCTCTGCCCCTCCCACACTCACACTCTGTCTCTCTCTCCTTAATAAACAAATATTTTTTAAAATTTTTATAAAAAAAAACCAGAATAACACGTTCGAGAAAACTTGATAAAATCAACATGGCTTCAAGAGGCAAATGAGAGGTTTAAAAGATACATCTAGAAAAGACTCAGCAGGGCTTCCAATAGGTCAGACTAGGAATTCTGACATCTATTTAGCAAGCTGTGGTAGTCCCTGAGGTTTCTGAAATGGGATTAACATGATGAAGTACATTTTATGACTTAATATCCCTTAATTCTTTATGCCTTATATTTACACGGCTCATTTTTGTATAGGTTGTCAGATCCTCTTTCATTTAATATAATTTATCTGAAGGACTGAGGGACACGACTGGGGCTGGCGGGGGTGGGGACTAGAGTGGGTAAAGTCGACGGTAGGGGAGAAATAAACCTCGAAGCTTGGGAATTCTCAATAATGGGACAGAGGCTAAACTAAATTTGGAATTTGATTTACAAAGTCATGTCCAGTCCTCGTCTCTAGAATATGGTGTCTGTGACGATCATGAAAACATTTCCTTCCAGAATTTTGAAATTAGTGGGTAGAAAATTAACCCACTAACTTTTATGGGTTATTAATGGAGTAAGCCTGAACCCGCATATATCGGAATGGATAAAACTTTGGAGAAAATTACGGTACTTAAAGCCCCTCCTTTTCCTAGCTCTAACTTTAGTTTCCCCCTGATAGAATTACTATGTGATACTCCTGCAACTGTCCGGAAATCCAGATGTGGAAGTTTGGTGCCGAATTTAAATGCAATTCTAAAATAAGACGGACAGTGTGAACACAGTTCATCTACGCTACCTTTGCTGAGGGAAGAGAAGGGAAAAGGGAGAAAGCGTATATTGTTTTTAATGAGGCAGAAGGAACTATCAGTGACCAACTTTTTTGAACATCATTTTCTCAATAAGCACCTTATCTTTAGCAAACATATGTTAGCTGGGCATTTTAACCAAGCAAAGTCAAGACTTGGAGTTGAGTGAAAACTGCCAGCGTTGCATAAACTGAATATACAACATTCTCTTCACAGGTTCTAAAAAAAAAAAAAAAATGGAAAGGAAGAAGTCTGCATATATTTGATCCAAACAAGAAGCAAAATGTTGCTGCAGGGACATTCACTTCGTAATCACTATGTGTAACTACAGAATTCCATTTTCAGGCAATTAACTACAAAGGAAATTTCCGTAAGCTTGTACATAAAGTTATAAAACTATCTTATTCAAACAGATTTAGACAAATTTTTTTTTTTTGCTGTCAATGAGTGGAAATAAAAAGTGACATAACTGTATGGAATTAATATCCCACCCACTCAAAATATGCCGGTTTTCACTGTTATCAATTTTAGACTTAAACGTAAACATGATGCTTCTGTATTTATACCTGTCGCTGGGAAATTTCAGGATGTTTTATAAATGTTTGCTCACACTGCCTCCTTCGATTTTATATTTATATGTCAAGTAATGTGTATAATAACAAACATACAAAACTGGAAAAAGACGTATACTTTTCCTGTCTACTTAATATAATAGTGACCTGGGTGTGTGTTTAGATAATGAGCACGTTTAATTACAGCCACAAAACAGGAAGCTACACGGTGTATAGCCACAGAAGATAGGTAGTTACGTTTCTCCAACCATATAATCCTTACTGAGACATCAGCCGGAGAATCGGATGTTATGTGAAATATCGACATCCTATATGTAGGCTTAGAGAGAGCTGTTTTTCCTTAGTTTTCAGAAATAATAGAGCGAGTGACGCGTTTTGTTAAAATGTTAAAGAAATACAACAATAAAAAGCTACTTTTGGACACATTAATACAAACACGTTCATGAAGGGCTCCGTCACCTGTGGCATGCTCAGGTGCCCACGAGAGATTCTTCACGGGGTTTCATCCTTTACGTGTAAAGAACTGTTAACGGCACGTATGATATACACCTTTCAAATCATTCAGCTCCCTTAATATTCCTGTGCCACACAGGATTCTGGTAAGGCAGGAATAACACTAGCCTAGAGCAAAAGTGTTAGGCAACTAAGATCTGTCTTTTGAGTTTTCTAAATATTTATTTTTTACTCTAAATGTTATCACTGCATTCTCCGCTAGCTCAACTTATGCTCTCAACTTTCGGCCGACCTAAGATGCAAAGGACTGACTTAAATGTTTTTAAATGTTTTTACTCACTGCATCTCACCCGCACCTTCACAGCACGGAGCGTCTCGATCTACAATGACAGCGCTGCGCAGGCAGAGGCGCAGGTGACGGTCGGCAAGCTGGAGAAACTGTGCGGAGGCCGCAGGGCTGCTTCAAGATTCTAGACTGCATCCCTGGTGATGGCGGATTCTGGGGATTCGGTGCTACTTGAGTGGAAAAGGCATGGGCTTCAGAACCGGAAAATCTTGGGACTCAATCTCATCTCTGACACTTTCTAGCTGTGACAGCAAATCTGACAAAGTGACCCAGCCTCCCATCGCCTCAGCGAACCCTCTGTAAGGTGGGAACAGTAGTGTTGATCTGCTGGGTAAAGAAGACAGCATGGACACACCTGATGCTATGCCCGGCCAGCAACAGGTGACACGGAATTATCCACACTTTTCCTCTCATCTCTACATGACTGGTCTTGATCACTGAATCTCCCCATGACAGCAGCACGGGGCTGGCCACCGCGGTCTGCGGTTTCGATGTCCCCACTTACGGGCTCTCGGGGCTACAGAGACATGCGGTCTCCGGGACGGCACCGATCAGAATCAAGCTGGAGCACGGGAAGGAGCAGCCCTGCCATCCGCTCTTTTCCCGAAAAAGGGAGGAAAGGGTTCCAAATCACTGGCATCACTCCAGCACTGAGTGACTTTGGAAATACAAACTCATTCATAAAAGTAAAACCTTACATTTACAATATTAGAAGTAATTTAACACTTAGTAAAGTACTTGGTGTATTTCAGAGCAACAAAATTAATGCTAGGAAATAAAAGTAAATAAAGGCTTTTTCAAGTATACCAGGATGCGCCTAAAGTAAAATTAAATATTAAAATGAGGCTCTGAGATAGTATGCAATTTGTCTCTTTATCCACAGATTCTACTTGCAAAGCCGTATCTTATTGCCTGGGGAAAACATAGAGCTTTATGGGGAAAAAAACGAGATTTCATTCTCGCTGCTAACATCACTACATCTTCTTTAAAAGGCAAGCTACTCATTATAATTACATGTCATGAATAATATATTTACCACCAGACTAAGATTATGGCTAAGATGACTATATTTCATATCGGAAAAACCACACAAAGCTGTATTTTATCGTTGCTTATGCAGGGAAGAAAGTGCTCTGCGTTACCTTTTTCTGTTCTTAGTTGAACTGCTTAAGGTTTAGAAAACACGTGGGCTCATAGCTGGCATAATTTATCCTTGCTTAAAAGTTCAATGCAATTCGACGAACATGTATCGATCGCCTGTTCGCCGTGTGAGGTTTGGCGTGGCTAATGAATGGGCAAATCAAAGACGCGTAAGGTTCCAACCGATTAGAATGGGAGATGGACATGTACATTATCAACACAGGAAATGTCATGGTCAGTGCGGAAAGGGAGACCTAAACAAAAAAGGAGAGCGTTCAGGGGATGGGCCCTGCATCATGAAATGTCTCTCAAGTTTGGGGGCACCCTTAGTCTTCCTGTGTTATTCCTTTTCTTTCTTTATTATGATTTCATTTCAGGAGGTCAACGTTCATCAGTGGTTTTTAACGTCGCATTTCATCACTGTTCTGCAGTAGCTTTTATTTTAGATTGTCTCTTTTGGTTCCTATTGCTCTCAGGTAAACAAGTCATTTATATTATATTATCCCACCTCGGTGAAATCCTGAGACCTAATTTTGTCCTTGGATGAGCACAATTGAAATTGCTCTGGCTTTTGCTGAATTGGTGAGCTGAGGTAAATCTATGTTTCATCTGTAACCACATCTCAGGCTAGAATTGTCTTTAAAAACAAAATACGATGTAAACTTACAAACATTTGTGCCATTAAACTGGGAGCTGGTTGCAAAATCAGGTAATGTATGTGAAATTACCTTGAAAACAGGATAAAAATGGATATAACGTTATCATCACTAAAGGGAAATGAGAGACCGTGAACAAATGTTTCCGCAGCCCAGACTCATTTACTGGTGGGTATTTCTCCTTGTTCAAACGTCGCTCGGAGACCGGTCTTGACATTACATAAAATAAAAGCCTAATGAGCCAAACAGTGCATGTTTAATTATCATAATTTACACTCTGCTGTTAATGCACGTAATCCAACTTTATGTAACCCAACTTTTGGGATGAATGAACATTTCTTATCCTTAACTGTGATCTGACAGTGTGTATGAGAGAGAGAGAGAGAGAGAGAGAGAGAGAGAGGGAGAGACAGAGAGAGAAGCTGGACCAGGATCTGCCTAGGTTTGGGGTCGGGGCTGCTTATTTAAAAGAAGACATTCAGCAGATAACGCCGACGAAGGCTCTGAAACTAGCCTTAAACAGAGTCGCGCTCTAGTGCGACACACACTCTATCAACAGCAGCTCGTATCAAGTAGTTTCTGATTCTGAAAGCCTCATACTCCTGAACACTAACTGTGCCGTATCAGCTTCAATATGTGCAGCTACAGAAAACGTTCGTGAGAAACCCATCCAACTTCTCAGACAGTTCCATGTTTAATCCCTTCATTCATTCCGTGGACAGTTTTGCACGACTGCCACCGAGCAAACATGGTCCGCAGAGAGAAAAGCGATATGCACCCTAGCCTGGAAAAGACATGCACGTCTACAGTTTGCCTAGAGTGGTGTCACACATACGTTAACAGGAATTTAAGCAAACAGAGTGATAAGCATCTAATTGTGGAGGCGCGGGGTGGGGAGGTGGGAGGTGGAGAAAGGTCTGTGGAAGTGGCATTTAAGAAAGGTCTTGTGGCATTTAAATGGAACCTCAGGGAATTAGTAAGAGGCCGTTCCAGATAGGAAAAACGGGCCTTACAAAATAGCAGGAAAATAGAGTGATTTATTTTATTGTAGCTGGACCATCAAAATATGGAGGGAGTTCTGGAAAATGAGTGTGAAATGATAGTTTACATCTTGTCCAGATTTAAGTGTTTGAAAGGAAAGGAGCAATTGCCATGTTTCGTTACATCGAAAGAACTCTTAAAGCGTTTCGGCCACACGTAAGCTGGCCTTAAGGGGAACCTCTAATGGCTAGAAGGTGACAAGAAGCTTCAGCCTCTGCAAGGGCGGAAGTACCATGGGGCGAAGAGTGCACCATGCTCGCTCGTCCGGCTGGACTGCCTAGTGAGCATGGTGGTCTCACAGCCTGGGTGACGGCCAAGCCAGGGGGCTGATGTGGTTAAAGAGTGTTCGTACAGAAGAAGAAAACTAAAACTTACGCTGAGAAATCATCTACACGGCAATCTACGTGATGAGGCTGTTTGGGGTGCGTGTGTGTGCGCACACACGTGTGTGTGTGTGACTTAGAAGTGCGACACTTTACCTGAGGAGTATATGTCTGTCCTAAAACACTGCTTCTTTTTAGTGTGCCTGGGAGAAAACAGGCTTGCTGTCCACGGGGGCACCAGTGAGCAGGGACCCCTAAACTTAGGAGTAAGGGGAGCTGCCCCGCAGCAGGTAAGGCATGAGACTGGAACGTAATGGGCACAGAATCGCTTTCTGCACTTCCGGGTAACAGTTCCCTGGGAGCAGCCCTATCTGTGATATAAATACCGGCGGGGAAGATATATATCAGCAAAAGGGAAAACAGAAAGAGAAGCATCAGAGGGAAATCTCAGCAGAAAGTGCTCCAGTGCTGTTGGCGGGGAGGCGCGCCGGGCCTGGAACACCCAGCACCCCAGATGCTCACTTAGTGCAGGGACATCTTAGCTGGAGAAAAGAGCAATTTGAAAATACGCGGCCCTAAGTTCAAATTTGGGCTCTGCCACTGACTGTAACTTCTCTGGCCCGCTTACTGGATCTCTCTAAGACATTGTTTTAATAATTTTTTTAATGCTTATTTATTTTAGAGAGAGAGAACACAAGCAGAAGGGGGAGTGAGAGAGAGAGAGAGAGAGAGAGAGAGAGAGAATCCAAAGCAGGCTCCAGGTGCTGAGCTGTCAGCACAGAGCCAGGTGCGGGGCTCGAACTCACAGACTGCGAGATCATGACCTGAGCCCAAGTTGGACACTTAACCGACTGAGCCACTCAGGTGCCCCTCTAAGACATTCTTAAAATGGGAAGATTTATTTTGAGGATACATAGAAATAGAAATACCTTTCAGACTTTACCATGGCATGCGTGAAAATTATTCTCCAACATTTTTCATAACATTTACTGGGTATAACTTGGCTTCCCGGGTAGATCGACGCAAGGAAAGGGATTGCCTTCGACAGAGCATAATCCTGTCATCGATGAGTACGAATTAACGGACTGGGTTTTTGGCTTTACACATCAGTCTCATGGGAATTTACTTGGTAAGACAGCAACATTAAGAATGTTCTTACTGGGGGGCGCCTGGGTGGCTCAGTCGGTTGAGCGTCCGACTTCGGCTCAGGCCATGATCTCGCAGTCTGTGAGTTCGAGCCCCGCGTCGGGCTCTGTGCTGTCAGCTCAGAGCCTGGAGCCTGCTTCACATTCTGTGTCTCCCTCTCTCTCTGCCCCTGCCCCACTCATGCTCTGTCTCTCTCTGTCTCAAAACTAAATAAACATTAAAAAAAAAAAAAAGAATGTTCTTACTGGGGCACCTGGGTGGCTCAGTCGGTTAAGCCACCAACTTCAGCTCAGGTCATGATCTTGTGGTCTGTGAGTTGGAGCCCCGCATTGGGCTCTGTGCTGATGTCTCAGAGCCTGGAGCCTGTTTCAGATTCTGTGTCTCCCTCTCTCTCCCTGCCCTACCGTCTCTATGTCTCTCAAAAATAAATAAACGTTCAAAAAAAAATTTTTTTAGTGTTTAAAAAAATTTAAAAAAAAAGAATGTTCTTACCTCTGAGAGCTTTATATCAAGTCCTGCTTCAGGGCCCAAATGTTTGAAAACCTCTAAAGTGCAAAAAATTCACCAAGGCAAATCCTCTTTAGCCCGGAGTTGACCTACCCGACTGCATGACAGCTTTGATACAGCGAGGTCCACATAAAGACCAAACAAGGCCACTACTGGTGTATCCAGAAAGCTACCCTGAAGAACCAGACATACTGAAAGTCTCTGGATTCCGTGCATAAAAAGCCTTTCCCGACATTCACTGTCCGGCATTGGAATTTTTAAAAATAAGCTAAAAAATACAAGACGTCGGTAACATTTGCAAATCAAATCACATTCATTGGACCTACTATTTGACTTCTTAAAATATTTAAAGCTTGCAAATAAGCCTATTAAATGATAATTATTATATTTTGAAGGAACGTTTTATCTCACTTCGATAAAATTCAGCTAGCTCTCTGGGTATACAGCATATTTTATTCCTAGGGGCGAACGGTTATCAGTTTTACATACAAATTCGTAATTTGTCAAGTTAGACACTTCAATAATAATAGCATTAAGGATACGAAGCACTTTGTATTTCTTGGAGGGGAAGAACATTTAAAATACATTGCCACTTAAAAATACCTTATTTTATGAAGATGACTTTTTTTTTTTTCTTTTCAAACTTTTATTTAAATTCTAGTCAGTTAACACAAAGGGTAATATTGGTTTCAGGAGCAGAATTCAGTGAGTGATTCGTCACTTAAAACACGGGGTGCTCACCACAAGTGCTCCCCTTAATGCCCATCACTCATCCAGCCCATCCCCCACACACATCTTCCTCCATCAACTCGCAGTTTGTTCTCTAACTTTAAGAGTTTTTATGGTTTGTTTCCCTCTCCTTCTTTTTCTCTCTTCCCATATGGTCATTTGTTTGTTTTTTTAATTTTTTTTAATGTTTATTTATTTTTGAGAGAGAGACAGAGCACAAGGGAGGTAGGAGAAAAGAGAGATGGAGTCACAGAATCTGAAGCAGGGTCCAGGCTCTGAGCTGTCAGCACAGAGCCCGATGTGGAGCTCGAACTCATGAGCTGTGAGATCATGACCTGAGCCGAAGTCCACCGCCCAACCGACTGAGCCACCCACGTGTTCCCGGTTTGGTTTATTAAGTTCCACCTATGGATGAAATCTTGTGGTATTGGTCTAGCTCTGACTGACATATTTCGCTTAGCATAACACACACTAGCTCCATCCGCATTGTATAAAATGGAAAGATTTCATTTGATGGCTCAGTAATATTCCATTGTAATATACACCACATCTTCTTCATCCAGTCATCCATCGATGGACATCTGGGCTCTTTCCATACCCTGGCTATTGCTGATAGTGCTGCTACAAACTTTGGGGTGCACGTGCCCCTTCGAATCTGTATTTTTGTGTCTGTTGGGTAAATACCTAATTTATTACTTTTTAAGTGGTTCATGAAAAAGAATGCAAACAACAGAGAGACATGAAAAGCCCTTAGACTCCATGAGCCTAGCCCTCCAATCCTTTCCTTTTTTCCTCCCACTTTCGTCTTCAGGGAGCCCTATCTGCAGTCCATTGTGAGTCCTTCCACGGTTTCCATGTATCTGTATGTGTGGGTGCTCACACACACATGTATACACACACACACACACACACACACACACAGTAGCAAACACTAATGATCCCAGAGTATTTGGTCCTTATTTAATGAAAAAGAAATTATGGAGTTCTTTTCTTTCCATTAGCCTGAAAGGCTGATTTAAGATGCCGGTTAGTACAAAACAGCTCTCTATTGGGATGTTTGTTATTCTTTATAACATTTTCAGTTTAAATTTGATTTTAAAAACCTACTATTAAAAATTTGAAAAGGAGTACGCTGATCTAATAGGTTTTAATAATACACTACCTCGGTTCTAACAGCTAGCTGTGTGAAGGAACCACCTCTCTTTGACTTATTAACAATCCAGCAGGAATTAACAATAGAATTAAGAGCACTCTTTCTTCTTATGTTCTATATCTGGTTTAGGAAAAAAAATCAGAGTGGATTTCCATTTGCTCTGGAATGGTAACTAAGACAATCATCCTAATCGTATGTGATTCTCTTTATTTTCTACAGCCAGGAAAATGAATATTTAGAAATATTTCAGAAATAGAACCGAAAATTTCAGGTTGAGAATTCCCTCTAGACAGAAATCCCAATGGAGTGGGACTGGAGTCCATTGTAAGACTGTCCCCTACAATATGTAGAGAAATTCCAAACTAGCCTACTAGTTTAATATCTTGTTTTAGAGACGGGACCACAATACTCCTCGCCGGTAAGCATCTTGTACGTCAGGAACGGACTTGAAAGTCATGAAAAGGGAGGGCATCTACTCCAGTACTATACCTAACACAGATCCCGCAAGAGTGATGGATGAGATTACAGGGCACAGATTCACCTGAAGGTAGAAGATGGCAATATTTAGACTTTGTAGCCTCGTCTTCATTTCTGGACTAAGCGTAGAATCACAGACCAAAAACCAAACCAGAACCACAGAAGCAGTGACCAACTCCCTCAAATGTTATCTGATAAGATCAGGAGGCAATCGGTTATTGAGGGAATCTTACTGAGAAGTTTTTTGTTTTTTAATTCCAATGTTCAAATGGGTCATAAATGAAGCCACCTGCTGCCCTTTAAATGTTCCATATAAATCTGAAAACACAATAACCAAGTTTATTCTAGAGATGAGGGAAGGTTAAAATATGGTTTGTTTTACCTGAGAGAAGAGTTGATGACAGAAACATTGAGGGATTCCAATGGAGACTGTGTGATATGTGGTGATAAGGATATATAAATGGACCTTAGAGTTATTCCTTTTTACTGGTAGGACTTATTTTCTGAAGGCGGTCTCTAAAATTTTTTATGTTGTACCCCCTAACTTAAAACAAAAAGCAGGGGCGCCTGGGTGGCTCAGTCGGTTGGGCGTCCGACTTCGGCTCAGGTCATGATCTCACGGTCTGTGAGTTCGAGCCCCGCGTCGGGCTCTGTGCTGCCAGCTCAGAGCCTGGAGCCTGCTTCAGATTCTGTGTCTCCCTCTCTCTCTGCCCTTCCCCTGCTCATGCTCTGTCTCTATGTCTCTCAAAAATAAATAAACATTAAAAAAATTAAAAAAAAAAACAAAAAAAAACAAAAAGCAGTATTATCAATATATTTTCATTTTTAAATATAAAATACTACACATATATAAACACAAAAATAGAAATTGTATATAAATAAAAGTTTAAATATTTTATCTCCATTTCTCCAATTGATGATCTTGCCTATTCCCTGGGGTACACACACACTGCTTAGGAAAACACAAAATTAAAGGAGAAAAAGAACCAGGTTATCTGATCATAACTCCTGGCCTGGAACTAATCACAAAATTCTTTTAATCTCATTGTTGAATTAAGAAGGAAATTCTGCGATTTGTTCCAGAGAACTCTGTGCCCTTTCCCACAGAGTTGTGGAGAATTGTGGGTGGCTATCAGCAACAGGGACACAGTCTCACTCTGCACTTCATCAGAAGACAGCTAACACTGGGTCCTTGTGTTGTGGGAGCAGGGACTCACACCTGAAAAGCGAAAGAAGGGATGAACTGGACATTCGGTGTCCTGAATTCTTACCCTCGCTCTGCCACTAATAACTTCCATGATTTCAGAAAGACGCTTCCTCTGTGCAAGCCTTATTTTGTTACCGATTTATAGATAGTTTACTGGAACTATCTATAGTTCCCTCTCTGTGGGTAAATTCTGCAGGAAGGCATTAACGGACAATTTTCATCAACAAGTGATAACCAAAATTTTCTCTTGACTATTTTCACTATCCTAATGAAGGGGTGAGAGATTTCAGTGACCTAAACCAAACCCTAAGGACTCAAAAGGCCTAATGACGAATGTGACTATTCTTTTCTGTTTAACTTCATTTTCCTATAGCTGTGCCTAAGTAAACTTCCCTTAGGTCATCGTGTGCTAGGCAGAATGGGAGCAACACATGAGCAACGAATACAGAGGAAATTAAGCAGCAAAACTAAGATTTGGAAACGTGACCACAGTCCAGTGGGGGTCTGACATTCCTTAGAAATGCTCCGATTTTACTACACACAATATCCAAGAAAGTCATCACAACCGGCGTTCGAGATCTTGCATATCTGACTCCTGAAATTAAGTTCTTTTCGCTCCACAAAGGTCATTTGAAAAAAAAAATCTGAACTTAGTTCTAATTCTTGACACTTCTGTGCTCTCCCTGATTCTCAGCTCGAGCTGCAATGGTGAGGAAGAAACGGGAGCCTCTGACTTGCCCGCGAGATATTTAATTGCTCAGCACGTCGCACTCATCCCCGCTGCTGTTTGTTCCTTCCTTCCTTTCTGACTCGCATAATGGGATACAGCTGCTCAACTTTATTTTTTCTATCTCACGTTTGTAGAGCACTGACCTTTAGATACTAAATGTTAAGCTCCATGTTGGGAACAATAAGGCTTAATTTAATAATATAAGAGTCGAGTAATTCTTGCTGTGAAATCTAAAATATTATGACACAATTGAGATGATGGGCTTAATTTCTAGGAAAAAAACCCCACAAGTATTACAAAGGAAAATGTTACTCTCGGCTAAATAAATAATTTATTTCTATTTTAATGTGACTGCTTTGATCACAAGATTTCTTAAATCTCTGTTTCACTTTAAATGCTCAGATTAAAGCCTCTCCTTGCCATTCTTTCTTTCAATCATTTATTTTCTTTGGGGGCTCAAGAACTCCTGATGATTTTGTTTTCTCTATGATACTGGATTCTTTTTTACTACCATGCTGGAAGCCAAAAGATTAATCCTTTGGAATCTCAACGAGTCACCTAATTAGCGACTTACTAAAAATGAAATAAGTTAATTATGTGTAATTTCTTCATAAAGATCAAATGACAGGCGAATCACTTTCCTAAGGCTATCCTCTTCATTTGTAGCATAAATGAGAAAAACAGAAATCAAATAAAGTTTTTACTAGTGCTGATAGCACCGCTATACAATAATGGATTTCTAGGTTCTTCTATTAGAAGCATTAGCTCAGCATGAGTCCTTGCTCGTTCGTCAGTATTTAAGAAAATATCCTATCCCTGGAAAAGAAGTTGATGAATATATTCCTAAGCCAATTCGCTAAATTGTGCAATGAGTCTCAAGCAAAGTAAATGCAACTGAGCACCTACTAAATACAAGGCAGTATGAATTCCTGCCCCACCACCTGCTAATTCTGTAAACCTTGGCATGTCACTTAAATTCTCTGTTCCAATGTCCACATCTATAGAATAGGAACAATAATATGTGGTAATTCACAGGATTATTGTGAAGAGAAAGTGAGCAAAAATGAATATTTGGTATAATAAACACTGAATAAATATGATTTTGTATTAAATAATACCCATAGTAAGGGATGAGACATACGTAATAAGGGGACACTTGTTTTTTTAATGTTTATTTATTTTTGAGAGAGAGAGAAAGAGAGACAGAGCACAAGCAGGGGAGGCGCAGAGGGAGAAAGGGAGACACAGACACAGAAGCAGGGTCCAGGCTCAAGGCTCCTGTCAGCCCAGAGCCCAACGTGGGGTTCAAACTCACGAACTGCGAGGTCATGACATGAGCCGAAGTCGGACATTTAACCGACTGAGCCACCCAGGTGCCCCAGGGGACCTTTAATCTCTGTTTCACCCACATTAACCTGGATGTGAAAGCAGCCTGTTCTGGTTTCCACAAGTACAGATACCAACTGATGGCAGGCATTTCATTCACTTGGTTAGATTTGATGGACAACAGGTGACCACAGTGAAGGAATCACATTGTAAAGAGAGAATGTAATCTTCCGTCTTTTCACTGGGCCCCTCAACTGTTCCTACGCTGTGCCTTTCCTCCAGAATTACCTCTGGGTCTCCAAAGCATGCAGATCAATCCATTTCTGGCCTCCAAAGGGATATAAATAAACCCACCATGATTTTTCAGAAGAAAAGACCAGTTGTGTAATAGTTTTCATCTTCTACAGAAAGTATTTATGGTTATAAATAATATTTTTTCTTCTTGCAAATAATTATTTTTTATTACTAAAGAGGGTAGTAAGAGTCAGAACACAGTGCATCTAGAAATAGTGAGTGGAGGATGTGCAGGCAACAGATATACTAAATACCTTTACTAAGAGTTTTGCCTACCATCAAGGAAGGGCAGGGTCAAGGGCCAAGTTAGGGTTTGTTTGGTGTTGATATATTTCTGTGACTAGTGTACGAAAGCCTATTACAAGTTCAAGGGAGAAGAAGGAGGCAGGGAAATTAACTACAGACGATGGTCTGATGTCCCAGAGGAGAGAACAGCAGGGTTAGATTAAGTGAAGATAATAGCTTTGAGAGGACCAGAGTCAGGCATTTCTTTCCAACAGAAACGAAGGTGGCTGGTAGTAAAAGAGCAAAAATTTTAAGAGGAGTCCAGTGGAGAGAATTCAAGCACATGGCCTCTTTGAAGCTTTCCATAGCTCTGACTTAAATAAAATAATTGAATCTTATCTCAGATCCAAGGCTACTTTGATGAGAAGGCAAGTCATCCCATGCACAAAAGCCTACACTGAAAACTTGGGAGGCTAAATGTGATTACATGTGCTTAACACTTGTGTCTACACTGCAGCCAATAAGATGGCTATGCTTACCATTTTATTTTTTTTAATATTTATTTATTTTTGAGAGAGAGAGACAGAGTGTGAGCAGAGGAGGGACAGAGAGGGAGGGAGACACACAATCTGAAGTAGGCTCCAGGCTCCGAGCTGTCAGCACAGAGCCTGACGTGGGACCCGAGCCCATGAGACATGAGATCATGACCTGAGCCAAAGTCATACACTTAACCAACTGAGCCACCCAGGCACCTCTGTTTTACCATTTTTTACCTGATAAAATTTACAGTGCTTTCTATTACTTATGGCATTATGTATTGTAAGTATTTGTATAAATATTTAGAAATTCAAAATAAGGTAGAATTAAGATGGACATATTAATGATTTATTTTGGAAAAACATATAACATTATTTAAAAAATTAAGAAAATGCCTCCATGTATTAATTTGTAATTCAATTTTGTTGTTTAGTAATCGGTCCAAAGTGAATAAGTGGAATATTTCAAAAATTTTTAGTAAAATGTATTATTACCTTTGTAGTTTAGATTTTTTTATTAGAAACATTGTTAAGGAGGAATCATTTTCTAAAGAAAATTCTGTTACTCTCTTGCATTTAATGTCAATTTGCTAAAATTTTGTGATTTTTGTCTAAGTAAAAGGTACTTTATGAGTTTTTTGTGTTTTCTCATTAGGCTTATGGCTTTGATTTAGACTGAACCTGTATCAACACAAGTAAATTTTAAAATGTGACTGCATTAGATAAAAATCAGGATTTTTAGATGGTTCACCATTTCTTTTGCTTGTTTTGCTCTTATTTCTGAGCTAGACATTTCACCTTCAACTTTCCTTTAAAAGTTGGTTTTATATATTAATGTCAATTTAATCTTCTCTGAAGGGTACCTTCCTCCTAAAACAATCATGACACATTACATCAATAAGGAAAGTATAAAAACCATATGATCATTTCAATAGATAGAGAAAAACCATTTGACAAAGTACAACATCTTATTCATGATAAAAACCCTCTGCAAAGTAGGTCTAGAGGGAACATATCTCAGTACAATACAGGTCTTATGTGATAAACTCACAGCCAACATCATAGTCAGTGGTAGAAAACTGAGAACTTCTCCCCCAAGGTCATGACCACTCTTACCACTTTTATTCTATATAGTACTGGAAGTCCTAGCCACTGCAGGTAGACAACAGAAAGAAATAAAAGGCATCGAAATTGGTAAGTAAGAAATAAAAGTCTCACTATTTGCAGATGACATGATACTATCTATCGAAAACTCTAAAGACTCCAACAAAAATCTACTAGAATCTATAAATGAATTCAGTAAAGTCACAGGATACAAAAAGTCAATGCATAGAAATCTGTTGCATTCTTTTATGCTAATCATAAAGCAGCAGAAAGTGAAATTAAGAAAACAATCCGATTTTGAAATGTAGAAAAAAACAATAAAATATCTAGGAATAAACTTAACCGAAGAGGTGAAAAGACCTGGGTTCTGAAAACTGTAAAACATCAATAAAAGAAACTCAAGATGATGCAAAGAAATGGAAAGATGTCCCATGCTCATGGGTTGGAAGAACATATATTGTTAAAATGTCTATATTAGCCAAAGCAACCTATAGATTTAAAGCAATTCCTATCAAAATATCAACAGTGTTTATCAAAGAACTAGAACAAACAATGCTAAACTTCATATGGAACCACAAAAAACCTTGAGTGGTCAAAGCGGTTTTGAAAAAGAAAAGTGAAATTGGAGATATCACAATTCCATACTTCCAAAGTGGTAGTAATTAAAACAGTATGTTACTGGCATAAAAATAGACACATAGATCAATAGAATAGAACAGAAAAAAAAACAGAAATAAACGAACAATTATATGGTCAATTAATATTTGACAAAGGAAGAATGAATATACAATGGGAAAAAATCTCTCCAATAAATACTGTATGGTCACATGCAAAAGAATGAAACTGAACCACTTTCTTTCACCATACACAAAATAAACTCAAAATGGATTAAAGACCTAAATTTAAGAACTGAAATTATAAAAATCCTTGAAGAGAACACAAGCAACACTTCCCTCAGGCAAGGGAAACAAAAGAAAAAATACTGTTAGGACTATATCAAAATACAAAGTTTCTACACAGTGAAGGAAACAGCCAACAAAACCAAGTCAATCTACTGAATGAGAGAAGATATTTGCAAATGACATATCTGATAAAGGATTATTAGTATCCGAAATATATGAAGAACTGATACAACTCAATACTCTAAAAATAATCCAATTAAAAAATGGGCAGAAGACATGAACATTTCTCCATAGAAGATATCCAGATGGCCAAGAGACACATGAAAAGATGATCAACATCACTCATCATTAGGGAAATGCAAATCAAAACCACAATGAGATATCACCTCACACACCTGTCAGAATGGCTGCAATCAAAAACAGAAGAAACAACAGTGTTGGCAAGGATGTGGAGAAAAAGGAACCCTTATACACTGGTGGTGGGAATGCAAACTGGTACATTCACTGTGGAAAACTATGGAGTTTCCTCAAAAAATTAAAAATAGAACTACCCTATAATCCAGTAATTGCACTATAGGGTATTCACCCAAAAATATCTAAACACTAATTCAAAGGGACACATTTACTCCTATGTTAATTGCACCATTATTTCCAATAGCCTTATTATGGAAGCAACCCAACTGTCCATTGATAGATGCATGGATAAAGAAGGTGTGGGGGATATATATAATGGAATCTCATCAGCCATAAAAAAGAATGACATCTTGCTATTTTCAATAACATGGATGAACCTAGAGAGTAGAATCCTAAGCAAAACAAGTCAGTCAGAGAAAGATAAATATCATATGATCTCATTCATATGTGGAATTTAAGAAACAAAATAAACAAGCAAAGGGGGGAGGGAGAGAGAGAGACAGATCAAAAAAACCAGACTCTTAACTAGAGAGAACAAACTGATGGTTACCGGGGAGGGGGGTGAGGGGGGGCAGATGGGTGAAATAGGTGATGGGAATTAAAAAATATACTTATCATGAGGCAAATAAAGTAAAAGTAAAATTTAATTTAATTTAATTTAAAAAAAGAGTATTTTCTTCCTGATGACCACTCCTTCACACAACTCTACCATGGGGACTATATTGTAGTTAGACCAAAATCCCATCTGTGTGTCGGCTGATGCTGCCTCTTTCTTCTTCTTTCTGCCCCTCTCCTTACTCCCTAAACCAATGTCCCAAAGTATGTCCCAGGAATACTAGTACCTAAAGATGGTCCATTGACAAAGGGCCACATAAAAATGGGAAACTATGTCACTTCCACATTCACATATCAAGTACTTGGAGGAATCCTGCATCAAGAGAGCCGTATGCTTTTAAGCTGACATTCCCCCTACCCTGCCCCCCACCAAATAAATACAAACCTATTTTGATCATCATTGTACTAGAACTATCTTTCTCTTTCTTTCAGCTACTTTCTGTGTTCTGCCCAGGAGGCTCTGGTAAAAGTCTGTGATTGCTGATTGGCAGGGCTGAACTTCTCCAGATGTCAAGCAGGCATTTGCTGAGTGGTCTGTGAAGCACTCAGAGGAATGGAGAAAGAAAGCAGAAGGGAGCTTTCTGTTCTGAAAACTTTGTCCAATTGGTTGCCATTATGGATATTTTCATCACAAAAAAGCAATTTACAGAACATTTTTCATTCCACCCTCCTCTTGATACATTCAAATGGATTAATTTTCTTGAAATTTGGCACCCAGAATAGAACATAACAGATATAGTTTAACCAATGTAGAGGAAAATGCAGCTATTGTTTCTGGTGGTGTCAATTGTCTTCCATTAACGCAGACTAAGATCATCTGAACGTTACGGCTTAGCAACCTTATCACTCTGCAGACTTACGTTTGGCTTGATGCAAATAACAATAATCCTTTCTTATTATTACTATTACTTCTTATCCATACTATTGCCAAAGCCATGTCATGGTACACCTTAACAAGGAAGGGGGATCTGAGTCAGTCTCGTGAGATCAGCAAAGCCAGATGCTTGCTGGAGAACTTTCTGGGATACTGAGGCAGCTGATAAGGTCACTTCTAAGTGAGAATGTTCCTTGGAAAAGTCTTGGAGAACTGCTCAGTGCTTACTCCCAGGCGGACTGAGGTGAAGGGAGTTAAGGCTGCAACATCTGCGGGGCCAGTAGTCAAACGACACCTTTTTATTTATCCTGTTGGGTCTTTAGATCGTCCCTTGCCAAACTACAAAATCTTGACCCTCTCTCCTCCTTTGGTGGCCTCTACACCCTGAGAACCCTACAGTTTTTTGCCAACTACTCTCCCTGCTTCTTCTAAATCTCGTGTGAGGTTCAGTCTCCTCTGTCCATTCCCTAAAGTCAGTGTCCTGTCGTGCCGGGGCATTGGTACTCATTTCCACATCAATCCACTCTCATCTACTTTCATAAGTTTGCCATTGTTACCACTATAACGTTATACTGAGACTCCCAAATTATCTCTTGACTCAAGTATATATGAGATGTTTCTACAGGAATGTCTGGAAGAAACCTACTATCTGATATATGTGAAATATCATCTTCACTTCCAAACTTAAAACATCCTTCTCCTTGCCATCCTGATTTATATGCACAGTTTCACCAGTCGGTCACCCTGGTCACCAGCCTTGGCTCCCCCTTCACTCCTTGCCAGCCCTCCCATTCAATTTGTTACCAAAGTCTGTTGTGCCTCCAGGCAGATAGATCTGGGTCTCAATTATGCTTCAGTCTCTTCTTAGTTCTTAGGTGTATGCGCAGTCTGCTTAACTCACAGAATCTTAACTTTTCTCATTTACAAGAAAATTAAGAGCCACTAGTAAGTGGCAGAACCAGAGCTTAAACATAGATTTTTAAAATCCTCCTCTATTTTTTCTAAGCAGTGCCATTGTGCTCTTAGCTATTCCTCCCAGGTGTGTCTCATCTGCGAATCTGACTAAGTCTGGTTTGACGTTATTATTAGAGTCTTTGATAAAAAATATTTCATAGGAAAGGATGACAGTAACGGCTTAGGGTTGCCTCCTGATGACCTCACTCAGTTGACTATTTCTAAAGCACAAATGCACCTCTTTCTAGCAGAAAAAGATGCTAGCGCTGTAAGTTAAGATCCGAGCCAGTGACTAGAGAAAAATCATCTGAGATATTAAGAATCACATGTCAAGTCCAGGGTCTAGAAGTCCAAGAAGTTATGATAGAAGCTCTATGAGAACATGGGAGAGACTTTGCCTCTGCTATAGCTTCCCTCCACCGGGCACAGGTGACTGCATGCTCGCACCCATGGCTGTGAGGTCAGGATGCTGGCAATCATATCCCATGTTACAAACAGACCACCAGTTGCTCACAAAGTCTAATACATCTCCCTGAGATAGAGCAGCTTCACAGATAACTTCTACTCTTATTCCATTAACACACACACACTCACACACACACACACTCACACACACAAACATGCCTTTTGTGATTCTTAGAGTTCACTTGCCTTCATCTCAAAGTACTCAGACTCACTCTGTTATCCATGGTCCTGGTAGAGGATTTTATATGTGTACCCCCGTGTATGTTGGGGACCCTCAAGCCCTCAAAGATGACCAACCAGTCATGAGTTTTCTCAGCCCATTCTTACTCTGTTTTTTTCTTCCCAGTTTCAAGGTGGAGTAATGTAGGGAGAGGTCAAAATCATAAAACTTTGTTTCATGGACAGTCATCTTTTCTCTTGGTCTTTGTGTGTTTAGTTTGGTGTCAAAACTGCATATTGAAGGAAGAGCTAGTGAATTTAATGAGGGTTTCAAGTTCAACTCCAGATTTTGCTACAACGGATTTTGCCAAAGGCATTGTTAAAGCAAGTTAAAGTTGGCATCTATCCAGTTCTCAAATATGTTTGCCTTAAGACAGCTGAGGGATACGGTGCACTACCATAGGCTGGCTTTATTTTAGTAGGAATTTTCAAATGGTGCGCATGCACAAGGCTGGGCTTCTCCTCCAGTGACTATCACCTGCCCATGAAAACCCTTTGATCTTTCAACCTGTCACTCCTACCAAAAAAAGAAAAAAAGAAAAGAAAAGAAAAAACTCTGGGTGTGATATACTCTAAGACACTTGATTGCTTCATTAAGCACTGAATATTGATAAATGACCAGTTTCATAAGCAATTTGGTAATTTTTACAGTGATTAAGCCAGGTTTACACAGACCTGTTGTTTCTGGAATCTGCCCTCTCTCACTGTATATTTGGCCAGTAAGAGTGGTCTCTATCATTGTACACCTGTAGCTGAGAGACCACCCCTTGTAGCTACAGACTTGGAGCAGCTGGGTATTTTCACTGAGCCTGAGTCGTTTGGAGACTCACAAAATTATGCTGGCCACAACTCCCAGCCATATTAGTTGCTGAATTAATAGAATGCATGACTTTGTTGCTAATGAAGGGTCAGAAGTTCTGTCGCTGGTCTGTATTCTTTGCTGAGAGCTCCTCGCAAGCAAGTGGAAGCTCTTGTTTGTTTCTTCACCTATTGTAGATTCCAGTGTCCCTTCTCTGGTTCTTGGTTTCTCTTTTCCAGTTTGAAATCCATTTTCCTTGGAAAAGAACACTGAGGGAATAAATTAGCAGAGGGGCCTTCTTTCCTATTGTTTGTTGAGATGAGACCTCATTCTCATCCTGACCAATTCTCACTATTTCTGTTCCAATTTTTTTCCTAAAAATTGTCTCTAGATATCTTTCATAAGCTCCAGCTTATTCAAGCCTGCTAGACTCTCTGATATTTTTCTTACAGTTAATTCTCACAAGAGCCTTTTCTTTCTGAACAACAAACTCCCGTGAAGGTGTTGATAGCTGATAAGGGCTTAATGCAACAACTTTTTAGGACAGCATTTGCATTGTCGTAACTGCTTTTAATTCCCTAATCCAAGTGCATGATACAAGAATTTCAAGTATTTTTTCAACATATATTATTTTTAGAAAGAGTACACAGTGAGGGAGAGGGACAGAAGAAGAGAGAGAGAATCCTAAGCAGGGTCCACTCTCAGTGAAGAGCCCTGAGTGGGGCTCAATCCCACCACCCTGGGATAATGACCTGAGCCAAAATCAAGAGTCGGATGCTCAACCTTTGCAGAGACAAGGAGGAAAGGATGTTGGAGGAAGAGAGTATTTCCTTAAACCCCACTAACCACAGAACAAAAATTTTTAGTACTTACTTATACAGAAGTCCCTCATTCCTGTAAATAAGATGAGAAAAGTCAACAAAAGAAAATGTAACACACTTTTATCATTGAATACTTCAGACAGCTATGAAATGAAGGTAGGAGTAGCTTCCGTATGTCTTTGGAGACTTTTAAAATACAGTGAAACTGACTCGTCAGCCCTTTTCCTCTGATCTGATCTATTTAATTTGATTAAGTTTGAATGTAAGTATGTTTTGTGAAGCATTTAAAGCGGTGATTACAATTTAACCTGGAAAGTAATTAAGAAAATGCCAACTAAATGCAGGCATTCTAATGAACAATACACTACATTGGTTAGGAGGTTAGTGTCTAGAGTCAGATAAACCTAGATTCCTCACTCTGACTCTCAGGAGCTGAAGGTCCTTAGGCAAATCACATAACTTGAGGCCTAATTTCTGACTTTATTAGATAGGCATAATGATCATCGTCACTTGATATAGGGCTAGCATGAGAATTAATGAGATAAATTAAGTCAAATGCTGAGAACAGTTTCTAGATCATGGATCAGCGAATATTATTGTTGTGAGTGTGTATATTTTTAAGTGAAAAAACATGGCAAGACTCTTCAAGTTAGCTTTGGAGTTTTAGGGTTCCTGAAGGTTTCCATAGCTTTTCTGATCAACTAAAGGAAAATTAGCAAGTATTTCTATAGAAATTCTAGAATGCATTAGTCTATCCCTTCATTCATTTATGTTTTCCTACATTTTTAATCCATGTATTCACCCATTCAGCATGTATTAAACATATACTACATTAAAAGTCAAAAAACTACCAAAACTCAAACGGGAAGAAATAGAAAATTTGAACAGACCCATAACTAGTGAAGAAATAGAATCAGTTATTAAAAACCTCCCAGCAAATAAAAGCCCTGGACCAGATGGCTTTCCTGCGGAATTTTACCAGACATTTAAAACAGAGTTAATTCCTATCCTCCTCAAGCTGTTCCAAAAAATTGAAACGGAAGGAAAACTCCCGGACTCATTCTATGAAGCCAGCATCACTTTGATTCCCAAACCAGATAGAGACCCAGCGAAGAAAGAAAATTACAGGCCAATATCCCTGATGAATATGGATGCAAAAATTCTCAACAAGATACTAGCAAATCGAATCCAACAGCATATAAAGAGAATTATCCACCATGATCAAGTAGGATTCATCCCTGGGTTGCAGGGCTGGTTCAATATTCGCAAATCAATCAACGTGATACATCACATCAACAAAAGAAAAGATAAGAACCATATGATCCTGTCAATAGATGCAGAAAAAGCATTTGACAAAATACAGCATCCTTTCTTAATAAAAACTCTCGAGAAAGTCGGGATAGAAGGAACATACTTAAACATCATAAAAGCCATATATGAAAAGCCCACAGCTAATATCATCCTCAATGGGGAAAAATTGAAAGCCTTCCCCCTGAGATCAGGAACACGACAGGGATGTCCACTCTCGCCACTGCTATTTAACATAGTGCTGGAAGTCTTAGCATCAGCAATCAGACAACAAAACAAAATAAAAGGCATCAAGATTGGCAAGGAGGAAGTCAAACTTTCACTTTTTGCAGATGACATGATACTTTACATGGAAAACCCGACAGAATCCACCAAAAGCCTACTAGAACTGATTCATGATTTCAGCAAAGTTGCAGGATACAAAATCAATGTACAGAAATCGGTGGCATTTCTATACACCAACAATGAAGCAGCAGAAAGAGAAATAAAGAAGCTAATCCCTTTCACAATTGCACCAAAAACCATAAAATACTTAGGAATAAACCTAACCAAAGATGTGAAAGACCTCTACACTGAAAACTATAAAAAACTTATGAAGGAAATTGAGGAAGACACAAGGAAATGGAAAAACATCCCATGCTCATGGATTGGAAGAATAAATATCGTCAAAATGGCAATACTACCCAAAGCAATCTACACATTCAATGCAATCCCAATCAAAATTGCACCAGCATTCTTCTCAAAGCTAGAGCAAACAATCCTAAAATTTGTATGGAACCACAAAAGACCTCGAATAGCCAAAATAATACTGAAGAATAAAACCAAGGCGGGAGGCATCACAATCCCAGACTTTAACCTCTACTACAAAGCGGTGGTCATCAAGACTGTATGGTATTGGCACAAAAACAGACGCATAGACCAATGGAATAGAATAGAAAACTCAGAAATGGACCCGCAAGTATATGGCCAACTAATCTTTGACAAAGCGGGAAAATGTATCCAATGGAAAAAAGACAGCCTTTTTAACAAATGGTGCTGGGAGAATTGGACAGCAACATGCAAAAGAATGAAACTAGACCACTTTCTTACACCACTCACAAAAATAAATTCTAAATGGATAAAAGATCTGAATGTGAGGCAGGAAACCGTCAAAATCCTAGAGGAGAAAACAGGAAAAAGCCTCTTTGACCTAAGACGCACCAATTTCTTACTCGACATGTCTCCAAAGGCAAGAGAATTAAAAGCAAAGATGAACTATTGGGACCTCATCAAGATAAAAAGCTTCTGCACGGCAAAAGAAACAACAAACAAAACGAATAGGCAACCAACGGAATGGGAAAAGATCATCGCAAATGACATATCGGATAAAGGACTAATATCTAAAATTTATAAAGAACTTACCAAACTCCAAACCCGAAAAACAAACAACCCAGTGAAGAAATGGGCGGAAGATATGAATAGACACTTCTCCAAAGGGGACATTCAGATGGCCAACAGACACATGAAACGATGCTCAATGTCACTCAGCATCAGGGAAATACAAATCAAAACTACACTGAGATACCACCTCACACCAGTCAGAGTGGCTAAAATGAACAAATCAGGAAACTATAGATGCTGGCGAGGATGTGGAGAAGTAGGCACCCTCCTACACTGTTGGTGGGAATGCAAACTGGTGCAGCCACTCTGGAAAACGGTGTGGAGGTTCCTCAAAAAAATGAAAATAGAGCTACCCTATGACCCAGCAATAGCCCTGCTAGGAATCTACCCAAGAGACACAGGAATGCTGATGCATAGGAGCACGTGTACCCCAATGTTCATAGCAGCACTTTCGACAATAGCCAAATCATGGAAAGAGACCAAGTGCCCATCAACTGACGAATGGATAAAGAAGTTATGGTACTTATATACAATGGACTACTACGTGGCAATGAGAAAAAATGAAATCTGGCCATGTGTAGCAAGATGGATGGAACTGGAGGGTATTATGTTAAGTGAAATAAGTCAGTCAGAAAAAGACAGATACCATATGTTTCCACGAATAGGTGGACTTTGTGAAACTAAGCAAAAACCAGGGGGAGGGGAAGAGGGGAAAGAAAAAAAAGACACAGAGAGGGAGGGAGATAAAACATAAGAGACTCTCAAAGACTAAGAAAAAACTGAGGGTAAGGGGGATGAGGGAGGGGGGAGAGGGGGTGATGGGCATTAAAAAGGGCACATGTTGGGATGAGCACTGGGTGTTATATGTAAACCAATTTGAAAATAAACTATTATAACAAAAAAAAAAAAAAAGTCAAAAAACAGTGGCAAAGAAACATTTTTCCTGTCCCCAAAGAATTTAGTGCCTAGTAGAGTCATTGCAGAACAGGAAAGAGGCTAAGTGTAAAAGCCAAGTGTAAGAGAATATTTACCTCAACACATTTCATCTCTCCATAAACAAAATAAATCACTTTACACCCATTTGGAGAGATTCTGTAAGGGGATAAAAAAGAAAAAAGAATGGTTTTGGTGAGGACGTGGTAGAACAGGAACCCTCTGAGCATTACTGATGGGAATGTAAATGGTGCAATAATGAAAACATATGGAAGTTCCTCAAAAAATTAAAACAGAATTGCCATACGATCTAGCAATTCCATTTCTGGGTTTATACCCAAAGGAAGTGAAAGCATGGACTCAAATAGATATTTGTACACCATCTGTACATGCATTATTCACAAGAGCCAAAAGGTGGAAACAACCCAAACTCCACTGATGGATGAATGGATAGCCGGGATGGGGAAGACGCACACAAACACAGGAACATTATTCAGCTATAAAAAGGAATGAAATTCTGATATATGCTACAACATGGATGAAACTTGAAAATAATATGCCCAATAGTGAAATAAACCAGAGACAAAAGGACAAGTACCACATACTTCCAGGTACACAAGGTACCTAGTGCAGTCAAATTCAAAGAGCAGCACGTTATCAAAGGCTGAGAGAAAGGGAAATGGAAGTTGTTTTTTAATGGAGTCGAAGCGTTATAAAGTGTCAGTTTGGAGACAGGAAAAAGTTCTGAAGATGGATGAGGGTGATGATCACACAACAACAGAGTGAGCATATTTAATGCCACTGAACTATATACTTAAAAATGCTTAAAATGATAAATTCTGTTATGTGTATTTATAACAATAACCACACACACACACTCTGTGAATTCAACAACTAATATAGCTGAAAGTTGTGCCTACTTTTTATAGCTACAAGTGGTAACTAGGATAGTTTCCCCACTATCACGAAGGGAATTTTCACTGTCACCTGACTGGATGAACAACAGACCAATATTTGGAAACCCCTAACAGAGGCTACGTTTGCTTGTGAAGTTCTTTGTAAGCGGGGTAAAACATTTGCATGCCTTCCTCATCGTTGCCCCCTCCTCTGCCAAGACATATTGCTCTCCCACCTCACCAGAGAGGAACAATCGGGGCTAGTGAGAGATGCAGAAAACGTGGATTTTGCACACTGGACTAAATCAACCTCTGGGGTTTGACGAAGACATCGATGATATTCTGAAATATTAAATAAATGTTTCATACCACTGTAGGTTATGTTAAGTTATTGTTAAGTATTCAGATTTCATTTCTTTAAGACCATTTTGCAATGTTGATGTTTTAAAAATCTGGAGGCCACTTTCCCACTCTTGCACCATTATCTACAGCCGCAGACAGAACTGTAACCATGCATTTTCCCTATGTGATATTTGTATTCATCCAAACCAGGACAAGAGAGAAGTGTATCTTTTTTAGCCTGTTAGGTTTTCAATGACAGGAAATTACTATGTATTTTTTAAAAAAACCAATTTATTGTTTAACTCTAGAGGGCGAGTTTAAAGTATATTTTTCTCTGAAAAACAAATCACATTAGAAAATGAACCTTTCCGGGGCGCCTGGGTGGCTCAGTCGATTGAGCGTCCGACTTCGGCTCAGGTCATGATCTCACAGTTCGTGGGTTCGAGCCCCGCATCGGGCTCTGTGCTGACAGCTCAGAGCCTGGAGCCTGCTTCGGATTCTGTGTCTCCCTCTCTCTCTGCCCTTCCCCTGCTAACGCTCTGCTCTGTCTCTTTCTCTCAAAAATGAATAAACATGAAAAAAAATTAAAAAAAAAAGAAAGAAAATGAACCTTTTCCATGGGACAATATCAGACATAAAAAATAAGTTTAGAAAGATTTAATGAAATTCATATAAGGAAAAAGTAGTGATGTTTATTAAGGAAAACCTCAGGTGTTGTAGAGTACAGCTTTAACCTTTAGAGTCAATGTCTAGGGAAAGACTACGCATTCCTAAAGTTTACACTTTAATGCCACAGTAAGAGATAAAAATACAAGGTATGGCATGGTGTATCATATACTTTTTTAATAGTAAGAATGCCAAAAAGAGGATTAAATGTACACAATTGGTTTCTAGCATAAAATAATATAAGAAATTCTAATAGAGCACGTTTTAATGATATGGTTAATCACCCTTAGTAATTCATCGAGCAGATATATAATGGGCACCTTCCGCATGTCAGGCACTGTGAAGCATTTTGGCAAGCTGCAATGAGCAAAATCAAGGATGTTTCCTGCTCTCCTGGAGCTTACGGTCTGGTTGTCCACTTGACACGCCTCACTTATTTTTAATGTATGGACAGTTTCAAAGGTACGTTTATCTGGCCTCTTAGTTTCCATGTATCCAGACTAAACAATCATGATCAAATTTCTACCATCTATGAACTAACAAATATACAATCATTTACTTTCTGAGCTAAAGAAAAAAGTTACTAGATAACAACCAACATGAATTTCAGTAACGAGTGTTTTGAGGAATAGTCATATAACTCTCTCTTAATTTAAGCAAGACATTTATGGAATTAGGCTTTTCATGGGGAATAGAAATATGATTGGGAATGACAGAGATATAAACACATGATTAGAGAATATTCTATTGCTTTTTAAAAACTATTTAATTTTACTACTCTAAATTATTTGTTATAAAAAGCTTCAGGCTAGGATGATGGATAATTGAAAACTTGGAAAAGAAATGAATCCACTTAAATGTATTTCCCGAACTCAGTATCTTTAGATTAAACAACCATACACAGATTTTCAAAATTTGCCCAAGGAGCAAATCATAATATGGATGTCATTTTATTAAGTAAAATTGGGTGCACAGACTATAATTAAATTCAAAGATAATATCAAGCATTTAATATAAAATAAAGGATTATTACAGAAACTGCTAATTATCTTCCAATATTAATTTTCTCCCTCTTGCATGGATATAGACATTTAGCTGGGCACTTGGTTACCCAATCTCCCTTACACGTGAACATGTAAGTTTCAGCCACTGATGTGTTTCATACATAATATGGACTTCCGAGAGTCGCCTAATAGAAAGAGTCCAGCCCCTCTTGTTCTCTTTGCTTTTGCCTAAAAATTGGATATCCAGAGCTTAAACTATCATTTAGAACCATAAGGCAAATACTAACTGTTGAAAATAGTAAGGCCAAAAGACAGAAGAAGCCTGGCTTTCTGACTCCATGAAGCACTGCAGCAGCCTTAAGAGTATACCTTTTATCTTCTTTTATGGAAAAAAGAAATACATCTCTATCTTGTTAATCACAGTCTCTGTTACTCAGAGCTGAACCTAATCCAAACTAATACCATATTTGGTACTATATTTAAAAACAACGTGCTCTGCAAGACAGAATGTAATTTTATAGACTTGCCTATAGTAGACACCAGGCCCGGAAGCCTGGGCTATTACAGTCTTGGGAAGCTGGAACCTTTGCTATTTGTAGCAAAATATTTGGTCATATTGTCAACTGCTATTCCTTAGAAGGCAAAGCAGATGCCAGCTGAGACTTTCAGTATTAGAAGAAATAATAGGAAATACTTAGATGCGGATATGCTTTGGCTCCTTGTTGCTGTGTTCAGCAGTCTTCAAGAGAGAAATGAACTCAGTCCAGGACCAGCCAGCCTGAAGGTTGAGATAAAAGTAAACACTTCAAAATGGCAGGTGCTCTCTGCTTACATTGGCGATCCGAAGGGAGTATCCCCAATTTATAAGCTTGAAACAAAGACAAAAACAAAAATAACCAAGAAAACTGTATCCTAAGGTACAATAAATAGAAGCTACAGCTGCCGGGAGGGATCCTTAGAAGGGAGTAAAGCTATGGTCCAAAATCTTTTATTACCCTCAGGTAAGATTTAAGCTGGGGGGGAAAAAAGAGAGAGAGAGAGACAGAGAGACAGAGAGGAAAAGAAAAGGTGCAAGAAATAGGCTTCTAATTGATTAGGACATTTTATATTAGAATTTAATCCACATTTGATGCAAATATATGATGTCCAGCAGAACTCTGTCATGTACTACACGACTATGGATAATAAACAAATAAAAATAAGACAACAACAAAACAACGAAAGTTGTTTACCAGACAGTGGGAAACAGTTTTATGGCAATTATCAGATTCAGGCTATGGTCACCCAATCAAAGGTGATTTTTTTCTCAAAACCTCAAGGCTGAAAGGAGGCACTGAGCTGAGAGGGTGGGGAGATTTGGAAAAGGAGAGATCGGCAAATTCTCTTGAAGTGAGCTCGGAGTGACACACCTCCACTGGGAAGCGGCAGAACACACAGACTCCAGGGTGGAGTCATCAGGCTTGAAGCTGTATCAAGAACAGATATTTAGAGGTGGTTTCTTGCACAGAGAACCACCTTAAAGAAATGGATGAGAAGACCACGGGTTTCTGAGGGATTATGTGGCCAAGGACACCACACGCGTGCCCTGCAACAATCCGTGCCCACTCAATGAGTCAAGCAGTCTCTAGGAGTCCATGTCTATACGAACGCACGAAAGCTTGGAGCCCAAAGAAGGGCACGATCCGAATGCCCTCTTCAGATACGGCCATCCAGAATAACGGCCAAGGAGGGGTCTCTCTGAGAGTGAAGCCAGGGTCACAGACGGCCTCCTAGCTCTTCCTGACTAACAAGATTTGAAAATCACTATGGACCAGTAAAACCTATGTTTCTTTTTTTTTTTTAATTTTTTTAACGTTTATTTATTTTTGAGAGACATAGAGACAGAGTATGAGCAGGGGAAGGGCAGAGGAAGAGGGAAGACACAGAATCTGAAGCAGGCTCGAGGCTCTGAGCTGTCAGCATGGAGCCCGATGCAGGGCTTGATCTCACAGACCGTGAGATCATGACCTGAGGCGAAGTTGGCCGCTTAACCAACCCAGCCACCCGGGTGCCCCAAAAGCTATGTTTCTTATACCTTTATTTTCCAAGGGAGAAGTGGAGATGGCAGTTCTCAGGTCTTTATACCTCATTAGACCAGAAGGGATCAAAGGCTGCCCTGATGTGGAGGTCTACACCCCATTCGGAGATGTGGATTTGAGCTGGATGCAATGACGAATGAGATTCTGGATTGGTCTCACTTGAAGAAACATAAAAATGTTGTATGTATGGGAAGAAGGATGAAAACGGCTATTCTGTATACTGATATAGTACACACTGCCAGTTCTTCCCACTCTCTGTTTTTAAAAGTGTGACTGACGACAAATTCTGATATTTTCATGCAGTAAGAAACCCTCTTTTTACGAAACTTACCCACATTTGTGGCCATTCTATTCCAGAAAGCAAACTCTAACGCTAGGCAAAAACAAACTTCTGTTAAATAAAAATATGCATTAGCAACTTTAAACACAATGTATAATTAAATACAAATGTTATGTTAAAAGATTTTTATTTTACCCACTTGCACTTTTAAAAATAAATCCTGACAACTTTTATTATCTCTCTCCCATTCCCTTAGCCTGATGTTTCTTGTTTCGTGTTTAGGTGGTTAACTCAGGTCACATTCTTCTATGAATCCTGTGAAAGTTCTTCCTTTTGAAATTCAGTTATGTTTAAAACTGCTTTGTTTTTACAAATAAATATCACTAAGATCCACTTTGTTCATCCTACTATTTTCTCTACCACCTTATGAAAGAATTTTTTTAACTTTAGAAATTGTTCCTATCTAGATAAAACACACACACACACACACACACACACACACACACACACACACACACACACACACCTGTTTCCTTTCGGTTTTTTTCTTTGTATTTCTAACTTTCCACTTACCGATGTTAGCCTCACCTCGTTACTCAGTCTTTTATTATTTTCTCAAGTCTCATATTATTTTCTCTTTCTAATCCTTGCCTCCATTTATGGAATCTAGGATTTTCATGGTTGAGATACAAGGAATAGCTTGTTTACTTCCTGCATTCGGATCACCAAATCTTTACTTAAATTAGTTTTCCTTTAAGTGTGGAGAGAAAACTATGGGCACTGAGATCACTCAGGAAAGATTTTAGCAGGCCCGCAAAACAGAATTACCATAAGACTTGGCAATTTCACTCCAGTTATATACTCAAGAATAAGAAAGAACCTTGTACACAAGGATTCATAGCAGCCTTATTCATAATAGCCAAAGAGTGGAAACAATCCAAGGTCCATTGACTGATGAATGGATTGAAAAACGTGGTATCCTCATACAATGGAATAGTATCCACACATAAGTAGGAACAAAGTGGTGATGTATGCTAAAATTGAATAACCCTCAAAAACATCACACTACATGAAAGAAGCCAATCATGAAAGACAACCTCATATATGATTCCATTTACATGAAATGCCTAGAATTGGCAAATCTATAGACAGAAATACTGGTTGCCTAGGGCTGGGGGTACCCTAGGAGAATACAGAGTCGCTCCTAATGAGTTTGAGGTTTCTGCTCAGGGTCATGAAAATGACCAAAAAATTTGACAGTGGTTCCGGTTATGTAACTCTGAGAAATACATAAAAAAACCCCACTAAATTGTGCACTTTACATGGTGAATTTTATGGCATGTGAATTTTTTCTCAACAAAGTAGTTAGAAAAATAAAAGAGATTCATCAAAATGCTTCATTAAAATGCACATTTCTGGACCCAACCTCAAAGCTACTGAACCAACTTCTACTAAGGATGCAGTATAACACTGCTTTAAAAAAGGCAAAACAAACAAAGAAAAAAGCCCAAAACACCCTAGAAGACTCTTGTACATAATAAGGTGGGCAAACAAAATAAACAGTGATAGACCAGGACAATCACAGGCCACTGGCTTCCATTTTGGCTTTCTTCCTGCACATGTAGTAGAATCATTATTTGCATTTTCAACAGTTTTTAAAAAGAAGTACCCTGCAACCATCTCCTCTGTTTGTTTGGCCATAGGGAATCATTTCTGTAAATGGAAATACCAACTATATTGTGAAAAACAAACACGCTTTCCTCTGGTTTGTAAAGGAATACTATGAAAGAACTTCCTAGTATTATCTTTTGTTTTCACTTATGCTTGTTGTGGCCAAGGAGGGATGTTTGTCACATCTCCCTTCCTGTCTGAGGATCAGTGTGGGCTGGTATAATTAGAGTCCAGAGATGCCCTTTTGCTGAGGCCACGCCCCCTTCCCCCCAGACTGCCACTAGTCACTTTGGCAAGAGGACCAAGGTCCAGCCATTTTTGTTTGATGACAGATGCTAATAGGCAATTTTGCAAGGGACCATGGCCAACACTATCAGCATCTGGGGGCTCTTGCTACTCAATCCCCCTTCGCCTCTCTCCCTCCTCAGGTGTCAGACCTTCTCTTCTTCTTTAACCCTCGTATCCGTCTGCGGCATTTTGTCTGGTTAAGTCTTTCAAATGGATAACTCCATCTTAACCTCTGCTTCTCAGAGTACCGAAAAGACAAATTACTTGTGAAAAAATATATATACAAGTTTATTCTTTTTGTTTTTTTGTGTTTTGATAAAACAGTATAAAATCAATGATTAAGATAATGTGTAGAAACATTTACGATCCTCAAGTAATAACTTGACACATATCACATATTTGCACCAGAATGAGTCATCACAGTTTTAAAATTTAGCTTTTTTTTTCAACTTAAGAGTATTTTAGATAAGGAAAATAATTTCTCAAAAATACACATAGAAAAATCGTATTTGATTTACTATCTGTAGAGCTATCTGTATTATTTCCACAGTGAGAACATTATGTTAAGTCTACTGATTTTAATGTAGCAAAATTAATATAAGAAGAAAAGAAAGCAGAAGGTACCAGTTATAAACAGCCACAGGGTTAAGACAATTCTCACGAGTCAAAGAGTTTATAATTCCATGATTTTTCTTCTTTGAAAAACTACTTACAATTCTGACTTAAATCTGAATATTCCCAGTGCAAGCCATTCGCAGAGCCAGAAAAAAGCGAAGGCGTACAGAACATCACAATAACTCTAATTAGACCGAATCCTAGCTCTAAATAAACTTTCCTTCTAGGAGACAGGTAAAGGTCCTTGGAATTTTGGGCTATATAGTGAATACTTTCTTACCTCCTACAGGGAAACGGTTTCTGACGAAGTTAATATATTCGATTTCATTGTGCAATTCCCTTCCTCTTCTCTCCTCCTTTCTTTTATGCATATAATTAGGAAACAAACTAAAACGACCAAAAGTACTTTGGGAATTAGATTGAAAAAGAAATGTGTCTCTCCTTATTAATGTTCTCATGATGGAAAGAGATGCTTAGAAATGTATTTTTAAAGTGGGGGGATGAATAGAATAGAAAATAGTGCATAGAATAGCAAATCGTGATCTAAAGGCTTACATAGGTAAGGACTTGTTTTGGTACAATCACGCCCTTTTTAATAAATTAACAATTGAGAAAGTTTCTAGGTTAACTCACTACAGTTAAGGATGGGTCAAGTCTCTAATGTTGAAAAGGAGAAAAATTATATAAAGCTTTATGTAATATGATAATTTATAATATTGAACCAGGATGAGACAGTAAAAGCACAAAAGGATGAAAAATATATAAATGCATATTTATTATATAAAATTAATTCATGGGTTTGGAAGCAATTAAAGAAAAATGAATTCCAATTATTATGTAATGTTAGTCACTCCAAACCAAATAAAATATTAACAATTGACAGGAATCTCAGAAGTTCTAAGTTGTGATTTCCTCATTTCTCATTCTGAAAATTAATAAATTCTTAGTTGATCATAAAAAGTTGACTCCTGCTATTTATAATACTGAATTCATATTTCAAAGAGACGCAGATTACACAAAAGATGGGGAACTCAAATATGCCAATAATAATAAATAATGTTCAACACTATGTAAATGTAGATGATAGCTTTCATTTTATTTGTAAAAAGACAATGAATAGCTTGCCTGCTAACCCTCTCCAGTGTCAGTGTAGTTGGGCCATGGATGGGACAAAGAGCAGAAGATTATGGCTAGATCATACTTTCAAGCTGGAAGTACACCCTCTAAGAGACTATACATGAACTAATATTTTTGAAGGCCATTTATTGTATAGCAGTGGCTTAGCCTTGAGTCAGTGATCTCCACTGGTCTATTTCTGAGCAGTGCTGTGCTCCCTCCAATAAGAGACTGAATTTTAGTTTACAAGAACTGATTTTATTTTACTTTTAATGGTCATCCACTTCTGAGAGAGAGAGAGAAAGACAGACTCTGAGTGGAGAGAAGCAGAGAGAGAGACACACACACACAGAATCCAAAGCAGGCTCCAGGCTCTGAGCTGTTAGCAGAGAGCCCGACGTGGGGCTTGAACCCATGGACTGCAAGACCATGACCTGAGCCGAAGTCAGATGTTTAACTGACTGAGCCCCCCAGGCGCCCCACAAGAGCTGATTTTAAATCAATAGATTCTTGACTCTTGTTAAATCCGCAGGTGATACACCAAAAGGAGCATCTGGCGAAGACCTGAGAGATTTGGGAACTGATTGAGATCCCATCCAGGCAAAGCAGGAGAAAGAGGATGCAGGTAGACGTGAAAGTGAGGGGGTAGGTCATGGCTGATTTTGGGGGAGGGATGACAGGTCCCTGCAGGGACGAACACCTTCAGGACTTTATGATGCACTAATGCTTAGGGAAACATTGCCAAGGGGACCCCATGGGGTAGAAGGGGAAGGAGGACCGAGGTGTGGAACGGGCTTTCTGTCAGGCAGACTGGTGTTATCCTGACTCTTCTGTGTATGTGTATCTCACCTGTGGGCAGGTCCCATTGGCTGGACCACCAAGGATGGATCCAGAATTTTCCTTTCCCATCCCCTCCACTGCTACCACCCAGGGTCTATCTTCCTTTATCTGGATCATTGCAATAGTCTCCACTGTGCTCCCTCATTTGATTACGCTATTTTCTGAAGACAGCACTCAGAGCTGTTTTCTAAATGTAAGTTAGATTACGACACTCCCCTGGTCCAATCCTCACATGCCTTCCAGTTTCACTGAGAGTAAAAGACCCCTCGCAACCCGGCCTCTGAGGGCTCACATTCCTAAAGCGATGCTGGCTCCCTTCCTCATGCACTCCACACCCCCGCCACCTGGACACATACTTGCACTTACTTTTCTCTCCACCAGGGACACTCTTCTCCCATATCTCCTCACCCCCTGGAGCTCTCTGTCCTGTTGCCAGCTTCTCAACTGGGGCTTCCTCTGGTCAACATATGTTAAGTGATAATACTCAACACTCCTCCCCTAAGCACTCCTCATCCCTCCCCTCATTCCTTGTCTCCAAAATATACTCATTTTACCAATTTGTTATCTTGACTGGAATGTAACCTTTCAGAGCATGAATTTTTTCTAACTTGTTCACATGGATAATGATGCCAGGTTTTAGTAAATATTCACTAAGCAAAATTATTTAAGTCCTGACTCTACTACTTGCTAGTGGTACACTTAGACCAATACAAACAAACAAACAAACAAACAAAAAACACTCACAAAAAACAAAAAACACAAAAACTGTATTTGATCTAATACAAATTATTTCATCTTCAAGACCCTGAAGAGTTATAACTGCCAAATATGATAATGGAATACCGAATATGATAATGGCGAGTCTATACGAGGACAATCCGTATCCCTGACCTAAATTTTTTTAGATGTGGGGCATATGGCAGAAGCTGACAACTTATGTGGAGATGAAAAGTCCTCCAGTCCCTTGTGCATATAACCAGTAACTGTACACATAAGGCACCACTAATTAATGTATTCAGTGAATAAACAGACACGGAGAACCTATTCTGTGCCATTTTGTCTAAATATTTCACCAAGTATTTGGTGATGGCTGCACTCCTGTATACATTTACTAAAACTCACTGAATCGTACAGTTGAAATAGGTAGATTTCAGCATTTATACATTTTATGTCAGTTAATGTATTGAAAAGAGAGGGAATAAAAGAGGTTACATTAGAAAGTATAAAATTAAACAAAGTAGAAAAATAAGCATGTAGAAGACTTGGAAATTATAACTGGAAAACTGTGAAAGCAGTTTCTGGTATTCCCTCATCTGTTCATTAAACCAGATGCCTGATTATAATTTTATTTGATGTCTTGAATCCAGGATATATAAATCCCTGTGATGGGTAATTTTATGTGTCAACTTGGATAGGCTCGAATACCCAGTTATTCAATCAAACACGACTCTAGGTGTTGCTGTGGAGGTATTCTGCAAATGTGGTTAATGTCTATGATCAACCAGCTTTAAGTAAAGGTAACTATCTTTGATAATGTGAGCCTCATCCAACTGGTTGAAAAGTATTAAGTGCAAAACAGAGGTTTCCCTAGATGGAGCTCAGAGGAGCTATAAAATTAGTAAGAGAATCATGCAAATAATATAAGATGAGAACTTCATAAAGGTGAGACACATGTTGCTGCGAGAGCAAAAACTGTAAATCCCACAAGGATGCAGATGGGGTCTTCTTTCTGGTCATGGCATACGGCCGGGATCTAGTATAATACATGGGTTCTGTCAGGGGCTCCGTAATCTCTTTGGATATAAATGAATGAGCTTAGATCCCAGTTCTATCACAGAAAAGACAAAAGAAACCATCGAAGTATGTTTGAAAGGAAAAGTCCTTGAAAGCAGCCACCCCTTTCCAGTAGGATTGGCTCTGGAACTTTCTTACCACTTCTCTCGTCAACCCACAGCTCCTTTTCCTTCCTAATGAAAGCGACAGGATAATACTACTAATAAAAAAATGCCAACTCTGAGAAAATTTAGAAATATACAAATCCTTCTATTCTCTTATGACCATGGGCTCTGGCCTGTATCAAAAAGCCTATTACCAGGTAAACAGTCAATAAATAAATTTACTTTGACTATTAAAATTAACGAAGTGTTATCGGAAGCAATTCCAGTTGGGCGGTAGAGAAAAAAAAATTACAGCAACCAAAATAACTGCTGCTGAGGAAACTTCCCAAATGAATAATCCCTTTCTTTTTCTGTTTATTCCCAAGAAAGAATAAGGCAAAAGAATTTTTGGTGCTTAAACATCTGATCACGAGTGTTACAGAGGAGAACTAAGACGTTCTTTGGGATTAGCGAGGTGCAGGCGTGGAGAGATAAAGCTCCACGCTGGTAGGAAACAGCGGTAAAGAATAGAAGCTACATGACCGGAGCTTTACTTCAAAAGGAACAAAGTGTGTACATGTTTAGGAGCCTGTAATTGAGTGCATGAGGCCAGCAAGCCTTTATTTAAGGCTGTCACTCGTAGAAAAACATTTTTTTTTTTAAACCAAGGAGGAAGGAATGTTTTGATTAGTGGAGAAGTTGGTCAGAAACTTTAGATGAGCATGTGGTCTGAAGTCTCAAATCTTCCTTGGAAGGGGCTGTCCTTGAGTGAGTTAAATAAAGACTCCAGATGGATTGGAAAGGGAGTCAGCATTTAGCATCTCCTGGAGACAGGCCCTGGGTTTAACAGGTTAATCTACGGCCTTCCAATGGATGAAGGAGTAAGATAAATTATTAAAATGATCTTTCGAGTAAGTGAAACCACAATCCCAAACCAGATGTGTGTTTCAAAGCTCATATTTTAGAACTTTCTACTACACTAATATTTAAGATGTTTTCATTATGATGTCTACAACTAATTTTAAATTTTTCATCAGAGACGATAGGAAGGGGTGTGTGTGTGTGTGTGTGTGTGTGTGTGTGTGTGTTAGCTAGCATTCTAATCTGAAAGCCACATGCCAGAGGCAGTCATGAGCACTCTGTCAGAAACACTGCAGCCATTCCAGAGATGGCTACTTCAGGATTTCTCCTACCTGTTCCTCTAATCGACTTACTAAATGCCAAATTGGGTTTTCTTTGGTGAAATTAGTGCTTTGTTAATCAGTATAAATGTTAGATAAACATTAGGAAAGATATCTCAGTGGTGAAATTAACGATATTAAGTTTACGAAGCTTGACAAACCATCTTTTATAGACACCTATAGCCTGTGTGAAGACAGCATAAGACAAGTGTGCCTGTGACCTGAAGCCTTGGAGATGGTTCTGGAGTGTGGATCATTTAATGATCCTATGCCAGCCATCAATCTAGGGGACTTTCTATTGCTTGGCACTGGCTGGGTGTAGCTGAATCCTGCTTCTAAAATACTGCTAAAGCTGCCCAAAGAGACCATTTTATTCAAGGTATAGCAAGTCAGAGACCTAGGACTTCACTGAACTTACAGAAGAGTTTGTATTAACTGCATTGTTCCAGCTTGCTAATAAAAATGTTCATTTAATACATGTCTGTATGGGCACCAGACTGTGGGCTGTGATTTCCTTTTACTGTTCCACAGTTGGCTAAACTATCGAGAGTTGCTAATTCCCACTCATCTTACTTTTCAGTGACCGATGCTGTCTTTTAGAAGAATTTGAAGGATGTGCATGTGAATTAGCTAAGGTTGATCTGTAATTCTGTTCCTCAAGATCATTTGTGTCAGAAAAAGTCGAAGCTTAGAATTCTTTTCCTGCGCCCGGCATTCTGTATTGAGTTCTAGGAGAGGGGGCCAAGAATTCTGAAATGTAACAAGTTCCTCTGGTGATTCTCATATACTCCAAGGATTAGGCTAATGAAGATATAACCAAAGATGCGTCCGGATCGTTTGCTAACAGCATGTCCCAATGGCAGACCAAAGACCCAAGAGGGAGAAATATGCTCCTGACCACTGGGTTCGAAAACTAAAGTCTGTAAAGCAATAGTAAACAGCACGCTATAAAGCCCTCATATCTCATAAACTTTGTACCTGAAATTTGTTGGTTACAGCTCTTAGGCTACCATCTAGATGAAAAGAAATCAAAACTCTGTTCTGACCTTAGGCATTCAACAAGCTTATCCATGGTCAAAGATATTCCACTGTTATTTGGACGGGTAGGATTATCAACAGCTTTCCAAGTGACTACTGTGATCCATTTTCTAGGACAGCAATGAAAACTGTTGGCCAAAAGCCTATCATATTAAATACATTTTTGTAGGAAAACCAGTTGGACTTTTGGGTTGCTTTTTCCTCACATCATAAGCCCCAGTTTATTCCCTCATAAAACATGTCTGACTTTCAGCCACTCATCAAGTATTTATTGAGAGCCTTTTTAAAAAGATGTAGTTTTAACTTCTAAGGAACACAATGGAAGATTCAAGATAGAGAGCTCTAGCTCAGGTCTTTTGTCTCTGAGTTGTCACTCATCGTCGTATCATGACATATAGGGAAAAACACCCTGCTACAGGAGTCGAGGTCTGGCGTTCCCTTGCTGACCACAAACACAGCGGCAGCTCAGTAAAGCTCTGTGGGCTTCTATTTCTTCTTTTATTTTCTTATTTTTAAATGTTTATTATTTTTGAGAAAGAAAGAGACAGAGCATGAGCAGGGGATGGGGAGACAGTGAGGGAAACACAAAATCCGAAGCAGGCTCCAGGCTCTGAGCTGTCAGCACGGAGCCCCAGGCGGGGCTCAAACTCATGAACCGTGAGATCAGGACACAAGCCAAAGCCGGATACTTAACCTACTGAGCTACCCAGGTGCCCCTTCTATTTCCTTGCAGGAAACTGCTTGCCTTGCTTTTTTTTTTTTTTTTTTTTTTCCTGAATTTACTAATTCATTCATATTTATTGGTCATCTATATGTCAGGAATTTTTCTAAGACCTTAGAGGATACAGCGAGGAACGAGATACACAAGATATCTGTATCTCAAATAGGTTTATTCTAATAATTAGAAGAAATATATAAGTATAGTGATATAAAAGCATTTAAATAAACATGAATATTGATAAATATATTTCTAGAGGCAGATATATGTACACATGTGTTTTTTAAAGTTTAACAAAGCCTTTTCTAAGAATGCAATGTATTTTTTAGACCTCATACTGCGCGATTTAGGATGAAGAAGACAATAATGCAGTGAAAGATACACTGATTTAAACAACACACATAACACTTTAATAAAAAAGATGTTCCCATATCTCATTAATGATTAAAAAAATCTTTCAGAATACATTTTTCAAATTAAAAAAATATTCTCAGGTCCAGGCTATGACACTGTTTCCCACATATTAGAATTTATTGTTTTAAGAGAATCTTCTTTCTTACTAATTTTTCATTGCTTAAGAACCAAGACATGTGTGGTAAGATGGCTTTCCTAGAAGGCAGCCTGTGGTCAGCAGCCTGTAAGATGTTCTCATTACACGTCTCCTCATGGAACGCCTACCTTCAAGTGTGGGCTGGACCGAATGATTCACTTCTAACAAACTGTGTATAACAGAAGTGATGGGCTGTCACTTCCAAGACTAGCTTATAAAAATCTTCAGCTTCCAACTTGCTTACTGACTTTCCCCTCCTCTCTGCTCCTTTCCCCTGCTCTCCTCTCACAGACTAATCACGTAGGGGAGAGGTGGCTCGAGGTACAAAATCAGAGGCACATAGAGGAGAACCGAGGTGCCCCAGACGGCAACCGGCACCGACTGTCAACCTAGTGAGTCACCTTCTTGGCAATATACTCTCTAATCCAGTCAGGGCTTCCAAAAGATGCAGTCACAGGCAAGTGCTTCGGTATAATAACCTCATGAGAGACTTTGAGTCAAAATCAGCCAGCTACACTATTCCCGAATTCGCAATCCAGAATAACTGTGAGACAACATGGTTTTAAGCCACTAAGGTTTGGCATAATTAATTACACAGCAATCAGTAACTAATACATAACCTAAGGACCTGACTCCTGAAGATGGTATTATGAGAATGAATGGATTCAGAATCTTACGCTTTAGAGTTTGAATATTTGAATTAAACTAGAAGAATATGGTGACATCATGACATCATATGAATACGTTTATCATGAAGAGGCATAAATTTGCCATTCCCATTTTAGCTCACGGAATAAGAGTTTGGTCTTTTTCCTGAGACCTGCTGAGTCTACTGAATCAAATATAAATACTTCATAATCAAACTTCACTGAAATTCTAACAATGTATTAGTTCACCGACAAAAAATGGCGGTCTTACCTCCGAAAAAGTACTTCTCGCCAGTTTTAACTTGAAGAGGACTGTTAGTTCGAACGGCTGAAGCCTCATCTCCATCGATGGTGAGAATAGCAAAATTTTCCTTAGCTAGGAAACGAACCTCATGCCATTGTCCATCATTCAAGCCAGAACCTGTTAAGAAGAAAAGACAATTTATTTTCTAAAGATGGTACAGTTTGAAACAATCTTCGATAGCAACGAGGTCAGAACTTTATAGGTAAAAATTAACATATTTTCATCTAGAAAAACCTGTTCTACTTGCAACTGATATCATGCTTCTTTAATATTGTAAGTGATTCCATCCTCCATTGGAAAGAGAAGGCATAACAGAACCCAGTCAATAGGAAAATAATTATTCATGTGCCTTTGGTAGAGCTGGGAAAGTAAATGGAGTGAAAATGGAGTTTGGGAGGTGATAATGAACTATTTTAATTTAATTAGTTATTTTATGATTAGGTTTACTAGAAGCCACTCTCAGGTAAGAAAATGGGTTTATACTTTTATCTAATGTCTCTTTCTAGTTTTAAGAACTTTTTTAATACTATTATTTTCTCTCAATAACCACATCTGACAAGTATACATAGTTTATAGACATTAAGGACAAAAAAAAAATACGTGAATGTGTACTAATTAACCACTAATAAAGATGGGAAACAATACCAGGATTGTCTGGTCATTTATAAATAAAGTATCTTTATAATTAATTAGGTTATATTTCAACAACAACAACAACAACAAAACCAAGAAAAATAAATCAACAGCTCCAACCCTAACACTGTTGGTTAGCACAAGGACCTTTGGAAATAAACATTCTTTTACGCTCTCTATTAGACAGACAATGACTTAAAGTTTTGTTTTGTTTTGTTTTAGTTTGTGATCATTTTACAAAGAATAATTAGAAAATTAAGGAGTAGACAAAGGAGATCAGCAACTGAACATAAGCATATGGAAAGAACTTAAGAAACACTCAGAGAGAGAGAAAGAAGTCTAAGAGGGTCAGCGTGGCTTTTTTCAACCTCTAAAGGTCTCGGCTATGGCAAAGGTAAGGGTTTTATTCCAGTCTGCCACAGATAGAATAATTTAGAATCCACAGGAAGAAGCTACTTGAAGATACACTTCAGATTCACAAAAGAAAGAGAAGCCTAGTAGGTACAAGTATCTAAGAATGAAATGAAGCCTATTGTTGATAGGGATTGCACTGAATATGTAGATTGACATTTTAACAATATTTGTTCTTCCTATCCAGGAGCATGGAACGTTTTTCCATTTTTTATTTGTGTCTTCTTCAATTTCTTTCACAAGCTTTCTATAGCTTTCAGTGTATAGATTTTTCACCTCTTTGGTTAGATTTATTCCTAGGAATTTTATGGTTTTCCTTGATTTCTCTTTCGGTTGCTTCATTGTTGGTGTATGGGAACACAACAGATTTCTGTGCATTGATTTTATATCCTTCCACTTTGCTGAATTCCTGGATCAGTTTTTTGGTGGAATATTTTGGGTTTTCCATATAGAATATCATACCATCTGCGAAGAGTGAAAGTATAACCTCCTCCTGGCTGATTTGGATGGCTTTTATTTCTTTGTGTTGTCTGAGTGCTGAGGCTAAGACTTCTAATACTATGTTGAATAATAGTGGAGAGAGTGGACATCCCTGTCTTGTTCCTGACCTTAGGAGGAAAATTCTCAGTTTTTCCCCATTGAGGATGATCTTGGCATTGCGTCTTTTTGTCCATCGATGGATAAATGGATAAAGACTATGTAGTATACATATACAATGGAGTATTACTTGGCAATCAAAAAGAATGAAATCTTGCCATTTGCAATTACCTGGATGGAACTAGAGGGTATTATGCTAAGTGAAATTAGTCAGTCAGAGAAAGACAAATATCATATGACTTCACTCATATGAGGACTTTAACATACAAAACAGATGAACATAAGGGAAGGGAAGCAAAAGTAATATAAAAATAGGGAGGCAGACAAAACATAAGAGACTCTTAAATATGGAGAACAAACAGAAGGTTACTAGAGTGGGGGTGGAAGGGGGGGTGGGCTAAATGGGTAAGGGGCATTAAGGAATCTGCCCCTGAAACCATTGTTGCACTATAATGCTAACTAATTTGGATGTAAAATAAGAAAATAAATTATATAAAAATTAAAAAAAAAAAAAAAAAGAATGACATGAGAGCAAGTCAATGAGCACAGATGACGACTCCAAGGCTCTGACCAGAGGGTTGCAAATTGGATTATGGGCCATATCTGGCCGGCTGCCTTCTGTTTTTGTGGGGTCTTAGAGCTAAAATTAGCTCTCAAAACTTTAAGTAGGTGAAAATGCATGAAAAGAATAAGAATAAATTACATGCGAAAATGATATAAAATTGACATTTAGTGCCCACATACAGTTTTGTGGTAGTACAGCCAAGCTAATTTGTTTACATGCTGTCTTGCTCTACAAAGACAGAGTCGAATGGCTGCTACAGAGACTTGTTAATCACTCACAAAGCCTAAACTATTTACTGTGCGGCCCTTTGCAGAAAAAGCATAAACTAGCAGTTGGCTTATACCGTTAAACAGAAATCCTGTTTTAATGAAAAAAAAATTAAAGTCTGTTGGAGCTTGTAAGATGGTCACATACATGTAACATTTATTGGTGTTATACTGGTAAATATCATGACAAATACCCACGCCTCAGTTATTTCTTTTTAGCAACAAAAAAAAATTTAATGCTTATTTATTTATTTGAGAGGGAGAGAAATAGAGAGTGAGCAGGGGAGGGACAGAGAGAGAAGGAGACACAGAATCTGAAGCAGGCTCTAGGCTCTGAGCTCTCAGCACAGAGCCCAACACAGGGCTTGAACTCACAGACTGCGAGATCATGACCTGAGCCAAAGTCGGAGGCTTAACTGACTGAGCCACTCAGGCGCCCCCTTAGGATTTTTAAATTTTAATTTAGTAATACATATTGAGCTCATTTTATTTCAATGTCAGAAAAGAGAAAATCTTGGCTCTAAAGTAATTAATACTGAATAACTTCCAAGTTATGAAATGCATAATACATACATATATATATACATATTTTTGTAATATGAAATTACTATGTAAATGTAAAGTCTTATTCAAAAATTAAAATCAGTTGGCTGTCACACAAGTAGTAGTGTTTACTGAAATATTTCCTTCTCAAGCAGGTTCACTCAGGGTTCTCCCACAGAACAGACGTACAGAACACTGTATCTTCACTATAACATGTTTCTTTAGAGTACAAAACTGGGCTCGTGGCTGATTAACCATAGAAGTTCATGGTTTTGATTCTGGCTTGTGTTTTTGCCTGTATAATGTGACGAACTCTGCTTTGAGACACAATTTTGGAGCACGGATCTCAAGGACATCAATGCTACAAATGTTCAGTCTCAAAGTTTAATTCTCAATAATCACACATTCGTAAAGAGTCACTTATAAAACACCATTAGCTGACAGAGCTTTCTGTTCTAAACCGCAGACCAGACTGCCTTTCTAAAAATTCCTGTGAACATTTCTTCATCATACAATTAATTTACAAACGAGTATCGTCAACTTAATTGTTCACAGCAAAAAGGTCTATTCTTCCAATCAGATAAAAATTAAAAGGTTATTTTCTTCAAGAAACTTAATTACTGGAGAAATTAAAACTTAGATAAAAACAGCCTGTTGATAGCAGCCACTGGTGCGTTTGAGCTTCCACTGTGATTTCTATTCATTTCAATTCCAATTATTAGTTTGACTTTTAATCTTCAAGAGGTATGCCTTAGCAATCCATGATAGGAATGGGCTCCGAGATACGATGAAGTTCAATTTTTCAATGGGAAAAGGATGATCCACTCACCCAAAAGAAAATATGCTGTTTTTTAAAAACTTTCTTCATCCACATGTTATAAAATATAATGGCGGGAAGCCTTTTTCTAGAGCAGATTCTAATTGCATTATTTCCATACATGGAAGTATTCAAAGATACGGTGTTCTAAGCTCTAAATGCTACTCACTCTGACAAGTACTTGCATTTATTTATAATTCACACAAAATGTTTTAGAAAATAATGTTTAGAATTGCTTCAAATGAATAGGCAAGAGAATTGAATCTAATGAAGTTTAAGCATCCCTTGGGGTGCCTGGGGGTTTCAGTCAGTTAAGCTTCCGACTTTGGCTCAGGTCATGATTTCATGGTCTGTGAGTTCGAGCCTCCACGGGCTCTGTGCTGGCAGCTCAGAGTCTGGAGCCTGCTTCAGATTCTGTGTCTCCCTCTGTCTCTGCCCCTCCCCCACTTGTGCTCTGTCTGTCTTTGTCTCTCAAAAATAAACAAATGTAAAAAAAAAAAATTAAGCATCCCATAGTTAATAAATGACAGAACTTAGAACTGAAACTCCGACCTAGCTGCAGAGGCTCAACTCTTAATAAACAACAAACAGAAACAAAACAGACAACAACAAAACATGTCATAAAACTTCCGGGCATCCATGATCAGAATGTACTAAAAACGTGCGCGCACGCGCACATGCACGCGCACACACGTAATTCCATCTGCCACCACACCTGGGATGTCCTTGTCCCACGTAGTATTAAGACGGCAAATAACTGACTGACACATCATCCCGTTTCCTTTGCCAACTTTTGGCGTGTGCACCATCAGATTTTTGTGGCACTGGAATATCCTACGTCTTTTAGTATTTTCTTGCATTCATGGTTTCCCTTACAATTGTATTTAAAATCAAAATTTTGCACTAGAAGTATGAGTTCAAATACAAGCATTTTCTCTAAGGCATTTTAGAAAAAGCCTACGAGTGTTCATTTAAATCATTTCCATACTTAGGGAAACTCTGAGCAGAGTGAACTTCGTGTTCACTCTTCTTACTTTATAAACACTCAAATAAAACATATGTGACCTCTCCTGCAAACTTGCTGTGAATTTTTTTTCCCTTTCATTTCCTGAACCATCTGTCACTTGGAGGACACAGTACAGAATAAGTTTTGCTTCAGAAAAGCTATAAGGAATAGAGTCTTTAAGGTATTTAAAAAAACAAACAAACAATTTCGTTTGGCTAATTTTAATTCATATGAAATGGAACATTAAATGAATTTAAGAGCCTTTGGAAATCAATATATGAAATTCACTCAGAACACCACATTGAACAGATCATTGCTATAAGATAGGTACTTACAATAAATATCAATACATCTATTCAGAAAAAAATGGTCTCATCGTCTCGGGTTTTATTACAAATTTGTCAGTCATAAATAACAGAACGAATTAAAAAACAGGATGAAAGCAGCACTTTTGTGTGCTGTGAAAGACAAGGTATTCCTCCACCCACTGTCCCAGAGCCAGAGAATCGATGAACATCCCAGGAAACGGGGAAACTCACTGGGGACCCAGACTCCTGGAGGTGGGGGGCGGCGGGGGGGGGGGTGTCCTGGTGTCTGCACCGTGGCTCAGGACCAGACCAAAAAGGACGGATGCTGGTTATCGATCCTAAGAGACCCCTGGCTCCTAGGCTAACACCTCCTGAGGTCCTCGTATGCGTGCCCACTTACATGGGACTATACTGCCTCTTCCCAACTGGAAGACGCGCAAGGACAGAAAGCAGCGTGAGGGTTAGGAGGGTGGATTCGGGAGCCGAGCTGCCTGCGTGCCTCTGCCCCTTGCCTGCCTGGGCACGCTACTTAACCACTCTGTGCCTCAAGCTTCTCTTATTTAAAATGAAAAAAAAAAACAGGGGTGCCTGGGTGGCTCAGTCGGTTAAGCGTCCAACTTCCGCTCTGGTCATGATCTCACCTTCCTGAGTTTGAGCCCTTGTCGGGCTCTGTGCTGACAGCTCAGAGCCTAGAGCCTGGAGCCTGTTTCAGATTCTGTGTCTCCCTCTCTGTGCCCCTCCCCCGCTCATGCTCTGTCTCTCTCTCTCAGAAATAAATAAACATTAAAAAAAATTTTTAAATGAAAATAACACTATCCACTTCAGGGATTTGTTTGGAAGAAATTACTTTGCATTTCTATAGCATTAAAACAATGCCTGGCACCTAGCAAGCAGTATATTTATATCCGTATCATTACGTCAAAAATTTGGGGGGCACCTGGGAAGCTCAGTCTTTTAAGCACCCGACTTTGGCTCAGGTCGTGATCTCACAGTCTGTGAGTTCGAGGCCTGCGTCCGGCTCTGTGCTGACAGCTCAGAGCCTGGAGCCCACTTCAGATTCTGTGTCTCCTGTTCTCCCTGCCTCACCCCTGTTCACACTCTGTCTCTCTCTCTCTCTCTCAAAAATAAACATTAAAAAAAGGTGTTTGTTTTTTTTTAATTTTTAAGTTTTGATTAGTTTCATTTTACAGAGAAGGTAGCTAAGACTTAAATGTATTATTTTGGGGGGAGTTATGGCCTCACAATTACAAATACTGGTGTGGTTATAAGCAAGCCCTCTCTACACAAGACTAATAATATAAGTCTTAACAACGTGGAAATCATAAATATACATGTACAAGACAACTAAAAAGAAGTGTGTCCCAGCATTATGCCAATGGGCACTTGGAGCTTAGAAAAATATGTCCAGTGACAACATTCAACGTGCAGAAATTCCTGTGTACAAATAACTTAGAGGTGATGGTGATTCGCTTAGCTCTGCACAAAGGTGTTCCGTGACTCACAAAGTTAGGACACACACACTGATACTAAAGCCGCATGTGAAGAAATCAGAACAAAATTATTTCCAAAAAGTGAGAATGGAAAATAAGCTTCCTAAACTATTTATGTATGTAAGTTTAAGAACACATCATAATTACATGAATATTACATACCCATTCACTTAGCGGTACTAAGAGCTGTCCCATGCAAGTCAGTTAAAAGGCACTCTTTTATTTTTTTAACGTTTATTTATTTTTGACAGAGGAGAGACAGAGCAGAGCATGAGTAGGGGAAGGGCAGAGAGAGAGGGACGCACAGAATCCAAAGCAGGCTCCAGGCTCTGAGCCGTCAGACCACGTGATCATGACCTGAGCCAAAGTCGGATGCTTAACCGACTGAGCCACCCAGGCGCCCCAAGGCACTCTTAATCATCTTGTTGAAGAAATGGGGGACCACCCTCTATTTGGGGTCATATTCTATTCAGACACACACGTACCAAGCCTATAAGAGACCGGGAGGGGATGAGAACCCAGGAGCGTCTGACTTACAGACCCACCAGCAGAAGGGAGAAGAGCAGGCGTGCGGCAGTCAGACCATCGGGCACCAACCTCATTTCTGCTCACCTGATCGAGTCAGACCTTGTGCCTCAATTCCCTCACCTATTAAACGGACCAAGAAAAGTATCTACCTCACAGGGTTGTTGTGAGGATTGTGTGAATCCATGATCACCTCGAACAGGGCCTGACACGCAGTTAGCACGCAGTGTATAACTACTGTTTCCTATTCGGTGAGCCCAGCTCTCCAACTGTCGACTTGGGTTGTTAGTTCTCTAAGTGTCAATTACTGTGAAATGATTAAAATTTGGTTTTCTTTATGAACAAATATCTTCCTCCCCCAAACGGAATCCAATCATGCAGTATCAGTGGTGAGGAATCGGGGAATTTGGCAAAGTAGCTAATGACACCTCTTGTTAATATTAGAGTCAACAGCTTTCAAGCTAAGTTAAGCCAACTTGGAGCCAAATAATAAATCAGTCTTTTTCTTTCATAATTACAAGCCTTCTTTCTCCTCCCCAAATTATGTATGTCTAAGTTGTAACTAGATTATTCAGTATATATGGTACTGCATATCTGTGACATATTCCCCAAAATTAAATGGAATTCCAAGCAAGGACTTCCCATGGTGACTAATTTTGATAAGACTGATATAAAGTGGCCTACATATTTTCCAGAGTATTTGTGTTTTAGAAACATACCCTATTGCAACAGTTTTGATGTGATTTTATACTTAATGATTATTTGATAGTACTTTATAACAGATACCTCCAGTTATTAATTCATAGCAATAAACACTTTTCAACTGCACACTCTAAAATGGATCTATTTATAGAGAGTTTTTAAAAATTTTTTTAATGTTTATTTTTCAGAGAGAGAGAGAGAGAGAGAGAGAGAGAGTGTAAATGGGGGAGCGGCAGAGAGAGAGGGAAACACAGAATGAAGCAGGCTCCAGGCTTTGAGCTGTCAGCACAGAGCCCAATGCAGGACTTGAACCCATGAAGTGAGATCACGACCTGAGCCAAAGTCAGTTGCTTAACCGACTGAGCAACCTAGGGGCCCCTCTAAAGAGAGCTTTTAACCTAAAACTAACATCTTTGAAGCCATATTCCAGTTTCTGGTCTTAAGTTTTTTTCATAAGATAACTAAACTGCTTTACAATATTTTCTCTAACATTTCTCTAACTTATAATTGTTGGAAAAATTTGTTTTGTATGTAAATGCGAAATGTTAATGAAGGCACATTCTACAGTAGGCTGTCTTTCTAATGGTATTATTTTTAAAGCAAGGCTCTTGAGGTGGTTGTGCTGATTGAACAAGAAGAAACAGATGTTCCTCTTATTAGAGACAAGAAGAAAAGACTCATTTAATGAATATGGAAAAAAAGAAAGCATTTAAAATATAGTAGCAAACCAAGATGCAACATCTGTTGGAAAATGCTTCAAATAAAATTACAGTGACGAGAATTTGAAGTCTTTTGCTCCATATTCAAACTTCAGAGAAAAATTTCCTAGGATATGAATCCTACTTTAGGCTGTTATAATGTTCTGATATGCTACTGATAGATCCCACAAGTTATCAGTTATCTAGGTAATAAAAAGAATAAAAATATATCTCTATATAAATATACCATGTGCTATTTCTTATATTGTTTGTAAATTCCATATCATAAGGAACTTGACCTCATTTAATCTTGCTCATTGGTATGTGCCATTCCAATTGGTATGTGCCATTCCAAGCCACATTATAAATACGATCACTGCGGTCAGATAGAACACATAAGAAGGTGCTGAGGCAGGCAAATATTCTTTTAGTTTTGTAAGCTGAAGAAACCGCCAAATGCTTTCCTCTGCGGGTAGAGACAAAAAGGCTGCCGTGAAACATTTCTGGTCTTGAAAGAGCCACTTGAGGAATGGAACCTTTACGGTAAATACATACATACGTAGAGGTAAGAACATTGCATGACATTTTTTATTCCTGTGTTGCTGCTGGTCATCAGGGAAATTAAAACCACAGTGATACACAATTTTCTACCCACTTTGGGGGCTGAAAACTAAAAGACCTAGCTAAGTCAGGATCAATTTGAACTGTTAGACATTATTAGTGGGATATAAAGTTGGCCAACCTCTTTGAAAAATTCCTTGGCAGCTCAGTTTGGTTCTGTTTTTTAATCAAGTTAAACATATGTTAATCCTATCACCCAGCAAGGCCCCTCCTAAATATTTACTCACCCTAATCATAATATATGCTGCAAATATACTTGTGCAGGAATGTTTTGGCAGCTTTATCATAGGCCTACACTGAAAATAATTGTCTAACCACACAGTGCGTATTCAAAAAAAGGAAATGCTAAGTAATAAAAAAGAATGAACTAGTGGTACTTTTTTTTGCCTGAAAGAATGTAGATGCAAAAAATGACACTAAAGTCCTTTTTTTTTTTTCATGTTTACTTATTCATTTTGAGACAGAGTGAGCACGTGTGTGAGCTGGGGAGGGGCAGAGAGAGAGGGAGAGAGAGAACCCCAAGCAGCCTCCGGGCTGTCAGCACAGAGCCCGACTTGGGGCTGGATCTCACAACCATGAGATCATGATCTGAGCCGACATCAAGAGACGGATGCTTCACTGACTGAGCAGCCCAGGTGCCCGACACTGAATGGATCCTTAAGTATGAAATTCCAGAACAGTAAAACTAACGTATGGTGATCCAGTGCAAATTCCCAGCTGAAACCAAAAAACGCAGCGTTCCGCCTCCTCGGTTCAGCTCTCATCCTGTTAGCAAGTGTTCCTTTTACTGCATATTTCATAACACACCTCCTGCATTTTTGTGTCTTCTGTTGTGTGTTGCTATTTAAAATGGTCCCAGATGGCGAAATACGTGAAGAGGATTAAAAAGTACACTTATCACGATGAGTACCGAGTACTGGGTAGAATTGTTGAGCCACGATGTCACACACACACGCACACACACACACACACACAACAATAAATAAATAAACAGTCCCCTGAATATAGTGCTGAGGTGCTGTTTAGCATACCTAACTGCAGGAAAAGTATGCGTGTTAGAGAAGTTTCTTTCAGGGACAGGTTAAAATGCTGTTGGCTGTGAGTTCAGTGTTAATGAATCAACTGTATGCATTAAACGAGAGAAGTTTAAAGAGAAACACACAAAAAGCAAGGTTAGGTGCTGATCAGTTGGCACAAATGTTGTGACCAGAGGCTTGCAGGAATCTAATCCCGTGTTTCTTGTAGGAGCAGTAATTCAGTGTTCACTAATCCAGTGTTGGCTGCGACTACAGAGGACATAACTACCATGAATAATAAAGAAAACAACCATACTGAACTTTTACTTCAAAAATACTTAAACGTTTTTAAAAAGAATTGAAGTCATGGTGATACTCATTTTTAAGTTCAACTGAATTTTATTTGAGGCTGTTTTTCACTTTGCTTCCTGGATTATCAAACAATGAGAAACCGAATGTGTAACATGCCGTTATTTGCTATTAAACAAGAAAAACGCAATTAGAGTCTGTATTACTATGTTGACCTTTTGAAAGCCAATATTTCAGGATGTTAAAAAATTAAGTAACTCCAACACTACATTTTCATGTAAAAATCTCTAATAATTGTCTTAACCAGTATTGATTCCCAGCCAAAAGCCAAATATCATTATACTTCAAAATATCTTATTCAAAGTTTTATGATTATTCTTTGGTTACTCTTCTCTTGAGATAATCTTCCAAAGAAAGTAATTTTATTAGGAACGTGGTTATGCAAACACTCAACTTCAACAAACATTATCAATCCAGGACTCTGTTCTAATTCTGACAGATTTATTCATTCATTCACTCATTCCAGTATTCGATCCTGCCTTAAATACGAGCTGCACTGAATAAGAAGTTGTTGCTAATTCCAAATCATAAGACTTCTGATTAAAGTAGACATAGAGCTGAGGCCAAGGGTACAGTGTGGTAGAGCGGTTAAGAGTCTACGTGTCATCCACACACGGATTCAAATGCCGGCTACACTCCTCAATTCATCTACAAATACGTATGGTACCGACTATTTCCCTAGCGCTATGTTAGCATTAAGATACAGAAATAAGTCAGTCAGAAATGGTCTCTGCTGTAGAAAAATCTAGCTATTTTATTTTGAGGCAATTACAAAGCCTCTCTGCAACTTGGTTTCCTTATTTTCAGAGGAAGATGTAATACTGTGTCAGAGACTTGTTATAAATAACTCATGAGCTGTAGGGTATGTGAGTCACCTGATACTATCGATAGCCAGTCGCGGCTTTTATTTTATCACTATTATTTTCGTTACACGTGTACGAAGACAAATACATGTATGTATGTAAAGAGAGGGCACTTTCAAGGTTTTACAGAAGGCATATATCACATTTTGTAGGTTGTATGTGTATCTGCATAGGGTAGATAAAGACATTATTGGCAAGTGGTGTTTTATAGGAGTTTGCAGTCATAAGTAAAGGGTTTTTTATAAATGTTTTTCACCTATAAAACAAGATGTATTGAAGAAAACACAGAAACTCCGAAAAGTATACTGGAGAAAAAGATTCATATCACCAAGAGACATAACACTTCAGGTGGGGTGTATTTGATTCTAGCTTTAACCATAAACAACTGCAAATAATGCAGATTCCTTTGATGCTACGATGGAAGAAGGGTGATAAGTATAACAGGGACAAGCGGGTGACAATCATCATCTCCTAAATCCTCTGATTTCCCTTAATGGGGGAAATTTGGCATCTCCTCTCCTCAGCCTAACTTTCCCGAATTTAAGGAGAATAACACGGACACTTACCCTCACCAGCTTAAGCTCTCCTCGAGTTCCACTCCACAGAGTCATGTTCTCTCGTTTGCTCATTTACAGAACCCCTACCACGTGACTGGCACTGTTTTAGACACCAGGATGTACCAGTGAAGAAGACAGACGAGGTCCCGCCCTTATGCAGCCTACATTCTTGTGTGCAGAGGCAGACCATAGGCAGTAACTAACAGAGCTAAATGCAGTTTCCGGCATGATAAACGCTGTAACAGAAATACAACAGATGCCATGATGGAGACATATGTGAGACATATGTGATAAGACTGTTTGATAAGGAGAGAACCCTCTGAGAAGACGACAGGGAATTTGGAACCTGAAGGAGAAGAGGCCAGTCATGTGATGATTTGATGCAAAAGCCACGAGGGAGTGTTAGGGTCCCAGACCCTAAAATGACTACGGTGGTTAGGGCAGGATTGAGGACATGGGAGCAAACAGATTGGCAGAAGCATGGTGAGTAAGGGCTTGGCGAGCCCTGATTAGAACATTAAACATTCAGTGTGATAGAAAACCTTTGCTATATTTTACATGGAAAGTGTCATGACATTGTTTCCATTGAAAGGATACACTCTAGCTCCTGTAAGGTGACTGGATTTAGGGAGGCAGGAGAGAAAGCAGGGAGACCTATTAGAAAGCCAGAGATGTGGACAGAAGTTCACGTTGGAGAAAAGTGGTCGGATTCTCCATAGATTTTGGAGACACCATTGATGGGTCTTATTCATTAACTGGTTATCAAAAGTTTGAGCAAGATGAAGATTTGTGACTTAAACAATGACGTGGAAATGAATGTCATTTAAATAATGGGATTCTGGGGGGGGGGAGGTGTTCCATTAGACATGTAAGGGGACATCCATTAGACCTGGAAGTAGAGATGTCAGGCAAGTACTTGCATATTTGTATCTGGAGCTCAAGAAAGAAGCAAGGACTGGAATTAGAAATTTGATGTTGGAAGCTCAACCTGTGAGCCTCAAGAAGCCTGCCCGGAGAGAACATGGAGATAAAGAAGAGAGTTTAGTCTGAGGTCTTGGAGTGGTTTCACCTTAGAAGTTGGAAAGTGGGTGAGAGGCCAGGAAATATGACTGAGAAAGAGTAATCAGTAAATTGGAAGGAAACCAGGACAATGTGCTGTGAAGGGAGAGAGATTGTTTCCAGAAGGAGGAAACCATCTGGGAGGGAACCTTCAGGAAGTGTTTCTAAGCTACTGAGTAAACGACATGAAGTGGACGCTAGACTTGGGAATAACGGGGTTCAACGGTAACTGGAATGGGGTGAGGCGGACATGGCAGGGGAGGAGGGCAACGAGGGACAGCACACAGTCCCTGAATAGTTTTGTTACGCAGGAGGAGAAATCTGAGTAGGGGTCTGTGTTGAAAATCTGAAGAACATTATGAATTCTGTCCCAAGAAAAATCCTCATTCGTATACCAAAAATTTGCTTATAATTTCAGGGGTTCAACTCTCTCTCAGGTTAAGAACCTGGTTTGTATCATCCATCATCTTTTAATTGCATCGCTGATTTTATTGGGCAATGAAAATATTATCAGTTCATGTATGCTTTTCAGATTCAATACTTTTCTTACATTCTAATGTTTCCATGTAATGGAAACTGGGCATATTTTCTGTTCCTTACATTATAATGAAAAAAATTAATGTTTATTTCTGAGAGAGAGACAGAGTGTGAGTGGGGGAAGGGCAGAGAGAGAGGGAGACACAGAATTCAAAGAGGGCTCCAGGCTCTGAGCTGTCAGCACAGAGCCTGACCTGGGTTCAAACCTACAAGCCATAAGATGATGACCTGAGCTGAAGTCTGATGCTCAACAGACTGGGCCGCCCAGGCACCTCTCCTTTAATTAGTTTTAATAAATATGTGAGTTAATTGGTTTTAAACTTATTCATTTTTATTGTTTATACTCACTGTTTTTGACGTGTCTTAAATAGAAAGCTGTAGTTGTAAAATGATGACTGTACCATTTGGGGAAAATAAGTTATTATCGTTATTAGTATTACAATTTGTTTCTTAAATCTAAACTGCCTAAGTTGTATTTAGTCCTTTATCTTTGTCCCCCATTTGCCTCAGATAAATTGCAATTTCCCACCATTTCCTCTAAAGGCACAAAATCCTCCTTGTTTATGACACTGTCCAAATGGCAAGGACATGCAAGTCAATTCTTCTTTTTCCAAGGGCGTCCCTACTGGAAACACTGTCGTTTAATAAGAGAATAAATATGATGACGCTGGGCCTCAAGAAGTTTGTCATACTGTGCCATCCAGGGAGATTGAAATACCTTTACACATATTGTTTAAGTTTCTATGAAACATTTCCCTATGTTTTATCAAACTAGAGTTGTGTGGCACAGGAGAAAATGAATAAAAATTAAAAAGGGAAGGCAGAGTGTTGCTGAGATGATTTTGGTAGCCACCTGGGGATCGAGCTTTAAAAAGAAGGGGCGCCTGGGTGGCTCAGTTGGTTAAGCGGCCGACTTCAACTCAGGTCATGATCTCACGGTCTGTGAGTTCGAGCCCCGTGTCGGGCTCTGTGCTGATGGCTCATCAGAGCCTAGAGGCTGCTTCGGATTCTGTGTCTCCCTCTCTCTCTGCCCTTCCCCTGCTCACACTCTGTCTCTATGTCTCTCAAAAATAAATAAAAACGTTAAAAAAATTTAAAAAGAAGTGATCCTCAGGGTAGGCATTCTGTCGTTCGCCACAGCCTACCATGACACGGTGCTCAAAGTCTGTTGACTCTCATCTTCTCGGTTGGGATAGCCCGGCTAGAGAGGTGAATATCGGAATGATTACAGGGTACGTCATCTCTTCCATGTTCCAACGGTATACAATTCCTGTCCTTGTCCACATGAAGGAGAAAACAGAGCCGTATGGTGCTACTGGTTAATGACTGTTTTTCTGCTCTCACGTCAGCATTATAGAAGTAATGCAGAAAAGAGTACCTTAGAAAAAGACTAACAGGAGGCTGTAAGTGAAGCTATAATGGCAACTTAGCCTGGGTTCATCTCTGAACCCGTTTTCTCAGTTTTTTCCCTACATTTTGAGAATAAAACAAATACAAAGTTGAAAATTAACATGGCCAGAATTTAAGATTGATTTTCTTTAAAACTATGTATATCACAAAATTCCCTCTTCAAAATATTTTTCCCTGTCTTAGTTTTACGGTAATCACAGAGGACTGTGAATTTAAGCGAGCTGTGATTAAAATAAAGCCTTTTTTTTTATCTATGTATACCGGATGATCCAGTAAGAGGACTGTTTGTAAGATAAAGAGGTTATCCAGCCACACAGATGCTCGGAAATTCCTGAGTTCAGAGAATAATCGTGATCAGAGTCCCAGCATAAAAGAGACATCTTAAAATATTATGTTCAGGTATAACCCTTTATAATTTGAATATAAATTATTTTTAAATTGCATCATAAAGTAAATAATAAAACCATACTTTCTCATTTCAAGTAATTCCTTATTATGCCCCTTTAACTGTTTTTATACTTGCCACTGAATTATTTTCCATCCTTTATCAAAGACGAGATCGTGTACCTAGGCCATACACATAGGCAAAACTTCAGTCCCTACCCTTTACAAGTAGTTATTTTTCTGCCAAAATCTCTACCACTTGTTTTACTACATGATTCTTAGTGTGAGAGACAGCCTGTGTGCATTTCGGCTCAACGGTGTTTCCTCCAAGTGGACTGCTAATGAGCACTGAACCATGAAGGGCACATCTCTAGGTACTTATGAACTAGTCTCTTCCGCAATTTTCAATTCAACAACAATCCTTTCTAAGTGTCAACGGCCTTTTGGTAATTTTTCTCATTCTTAGTGGCAAAACGGGAGTGGAAGAATGCTACGAGTGAGGACATTAACATAATATTTATTTTATAACTAACATTTCATATGTATTTAGATTACAAATTTATTCGATCTATCCTTTCTTGTGGATTTTAACCTCTATGTGATAGGCATTGGAGAAGATTAAAAATTAAAGCTTAAATTTAAAAATATAACATTTTGGGGGCACCTGGGTGGCTGTCGGTGGAGCGTCCAACTACAGCTTAGGTCACGATCTTGTGGTTTATCAGTTCAAGTCCCGTGTCGGGCTCTGTGCTGACAGCTCAGAGCCTGGAGCCTGCTTCAGATTCTGTGTCTCCCTCTCTCCCTGCCCCTCCCCTGCTCACACTCTCTCTCTCTAAATAAATAAATATATATTAAAAAGTTTTTTTAAATAACATTTTTATCGTAGCATACATTTTTAAAACCACAGATTTAATATTTAGTATGCTTTAAGGGACTAGTATTATACACATAATACCAGTATGGGTGCATTTGTATGTGTGCGTGCACAGATATGTGATATTTGCTGCAAGATAATTTTAGGGCAGGGTGACACACTAAAATAGAGCTGGATTCGAATTTGGATAGCATAAACACTACTATTATGTGAACAAACCACCTTAGTTCCCTGCCCCAGAAATTACCAGTAAAATGAATGATTCATACCAGCATACTACAAGACTCCTCTCAGCTCCAGACACTTAAACTAAGACTGAAATACAGTAAAGAGCTATGAAGAGAGTACAGAAAGCAATGGTAATGTGTTAATTTGAAAAAAAAACAACAAAAAACAAACAATGCTATACAGATGTTACGTAGAGAACATTGATAAAATAAATACTTCTAAAAGAGTGTTGTATATTTTAGTCCATAAATCTGTACTTGCTCTGCTGGGTAACTCTAAACATTAAACACAATGGTCACAGAACACCCAAAGCAAATAGACTTTATCTGAGACAAAAAGAGAAGAATCCATGCTGAAAATAGTCTGAAGTTATTTTTTAACTTTTTTTTAAATTTTTAAATTTTTACTTAATTTTGCGAGACAGAGAGAGAGAGAGAGCAGGAATAGGAGAGGAGTAGAGAGGGAGCCACGGAATCTAAAGCAGCCTCCAGGCTCTGAGCCGTCAGCACAGAACCCAACACAGGGCCTGAAGACACGAACTATGAGACCACGACCCAAGCTGAAGGAAGTTGGATGCTCAACCGACTGAGTCGTCGGGCACCCCAGTTTTGTACTTTAGACAGAATTTTATACTTCAGATAGAAGGTGGGAGCTACAGGCAGCTTCACGGAATCTTGGGGTAAATGGACAAGGACCAACCTGGGAGTAGAAGGAACTATAATCTTCTACTGATTTAAATCTGAAAGGGAATTCTAGCCATTTCTGTGATTTAACCTAAATAATGGAGTCCTAGAAAGTACTGGAAAATTGAAGATAGAGGTAAGGTTTTTAGCTGGAGCATTTGTTCCTTATTGCAGAAATTCTCTAGAATACTGACAATGGGTTAGATCAGATGCCTTAAGTGCTAAATTCTATGACATAAATGAGCATTTATCATTTTCTTATTAACAGGGCATGTCCTAGCTAAAGATAACATTAGTGAAATCCATAAATAGATTTTCTTTCTTATAGCACAATTTTATTTTTTTAGTAGTTATTTATTGAACACTGCTCGGCATTTTTTGCCAAATGGACACCTTCTAATTAAAATCAATTACTGAATTTAGAAGCAATCTTGGTGTTGGTCTTGATTTCATTGTTAGTTACATAGGAGTTATTCAGTTTAAAAAAGAATCACTGAGCTGTTCACTCACGGTCTGTGCATTTCCTATATAGACATTATTTATATATCAATGAAAATTAAAAATAAGACAATAGTGTATATAATGTATAACCTAATGAAATATCTTAAAAATGTAGAAACGACTGAAGGCACTTTTATCTTTGGTGTCATTACACAGATGTGTAGAAAAGCCATCAAAAACTTATGAAGCATTTACACAATTATAGAACATTAAAACAATAGTCATTAAGAAAAAAATGTGATAGCTATCAATCAATACCACTAATTTCCCATGAATTGTGGTATATAAGAACAAAATATGTTATTGGGATCCACGAGAAGCTGTAAAAAGGCTTCACACAGATTCTGAGGGGGACTTCAGAGCACTTTCAAGAGCTTTAAAAGGTAATGATACTTTTTAATTTAACTCTAATTTCATTTCTACACTTAAAGGCTTTCCCTTCTTTAATTAACTTATGAACTATAATTACGGCCTTTCATGTCCCACAGATAACAGGGCATGTAAACTGTTTGAATTCACAGAGCAAAAACAAAAATAAAAACAAAAACAAAAACAAAAAACCCAAAGAAATGAAAAACAAAAACAAAAGCCAGAATATCTCTTATATAAAAATGCTGAATTTTCTTTTGCTTTCTCTCAAAATTGTATAGAGTCTATCATCTTCTTTTTATTTAAAATTTCCCTCTTAGGGGGCGCCTGGGTGGCTCAGTCAGTTAAGTGTCTGACTCCAGGTTTCGGTTTGGGTCACAGTCTCAGTTTTGTGAGTTCAAGCCCACACTGGGTTCTACGCTGGCAGTGTGGAGCCTGCTTTGGATTCCACCCCCCCCCTTTCTCTCTGCCCCCCACCCTCCGACTTGTGCTGTCTGTGTCTATAAATAAATAAATACACTTAAAAAATTTTCTCTTTTAGGCTGTCTTTGTTCCCATTTTTCTTGAGCTCAGCGTGTTCGTGTCTTAGATAGAAAGGCATAACCAGATGATTCAAATACCCTAACGCTCAGATCTTGTAAGCTCACCACCACCATAGTTCATTTACTTGGAAGCTTCTAGATTTTTTTTTTCTGTTCTCAAATATCTGGAAGAGAATAATCTAATCAGAAACCACGGCTCACAATGAGAGTGATTCTCCCTGCGGGGTCAAGACCTTCGGTGGCCAGGGTTATAAGTTTGAAAAAGTATACATCCCACGAGAAAGGAAATTCATAAGGTTGTTAACTGATTTATATGGAATATGTAATGTCCTATATTATATAGAGACGGCTATAAATAGCTAGTATATATTCTACATACTGTACCCTCTTTAGAGAATATATTTCAAGACTAATAGCTAAACCCAGTGCCCCCTTTGTATCTGGCTCCGTTTTTAACAAGTGTGCTAAGTATTCACACCCAGTCACAAATACCCAAAGTAAATCTGCAGGTTCTGAAAAACGAGGAGGAAGAAGAAGGCACAGATTTCAGGGAGAAGATGGTGGAAGAGGAAGCCAGCATGAGGTGATCAGGTGGCTCTCAGGAGACTCTGAAGTAGCTCTAAAGGTGACTTTGACTTCTAGCCCCTCCCCTTTTGAAAGAAGGGGTCCTGTCCCTCCTCCAACAGAGATTTCACGGGAGACATCTGTGTCCACAGGTTTACAGGGACAGTAGCTAAGCTGCCAATGACCACCCAGGTGAGAGTCAAGAGAAGTAGTTCTTTGTCAGTTCACTGAACACCAGTTCTTCGAAACTAATTATCCAAAGAATCAATTGGTGAATGGCTAATTCACCAAACTAATCAAATTTACCAACTTATCAGGTGACTCTGTTGAGAAACACTCTTCTTGAATATACTCTGTAATTATGGATATCTTCTTATGAATATATTCATGAATATATGTTAAATATATTCAATAAATGTGAATATATTAGTAGTATCTTAAAGATTGTTCAATCTATCAAAAGCTAAGGGTCGCAGGTTTATCCTTTTAATGAATATATTCATGAAGAACATATTCATGAGGAATATTGTTATGAACTAAATCATCCCACAAATATAGTAAAAGAGGACATATTCAGTGAATTCTTTCATTCAATACTATATGCCATGCAATGTCCTAGACCCTAGGGTTACATCAAAATCAAAATTTCTGACCTCATAGTACATAGATTCTTAGTACATCTATTGTCTTTAAAGAAGAATAATCTTTAAAATAAGCTTTTGGCAAATGAATTTTGTAATTCTGGTGAATTCACCTGTTTCCAAAGGAAATATTCATCAGTGATATTGGGGACCGCCTATATCAAATGCTCGTGATTTGTTATAAAAAGCTTGCAACAGAGGTTCATTAAGTTGGTCTTTATCAGCTTTTATTTGTTGTGAACTTCGAAGAAAGTTACATGTAAACGTTACAAAACAAATAAGTAGTCACTCTGGTGAACCAAAGCTACTTCTCATTTTGAAAATGAATAAATGAGCAAATTAAGACTCATAAAGTTAGGACACTTGCAAATATCAAGTACTAAGTTGCAAATCTGGAATAACACCCAACTTTGTGGATTTCAAGTCAAAGATTTTCTCTCATTTTCCAGAGATGCCACTTAACAGGATTACAACTTGAGATTTTAGTAGTGAGTTTAGCATTGGTTTTCATCAAATTTCTAAAACAGCAATGAAAAAGAGATCTCACTTTTTGTATCATTAGATTTATATTATCCACCAGCTTTATCTTTTTTAAGCAAATTATGGTAGAAACACAATACATCGGAGCAACTTCTATATTAAAGCATGGAAATAAGGTTAATGTGAGTATAACAGTTATTGTCACTAATTCCTATTTTTATTAAGCAATGAATAGCTTCATTAAGTAATACATTAGTCTTTTTTTGTTAGCTTCTTGAGAGAGAGAACAATGAAACTGCTTGAGTTAAACTGCATGTAGCTTTTAAAAGAGAAAGTGTTCCTTCCCAAAGGGCAGTACAAAAAAAAAAAAAAAAAATCTAAGCTGAACATTGTTATTCTCTGAGAAAGTCATCAAAACAAAATGAAAATGTTGGCATTTTAGTAGACCTGTTTGCACTTTACTGAGCACAACTTCTACCAGTGATTGCCGTGGTCGCGGTAAAGGATGCTTGAATATGAAGTAGATTTGCTAGAGGGTAGCATGACCCCTGTTTTTGTCTCTGAACTTTGCCAAGACAGAAAAGGGCTTCCATTATTGTTTCCCTGTATCCACCTCCGTTGTTTATTTTATTTCTTCCCAATGACTTTTCAAAATGAACCCAAGTCCACAAAAATCGGATGCTAGGGCCCTCTTCTCATTATTGATTCTTTTGTTTGCCGCAACGGAGTTTTTTCAACTTTGGTAAAATCTCAGGTAGAAAGTTAGGATCACGCAGGAAATAGTTTGCAATTAGCTCTATTCTTTGGAAAATAAACATTATTTTATGATGAGAAAGGGAGATCATTTAGATTCACGGTGTGATCACTTTTTTTTCCCCTATGGAATTAAATTGGTTCATTATTCTATGCAGACAGATTTTAAGAACAAATCCTATCCTTTTCTTTAGGCTGTGTCTACACATTTGATGACGATCTCTTGTAAACATGAACATTTTCCACCCTGATTTCAAAAGCTTAGTAATAATGCCATCACTACAACAAAGAAGGCTTAAGTAACTTCATTCTTAGAGCACTTAGCATTTAAATGGGTTTTGCAGGGGGAATGGGTGCAGGGGGGAAATCACAGAGAGCTGCTCAGAATTATACTAATGCCTGGTGTATGGCGTGAGGATGGATCTTCTTGGGATCAGTTTATGTAGCAATAGTAAGTGGCAATTAGGCCACCTAAGATGATTTTTCTTCTTTAACTAGGTACTTACTAATAAAAACTACTAATTTAGCTATTATTACACCATGGCAATGAGGTTTGAAGAAAGTAGAATATGTCTATCTCTCATGAAAGTTAGATGCTGGATAAAATGTACTTTATATGGTTAGTGTATGTTATTGGCATACACATAAGGAGTAACGACAATGAAAATGAGAGGCTGTTGCTTAAATTCACAAAATACTTATTGAGTATCTACTATGAGAACGACATTCTTTCTCAGCAAGATTTATCATCTGGTTTGAGTCCAAGTTTGAGGAATAAAGGATAATCTTTGCCCGTTTAAGAACTTCAGTCATTATTTTTCCTTTTTCCTTTTGAAGTTTTAACTGAGAGAATACTTTTTTTTAATATTCTATGTAGAACTTTTTAATACATTATCTGAAATTCAAGTATATCTATCACTAATAAATTTATGTAGATTGTAACAACGTATTGGAATTCAGATAAGTATTACTAACATTTGGCATAATATTATAAAGATAAGGTTCAGAGTGATTAAATTTGGAGTTACTTATTTAATCACCTTCATTACAATTTTTATTTCAAGTATGCATTTTTGGCTGTATTTAGCAAGCTATGTATAATGACCTATATTCAGAATAGAAGCTAATTTATATTTATTCAATTTCATAGTAAAAGAAGTAGGCTCTGTTTTGTTACAAGAGCAAGGCTACAAAACCCTACCATAAAGGCAGAATTATAATACATTTTACTTATTTATAATTTTGGAATTTTTTTTAATAGTAACTGTGCAAGTTTTACTACCTAATACTTCATGAAAAGATAGATTGAAATAATTGTAAAGAAATAGTTATAAGAGATTAGATTAATGATAAATATAAAATTGTATAGCTATATTATGAAGAAATTTTATTAATTTTCAATAGGAATATTTTATTTTCCCCCCTAAAAATGAAAATTTCGTACCATATAAAACTGTACAATATGTGTTGTGAATCTTCCGAAAGCTGGTTTTCATTTCGATCACTGAATCATTTGATTTTTGTACCCACTGCAGTTACAGATGAGAAAAATGGTAGCTTTTTTTCTCCTACATTTGTAAGGAGGTGAGTGATTAAGAAGGAAATAAGAATGGTTCTGCCTCCGAGCAAACCTGAGTGGTTTTACTCACTGGACCAGGATGTGACTGTTCTGGTGACTGTGGGGGAAAGGAACGATTTGGAACATTGTCCTTGAATTTAGAGATACTTACTGATTTTTTGGAGGGCATATGTAGACAAGTATTAAAGTAAGTAGATATCGTCTAGTGCTAAAATAAGGAAATTACAATGAACCCATGGGATGGATGGCTTACTTTTTTGGAGAACATTAGGGCAAGCTTCATGGAAGAGTTTCCATTTATGGAAATGGATGACAAGGCTATCCGAAATGAGGGATTGCTAGATTCAAGGAATGGAAGTTTAGGAGGTCATTTATTTATTCATTTATTTTGCGTGGTTCCTGTCCCTTCCTGAGCTCTTCGAGCACAAAACTGCATAAACACAAATTGCTTATTTTTATCCAAGCTGCAAACGCTCAATATATGTTTGCCGAATGAACAAAAGGATTACCCGCCTTTCACTAAGAGTACTTTGTGTGCAGGGGAAAAGAAGAGAAGCAATAGTGAAAGCCAGCTGATGAAGGACTCGGAATTTTAGGTTGAAAATTTTGAACTTCGTTGTGAAGTTTATGGAGTAAAAAAAACTGGCATAATTAGAAATTTCTTGAGAAGATTAATCTAGCAGCTATGAACTGTGTAACATGAGTAAAATATGGAGACTTCCTGGTTTATAACCTCCCCACAAATATGCTTATAATATACGTGTTCAAATTTTTAAGATAAATTTATATTACATATTACACTTGGAAACCTAAATCATCTCCATGCAACAACCAAAACTCAGAGGGACATGACTCAACTCAGAAGTTCAAATAAGATTAAAGTAGGAATTTTTTTATTCATATTATTTTGGTATTTCACCCTGTAATTTATTTCTGAAAAATTAAATGTATCCAGTCTCATCCTTAGCTCTGTTGGGGCCCTTCCCTTTTTGGCCCCCATCTAGTTTTGACTCCTTTCCTGAATTCCTCAAACATTCACCAAGGCTCATATTACACATATCTGAACTCTCCTGCTAGGACTATATAAATGGGAGAAGTCAATTGCAATTTGAGACAGTCTTAAATGTTTCTATTTATATTTTGGCTACTCATGCATGAACTTGATTACAAATTATGTGTACACTGCCATAGTTAGTGAATCCCCAAAACATATTGCAAGCACATCATATTTCACTCACAGGAACAACAGAATGCTGGCTGTCAGTGGTGTTTTATGAAGATAAATTATTGAACCACAAAAATCATGAGATGAATTGTAACAGAGCACTTGCATCTTATCCCTGAAGGCGCCATGGCGCTGTCGGTTAAACACTGGTGAGCACGACTCAGTTTTCATTTCTAACAGCATTATTGTCACTACTGACAACCCTACCCATCATGAGAGATGAGGGTTCTTCCCAGGAAGCCCATAGGGCGGAATTGCAATGCACGTTCTGTTCTTATTCACAGCATCTGTGCCTCATTTATGTGTGTTTTTTTTTTTTCATTGTCAACTGAACTCAGCACTTGGAGGAATATTTTCTTATAAACACAAAGGCATATACAAAAGTGTCTCAATACAAAAAAACATAACATAGTCGTTAATATTGCCATATCTGTTCTCCAAGCACAGAAAGAGCTTATGGACTCCCAAACACTCTTATATTTTAATGAAGTGTTATGTCGTTATAGCAGGAAACAGTGCTTCGGTCTAAGTAGGATACGACGTGAAATCGTGTCTGTATTAAACAGACTATTATTCTCCAATATGAGTTCCAAATCTGGCACCAAATTTGTTTTTTCACGTGGATGTCTCACAAGCTCTGATATCTGTGACACAGCTCAGACAATGGTTGCTTTTCTGAATTCAACTTATAAACATTTTATTGGTCTTAATTTGGCTTAGAAATGTGTACTTGGGTTATAGTTCCGTTTAAAAGATGTTCCTCATCAATATATATGGCTTGCAGCTTCCAAATCAAAGCATTCTACCATAATGGCTCATTTTCAAACGGTAAGAATGACACAACACCAATTAAAACAATGCCACCGAAAACAAAACCATTCAACCTAAGACTGCAAATGTTAGTAGGATGGTGATAGGTAGGATCCAACTCTGCCTTTCAGTTTCGACTGTCCCACGTCAGGGATTCTGCAGGCTGGGCGTGGCCCAGGAAGCAGATCAGAGGACTCTCAAGAGCTCCGGTGGCATCTGAAACTCTAGACTCTGCTCTTCTTTAGTTCAAGGTAAGCCAGGGTCCAAGCAGCGTTTGAGGAAGAAGACCACACGAAAAGGGGAGTGTCTTAAGGCTGCTCTCTAAGGCCAATAAACCACAGACCATTTTACAAACTATCCTTCGAACCCCAGAGAACTTCGTATCAATAGACAAGTCACTTGGTTGGTGAATGGAACTGGATCGCACCATATGAATGAAGATTGGAGAAACTGCGGCACTATACAGCAAGAGAAACGTCACGTAGAGATATGATAGTTGTCTTCAAATATCTTCCCTCTCTATCCCTCCGAGAGAACTAGGAATTGAAATCAACCCCTGCCCGCTAGTGCTCACTTGTGAGGAATAAGTATGTATCAATAGGCAACTTGAATTGGAATTCGGTACTAACGTCGGGCTGGGTCAAGAACACTATCCAGAGGTGCTGGGGAAGGTTTCACAGAAGAAGCAACACTGGGGTCGGGGGTGCGAGAGAGGATCGGGAGTTCGTCAGATGGAGAAGGATTGTAAGATTCCAGGATGAGGAAATGAAGTAAATTCAAATTGGTGGAGCTATGAAGAAGCAGGCAGTGCACTGGGAAGAGGCTGTGCGCTCTGGCTCGTGAGCAGGCGGCCGGGCCACGAGCAGGTTCTGCAGATAATATTAGACTTACGTGTGGACTAACCATACAAAGCCATTTGGGCCTTATGCTACACGGTCCGAGAAAATTTTAGAGGTTGCCTGAATCCATTTAATGAAATCAATAATCTCCATGAAGTTGGAGTTAAACGGAGAAAGGGAAAAAGAACACATTCCTATTCCTGCTGCTCCTCAAATGAATGATATTTTAAAGGAACATTAACTTACTTAGCAGCTAAGACAAGGATCTATTCAATTTAACAAGGTGTTATCATGGTCTCCACAAGTTGTTCTTTCATGAAAGGACTTAAATTTCTATTTTAAAAACTTAAGTTCTAAGTTTGATAATGTTACTCAAGATGTAATGAGCTGACAGAGATACAAGGTCTTCTACAACTTCCTACGAAGCTGACTTCTGAAAAATCAGTCCCTAAAAAAGCAATTCTACTTCGTTTTTTTTTTTTTTCAATTTTTTAAAATTTATTCATTTTTGAGAGACAAAGAGAAACAGAGCATGAGCAGGGATGGGGAGAGGCAGAGAGAGAGGGAGACACAGAATCTGAAGCAGGCTCCTGGCTACCTGAGCCATTATAACAGAGCCCGACACCAGGCTCGAAACCACGAACCTCGAGATCATGACCTGAGCCGAAGTATGGCACTTAACCGACTGAGCCACCCAGACACCCCAAAAAGCATATCTACTTCAGTCATCAGTGGGGGCATCCCAAAGGAAGAGAAAATCCATGGAGTGAAAAGAATCTGTGTATCCTTGATGGAGGGAATACAGAGTGCAGCCACTATGCTAGTAAACACATCGGTAATCGAATAATCTGATTGCAAAAGACAGCCACGTGGTTTACAGATCCTCATCCTGAGCTTATAAATTAGTACAAACACCCCCTTTTGGCATCTGCCCCTCTCCTCTATGGGACTTGAGAAGCCGGAGAAGAATTTCATTTAAAGAAGAAGGCTTCTAGCAGACTGGTAAATATAAGCTTGTGTTTTCAGGTTTTTGAGTACCAGTATAATTTGGCTTTCTGAGCTACATAAGGAATCGTTATTTCTCTCAGACTCTAGAAAGACTGGTCCTTTTGTTATTAATAGCCCTTGAAATAAGAGCCACTTAAACAATGTACTTTGAAAGGCAAACATAAATACCCAAGACCATGGGAATGCTTGAGTCAAGATAAGAAGATGCCCCAAATCCAAGATGTTTTATTAATTAGAAAGAAGTGTCTTTGAAAAATTTCACATATGTGTTGGGAGCCGTTTTGGGCTCACAGGTTGAGAAGTAACCTTAAAGTTGCATCCTGGGGATGGGTTGCACCTCCCCCATTGTAGTTGGAAGTATAGTCCTCAAAACAACGCCCTGATTTCTCCTGTTTACAGATAATTAACATTTAAGGTCTTAAAGGAGACACCCTGTTCTCTCCCCCCACCCTACATTTATATGTTAATTATCCTGAAACCAACATACAAGATTAAGGAAGTTGCCACCTTACTGGTAAAAACGGATTATTGTTAAAGAGATCAAACTATGGAATGTCATTCATTGTTGTAATGTAACTCACTACCTTTTAAATAAAGACACTGAGACCAGCAGGGCAGAGATGCCAGAATAGACACCAGAGATGCCAGAATTGCCAGGGCTGCCTGCTTGGTCATCAGATTCCATCTCACTCGTGGCTCTCTCACCTCATTTCGCCTAACCGTTCGTCCTTCGTGGACCCCTAGATTCGCCGGAACAAGGACCGACTCCGGCACATATGGAACCACATGTTTGCCACTGCGCCTGCCGAGACCTACTCTCTTCCAAATCACACTTCACCCTGAGTTCATGCTGAGGGGTGACCACAGGTGGCCATGTTTCTACCTCATGAGCCTGGACCCTTTCAGCACTGAGGCAGATTGGACAGAATGGAGTCCCACAGGCCACTATTGCCATCTGACAAGCAGATGTACTATGGTGTGGAGACTGAAGAAGGCACTAGTCACCTTTTTTTTTTTTTTTTTTCCTATTTAAATGATCTCCCTTGAGGCAGGCATTTATCAGTCTGGACTGCCATTGACGGTAGTCTTACTGGAAAATGACTTGTAAAAATTATTTTGCACATAAAGGTCTCCTACACAAAGACAGACTCGGAATCTGGTTCTAAGAGACCGCATACCAGAGCCTTACGGGCTGAAAACAGCAGATGCCATACCCCATCACACACACATCTGCATCATGGCGTCCACAGAGCGGCCCACCACTGCCTGTGTTACAATCACGGGGGTCAGGCCATTTGTCGAATAAGCAGACTCCCTCCCTGAACTGGGTCTGCCTTGAGGCATGTAGGTGGTGACAGAGAGCCACGCCTGGATCCCTTGGCCCCCAGCATCATCCCATGGAAACATAACTGCAAGGCACAAAGATAAGCCTTGTAAGTAATTTTACATTTTCTAGGAACCACATTTAATAAAAGAATACAGAAACCAGTGACTTGATTTTAATCATACATTTCATTTAACTCTATATATTCCAAATAGTATTGTTTCCATATGCAATTAATACAAAGAAGTTACTGATAAGGTCTCCTACTTTTTTTTTTTTTTCCGTGAAGTCTTTCACCTAGGAATGCATCCTAAGTAGTTGACAACAGGAGCGCATCTCGACCTTGACCGGCCACACTTCCAGTGTCCCACAGACACATCTGGCCGGCACTCGTGCTGGCACAGCACAGGTTTCAAAGGCAGAGTTGTGATTTTCTGCTCTCACTAAAGCTAGCGTGAATCCGAAAGCAAGCTGAGGTCTGCGTTACCATGCTACGCTGATCTTTGTTACTCATCCCTCTTAATTAACCCCAACCCCTGAAACCCGTATCCCTCATCTCTACGGCTGTTCCCTGTAAATTCCTATCCACACTTAAATCTCAAGGAGAGTTTCCTTCTCCTAGATTGCCCTGATCTCTCTCACCTCACCAGCGCCACCCACAATTAAATGAACGTAACAAACAAACAAACATGTAAAGAAAACCTGAGGTTCCTGGTCCCTGGTTCCCTGGTCATATACTCTCGAGCGTGGTCTCTCTCATGAGGCTTATCATAGTTGGTGCTTTATTTGTATGACTGAGAATTATCGATTAGCTCCTTTTCCATGACGGAAGGTACTGTATTGGTATCTAGCAATGGGTCTGGCTCATAGTACATACTCAAAATAATTAAATTGAAAGGTGAAGGAATTGCTGGTTCCAGAACTGAGACTTCCTCCCTACTTAAACTGGCTTGAGAGTCTTTGTTTTTTGCAATTTAAGAAAGCAGAATAAGATATTTTCTCTCTCAAAGTGACCCTAGACACGCAAGCAGGAGGCAGAGGATAGTAAAAGTGCATTTTGGAACATTCTTAGGTCTGTATATAGGCACACTGGCTATTTCTTTTCAAACCTTAAGGACCAGGGAGATTCACCGTGAAGCTCATTAAGTTTAGGCTTCAGGACTTCTCACTTATGAGATGTCATGAGACGGACGGGGAGCTGCTGGGAGCTCCCTGTCAGGGAGGGGAAGCCAGGTTACATTCCCGGAAGCATTTCAGTTATCAGCATTTCTGGTAAATTGCCCAATGAGATCTTAGGAAATAAGGGACCTGAGACTCGAGAGTTCCAGTAATTCGTTGCCAGTTTTTTTCTGATTCTAAGATTCCATTTTGTACCAAATTATATATGTATAATTTTGTATTCCTTTTTTGTAGAGAGTTTTAGTCCCATCTCCACACTGTATGAAGCTTCGGGTCCCACAAAACCCAGACCTACCCCTGCAGAGACCATAAAGGTATTTTGTGTACTGGGAAAAAAAATCAATCCTCTTCCCGGAATGTGGCCTGGAATGTTTATATGCACAAACGCTAAATAGTATTTCCCTTCCTTGTCAAAGTGAAAGGGTCAGCACCAAGTGGGTCGGGTACTGAGTTCAGGGGAGAGTGACAGGGAGTGTACACGCGGGATATGTCGCCCTGCTTCTCACCACAACCCCACGCACTGCTCTGTGAAGACCAGAAAGATGATGGGGCCAAAGCCGGATTTTCCCTGGGCAAACTGTGCTCTGCTTCACTGGGTTGCCTTCACTAGTTAGACCGAAGGCTGGGAGTTAGGAAAATGACCTGCAAGCCACTGACCCTCGCTTCGAGAATTTTATAATCCAACGCATATTCAGCAACTGTAAAATGTTAAGAAAGTATAAAATTTTGAGTGCAAATTGCATGGTATTTATTCATTATTTCAACTGTAAGTGAATTCCTAGGATACCCGCATTGAACAGGGGCTGGGGGTGTTCATTCAGCCTAGAGTCTGAATGACGGTATGGCCACCACAAGGGTTCAGAACAATAAAAACGAGGACCCTGGCTGGTGTGATGAGGAAAGGTTTTACAGAGAGGGAAAATCTTGAAGCGGATGTGCAAGGAGAGGACGCATGTGTACCGAGAACATGAAAGGGAACAGGATTCTAGAGGAGGACATCACCATCAAAGTTAAATTAATAAAACAATCCTATAATTTCTCAATAGCATATCACCCTTGATATGAAATCCTAAGATAGTATTAATTTTTCTTTTACCTTCACTGTTATCTTTGGAATTTCCATTGTTTTACTGTATTTGTTGAGACTCGGTAAAGGATTACAGAGATGTCTGGTGGAAATATATGACTTAAAAAGTATAATTTTTATAGGAACAATAAGATGAGCAATGTAAAAGGCATTTTATATGGACTATTGTAAGGCACACGTTTTATTCTAAATATCTTTTTGTGCTCCCCCTTCAGCTCTTTTCCTCTTGGCTGATGATCGGGAACCTGGGATTGAACTGGGCGAAAAAGTCAGGGGGCCGTAAGAAATCGCCTAGTGAAAATGAAGCTTGAGTCTAGATGGGTTTGATATGGAGCCTTCTGTGCGCCTGTTAATCCTCACTGTTAAGGAGCTTTAATTTCAAACCATCTCTTCTTTTTGCCTTTTAACCATAATGCCATCCCAGAGTGCTAAATAGCTTTGGCTGGAGAAAATGAAATAGCTATTCTATAACCTTCAGAGACATAAAGTGGGAATACACAACATGCAGAAAAACAGATAAGTCAGAAACTTAAATAAAGAACTGAGGTTGGAAACGGAATTTTGCTGATGATAAATGACTTAATAAAAGAGATTAAAAAAAACAACTGTTATAACTACTCCCACACCCCCAGTTCTGCCGTAAAAATAATGATTAAATCCAACAATAGGCTCAAAATCCCATTTTATTCACTGTAATAATAGATAGGGTTTTAAAATCATTTTTATGAAAGCACAAATTTCTCAGTGAATAGAACACTGTAAAATCTCTCTTAGACTGCAGAAATATCTTTGCAGGATTTTGTTCTTTGTACCACTGGTCTAAGGCCATCCAGATATCCAGAGCTCCTTCAGCACAGACATAGTTAGCTGTCAGGGATCCAGGGCTGCTTTCACCCGCCCGGGTCCCCGAGGATGATAGGTCACGGAGGGAAAATGCCTAAATCAGGGCTGCCTCTATACTTTTTTGCAAAACTGATAATTAAAAAAAGATGGCCTCCTGGTCTAATGGCTCATCCATTTTATTTATCTACTTTTAATGTTTATTTATTTTGGGAGGGAGTATCCCAAGAAGGTCCCATGCTCCATGTGGACCCTGACAAGAGGGTGAATCTTATAACCTGAGCTGAAATCATGAATTAGACACTTAACCAACTGAGCCACCCGGGCACTCATGGGCTTGGTCATTTTAAAGCACATTTGTGAACGCTAGAAAGTAGTCTCTCTTCCTTTGGGTTCATAACCCTGCTTGGCAAGGGCTGGATTTCAATTCTCACTTATCCCTTACGTGACACTCCTTGTGCCGTGAACTACCTGTGCAACCGTGAGGGTGACTTTGGTCTCAGACGCCTAAAAGATGGTGCCCTTCCCATAAAGCAAGACTTGACTCCTTGGGAGTTTATCAACTACACAGAATGCTCAATAAATCAATAAACCCCTTCTCCATCTAGAATTTGAAATCTCTGCCTAGAAAATGGGACTTTTCTTTATTTTCCTGGATCTTAAGATGGCTTTGGAGCTTGGAGACGCTTAGGAGCAGTGGCATAAATAAAAAGGGAACGCTCTTGAATCTGTAGTTCTCTTGAAGTTCTCGCTGACGCTTTAACATGTCTTGCTTCAGCCTTCCATGCTTAACACCTCACTAACCCTGGGAGCTTGCGGCTGCTGTGACTCCTGACACAAGAGTTCTCAGAGTTATAAAGGCTCTGCAGGAACCGCTCCAGATGGGCTACTTCAAGAGTGTCCCAGGTAGGAGTCTGACCTGGGCTAGCCATCTCATTCTGCAACAAATAAATATCTAATGGTAAAATTCCGTGCTTCTTCGGGGAGAGTGTTTTTGGACGGTGGGGTTTCCCCACAGCCTCGCATCAGAGCACGGGCACAGCTGGTCAGACTCGGCGTACGGTCTCCGTGTAATCATTTTCCAAGTCTCTACTTCCTTTGCTTCTGTTGGCCTTAACTTTAACCTTTTAAAAATAGAGTAGGTTCACCCTATATCCATCTGTCTCTGTGATACAGATACCAATTAAAAAAGCAAGAGCATTGCCTAAATCTATACAGCTTCTTCCCTTGACTGTTGGCATCCAGCAAAAACTATTCCTTTCAAATCATGAGTGTCTCTGGTTTCTTAGACGCCATGTCTCCATAAATTCAAACACGTACGTACACTGTCTTTCTCCTGTATGTCTTACTTCGCAAATTGTTTTTCATTTTATTCAAAGTGATTCCCCAAAGAGTGAAACTGATTTTTAATATTTTAGGGGATGGAGAAATAAGGCAGAAGGTCATATTTAAATATCAAAGTATCCATATGTATGACTCAGGCTGAATCGATCTCTACCTATGATTCCTCTACCGCAACAGCATGTGGTCCCTTGGCTTACCTCACTCCCTCTGGGCGCAACACCCTCTGAGCGAAACAGATAAAAAGATCAAAAAAAAAAATTCCATAACCTCACCCTAGCACTACTTAATATTACGTGTAAGACAAAATATTTCAGGCAAGTCTTTGATCTGGTCCCAAAAAAGACAGTAGACGAGTGCAGTGGGGTGTTGAGATGCTTCTGTCCTTATGTTTATACACTTCTTTTAAGGAGGAACAATGTTTACTTGCCCCGAGGTGAAAAGTAAGTAGTTTTTTATTTAAAACATCGCTTCTTAGAAGACTTTACAGACACCCAGATAACCCCTAATGCCAGAAGCTAGTTTTTGTTTTAACGGACTCCTGTTGCAGCATCCGGTTCAGTCTCCATCCGCAGAAAAGTACTACCCGTATCGCTTTGCTAGGGGAGTCCTAACAAAACACCGCAGGCTTAAACAGACATCAATTTTCTCCCAAATCTGGAGCTTGGAAGTCCAAGATCCGGGTGAGATACGTTTGCTTTCTTCTGAGGCCTCCCGTCTCGGCTTTCAGATGGCTGCCTTCCCGCTGTGTCCTTGCGTTTTCCCCGCAGCACGATCGGTGACCTTCCTGATCTCTTCTCATGGGGACACCAGTCATACCGGATCAGGGCCCACACTGGCACCCCCATTTTAACTTCGTTACTTCTGTAAAGGCCTATCTCCAGATACAGTCACATCTGAGGTGCTGCCGGTTGGGGTTTCAACACAGCAATTTGGGGGAGCACAATTCTGCTCACAACTCAAGCCTACATTTAGTTCTTTTTAATTGAGGTTTTACACGGTCATTCCCCAGTCTTCTCTCCACGTGAGTCCCTGGAGTCTTTTAAACGTTTCAAACTGAGTCATGAGATTCTTTAATATACTCTGTTTACTTTTGCTACCCTCCTCCATCCTTTGCTTAAGTCTTACAAACTCGTTTTGGACTGTGGTCCTTAATCACTGTCTATATTGTATAATAAAAGCTTACCCTCTCTTTGTAGCTTCTGCTTGGCTTTTAACATGGCACCCCATTCATATTAAGCACTCAAAAAATCTTTAAATAGGATGAATATAAGAAACTTAATTATTATACATGATTATAATAATCTGTTATAATCCCAAAGCACAATTTGTTGTTAATTACAACTCTCAAATTATCTCCTGCTTTGCCGGCAAATAACCAATCATTTTTACTTGAACAAACGCTTGCCCATCCAGTGACTCATCAAAACCTTTCAAAATCATTGTCCAGCATTACAGAATTCTACATGACTGAGATTCTCGAATTTGAAGATTTAAAGCAATTGGCTCTCATTATTTCCCTACATTTTTAATGTCAGCTTCTGCTAACTATTTTTCATCACTGGTTATTTATGCATTAGTTTTGCATTTTTCTTCAACAAAATAATTTTAAAGCACCATTTGAAAAATTAGTCCTAAAAAGTCACTTCTCTGACTTCCTGATTTAAAAAAATAACAGGTAAAGTTCTGGGTGACAGTGGGGACTTTTTAAAATTTGTTTTTCCTATTCCTTTGCCACTAGATAGGAACCAATACAGAGAGATTTCTTCTTTAGAGCCTCAAGACATTGGCACCAACTCTGGCTGTCCAACACACATGTAGGGCCTTTTAGAAATGCAAAATCCCAGGAACTATATAACCTTTTGAATCAGAATCTCTGGGGATGGAGAGGTATGTGTCAGCAGTGGAATTGGTAATTTTTTTAAAAAAAAAAGTTTATTCATTTTTTGAGAGAGACAGAATACAAGCAGGGGAAGGGCAGAGAGAGAGAGAGAGAGAGAGAGAGAGAGAGAGAATCTGAAGCAGGCTCCAGGCTCTGAGCTGTCAGTACAGAGCCCAATGTGGGGCTTGAATGATCTGAGATCATGACCTGAGTTGAAGTTGGCCCCTTAACCAACTGAGCCACCCAGGCACCCCTGGAATTGGTATTTTTATGCACAGAGCTGAGAACTTTAGCTAAATAAGGATATAGTCCCTAAATGTAGCTGCACTGGAATCATGGGGGGAGGGAGCCTGAAAGCAAGTTCATGGCTGGGTTTAGGCTGGCATTAGGATATTCAGAAGAACATTACTAGCTAGATGCTTATTTGAAAGTATAACGCTAGGAGGGATTCTAAATGTCACATTTATTATATGTGGTTAAGCCTGATCTATCTGCCAGGGACTGTAAACACGGTCACAGACGTGCCTGGTCACGCCTCCATTTTGCCATAGACTATACAGACATGGTCTTTAAGTGTAGCTGCATCAGAATCCCCTGAAAGGCTTATTATAACACTGATTTGTGGGGCCCAACTCTAAGTTTTCTGATTCCCTAGTTCCGGGATAAGGCTCGATTTTTAATTTTTTTTTCAAATTCCAAGGTAAAATTGATATTGCTGGTCCAGGAATCACTGGGTTTCTTCCTCCATAGGCAGGTGGATGTCTCTTCATGCAAGTGAGACCATTGATTTTCCCCCTCCCGTATATAACAATTAAGAGACCACTCACCCAAAGCATGTGCAACTGCCTTCAAAGAATATTCTGCAGTATGATCACTGTAAGATGGGTCTCAGAGAAGGCCACATTCCCTCCAAAATCATGAGGACAAAAATAGGATTAAGCAGATTCTATGTTATCCCTTACTATTGTTTTTACTTTTTTAAATGGTATCTAAAATGCAATAATAAAACTGGTAAATTAAATAAGATGGGGATACTAAATTCCCATTTGCCAATCCTGGTCTCTAGAGGATTTTCAGACTTCTCCCCTCAGTGTTTTTTTTTTTTTTTTTTTTTTTTTAAGTTTATTTATTTATTTTGAAAGAGCACAAACCAGGGAGGGGTAGAAAGAGAGGGAGACAGAGAGAATCCCAAGCAGGCTTCGTGCTGTGAGCACAGAACCTGACATGGGGCTTGAACCCACGAACCATGAGATCGTGATCTGAGCTGAAATCAAGAGTCCGGCACTTAACCGACTGAGCCACCCAGGCACCCCCTCCCTTCACATTTAAGGAATAGTTGGAATTCAGTTCAAACTGCTAAAGATAAATATGCAAGGTAAAGTAATTATTTGTTTTAATTTTTTCACCATAATATCACAAGTATTTTTGATTTCCTGACTCAGTAATAGATTTCTAACCTGTATCAACAATTCGGAAATGTAATATAATTTTACATGAAATGTATCTTGGAGACTTGAAACAGATACGTATTCAGGTTGTCTTATTAACCCTACATTCACTATTGTAGGAGACACCGCTTCTATCTCCTACTACTAATAATGGAGTATATTTTCTTAGATCTATTTGAAAGAACTTCATGTTTAATTGCAAACTAAAAAACCATCATCTCTATACTCTTCTTTAGGTATGGTTTATTACTTCCCCATCTCCAAAGCTTATTTTGCTTCCATTCTTTTTTTTTTTTAATGTTTTTTTTATTTATTTTTGAGACAGAGACACAGCATGAGTGGGGGAGGAGCAGAGAGAGAGGGAGACACAGAATCCGAAGCAGGCTCCGGGCTCTGAGCTGTCAGCACAGAGCCCGATGCGGGGCTCGAACCCACGACCTGCAAGATCATAACCTGAGCCGAAGTCGGATGCTCAACCGACTGAGCCACCCAGGCGCCCCATCCATTCTTGATCTTTTCCATGGTTTCTTGGAAGAACACTTTCTGTCTGGTAATCCACGTTACTTTCCAAAACCACTTTACCTTCTGATCTCTCAAACAGATGTGACTCAATAATCAATCTGACCTTTTCTTTTCTGGGGTGTGGGGGAGAAGGAGGAGAGGGCGGGAGGGTACAGAAAGATTCATTCAACTACAGATATAAATACTAAACGGTCTCAAGGCTGTGTTCATATTTAGGGAAGAACCCTCTATAACACAGAATGTTATATGATCTAGCCTCTTTTAAAAACCTAATTGAGGGGCGCCTGGGTGGCTCAGTTGGTTAAGCGACCGACTTTGGCTCAGGTCATGATCTCACGGTCTGTGAGTTCGAGCCCCGCATCGGGCTATGTGCTGGCGGCTCAGAGCCTGGAGCCTGCTGCGGATTCTGTATCTCCCTCTCTCTCTGCCCTTCCCCTGCTCATACTCTGTCTCTATGTCTCTCAAAAATAATTAAACGTTAAAAAAAATTAAAAAAAACTTAAAAAAAAAAACCTAATTGAGAGAAATCCTATTCAGCATAGATAATACACAGAACACCACATTCTTCACATCGCTAGGTATTCTATATTCAACCCTTGCTTTGAAATGTCCTAAACTACAGGAAGTCTATTCCTCAGAACAAAGAAGTTTCAAATACTGGAATTCACTTTGAAGATTATGTGTTTGGCTTTTATTGCAGTCTTTTTGAAAAACAAACAACAAAAAAGTCATATACACACTGCTTTGTATTTGCTTTAGTGCCCTCCAAATAAGACTCTACACAGGGGCACCTGGTGGCTCAGTCCATTAAGTGTCCAACTTTGGCTCAGGTCATGATCTTACAGTTGATGAGTTCAAGCCCCGCATTGGGCTCTGTGCTGCCAGTTCAGAGCCTGAAGCCTGTTTTGGTTCTGTGCCTCCCTCTCTTTCTGCCCCTCTTCTTGTCATGCTCTGTCTCTCTCTGTCTACAAAACAAATAAACATTAAAAAATTTTATTTTAAAAAAACTCTACATAAAAAATTCTCTTGAAGTTTACTCCGTATAAACTTGTTATCATCTGAAAAACCTGCATTTTTTAAATGTTTTTCATAGTATTTTCCTTTTTACCCAGTTAGGAAACTCAAACTTTTCTCTCCCCTCCTTTCCTTAGTAATATCTTCATAAAATATAATTTCTCAACTTCTACATGACTAAATTATTTTAAGAAAAAAGGAGAATCATTAATATTAAAAGAAAGTGGCAGCATTGGTAATAATTTTGAGAAAATATTATATTGAAATTTGAAGAAAAATGAAAAGAAGGAAAGAAACATACCAAGCAAAGTACCCCATGATTTTCCATATTTTAATTTTGTGTAATCCTCAAATCTACTCTGACGCTGGATACAGTCATCACTAAACTTATGCCCGGAGAAGTTAAGTGTTGTGCCTCCAGCCAGGAATCTAGTAAACTCCAGAGGAAAGGTTCAAATGGATATGACCGCAGCATCCATTCTAATTCCACTAAACCGCACTGGGAGGAAACTACTGGAAATCACACTCACTTAAAATACACTTCAGTGGTTTGTTCCTCCATGTTACCACGTGACAAGATTCCATATTTCCGTTTCCTTTAAACGCACAGGCAGCCCATGCCCCTTCTTCCTGCCACTATGAATCCTTGAAAGTTTGGTACAGAAATGTTTGACCCGTCCAGGAAAACAACAACAACAAAAACAAAACCAAAAAACAAGCAATTGTAGGAAAGGGAACCTAGAAACATATACGGCGATGGGGTACCGAAACAATCTTTTTCACAGGCATCATGAGAGACAGCACGGAGAGCAGGAAAGCACTTGACTTGGAATCTGAGTCCCCATCTGTCACCAAAACCTGCACGAGATGAGGAAGTCATCTTACCTCTCCAGGCCTCACGTCCCTCTTCCACAAAATATGGGGTTTATACCAGATCCTCTCTGAAGTCCTTGGCAGCCCTAGTATTCCACCCTGTGTGCTCTTTGCCCGCGAGCTAATTGTTCTAGTTTACAGCTGGACTTAGATGGCTCCGTACATCTATGGGAGAAGTCTCCCCATCCCGGAGTTTGGATGTCTCTTCAATTTATGGAAGACTTGAGAAGGGGCCACAGGAGCTGCAATGAGCTGTCTACAAGCAAAAATGGTCTGATGATTTAAAAAAAATCAAGGACTTTGAATACAGCTATGCGGATTAACTGAGGCCATCCCACTAAAATGTATTTATTCCATACCAGCTTCCCCCGTACTCCACAACGGCCATGATCCTGAGTGTTTTCACGAGGGGCATTCTATTTCCTATGGTTTCTGTGGTCATCTATTACCTTGCCCATGTCTTTCTCTACACTATTTTTATTTATTTAGCGAGACATTGCATGGCACCAATCTAACACTAAGATACTGACCTTGGCATTTCCCATTTGCACTCATTATTTTAGTTAATCATTTTTAAGGATTTATTATTATTTAAACAACAACAATACAGTTCACCCACGTCAGTGCACTTAACGTTATAAATCAAACAACTACTTTTGGGTGTTTACTGCCCACCTAAGACTTTGTTCCAGGCTGAAAGAAACATCAGGGGGTTAGGAGGCAAGCTGTCCTGCTGTCTCTCCCAACGCCCCGCTGGACCTGCCCTGTGGCGCCGATCCCTCAACACACTCTGTTCCTCCAAGCTGCACATGATTCTTCATGCAATCTGGATTGCCTGGGGAGCCATTTCACTTCTGAGTTTGTCGTCATCCTACGTCGATGGGGTCCTTAGCTTTATTCATGCTCACCTCTGACCCAGACACCTCCCAATGCCCTATCACAATTTTTTAATAAAATGGATGGAACTAAATAAATATCAATATGCCATGAATGCCTGATGAAAGACATAGCTTTGGGCCCTAGTGAGTGTAGTAACTAGTGTCGCTGGGTGAGTGTCATGCCTACACAATTTTGATTAGAGGTCCTGTTGACTGTGAAAAGGAGACTTTTCACAGAGCGGGGGGCTCCTGCACCTGCCCCTGTGAAGCGCATCTGCTTGCACCCGGGCCGGTACCTAGTAGGAGACCAAAGGGTCTGCCTCCTGCGTACAGGGTTAGACAGCTGAGCCAGCCGCCACGGGGCCTCTCGCTGAAAGGGGCACCTGATATCACGTTTCTGGCAAGTCCGCTTCCTGTTCAATAGATATCTGAGTCAGGTGGTGCCAAATGTGACCCCTGATGGCCTTCTAAGTCTCAGTGCTTAATTAGACCCCGGAAGACTGCCTGGTGGGTATTGCACTGCTGTAATTAGTCATTTATTTCCTGTTAACCTAAGCAACCCCACCAGTCCACGAAAACTAATTTTTCAAGAGAGCAATGATTTTTTTTTTTTTTTTTGTCCATACCAAAGCTTTTTCCATTCTCTTAATACCCGAGTGTTTTGATACTTCTCAGTGTCCCATCTTTCATGAAATTCTGTCTTATTTGGGCCTCATGCTCTTTTTCTTTTTCTCCTATCACGCTAAATTCTCTAGGAACTCGTCCTGGATTTCTGTCTTACCGTCTCCCCTCAGAGTCCATCAATCCTGTGACCTTGCTTGGGATATCTCCATCTTTACCCTGCTCTCCTGGCTCCGCCCAGGACGTACTCCCATTTAGCTCTGATGCTGTTGGCCCAGGGATAACGTGTCCATTATCTGTCCCATTTCCCACGACTCCCCCCAAACAGGTAGAGACTTACCCATCTCCACGAAGTGTACCTTCAAAGGCTACCGATGAGGTTCATGCGGGATGTGTTTCTGATGCTCTTCTCTGCTCCTGCAATTCTCTGTGGCCAGCCATCGTGTCCACTCTCTCCTTTCAGATTCATTTCTCCCGCCCTTCATCTTTAGTCTCATTACCACCACTTAATCCAGGTCATCGCTCTGTGACTCCAGGGCCTTTTAATATCCTGTACCTGCTACCACATTTGTCTTCCCTAACTCACTTATCATGCCATTTTTATGCTCAGTGACCTATGCTAATAGGACAAAGGGAACTGTTATGTTTTATGTCCCTAGACCAATGCAAGCCCCCTTCAAATGGAGTCAGCAACACCCCTTCGAACAGCCCTTTAAAATTTTACAGTCTAAAAACAGCAAGGTCCATCTTTCTCTCTCATGCTCACAATCAGGTCTCATCTTCTGTCTAGATCTAGACCACCAACCAGAGAGCTTGTCCTATTAGTGCGTGAAGGAAGACGTGATGCTGCCCCAGCTCCTAGCTAGTGAGCGTCTCCCTGTCTCCTGACTCCGACGTAGCATATATAAAACCCAAATTTTAATATTTAAATACAAATCATATGGTGTTATTTAAAAAAAAAAGCCATGTGACACATCCTTTTCCCTATTTAAATAATTTCGCCCATCATTTATAGGCAAATGGATGAAAAGTGGTCTTATTATAAAATGTATCACGACATTATTTATTTTCTGACAAGTCATGAAACTTTATTTACCTCAAGAGTTATAAAATTCTAGAATAAGTGCAAAATTAAACCTAATTAACATTCATTTGAAAAGATGTATAGTACCCAAAGCATACAAGATATAGTACTCAACACCGTAGGCAAACATAGGTGCTGAAGGAGACAACTGATCAAAAAGGTGAAGCCCAGACCGCTGCCAAGAGTTAATATGCCTAAATAAACACATAAATAAACAGAATCCACCTTACTCGACACAAGCCCATTATCTACGCACACTCCCTTTTTCTTGCAGGTTTTTCTCATCATAATTTTATGTCTACAATGTTCACATGTGCTACCAATATGTAATTGTAATTATAATTTAAAAATAAAGGCAATTCTATGCTTCTTCCCTTTTCTGAGCAAGATAATTATATTTCTTTGGAATATAAATTGCCACCATTTTTAGAGTTAGAAATTCTTCAAAGAACAATTAAGTCTTTGCTGAAACATGAAATAGAAGATAGTTCTAGAGAAGATTACAGCGTTTCAATTCAGTGCTTCCAATGAGAATAAAAAAAAAAAAAAATTGGCTTAACTGTTGCCCAAAGTCAATACCTCAGATTCTAAGATGGCAGGCTGTGTATTTTGAATAAGCTTATATATATTCAGCAGTATAAGCAAGCTTTGTAAACTATTGAGTTATTCAAGTGAATCAAATGTTTATTTTCTCTGCATAATCGAAAATAAGAAAAATCATATGGTTGTAATATTAAACATGATGCACTTTTAAGTAAAAGTTGAAAGCATTTCTTATTTTTTTACAGAAAGAATGAATGGAAAAACAAACAAAAGATTTTAGTTCTTAGAATAAGGGGATACAATGCCCTTGTAGTTCTAAACTATTATCTGGTTCAAAAATCATTATTTTCATGGTATAACTTTTAGAGTAGAATTTCATTTTTACCCTAGTGCTTAGCTATACGTTGTCCTGTCTGTTCCTGTAATACTTTGGAGGTGTCAGACTTACGTTTTCATGTCGTTGTGAACACTGTACTGTAAGCTGCATTATAGGAAAGCTTATAGAATCTTCTATCAGAGGAAGAGACTGGCAGTTTAGCCTCCTGGTGATGGGAGGGTCTTCCAAAAGTGGTGACGTTTCTACAGAGTCACAGCAGGGACAAGCTGTGCCCCACAGCCTGACTCCTCTCACAGGAAAGTCGTGGAAGAGGGAAAACACACACACCTGGACACAACGCCGGCATGAGATGAAAGCCATAAAATACCCCACCCCTCGGGGTTAGTCAGAGGTCAAGAATTCAGAGACATGTGAGGTTAAAAGGGCAACACCACCGGCAGATTAGAGTCAGGGAACTGGGAACCAATGTCATCTCCCCTACGTGCTGTGTGGCTGGAGCAAGAACGTAAAACACAGGGCCCTCGTCGTGAAAAGGAATAACACTTCTGCCCCGGACGATCAAGGCCTGCCGGCGGGATGTGCCTCAGCACAGTGCTCGACACAAAGACGCCCTGAGACAATGACACGCTCGGGTGCACGGTGTCCAGAGACCGCTGGTCAAGCACGAAGACTAGGGCTTGTTCCCAGTTGTGGACACGGTATTCTCAGAATCCTGTGGTGTCCCCGCTGCTTGGATGTGAGGCTTTTTCCTCTTGAGCTCTGCCTGGAACAGCAGCGTCCCGCTCTGGGGCCTCTCAAACTTGAAGAAATAATTGGTTTTGTTGGCAGCAGTCTGCTACTTACTGGTTCTCACTAGCACACCTGATTATTATTCTCCCTTAGCCTTCAAAGTCTTCAGAGATCTCTGGTTTCCTGTCCTCACCATGGACCCTTTCATTCGTGTACTACCTGAGACAGTGACTGTCTTTACACCCTCAAGAAAATGGCAGGAGCTCTAAAAACATCAAGGCGGTAATATCTTCTCTGCTGTGATGTTACGTTTTTTTCTTGGGAATAATGTAGAGAACTAACAAGGTGATCAGTCATGTACACATGGCCAGGGGACCGATTTCCGAACAGGAGCCTCTGGGTCACTTTCTCTGGCACCTTCCGGAACAACAAGGGTGAATCACAGCGCCTCTCTCAGATCTGGTGTAGGAGACTCAGTCAGGGACTGAGAGCTGACATATAAATGGACAAGCATCAGAGCAGGCAGTAAGCACACAGTACAATACAAGGAAACGACCTAGCTTCAATGACCTGACCTAGCTGTTTAGTCCCTCCCACTGGGCATCTTCCAAGTTCAGCTTCTTTAAGGCTGTCTAACGTCATCTGACCCCTGACAAGGCCAACCCGACCGCTGGAGAATCAAGCAGAATGACGGCATATCAATTAGTGACCAGTTTACTGAACACGGGCTCTAGAGGCAGCCTTCCTGAGTTCAAATCCAGACTGCCACTTACCAGCTGTTGACCCTGGGCTAGTAATTTAACCTCTCTGTCTCTGTTCTATCACCTTCAAAATGGAGATAAAAATTGTTCCCACCTCACAGAGTGATCATGTAGACTGGTTAATTTTTGTAACTGCATAGGGCATGCATAATACACGGCAGGAACTGTGGAAGTGTGTGATGAATGACAGAATAAACACATCTACCGTAGGCTTGGTATTGTGGTTGGTACTGGAATCTGAGGATAAAGAATTATATCTCCTATTAGCTTTCCTCCTTTAATTTTTTTTTTTTTTCCTTAGAGCATGTACGGGGAGGGGGCAGAGGGAGACAGAGAATCTGGACAGGCTCCACACTCACTGCAGAGCCCGAAACGGTGTTTGATCCTACAATCCTGGGATCACGACCTGAGCCTAAATCAAGAGTCAACTGACTAAGCCACCCTAGCACCCATTACCTTTCCCTTTTAATGCAAAATGTTGATTAGTCAGTCATAGATCTTAGAAGACTCTAAAGAGATCATTGTTTTTTCCTCGACTTATTCTTTCATTTGGGTTAGAAATTATTTTCCCTACTTAAGAGAGGAAGCAATTGAGATTCAGAAAGTTTAAATTACTTGTGAAAAGTGACAAAGGGGGAAAAAAGGAATGCAGTGTGAAGGGATGAAATTAGAAACTGAGGAAACAGTTGTCCCAAAGCTGTTGTCAGATGGAATATTTTTTGCAAGACGCCATTCACAGCCCACCCTGAAAAGTCACTAGGGCCCCTGAGAAGTCTCTGAGCAGCTTTCTAACAGATTTTTATGGTATTTCGAGAGCCTTTCTGGGAATGTAGGGTTACCCACTCAGCTGACTGTCAGTTTTGGAACTTGCCACTCCCTTTAATCCATTTTATGGCTAGCCTACGAATCTTTTTTGAACTGCTCTCTTTTTTACGCCAAAATGTTGTTTCATTACAGTCGTTTTACTCAGCAACCTCTCTTTAAGCAACTTGTTTGAAATAAAATTGTAATGCGGGCTCATAATCATTTTATCTGAGAAGTTGTCTTTAAGTTTTCCCAACACAATACAGCACTCCTTCCTATATTTCTAATCGTTCTTACTCCCTGCTGCTTTTTATGAATCCTAAAACTCCCAGATCCACTGGAATCAGCTAGGCCGACTTTCTTAATTGAAAACATCTGCATCTTCTCTGCCGCATCTGTGGAGACTCCAGGACTTTTGTTCTCTGAGTGTGTCCTGAACAAGCCACTCCGTATCTTTCCTATGGGCTAGAGTTTGTAGAGTTCACAGGCAAAAATGTTTTTCTTACTTGCAGGTTTATTTATTGTTTTTCACCTTAAGCTCTAGGCTTCAGACACAAGTAAAAGTAATGGAAAAAAAATTTTTCCTCCCTTCATTTATTTAAAACAAAGTAACTCCAGGTTGGAAAGGGAGGAAGCCCAGAGAAAACTTGAGACAGCCGTGGTTCTCAAACCTGAGCTTACACCAGAATCACCTGGAGGCTTTGTTTAACCTCAGATGGCTGGGCTCCTCCCCTGGACTGCCTGATCCTATAAATTTTGACTGAAGCCTGAGAATCTGCATTGCTAATAAGTTTCCTGGTTGAGCAGATGGTGCCAGTCAAGGAATCACACATGGGGAAAACTGTCTCAATGGAAAATTCTTTTTTGATCATGACCTTCGGACCTGACACACCTTTTCTTTCCTTCTCCAAATCCCAAAGCTCTCCTCACCCTGGGAGAGGGGGGTGGCCTCACACAGACTGATAATCCCAGCCCAGAAGGTTGGGAGACAACCCCATTGGAGGAGAGGATGCGGAGTGAATAAGGCTAAAGGGATCTTGGGAAGGGAACAGGGGAAGTTTCCCGGAGTGTTTCAGTGGGAAATTCCCCGGGAGAATCGGGTTCTCACCCAGAGAAGCCACTTCGGAATCTCCACCAACTGGTACTTTTGTGCAGGTTGGACTGTATCTATTTAAATGGAGAAAAGGATGGGTTGAGCGTTCTTCATGACTCTCAGGAAAAGGTGAAGGCACTTGACACTGAGCTGCAGCTCTTTTCTCCAGGGGAAGGAGTGAGGAGACCGAGATCCATGAGTGGCCCCAAATTCCCACTGGTGTTCCCCAACATCCAGACACCCTGCCCCCACCTCCCTACAGCCCCGCTGCATAGACGCAGGGGGAGGGAAAGGAGTGCGGTCTGCCTGTGATGAGCATCCCTCCTCCCCATTGTTTAATTCCTGTAGGTGGCATATATCCCAAACTCTCCTCCCAAAGTTTCTCCTGGTTACAGGTTTTTTGTTAAGTTTACAACTTACACCTCATTCTCAGACATCTATTAACATCTTGGAGTTGTTTTTACCAGGGTTCCCAGCCACAGCTGGTGGACATAAGCCTCACGTGGGGAGCTCTTACAACCTGCAAGGTCAGGACCCGGCCTTGGACCCACATCATCAGAACCCGGAGGCTGTGGTCTCTCAGAATTGCTGAAGTCCCCAGGTGATTCCAGTGGGCCCTCTAAGGGTAGAAAGCATCCCTGTTTCAATCAAAGAGCCAGTTATATCTCCGGAGGGCTGAGCTCCCTTGATTAGGGCAGTAAGGAAACACCTGGTTTAGGGGCAGGGCAGCTGCAGGAGGGTGCTGCGTGCAGAGGGAAAGACAAGACGGGAGTGTGGGAGCTCTGGAGGAAAGGAGCCGCCGTCACAGATCAGGGAACTTCCATAAGAAACATCCAGTGTCTAAGTCACTAATGGCCTCAATCATGATCTGTTGAGTAGAGTAATGACTGAAAACCTCGGCTTTCCCAAGTTGGCTGCGTTTCCAGCCCAGCTCTGACTCTGCAGTGGGCTGAGGGAGAGACTGAAGGTAAGTGCTTGAAACTCACCTCCAATGTCTTCCTTCTTATAGGGCAGAGCTTATGCTATTCAAAAGGCCGCCCTCAATGTGGCTTTGTTGTAATGAGGAGACGGGCATTGGGGGGCTCAAAGGCATCTGCACTTGGAGGATGCCCACCAGAGACGACACTGGTTATTTCACACAAGATGAGGGTTATGAGTTTTTTGTTTTTAAACTCTACTAAGAGAGGTGTTGGAATTTCTCCTGGAGGGGAACAGAACGTATTGATGGTAATGTTGATCATCTGTGCTTTTTACATGGTGAAGAGAACACAAATTTTAAATATTTAAAAATCTTTGCTTATTCATGGACATAAGAGAACAAAACTCAGTGACCCACATAGTGAATGAGCCCTACATGTGTAGGCATGAAAGAGGCGATTTCTAGGGGGCCTGGGGGGCTCCGTCGGATAAGCCTCCGACTTCGGCTCGGGTCATGGTCTCATGGTCTGTGAGTTCCAGCCCCGCGTCGGGCTCTGTGCTGACGGCTCAGAGCCTGGGGCCTGCTTCGGATTCTGTGTCTCCCCCTCTCTCTGCCCTTCCCCTGCTCACACTCTCTGTCTCTGTCTCTCAATAAGTAAACGTTAAAATAAAGAAGTAAATAAAGAGGTGATTTCTAAAGACACTCTCCTGTTGAGCTGCTTTTGACCTAGCTGGCCCAAAGAGTCCCCGGAAAATTTCTAGAAAAATGGGCTCCCAAGGGGAGCACGTAATGCTGAAGTGTTTTCCTCATCCGTACCAACTCCTCATTCACAGAGTTGGCTTTGTATTCCCAAGTAATTAAGTTGGGCAGAGTTCTCCACAGCTCTCTGGTGTTTGGAAAGTGGACATGCATGTGTGAGTGTATTTTTCTCCCGTTTTTAAGCACAAAGTGTTGTTCTTTCCCACAAAGAACAGCTGTATCATCAAGGTCAGGATTATTTGAGAGTAACTTCCCTGTGCTTAGTTATGACTTATTTATAAGCCACCAGGTCCCTTTATATTAACGAGGTGTTTTCAGAAACTTCTTTAAATTCCTGCTCTTTCTTTGAGCCTATTTTCAAGATGGGCGGAGGGGGTTAAAAAGTCTGAACCCTAAGCTATAAAATAAATCATGGGGATGTAAACAGAATATGGGGACCACATTGAATGTGGGGTAGAATTTTTAATATCCCTTGAACGTTATTAGGTGAAACGTTGATTTCCAAATAATGTTTGACCTGTAAGGTCTTAGTAAATATTTATGAATGAATGCATGAAAAATGGTTGAAGGGGGGGAAGGGATACCCATAGAATATGTTTGAAGTGAGGAAAATCACTTAGAGATAGGAAAGTATAGGAGTTTGGGAGAAAGAATAAAAGTAGAATTTGAAGAGCGATCAAGGCCACTATGGCTCCACAGGTGTGCCATCTAATCGACTGTGTTGATGGGCATTATAGCTCATCCTTGTCAGCTGCTAAGGAGACAAGTCGATTCTCTTCCTTAGAAGTCATCCTGCAAACAAGAAAGCATCTACAGTGTCCTGTGAAAAGCAACTTTATTCATTTAAATTACTAAGAATTCTGACAAGAAAGGAGACAAAATTCAAAGAACAGGACGTTATATTTAGATATGTGTAAAAAATATGTCTAGAAAATATTCCTAGCTGGATTATCAATTTCTCACGGGTATTGCTACAATTCTTGTATAGTTTGAACGGGGCCTGCCAGACCCGGAATGAACCGTACACAGAGCGAGAATGGGGAAACACAGCAAATTTAGTAGAGAGAATGTGTCATTTGGCTTAGCAGCTGGGGGATAAATCTGGAAATGAAGACAAGGGCCAAAGGGTAAGCGTCTTGGGAGAGGATGGTGGCTAAAGAACTTAGATTTATCAAATCGAGAGTGGAATCCCCACCACTAACAGTTGTGAATGAGAAAATGGGGATGATAATGTGTAGGGGGAAATGGCCACAGAAATAAACGGTCAATTTCTTCATCAATAGGGCAGACTGGTCTTTTGTTTCCTTTGAGGAAAATAAACTATAATTACAAATTACTATTTTGGTCGGTTCTTGGTGCTAACAGTCACACTGTTAAGTTTGTAAAAGTCTTTGTCTGTGACATGGCCCTTTGAGCACTGAAGAACTTATGATATTTTTCTTTATAAAACGATATGTTAAGCGGATAATGGCACTGTGAAATAAATGTACAAAATTTCTTGGCATTGCTTTATAGGCTATTAAGTTTCTCATAACATTAGTATCTTTATCTACAAATTTCTCATTGGTGAGCAACCGCCAGGGAAATCAGGAAATAAGCAATAAGGCCTCTAAAGTCACCAAAAAGATTGAATAAATTTGACTCAGGGATGAGCTCCTGAGCTCCTGACCCACTCCTCGTGTTTATTTTTCCTATACAAAATTACCTTTCTTTAAACATGGTCTTTTTATTTGAGAGACAGAATGCGAGTGGGGGAGGGGTACAGAGAGAGAAAGGGAGTCACAGAATCCAAAACGGGCTCCAGGCTCTGAGCTGTCCGCACGGGGCTGAACATGGGCTTGAGCTCCAGAACCATGACCTCATGACCTGAGCAGAAGCCAGACACTTAACCGACTGAGCCACTCGGGCGCCCCCCAAATTATCTTTTGTTCTTAAACCTAAAACCTCCACTTCTAGGTGATGAGCATTGACTTAGAAAATTAGTAGATCATGTGGCTGAGACCTGGTGGCGAGCCAGAGGTCAGAGGAAGGAGGGGGACAAGGCGTGTAGCTTCATATAACCTAGCACTCAACAGGAAGACGGAAAAACCGATGAGACCAAAAGAATGGTGATCTGTGGCATTTAACAAGGGGAAAAGAATGTGCATATATACAAATGTATACAATGTTCACAGGTTCATGATAAAATGATTAACATTCATCAGCGTGCTTTGCTTAAGGAGACCTAGAAGAATACACTGTTTCAGAAAATTTTCCATAAGATTTCTTCAAACTTTATTTTAAAAACTTTTGTGGGGCGCCTGGGTGGCTCAGTCGGTTGGGCGGCCGACTTCAGCTCAGGTCATGATCTCGCCATCTGTGAGTTTGAGCCCCGCATCGGGCTCTGTGCTGATGGCTCGGAGCCTGGAGCCTGCTTCTGATTCTGTGTCTCCTTCTCTCTCTGCCCTTCCCCTGTTCATGCTGTGCCTCTATGTCTCTCAAAAATAAATAAACATTAAAAAAATTAATAAAAACTTTTGCTTTTAGAGGGAGAAAAGTTTGTTATCTAGGAGAATCATTTTTTGATAGCCAGGTAGCTAATTATTAAATTTCTCAAGACCCTGTTGCATATCACATTTAAAAGTAAAATACTAATATATACATCAAGTTTTTCCTTAGAATATTTGAAATTTTTTTTAATTTTTTAACATTTTTATTTATCACTGAAAGACAGAGACCGAGCATGAGCATGGAAGCGGTAGAGAGAGGGGAGACACGGAATCTGAAGCAGGCTCCAGGTTCTGAGCTGTCAGCACAGAGCCTGATGCGGGGCTCGAACTCACAAACTGTGGAGATCACCTGAGCTAAAGTTGGACGCTTAACTGACTGAGCCACCCAAGCATCCCTGATTTTTTTTTTTTAATTAGGAAATAACTATGTGGGAAAAGATTATCATCTATTTAGTGCCTAAAATCCACCTAGCCACAGGATGGACTGATTGACCTAAGATGCTAAATTTATTACTCTCAGCAAGCCTGTTATAAAAGGGTTATAATCCCAATTGTTAAAGATAATAAAACAGACCTAGAAAGTCCCTCCATCTGTCATAAGTGAAGCAGACAGAACTTCATTCAGATGTATTCTCTTTTCATTGTATTATGATTACATAATCAAGAGTGTGTTAAGAGTTAAAATAAGAATGTAGCTTAAAAAAAGAATGGGTTGATCACAGAGAATATCCTATAAATGATGGGGGGGGGACTTAATACAAAGGGAGGGATTGTCAAGGGAGGGATTGTCATTTGTATTCTGGAGGAAGGCAGAGTGGATCAAATTAAGGGTTGGTTACATAGATACACAGAGATGAATTTCAGTTCTGTTTTAAATAAATCTGGTGAAATGAACATGGAGGATATTGACAGAAAATAAGTCAAGAAAGATACAATAAATGCAAACATAAAGTTTGTACTTGATCCAAAGAGTCCTAAAGGAAAATTCAGGGACCCGGGGAGCAGCATGATCAAGGGGTCCGTCTTTAAAAAACTGGGATGCATGGGTGGCTCAGTCTATTAAGCGCGGGACTCCTGATGTTGGTTCAGGTCAAAATCTCACGATTTCATGGGCTCATGGGATTGAGCCCAGCATAGGGGTCTATGCTGACAGGGTAGAGCCTGCTTGGAATTCTCTCTCTCCTTCTCTCTCTGCTCCTACCTTGCTCCCTCTCTCCCTCAAAATAAACATTTTAAAAATTTTAAGAAAATAATAAAAATAATAAATAAAAAGTTGACAGTAGTGTGCAAAATGACCTGGAATGGATGAAAGCTGGAAAACCTACCAGTCACAAGAAGAGTCCTCTATCCCCGTGCCACAGACTTGAACTGTACAGCAAGATTTTACTTTAAACAAGAAATCCATTATGGAAGTTACTGAACTGAATTCACATAAAGAAGAAAAGAGGCACAATATTTCTTCCAGAATCCTGGGAGAATAGAGCAGTAATATTTTCCTTAATTAGTCTCAATTTGGCAAAGAGAATGTCTGTGCAATGACGATTGTGTGTTTTTAAAATCCTGTTTGAGTATTCCTCAATAAACTTGTGTCATTCAGGGAAGATACAATAGTAACGAAAACTTTGGAATCATTTTTTTTTTCACCAAAAAAGAATACTGGTAAAAGTAAAAATGAAGTAGAAAAAAAGAAGAACTAGGTGTTGAGAAATGGTGGAGTTGACTACATTAAAAGAAGGAGGCAGAGACAACAAATAAAAGTAGTCCTAAAGCCACTGGTAAAACAGAAAACTCAGAAATTCAAGCGAGAGAACGGATAGCATTTTCGCAGGTTACGAAAAAAAAGCAAACACCTGAGAAATCAGGTTTTACACAAGTCTGTTCTGTTTGATAAAGTTGTACCAATAATTAGAGATGCAATTCAGCTTGCAGGGTAGAGCACGTAAAAATCCAGGAAACCAAGTTAAATTTGAATTGTATGAGGCATACATAGACTAAGCATACTAAGTATAGCACTGCTGTTTATCCGAAATTCAAATCTAACTGGGCATCTTGTATTTTATCTGACAATTCTAAATCAGATTCGCCAAGATTTTATTTCAGAGGTTTTCACACTGTAACAAAAAGCCACAAAGACAGGACAACCAAAAAAGTTCCGATACATAGGAGTAAGAAAATAATACATAATGATCTTCTACGAGAAGGTATAATTAGAGTTTGCATCTGAGATTGGACTAGAGGTCCCACTGATTTGATGTAAAGAGCATAAGCAGAATGGCCCAGAATTCCAGTGATGAGAAAGTTAGGCTTATCCTTACCCTTAAAGACCGAAGTCCTGCCTCCAAGACAGGGGAGAACTGAATGCAAAGATGGAGTTGGGTCGTTCTTCTACTTTGAAGCAAATCTGCTCGTTACTGATCCAGATCCCAACATCTCAGGACAATCTTAAGGGTCTTAGGTACAGATGCTTCCCTACCTGAAAGAGCTGGGCATTCTCCCTGCATTAAAACATTTACTCAACAAAACAGAGGGTGAGTCATTTAGGTGTGCAAAACTCAAGAAACGAAAGTGATTTTGCTGTCAAAACAGAAGTCGCACCTCTTGCCCACCTCCGGTCCCCACAAAAATAAGTGCATTTAGGTGAACGAGCCTCAAATAGGTTTTCTTTCTGGCACCAAAAGGTCTGTTTAAATTAGGTGAACCATAACGTGAGAATCATACCCTTCTACATGTAATTTTAAGCATTTTGTTTTTGTTTTCTTTTACAAATAGATAATTAGGGAGATGTTAGGACAGTAAACACTATGTCGATATGTTGCTGCTAGCCAAACGGAACATCGGCTAAGAGCTTCTGAGCGCTACAGTTGGGTAATTGCAGTCTCCGGCGGTGAAAATGCCCAACGTAATGAGAAAGGTGACCCGCTAAGGGAGCTCAAGCACCACAGAGGAAGCTCATTGCTGAGTCCAATGTAGGTAATATGAAATTACAGTAACTAATTAACTTAATTGTTTGCTCCAAAATTGGAAGGGAAAATGCTTGGGGCTTGGGAAGGAAGGCGAGGAAGTCACTCTATTTTCTTTATGCAAAAGTACAGTGGGCTAATACGGGCTTCTTTGTTGACATCTTACCCTGTGACAAGTCTACTCGTATTTGTCCACCGACAAGACATTATAAATAAATACTATTTCTGTCCTCATTTCGTGGATGAAAAAACTGAGGCACATAATTTCTGAAGCCTTTCCAAATATCTCTTGGCTAGGAAGTGGTGGAGGTGAAATAAAAATAAATCCAGACTTGGAGCTCACACCTGCCACGTTGCCACTTCATTCATATTGTGGAAAATGCTTTCAATTACTGAAAAGAGAATCAGGGTATCTATTAGAAGTACGTAGTGTTGTAGTTTCATACAAACTGACATCGTATTGATGGTTTGAGGTTTTGCAACATATTTTGTTCTGTTTGCTTCTCAAAATAGCAATGAAAACCTTAAACATTTATCCAGTAGAATTCATTCAAATATATTGTACATCATAAACACAATGCTTTTTGTAGGCAGTTTCCATGTCTGCTCTGTTCAGTGGCTCTTGACGAACCTGAATCCACAATCATGAATACCTACCGATAAGGTGGCCACGTTTTGAAATATAAACTCAACAGACCTCCGGAAACACTGTTTTGATATTTCCATCAATGTAGAGTATCAATGCCGTGTCCCATCTACTAATTACCAGATTTTTTGATAAGCTCTTAAGATTCCTTTATATCTCTGAAATTACCAGCTTTTTCATGTTTTTTCCCCTTTGGATGGTAAATGGATTGCCCATTTCTTTGTATATTAAGCCACACTAAATTATAACCACTCATAAAGATAGCTGTCTGAATTTTGTGGTTCACCCTGAGGCAAAACTTAATAGTGACTATGGAAACAGTAATAAGTGCAAGGCTGAGAAGTTACTCTTCTATTCTAAAGCATAAACTTAGTAGACTGAATAGCACTTTTTACAGCATTTGTTATTAACTTGCAGAGAACTAAGAGCCAAATTTATATCTAGGAAGAGAGGAAAGGGCTATAAATGGTTAATAAAAGAAAATGTCTGAGAGATCGAAGTTGCCTATGTTCACTAGATAATAAATCCAAACGAAGAAATTATGCACAGGATTGAATTTCAAGGATCTAGTATGGCCCTATGCCCAGCTATATCGGGCATGGACAAGAGCGAAAATGTATTCTCAATAGGAAAGTTAAGCAGAGGACTTTAATATTTATTGATTCACATGTAAAAGAAAAACAAAATGAAAATTTTTGATGGCCTTCCATTCAAACCAACACTAAAGCTGCTTCCTGCTTCATTGAGATTAAGATGACTGTGAAGCATTAAAGCGACGAGAGAATATCGGGGCAGGAAGGTGTGTGTGTGTGTGTGTGTGTGTGTGGATGAACTTTGACTTACACATCTCTTGACAATCAAAATTGAGTCCAATGCCTTCATAACCACTCCCCTATGGAGTTTAGGTTTCCAGACTTTATATTAACTTTTTATTGATTTTTTAAAAGTAAGTTGAGTGTTTACAACCATGAGAATGTGTGCTGGAGTGTTTTAATGAACAAGGATGATCATAACTCATACTTGGTGAATGGTTCGATAATGTTTCTGTTTTAGGAAGAGTTTATAGGGATGTATAATTCCCACCATTATGTTCTTGTACAAATTTAATTGCACAGAATTCTTTGCTTGTACAACAGTAGCAGTAGTTACATATACATATGCCCATAATGAACCCAACCATTATTCACAGACTGTGTTCCATGCCAGTCTGTAATAGGAACAGTTAATGTACAAGTGAATACACATAATCCTTGGCCTTAAGGAACCTGCATTCTGTTGGAAAGAAAGACACTCAAATAAGTGTTTATTAATACAAAGTGAAATGAGGCACAGTGGAGTTGTATATATGATACGTTTGAGAGCACTGGGGACGGAAAACCCAGATCCGGCCAGGGAAGACAGGGAGTCCTTCAGTGGAGCTAGTACTTGAACTAGTTGGAGAAGACAGGGATCTCTGAGCATGTGTAGACATTTGGAAATCGAGAGTCTGTTAGGCCAGGATATAATTCAAGAGGTGAAGACTAGAGTGAGTGACCTAGGAGAAGGCTAGAGAGGCAGATGAGAAAAGACCAAAGTATCATGTCATGTAATAATCCGAAAGGTGTGGATTTTACCTGAAGCCTTTGAAGAATTTGGGGTGTGGTAATCCCCAGGAAGGGTTAGTTAAGTCACTCCTTCAGCAGGATGGAAGTTGGAAGAATTGATTTAGATCACTGTCAGTGAAGATTTTAGAAAGATGAGGTAGGAGAACTGAGTAACTGCTTAGATATGGGGGATAAAGGGACTGAGAGCTCAAACTTAAGTCCCATGTCTCAAATGAACTCCCTTGTATCAAATGAAAGTGATATGGCCTACCTTAGTAGGCTAAAGTGTCGACAGTGTCTCTAACTCCAAGCAGAAGAAAATAAAAATCCATTTCTAGAAAAGGCACTCTCAATTCAGATAACCAAGAGTCTCACAAGGTAAAAGAAACAATTCAGAATAAAAAAGTCACCAAACAAAAGAATGCCACAGTGATTGGGAAGTCTGTAAAAACAACAAACAAAATTTATAGATTCTAATGATACTGGAATTATTAGATGCAGACTATTATGTGCACAAAATATTTAAAGAAACATTTTTTTAAATACTGAAAAAGCTCAAAATAAAATTATTGAATCAAAAAGTCAGTGGATGACAAAGACCTGATTAGAAACAATTACATAGAGGATTAGCCAGACATGGGGAAATTAGAGGGCCAGTGGGATATGCCTAGCGCCGAAGAATGCGGGCATCCACACGGGGTATCAGAGTCTGAGCAGGCTGAAAAGGTGTCCCCATGTGGGAATGGCTCGACATAGAAAGTCAGAGACTGATCAAGGTGAAGACTGTGTCCATGCAGACAGAGGAGTTGCCTGGAGTTGGGTATCCGTCTGAGAGAAGTGTGAGAGAAGCAGCAGTACTGATGCGAAACGGGGACTAAACACACTGAAGACAATGGCAGCCAAGGTTCTCCTACTTGGAGGAAGGAAATACAATCCTGGAAAAGTAGAAAAATAGAAGAACCCTATGGTATTTGGAGTACTGGTGTGAATTCATGGTCTTCCATGGATAAAAGCAGAGAGCGAAATATTGATATGAAGGTGTCTCGAAGTATCTACTTACCTACCACACATATGTTCCTTCCCTCTGTCCACTGAGAAGACCTGGGACCAGAAACACCAGGATAGTGATGGGTACATCTAGCATCCAGATCATGGCTTCTAAAAAAAATCTATTCTCTACTAAAAGGAACAGACTTCCTGGAGAAAAGACTGGAAGAAAAAGAATCAGTCTGGGGTAGGTAAAGTATATAATGATCTAGGAAGATTTGTTTGTGGCAGAAAGCAGGGAACTACTCAAAAAATAGGGGGAGTAGGGTTAAAGGACACCGCCAGCAGCCTGAAAGTGCCCCTACTGTCCAAGTCTGGAACAAATGGAGTATCAATAGAAAAAAAGAATACTCTCCACAAAATACTTAATAAAGGACAAACATTAATTACAAAGGAAAAAGCCTTTCCACATTAGAGAAGGCTGGGAGACCCCACCTTAATCAGATGATTCAAATCCTGGGGTGCTGTGAGGCTGTGTGACACCAAACCAGCACAACCTCTCTTGCATGATATTCCTGCCAAAGATGCATAAATTGAACCAAATCATGAGGAAATGCTAGACAAACTCGAGGTAAATTCTAAAAAATAAATAGATATTAATCATTACAACATTTAAGCCCCAAAAGTCAAAGAAAGGCTGAGGAAATCTTCCAGACTGAAGGAAACCAAAATTAAATGAAACTCAAATGGGATCTGAGGGGTGGGAGAAATAATGACATAATGTTAATTTCATGGTTTTGATGGTTGTTTTGTGGTTATGTTAGGAGACTGCCTTTGTTTGTGGAAAGCAGACGCTAAAGGGTTTGGGGATGATGGGAATCAAGTCATCAACTTATTTTCAAAATAAAAGTTGATTCTTCTCTATTTATACCTTTTTGGTAAGCTTGAGATTGTTTTCAAATGAAATAACTAAAACATTATTTTGATTTCTTACTAAGTATTATTTTTTACTGTGGAGATCTCCTAGTAATTAGCAAGCTAATTTGTGTTTTGCATTTCTAAAACACAAATACAGATTTTTTGAGGCATATTCTGCAAAACAGAGGTATTTAAAAATAATCTTTTCATTAAAAATTATAAGGAGGGGGCACCTGGGTGGCTCAGTCGCTTAAGTGTCCAACTTCTGCTTGAGTCATGATCTCATGGTTCATGGGTTTGAGCCCTACATCAGGCTGTATACTGACGGCTCAGAGACTGGAGCCTGCTTCCGCTTCTGTGTCTCCCTCTCTCTCTGCCCCTCCCCTGCTCACACTCTGTCTCTATCTCAAAAATAAACATTAAAAAATTTTAAAAATATATATAAAGGGAAATACACTAAATCCTAAGTGAATTTAGCAGCTAATTGCTATTACGTAAACAGGAGTAAATGTGATGAGAACTGACAGCCATTTAATAAAAATGACTGATTAAAGAAAAGTTATTAATAAGACCTTATTAAATATTTTCTTTGACTTCAAACAAAAATTTTTATTAAATTTTTTATATAGGACAATTTTTCTAAGTAGGTCTCCTAGTGGCATTCTGTCTAATCTTTTAAAAATAAGTTATAGATGTGCATGAGTGTGGAACAACTCCTTCTGGGTGGAATAAATGCTGTCATTAGGTTGCCCCAACTTTTTTCTATCTTTATGCTTTTTCAGTTAATATTTCACAGTTATCTCACTATAATTTGAAAAAAAATTAAAGATTCCTCACTGGAATCTTATCATGAAATCGTTAAAGCAAGCTTTCAAAGAACATGTTTTTGTTTTTTGTTTTTTCCTCTGTATCATGTTTTATAGATTACCTAAGATTTAATTAAATCGTGGAGCTAAAATGGGAAGTCGAGATTGCATCAAATGTTAAGAGACCAAACATCAAGCAGTTCTGTTAGCGTAAGCAGCCGCTGGGCTGAGTTACACAGCCTGCTTCACGGAGGAAACGGGCTATTCGTTAACCCGGCCAACATGGCCATCCGAGGTTTTTTCTCTAGGGTAGGACCGTGCATTGTTCTGTTCTTTTCCTTTCTGCTTATTTCAAGTGTTTTTCTGTGTGTGTGTTTGTTTATAAGGATACTTCGCTGACTTTATAATGGAACAGCTCTCTGAAAATAAAACGAGCAATCTCGTGGAAGGACTGTATAAATGTTCCTTAACCTTAGTTCATTTTCTTTGGCCAGCAGCAATCTGAAAGGGCAAATATCCAGCTACAGACGGGATCACAGCACGGCCTTGTCTGATTGGTTCATCGATACAGAACAATCAAACTCTTTTCCTTAATTCTGATTTTTTAGTAATATTAAAATCGAATCAGCTAGCCACAGGGCATGTTTTGGCTTACTTGCCAGGTATAGATCGCATGACAATCGAGGTAATTTCAACAGTTGCTCTTCAGAGAAACAAAAACTTGAAGGCTTAAGTCCTTTTGGTATCTTGAATGCAAAATAAACTCAGTAAAGGGGAAGGTAAAGGCATCCGATTTCTTCAAAAGTATGTTCTTTACTCGCCATTTGGCAAAAGTATGAAATAACAGAATCTTCGCATGTCAATATTTTTAAAAAATTGTAAACACCATATTAGTAACTATATTTTACATCAAGCTTGGTGACTGAGATACAGAAGCATTGCTAACTCTCCCTCACCTTTTAGGATAATTTGTATTTAGTATTTTGGAAACTGTTTTGAAGTTCTAGAATACAAAACATTAAGAAGGCCAGGGATAGACATTCCGCTATTTTTTTCAAACCTGAATAGCATTTATTTTTACTTTATCATATTGAGGTTTCAATTCTGACCTGCATTCACTTACATCAGCAGAACAGACACAAAACAATCGGCGTTCACAAGTTTATAAGATGGCTTTTTCTATCCAGACAAAAACATACTTTAAATGCAGTGGTGAGTGTGAAAGTATTGATCATGACCATGGACTTCCTGCTAAAGCCTGAGTAAAACACTGTCCACAAATGAATGGCCTTTTCCACCAAGTTCATTTGAAACCTGTCACTGTGCGTGCGCTAATATTTGTGGATACCAGTTGAAACTCTCCATAAGTCAGAGTCTAGATGTTGTGTTTTGGTTTGTGTAAACGCTTTATTTTTGTCAGGTCAGAGTTTTTACTGTGGCTCACATAGAGATAGCAAAGTGTTTCCAAGTGGGCCACCTAGCTGCTCAACTGCCAAAATCGTTGAAATGCTTTCATAGATTCAAAGGCACTTTTTTTTAATGCTTATTTATTTTTGAGAGAGAGAGTGCGTGAGCAAGTAGGGGAGGGGCAGAGAGGGAGACACAGAATCCGAAGCAGGCTCCAGGCTCTGAGCTATCAACACAGAGCCCAACGCAGGTCTCAAACTCAGAGATGGTGAGATCATGACCGGAGCCGAAGTCTGATGCCTAACCTACTGAGCCACCGGGGCGCCCCAGTGGCAGGTTTTCTAAGACCATTCAAGTCAAGCTGTTTCTTGTACTTGAGCAAAGCTATGACTCCCAGTTCACAAATGAATGAGCTCATTTACATACTGGAGCTGCTGCAGGCCCTGTCAGACATAAGGGAAAGAGTGAATTTTGTGTTCCTTAAATGGGCTACCTTCGGCCAAAGACTTATTTTCCCCAAGCTTTTATGTGCATGGTAGAATTTAGGAGGCTCTAATTAGTCTCTTTTCTATCTGAGAAGAAAAATCTACTTCCAAACCCTGGAAATTCTTCATTTTAAGTTTACTAAAATTGCAGCACTAGAGATTTATTTAGTTAAAGAGTACCTTGTATCTAAATGTGGCTGCTCCTGTGAAGGCTAAGGGACGTCCACACCTATCAGTTCTCTTAAACTAGGCTTTCTCCTCTGCTAATAAAGACCGGCTGTTTCTAAAGGCCAGCTTCTCTTCTACACTGAACCCTATCTCCCCTACTTGATCAAGAAAATTTCTCCTGTAATTTCACCACTGTATCCTACATTATAAATCTTTAAGTCTATAAATCAAGTGCTGCATTTTCCTCTTTGTCCATTATCATACAAACATGTTTGTATTTAAAAAGAAAAAAAAAATTGGGGCACCCGAGTGGCTTAGTCGGTTAAGCGTCCAACTTCAGCTCAGGCCATGATCTCATGCTTTGTGGGTTTGAGCATGGCATCGTGACAGCTCAAAGCCTGGAGTCTGCTTCGGATTCTGTGTCTCCCTCTCTCTCTGTCCTTCCCCCACTCATGTTCTGTCTCTCTCTTTCTCAAAAATATTTTTTAAAAAAGAAAAAATTTAAACCACACCCCCTCTCCAGCTATATTGCCCCATTTTTCTACTCCCCTTTGCAGCAAAAATCAGTTAAAAAAAATCTGCGCTCAATGATTCCAATTATTTTCCTTTCATTCTTTCTTGAACCTACTCTGAACAGGCTCAGCAGGACATCTTTTATCATAGCCACATGGGACCTGCTGTGGCTAAATGTAGCAGCCACTTTTCAGTCCTCATCTGTCAGGACCCATCAGCAGCATCTGACCTACTTGGTCACCTACAGTTCCTTGAAACTATTCTGTCAGCGGTATCTAGAACACCAGCCCTCAGCCAGTCCTTCATCTACTTCTCCTCTCACCAGCCACTTCATATTAGAGTATAAAAGAAGAACAGTCCTTGGACCTCATCCCTTTTTCTTTCTGCTCTGAGTAATCCTGTCCAGTCTCACAACTTATCTGTGTTGAGGGTTCTTCTAGTCTTGTATCTCTAGCTCTGATGACTCTCCAACTCCATACCTGTGTATTCAGTATCTCCCCTGGGATAACTAAGACCTCTCAAACTCAGAGGCACGCCTAAAATCGAATTCCTGATGCTGACCCAAAACTTGTTCTGCTTTAATTTTTTTTTTGCCATTTCACTTCGTGGCAACTCTTTACTTTCAAATACTTTAATCGAAAACCTTTGCATCATATGGCCATCACTTTCTCTCCTGACCACCATCCATCCATTTACCAAGTCCCTTTCAGAATCCGGCCCCTTCCAGTTCGGCCCTGCCGATGACGAAGCCTGGACATCTATAACCAGTCGTGAATTGGTTTGCCTGTTTCTACCTTCCCTCCCTATAGTCTGTTTCCGATACAGCAGTTAGAGTGAATCTTTTAAAATCACAAGTCCTAGGCAGTTCTTCCTGCCCATAGGTCCTGTCCCCGGGCTTTAATGAAATCACCTTTTCCCACCAAAAATAAATAGATAAATAAATAATGAATAATAAGTAAATAAAATCACAAGCCCATCTCGTTTCTCCATTGAGAGCCCTCAACGGCTCCCCGTACTACTCAGAATAAAGGCCAACATGTCTTTCAGGAGGTATCCCCCACCTGCCTCCACACCACCTCTGGTGATAGGATATTATCTCTTGCAAGCCAATTACACTGGCTTCCTTACTCTTCACGTTTGAAGGACGTCTTCCTGCCTCAAGGTTTTGCACTTACCATTACTCCTGCCTAAATTGCTCTTCCTCTTTTATATCCTCCTGGTGATTTTACTTGTTATCTCAGCGAAGCTGTTCCTGACAACTATTTAAAATTGCACCTCTTACTTCTCAGTACTTTCTATCCCTCCTACCCCTGCTTTGTTTACCCCCTGCTAATATACACAATGATTCATTCAATTACTTGCACACTCACACTAAAACATAAACTCACTGAGGGCAGGGATTTGTATTAGTTTTGTTTCATGTTGCATATTCAACAGCTAGAATGATGGTAGGCACTCAATAAATATGTGTTCATGTGTAAACCTGAATAAATTCTGGGTTAAGTATACCACAGTGTCAAGAACTAGGAATGAACAGGATAGTATCAGGACAAGGGAAGAATAGTTTATTGGCCTGTGGTAAGTGGGGGATCTTATGAAGGTCTTTATTTTATATTAAAAAAAATTTTAATGCTTATTTATTTTTGATAGAGAGAGCGTGAGAAGGGAAGGGGCAGAAAGAAAGAAGGAGACACAGAATCTGAAACAGGCTCCAGGCTCTAAGCTGTCAGCACAGAGCCTAATGCACGACTCGAACTCCGAGATCATGACCTAAGTTGAAGTCGGATGCTTAACCAACTGAGCCACACAGGCACCCCTGGAGGTCTTTGAAAGAGGCAACTTGTAAAGCTCTGTAGTGGGATGGGGTTAAAGAGGGAGGCTGGAGTGTATGCAACCATCGTCTTTAAAGTTCTCCTTTATCTTAATGGTACCTGCCAAGGATATGCCAAAATCAAAATGACTATGGACAAGACAAGGCAAGTTTGTTCTAGTGGCATTTTTTCTGCTCTGTTTTCTTCTTGGCACCCACCTCTCCTCACTTGTGTCCTACCACCACTGGAAGAGTTCAGAGCTATGTGAGCATGCTTCAGTTCCCAAGCCATGGACTAAAGCTATAACTTAAGCTCCGATTGGCAGGATGAAGTCATGACGTGGATGACTGTTGTGAGATCATGTTCCCTACACAAATCACTTTATTTTACTGAAGATGGATTGGGAATAAGGAAATGATCTCTGACAGCAAGAAGTAGAAGCTTTTCACTGGGGCAACAAGGACCTTGATCAGTTTACAACAAAAGTAAAAGCAACCACCATTATTGAAGGTTCACTGGGACAGCTGTGTTAGGTCTATCATTTCTCATCTTAGCAAGCACATTGAAAACAAGGGATAATAATACTTTACCAGATAAGGCTATTGGTGCTTTGCAAATTAACTCGCCCAAAGATACACAAAGGCTAAGTGGTACTATTAGAATTCAAATCCCTGCTAGAGGGCTTGTGTGTCCATTCTTCTGGACAAAGTATGCATGATTCCTCTTTTTCTTTTTTCCTCCCCCCACCTCCCTACCCCTTAAAGAATTCTTTGGGGTTAAAGGAAATCCAACACTGGAAAGCTAAGGGGAAGCAGATATAAAAAAGCAAATCCTAATGCTGTTTGATTTAAAGCTGATCATACATTAAAGCCAATTTAGTACGTTCTTAAGTTTTAGATGACGGTACTGATCACAGCGATGGAAAGCAGCCTGGGAAGTCGATCATTCCAGCCGTACCTATTAATCTTTACAGTGAGAGAGAAGATCAAACGAGCAAAGGGTCCTTTAAACGTAATTAAAAACAAGAGGCATATTGTTGGGTGGAGTAACATTAATTTCCACACCAAGGAAAATAAAACTCATTCCCACTGTTGTATTCTGTTAATTCCTAGCACACTCTGAGCTAGTGAGATAATATTTTAGCAAACCAAGTAATCGTGTTAAAATACTTACAACCACAAAGCAAGAGGGCACCAAAAACAAAAACAAACAAACAAAAAAAAACATTACCACTCAGTTAGAAGACAGTGCATTTGTAAAATTCTCTATGTGCACACCACCACCGAGAATTGAATTTGTAATTGACAGTGGTACTTTGCAGTGAGCAATATGGCACCATATTTATTTCTGTAATTATTTTAGAACTTTTAAATTGTGGCTTCCCTTAGAAAGGCCTCAGGACATGGTAAACACAGCCAAGATTATTGAGGGTTCATTGTTTGAGATGTTTTACTTAACTCTAAGTAATTTAATTCAAGTCAATAAATCTCAATGAAGATATATCCTACCCTGTGCTTGCAACACATTAGGCAACAGTGGAAGATTAAAAAGTGTATAGGATAGAGTTGTCTCCACATTTAAAATCATGCATTGATAAAGCCATTAGGGAGCTCAGCAAGAGAGACCAGACAATAAGCCCTATTCAATCAAAAAATTAAAAAAATAATAAAACCTGACATTAAAAAGGAGTAATTAATGCAGTATGAATACATTTGGCATATAGTCTTTTATCTTACTGCCAATATGTTTAATTGTAGATCTATCACTTGTTGAACGTGTGTGTGTATTTATGAATATGAGTATATATTTTGAAAAACACTGATGTTTATAAAGTTATGCAAATGCAAAATCCTTTATTCTGACTTCACCTATTCTATACTTTCTAAAAATATTAAGGAATCCTTTCTAATAAAAAACCCTAAAACTGAATATTTCTTAATACTATAACTCTTTATTTGGTTTCTTGGGAGAAAAAATGAAAGTTATTGAATCTAACAATAACTGTTAGATTCAGGAAGGGAAGACAGAATAACACTCTTATATTAAAATGCTGCCTACAAGTCAGCAAGCTTTTTCTGTAAAAGATGATAGTAAGTATTTTAGGCTTTGCAGCCATACTCAAGTCTGGCATGTGTTTTGATAAAACTTGAATTTCATATAGTTTTCATGTGTCACAAAATACTATTTCCTTTTCCCCCCAATCACTTAAAAATGTAAAACCACACTTAAAAAAAATGGTATATAAAAGCAGGTGGCAGCTTTCCTGATCCAAATCCAAAACAGCCCTCATGTTTGTACACCTGGAAACTATCCCCAGGATATACTAACCACAGCTGAGCATTCAATGCTTGGATGCCAAACGCTGTTCAGTATACTTACCAGTCTCCATAGACATGTTCGAGCCTCATGCCGACCCTGTAAGTTAGGAATATTATTTCCTCCGTTTCACAAAGGAAGAAACCAAGGCAGAGAGGCTGAATAACTTGCTCAATGTCGCATACCTATTAAATGACAGAGCCGGGACCAGGCTTACGGTCTGCTCTATGCCACCCACTGCAGATGATATGCTGGGTTCCCATTTCCTTTAAATGCATAAGAATATTTTTATATGAATGGGTAAATGTAAATGCAAATTGTTCAAAGTTAAATGTTTAAGATCTTTTGGCAATGAGGGGCGCCTGGGTGGCTCAGTTGGTTAAGCGGCCAACTTCGGCTCAGGTCATGATCTCATGGTTTGTGAGTTCGAGCCCCATGTCGGGCTCTGTGCTGACGGCTCATCAGAGCCTGGAGCCTGCTTCAGTTTCTGTGTCTCCCTCTCTGTATGCCCTTTCCCTGCTCATGCTCTGTCTCTATGTCTGTCAAAAATAAACGTAAAAAAAAAAAAATCTTTTGGCAATGAGAATATTTGAGACAAGTGATACAGTTTAAAGGAAAGAGAATATTGGTGATAATGTATATGCTGATTTCTGTCACAAAATTACGTACATGTTTGCTCTTTGGGTTATGACAAGGGCCTTGGAGAGTTTCCTCATTAACATATTGATGCCAGAGAAACGTCCCCTAAAAACACAGGAGGAAATTAAATAGCTATTTTAACGTGAGTCATCTCTGAAGAGTCACAGTCTGTTTTTCCAGGTAAGAACTGTTACTGTTTAAGTGCAATCCGTTTTAATTATTTGTTTTTGATGCCACATGAGGTTTTATACACAGATAACCATACAGAGATCCACGTAGTATGTTTATAACCAGCATAAAGTGACTAGATCTGACTTTCAAGCCCTAACCAAAAATGTATATGGCTTCTCTAAGTCTGAATGCTCTGATTTAATCTACCTTCATCTAGAGCTTTCAGATAGTCGCCAGGGAATGTAAGTAAACCAATTCATAGTAATTTCTATATGGTCTGCCCTCCTAGACTTCTGTCTTTGCCTACGGATTCTCTCCTCTCCTACACTGAACTGATTAAAACTCTCCCTTGACCTCTAAATGCTCTTATTGATGCCGAAGTCAGAGAAAAGAGGGATAATAATTGAATTTTGAACAACAGGCAGTACGAAAAGGTAGACTGGAATTCTATCTGGATATGAAATTGAACAAATAATGGGAGTTTAAAAAATCATATACAAAGCAGAACTGACAAAAGGCAGAATAACTGAGTAGCATTAGCAGGGATAGAATGACCTGGAATAACTCCCCTTTGCAGACTCCCAGAGTGAGTCCCTGGGGTAAATAATTCCATTCCAATAAAACACTTTCTTTATCAGACAACTAAATATATGGTGTAATCATTCTGCAAAGGAGAGTAATATGCTGACATAATTTTTTTTAAAGAACTGATTGCTTGTTGAAGGTTTGTTCCCCCTTCAGTAGCCTGTGGCATCCATCTTGATAATAGACCAGATAACAGATGGTATTTCTTGAAGGACAGATTCAAATTAAAGCACTATGTTCAGAGAAAAGCAACTTTTATTCCTCTATTATCATGGACATTGAGAAAACATTTTTGATGTTATGGTTTTTAAGTTAACGAGATCTCTAGAGTAGTCACCTGGTTATTGGAAAAACCTAGCCAGGAAAATTCTTTCTGCTTTTCAGACTATAGCATTTATTTTAAAGTAACTGTAACTGGCATATAGAATAGTATCATCGGGTAGTGTAATATTTTAGAGTGTTGATGGCTAACATGATATTAAACTAAAAATCTTACAGAATTGTTCTCCCGGTTTTCTGCATGTTACCTTAACAAAGCCTCATTTTTTAAATAAGAGCTTCATTTAAACCATGTTTTTAATGTTTATTTAGTTTCTGAGACAGTGAAAGAGGGGAGAGGCAGAGAGAGAGGGAGACACAGAATCCAAAGCAGGCTCCAGGCTCTGAGCTGTCAGCGCAGAGCCCAACACGGGAGTCAAACTCACGGACCGCGAGATCATGACCTGAGCCGAAGTCAGACACTTAACTGACTGAGCCACCCAGGAGCCCCAATGACAGCTTCATTTCTAAATTGGAATTTTAGAACAATGTCTATAATACTTAATTTTGCAGTTAGAAAACTTCCTATCACTAGAAAGTTGGAATTGCATAGAATTACATACCATATGCTGTAATACTGTAGGTTGATATTACATTGCTTTGCAAACTGATTTTTTTTTTCCATTTAGCGTAGCAAATATTTTTTTCAGGTTACTGAAATGGGATTTCTCATGCACTGAAAAAGAGGATATTTAATAGCTTCATAGAATCCCATCATTCGAATAATACTGGCATTTAGGTTGTTGGCTTTTTGTTGTTGTTGTATCAGAATTTTTGTACCATAGTATCCCATATAACAAACAACGTGCTGTATCCATAGTTCCAATACTTGAATTGTCACTACAGCTATGTTCTCACCTTTGGTAAAGAGCTGAGAGACAAACTATGTTTCCCAGAACCCCTGACAACAGGTTTCCAAGTTAGACTGTATCATATTAATGAGACATTTGGGCAGAATGGAGAAGCGAGAGAAAATAGGTCGTTATCTGTCTTGTGTCTGCAGGGGACGGGTATCAGCCCACTTCCTCGATGCAGGTAGTGAGATCCTCTGTACCCATTTTCTTTAACTCCCCGATCGGTTTTCTGAATCAAGCAGCCATTATACTGACCTTTGTTCCCAGCCACTGCCAACGGTTGTGTATCTCATTCTGTTTAAGATATTTAAAGGGGTTTCTGGGCTTCTGTCAGAATCCTGACTAAAATAGTCATAAATAAAGTAATCAACATTTTGTTTTGCTCTTAGGATTGTTTTCATGGGATATATTACAAAAATGACTGGGTCGATAAGTATGGATCTCTCCAAGGTTTCTTTGAGAAAATGGAGTAAAGAATCTAAACTTAGCTTCCCTTTATAGTGTTAAAAAAAACAACCCCACAAAAACTCCAAAATTATATATCAAATCATTAGTTTCACTCCTTTTGATTTAAAAGCAGCACTTACATATAGCTAGCACACGAGCAAGTGGAAAGATGGGCAGAGAGGGAGGGAGAGAAAGAATTCCAAGCAGGCTCCATGCTGTCAGTGACTGACATGAGGCTCGATCTCATGACCCTGGGATCATGACCTGATCAAGAGTTAGGTGCTCAACTGACTGAGCCACGCAGGAGCCCCATCCCATTCTAAAATACTTCATTGCATGCCCTGTACTGTTTTTATTTCATCATCTCTTTCCCTCTATAAAATAAAGCAAACAAAACAACATCTTTAAAAAATGACACTGTATCTATATCTTGAACTGTGACAGTGAAACAGACTTTGCATGTTCTGCTCTGGATTGACCTGTCTCCCACACCCCATTTCTACAAATTAGGGGGGTAGTGAGGTTTGCCAAGTTTATCTTCCGTTAATTCCCATGATAGTCTGTTGAGAATGTCAGAGCGTGCTACAGTCTGATTCTCCCTCACCCGGCCTGTGCACTAGGGTAGCTGGGGTTTTGTTCTGTTTTGTTTTGTTTTTTTGTTTTTTCCCTAACCATGATCTACAGGGAATGTGTTAAGGTCTCTTTAGACAGTGTGAAAGCAGAAACAAAGTTTAAATATTTGAGGAATATCTTATTTAAGAGAATTAAAAAAAAAAAAAACGGCCTTAAGAGTTAAAAAAAAAAAAAAACCAAAACTTTATCATATCATCATATCATCAAGATCATTGTCTTGTTTGGTGCAGCTTTTATGCCTGTAAAACACCAGAAACTAACAGAATTGGTGACGGGACAGGGCTACTGAGGGCGTGCACGGGCACGATGAACGCCCTGGGAAGGCTCTCAGAGAAGTTGTTCAAGAGCAGAGGCCCTGGCCCTAAAAACACAGCCCCGTATTCTGGCTGATGACTCGAATCACATTAGCTTCAGGCTTGAATCTCTACTGAGCATAAACATCCCACTGGAGAATCCGACTTTATGCCAGAGCTTGTCTATTAAGTCCATCTTGCCTTTCCAAATATGTAAATATCTAAAGACTAATATAACCCTTAGTTGAGAATACTTCAATTATGCGATTGAAAGCATTGACACCATTCAAGATTTTTTAGAGCTTTGTATTTTATTTATTTACAAAAAACACAACATAAAAACTCTAAGAATTGTTTCCCTCCCCCCTGCATATGTGGAATATTTTACCACATATGCTTTATTGAATTTCCATTCTGGCCTTACACTCACGGATGCCGAAGACCCTCCACATATACAGGGCGTGGGACATACACCATGAGCCTGTTGTGTTCCTGCCCTTCCTAAGGGCGGAGCACTGACCACCTTTTGGTTTGGACTTTCTTTTCCAGACTGTAGAGTGAACAGCCTTGAAAGACCGAGGGGCTGGTATCTAGGCAAAGGGCATGCATGCCTGCTGCCGTCTATAACCGAGATTATGGTGGGGCAAATGCTGGGCAGGTTTGGTTGTAGTCCTTCATAAAGGACTGAGGTTTCCTAAGTTCAGGACTTCTCTATGTCACACACCCCACTGGGTAGAAAATCATCCCCAGGTCTTCATGGCACTGCCCTGAGAATTGAGGCTCAGGGCAACTTGCAAATGTTGACATTCTGGCCACTGCTGTTGCTGTGAGTACCAGACCTTTGTCTCTGACCCAGAAGCCGTGTTTTCTGCCAGCATCCATGGCACCGGGGCAAGACAACTTGTTAGCGTGTAAGTGGAGTACAGTCCCAGCCCCTTCATGGTTCTTGGCACTGATCTATCTGTAGATCCAAGTTGTAAGATGCTTTCTTTTAAATCTTGTTTTTCTTCTTGAGAACTCTTGCAACCGGGGGAACAGAGGAAAGGAAGCAGGTGGTACAGAATACACGGGGCACCAGAGGGGAAGAAACAGCGGCACAAGTGGTGAGAAAGGGCTCTCAAGAGAGGTAAGCTGGGGGCTCCAAAAACAAACTCAGTGTGCTTCAAGTTGAGCCCCAGGCCCATCCTGCTGTCGGGTCCACAGTCTTTTTAGCACTGTTCTCCTGAGTGTGGTCGAGGCTGATTAACTCACTCCTCGTAAGCATAAGCCAGCCCTGTTAGCATTTGTTGATATTAATTCTCACACAAATCCCCTCCTTCAAATTAAAAATGAGACAACCATCTGTAACTAATTCCACAATTCCTGGGCTAATGAAACAGAATGTTTTTTAAAAAGAAAAGAAATTTGCCAACTAATTTTCTGACTCTTCAAAAGTAGTCAGTCTTACCTAGATCTTAGGATAATTTCTGCTCCCCTCAAGGAAGCATGCCAGCAGGGTTGTTACGAACTTCCTTTCTCTAAAGAATCTCTGCATTCATCCACAATCTCCAAGGAACTCATTTAGCTAGCAGTGGAAAAAAATAAAAATTCCTGAAAAAAACCAAAACCCTATTCAGTCAAAACTTAGAAATGGCCCTACCTGCAGCAAAAGCCCATAATATACCAAATAATCCATTTAAAAATCAGCAGGAGATTGTTATGTGTTTGAATAATTACTAAACCAGTTTGAAACATAGTATACTATTTTAGCTTTCATAGGGTATTACCTGAAAACGAAAGTTTTATGTTTCTTAATGTCTACTGTTTGAGCTTATTTTTTTTTCCACGAGGCTTCATGGTGTGGAATTTTAATACTCTTAAGTATAGAGATTAAGAACCCTTAATCTGTTTCTGTGAGGAAAACTTGTATGGTCTTTGACCTTATCTCCTTGTATGATGCTAAAACCTTGATTAGTTAGCCAGAGTATGTTATTCCAGACCATTGATCTTTCTAGTTAAATTCCGGCTCGGTTCTGGTTAACCAGGACCACCAATTTGCTTCTTCATTTCAACTTCTTAATCTTTCAAAACTGTATCATTGTGGTTTCTTATTATAATAATGCCATTACTAAGAATCTAAAGCATCTTTCCTCGATGAATAAGGATGCCTCAGGGTCTTATTTAAGTTTATATTTCATATCACCAGTTATCACTGTAAATTACTGTAGATGTATTTAGTGTTGGTCTTGGGTGGCATCTGGGTCGGCTACCAGAATCTAAACTTACTTCAGGGGCACCTGGGTGGCTCAGTCAGGTGAGTGTCCAACTTCAGCTCAGGTCACGATCTCACAGCTCATGGGTTAGAGTCCGGTGTCGGACTCTGTGCAGGCAGCTCAGAGCCTGGAGCCTGCTTCAGATTCTGTGTCTCCCTCTCTCTCTGCCCCTCCCCCGCTCACACTCTGCCTCTCTCTCTCTCTCTCTCGAAAATAAATAAACATTAAAAAATTAAAAAAGAGTATAAACTTACTTTTTGTTAATTAAACAAAAAAAGAGCAACAGTGGTGAAATAAACACATTACAGTTTCTCTTCGTCTGTTAAAAAAAAAAACTTCTATAAAGGAGAAGAGAAATCTATCATCTTGGTATTTTGGGCTAGCCACATTTTACATACACTTTGTTTAAAGTGGTGTTAAAGAACTTTATATATTCTGATTTATGAATAGACTTTAAACATATTTGCATATAAATGTAATTAGAGTATATAAAATAGATTTTATGAATAGATTTAAAAAATAAAGGTATCCATCTTTTAAGTAATCATTAACTTTAAAAAGTATTTCATAAGAAATTATTTCAGAGGAATAACAGTTCTTTTAAAAATATTTATGCATAAAATACTATATTTTCCAGTTTCCAAGGTACCTTTTGCTTAAGTCTTTTAAAATAATAAAAGCCATCTTTAATGTATTCAAGGAATTCGAACTTTAGAGCTCAAACTTTTTTTTTTGACATTTTAAAGAGAAGAACAAAAGTAACTAAAGACTATGGGTGACCCTTAACATGGGTTTGAACTGCACAGGTTCATTTATATGTGGGTATTTTTCTGTAAATACAGTGAGTACTGTCAATGCATTTTTTTCTTATGATTTCCTTAACATTTTATTTTCTCTAATGTTACCGGAAAACTATAGTATATAACATACAATATACATGTTAATTGATGGTTTATGTTATCAGTAAGGCTTCCAGTCAGCAGCAAGGATTAGTTGTTAAGTTTTGGGGGAGTCGAAAGTTTTACGTGGATTTTCAACTAAGTGGGGGGCTGGTGTCCCTAATCCCTGCATTGCTCAGGCATCACCTGTGCTGAATTACTTCAACAACTTCAGAAACCATATTTATTTAGTAAAATTACTGTAGAAACAAAACATGGTAATATTAAAGTGAATATTCTAGTATTCTTAACTTTAGGCTTAAATGTTGAAAGAGTGGAGCAAAATACATGCCGTACAGAAATCACTTAATCACCCCAAATTTTCTACTCCCTGTAGGGTGGTATTCTAAGTCTTCTGAGAAAGATGCTTCATGGGTTTACCCACAGCAGGTGAGGTGAAGGTGAAATGCCGATTTCTCGGCTATTTCTCTCCTTGCCTCTCTGGACGCTAGGAGTACTGACAATGAGGAGGTCACCTACAAGGACAAACCATGGGATGAGCAATGCACTTTGTACTCCACTGAGTCTCTTGAGTCTCGAGAGTCTCGCAACGGTACTTTTCCAGCGTCCTTTTAGCTGTATCTTCTCTACGTCATCCAGTAGTTGCTCTTTCACACCTGTTGCCTTCTGTAGCCTGTGATGCTGCAGGGAAGGGACAGAGGAAACGGCCCTCGCTGGTAGCTGGAGGGATGGCCAGTTCCGGATGGCCGATGGAAGACTGTCAGGAGTGCGTAAGCAGGGTTTTATCACGTTGCATTGACCTAGGGGTCCCTATCTGCACTCTCCAGTCCAACAGGAGGTGCGGACTGAAGACCACATTGGATTTAAGGCAGTGTTCCTTCATCCTAAGGGTTCAAATGCTTTCTCTCCTACTAATTCATCCTCCAGAGAGGACTGTGGTCAAGGTGGGAAGTCTTCATTGTTGTTCTTTGTTTCCCTCACCAAAGTGTAAACAGAAAGTATGACCCTGGAATTACTATTCCTAGCTGACTTGTGACTTGCAGCAAATTCAGTGCCCATTTGCTTCAGGAGCCTGGTATTATCTGTAGAATAATTTCTCAGCACAGAGTTGTTTTAATTTTAATTCCTAGCTGCCATTTAAAATCGGGGAGATTTAAAATTAGTGTATTAGTTTACATGGGGTGCCATAAGGAAGTACCATAGACTGGGTGGCTTAAACAACAAAAAATTACTTTCTCACAGTTCTTGGGCTGCACAGTCTGAGATGAAGATGAAATTATTGGAGTTCCCAGACCTAAGGCATGACTGTCTTGCACTAAAACTGTGCCTCTCCCCACGGTCCACCGGAAGAATAGTCCATGGCCTCCACTCCTGTGCTTCCGAATTCATGGATTCTGTGAACTAAGCCTTCCTTCCAAGCCCATGGAATTTACCTCTACCTAGGGCCCTCCTTTTTTTTTTTTTTTTTTTGTTTTTAATTTCAGGATTTTATATCAGTCTTATATAGTATTTAACTTTAATGCAAATTTTATGGAAATTGGTCTTTAGCTTACTCCCAGAATTAAATTTAGTTTGGGACCTAATTCGGAGATACACCGTATTAGGAGTTAGGGGGCTGTCACTTTTTGGCTGAGTTTGGCTAGACACTTCTCTTCACTTCGAGTTTTATCTGTAAAATCCAAGGGTCAAAAGATGGCTTCCCAGGACACTTCAGCTCTTCCTGGGCCCCTCCCCTCCTCACTGTATGGTTCTAGAATGTTCAGAGTGAGCCATTTTATATTCCTTTTTTCCCTCCGTTTCCATTCTCATCTAGAACACTGCATCTGCTACGCATATCTTTAAATCTTCCGGGTTAGGGTCCTGATTTTTTTTCTTATCTTTTGAATTTAGTCCTTTAGAAACCATAATGGGCTTACACCAGAAAACTGATAATATTCAGCCCAAGTATTCTATCACAATCATTTTTCTGTCTTCTGAGATCAGTCAGTTACCATTTTTCATATCTCTTTCACGAAGCACTTTACGTAAGTATAATGTTACAGTGAATTAAATCTGGCTAATAGTGACATAGTTTAATGCTTCATAAATTCCTCAGTTTTCCAGCCAACTAAACTGCAAACTAGCTGACAAGGTGACGGGTACATCGTTGCTTGTGATTTATACAAACTGATTATAATCATTTTTTTTTCTTTAGGAATCATCAGGAGTAGAATGTATATCAATGTGTCCAGCCCTCAGGCCAACACCACTGTGATGCTAATGTCACAGTCAGTGTTCACTACTATGGACATGACATGCAGATAACAGGTGATAGTGACCTGAAGAACAACTAATAAAAGCTTCCTACTTTGACATTCTTAGAATATTGTAATACACCGTATTCACATAGAAACTTCCTACCTTGTAACAAAGCTCAAGTAATTCAAGATAGAAAACCATTATTAAAGACATTCCTACTTTGCCTTATGAGCACCACCAAGAAAACACATTTTGAGGGGCGCCTGGGTGGCTCAGTCGGTTGAGCAGGCCGACTTCAGCTCAGGTCACGATCTCACAGTCTGTGGGTTCGAGCCCTGCATCGGGCTCTGTGCTGACAGCTCAGAGCCTGTAGCCTGCTTTGGATTCTGTGTTTTCCTCTCTCTCTCTCTGCCCTTTCCCTGCTTATGCTCTGTCTCTCTGTCTCTCAAAAATAAATAAAACATTGAAAAAAAAACCACATTTTGATATTTGTGCACTAACTCCCAAGAAGTTATCCTAGACCACTTAATAATTATGTAAGAAATGACTCCTTTAAATTGTTCTATACCATAATATAACTATGAAGACTAATCCTCCTCTTTCTTGAAACATAATGAATGGTCAAAATGGAAATGTTCTTTTTTGTTTCTAGGACACTGAAAGGGATTCACATAGCTCTCAATGTGATGGAGAATGTATCACGCAGTGGGTTGAATACTTTGGGGATGCAGATACTTCCGGGAGTCAGAGCGTATCCTCAATGAGTGGTACAATTTGAACAAAAACTGGAAGCCACAGAGAGGAAATTTCAAATTTTGTCTCGTTGTCTAAAATATTTCTCAAAATGATTAAATTTTAAATATTTTTCCAATTCATATTAGTAAATATATACATACATCTCTGTGCATTTATACTCAGAGACGTGTGTACAGACTTGTATTTTACTTAGATAGAAACACTGCATGAATGCCCGTGTAAATCACCAAGGTGTAGTTGTGTGGCAGCTAGTTTTGCAGGCATTTACTAGGCAGACTCTTGAAGGCTCAAACGTTACCCTTGCTTGCACATGGACTCTGATGAGTGTTACAGGCTCTATGCATGCAAACTTGAATATAATGTTCTGTATGGAATTTTCTGTGCTGTTTCTATAGATTGACTAGAAAATATGGAGGATTATTAATGTTCTTTGTCCTGTGGATGCAGCGGGGAAAGAAGTGAAGCATAATATTAGTGCTTTCCTGCTAATATTATTTGCTCTCGAATCAGGAACATAAAATATCAAGTATGTTGTTGTTTTTCCTAGTGGCGGAAAAGATAAAACTTTGTTCTTTAGTCTTTTCTATTTCTTTGTTTTTATTTGCTTAGGAGAGAAATGTCATCAGAGCATCTGTCGGAAATGCCACATTCGATGTGATATTAAAAGGAAAAATGGTTAAGTGCCTCACAGGTTGTCAAGTACTCTACGCTCCTTCCGCAAAGCCGCGGGACGGGACACGAGGTCAGTCGAGGTCTACAGAAAGTGTCACGGAATCACTCTGGAGTTCTGGCACCCTGCCAGCGGCAAAACCGCTTCAGGTAATTTTTGTGATGTTATCCTCTTAAAAAGAAGCATTTGTTAATGCAATTTTAAAAGGAAAGCTTTCTAAAATTACTATTCGGACTCTTCCAAATTTTGAATTACTTTTCTATCTCTCGTCATGCGTAGCAAACTCTTCCTGTCCATTCCCGTGACCCAAACCCTACAACATATTTCGGCGGCTTTTTTGCTCTTATGATTACCTAATTTCATGTGCATTCTATGGACTTCCTTCTCCATTTTAAAATATCTGTACAGCTTGAGTTTCCCTTTTCCCTGTTAGCGTTCTACTCTGAGAAACAATTGAAAAACAAACCAAAACAAAACAAAATCTTCCACTACGAGCTCAGCCTTTGTCATCTAGGATTTTACATTTACAGAAGCACAATCTGCTACATTCTCTCCCTGAGAAGAGAGGATAATTCACCCCGTAATTCTGGTTAGCTACTTGGAACGAGTCAATTTCATAGCTCTCCCTCTCCTATCAGAGGCGTCTCCTTCCTATCATCTACCAAATAATATAATACACGTATCTGAAATATACTGTAATTTGTAGCAAAATCTCCTCCTCCCCAAGCCCCAGATGTCTGAGCTTCTGTTGTCTTGACTGTCCTCATTTCCTTTTAGAATTATATCCTGCCCTAGGTCCTGCCCGACCCTGCTAACGCACGTCTATAAACCCCTGAATCCTTACCTCTGGAGGTCACACTCCCTGAGATTCTCAATATTTTCCTCAGGGCATTTACTTTCACTTGAAGCCTGAAGTGAATGAAACTGGACTTTCTCAAATAGTATTACGCTATTTTCCTCAAAACCCTTCTAAGTGAAAGTTACTCATTTTCCAGCCGCCCCCCCCCCATCAGCTTTTTCTTTAGCCCGTGTCAGGAAGAGGGGCCTCCTTGTCACTTAATACAGCTCTGTTCCTGTAAGCATTCAACGCCCTTGTTCGAACTCCCAAAGACCTTTCCTCAGTCCTTTCTTGAGAGTCCGTTGACGTGGCCATACTCAAATCTTCCCATTTAGAAAATACAAAAGAAAAGCATTATCACACAAATATCAACCACCATTGAAGTTGACACTTCTGAAATCTTTAAGTTAGGATTTCTTACTTTAACATTCTCAGCTGCAGCTTTCAGGGGTCCCGAATCCCGAGGCCCCTTGCTGACCTTCCCAGACAGTATCTGCTCCTGACCCAGCTTATACAACCGGATGTACCACTAAAATGATACGCTCACTAGACAATAGATTCCCTCTTCCTCTAGATCTTCTGTGGGACATGCCATGTGGGTCTCTAAGCCAGAGAAAATGGTACCATCCGTTCCACATTGTATCCACTTCGACTCTGAATCTCAGCATACAAGGGCACAAATGATGACGGGCTCCATACAGAGATTATACAACCTCAACTGGGGACACCATCCTTGTCCCCACGGCTGTTTATCCCTACTGAACTCTCTAGTATAGGTTCTGGGCTGTGCTATTCAATTTTATTTACAAAGATCAACCAGTTACTCTTTTAAAGTTGAATTTGAGTGGAAAGAAAGTCAAGTCTTTCCCAAATACATGACTTGTCTCTCATTTTATCAGTTTTTTTTTTCTTTTTAATGCAAGATGTATAGGAAAGAATAATAATCTTAATATTCTTTTGTAATTTTTCCAGTTTTATTAAGATGCAGTTGACATACAGCACTTTGTAAGTTTAAGGTGCACAGTGTAGTGACTGGACTTACATATATTGTGAGATGTCACTACAAAAGTTTAGTTAATATCCACCATCTCCTATAGATCCAAAAAATAATGTAGTTTTCCTTGTAACGAGAACTTTAGGATTTACTTCGGACATTTTTTATATACCATACAGCAGTATGAACTGTAGTCATTGTGTTTATTAGACTTCTAGTATTATCTATCTCGTAACTAAAAGCATATACTTTTGACTGTCTTTATCCAGTTCTCTCTCCCTCTACCTTTGTATCTGGTAACCACAAATATGATCTCTTTTTATATGAATTTGCTGTTGTTTATTTTGTTTTTAGATTCTGCATATCATTGAGACCATAAAGTATTTATCTTTTTCTGTCTGATCTATTTAGCATAATGCTCTCAAGTTCCATTTATGTTGTCACAATGACAGGATTTCTTCCTTGTTTATGGCTGAATAATATCCCATTGTGGGGTGTGTGTGTGTGTGTGTGTGTGTGTGTGTGTGTGTATGCCACATTTCCACTCATCTTTTGGTGGACACTTAGGTTGTTTCCACTTTTTTGCTATTGTAAACAATGCTGCTATGAACGTGGTGGGGGAGGAGCAGATATCTCTTCAATGTAATATTTTCATTTTCTTCAGATATGTTCGCAGAAGTGGAATTTCTGGATAATATGGTAGTTCTACTTTTACTTTTTTGAGGAACTTCCATACAGTTTTTGTAGTGGCTACACCGGTTTACAAGCCCACCAACAGTGCCCAAGCGTTGCTTTGTCTCCACAACTTTGTCAAAATTCTTTATCTCCTCTTTCTTTCTTTCTTTCTCTCTCTTTCTTTCTTTCTTTCTTTCTTTCTCTTTCTTTCTCTTTCTTTCTCTCTTTCTCTCTTTCTTTCTTTCTTTCTGTCTGTCTCTCTCTCTCTCCCTCCCTCTTTTCCTCCCTTCCTTCCTTCCTCCTTGCTTCCTTCCTTCTTTCCTTTTTAATGTTTATTCATTGTGACAGAGGGGGAGTGGCAGAGAATGAGGGAGAATGAGAATCCACAGTCAATGCAGAGCCTGATGTGGGTTTCAATGTCATGAACTGTGAGACCATGACCTGAGCTGAAACCAAGAGTCAGATGCTTAGCCGACTGAGCCACCCTGGCGCCCCTATCTTTTTCTGATGCTAGATATTCTAATAGGCATGAAGATACATCTCCTTGTGGTTTTGATTTGCATTTCTCTAATAATTAGTGATACTGAGCATCTTTTCATGTACCCGTTGGCTATTTGTGTATTTTCTTTGGAAAAAATGTCTTCTCAGGTCCTTGGCTTAATTTTAATTAGATTATAGATTTTTGTTTTTGCTTTTGAGTTGTGTAAGTGCTTTATTTTGGATATTAACTCCTTACATATATGATTTTTAAATATTTTTTTTCTCATTCTGTAGTTAAGCAGTTTTCATTTTGTGATAATTTCTTTTCTTGAGCAGAGCTTTTCCTGTTTGATGCAGACATGCTTGTTTGTATTTGATTTTGTCGCTTGTGTTTGAGGTATCACATCCAAAAAATCATTTCATGTCAAGAAGCTTTTTTCCCATGTTTTCTTCCAGGAGTTTTCTGGTCTTAAACTTAAGTCTTTAAGCCATTTCAAGTTAACTCTTGTGAATCGTATAAGACAAAGACCTGCTTTCATTCTTTTACATGTGAATATCCAATTTTTTCAGCACCATTTATTGAACAGACTGTCGTCTTGTCTCCATTGAGCCTTCTTGGCTCCTTTGTGAAATTATTACTTAACCATCCATGCCTGGCTTTCGTTCTGGGCTCTCCATTTTGTTCTAGTGGACCACATGTGTTTTTATACCAGTACCATACTGTTTTGAATACTATAGCTTTATAGTATGGTTTGAAATCACAAAGTGGGATGCCTACTATTACTTCTTCTTTCTCAGAATTTCTTTGGCTATTTGGGGTCTTTTGCGGTTCCATATACGTTTTAGGAATAGTTTTTTCTACTTCTCTCAAAAAATTCCATTGGATTCTTGATAGGGTTTGCACCGAATTTATAGATGACTTTGGGTAGAATGATCATTTTAACAATGTTAATTATTCCAATTCATGAACATGGGATACCTTTCTCTTTATTTATAAAATTTATTATAGTCTTCAGTTTTCTGAGATTTTTGACCTCTGCAGTTAAATTTATTTTTAAGTATTTTATTGTTTTTGATGTTTTGTAAATTGAATTATTTTCTTTACTTTCTTTTCGTATGATTCATTACTTTAAAGGAATGCTAATGATTTTTATATGTCAATTTTATATCCTGCCTCTACTGAATTTCCGGATTAGACCTGACAGTTTTTTTGTGGAGTCCTTAGGATTTTATATACAAAACTATCTCTTCTGCAAATAGAAACAATTTTACTTTTTCCTTTCCAATTTTAATATCTTTTGTATACTTTTCTTGCCTATTGCTCTGGCTGTGATGTTAAGTACTGAGTCGAATAGGAGTGGTAAGGGTTGGCACCCTTGTCTTGTCCCTGATCTTACAGGAAAGAATTTCAAGCTTTCGAACCACTGAGTATAATGTTAGTTGTGGGCTTATTATATAACCTTTATTATGTTGAGGTGCGTGTTCCTTCTGTACTTATTTAAGGGGTTGAATTGTGTTCTTGTCACTGTTGTTTTATTTTTAATAATGAATAGATACTGAATTTTGTCAAATGCTTTTTCTGTGACTATTGAGATGATCACAGAATTTTTTTTTCTTTCATTCTATTAATGTGATGTATCAAATTGATTTTTTAAAACCACCTTTGCATTCCAGGGATAAATCCTATTTAATTATAACAAATGATCTTTTTTAATGTACTATTGAATTCAGTTTGCTAATATTTTATTGAGAATTTTTTCATTTATATTCACCAGTGATATTGGCCTGTATCTTTTGTATCTTTTCTATTTTTGTTATTATAGCCTCATAAAATGAGTTTGGGAATGTTACTCCTTCTTCAGCATTTTGAAAGAGTTTGAGAAAGACTGCCAATACTTCTTTAAATTTTGGTAAAATTCACCAGTGAAGTCATCTTGTCCTGGATTTTTCTGTGTTGGGAGATTTTTGATTACTGGTTCAATCTCCTTAGTAGTAACTGGTCTGTTCAAATTTTCTACTTCTTTCTGACATAGTCTTTATAGGGTGTAAGTTTCTAAGAAGTTTTCTAATTTTTCTAGGTTGTCTGATTTGTTCATGTATAGTTGTGCCTAATAGCCTCTTATGACCCATTGTATTTTTGTGGTATCATTTGTAATGTCTTCTTTTTCATTTATACTTTTGTTGATTTGAGCCCTCTCTTTTTCTTGGTCATTCTAGTTAAAGGTTTTTATCTTTTCAAAAAACAAAAACAAAACAAACAAAAAAAAAACTCCTAGTTTGGTTAATGTTTTCTATTGTTTTCTTGTTCTCTATTTCTGCTCCTATATTTCCTACCTTCTGCTAACATCAGTCTTAGTTTGTTATTTTTCTAGTTCTTAACATGTACATTTCAGTTGTTTATCTGACAGTTTTCTTGTTTCTTAGTGTAGGCATTTATTGCTATGAATTTTCCTCTTTGACAGCTTTTACCCATAAATTTTGGTATGTTGTGTATCCCATAAATTTTGGTATGTTGTGTTTCCATTTTTATTTGTCTCAAGATACTTTTTATTTATCTTTTAATTTCATCTTTGATTCTTTGGTGGTTCAGGCCATATTCTATTTAGAATACCATGGATGCTATGCTAAACAAGTTGGCTTTAGATATTTTCTTATTCAATTCATATTACTAAACATTGCAATACAGACACCTCCATTTTTGGTAAGGTTAAATAATTTGTCCAAGGAAAATATCTCGGTGACAGAATCCCTGGTCAATACCTTCTGTGAAATTATTTTCTGCACCAGCCCTTTTTCCCTATCTTCTCCCCCAACACAAACCACAAGTCCTGAAAGAGTTGTAAATCATTGGCATTTAATACAAAAGCAAAACAAAACAAAAAACATCTAATGATACTTGGATTAAAGCATAGTAGTTTGATTTTGTCTTGTTATATAAGTGTGTACATGGCTTTAACAATATCATTTTAAAGGATTTGTGGGCCGTTTGAGCTTAAAAAGTCAAGTTCTGAAGTCTTACTTCCTTTAATGTATCTGGGTAGTCACACCCAACTGTCAGAGCAAATTTAGTAAGAACCAAGACTAAAACAAAGTGGCTTCACAAAGGGGAAGGAACAAGACAGCCCCACAGCAACAGAACAGGCCTCTGGTCTCTGCAGCTGATGTTGGATCTGATGAAATGTATTAGGGGACAGTCTTCTTGTGAACTCTCAAAGGACTTAGGTTTTGTTGAAGACTCTTAGACTATAGGATTGACTCCAACTACCCCTCCCTTTATCAGTCTCAGGCTGGTATGCTATGCCTGGAAGAGTGAGAAACTCTAACCCTGCCAGCCTTCCTGGCCTGAGATCTTCCCTTCAATTCCTCACTACATCTTTGGAGGCCTGGAGGCAGCAACGATGTTTTCTCATATGTTTTTTCACACTTGGTGAGCCCCCATCTCTAAGAAGGAAGCTTCTCATTCACCTAACAGGTCAGTAGAAGAGTCATGAAATATAGCTGTTTTCTTCTAAAACCCAAGTTATTTTGTGATAGTGCTTTAAGGGGGAGAAATGACCACATCCTGTTTTTATTAATCTGAACCAAACTTACATTCCATGCCCAACAACTGTAGTCCATCCTTCCTTGAACCCTGTTCCTGCTGCACCCAATGTCACACACTATTCTCATACTCTCCAGGTGCTTCTTTCTCTTCATGTCTTTATACAGATGGCTTCCAGGGGCTGAAACACCTCTTCCATCTTCTAAGCCTCTTTTGGTACTCAGTTCAAACGTCAGTCTTTCTATGAATTCTTGCACTCTGCGCATTCTCCTTTCAATTTCCCATGTAGTTCACATACAACACCTTGCACTCCATCCTGGAGTAGGGGACTTCAACTATAGTCTTCCCTCTGTGAAGCATCAGGCTAGGGAGAGGCGGTACAATAAATAAAGGAAGGACTCCGAAGCTACAAAGTAGTGTCCTGAGCCCAGCTCTTTCACCCCTGAAGCAGTGTTTCTTGGTCTAAATATCAGTTTTCTCACCTTTAAAGTTAGGGCAACAATAACTACCTCAAAAGTTCATTGCAAAGTAAATGAGATAATCTTATAAACATAGACTAGGAAAGATCTTCTATACCATTAAAAATAGTGCATCACATAATATCTGAAACACACAAAAGAATGTATGCAATGTGTAGGTTATAAGGCATATCAAATAAGCCCCTTTGAATGTATGACTTAACGTAATTCAAATATTATCACTAAGATCATTGTTACTTGTGTCTCCTTTCCTTCCCATCTCCCCACACCTCGAATTAATGACTATTCTAAAATGTCTTTTCCTTCCCTTTCCTTTTAAGATAGTTTCAACAACAGATAATGTTTTTCATATGAACAAAAACTATTTTCTACTTATCCATATAAATCTGTAGTTTGTAAGTTTGTAGCTTTGGTCAATTCAGTGTTCTTATTGGCTAATATTTCATTATGTGCTTATTCCACAGTTTAGCACACTGCATCTGCATAAAAATTTAAATATTTTCATCCAAAGGTTTGCTATTGTGAATAATGTTATTGAAATGTATCTTACATATAAGATTATGCAAATTTAAGGTGTGCAAAATGTTAATTTGGTACATTTATGTATTGTAATGTATTTGCCATTGTACAGATAATTAGTACTTTGGTCAGGTTACACAATGATCCTTTCTTTTTAATGGTTAGAATCATCAGGTTCTAGTCTCTCGCCAAGTTTGATTAATTATAATACAGTATTGTTATTACATTCACTACACTATGCAACAGATCTCTAGGGCTTAATTACTACTCATTATAAGGATACAGGTTGTATCTTTAAACAACATTTGTACTATCTCTTTAATCCCCATGTTCTGCTTACTATTTTAGTTTGTTTTTACAATTTTTTTTTTTTTAGGTTCCACATATATCCTACAATACTTCTCTTTCTCTGAGTTATCTCATGTAGCATAATATTGAAGAACATTAATATGAACACTTTGTATGGGTTTTCTATTCCCCTGTACAAGAATTTCTCTAGTGTACATACCTAGAGTGGAATTGCTGATTTGTAGATTAGAGCACGTTCAAGTTTACCAGGTAATGTCAAATCTATATCCACGATGTTATGTCTATTACTGAATACAGTAGTTGTCTAACCTGGCCTTTTGAAAGAACTTGCTTTTGTTTTTGCTTTTTTTTAATCATCTTATATAATTCATGTCTCTTACCTTTATTATTTACTCCTTTCTATTTACATAGGATTGATTTTATTGTTCTGATCCTTCTTTATGATGTCTGTTTTTGGTTTTATGGGATTTTTTTTTGTATTTTTTTGAAACGCTCTAATTTCTTTTTTTTTTAATTCAAGTATAATGCACAGTGTTGTATTAATTTCAGGTGTATAATACAGAAATTCAGCAATTCTATACATTTGTCAATGCTCATCAAAATAAGTGTACTATTGGGGCACCTGGGTGGCTCAGTTGGTTAAGTGCCAATTCTCAATTTCAGCTCAGGTTATGATCTCACAGTTCATGAGTTCAAGCCCCACACCGGATTCCACACTGACACCATAGAGACTGCTTGGGATTCTCTCTCTCCCTCTCTCTCTGCCCCTCCCTTACTTGCATATTCTCTTTCTCTCTAAAAATAAATAAACCTTTAAAAAAATTAAGTGCACTCTTAATCCCCTTCACCAGTTTCACTCATTTTCTACCCACCTCTCTTCTGGCATCCACTACTTCTCTATATGTAAAAGTCTACATTTTTTGTCTTTTTTTTCTTTGTTCATTTTTTTATTATTAAATTCCACATATGAGAAAAATCATATGTTATTTGTCTTCCTTAATGGACGTATTTCACTTACCATTATATCATCTATGTTCATCTTGTTATTGCAAATGGCAAGATTTCATTCCTTTTTATAACCGAGTAATAATTCATTGTGTGTGTGTGTGTGTGTGTGTGTGTGTGTGTGTGTGTGTGTGTGTGTGTGTGTGTGTGTGTACACACACTTCTTTATCCACTAATTTACTGAAAGACGTTTGAGTTGCTTCCATATCTTGGCTATTATAAATGATGCTGAAATAAATATAGGGCTACATATATCTTTTTAAATTGGTGTTTTTGTTTTCTTTGGGCAAATGCCCAGTGGTGGAGTTACTGGATCATATGATAGTTCAATTTTTATTCTGAGGAAGCTCCATACTCTTTTCCACAGTGGCTGCACCAGCTGGCATTTCCTCCAACAGTGCACAAAGGTTCCTTTTCCTCCACATCCTTGTCAACACTTGTTATTTCTTGTGTTTTTTTTTTTTTTTAATTTTGACCATTCTGACAATGTAAAGAGATATCTCATTGTGGTTTTAATTTGCATTTCCCTGGTGATGAGTGATGTTGAGCATCTTTTCATGTGTCTGTTGGTCATTTGCATGTACTCTTTGGAAAAATGCTATTCAAGTCCTCTGTCCATTTTTAGTTAGATTACTTGTGGGTGGTTTTGCTTGTGTGTGTGTGTGTGTGTGTTGAATCCTATAAATTATTTACATATATTTTGGTATTAACCCCTTATCAGATATATCATTTGCAAATTTCTTCCTTTTAGTAGGCTAAATTTTGGTTTTGTTGATGATTCCTTTTGCTGTTTAAAATCTTTTAATTTTGGTGTAGTCTCAACAGCTTAATTGTGCTTTTGTTTCCCATGCCAGAGTAGACCTATCTAGAAAAATGTTTCTACAGCCACCATCAAAGAAATTATTGCCCATATTTTTGTCTAGGAATTTTATGGTTTGAGGTGACATATTTAGGTCTTTAATCCATTTTGAGTTTATTTTTTGTATGGTGATCCAGTTTCATTCTTTTGCATGAATGAAAGACTGGCTTTTCCCCATGTTATATTCTCTCTTCCTTTGTTGTAGATTAATTGACCATATAATCATGGGTTTATTTCTGGACTGTCAGTTCTGTTCTGTTGATCTATGTATCTATTTTTGTGCCACTACCATGTTCTGTGGCACTACCGAGTGCTAATACTTGTTTAGATTGCTATATCTTTGTAGTGTATCTTGCAACCTGGGAATGTGATACCACACTATCTTTGTTCATGTTTTTCAAGATTGCTTTGGCTATTCGGGTCTCTGGTTCCATACAAATTTAGGATTATTCTAGGTATGTGAAAAATGTTGTTGGTATTATGACAGGGCTTGCATTAAATCTGTAGATTGTTTTGGGCAGTATGAAGATCTTAACAATTCTTCCAATCTATGAGTATGGAATATCTTTCTATTTGTGTTATCTTCCATTTCTTTCATCAGTGAGTTATAGTTTTCAGAGGATAGGACTTTCACCCCCTTAGATAAGTTTATTCCTAGGTATTTTTTTGGTCATTTGTAAATGGGATTGTTCTCTTAATTTCACTTTCTGCTACTTCACTATTAGTGTATAAAAACGTGATAGATTTCTGTATATTAATTTTCTGTTCTGTGATCTTACTGAGTTCATTTATCAGTTCTAGCAGTTTTTCAGTAGCTTTTATGGTTTTCTATAATTAGTATCATGTCATCTGCAAATAGTAAAAGTTTTACTTCCTCCCTACCAATTCAGATGCCTTTTATCTCTTTTTCTTGTCTGATTGATGTGGCTAGGACTTTAGAGTATTATGTTGAATAAAAGTGGTGAGAATGGACATCCTTGTCCTGTTCCTAATTTTAGAGAAAAGCTCTGTTCTTCACCATTGAGTCTGATGTCCCTAGAGGGTATTTTTCCACATGACCTTCATTATGTTGAGGTATTTTCCCTCTAAACCTATTCTGTTGAGAGTTTTTATCATGAATGGGTGCTATGCTTTGTCAAATGCTTTTTCTGCTTCTATTGAGATTATCATATGATTTTTATCCCTTCTCTTGTTAATGTGATATCACATTGATGAATTTGTGAATACTGAACCAGCTTTGTGTCTCTGGAATAAATCCCACTTGATCATCACAAAGCATCTCGTTTATTTAATGTCTCCTCTTACCTTTATTATTTATTATTTTTCACTTTTATAGTGAAACGCTCTGTTCCTTAAGATCGTATTTATATCATTTTTAGCCTTTCTTATCTAATAAAATTATTTCAGACAATATCCTCTGTGTTAATCATTTCAGATGACTTCCTGGCGTATAGGACATTTCTGTCTACATTTAGCCTTTTTAGTGTTATTTTTTCAGTATTACATTTAGACATAATTGCTGTTTTAGTTTTGACTTGTAGATACAGATAGCTCAGTTGCTTCTAAGATTTTATGTTTCTGTTGTAATTTATTTTGAGCATTTAGAATTATATATTTTTTTAATTAAAAAAACATTTTTTGGGTTTGATAGTTCAATTTCATTGGGCTCCATTCTTCCTTTCTACACCCACTCCTTTCTCCGTCTCCTCTCCTTCTCACACTAGAGTCTGTCCCTTTCTCCATCCTTCCCTTTCACCTTCCTTTCCTCCAACTAATGTGCCGATGTGTATATTAATGTGCCAAAATATGTTTTGAGTACACATTTTTACCAAACATTGAGTTCTACGAGGTAAGGAAGAGGTGGCTGGAATTTTGTATCTGAAGGCATATCCTCCCACTTTGGGGTGTTTCAGTCATTTTACTGTTAAAATACTTCAGTCATTTTATTATTTACCCTGCTTGTGCCTTAAAGAGTCCTTCAGTATAATTTGAACACTGTACATATTCTATAAATACGTCAGATGGACCTTAACTCTCAATTCTGAGACTTTTCCAATCTGCGTCATATTAGGTACTTTGGTTTCAGGCAAGAGGAAGTCCAAATCCAGCTAGTTAAACAGTAAAGGGCTCAGGCAGTAGAAACCTCAGAAGCAGGGTAGCCTTAAGAGTGATCAAGTCTCTAGAAACACATTTACCCCCTCCTTGCAGTGACCAAGTGGCAGCGAGGTATTTCCTATGCATCTTTGAAAAGCTCGTATTTGTCTCTGAGGAGAGGAATGCAGGAACTGGGAAGGTAGGAGGAATCCCCAAGACTATCCCTCAGGAAGTTTAGTGACTATTTCACCAATAATTATTTAATAGATAATTAAATACCTTCATTATAGCTTTTGGCAATAGGTGACGTTTCTGCGATGGGTGAGAAGTTCACATTTTTAGAAAACATGCACAATTTCTCATTGCCTGTAGATACAGTGCATCCCTAACTGCCAGAGGTTGACTGTCTTGATACGAGAATAAGAACTAATTATAATAGCTACTTATTTACCAAGCAAGTGCCGCATTCCAGCCACAATGAAACACAGTAGAGTTCCCTGAGACAGGGGTTATCACAGCTACTTTACAGCTCAGGTGATGATCTCCATTCAGAGATGACAGAGCCTGTGCAGAGTACCAGAGGAGGGATTCACACAGAATATGATTGCACCCGAAGGCTGTGCTACTATTGATCATACTGCACCAGGCTTCAGGATGAGGAAAATCGGGGGAGAGAGAGCAAAGCTTTAATATCTTACGGAACCTGTCTCCAAAAATTACACTTCTTTAACAAATTGGCTGAATATGCCAATGTGGAGCTCTGGCACACGGAGACAGACAGGTGACGAACATGAGGGCCAAGGCGGACATCTGCAGCATGGAACGGGTGCATGGCAGAAAAGGCCCCTCCACGTCTGAGATTTGCTGTATAATTGAACTTGCTAATTATAAATCTCCAATAGGCTTTACTAGACTGTGAGCTGCTTCAAGATATTCCTGATTTATGATTAATCTCTTTTTTAGCTGCTAGCCACCCAGTTCCTATTTCTGCTTAGGCTTTTAATTATTGGTGACTTGAATCAGAATACCCAAGAGAGAATTTCGACATAAAATTAAAAAAAAAAAAAAGATTTTAAGAACTTTTTTTCAACTTTAATTTAGATAAGACATAGCTAAATGTTCCTCTTCTTTTTATTCACTACATATTGGCAGTCACTATCCACTGTTACAGTTTGAACTTCATTCAAACTTTTCTAAGCTGCTGGCTAGTTAGAATCACCATGGCTAGATGACATATTAACACAAATTCTTGCAACTCTGAAAAAAATTCCAGCGATAAAACTGGATTAAATGAACTAGCTAGGACTTTCCAAACTCCTCTCTATTTATCACATTTATTTTAAACACCCTTGTGGTAGATATAATAGTGATTTAATAATAACAAATTCTTAATAAGTATTAAACATTATTTCCATTCATATATATTGGATGCCTTCTGCTTTTACAAACACTAAAATGATTTCCATTATGTGATAGAGAAAATGAAATACTAAACTTTAGAAAAAATATGGATCACCAGACTGTATAACAAAGTAACCTCTTTTATTATATAAATAATAAAGTTTAGGAACAGAGTAGACAAAAGTATCCTCCAGGGAAACAAAGTTCAAGATTAGCCAATTTCTTTAATTCCACACTGTTGTCATATAAACGATTCTCCCCCCAAAAATGCTACTTTCACTAGAAGGTGATTAACAGAGTTAAGTAAAGAACAGAAAGTAATTATGAAAGTGCGACACGGGGAAATGACTGCAAATCTGACTTCCACGCTCAAAAATGAAACTAATGAGCTTAGTGTATAGTTGATAAAGTGAAAAGCTATTATTTCCTAGGGGGGAAGTGCCATATGACTACAGTTTTAAGAAACAGAATTACTCCAGCATCTTTAATAAAATGTGGTAAAAAGGTAATTGTAAGATAGAAGAATATAACACAAATACTCTAAGAAAAAAGAGAAGGTTAATATTGATTTTTTTCTTTCTTAATTAATGGGCTGTAGTGTAGTATCACCATTGTGCATTGTTGGTTCATTAGAGTTAACAGGCTTTGCTTAGCCAAAGCATTTTGCTTTTGTTCTTATTTCTTCTGTTTAATGTGCAAGTTACTCCTGAGTATATTAGGCTTCAGTAATGACAGAAAGCTATATTTGATCTATAACTTTAAGTCATTCTATGGAGAATTGCCTCAGAACATTTTATAATATTTTCTGAAAGGACAGGATGTGAAAGCCTTCCTGATACTCTGACAACTCAGACAGTGAAAAGAGCATTTGATGAATTTCTTAATGAGGCAAAATGTCCTCCATCAAAACTCCTTTGTACTTTACCTGCTTAAAAAAAAAAAAAAAGTTTGCCTTTCTGTTGAACTAATGCTCAGTGTTGTTAAATTCTCTTCTTTAGTAAATATCAATGATAAGCTTTATAAGTTTGCAACATTTCTTTTGGTTTCCTTAAACCTGTAAGGTTGAGTATTTAGTTCTCAAAGATATACATGGGTCTACATTTTCTAAATACAGTAACACTTTTTCCACTATGCAATGTCCTCTGTTACTTCTTTTTGATCAATCTTAGCCGTTGTTTCTGCTATCTTCGCACACTGTGACCAAGGAGCTGCATGTAGGCCTTTGCCTCAGCACTTCCCGTACACAGCAGGATGCGGGAGCCTGCTGGTAGACATGGTGGCACTTGACCAGACTCTGGCCATGGAAGGAATGCTAGCAGAAGTGACAAATGCCCCATGCCTGGCCCATGAAATCTACAAACATGACTCCCCCTGTTCTCTCCACTACAGCTGGTGAGATTTTAAATGCCCTGAATAATTGTGCAGTAGAGTGTCCCCCTCCCTCCTCACTGCCATCAACTGGACTTTCAGCCAGAGAAGTCAACTTCTGTCTTGTCAAAACAGAGATTTCATGGTTATTTCTTACACTGGCCAACTCTAACCTATATAATTTACTTTTAAACTATGTCCTTCATAACAACCTCCTAGGTGGGAAAAAGAACTAGTTTTAGTAAATTCTCTTTCGCTATCCACATAGTTTATACTTTTCCCTGGGAAGGCCCCATAATGTAGATCTAGTTTAAGAGAAATAGAAAAATACAAAAAATAAACATACATTTGAATAAAGGGTCAAAAAATCCAAATGTCCATAAAACATTACATTGTGAAATTTTGGCATTTATTAACTAAAAGATTGCTCTTTTAGGAAAAACTTGAATGCAATCAGATGTGGCTTCAGTAACGGAACTTTTAGTATATTAGAACCAAAAAAATGTTAAAGTGATGAATTAGCAGTGTATAAGATCCATATATAATTAGACTATAATATTCCAAGGAAGAGCTAAATATATCTTATTATAAACTCATACCTCAGTCTGACATTGTCCTTTATTTAGAATAAAATCCAAATTCTTTACATAGTATTCAAAATCTTGCATAATTTGGCTTTTGCCTGTTTTTCAGCCTCAATGTGTTCCTTTCTTTTTATGATCCTCCTCTTATCCTACCACTAATAATTACTTTGTGAACTTACAGGACCATCAATACTTGGTATCCTCAAACTTTAAATTTTGCCTATTGATGATATAAGAAAATATTCTCTGATGTGTTTATGTGGTCTTTATTTTCATTTCCCTAGCTGCAAATAATGCCGAATATATTTTTCATGTTTATTTTTTTCTTCTGTGAAATGCCTGTTTCTCTCTTTTGCCCATTTCCCCCTCCCTGGTTAGTAGTGCTTTCCTTCCTGACTTACAGTTCTGTGTGTATTCTATTACCAACCATTGGTCTGTCTGATCCAGAACATGTCTTCTGCCATCTTTACCATTTTTCCACATTCTATAACTTTTGATAAGTAAAATTAAGTTCATTATTGTTAAAATGAATCAAATTTAATAGCTTTGTGTCTTCCTTAAGAAGCTTCTCTTTTATCCAAACCTAGAAGATACTCATCTATACATTCTACTAGGAACTTTAAAACTTGATTTTTAACATTGAGAGATACAAGTAACATGTCTTGTTTACTTGATACCTTTTTTTCAAACTCCATTTAATGAATAGCCTCTCAATTCATATCCCCCTATAGATCTGTCATCAAATATTCAGTCTTCTTGCTTACTTTCTATTTTCTTCCCCCAGTTAAATTATCTGCTGGCATCACAATATCTTTTTTTTTAATTTTTTTAAATATTTGTATTTTAGAGAGAGAGACAAAGAGAGGAGCAGAGAGAGAGGGTGACACAGTGTCTAAAGCAGGCACCAGGCTCCCACCTGTCAGCATAGAGCCCAGTGAGGGATCTGAACTCAGGAACCTGAGCTGAAGTCAGATGCTCAACCAACTGAGCCACCCAGGCATCGCTCTCATCACAAGATCTTCATTTCCAGTCTTGTAATTGTCCTCAGTACCGTTCTCATAGTTGTCCTCACACAACTGACAGGATGGACTCCTTGTTTCTTTCTCTTCTTCAAAGATATCCTGACAGTTATTAGTTCTTAATTATCCTTCATAAATCATAGAATCCACTTATAAAATATAAATATTGAAAAAAAATCTTTGCAAATTTTTTTGGAATTATACTACCTCTATAAATTAATTTGAGCAGACTTTGCTTTTGATAATTTTTTAATATTGTGCATTTTATACATCTCTATTTACTTTGTCTAATGCTGTCAACAGATTTTGTACTTTTTCCTGAAGGAGTCTCATATATTTTTGATCTATTCATTTTTAATACTACTACTAATACTAGAATTGCTACTACTATATTAAGTTAAAAATTTTTTTAAATTATATATTCTAGGTATTTGTTATTGTTATATGAAAACACAATTATGTATTGGGTTTTTATCCTATCACTTTATTACCACCCTATTGTCATATCTTTCTTTATATTCTTCAGTAGTTTTCTATATATATTTTTATCAGCCAATAGTGACAGTTTATTTCCTTTTTTCCCCATTTTTATTCCATTAATTGGATTATCATTTCTTAGTATGCTAGCTTGGATGTCCAGTTAAAAGCTGAATAGAAGTAAAAAAATAAAAGTTGAATAGAAGTGACTTAATAAGCATCCTTGTCACATTTCCAATTTTAAATGAAATAATTAAAGTATATGATGGTATTTATATATATTTAAATGGCTACTCTTTGTCAAACTGAAGAAGTTCTATTCATAGTTTACTAAATTTTTATAAAGAATGGGTGTTAAATTTTATCAAATACATTTTCTGTATTGAAGTCACCTTTCTCTTTTAAGGTAATGTTAACTACATTAATGAATTATTCAAATATTAAAATGTCTTTGTGTATGAAGTTTAAACACAACTTAATCGAAGAATACCATACTTTTCATGGACTATTTTATTCCCTTTGCTTATATTTTATTCGAAAATTTTGCATTATGTCAGGTGAAACGTAGGTTTAGTTTTCCTTCTCCCTAATGACTCTATCTGGTTTTGATATGAAGCATATTCCGTCCTGGTAAAACAATTGTACTTTCAGGAAGAATTTGTATGTTTGAATATTTGTACTGCATTTTTGTTGTTTATTTAAATTGATTCCTAACCTTTTTTTTTTTCTTTTTAAAGACTGATTTCTATTCCATGAAGTTGCCGATTTTTTTTTTTTTTACAGTGTCTCTCATCTGTCATCACACAGCTTATTATCTCCATGAGGCCCTACCTGATCACACATCAGAAACTATTTCTCCTAATACTGTACTGCTGTTGGCTTGCTTTCTTCAAGGTACAATGGTAATCTTAAATTATGTTATTCAGATATGTTGGCTTCTCTCTGATCCAGCTCCTCCTATGAGACTATAATAATCTCTTGGACTAACACCTAGTTTTCTGCTTTCCTATTCTACATCCAGCCACCAGAAGAGATTATGGCATAAAATAAATAATCTTAATTATTTGTTGATAAATTCTCTGCAGCTTAGCCCTAGAAATTATTATAAACAAGGTTTAAATTTTGACATTGCCAATTCCCAAAAATATAAATAAGTAAATTACAAATCATTCTTAATGCCTATCTGTGTGTCAGAGAGATCCTAGAAAACTCAAATACAATGGAATTAGTTAAGTTTAAGTTAAAAAAAAAAAAAGGCAGTCTCCTCCTTCAGCTTAAGATTCCTTAATTTTTCAAGTTACTAACCTTCACACAGGCTCTCATCTTCATTGTCTGCTCTAGCATCCTTCATTTTCAAAAACGCATTTGTTGAAACCAATTACCCATCCTCTCTTGGTAAAAATCACAAAATGGGGCAACAGGTTTCACACTGAGTTTATGATCACGAACTTCCGTCACTCAAGACTGCTGGGTAACACCAGCATTTCTCACTTTCTGAAATAACTGTTTCATTTTTTTTCTCTTAAATCAGTCTCCATGTTTCTCTCATTCACTGCTGGTTGTACTGCTGTTTCTTTTGCTGGTTCTTAATTCTTTACCCAGCCATCCACTGGTTCCTAGAATCTAAGCAAAGGTCTCATTCCGGAACCTTTATACTTAATCTTCTTTCAGCCTGGAGTGTTCTTCCCCCAGTATTTCCAAGGATGGGCACTAATCAGACTGTACTTTGTTCCATTATAATACCTTAGCTTCAGAGATGCCTTCCCTAACCACTTCCAATCATCTTAAATACAACATCCTTTTTATTTTCTTTATTGCATATACCACAAACTCAAACTAGGAGTTTTAATGCTTTGCTTTTTTGTTTCTTCCAGTACAAGGATCCTTCTGTTGCTTTTCGAGGCATAATATATAATAATTGCTCAGTACATAATCAATGAAAAAATTAATTAATGTACTGAAATCATAGGCATACAAGAACATTTAATATAACACTTTGAGTTAACAAACGAGGATATGGACTCTTGGGTCAACTGACAGTCATAATTCACACATGAGAGTTGGGACAAGTACTTCAATGGCTTGCTTAACTCTAGCACAGTGATCAATTATCTGATTAAAATACAACTCCTGGCTCATCTGGAGCCTTCATTCTATAAGAGTTAGCCTCTGGCTATGTATTTGTTAAATCAGATGTTAATTTACCATTGTAAGTACATTACACTTTAAGTTAGTGGGGGGAAATCTTCCTAATTGTGGCAATAATTATTTTTCTAAATATTTTTATCCTCCCAGCTGCAGACACCTGAGATCTGGCTAATGAAAAAACCGGGGTAGCCATTCCTAGATATAGACAGTATTTAGGTAGGAGTGGAAGACTACTCCTATTTCCTTTCTTTTTAGCTTTGTATATCAATTCAGAAACTTAAACTCCAGAATGATTTTTGGATGGCATATTAGTTTTCTATTACTTCCGTAAAAAATTACCACAAACTTTATGGCTTAAAGCAACACAAATTTATTTTCTTCCTCTTCAGGTCAGAAAGTCTAGCATGAGTCCCACCGGGCTGAAATCAAGGTGCCAGCAGACCTGTTTCCCTTAGCGGAGTCCCTAGGGAAGCAGGCATTTTCACCTTCTTGATATAGCCCACATTCCTTGGCACATGGCAACTTCGGTTTTCAAAGCCAGATAGAGTCCTCAGGTTTTAGATTACTCCTGCCTCTGCTTCCTTTATCCCATCACTCTCAGACCACAGTTAGGAACAGATCTTCACTTAAAAGGACTCATGTGGTTACCTTAAGCCTACCTGGAAAAACTGGACACCTCCCCATCTCAAGGCCTGTATCCTCGATCACATCTACAGAGATTGCAGGGGTTAGGATACGGATATTTTTTAAGTATTTATTTATTTAGGGGACATCATCATTCCGTCTACCACAGATGAAGGTAACAGGCAGGATATATATTAGTATATTCTCTACAGTAAAGCTTTATAATCAGAACGGTTCTAAACAGTATATTCCGGATATAAGGTATTTTCAATTTTTATAGGTATGAAGGCAATTAGCAAAAGAAACAGATCTCACCTTAGTTATTCAGAGTAGTACTAAATGATTGCCTTTAGGTATTAGTTTTGAAATAAGAATGCACAGATATTATGCCTACCCCAAATATCTAGCCTGAGTTTCCCTCAATCTTCAAATGCAACTGCCATAGTGAAGTGGAAATTAACTCACCCTATTAACAAACACCAACTCTGTGTACTTCCCCACACATTTTGGGTTGAAAAGAAAAAATGAGATTAAGTACATGTTTTTAATGATGGGTAAAGAACATTATCTTATGAGTTTAAGAAGAGTATAGATCACAAATCATTGAACACAGGAGTCAGATAATCATTGCAAAGTGCTTGTTGTCTTCGGTAGACTTAAAGAAGATACAGTCTTTGAGAGCAAAATGTCGTAAGAGATTAGATTGAGATAAAAAGATGAAAGAATGTGATTCTAAGCCATGTTTGCATAAGTGATGGTCTACTTTGGGTACGTATATGATAAACTGTTCTGTCTTGTTCATTTCACATAGCTAGTAAATGGCAGAACTAGTAAAAACAAGGAAGCATAATATATATTATAGGTTTTCTCATTTTAACAGTCTAAATATTTTGATTTAAGTCATTATTGAACACCCACCTAGCACAATACCTAATTTATATTAAGTGCTCAGTAAATGTCTATTTAATGATTAATCAAAATAATTACAATGATCAATGATAGAGTAAGAGGGAAACTTTTAAAATGTGCATTAAAACTAAAATGCCAAACTTAGTATAGGCATTGCTGAAGCACCAAAGGCATCAATTTTAATTATCCTTTTACACTGAGAAACACTTACTTTCCAGGAGATGAGGTGAATAGATCTTCATTTCCTACTCAATTATGTCTTGAAGGTGATCTGGGGTAGGCTTTCTGACCTTTCTTTCTGACCTTCAGAAAGATCCTCATTAAACAGAATCATTACCCTGATCTAGCTATGAGCATGTATGAAACTTCTACTAAAAGCTCCGAGCAGTCAGATGAAAGCGTTTAGAATCCTATTTTGGCAGGGCATAAAAAACTTCTCCACTCCATGTAACCTCTGATATTAGGATACAGTGGACCTATCCCTGATCCTGGTGTTCATGTCATCCTGATTAGCTTATGAAAAAGGTTGGGAAACGTTTGATAAAGGTTTCCAAAACAAATGGAAAGTCAAATCATTCCATGGCTTTGTCATTCTGAAGTAAGAGGTGTAGTTACTCCATCTGCCCTTCCTGGTCCTTGCCTGCAATGCTCTGAGTGACTTGAGGGACAGGGCCAGGCTTGCTCGTGATTTGCTTCTCTGTGCCTCTCCTCCTTTTCCATGTTAATTTTTACCTTTTGGGAATTTACCGGGGTTGGGTAGATTTATTCTGTACATGGACAGGAACACTTAAAATATGTGAACGTCTGCATAAGAAATGTACAAATAGCTTAAAACAAAAACTGAGTAGTAGCATATAGTAAAAAAGTTATGGGTCATTTATTTAAGACACAGTCTAAGGAGTGGTGATAAAGTACCTCAGGCCAGAGTAGTCTGGAATGGTTTAAAACGAGGATAATTTCAGGGGCACCTGGGTGACTCAGTTGGTTAAATGCATCCAACTCTTGATTTCAGCTCAGGTCATGATCTTACAGTTTGTGGTTTTAAGCCCTAAATAGGGCTCTGTGCTGACAGTGCTGAGCCTGCTTGGGATTCTCCATTTTCTTCCTCTCTGCTCTTCCTCCACTTACACTTTCTCTGGTACTCTCAAAATAAATAAGCAATAAATAAATAAATGACAGTAATTTCAAGGCTGAATGGGATTTCATGGGGAGTGGGAGGGAACGCAAGGGCCATTTGTTTCCATCAAGTAGAGCTAAGTAGACAGAATCTTTGATCTTGGAAGGTTTAATCCTGGGTGAATTACACATATATTCTAGAATTAATATTTAAATTTTCTATACAGAGCTAATAGAGTCTAGCAGTTAATCTACCCATCCCTCACAGTGCTAACCAGTAATATCGTCTCTTTCAATCTGTAGATTGGTTTTACTCATCTTTGTTTGTCTACCCTTGCTACAGAGGGCAATTTTACTCCATTAAATGAATTCTGAGATATTTCCTCGCTGTGATGGAATTAGCAATGTGGTTGATGTGATGAGTATTTCAAGTTGAATTTCAGGGAACCAAGGCAGTTTTCATTATTATTGCTTCTTACAGTGTGACCTATGGTAAACGTATACTTTTTAGACGCTCCCTATATTTTCTTCTACTTCCAGGTGTTTATGGCCTGTTTCTGGCAACAACATCACTGAATGATCACCATTAGTAGCAGGTTGGCAAAAAGCCACACAGTGTGTATAGGAAAATCCAAACAGTTGGGAACTGAGATATTTTAAAGCTTTGAATAGGTATGATATAGTCAGATTTGGAGTTTAAACAGATTAGTCTATGAGTTGGGAAGAAAAATAGGAAGATGAATAAAGGTGGGCAGTTAACTAATGCAGATGGGAATAAACTATGGTCATATGAATAAGAGATATGATAGCCAGAACAGGGGAGTATCCTAAAGGTAGAGAAAAAAATGTTGGGTTAAAGAACATTTTGAGAGAGAAAATCAGGAGGCTTTTAATCTGATAACTGGGCAGTCAAAAGATGGAGAAATGAGAGGATGGCTGTATCTCCCTAAGGGACAGGGTTCCAGGGATGCTGCCCAAAGAAGATAAAGGTATAGATGGAAAAAGAAGAGGGAGAGGAGGAGGAATCAATCTTAAGGATGGACAAAAATACAGTTTGGGGCACTATAAAACTGAGGTGTCTAAGGAATTTCCAGTTGTAGCCATAGCAGGGCACTGGGTATAAAGCTAATGACCTGTGTGGCTGGTCAAGAAATACAATTGGAAGTCCTTGGAGTTTTTCACTTTGTTTTTGTTTTGTTGGTGTCGTTTTGTTTTTTTAGGCATGCATATTATTGCATAATGATTTGGTATTTGTATATTACAAAATGATCTCCACAATAAGTCTAGTCGACATATGTAGTTATGAAACTTTTTATTCTTGTGATACAACTTTTAATATTTAGATCCTTAGTATCTTTCAAATATGCAATATAGTATTATGAACTGTAGTTGCCAGGCTGTATATTACATCCTCAGAGCTTATTTTATGATTGGAAGGTTTGTATCTTTGGACATCCTTCACCCTTTTGGCCCAATCCCCAGCCTCCCATTCCCTACCCTCTGCCTCTGGCAACCACTAATCTATTCTCCATATCTATAACCCTGTGATTTTTGTTTTGTATTTTTTTAGACTCCAAATATAAATGCAATCATGTAGTATTTGTCTTATTCTCTCTGACTTGTTTCACTTTGTATAATGCCCTCAAGGCAAACAGCAAGATTCCCTTCTTTTTTTACATATGAATAATGTTTCATTGTTACCTACAGTTTAATTCATTCATCCATTGAGGGACACTCAGGCTGTTTCCATACCTTGGCAATTGTAAATAATGGGGCTATAAACATGGCATGGTGGTCCAAATATTTTTTTGAATTAGTGTTTTTATTTTCTGTGGATAAATACCCAGAAGTGGAATTAATGAATCATAAGGTATTTCTATTTTTATTTTTTGAGGAATCTTTGTACTGTTTTCCACAGTGGCTGCACCAATTTACTTTCCTACCAACAGTGCACAGTATTTCCTTTTGTCTACACCTTTGCCAACACTTACTATCTCGTTTGGATAACCGCCATTCTAAGAGGTATGAGGTGTTACCTCACTGTAGTTGTGCTTTCCATTTCTCTGATGATCAGTGATGTTGAGCACCTTTTTACATATCTGTTGGCATCTGTATGTCTTCTTTGGAAAAATGTCTATTCGGATCCTCTGCCCATTTTTTTAACCATATTATATATACATACATGTGTATTTATTTGCAAATATTTTCTCCCATTTAGTAAGTTGTCTTTTCATTATGTTGGTCATTTGCTTTGCTTTGCTTTTTAGCTTGATGTAGTCCCACTTGTTTATTTTGCTTTTGTTGATTTTGGTGTCAAATCCAAAAAAAATTTAATATATTTCAGAGCGTTAATATATTTCAAGTTAGTTGTTGTATATGGGGGGAAGCAGTTTTTCCAACACTGTTTAAAGAGAGAATCCTTTCCCCATGGTATATTCTTGGAGTTTTACTCACAAACGATTTAACCATAAAGTGTGGATTTATTTCTGGGCTCTGTATTTTGTTCCATTAATCTATGTATCTATTTTTATGTCAATACCACAATGTTTTGATTACTCTAGCTTTGTAGTGTAGTTTGAAATCAGGGAATGTGATACCTCCAGCTTTGTTCTTCTTTCTCAATATTTCTTTGGTTATTCAGAGATTTTTATTTTATTTCTATGACAAATGCCTTTGGGATGCTGATAGGGGGTATATTTAATCTGTACACTATTTTCAGTAGCATGGGCATTTTAACAGTATTGATTCTTCCATCCATAAGCATGGAATGCCTTTTCATTTGTGTCTTCGTTTTCTTCCATCGAGGTCTTGGTTTTTAGTGTACAAGTCTTTCACTTCCTTGGTTAAATTATTCATAGGTGTTTTATTCTTTTTGATGCAGACTGTTTTCTTTAATTTTCTTAATTTCTTAATTTCTCTTTCTGACAGTTCATTACTAGTGCAACTCATATTTGAATATTTATTTTGTATCCTGCTACTTTAATGAATTTGTTGATTAGTTCTAAGAGTTGTTTTTTGTTTTTGTTTTTATGGGGGCTTTGGGACTTTATAGTTTAAGTCATCTGCAAATAGTGACAGTTTTACTTCTTTCTAATTTAGATGACTTTTATTTCTTTTTCTTGACTAATTACTCTGGATTTTTGAATAAAAGTGGTGTGAGTAGGTATCATGTCTTGGTTCTGATCTTTCACCATCGAATATGATGTTAGCTGTGGGTTTTTCATGTATATGGTCCTTATACGTGGAAGTACCTTCCCTCTATACTCACTTTGTTGATGCTTTTTATCATAACGGATGTTGAATTTTGCCAAATGCTTTTTCTGCATCCACTGAGATGATCATATGATTGTTATCCTTCACTTTATTAATCTGATGTAACACATTGATATGTGGATGTTGAAATATCCTTGCAACACTGGAATAAATACCTTTGATCATGGTATGTGATCCTTTCACTGTACCCTTGAATTTGTTTGCTACTGTTTTGTTGAGGATTTTGGAATCTATGTTCATCAGGGGTACTGGCCTGTGATTTTCTTTTCTCATAGCATCTTTGCCCGGTTTTGGTATCAGAGTCATGCCAGCCTCATAAAATGACTTTGGGAATCTACCTTCCTCTTTCTTTTTTTAAGAAAAGTTTGAGGAAGGGTGGTATTCTTATTTAAATGTTAGTAGAATTCTCCTGTAAAGCTGTGTGGTATTGGACTTCTATTTGTTGAGAGGTTTTTGATTTCTGATTGAATGTCCTTAGCAATCAATTGGTTTGTTTAGGTTTTCTATCTCTTCCTGATTCAGTCTTGGCAGATTGCACGTTTTTGAAATTAATCTATTTCTTCTAGGTAATCATATTGTTGGCATATAATTGTTCATAGTAGTCTTATACAACCCTTTGTATTTTTGTGGTATTAACTGTAATACCTCCTCCTTCATTTCTGATTTTGAGTCCTGTTTTTCTTGGTAAGTCTAGATAAAGATTTGCCAATTTAAAAAAATATATATTTTCAAAGAACCAGGTCTTAGTTTTCTATTGCCTTTTTAGTCACTTTGTTTTTCATTTATTTCCACTTAGATCTTTATTTCCTTCCTTCTACCAACTTTGGGCCTTGTTTGTTCTTCATTTTCTAGTTTCTGGAGGTATAAAGTTAGTTTATGTGAGATATTTATCTTGTTTCTTGAGGTTGTCATTTAACACATTCCTCTTGTAAGTGCCTTTGCTGCATCCCATAAGTTTTGGTTGGTATTTTCATTTGCAAGGTATTCCAATTTCTTCTTTGATTACTTCTTTTATGTGTTGGTTGCTCACTAGCAGATTTCTTAATCTCCACGTATTTGTGATTTTTTTTTCAGTTTTCTTCTGATTTCTAGCTAGATAACATTGTAGTCCGAAAAGATGCTTGATATGATTTCAATCTTCTTAAATTTATTAAGGTTTTTTTTTGTAGCCTAACATATGACCTGTTGTGGAGAATGTTCCATGTGCACTTGAGAAGAATACATATTCTGTTCCTTTTGGATCAAATGTTCTCTACATACGTGTTAAATGCATCTGGTCAACATGCCCTATAAGGCCCATGTTTCCTTACTGATGTTCTGTCTGGAAGATCTCTCCAGTGATCATAATGGAGTATGAACACTCCGTACTATTATTGTACTCCTGTCTCTTTCTCCCTTTAGATCAACCAGTATTTGCTTTGTACATCTAAGTGCTTCTCTGTTGGGTACGTAGATATTTATAAAAGTTCTATCCTCTTGCTGGATTGATTCCTTTATCCTGTCATCTCATTGATGAAATCATGAGACTGGAAGGACTGAACCTGAGACAATGCATAAAGTTAAAAGGGTGGTAAGTTAAGGTAGAAAATGTATATGATGTACCTAGGAGGAATGGTAAGAATAGCATGGGAAGAACAAAGCAAGGTATTGGGGAAACCAAGGGAACACAGAGTATCAATTAGGGTAAGAACTAAATAATTTCCACTGAATTTGGGTACAAACAAGGTAGTATTGAATTTAGAGCATTTCCATTAAAGGGGTGAAGACAGAAGCCAGACTTCAGTTGTGACTGAAAAGTGAAAACATAGAAATTTACCATGTTTGTAGTAATTTTGAGTAGAGGTGCCTGACAGTGGCTCAGGTCATGATCTCGCAGTCCCTGGGTTCAAATCCCACATTGGGCTCTGTGCTGGCAGCTCAGAGCATGGAGCCTGCTTCAGTTCTATCTTCCTCCCTTTCTGCCCCTCTCCCACTTGTGCTCTCTCTCTCTCAAAAAAATAAAAAAACATTAAAAAGAAAATTAAAAAAAAAAGAACTTTGAGTAGAAGAGGCAAATTGCTCAGGGTAACTACAGGCTAGTAAATGAGGAGACTAGTTTAGAATGGTGGATCAGAATTTGAAAAAATGAGTTTAGATAATCAGAAAGCTCTATACCTGTGTATCCCATTTTTTAAAAAAACCTTCATTGGATTAATGGTATGTCCTTATATTTAAGAAATTCATTTCTAAATGTGATATTAGAATTATTAAAAATAATGTTCACTTCCCTGCTTTAAGCTTCAGATGAGAAGTTGTAAATTTCAGTGTCATTCAAAAGTAGTACCTGAGTTATGGTTCTTTTTTTGTTGATGAGATCTATGTACCTTTTGTGTTTCTTTATATGTCCTGGCTGACAATAAAGGTAGAGTTAAGTTTTATTTTAAATTACAGTATTTGTGTGAGTATTCGTGTATATTCTTTCTTCTTTGGGTCATATGAATATCTAATTTTAAGTTACAAAACATCGTGAGATCTCTCTATTTTAGACTCTTGTGTTCAATTCTAAGATATCATACTAGATCTATTTCTCAGAATTTCTCCAATAAAAAATCTTGATGGCTTTTTTAAGAGAGGTAATTACTTTGTATCCGTGCCTAATTGCGCATAATCACCTGAGCAATGGAATATTTTAGAACTTATAATTTGTCGATTTATGTTAATATACCAGCAAAGTTACAAATTATTTGACAAATATTTTGATCAAATTAAATATTAGGATAAAGATAACAAGGTAAGTGTATGTCAAGAATTGTACTGCGCAATGGAATGAGTATTGGAATCAATATATTTATTAGCCAATATGTGAGATGAAAAGGGAATGCACACTTCATCATTCCCTAGCTATAATTCAGTCAGTCAACTCAATGCTGCCCTATAGAGTATCTTACCCTTACTTTGACATTTTTAATGTTAAATATTGCCTATTTGGAATAAATTTGATTTAGGTAACCTTTCATGGAGCACAGGTACACAGGATGCCATAAATGTCAAGGGAAGTATAAACCTTTGTCTCTTCACAAAGACTTTAGAAAGAGTAAAGCTGTTAATGGTACACATTAGATAGTCATTGAAAATATGCTTGTCTTCAAAATCATCAACTGAGAAAAGCATCATTAAGAAAGGCAATAAAAGTAGAAATTAAAATGAACCAATATTAGTGAGAATTATATTCAGGACAGGCTAGAAACATCATGTTAGCCAGCTCTGTATTTCCAATAATATCTTGAAAATTCTAGGCATTCAGTAAGTATGTACTAAATGGAATTTTGAATTAATTGCAGGTATCCCTAATCCCCCATTCCCTCCCCACCAAGAATTATATTTCACTGTTTGGTATTATATCATGATTATGTACCCCAATTTGTAGGTAATTAAGAAATAGAATGAATAATCCTTAACTCAGTTTCCTGACACCATTTTTATAAAAACTGGTTAGCCAATGTGAGCATTTTTATGAACTCCTTGTTATGGAATAAATGTTTGTGTTCCCCCTAAATTCATATGTTGAAACCCTACCACCCAAACATGATACAATTAGGAAATAGAACCTTGGGAAGTAATGAAATAAGATCATGAGAGTGGGGCCCTTTTCAGTGGGATTAGTGCCCTTTTAAGAGTCATCAGACAGTTTTTTCCTTTCTCTGTTCTCTGGCCTGTTGAGATGTAGTGAGAAGCTGGCAGCCTATAAACCAGAATTGGGCCCTCAAAAATCTGACCACACTGGAATCCTGAAATCAGACTTTGAGGCTCCAGAACTATAAGAATGAAATGCTTGCTGTTTATCAATCACTCAGTCTATTTTATGTCTATTACAGCAGTCTAAATACCCTAAAATATACCTTATTTCACTTAATATATTTTCAATGATATATACCACATATATAGAGAAGGCAGAAACAAAGTCCTTCAAAAATTTTTCATGATAGTTTTTACCAAACTCCGCCAATCACATGATTTCAGCATCAGAAAAACCACTGTGCCTATAAATTGAAGATATGAGTTAGGAGTAAACACACGGACCCCTATACCAATTGGCTACTAACCAGATTCTTTTCTATCAGTGATGCCTTCATGTTTTGCTCGTTTGTGTAGTGGACACTAATGGTGCAACTGCTCTGTTGGTCATCTATGCAGGTATCTGCTCACTGTATTTTCATGTTTTTTTTTTTCCCTTTCTTGAAGCTAGAATTTCAAATTTAGTATTTGTTACTAAATAGCACAGCTCTAGTCAAATTCATTAGTTTTTTAAGCCAAGATTGTTTCATTAGAATTGTATAAAGAGGAAAAAAATTGGAATATAATTTTTCACATACATTCATTTTTCATGATCATTATGCATTACATATATAAGGGAGTTAAATGAAAAAGTGAATTAATCCCACTATGACTTGCATTGTTTGAGACTGATAAAACTGATTTTGTTTTATAGAAGCACTGACTGGGTTCAGTTCACGATGGCAATGTGAGAAGTTCCTGAACACACCCCCTCCCCTGGACACATAAACCTACAAATACATATGGAATAATCTCCCCTGGGGGGAGGGACACAAAACGAAAACTAGCTGAGTGACTCCCAGATTAGGCAAACCAGAAACACACATCCACTGAAGCAAGTGGGAGACGTTGATAGGCAATCTCACCATACAGTCTACCCACATTCAGGAGAGAACTCAAAACCTGAGCTTCTCCCTGAGGAGTGAAGGGTTAAACTTCACATTGGGTACCGCAACTTTTATGACCTGCACTTGAGAGACAGGTCCCCAAAACATCTAGCTTTGAAAACCAATGAGACTCACATCCACGAGAATTGCGACACCTGCAGTAAGCAGAGAAACCATTCCTACAGGCTCAGATGCTCAGGCCATCCAGGCTTTAAGCCCAGCCTCTTTCACATGAAGTGTTAGCCTGAGATGCAGCCATCAGATTTAACATACAACGAGGAGCCTACTAGGGTATTCTATGGGGATGAAGGCTTGGTGAGCACCGTCTTTGCACCCTCCATCTGCCTTACTCCAGCTCACTGGTATCTCCTTGAAGGGAGCTTCTAACCTCACCCAATACCCCAACTTTATGGCTGCCACCTGCGGACACCTCAAGGTCCTTGCTGGCCAGTGCAGGTTATGTCCTGGGTCTCAGAGGATTGTAATCAAACAGAGAAAGTCTTAATTGGCTGCCACCCTGAGGTAACCAGTACTATTGTGAAAAAGGCCTATTATCTTCATAGCTGTGACCTGAGGGCAGACTTCTAATTAAAAACACTTCTAAAGGCTGACCTTAATCTTCTCTAGAGACCTCAGAGGGTGACCACTATCTTCACACTCCATCTACTGGGTTCGAGAGCACTAGTATCTGCTAGAGAGGGGTGCCTGCATTTTTGTGCCCTCCACCCATGAGATGTCCCTGGTTTACTAGCTTGGGGGGAGTTTGTATAGCAAACAGACCATTCTTGAAACCAACCAGAGATCTAGGCAAGCAAAGTGAAGAAAGAGAGGAATAAATTCCAAATGAAAGAACAAGACAAAACTTTAGAGGGAAAACAAAATAATGTAACAGGAATAAGTGATTCACCTGATAAGGAGCTTCATATAATGGTCATAAAGATGTATACCAAACTCAGGAAGATAATCTATTAACACAGTGATAACTCAGAAAATACAAGAAAGTACCAAGAGAAGTCCCAGAGTTGAAAAACACAATGATGGGTTCAAAAGCAGATCCAATGAAGCAGAAGAAAATATCAGTGAACCTAAAGACAGGGCAATGGAACTCACCAGAGTTGCCTCAAAAGTGAGGATAGCTCAAGAGACTTAGGGGACAACATCAAGTAACCAACGTTTGCATTACGGGCATTCCAGAAACAGAAAAGAGAAAAAAAAAAAGAGGGGGGTATGGGAGGCAGAAAACTTATCTGAAGAAATAATGGTTGGACACTTCCCTATCCTGGGGAAAGAAAGAGCCAGATTCAAGAAGCACACAGAGTTCCAAATAAGAGGAGACCAACACCATGACACATTATAATTAAAATATTGAAAGCTAAAGACAACGAGAGAATATTAAATGCAGCAAGAAGAAAACAACGTGTTATGTACAATGGAACCCTCAGAAGACAGCAGATTTTTCAGCAACTCTGTAGGCCAGAAGGGGGTGGCACAGGATACCTGAAGTGCCAAAAGAAAAACAATCCAACCAAGAATTTTGTATCCAGAAAAGCTGTATTCAGAATTGAAGGAAAAATAGAAAAATTTTTTTCTACTTTTTCCAACAAGTAGAAAATAAGGGAGTTCATCTCCACTAAACCAGCCTTACAAGAAATGTTAAAGAGACTTCTATAAACTGAAAAGAGAAGGTGCTAATTGTTAACAGGAAAACATGAAAATAGAAATCTCACTGGTAACAGTAAATATATAGTAACTTCTATATTTTATAATCTATAATCAAAATAATCTAATGCTGTGGGGCACCTGGGTGATCCAGTCAGTTAAGCATCTGACTTTGGCTCAGGTCACAATCTCAAGGTTCTTGAGTTCAATCCCCGCATCAAGCACTGTGCTGACAGCCTGGAGCCTGCTTCGAATTGTGTGTTTCCCTCGCTCTCTGCCCCTCCCCTACTTGTGATCTGTCTCTTTCAAAAATAAAAAACATTAAAAAATTAAAAGAAATAATCTAATGTTTTAAAGGTGGTGGATTAATCCCTTATAAAGCTTGTATGAAGGTTAAAAGACAAAAGTAGTACAAATAACCATAACTATGATAATTAGCTAAGGGATACACGAGATAAAATGATGTAGCATCAGAAACATAAAACACATTGGGGGGAGAGTAAAGGTACTGTCTTGCCTTATTACTGGCGTGGCCTGCCCCCACTGAGTGCATCACATGTACATACAAGGTCGACTCCGCTGATTCACCCCTCACTGGAATCATACTTTATAGAAGAGCCGTAGGAAGCAAGCTAAATTTCTATCTTACGTTGCATTTGGTTTATAATAATCTGTTGACAAATCTCTTAAAATTAATTTCTCATTAAGGAAAAGAAAATACACAAATTTTCTAAAACCTTAATGAACATATGAAAATTCATTTTCCTATTACAGCAGGGAAAAAGCTTTAAAATGGAACTCCAATATAAACCATTAAAATCTTTCAAATCTTCACACAAATTATGTTCATTTTCAGTAAGTGCATGAAACTATTCAGACATCTTAGAAATGAAGTCAAACATAACATTTATTATAGGAGTAGATTAAAATTACTTCTATGCCAAAGCCAACTGAGGGAAAACTTTGGCAATCAGTAACTTCTCTCAGGTTTGAATTAATTAGGAGGAAATCTATATTTTCTATACCAACTTCTTCCATTTTGAGATATGACATATAAACCTCTAAATGTCACTGTCAGTAAGTCCTAAATCATTTTTAATGTCTATATTTGACAGTACCTACAGATGACATTTGAGAAACATCCTTTAGTCTAGTTATACACTTGTATTTTGGGGGTTTTCAGCCAGTGTCATAATTGTACCATCTAGTGAAGAAACTAAAAGTGATTACAAATGTTAGAAAAAATCAACTCCATTATAAAAACCTCACCACTTAATATCAGAGGTAGAATGCTACACTGTCTTCATGGGAATCCTAGCGAATAATGTGAAGATCCCGGAGTCTGAAAGCATAATAGATTTGAGGAAACAAAAGTCAATGACATGACGCATTGACATGAAAGTCAAAAGTGGTGGGTGACAACACGCCTCATCCTGAGAAAGGTGTCTCTTGGGAAAGCGGAATGTTAGGTTCCACAACACGTGATCCACCTGGTATTTGCCACAGTTGATCAGAGGGGAAAAAGGAGGAAAAAGTCCTATTACAGCGTGCTGGGGCAATTCCGGAAATGGTAATAAAACCACAACTAGATATGTTTAAATACTGGGCAGACCATTTGTATATGGGGTCCTGGTTCCCACAGTTTTGAAATAAGAAGGTTGAACTTGATCAGTGTTCTTTGAACAGAGGTCACACCCGAATCTCTGGGAGTTTTCCAGTAACAGGCATGTTGGCACTCCAATGGATCTCCTGGGAGCAGCTAGGTCAAACAACTGCCTAGTAAGATTCACTTTTTCCCTGGCAAGCATTTCAGGTAATGAGATTAGGAATATGAGGAAATTACTTTCTCAAGGAAAGAAATCAAAATGATTCTGAAAATACCAAATTTTCTTATCAAGCCTTAGGTTTCATTTGAAATCCTTAAAGCAGCAGAAGGGAGTCATCCTCAAGCACTGCTGAAACAGAGCAAAAAAGATACAAGGACCAACTTTAGCCAAAATTTGATGGTGTTCCCTTATTATGAAGAATGAAACCAGAGTCAGAATCCACAACAAGTGGAAGAGAATAAATTTTAAACTGAGTAAAACTAACCTTGTAACCTTTCTTGGCTTCAGTTTTCTCATACTTAAAAAGGAGAGCACTGATAAAGTACCCTTAAATTTCACCTCCAGTTCTAAAAATCTATGAAGACCCAATGTTCTGTTTATTTAAATATCATTCCTTATTACATTTAACTCTATCTTACAATAAAGAATAAAATTTTAGAGCTTTTTCTTTAAAACAAAACAAAACACACATTTAAGTAGGAATGAGGTGTTTGGAGCAAACCTGGCCATAAAACAAGTCTCTGCTTACCTGAGGCAGCTGAGGACCAGTGTCCGAAAATAAATAAGCAACCTGTATGGGCAAGCTTTGCAAACTCAGTCCTATTAAATAATGACAACTGACACAGCTGACTTTCAAAATATGAGAAATAGTTACAAACAATCTTCTCTTGTTTCCTAGCTTACTAAAAATTGAAAACTAACAAGCTTGCTTTCGATTATGCTTTTTCAACATAACCATGCCAAGCTCACTTGAGAATAAAATCTCCCATTTATCTGTGGAATAGTTCAGGCATAAACACCTGCCACGTAAACCTCTGCTACCAAAAAAGTCGGTATGTATCTCTCTAGTTGTGGAGGGATTTACAGAACAGATTTTCATTTTCTCCTTGCATTTTGCTTTATCTTGAGTTTCAGGATGCATCTTTTACTGTACAACTGAGTGGTTTGGAAAAGCTAAAACAATTTCGCTAAAGAATTGAAAATGAGGAAAGGAGGGAACTAGTTCGGGGTACGGCGAAAGTCTCTTACTCCATCCTCCCAGTTTTGAGATGTCCAATTTAGAAATCCCACAAACTCCCACATTTCCAAAGCTGGATGTCTGTTTCTGTCATTAAGGCTACACATCCACACGGGCGCAGGCGCACACACACACACACACACACACACACACACTACATTTTCTCAGAAAATAATGACAAAATTACATACGGAGAGGTATAGAGTTAAAGGAGAGTGTTTTCTAACATCAAAGTGATTTATAATACACAAAATAGTTAATGACTGTATTTTGTTCAGCGTTGCTTAAACCATTCAGAATACAAGTAGTAAAAACATTTCTTAACTAAACACTGATATTGATCCTTCTCTAACTTCCAGGCACTCTCCTAGACACCAGTGAAGATATAAACCACTGCTTGCCATAGAGACAGATAGAATTTAATCACAATGATGAAACAGCCATATAAAAAAACTCCATGCAAGATGAATTCTAAAACATTGCATGCCGGAATAATAAGGGAGTTTTTGTACACTGGTAGTTCTTTCCCAAACACAGAAGACAAGAGAGATTAATAAACACTCTGAACGGAAAACATCTGTCAAGTAATTAAGAGTTTTAAAAATCAATAATAAAACCCTAAAATTGATTAAAAGAATAAAACAGCACACTAAAGCCTATGTCACACATTCTGAGTTATTAATAATGGGTACTATATTATTCTTTTCCTCAGTTTGATGGTTTCAGAACCTTTTTCTCAAATTTTAAGGAGATGCCTGTTAAGATACTGTTTTGGTCCCTTTTTTTTATGCTGAAGTTGGCTGAGCTTGGCAGTTGTCCATTACCTTATGACTTTTAAGACCTCAGACTTGTGATCCCCTCCCTCCTGGCTCTTGCCACCACCGTCTACACTGAGACGCCACTCAGCTTTCTTGGTTCAAGCAGATATGACACCCTAAGGGACAGTTCTGCAGTGTGAGTTGAGTTTCTCCGGCTTTCCTTCACCCTTCCCTAGTTGTTATGTAAAAAAACAGTGCGTGAATTGGCATAGGGGACTGAGGGTCTGCCACCACCACCACAAGAGCAGACCCTGAAATCCACTAGTCTCAAAACGAGATGCACATGCGACAGACTTGGTCCAGCCCAGCTGATGGGAAACTCATGAGTGAGAAAAATCTCTGTGGCTCTAAGCCTCTGTGTTCCCGTAACATGGTTGTGGACAGCCATCAGTGGGTAGCTCTTCTTTCCTAAAAGATGTATTTTCACGCTTACTTAGCTTAGCTGACATACATTAGCCAGAATTATAGATATTTGTGCTTCAAGATTTTCTGAAACTGAGTAATGAATGAAGGTGCTTGTTAACTCTACCATTAGCTCCCAAACTTGATGGCGCCATTCCACCTGCTGGCTGAGGGGCGGGGAAAGATGAAAATAAAGTGGACAGTAAATACTGTATAAAAGGACTATTATAACCAACGATTCCCAGCATAATTACATTCATAGAAGGCACTTTCAACTGCTAAGTTTATACCTGTCCACACCCATGTGAATACGTGGAGAAATGCTGGATTGTTTTTGCCACTGATGATGGATTGACTAATTATTAACAGATCAGAAGCAGAACAACTATTAGCTTATGAAAAGTTTTCCTTATTTTGTACTGCACATTATTCATAATAATAGTTATAAGACAAATTACCTTTTTCTTTTTCTAAATGAGCTCTGCAGATAATCTTACGATTAAATTTTAAGCAATGATGCATGGATCCGCATGAACACCACGCCACGTAGGAATGTAGAGGGGACATGACCAGCTATAAATGGGTGTTCCCGCATGCCCAGAGAAGAACAGTGACAAAACTTTACTACTGAGAATGGAACATTTTTGGATATACGAAAAGGCAGGCAAGGGTTGCCAAAGATGCTTTTTGCTTTAAGAGGACAAAACAGTGGATATGATTCTGGTTATTGATTTGTTTAAAAGCAAAAGATCCCATTCATTGTATATGCTCTGGCTGCATATATGGGACAAATCCAGTCCCTGATGAAGAATTATATACAATACAAACTCTTCCTGTATTCTCCTTCTTTTGCTTGGGAGCAAGAGTTTTTCTTGATGGAAAACGTATGAAGACTCATTATATAAACCTCATAAGGTTCTGCTGGGATCAAGTCTACACAATAACATATAAGAAAGGGAATTCCCGAATGGATAGATTCACAGGAAGAGATTTCGGTTTTGTGTGAAGCAGAAATAACCTCTTCAAATGGAGGACAGAGTTCTAATAAAGAAAATAGCAGAAGGTCCCATGTAGATGCCAGGGTTTATTAGGACAGAGAATATGGGAGGATGTGTCTGCTCTCTTCATTGAAACCAGACTGGGAACAAGAGAACTTGTGCCAAGACACTCAGAAGAATCCCTCTCAGGAAAAAAGGCTGGGTAGAGCCTCAGAGATATTTAAGACATTGGTGTTGAGTTTTGACTATGTACCAGGCACTGTACTTGGCCCCAAGCCTATAGTCGTAAACAAAGAGACATACCTTATATACGCATAACAGTTAACATGTATACGAATAGGTGCTCACAGGGTACACTGGCTTAACCATATTACCAAGGATAGCAAGGATATAAAACACCCTCAACAAGAGGAAATTTACTTATCCTTATCCCATATGCCAAAATGCCAGAAGAATCCACATCATTCTACTTTTGTTTGAAGCAAACTGAGTTGGAGTATCCAAGTGGCTCTTCAAACACTTCAAGTCTTAAATTGAATTCATAACCCCACGTAGCTGTTTCTTCTTCTGTATCTTTTATCACCTTTATTAACCATATTATTCATCAGGTTACCTAGGTCTTAAATCAGGGAGCTCTCACTACTTCCCCTGCTTTTGTCTACTTACATCTATTGGCCACCAAATCCTTTAAAACTTATCTGCTCACTACCTCATGAATCTGTCCCCTTCTTGCCATTTCTCTGCTGCTAACAAAAATCAAGGTCACTTCTAAAAATCTTTTAATGGTTTTCCACTGCTTTTAGGTAATAATTCAATTCTCTTCACATAAAATGCAAAATTCTTCACAATCAGCCCTCTGCTTACCCAAAAGATTCATTCATCTCTACCCAAATTGTATCAATACCAAGTCATCTTGGAATTTGAGCATTCTGTACCCACTAATTGTATTACCCTTTCTCCTTCTCACTCATCTGTGCTTGCACATTGTTTTGGTTTATATATTAACAAAAATAATTTTAAAAATTTAAAAATCTTAAGTCTTTATAGACTCCCTCCATAAGATTTAGTTGCCTTTTTTAAATGCAGGCTTATAATACTTAATATACCATATTGCAATTTTATATCTTGTGTATTAAATTCTGAACTCTTTCAGGATTTTAAATCTCTATTTCCTGTGATGGGTACACTGCACACAATAAAAATTGCTGGCAATAAATACATATATCTTAATAAAGGTAAGTAGTTGTAATGAAAATATAGCTATAATAATTAAAAATAAAATCTTGAGAGGGACAGAAGCATTCACAATATAGTATGTCACTCTGGATAATATTTCTGTAATTATAAACCCCCACAAACTTTTCTCTGAGCAAGGAACATTTTATTCCATATTCCCATAATGAAAAATTATCATTTTTAAATAACAAATTTGTTTCCTAAAAAGCATGAGCATAAATGAGATAACTGGTCAGGATATAATAACTGGTAAGTATCCATCAACATCACTGATATGAAAGGTCTGTATGTTGAATATTTATTTTTATATTAATTGAAATTATCCTCGAAATACTTCCCAGTTTATGATGGCTTATGAAAACAGCTTTCTTGGATTGCAATTATTTGTGATACTGAAAAACTAATTTTTCAGTCTTAGTGGTTCAGTGACTAGATACCTCAAAAATAATGTTGAACTTATCCAAGCAAACCTTCCGTGTACTTTAGGGTCTTGTAAATTACACTTTTTCAACTACTTCAAACCAAGTAACTAAAACCCTTGGATACTTTCTGTCATTTCTATGTTGTAGCTTCTGCACCAAAAATATTTTATTCGTGTCATATAAAGATCTATGACTTATAGATGAATAATAAATAAATTCTTAGTTAAGGTTTCTGCACAGTTATCAACATAGGTAGTGGTGATACACCTTCATTAAATACTGTTGACTTGTGAAACATGACTATAAGGTTAGAAAACATCAAACAATGAGAGTTTATTAGATGCACAATTAACTGTGGTTTGATTTTTACACCTGGATCAGTCATTGCTTTATTATTATTATTATTATTATTATTATTATTATTATTATTATTATTATTATTATATATTTTTGAGAGACAGTGTGAGCATAGTAGGGGCAGAGAGAGGAAGACACAGAATCCAAAGCAGGCTCCAGGCTCTGAGCTGTCAGCACAAAGCCCGACACGGAGCTCAGATTCACAAACTGTGAGATCATGAACTGAGCTGAAGTCGGGCACTTAACTGACTGAGCCACCCAACCACCCCTGGATCAGTCATATTAGAAAAGTGAATAAGTATGAAAAAAATTTGTAGATCATGCACTAATTCTGGTCTTCTGAAATATGATTGTGAATGGAAACAGAATGCTATAATGTAGCAATATGAAGGCTGATGAATTTAATCAACATTGAAGAATGAGTATAGTTGATTATTTGTCTAAAAAAATGCTCATTCTTAAACGCGTTCAGTCAAATTAAATATATTTGAGCATCATGGATAAACAGGTATATTTGACTTTCTAAATGCTCTTTCTAAAACATTTCTTCATCTTATCTTAACCCTAATTTCATGTGTAGATATTTTTATATCTGACACCTTTAAAACATTGGTGCTTTACCACAAAGTCACATTTCTGAAGATTAAGAAGATTGGATCATCTACTTATTTTACTTATATACTTCTAATAGCTACCCACAGAATACAGCCTAAGTTCTCTCAAAGGTCACACAAGACTCCCCAATTTGAATTAGTGTAAGAAATTTCTGCTCCTTGTCAGTTCCACTCACGGGCTCCAGATACCCTCCAAAGCTCCCTGAAGACACTGTGCAATTTCACACTTTGAAAATGCTGTTCCTTTGCCTGGTTAAGCCGACTCCCTCCTCTGCCCAAATCGAGATCTCGGACCTCTCTTTTATGTCTCGGATCAAATGCTATTTCCTCTGTCAACTCCCCAGCGAATCCGCCAGGAAGCAAGGTGCACCATTGTTTGTTTGCGAAACAACATGGACGCATTATTTGTGTGGAATTTATTACACTGCATTGTATTTCTTTTGTTGTTAGAAATCCATTTCCTCCTTTAAAGCATAAACTCTCTCTGCTTAGGGAGCCTGTTTTATTCCTCTCCATATTTTCTAAGTGCATTGCTGGGTGCATAGCCTCAAGTAGATGTGCAACGCGGACAAAATTCTTTCTGGCACACACAGGAAGAGAGAACGATGGAGGAAGAAAGCTCCCATTTTTCAGCTTTGGCTATAGATTTAGGCATCGCCAATGCTTTTCAATACTGGAGAAAAATCATCCTGAGACACATTTTATTTTAAGATGTGCCCATGCTTGCACTACAGCACGACTTACGTCCTTTCTTCTTCACAACTAATGAGTAGCCTAATTGTGCCAAGTCCTAGGTCAGCAGGATAAGACAGGATTTAACCTAGCAGTGAGAAAAGTGGTTTCTTTTCATAAACACATGCAGCACATGTCCTGTTGTGCATGTATTCCATGGTGCAGAAATAAACCTTCTCAAGAACTATTATCATAAATAGCATTATTAGGGATGAGCTAAATTTAATTTTTTTCAGCTATCATTCAAAATGGATTTATAAAAACATAAAGGATCTTTTAAGCTTGCTGAAAACTTGTTCCATTAGAAGCTGATGTGGTTATTATTGGATGTTTCCATATGACTGTTTTCAAGAGGCCCATGAAATTTTAATTTACTTGAAAAACTAAAATGCAGAGTTATTTGTTTTGACATGTTTAATCACTTTCCCATTTTAAAACTAAAGATGAGAAATCACTGGGGAAAGTAAAAAAGAAGACAGTGTCAATAAGAGCACAAAGAAATGAGAGATTTGCAAATAAAGTTCACATTATTAAAATGTCATTTAGCTGCAGTGTTTTTATTACTTTTTTTAGAACATGAAAAGCATAGAAGCCATTTTTGTTATTGCTGATTTAATGTGAAATTATTAATATACTTAAAAAAGTACCACTACATGCCACTAATTGAATTACTGATAATGAAATATAAATATGTAATATAAAAATTTGGATTAAAATTTAATAATTTATTATGCCTTTTCCAATAAGTATAGGGCATTTGTATTTGGCTGGAATAAAAGGATCTGAAGCTCATTCATGCTGTCTACACTCTCATTTGTTCCTGTATCTAGTCAAGTGCATTAAGTGTGTGCGTCCATGCCAGGCACGGAGGGTCAAGCTCTCGGGAAACAATGTGACACCAGACAGCCGAGATCCCGATTCTCAAAAAAGCTCATGTCAGTGGTAGAGATAAACAAGAAACAGATAAAAACTGAAATAAAACAATCACACAGTATTGTTAAAAGATGATAAAGGAAGTGAAGAGAGTTCGCTAATAGAAAATAAAGGTCACCTTTGAATAGAATGCTCAGAAACGGCATCTTAAAGGCGTGCCTCAAACCTGGAGAAGGAAAGAAGGATGGTGGCCGCTCTGGGAACTCTGTCCACGGAAGGCAACACGACAGCTGCAGCTGCTTTCTCGCCAGGCTACCTCCTTCCCTTCCCAGTGCCATCTCCCTCCTGATCATTCTGTGTACAATATTCACAACACGGTGGGGAAAAAGATGTAAGACTTCTGGAAGTTTTTGCACTTTGAGATCAAAATCCCTGTTCATGACAATGAGAAGACCTGAAGCTCTAAGACTAAAGTTTCCGGCATCACATACTTCGTGCACTCTGGAAACCTGGGCACATGGTGGCAGTGGCTTTCTCGGCCATCCAGAAATGAGACCAAAGAGATGATAACTGAAGTTCAGCCCTCTGGACAGTTTCTTGAAAATACCTGGTTTTCTATGTGTGCAGGACACCGAAAAGCCAGGCCCGGAGACAATGTGGAGTGAAGCCACGTGTGTTTACGATTTGGGCTTCCTGATCTTTCTGGGGTTCACTGGCAAGAAGAGTGGAGATGGAGGAAAACAAAACAAACCAAAAAGACAAACACATGCTTTTCCTTTCCTGTGTCTTCCACATGGGGCTGGGGGTGTATGATGTTACAGGTGACATGCGGTTGTGACCATGCTGATGTAAAGGTAAAACGTGATTTCCTCTAGGGAGGGATGCCAAGATTATTTGCATTTTTTAAAAAACATTTTAATAAACCTATTACTCAGCTTGTACACAATGTGATGAGACCATATACACGGTCACCCCAGTTATTAAAACTCGGAATTTGGGACTAGGACTTATCTGGTCCAAATATATAGGCATCTCCTGCATGTCCTTGATAAGCTTTGTCACATCTTTGTTGCCCCCTTGAAAAGAGCCATGCCTTTCGCTTCTCAAGACCCTATCAGGACTGGATGACAGCAAAGAATGCACTGGGAAGGGTTAAGCACATATAGGCACACATGGAGTGCATTCGATGCAGAAAGGGCAAGGAAAGACAACGAGGAGAATTCCTAAGAGGAAGACAAGACCAGTTTTAACACACTGGACAATTTTACACTGGGTTTTCCCCGGTGAATGAAGTAGAGCATTTGTGCGGTCAGCCGAAATCTCAGAGATGAGAACAAGGCATATATTTCTGTGTTTCCTCAGCACATTTCCCTCACAGACCGTAGGTGGTGAATTCCCATAAACAATCACAGAGACTTTTCTGGGTTCATCAGTCTGTTCAGTATCAAAAGTGGCAACTAAACATGATTGTTATAGCAACTGGCCAAAGCACACATAGGACAGTTTTGTCAGTTCAAACCAGTCCTTGTATGTATTTTGCTCTGTGATGCTGGCTATGAGACAGCAAAGTGCTTCTCTCCTGTAAGTGCAGGAGAGCTTACGGAGGCTCTAAGTTAGCCCCTACAACCGGGTGCCAGACGAAGGCTGTCAGGCAGAAGGAAGGGACTCGCTCCTCTTGCTCTTCAGTTGACTGCTGTTGCCAGCTTGCCACAAAACCCCGTGGACCTATAACTGGTTGCCCTTTCCAGATTTTCCCATACTCCGGGATGTATCAGCATACGCGGGCAGGCACCTGTGTCCGATCCCAGATCCACAGGGTCCCTCTTCCAACAGTGCTTCCTCAGAGGTTCCCTTTCCCACGAATAGGTGCACCAGTATATATGATTCATTCTACACGTGCATACCACGTGACACCACGCATAGATACATGTGCATACCACATGACACCACACATAGATACACCTGCATACCACGTGATACCACCATAGCTACACCTGCATACCACGTGATACCACCATAGCTACACCTGCATACCACGTGATACCATGCATAGATACACGTGCATACCATGTGACACCATGCATAGAAATAATAAAACACACAGCACAAGCATGTGTACGGTAGTCTTTTTACCACACGATGCATCTTCTATACTAGGTTTCATCATGCATAGTATTACTGCCTCCACAAATATTTACATAGAGCATGAGCTCCTCAATTATGAATAGTGCACTCTGTTAAGTCCCTGTCAACATTCACATCCTCTCTGCGGAAGTCTAGCTTCCAGCTCTGCAAGGGGTGCTCCTCCAGAGTTTGTTCTAAACCCCCCACTCCTTCACTTTTTCCTCAGAACCGCTGTATTTGGGCCACCTCAGTGTGCCTTCTTCTTTTGCCCTTTTAGTCTGCCAGTGTCCGTATAGCCTTTTCCCTTTACTAAACTCTGTGCAAATAACCGGATGGTTTCTGTTTCCCAGCTGTACGCCAACTAAAACAATATACGATGAATCCAGGACATCATTTGAATACATGAGAAACCTACCAGAAAGCACACCATTGGTATACTGACTTACATTTACAATAATAAAGCATTTGTCAGGGGACCTGGGAGGCTCAGTGGGTTTCCTATCCAACTTCGGCTCAGGTCATGGTCTCACAGTTCTGGAGTCTGAGCCCCACATCAGGCTCTACACTGTCAGTGCACTTGGGATTCTTTCTCTCCTTCTGCCCCTCCCCTTCTTGCTGTGTCTTTCTCTCAAAATAAATTAAAAAGATAAACTTTATAAAAAGTAAATAAATAAATACAACGTGAAAAAGACTATGACTCTTCGGCTGCCTCCTACTGCTCTACAGGTCTTGTGTGTGCTGACATGCCCTCGCCTTTCCTTTTCCACTATTTCCCAAAAGAGAATGCTTTCTCTACTCTCACAGACTCACTCTTTTTCTAGAAACATTGACCTCTTTGCTTCATACTTTCTAGGCATGCTCCTTCCCTTGAGTCTTTGCTTTGGTTTTTCTCCCTGTCTTAAGTGGTTTTCCCCAGTATATCCACTTGGATAGCTCCCTCACCTGTTTGAGGGTTTGTTTTTATCCCCTTTACTTTAGGGTCTATGCTGATCTATTCAACATGGTTATAGAACGGTAGAGATCAGCCCACCCCACCTGGACTCCACCCCCCCCACCCTACTTATTCCCTTCACACAGAACCTTCACTCATCTCCTAACATAAGATATAATTTCTATATACTTTGTATACATTTAGCTATTTGTCGTCTTTGACCACAACTTGAGTTCCGCAGGTCAGAAATTTTAGCTGTGTTCCCTGATTTATATCAGGTGTGCAGGAAATGGTAAGCTTGACATACAATAAATATTTTATAATATTCGTTAAATGAATATAGACATTTATGTCACCACTCAGTGCTCCCTGGCAAGTCTCTGCTTCCCTCGAAGGGCTTCCTACTGTGCTAGAGGAGACAGTACCGTAGCCGTCAACTTATGCTTTTACCTCCTGAAACTCTTCCTTCACGCGACCGACTGCAGAAGTACTCCAAAGCTCTGCTGCCTCTTGCATATTTCGTATGCCCTTCCCTAATCCCCATTAATGACGTGTTCTCCTTGTTCTTGATTTGCAAAACTAGCACGGGCCAACAGAAGCAGCCCAGGAATGAATGTCAGAAGTCAATCTGTTCTGGATCATGTTATGGGATTGCTGCGGAACCCTGGGCTGATCTTTTAACATCTGAGCCTCGGTTTCCTCATTTTTTAATGAGCCAATAGTACCATCCGATCTATAAAAATTCTTCTGATTCTAATTTTATATGACCATAACTATAATTTAGGCACAATGTCTACCATAAATATTTATCTAAAAATTAAGCATTATAAACCAGTGTTATTTTACCATTAATCAAATATCATATTGGTTTTTTAATGTTTACTTATTTGAGAGAGAAATAGAGTGCACACACGAGCAGGAAAGGGGCAGTGAGAGGAGGAGACAGAGAATCCCAAGCAGGCCCTGTACTCTCACCGCACAGCCCGATGTGGGGGGCTTGAATTGACGAGCTGTGAAAGCATGACCTGCACCGAAACCAAGAGCAGGACATTCACTGACTGAACCGCCCAGGCACCCCAAATTTCATATTGTTTTTAAGCTCATATGTTAAGTGTCATTCATTTACTTTTATCTCCTCAACTACTATAAGTTGTTGGAGATACTGATTGTGTCCTTGTTGTTTCCGTACTACCAAGATCAGTAACAATAACGTAACCAACAGCACAACATGAAATTTCTATGAGCAAGAGACCTTTCTAACCTAAGGCGAGCCTAACAGGTAGGCGCTATTATCTTCATCACACCACACTTTACAGAGGAAGAAGCCATGACACAGAGACATTCAGTAACTGGTCAGTGCTGAACAAATGATAGATTTGAACCCAGGCATTCAGGTTCTAGAGTCTTGACCACCACAGCATACTGCTCCTTAGCTCGTTGCTCAAAACATTTTAGTTATTTAGATGAGAAGTCAGAGAACAAAAGAAATGAATAAGTAGGTACTTTTCTGATTATAAAACTGTTTGAATGCAACTAGGTTAATATCCAGATTTCTGCAGGAGAGCTAATCCCCTGGGTACATGAGTCAGTATCTTTGCTACAAATTGCTTGTGCTAGGTACTGGCAGCTTCAGCACTGTCATGATTATTAAATTCAAGATGCATATTTGGGAGTATGAGATGTGATACTTCCTACCGTTTCTCATTGGCAAAGTTCAGGGTAACACAGCTTTTCCATGGCTGCATCAGGGAAAAGAAATTTGGATGCGTAAATACATCCAAAATTCAAAATTAACAAGAGAGGCTTCCCAAAGACAGTTCCATTTCCAAATTAGTACCTGGAAGCCAAAGAAAGACCCAGCTGCTCTTTCCAGCTCTGCACTCTGGTAGCAACATTCAGCAGCACTGGAAACATATTGGAACAACGCGTTGAAAAAATCCCTAAAAGGAACCATCATCTTTTGGATTCACAAACAAAAGAGGCTGCCAAAGGCACACTGAATGAAAGTTATGTTTTCTACGTGCGTTTTTCCTACTCTCTAGAAAATGCTTTCCAACACATTATTGGCAAAGAAACAAAACAATTATGTTTACACAGGTGAAAGTGAAGTAAAGGATGAAAAGAATGAACTGAGCCACTAAAAGACACTTCTGTCTGAACTATCAGACAAGATGGAGGCATCGGAGTTGTCTCTGTAAGTGAAGTTTCTATAGGTCAGTTAAAAAGATTTCATATTTATTATATTCAGTTAATTTTTATTATTCAATAGCTTATATGCTAGATTTATGCCAATTTTATCACTTCATCTGCCTATTTCTCACTTTTTTTTCGAACCACCTAACCGTATAAAACAGCCACTATACTCTCCCCCTCTGACCATTTATTTTCGTGACATCAGTACCCTCACCAGGTCCTTTGATTTACTTGCTTTGCAAACATTTTTCCCTACCTTTTGGAACATCTGCCACTTCTTTATTATTTTTTACTAGAATGGGGTAGAAAGTGTATGAGTTTAGGAAAAGAGCCAAGATATTTTCAAGTACCAACTCTGCTACTTTAGAACCTGGAGAACTGGTATGATCTTTATAAGCTTTGGCTTTCGCCTCATAAAAGTATTCGCCTACTGCAGAATTTGTTGTGACAATTAGGTGAGGTGAGAGATATCGAGCACCTATATTTGTCACAGAGCATCCCTGAGTAAATGTTAGTCCTCTTTGTATTATTTGTTTCTCACAAAACAACAGTGTGCTGGCTGACTTTCTATTCCTATTACGGTTCTCCACGCATCTTCAGCATTTAGGCTTCTCCTCCCATCTCCCTTCAATGGTCACTCTCTGAATTGTCAATTTATTTTCATTATGATATATTCTCTCTTGTTGCTCCTTTTTTTTTTTTTTAAAGTTATGCTGTTCTGAGTATACTTATTGTTGCTAATGGGAGGTGGGGGACAGTGAGTTAAACACAGAGTGGACAGGAAACCAATGCTGATGATCCTAAAAATATAATATTTTCCATTATTTCAAATATCATTAGCCTGGCTTTACCCCATCCAGGGGACATGGTACCTGTCTAGGCTGAGCCTTCCACAAAAATAAGCAAAAGAAACGAAAACAGAATTCTCACATGACTTTCGAGTTTACCTTGGACTTAGGCAAGTGCTAGGTACTCATTTCTTATACAGTTGACCACTTAGTACTTATTATGTCTTTTTTTTCTTTTACCAGTTAAACTATTGTCCTTGAGGAACTCTCCTCCTATGACTTTGGTGGACACTGCACTCTCTTCGATTTTTTCTTACTTAACCATGCATTCCATCTTTGTCTTCTTCTGGGGTTTCTCTTCTCTTCTCAAATTCTGAAGAGATGAAGTTCCTTAAGGCTTTGTTTGGGACTCTTCTCTCTTGTTTTTTATTCACCAAGTAATGCAGTCCTACGTCTTCCAACGTCACCCATATGTTGATGATGCCCAAGTACACAACTCCAGCCCTGACTCCTTTCTGAGCTCCACACTCACACCCTTAACTGACGGCCCTATTTCTCCGCATACGGAGATAGCCAACTTCTAAAACGTAACATGTCCCAAACAGACCTGGACTCTCTCCAAACTCTTCTTCCCCTTCTTTTCCACGCTGGCCACAGGGACTACTATCTACACAGGTAATCAAGTCAGGAACCTGCGATTCGGTCTCGATTGCTAGATTTCACACTTCACACAAAACCTAGTGCCAAGTTGTGAGGCTTCTACCTCTGAAATATTTCTCAAATCCTGTAACTTCTCTCCATCTACACTGCTGCCATCTTAGTTAAAAGTGCCATTGTCTTACACCTGGATTATGCGACAGCGTCTACCTTGTCTCCTTGTCTCCACTGCTACCTGCCTATAATCCTCCCCTATAATCAATTGTCAGTTCTATCTAGTCTATTACCTACATTGTAGCCAGAGAGGTCATTGAGGAATCAGACCAGGTATTCCCCAGGAAGAAATCCTTCAATGCGTTTTCGTCCGAACTTTCTGCCATAGCTTATCACCCCTTCTCGGATTTGCCTTCTACCTATCTCTCCAAACTCCGTTCTTTCTTCTTGTCCCCCTGCCTTAACATTTGTTGAATTTTCAAGTGCTTTCAAACTGCAGAACATGCAATTTAGGTTTCTTCTATCCCAGCTTGACCCTTCTTTATCTTTTATGTCTGACTCTGATTTAAATACCCCTTCCTCCCCTTTCTGCCATACAGTCTTGCTTCTTTCCTTTATAGCTTTTGTTATCATCTATAAATATATATTTATTTAATATTTCTCCTTTATCATGACAGTATTAGTACAATGAGGACATCACTGCCAGTGCTTAACGCATACTAAGTACCGATACGCAGTGATGAATGATCCAGGAAAGGAAGGGCTGTGTGTGAAACCGTGAGTGTGTATCAGTGTGTGTTTGCAATCTGCACGAAAGACTAAACACACAGATGTGAGCCTTATTATGGACAACTGTGACTTTTTCCCTCTTACGCTATAATTTTTCTATTTTATGATTCTCACATAGTGGTGTCTGAATTCCTTGCGGAGAGCAAAGACCAGGGTAATACAGGGTGGTTCGTAAAGGGAAGGCTGGCCTCCTCTGCTTGGCGTCAGTGGGAAAGGTGCAGCGACTCCACCGTCATCAGTCTTAAGATGAGAAGGGGCCCTCCTGGGCTAGTAGCAGCCTGGAGCAGCCCACGTCAAGGAGGAGCAGCTTCTAAGGGGACTGCTCAGAGAACATGCTAGACGCTCCTGCTACCCCTTTACAGGAGCAGCTGAACTGCGGAGGGGAAAGCTGTTCTGTGCTCTCTCTCCCTTGCTGTACCGTGTCTTCGGCTATATCTCTCCCGTCTCTCAACTTACATCTGCAAAAAACACACTTTGAAAACTGAAAGATTTCAGTTGGGCCACTTTTCTGCTATGTACCTCTTTTTTTCTTGCCATTAATATAGATTTCTGTGACACTTAAAACTAATATTAACAATAAATCACTTTGACTATTTAGATAACTCTCGTCTGCCTGATGCCAAATTCTCTCTCTCTCTCTCTCTCTCTCTTTCTCTCTCTCTCACACACACACAGACACACACACAGAGCCACACACACATACACACATAATTTGTGTTTATAACCATTACTGAGAAAAATGGCAGGAACAAGTTATAGTGAAGCAAGGTACTAGAGAGTCCATATATTTAGAAAAATAGATTTAGAGTTTGTATCAAAAAAATAATAAACATGGTTTAAAATAGTGAAGAGTGCTTACTACTATAACAATCTCATTGTATGATGTGTTCTGATCACAGAGAGAAGTCAGCAATGTATCTTCCTCGTCTGAAATACAAACACTTCCCAAAGAAAGCAAAAGGAAAGGGAGGAGGCTGGGATTTTTCAAAGTATATAGCTCATCATACACACACACACACACACACACACACACACACACACACACAATGAAAAAGAGAAAGAAAAGAAGGCAGCTCATAACAGCATAGAGGAAAAATAATAAAGAAAAAAAAGACTCTAGATGGACCGAAAAGTAACCTTGGGAATCAGTCCGGGCCAAATGCCCCTTGTTTGGGAGGCGGCGGGGTCATCCCGTACTTTGTGGGATATTTGTCAGTATCTTTTTCCTCTATCCTCTAGATGCCAGTGGCATGCACGTGCACATGTCTGCACATGTGCGTGTCTGTGGGTGCACACACTCTCTCACACACACACACACGCACACACACCAATTTGTGACAACCAAAAACGTCTCCAGATGTTGTCAAGTATCTCCCACCAGGGATCAAAATCACCCCCGGTTAGGAACCAGTGCTGTAGAGGATCCGTCCCTCAAGATTTCTTGTCCCCACCACTTCCCTGGATTAATATCTATGATTCTATGAAGAGGGGAAACAAGGGCACCAGAAAACCTACGAACTGCTTACTAGTAAATGCTGAAACACGTGAGAACGGGGAATGGAAGAAACCACGCACTTCGCTAAAGCTTGGGATGAGCTACAGTTCTGTTTAATGTCATAGTAACTTACTGATTAAACCTTTTCCATTCTAAATCATTCAAACTTGGCAAATGGAGACATTATAGTGCTCGATTAAAAACAGAACTATTGAATTTTAAGGTTTTTACTTCATTAAAGATTGAAGGTGTTCTTTTTTATTAGTATGCATACACATTTACACGCATTCACACACCTCCTACCAGCTGCATTCATCGTGGAGACGCAGTCAACGACAGGAACGGAACCCACAGTTTTTTTTTTAATACTGAGGCCCATGGGCTGTTCTACGCGCTGTGTATTACAGAACCGCTCCAGGCAGTCAAACAATACGTAAAGATGTACAGCACCCTCTTTTTCTTTCCGTTTCCTACGGGAAATATTTCTTCCAGAGACTATCAAGGGTTTTACATCCCTCATCAAGCTTTTTACGAGCAAACCATTTGCTATGTATGCCTATGGCGCTGATTACCTTGCATGAAATAGCATACGCAGCTCTGTGGGTGGAAAAGGTTAGAACTCACCGGCCAGCGGATCCACGTGCGTGACCCAGACTTCACGCTTTCCTGTATGCCGCTGCATTGTATGGAATATAGGAGAAGGAGAGGATCTAATAGCTCTAGTCTTCCCAGCATGGCTGAATAAAGTATGCTCGACGTGCAGGAAGTATGTGCTGTCTGGCTTCACGTGGGTAAGGACAAACAGGGGCCTGCCCTGGGCTTGAGCGGGAGGGGGGGGGAGGGGGGGCGGCGGCGGCGGGTCCACCATTTATTCCTCTGTGTCCTTGTGCAGCCTCTCCTATGAAGTTACTCCAAAGTTTAGGTTTTATTGTTTAGTTATCTAATGGAGAAAGGGTTATTGCCTGGAGTTACCAAATGAAAGAAGGCAAGACAACACAAATTGTTCATCCAAGACACCTTTTCCCTTAACAAAGTAAGTCAGACTAGGCTCCAACAACAATTGGAAAGTCTGTTTTAGGCAAGTGTAGAAATGACTGGAGATCAGGGGCCTTAAGAAGAAGGTACAAAAAACTTTGATTCTCCGATTTCCCCTGGAGGTATCATGTCAAATGCATTCCCAAACCTGAAGAAGAAAAATAAAGCTAAATGAATTTTAATCACGCACATCTCTTTTTTATATTCTGGGAGAAAAAATAAATACAAAGGGAATATGGCTAATTTCAAGGTTTTACTTTATGTCATGCTCCTAAGATACATTTTTCAGCAAATGTATATATGCTCTTATTTTATTCATGTCATCGTTTACCCAGTACAGCTGTTGGCTTCAATTCCTTAAAAATCAGCTCTTCTTTCCATAAAGATATCACATCAAAATTCAGGTCCAGATCGATTTCACACATATTAACCTCCTACAGTTAAGCAATTATTTCCTCTGAGATACTTGCTACTCTCAATTCGCTATGAGTTTGGTTCATATGAATTGATGAAGACAACAGAATTACAAAGTTACAGCTTATAACATCTTGGTATCAGTTTATTAAAAAATCAGTCAACTGGATATTTGAAACCACGTCACATGTAAGATACCGTGCTAGGCTCAGAGGTAGACAGGCAGAAGTAAGAAGACGATTAATGCTCTCAGAATGCTCCAGGAGATTCGAGCATTTTCCACCAGAGTATCCCATGTCTGAAGCATGTAATAAACAGCATCAAACAGGTGAAAGTAATCAAAGTGGTTTGAAGTTTTAAAAAGATTTGAGATCACCATGGGATAAGTGTTCAGGACTTTTAAGGAGAACATCACAGGACCTAATCTTAAAATTTTAGGGCTTCATGGGAGACTTTCCAATGGGGGTATGACACTTTGGAAGCAGTCACTTTGGAATTTTAATCAGGAGGGAATGTGGAGTAGACATTTTTAGAGAGGCAGGAGGCAGAGGGAAAAGCAAGACTCTGCAGGTACCTAAGTGCGGATCCAACACAAAAGTCAAAGATGAAAATACTGACCCTCTCCTTCCTGACAAATATCATGGTGTCAGTGGGTACAGAGATGCAAGAGATAAGATAGTGGAGGACTTTGTAATTTAAGATGGAACAAAGAAAAATAATTATTATTCAAGATAAGAGGTGCTATACCAGAAGATGACAGATTGTTCCCTGGGGTTTGAGAAGGGAAATGATAATAAATTGATAGTAAATGATACTAAACTAGATCTTGAAGGATGAAGAGAATTTTGCCAAAATGGCGTGCAGAGGAAGGAACTCCCAGCAGACAGTATACAGTATGGGAAATACATGGTGTTAAAGGGGAAAAATGAGCCCAAATCTTCCAGCTGGACTCTGTGTGTGCATGCTCTTGTAACGCATGCTAAGAAAGGGAAACTCATCCTTTAGGTAGTGGGAAATAAAGTATTTTCCTTACATTTTAGAAATGAAAACTTAGATAATGTGAGAGAAAAATAAGAAACACTAAGGGAGATTATTTAAAAGTCTCGTGGGGAGATCCCAATGGGACCCGATAAGGAGTCACTGGTGCTAGATGCTCCTTTCAATAAATATTTCAGACGTGTCATGTTTAACAATACCTGATCATTTACGGATGAAAGACATGTTCAGTGAATGTGAGGGGGCAATGAAGCAGAGCAGCCAAGAATAAATGTAGAACGATTTCAGACTCAAATCTTCTGGACTCCCTTTTGGACCTGCTATTTACTAGCTGGAAGAGTCTGGGTGAATTACCATCCCTATGCCTTGGCTTCTTCATCTATGCAACACAGGATAACTCCTGTATCCTGAGGAGTAACCGAATTCAATGACTTAGTATATTTATGTGCATTAACTTTGTTTAAACATGATCAGAACAGAGAAAGACCTCAATCACTGTTAGTCTAGTTAGTGAGCACTCTGGCTCCATTGTCCATGGTTTTAACTATGTATATACCATATAAATAAGGGTATGACTGAAAAGAAACATTCTTTTTGGCTATGAAGATAGATGGTCTTGATTATGGTTTCAAACAATGGAATGTTTTGCACTAGGATATGGAGACGGTGGATGGACAGATGAGACACTTCAAAAGAACTGCTAGTACTTGCTAAATGTGGTGGGCACAGATGGAGGGAAAAATCTTATTTTTCTCAAGGTTTGACCTCAAGTCCCTAAGAGAATGATTTTACCACTGATATGAATGAGCGAGAAAAGTGGTTACAAAATAGTACTTAACTCACAAGGTCATTGGAGCTGTAAGCAAGACAATGAATGTAAAGGATTTAGCAGAGTGACAGATGTGGTATTCAGCAGCTGTTAGTTATCATCACAGTCTCGGGATGGCCCTGGAGTGTCATTTCCTCCACCTTTAGCTCCCTAGCAGAGGGCTACCTCAGCAGCTCTGAGTCGGTGCAAGACTTACAACAGCTACTAGGCTCCAGGGGCCTGCCCTCTCCTAACAAGGTAGCTTCCCACAATGATGTAAAGCATTAAAAATATAGGCTCCGCTCTACTGGAATCTTGGCAATGGTGTCGGCTGATCTTCTATGCCCAGGAAGAGCTAAGAGCTTAGGGGACTGGGTGTACTTTACTACTTCTCTGCTTGTAGTTATCCCCCTGCCCCAAATAAACTGTTATATCTGTATCCCAAAAAGCCATGGAAATTTGATGACTGAGGAGAAAGAGGGAGGCTGAGATCTGGTGCAGAACAGCCTGGGCTGTTTCAGGTTGGGAGATGAAAACCTGTGCCCAAAAGGCCAGAAAATATTTGTCGGCAATAGGAGGTTGAGGCCTAGACTCAAGTCGACGATGTCAGGTTTAAAGATAAAAAAGCAGAAAATTGGGACGAGGGGAGGGGAAGATTGCTAGGAAATCAGAGTGAGCAGGACTCCAACATCTAGGCAGGGAACTGGCAGCAAGGTGATATTTCCGGGGGGTAGCAAGATCCCAGCCTCTGGACAGAGCTTCGGGAACAGAAATTCAGTCTCTAAAAGAGACTACAAGGCTACAGGAAGACTACAAGAGCTAGAAGAAAGACTGGAAGGACTAGAAGACTGGACACACTAGGCAGGTTATTGCTATCTTTCAGAAATTGGGAGATGTTAACAAGTGCTATAGCAAAGATCTGAGCCAAACTGTACTTGTCAAAAGTAGATGATAGAGAGTAAGAGGAAGTCAGCAGTGGCTGGCAAAAAAAGAGGACTCAGAACTAACTAGGCATTCAGTTGTCAGAAGGAGGGTCTCTGCTGGGGTTATAGAGGCCTCAAAGAAAATGTGCCAGAATAAAATAAATCATAAAATTGAGTTATGATTAAAGCTTGGTCCATATAATTATTTTCCCATACAATAGTATCAGAAGCGAGTACTTTCTGAGTAGTATTGTGTGACAGCCCCAGCATTTTCTTGAGCTTTTCTGAATAAAGGGAAGAAGAGACTGAGGACTGTAGGTGGTGAACATCTCGGAGGGTGTCCAGAGGACTTTAGACTCCTCTCCAGTCAATTTAAGAAGTCACAGGTAGCTCATTTCCACAACTAATTATAATAAAGCACTAGTTATCTCCATAGCCTATATTGTCCTGTGGAATGGCTCAAATCGCTTAAAAGTTTATATAAAAAGGGAAAAAAAAAGTAGACAATAGTCAGTGGTACTATCTCATAGTCTCATTTCTCTGGTTAATGACCCCAGGTAAGCACTGTCATGAGGTTAATGAGGGAGGGAAGGGAGGAGGGAAAAGATATCTAAATTTGATGTGATGGTTAACATCTAAATATCTCAATTTGATGCATCAACTTGGCCAAGCCAGAGAGTGTCCAGATGTTTGGTTAAACGTTATTCTAGGTATATCTCTGAGGGGCTTCTGGCTAAGATTACCATCTGAATCCTGAGACTGAGTAAAGCTGATTCCCTTGATGTGGGGGGGCCTCAACCAATCCACTGAAAGCCGGAAGAGGATACAGAGGTGGAATGAGGAAGACTCCCCTCTCCCTGAACGACTGTCTTCAGGCCTGGACAGTGGTCTTGAGACTGGGACTGGAAGGTCAGCTCTTCAGGCTTGAGCCTATCTGCCTCTGTCTTGAACCCGCTTTCAGACTGGATCTTGTACGACAGGCTCTCTTGGGTCTCCAGCTCTTGGGACCTCTCCACCTCCCTAACTGTGTGCCCCAATCTTTCTAAAAAAAATCTCTTTCTCTTTAAACGTCCCATCAGCTGTGATTCTTTGGAGAACTCTGGCTTATAATTAGTGGATTTATTATCTCTTTACTATAGAAATCCATACTGCTTAAATATGTCAACCAGTTACCTATCAGAGAAGTTTCAGCCCTTAAACTTGCAGAAAAGGCAAAGAGAAAAAGAGACTCTCAGCAAAGCTAATCTGTTCCTGTGCCCTCTCTCCTCTTGTTTTGGAAATGTCTTCAACTATATCCATATATTAAGTTGGGGTTCCTGAGCTGTGTTCTCTGCTGGCCTTACATCATTCATTTTTATTCTTACAGTGTATAGAGGTAATGTCTGATTTTTTTTTTCCTGTTTGATAAGTTTATTTGTATAGTAAACTGAAACTTTTAAAACATGACCTGGGCCCTGTTGGGAGTTTTTACCCTTATTTTATCCACCTAAGTTTACTAAGTTTTATCCTTTTCTTGCAATTTTTAAAAATTATTATACACACATACATACTATCATGTTTTATTCATCTTCCCTGAAAAAGGCATAGAATATTTTAAAAGGCCCAGAAACATTGTAGAAACTAGAGTAGGTATGGTATCCTGGAGTGTGATTATAAATTAAAATGTCCCCTTTGCTTCCTAAAGAATAAGTCAATACCTAATATCACAAAACTTTCCCCCCAGCCTCTTTCTCCTTTCATGTTGGAATATAATGCTTCTATTGATGTGAAAATGCATCAGCATGCACTGAAGTATAATTAAAGGTAGATTTCCACTCAGCCTGCATGATGATAGTACAGCCACGCTGGGAATTGAAATATAATAAAAAGTCAGCTGGGTGAAGCTACCTAGGAGCAAGATACTATTCACTCAAGCATTTTGCTCGGCACCATGTGGCTCTCACAACAAAGTCTATTTGTGAATTTGGGAGAAAAACCATCAGCAAACTGATTTGTCCAAGGTTATCTATATTTAATATATCTTTATCTACAGATCTCCATCTCTCTCACTTTTGTCGTTTACTAAACAAGACAAGATAGGCTGGCCAGGCACAAATCTAGATTCCTAATTAAGGTTAGCACAATCTCTACAAATCAACCTTCCACTTTCTCTAAGAATCCAGAGTCATGCTTTGTCTTTAGCGTCTTAAAATGACAGACTTCTGAGCTTTTCTTGAACACCTCAGGTATCTAGAGCACCAACAAAAAGGAAGGAACTCTAAAAATGACTGTTTAGCTACCTTTTTTGTAGAAGTATATGCAGATTATTTGGAAATAAAGAGATTGCATCCATTGATTCACCATTAAGACCGAAAAGTAAAGTCTTTTCCCTGATAGCTGGCAACAGTTTTAAGAGGAAATGCTTTTATATATCCATTTATCCATCCATCCATCCATCCATCCATCCATCCATCTATCTATCTACCCTGGAAAAAAACAATAAAAAGATTTAGAATTACATGGTAAATGCGGCATTTGCTCAAAATTAGTTACATAAATTTCCAAGTAAAAGCTCACAGACCCAACTCCTAAAAGTCTGCATCCAAATACAAACTGCTCCATTTGTTACACAAACGCCATTAAGGAAATTAAGCTGAAGATCACTGTTTACTGACAAACTTTTTAAAAAACTGACCATATATATGCCTCTAAGAGGGAAACTAGAATTTTTGAATTGATATAACTGTGTAATTTCCATTCATAATGTTGTTTAACCATTTTACATTTTTAGGAATATCATTTTATCCTCAATTAATTTATGGTATACCTTTTTGTCTTATTTTCCTTTGCTTTAACAGCAACTGGTATTTATTGAAGAAAATTTGGATATTATGAAAAATGTATTAAGATGTTAGTAATGGAAAAAAAGATGTTAGTAATGGACTGATAACCCTCTGATTAGAGATAATTACTGCTAGTGCTATTCAGACTTTATTTCATTGTGAACTGTTTTCTACTCATCTATACATATTTATAATAATAATAGAGACCATATTCTATATAATTTTGTGAACATTTTTATTCCCTGTAGTATGCTTTCCAATGGTATTAAATTTTGAGAAACATGATTTCTAACGACATCATAACATTCCATATGAAGATGCAGTCTTTAAAATCACTTTTTCACTTAAAAATATTTAGTTTGTTATCTTATTATTTTATATATGTTGTGATAAACATGTCTGTGTACTTATTTCTTTACAATCAGAATGATACAAATTTAATAGTCAAGGGGAAGTGACATTTTTAAGATTTCTAATAATTATGGTTTTAACTTTAATTAAGGAATGTAATATATACTATTAAATATGTCTCCAGTTTGCTATATGGCATTGTAAAAAAGTCATTTGAAGTCTGTGAAATATGCCTAAAAATTATTTTTGAGTTACCAAATTTTACTTTAAGAAATTTTGAAATAATATCTGCAGTTTGAAATCATAGAGCTGAGAAACATTCCTGAATAAACAAAACATAAAAAATAGTATTGCAAACTAAACTAGTTTTTTTCTTATGTAAATGAAAAGAAACGTCATGATGCAAGTTATCGCTGAACTTTGTAAACCTGTATGAACTAATTCTTTCTAGAATTAATGTACTAACTACATTTTCAAGTGCTCATAAAATCAAGAGGAGAGATATTCTAACTGCTTAGGAGAGAGAGTGCCAAGGGCATCCCAGGGAAATACAGTTGCCAACAATGAACTGGAAACCTGCCAGTATTTGCCAACAAGTTCCACAGCTGCACAAGAGGCCAAGAATATGTCTACTCCTTCTTCTATGATCTGAATGTTTACATCTTCCCACTACAAATTCCTGTGCTGAAGTTCTAATGCCCAGTGTGATGGTACCAGCAGGGGAGGCCTTTGGAAACTGCTTAAGTTATATCACGATGTTGGAACACTCATGGATGGGTTCCTGCTCTTACAAAAGAGACCCCACAGAGCTCACTAGCCCCTTCCACCTATGAGGACACAGAGAGAAAGCAGCCCTCTGCAACTTGGAAGAGGGCCTTCACCAGAATTCAGCTATGCCGTTACCCTGATGGTGGGCTTCCGGCCTCCAGAACTCTGTGGAGTAACTGTCTGTTGTTTCAGTCAACCAGTCTATTGTGCTGTGTTACAGTAGCCTGACTGGACTAAGACACCTTCCCTTAACACATCCAAGTGCAACGCTAAAGGTTTACAAAGGACACTGTAGTAAAACAAAAATAAAACAAGGCCTCAAAAAGATTTTCTTTGGAGACAGAAATACAAACAAAGATGATCTTTGCTGAATACAGGTTTCTGAAGCAGTGCAGATGCTGAAAAGTCATTCTAAAATTGAAGCAATATCTATGTAAACAAAACAAGGAGGTTCTACTACTTCGGCTAGAAAACAGTTGATTTAGAAGCAGTGAATTTCTGAATGACTTTTCTAAAAGGCTTTGTTTACATAGATAGAAACTGATTTCTTTTTTCAATAGGTAAGAAAGGTCATTAATAGAAATCACTTTCCTTCCACTATATAAATTCTGAACACATTTTATGACCTTATTAATATGGTTAGACCACAACTTGAGAGTATATTGTAAACATCTGTGCATAATTTAGTGGCATAAAACTGAGAAATTTTGCAATAAAAACCTTATCTCAAATGGTAGGGTGTGTGTGTGTGTGTGTGTGTGTGTGTGTGTGTGTGTGTGTGTGTGTTTGACAAAAGATCAGACAGTAACACACATGAATATTTTTTACTACCATTATAATATTGCAATATTGTTCCTGGACGATACATTTAGTTTTCCAAAATGTAATGATGGAGTAAATACCTCCAAGCTGCTAGAACTTCAAAAATTCTAACTCTTCAGATGAGAAGACATATCTGTAGGTCAATGTTTTCCAAAATGTAGGTCACTTATTTTTAGGTCATAAAATCATTTGGTGGTCATGAAAAATTTAATGAAAAAGAAAAAAAGGACAGAAACATCAAAATTATAAGAGTGCATCTGGGGAAACCTGGGTGGCTCAGTTGGTTAAGCATCTGACTCTTGATTTCAGGTCATGATCTCACAGATCGTGGGATCCCAGAACCTCCTTGAGATTCTCTCTGTCTCTCTCTCTCTCTGCCCCTCCAGTGTGTGTGTGCACACATGTGCTCACTCGCTCTCTCAAAACAAACAAACTTTAAAAAAAAATGAGTGCATCCAAAGTAGCAAAGTAAGTTTTATTTTGTGAAACTCTGTTTTAGTAGGAATTGAGTAAAATATAAAATGTTTTCTTACTGTGTTTTTAACGACATCATTTGAATCTGGAGGATGTTAAGTGAAGTAAGCCAGATACAGAAAGGCAAATACTGTATGATCTCACTTTTATGAGGAATCTGAAGGAGCAGAAGTCATAGAACCAGAGAGTAGAATGGTGGTTGCCAGTAGCTGGAGGAAAAATGGGAAGACGTTTGTCAAAAGATACAAACTTTCAGTTATGAGATGGAAAAGTTCCAGGGAATCTAATATACAGCAGGTGATTACAGTTAGTGATACTATACTGTATACTTGACATCTGCTAAAAGAATAGATCTCAAGTGTTCTCACCACACGTGTGAGCACCCACACACGTGTAAGGTGATAGATGTGTTATTTGACTGTGGTAACTACTTCACAGCATATACATATGTTATCACACACTTTAAAAAGTCACACTGCACAACCTGTGCAATGTGTAAAAATATACAATTTAACTTTGTCAATCCTACTTCAAAAAAGCTTGAAAAACATTTTTTAAAAACTCCAAATCATTTTAAAAACACAGTTCTAGGTCTACCTTCTCCACAGTTCTGACATGAAAGTTGAAACAAACAGTACGTTCAAGTGAACACACATCCTCCATCTGATCCTTTTAGCACTTTCTCCCACCCTTTTATTACTTACTCCTAGTTAAAGGAAATGCATAACTCTGTATTCATCACTCACTGATACGGGTTCTAAATAGAAATGAATATAGTGGAATATTTTATAAAAGTTGATGTTGCAACTTGGAAAATGTTTTCACAGAAAGATAACCTGCTCTACAAAGTCAAGGTAACTCAGAGTTCGAGTGAACATTACAAGTTGAATCCATTATCAAAACTAAAGAGAACTGAAATTAATCACAACATAGAGGGAAAAAATACAAGGAATGAGTGAAAAATATACTGAATATTCTCGAACTTACAGGATTAGTTTGAATTCATCGTTAAAGAACAATATTGTCCAAAACAGAATTAAAAGGCTTTTGAACCTTTTGAATTACCTTCATCTTATACCAAATAACTTACTATCTAAAAACAAAACCAAGTTACAAGAATCTATCAACAGACAGTACTTGAGTGTCTCTATAATGACCTCTCAACGCACTATGCTATGAGTGTTATTTGTGTGTGTGCATGTGCGTACACACAGTAGTGTTACCAGTGACTTCTCTCCTCTTCTAAACTGTCTGTTTCTTCTACATTTTCACAACAAATCTATTTTTAAGTTTATTTATTTATTTGGGGATGGGGAGCATGAGCAAGTGGGGGAGAGGGGATAGAGAATCCCAAGTAGGCTCCATGCTATCAGCACAGAGGCAGACACAGGGTTCGGCTTCACGAACCATGAGAAAGATCTTGACCGGAGCCAAAACCAAGAGTCAGACATTCAACCGACTGAGCCACCCAGGCACCCCTACAACCAACCTATTTTAATAATAAAGTAAAAAAGGACTGACATTCATCAGTGTTCATGCTGCTGATAAGAATAGGGCAGATACAATTCAGACTATTTACCTTTGTTAAAGCAAACATTAGTGCCCTGGGATTAACTTACCTTTCTAAATTATTTTCTCAGTGTTGCTTCTTGCACTAAGTTACTCATACATTTAATTGAGTTGGTAAAATGCTTTAAATACAGAAAAATTGCCTTCTGTGAACTCCGTATGTATTTGTAGGATGGATGAATGTAATAATATAGTGAATCCCTTTCTTCTTTATTTTTTAATAAACAGTTTAAATGCGTATAGACATAACTTTTTAAAAATATATATGTGCATCTATATTAGCTTACTAATCTTTCTGAAACCTGAGCAATAACTGATATGATTTAATAATACATAATAATAATATACTATGTGTATATAAAAACTGGATATTTGAAACAGTAAGGTATTTTATTTTCATTGTAATATATAAGAGCAAGGTTATAAAAAGGTTTAAATTTCCCATCAGTTTCCCTTAATTTGCACAGATTCTTGGCTAAACTAGCAAAAATTCTAAAGTCCAATTTTATCATATTTAAGCAAATCTATTAAGGTAAAACAGTTGTATCTTGGATTCCTTCTTTCTTCCTTTTACTTTTTCATAAATACAGTTTAAATTAGATGAATGTATCTTAGAGTCCTAAATTAGATCAAATTAAATTAGGAAATGTTTACTGATCTGTATATTTAAGATCCTATCATTTCCATTATAATGGTTTATGTTACAGGAAAAACCACCAGGAATTTGGGTGTGTTCAGAGAATGCTAGGAGAGAGGAATTCATACTTATATTTTTATGTATTCAGTCATTAGAAATGAATCATTAATCATAATAAAATCTTATAGGGAGTTTTTCAACTATGGTAGGTATTTGTATGTGTATGTATTTTACGTATTATTCCAGAATCTCCAGATATCTTGTGTTTGCTCTAAATCTCCCTGGGTGAATCTATACTGGGAAGTAGTGATAAAATATGCCTGATCAATCATTCTGACACTGAACATTCAGTGGGAAGCAAAACTCACAGGAAAAACAGAAAAAAGTAAACATCCAGGTATTCCACAATAGCTTTTGATTCCAGTAAGCTGATACACCTCTGATATAATGGCCTCTATATCTTCCTTGAATCCTTCTCAGTAATAGTCTATACAGCCATGCCCTACAGAAACACAAACCTATTTTATGAAAAGGCGTGTACCCTTCAGCAGGAGATATTCTGTTAAGAGAGCGCTAGTTCAAAGGGCCACGGTGTTAACTCCACAAACATTCCCAGAGAACCTCTAATGTAACAGGTGCTATTCTATAGGCTAGAAGACGAGGCATCGCCTCATCCCTTAACGGCCTGATAGCCTGCAGGGAAACGAGATGGACACAAATAACAGGATGTGTTAGAAACCATGTCAGGTGTATACATAAGATATCACAAGTGAGCACGGAATATTCCGGAATCAGAGTCAGCAGTCACACGGTTGAGCACTGTGTCATGAACTTCCTCTCTCAGTATTAGGTACATCTGTACAAAGTGCTCCGGCAATGTTAATTATTCCTGTTTTTCTATTTCTAAGTAGTTCTTCACAAAATAAACAAAAATATGTGTAAAAAACACTAGAGCAAGGGGTATCTAGAGAAATTTGATGGGAACTTTTACTATTTATCAGTCCCCTATCATGACTAATTTTTCTGTTTTTAACATCTTGCTTTGCAATGCTAGCTTTTTTTGTACCATATTAGTCAAAGATTATCCCAAGATTGCTAAGTTTGTTCAATCGACGACAAGATGACCCCAGCCTCAGTTCATCATACCACTGTGGGGTCAATTTAAAAACCACCCTAAGCCAAGACAGTCTTCCCTCAATTGATACTACAGCTCATCAATCCTCTCTGTACTCACCCTTTGTTGTTGTTGTTCTCAAGTATTACATAAATTTGGTGAGATGACTTTGAGGTTTTGCTTCAAGCAGTTGAATATAACTGCATATATTAAATTATAATTTAAAGTCATAAATAAATTAATTAAAATCATAATTAAATCAATACGCACTAGTTACTAAGAGTAAAAGCTTTGTGAATGTCCATCAAGTCAAAAACTACCAGGTACATTTCTGTTAGTAAAACAGACATGCTTTGTCTGTAAACATAAAATCCTCCGAGTCCTAGCCACTGCCCTATTAATGTTGACTAGCATTTATAAGCAATAGAAGATTTTGGTGCTGACACAGTCTCAACCAACTTTCCTCCTCGCCCAGCCTTCACCCTCTCAGCAAGTGCCCAAGCACTCTGGGTAGCAAGTAAGACCCTCACAAGTCTGAATCCGAACGGAACCAGGAGCACGCAGCACCTATACAGTAACACAGAAGCAACGCTCGCTGCGGAAATCACAACGGCAGTGTCAGGAGCAAGCCGCAGCGGGTTTCACTCACCTGAGGAGATATCTATCTGGCTCATCTTGGTCTGCGTGATGTTGATGTGAACACCAACTTTGCTTTCAGTCAGGTCAATCTCCACGTTGCCCAAATTATCCGCAAATTGACTGAAAAGCAGAAGACCGTTTGGGTTCCAAGTCCTGAACTGGAAACTGACCTGAAAACAGGTCCTGGTTAAGCCGGCCTGGCACCTCCAGGTAACTGGTAGCATTGAAAAAGACAGGTACCGTGTAGGGCTCCACGCACGAGAAACTCAAATTTCCCTGTAAAACAGAAGGACGTGTTTTGAGACAAACACAAGATTAAAATAAGCAAGCCATGTCCGACAGCGGACAGAGCGACAGTTCTACAGAGGTCAAAGCAGAGCCTGAGGCTGTGCCAAACTCTCTCGCACAGCAGCACGGTGGGCATTGGGCTACTGCACTCCAGGGCATCATTCTGCCTGCAGTGTGCGCCTAATGGGGGCCGGCCGTCAAGATGAGGGATCCGAGGAGAACCGTCTTTCATGGGGTTGACAGATCGACCGCAGGATGGGGTGGGATACGTCCCTGGGTTGTGGGCATGAATGCAGATGTTGGACTGTCTGCAGAGCTGCGCCCCTCCCCCAGTACTGGTGGTGCATCCACCAGGGAGGGTTTGTCACGTGTTTCTTCACAGATTACCTGATGTGGTGGGAACTATGGCTATTTGGTTATTTATTAGCTGATATTATGGGACAAATATTCTTGGTTCTTATCCTTATACCTAATATACATGAATTAATATTAACCATGCAGCATCAGCATAATTGTGACTATTTCAGATTATTTTGTTATATCGTTATTTTGTTATATTAAATGTGCATATATTATAGTGAATTAATTCTTGTGAAAATAGTAGTATGAATGTACAAAATGAAAATAAACTTGTGATAATTAAAACCTGCTCCTTTCCCCTCGCACTCCCTCTATTTTGTACAACGAAATTTGATTTGCCATTCTGATACACTAAATGTTATATTGAATGTGTAGGAACCTTCTTATTAAAGGTCTGAATCTATGTTTGCTTCCAACTTCTTTTATCCCACCATAATATTCTGAGGGATATAATTTGATGACATTTTCATCTGGCCCTTCAATTATTTATGTATTTCACAACGACACAACACCACGGTATCTATGTTTAGAAATGTTCCATTTCAGCATATTAACCATGACATCTGAGGTGGACTGTCCCTCTGAATTAATATTCAAATTAAATTTGCACTTTAGCTTCACGGACGATTATTTTTAAATGCCTGCTTCTACCGATGAAAAGAACTACCTCTGCCTAACAATTGAGACGTTATAACTGACCACATTCCTGTGTTGTGGAGATTGTCTCCCTGCAAAATTAAAGGTCCTTTCGGAGTAAAGGTGCTGGCTCCAGAGTCATTGTGTAATGAGGTGTTGGAGGAGGTCATTGAGAAGACATGACTGCCAGTTGACCCGTGAGCAGGGCTGGGACAATTAGAGGCTCCCCACCTCCTCCCCCGTCCTGGGAATGTTTGTGCCACTTGCTTTCTCCACTCCCAGAGGCCGCTTTGAAGACAGAGCCCTGACACAGAGACGTGGTGTCGAGGCTACCTGAGCTGGGTACTTGAGTGAACTCAGTTAAGTCCTCCCGTATCCATAATCGAATCCGGTTAAGACCTCTACGTAAACTTTTAAGACTTGGCAGGCAATGCGGGGATCTACTCGTCCCCTGGCTGCCCAAGACAAGCCTGTGCATTCCCTTGCTTATTAAACTGACCACATGCCAGTGGGAGGTGGAGCGCCTCTTTCTTCCGTCTGTCCCTGCCTCTGCATCCAGGGGCTGTCTTCGGATTACATCCAGGAAGCTCTCCAGGAGGTGTGAACCAATATGAGGGAATGGGTTTGTGCGTGAAGACAGGGTGAGGAGGAGTGTTGAGTCAATTTCACTGAAATACCAGCATTTGCCATCTTTGAAAGCAGATTTCCTTCATAAATATTCCTTTTAGAGTTGCTTACGAAATGTCCCACTTGTCTCTATTCTGCCTAAAATTTTAATATGTACATATATTTTTATTTAAAAGTTTAACCCATGTCTGTTCGTTCTATTTTAACAAATATAATTATAGATAATTTATGCTTTACTAAATATCTTTGTTATTCAACTTAAAATAGCATTTATAATTAGAATACATCTTGCAGTTAAAGTGCTCTGGGAATGAGTTTTCATAGGAAAATCCTTTATAGTTTGGGTGCCTACTGAATGCACCTCAGGACAAAATGGGAGGTCTGGGCAGAAATAACACTTCGCTGCTTCCTTAAGGTGCACATAATAGGAAGAGTATTCTGGTGATTTGGCTTCTGTACCTTTTTATCTTAGGCGATGATTTCTGAGAAAACGAAAGAACCTTGGTGCCATTTTATCCAAAGCTTAAAAAAGCACATATATTAATACTGCTCTACGTAGGAAATAACACAACACAGAAGGAAACTATGACCTCGGGGGTCATATACTGTGAATCCACTCATATTCAATCATTTCGGAAAGTTATTTTTCCAGGTAAAATCTCAGTTATTTTTTTTTTTCATCTACAAGATATGTATATCGACACCTCTACTCATACTGTAGTACCGTTCTCAGATTACCATAAAAGTAACATTCCTAGCAGAGGAATCAGCCCACTGCCGACCAACGGGACTATTATTATTTTTCTCTATAGTCATATGTTTTAGGAGATCATTTCACTCCTAAGTTCAACTTTTATTCAGTATCTATTATTCTTTTTATGAAAAAATATTATTAAAGAAAATTTTCACATTTTTTTATACCTTAATCATTTTTTAATAACCAATCTGAACTCCTGTTTATTCATTATAGAATTTCTATCTGTCCAATCATTTTGTAAAAAATCCTAGGCTCAAATGCAGGGCGACAGACCATCAGAGTTCCCTTTCGGAACATGCTGTAAGCATTTGTAACGTTATCTATGGTCAGTGGCCTCTCAAATGTGCGGGCCTCTGGAACGCCAGACCCTCCCAAATAATACGTGTAGGGTGAAGTGAACCCCTGCTCTTGCAGAACCAGAGGGGACACGTACTATACTTTTCAGTTGGTATCTTTCAGTGCTGCTAACTAAGCATTGTCATGGGGAAGCAGATATGCTAGAGCGTTCTTCGTTTTTTGCTCTCCTCCTTGAAACAGTTAAATCTGGAAACGACTGGCGACAGAGCTGGAAGAAGATCCCTGTGAGGCGCTATGTCACAGCCTTCATTATCCAAGGGCAATCAATCCTTATTTAGCTGCATAATATTTCGTATGTTCAGGCTTCCACAAAAAGTGTATTTATTTACTGATCTGGATGAATTACCTTTGGAGACATGGACGTGAATACGATAAAGTTCCTGGATGTAACACTTTTTAAAACAGTGAATTAAATCATGAACGAGAGATGGAAAGCCATACATGATAAGACATCTGGAGACATGATGCTGCCAACGGACACTGAGGTATGCCTGTCCCTCTGTTGTGGGGACCCCAGAAACACGGTGTCAAAATCCTGTGCCCCGGCTGAGTGAAACCTACCATCTATTTCAGGCTAATCTAACTCAGAAAGTGTTACCTATTCTCAGAGTGTATCCACTATCCACACATTTTTAGGTAACTCCCAAGTTAGTTTTACACTCTTGAGTCCAACATAAGCCTGATGGCAAAGGCTGTGACACTGTTGTTCAGTGCTCCTTAGAAAACACAACTTCGATGTTTCTACGGGGCAGTATTTTGGAGTGAGCGATCTTACCACATTTGAGGGCTCTAGTTTCTTCCTTCTCGCAAGATCGGTTATGTTGATACCATTGTAATTAATACTTTCCATGCAGCCTTTGAAGTTCTTTCTACTGCTGGAACTTGGCTTCCCGGAGAAGGGTATGCCTCCGAAGGTTATCTTCGAGAAAATGAAAATACAAAAATTCATACTGTATTTGACTTAAAAAAATAAAACAATAAATTAGACAAAACTATTAATACAGCCAAGATCAATTATCCTTCCTCTCCCAGAATATACAGACATTTTTTCTTCCTCCAAAATGTGTTGCATATTAAATTATGTTATTATGGAAGTGCATAACAGTATCATTAATTCTCGCAATTAGATTATAACTTTAACAAGAAAATAATCTCTTCCATTGTAGCCACTCAAAAGGCATTTTATAAATTTTCTTGAAATGTTTGAAAAGGTTTTATGCAGGAAACTTCTTCTAGTAAGTAGTATTAAAAACACATGTTTATGTTTATTATTCAAAGATATACTAATGTTTCTAATCATGAGATAAGCAGCATAAATATAATAATATATCAATAAAACTCAGCCTAAAGTAAGAAATATTGTATTTACCCTATGTAAAGTTATCTTAATCTAAAAAACCATTAAAGTCAAATATTCATTAGACTTATTTTAAACACAGAAAATAGTTCAGAAAGTCTTGTTACTACATTGATTAAGAACATATTAGGACATGGGGCTATTATGTGAGCACTGGAGGTTTAGAGATACTATGTCTTTCGAATCCTAGAGAATAAGGTGGATGTCCCTTACAGTGATTCTCTGGCTACTCTCTATCACCTATAAAAAGAGAGTATTGGGCGCCTGGGTGGCTCAGTCGGTTGAGCGGCTGACTTCAGCTCAGGTCATGATCTCATGGTTCATGAGTTCAAGCCCCGCGTCAGGCTCTGTGCTGACAGCTCAGAGCCTGGAGTCTGCTTCAGATTCTGTGTCTCCCTCTCTCTCTGCCCTTCCCCTGTTTACACTCTGTCTCTATGTCTCTCAAAAATAAATAAACGTTAAAAAAAATTTAAAAAGAGAGTATGTCCTTTTCCATGTTATCTTTGGCCAAATTACAGCAGTATAATACCAACTTCCGATAATGTAAAATCATACTTAATATATGTGTTGCCATAAGGGCATTTACTGGTGAATTAGCAGTGAATAAATTTAAACACTAACCAGAGCGTAGTACCAAGATATATAATCCAGATGTTATTTCTCTTTGAACTATTAGTCAATGTTACCACTATGAACTTTTTCTATAAAGCTTTGAAAATGAAAGCAATAAACATTTTTGAATGTCAAGACTTTGTATTTGAAATATAAGACACAGATCTTTGTGTTCTAGGAGGCCATTAGCAAATCATGTTCTTTTATTTAGTGTGACGGCATTTTAGAGGCTTAGTGTTAGGGGAAAAAAGCGCAAATTAATGACGGTTTATGAAACAAAATAAAAAACAGAGGACTTCACTGAAAATGAAACTTGGTAATAGTGGTTACTTGACTATGTATCATTTACCATAGAGTTTATATATGAAAGAAGAGGGGGAGACTGAGAATAAATATATAGAAAAGGATTAGGAAATGACAAAAAGAAAATTATACTGTAAACTAAAACAGTAGAATTAGTAGGAAAATATTTCAAGTGGCACTAAATTGAACTTATTAGGTACTAAGTAAGTATATCAAATACCAAAGGTAAGAATTACTGATAATTATGTGGAGTGTTGTACTTTCTGTCTTTCCCAGTTGATAGAATAAAACCTTCTATGCTTAATGGCATGAGGCATGCATTTTTTAATACTTTTTTTAAGTTTGTTTATTTTTGAGAGAGTGAGCGAGTACAAATCGGGGAGGGGCCAAGAGAAAGGGAGAGAGATTCCCAAGCAGGCTCAGTGCTGACAGCAGAGCTCGATCTCACAAATCATAACGTGAGCTGAAATCAAGAGACATTTAACCGACTGAGCCGCCAGGGGCCCCATCAGCATCACACTATGAACGTTAATACTAAGTACTAGTTTAAACACACGCTCTCATTCTTTCTCTGGGTAGACAGTTTATTTATTTTGGAACTTTCATTTTCTTTTGGGATGATGATGAAGCATTGCTCTGGCTCCCCTGCCTTCAGGGACCCTCAGCATGTGTCCTACCTCATCGTCACAGGCGCCTAGTGAGGCAACGCAGGCTCAGTTCGCCAGGTTTCCTTACAACTAGGACATGTGGGTTCAAATCCCAGTTCCTAATACAACTAATCATATGATATTAGATTGTCGCTTCTGATTATGCATTCTCCCCAGTAAAATGAAGTGCTTGAACCACAGAATAGTTTGATGTTGTAATTATTTAAACAGAAAAAAAAAAAAACAAAAAACAAAAAAAAAACACATCACTGTAGTTGCTAGATAATCATATATTCATCGAACTCACGACTGGCTTATTAATGATATCACCCTTCACCAACAACCCTGACTCTAAGGAAATAACCACATTAACCCTCTTGTTTAGTTATCGGAGTTTACACAATGCGGCAGACTGCTTGATATCTCTAAGTGTCCTTTCTCACACCTCCTTGAGGAAAACGCAAATGCTCTTCAGCTGTACACACTGCTCTCCAGCTAATATCTGGCATTTACCAATCTCTGAAGCAAGGAATGGTCTTGTGAGATTAAAGTAGGAGGACTGTGTGTGACTCTGAGTTGTAATTAAAAGGGGAGGCGAGCACAACCTTCTCCACTCTTCCTTCCCACTGGAATGCAAGACGGAATGTGGAGAGCCATCTTGGAGAGATGTGATGGGTTGGAGACTGGGGTCTTGATGACCATGACACTGCCATGTGAGCCCAGGGCTGCCTGCCACATCGCCTCTTCTACTGAGGCATCTGTTACGTAACCGATACCTGAGGTGATTTCTACTCCTCCCTACGCTCCCTCAAGTGCTACGGCAAATATATTTTACATTCATTTTCCAAAAGGGAACTACGATTTGTCCACTGTCACACACCAGTACGGAGCAAAAAAGGACACAAACCCAGGCCTTTTCGTCCAGTTTGAGACAGGCAGTTGATTCTCTACAAAATCCTAGCTGGTTTCTCTCAAATCCTAGCCTTGCTATCCAACCAAGGGGCACACATTCCCCAACTCCCCAAGCAGAACTGTACTGCAAAGGCAATGGCATAACAGGCACAGGGGGTGTCTCCTGGAATTGAGCCCAAGAAAAAAGGGAAGCCAGGCCAAACATCAGTGTGTGGTCCTGCCCGTAGGCTGAGATGAAGGATGTGTATCTGTTTACCTTTGTACCCTTCTCAGGGCACCATGGGGCTAGCAGCTTGCCTGCAAATGGTGACCGACTCACTTCACTGTGTAACGAGGCTCCAGCAGGTGACGAAGGCAAACTCTTAAGACATCCTCCACAAAACAATGCCCACACTGAGTTACCCCAAAGGAGCAAACGTGTTTTCTACTGTTTCTTTCATGATGTACATCTCTGGGAATGGCCACAGGTGTTAGTTTACCCCTATGGGGTGCTGAATCCTGCTTACGCTGGCTCATGAAACGGACTGTGAAACAGAGCCACTGTTAAAAATTAAATTATCCAGATTTAAATTACATTACATTAAACAAAAAAATAACTACTCAGGACTCATCTCTCTATTTTCTTATTATGTATGTTCTTGAGGTGATTTATATTTAGTCTATATGAAGGGATTATTCTATCATGGCGTGGTATAATAAATATATTTCGTCTTTGTTCTCAGTTCCTGGCACATAGCTCCTAAAACTCTTGGAATTTCCGGAGTGATAGGAATGTCTTCAATTATTCATAACGAGCCCCCCTTGGGGTCTGAGTCTAGTTACTACATGGACGTGTCAAAGAAATATGTGCAAAAACACTGAGACCGACTCAGTTCAACGGACTCCTGATTCTTTATCAATAAATTTAAATTCTGCCTAGTGTCTCTCTCTCACAATGTCTCAGGCACTGTCATCCACAGCTGAAGTTCTCAAACACGGTGTGTGAACTGATGGGCTTCAAAGTGTCCATGAAACTGCTGACCCTCTATGCAGAGTCGTGTGTGTGCATGAATATTCATGGCCTTCATCACAAACCTATAGAGACTATGACCCCAAATTTTTAATTCTGTTTTTTGAAAACTGGAATTGTGTTTGCCCACTGCTAATGTTCCAGGATCGCTCATCTCTTGTATGGTACTTCAAAGTTTATTAATGGAGGATGAATAATTCATCTTTAAGTTCTCTCATAGTGAGAGATAAGCCACTGAAGCCAAGAAGTACACTAATTTAGAAAAAAGGAGAAACTACTGGGATTTTAATATTCTTTCCCTTGCAATAATCATTTTGCTTTAAGGAGATTCTTGGGGGATGGATACAATTATTTTCTGATAACCTTAAATTTATTTTAATGTTCATAAAGTCTCAGTATCAGGTTTATGTAGCATAAGCTATTTTAAATTCCTATATAGGAATATATGTAATATATTCATCTTGAAGACAATTTAGAAACTATTTAAATATTTACAGAAAATATAGGCGTAGCTGGGTGGCTCAGTCGGTTGAGCATCTGACTTTGGCTCAGGTCATGATCTCACAGTTTGTGGATTTGAGCCCCGTGTCAGGCTCTGTGCTGAGAGCTCTCCTGCTTCAGATTCCGTGTCTCCCTCTCTCTCTCTGCCCCTCCCCTGCTTGTGCTCTGTCTCTCTCTCTCTCAAAAATAAACATTAAGATTAAAAAAAAGAAGAAAATACAAAACACAGTTGTAAATCCTAACTTTTTCAATTATTTTATGGTGAGCCTATTCTTCATTTTTAAAAATTTTTATGTAGATACTGATTAACCACGCACACAGTGTCGTCTGTGTGCATATGTAGATACACAATTTCAAAACTGGGAACCAGGCATACTGAGCACAGAAAACTCAAAGGGTCACAGCTAACATATATACTTTTTTAAAAATTTTTTAAAGTTTTTTTAAAATTTATTTTGAGAGAGAGAGCACACATGGACGCATGGGCTGAGCAGGAGAGGGCTAGAGAGAGAGAGGGAGAGACAGAAATCCAAGCAGGCTCCTGCTGTCAGCACAGAGGTCGATGCGGGGCTCAATCTCATGAACTGTGAGATCATGACCTCAGCCAAAATCAAGAGTCAGAGGCCTCACTATCTCAGCCACCCTGGCGCCCCTACACTTTATATTTTTAAAGAAGACACAGCGATATGTGACACGTTCTGGGCATTACGTGAGACGCTAGCTTGAACTAGTTCACCATCCTGACACCCTGCTACACTGCTCTTGAAGATTTCCTGTCTTTGTGAACATGGGGTTTTGCTTGTTTCTCTGATTAAAAACAGTGTCACAGAAAAATAGAAGCGGGACAGAAGCTGAGAATGGCAGTCAAATCTGATTCCAAAATCTCAGAGGCTGGACAGCACAGGAACACTTGTCCCATCGGCAAGTAATCATTGTTCATTTAAGAATTACATTAAAATATACATTTTTTTCTTTTCTTTTATCCGCATTTGTTTTCAAATGGCTGCCAAGGTGTTAGGCTATAAGCATTTATTAAGTTGTTTGCTTCTAACTTTTACAGAACAGTCTAGGATTGCTGCGGAAAAGTTAATACACTGAGGGTTTCGTGAAGTAGGAAAGTTTGCAAACCTCTTGCTGAATAATATTTCATCCTACTTATTTTGCTGCTATTCTCTTTTTTTTTCATTTAGTGTTATTATGCCTTTTCTTTTGGAATATGTAACACTGTTGTGAATGTCGTATAGAACTCTTATCTCTATATATGATTAACATTTTTCATAGACATTTTAAGGTTGAATTGCTCTCCAGATAATTTAATTAAAAACCTGAAATGCATACCTATGTAATAGGAGAATATATAGTTTTCATGGGATCGATAGGATCAATTATTTTTTTTATCTTTGGTCATTTAGAGAGTAAAATGTGTCCTCTTATTTATGAACAAGCTCTTCAAATATTCTATATTTTACTTTATTTCTTATATGATAATTATATCTGAGAAAATAGAACCTGACGAAAGCACTATCTGTGGTCATGAATTCATAACTGACAATCTAAATCAGAACTCGGAATTTCTCAGTCAATATTTTGTAATAAATACCAGGCACCCTGTGTTTGTAATATACGTCCATCCATCCTCAAGAAGAATAGGTGATTTATAATGTAACTAACAATGGAAAAATGTAACAATTACAACTTATATTTGATTCTGGACCTACTAAATTGCTCTGGTGGCAGGATAGATGGTCCATTCCCTTCAAATTATTACTTTGGTAGCAAGATGTTTCAAACATTTTAAATGCAATTAAAAATTAAAAATTCAGAAATGAATAAAATGACAGCATTAATAGATGAGGCCCCTGGAGCTGAAAGACGGTTTTTCCTCGGAGACCGAAACTAACGCTGCGGGCAGGTGCATGGCCGCAGTCTCACCGCGGGGCCGAGGGACACCGAGACGGCCGCCGGTGACCTCCACCGCCGACACTCCTCCCGCTCACCTCGTAGTCCAGGTCCAGGTAGTCGAACTCTCCGTTGGTGCGGAAGTGCTGCACGCCCCTGTCCAGGGTGAGGTTGATGCTCCGGCCCTGGCGCTCGATGACCACGGAGTGCCAGTGGTGATCGTCCAGCAGACTTCCGCTCGTCACGGACGTGTGGCCATAGATGGGGCCAAGCTGGTTGCTTCCTGAGTCGTGGGATGGAAAGAGAGGAGGCAGTGACACCACAGTGACTCCGTGTCGCAACAGACCTTTTGTTTACAGCCCAGGCTGGCGTTTCACTCGAGTCCTGTCCGCTGACACCACCGTGGGGCCCCAGCATGTACAACTATACTTAAAAACAGTTTCGTACTCGAAATACATAAAAGTTATTAAAGATGGGAGACATGTCTTTAAAAATTAAAAAATAGATATCTGAGGTTTTTTGTTTACTGCGCCATGAATTCTGCTAAGTCTGACAGGTTCCTTACAGAGTCGGCGCCCCATGGCTCTGGAGGGACGTGCCTGAGTCCTCCTGCGGGCTCCGCCAGCGGCCCGCTCCGTCATCCTGGGCTAGCTGGCAACTTCCCTGCACGTATGTTGCCTCATATATAAGACGGAGAAAACAACAGCACCAGCTTTACAAGGTTGCTATGACGATTAAAGTAATTAGTACACACAAAGAACTTAACTTACTTCTTAGCAGAGAGTGAACGTTGGCTAAATGTCACCTGTTTACAGACTTATATTGTTGCTGTTATTTTTATTATTGGTCAAGAAAACACAGTGTGACACTTTCCAGTTCTTGTTGACTCCAAAAGCAATCATTTTAAGCACAGTGTAATATTTAATTGTGTGGAAAATAACTCAAGTTATATTTTAAAATAAAAACTTGCAAAAATATGTATGTGGCATTAATCTGGTTTTGAAAGAGTTCCATGGCAACAAGGCCATGAATGAGAGTGAAGGCTGCAAGAATCCAAAATGTTTCCTAAGGTCTTTTCTGGATCTCCTCACACGTTTTATACTACCTTCTATTTTGTCTGATCGAGTATTGCTTTTCGCGGCCCAAAACTAAATGCTACAAAAATATAACACGGTTTCAGAATAAATAGATAACAGAAATAAGAGAAACACACAACTGATGAGGGCACCCAATTATTTCCTTTTTTTTTTTTTCCACAGTTAGGATGCTAAGGATGCCTTCACCTGACATTTTTATTTTTTATTATTTAAAAAAATTTTTTTACTGTTTATTTACTTTCGAGAGACAGCGTGTGAGCAAGGGAAGGGCAGAGAGAGAGAGGCAGATGCAGAATCTGAAGCAGGCTGCAGGCTCTGAGCCATCAGCACAGAGCCCGATGCGGGGCTCGAACTCACAGACCGCAAGATCATGACCTGAGCTGAAGTCGGCCGCTTAACCGACTGAGCCACCCAACACCTGACATTTTCTAAGGTTTTCCTAGATCAGATTTTCTTTCCTTCTGGTGATGAAATCAAATGTGCTGTGATTCAGACCATGATTGTATACGGACATGTGGCAGCGGGGCAGAGGGGGAGAAAGAAAAGTAAGGACACACGATTTTATTACTTTAAATGGCTAGAAGACTGCACAGCTAAATATGCCTGATATTTAGGTAATGGCATTAGAGAGGCGCAGTGGACTAAGAGCAAGTGCATTTCCTTGGCTGTCATAAATTCCAGTCAGTCAATAAGACTCTGCAAGTAAACTGCTTTCCAGTGAAACGGTAATGGTCGTTCTGTGAGGTCACAGAATCAGGTCCTTGTTTTAGACAGGAACCTCATACCTATACAAAGCACAGTGGCTTTTAAAAGGCTTCTCTATGTGTTTCACTTAAAAAAAAAGGAGAAAGTTTTGGAAAAATAAAGATCCTTAGATATAATTCAATTGCTCTAAGTGTGTGTGTGTACATATATTTTTTAAAAGACTTACATTTTATTTTCTGTTATTAAACCCTTCCCCCCGCCCATTTCTTCTTTTCATCTTCTACTGAAACTTGTTTCAAAAATGATTTAGGGTGGGGTGCCTGGGTGGCTCAGCTGGTTAAGCACCTGATTCTTGGTTTCGGCTCAGGTCATGATCTCAAGGTTTGTGGGTTCAAGCCCGCACTGCTAACAGTGCACAGGCTGCTTGGGATTCTCTTTCTCTCTCTCTCTCTCTGCCCTCCCCTGCTCACACACCCTCTCTCTCTCAAAATAAATAACCTTTAAAAAAAGAAGCTGTCCTTTTCAGTATAATACTGATTTTCAAAGTACTAAAATTTAATATGTGGAACCCAAGCCGTATTCAGGACTGTTCGGACCGCCCAGATAGATACGCAAGTGAAGGAGGCAGGACCCGTTTTTGTGTTCTGATCTTTAGTTTTGTAGCTTTCTCCTGGGATCCATTTAACATGTGAACGTTAGCTATTAATATATTTTAGATGTAAATTTTGTAGAATTCTGTTATTATTTACAACAGAAAACTTTATTGAATTTGTAAGACGCCCTTCAAAAAGTTCTTGCATAAATCCTGAAATTTTTAGCCAAACAAGAGACTTAAAAACACTTAAAAACAACAACATAAAAGAGTAACTCATTCTAGTTCAACTCCTTCTCTAGCCAATATTTCATTTCTGTGATTTCTGATTCTCTGATTTCTAGTTGATTATGTTAGAGAAATTCCTTTCCACATTTCTCGTCTTTTCTTAAACCTATGTCAATAAAACTACTGCCCTTTCTATTCCTCGGAGAGAAAATCAACAGTAACCTCTATGGGGCCTCAGCCAATATTCACCTGCCTGTCTTCCTCTTCACGACATCTTAGGTGAATTCACAACAGAAGCCACGTCTTTTCTTTTCCTGCTCTCTGATACCACATGTTCTAATTTCCTCCTGCTCACAGTCCACTTCCCCTCAGTCTCCATGTAACACCTTCTCTCAATCTCATACATGCAACTCCCTGATAGAAATCTCAACCCTGATGTCTAACAGGCAACTAAAACGCACCGTGTCCATTTGAGACTCTTCTGTTGGAGGAAACTAATAATCCTCTCTTAGAAGAAACTCTATAGAGAAAACAGACTTGTCTCTACTTCTGAAAATGGCACTTATGTCCATTAAGTATCTAGGAATTCTCCACTGCTTATGCTCTTGTTTCTAATCACAAAGCAGGCTGAACATACCGCTAAAAGCACGTCACAGCCTAGACTACTTCCCTGCGTCTCCGCTGACGGGCACCTCTGCAAGCCGGGGCCACCTCGCGCTTGCGTTATGCAGAAGTCTGGCTTTGACTCTCATGCCAATGCAAGCATTTTCTTTTACAGAAGTCTTAGTAAAACTTTTAAAAATAAATCATGAGGCCATATGGTTTAAAGCCCACCGATAGCTTCTCTTTCTTAAATAACAGTATCTAAAACCTTTACCGTGCCATCTAGTATCTTAACAGGATTTGAACAATCCCCAACTTCCAGATTTTGTCTTCTCTCCCACTGACTCATTTCATCTACCCACACCAGCCTCCCTCCCGTTCCGTGAGTATGCCAGAGTTTCGTCTGCAGTGACTGCTACCCTGGACTTTTATTCTCAACATTCTCATGGCTAGTTTTAGTCCTAACTGAGATTGAATATCTTCTCAGGGAGCATGCTCCTCAACACATATTCCAATGTTGACCCTTCTTGCCTCTGTAGTATCCTTTATCATGTTAGCCTATTCACTGGACTTCGTACTACTTATCACTATTTGAAGTCATTGCTTTTGATTCAGTTGTTTTAAGATAATGATAGATAATATATTGTCTGACTCCTCCGCCAGGTCATACACTTGATGAATTCAAGGAGCTTCTCTATTTGCTCACCGCTGTATCTCAGAGATTAGTATAGTATCTTGCTTAGGACAAGAATGTAATAATTATTTTTAACTAATAAGTATATATGGATTAAAATGGATTAACCCACTATGGATTAAAAATTAATTGAAAAAAATGAATTGAAAACATTATCTGCTTATTTTTATAATTTACAAATTAAGATGAAGCAACATTCGCATTTTGCTAACGGGAACACTAACAAATGGGAAGAACGGGGCCTAAAGTCAGAACATACCTAGGTTCAAGCTGAAGACCAGCTTGGCTTTCTTCAGCTCCAGGGTGATGTAATCCCCTGCTGTCCTTCCCCATGCAACATCACCCCTTCACTCTCAGAGGTTTTAAACTTCAAGGCGATGACATCTTTCAGCGTTTTCATCTTCTTGTTTCTGAATCTATATGGCAGCACAACGTGGCCGTCAAAGTTGATAACATCAGCCCCTAAAAGAAGAAACAAGTAATGTTTTATTTCAGTTCTTGCATGCTGCTACCCAGTGCAAAATATACCCACTTCCAATGGATGTCTCTACAGAATAAATGAGAAAGAAGTGTTTTTTCTTGAAAAATCTGGACCCCTGGGTTCTTGTTCTATTTCTTCTTTTGGCTTACTGTGTGTTCTAAAATAAATTTTATGGAGGGTATTCATAAAAAATGATCAAAGAGACCTTAGTGTAAAATCTTACTTTGACTGTAATACTAACAACATAAATTCCGTTAATCATTTATATGCTTCAAATATTAACATGAGAGTCTAGAGTTTACTTGAAAAAAAGTAAAATTTTTTAATCCTTGACATATTATGAGATTTTAATATTATCTTTCTTAAATGGGGCTACTCACATTTTTCAAACATACACTTCACTCACAAATTTATTTTTTTGGCCTAAGAATAAGAGGTCCTGGAATGCAGAGTTTGATGGTATACTCATTTCTCTAATGGTTTCAACTCCATCTTCAGCAAACTTTATGGTAGTGCCCAGAGTTTGTAGCAAATTGTACTTTAAAGAGCTTCTTCTTATTTGCTCCTGGACCTCACATCTGCCTGAAATTTCCTGTTAGCCTCACGTCTTTGGAACAGAGAAAGAGGCTGCCCATGTTTTTTACTACAATGAACAAAGACATCCTTACCCACATATGTGTTAGAAGAAGAAATATCTAGTCTCACCTTTGACTAGAGTAACTCTAATTTGAGTTTAGAGAATTTTATTGAAGACATAAAATTATATAAACTTTGTGGAAGCACGAACAATGCTGTCACCATCCTTAGAAACAGGTGACGGGGGTGGGGGATGGTGGGTTAGTTTCATAATTGCTACTTACTCACCCCAGAAAGAAAAATGAGATGAATCTTACTTATTATGCACTGTTGGTTAGTAAGTTCCCAATCCATGGCGTGGCTCAAAGATGAACCATAATTATTCAGGTCAAATTTTCAATACAAAGAGAAATTTAGTTATCATGATTAGAAGACCTTTGTCATTAAAAATATTTTTAAAAATCCATTTATTTTAGCTTTTACTTTTAAATAACAGAAAACCTAGTCATGGGTCACCTGGGAGGCTCAGTCAGTTAAGAGTCCAACTTCAGCTCAGGTCATGATCTCACAGTTGGTGGGTTCGAGCCCCGCTTTGGGCTCTGTGCTGACAGCTCCTGAGCCTGGAGTCCGCTTTGGTTTCTATGTTTCTCTCTGTCACTGCCCCTCCCCTGCTCATGCTCTGTTTCTCTCTCAGAAATGAATAAATATGCATCAAAAACAAATTTAAAAAAATAAATAAACCTAGTCAAACTGGATAGTTCTAATTACTTTAGAATTACAAGCCTGAAAGAAGCCTGTCTCTCAGTTTGGGGAAAGGTCTTACTACAGAATTTCACAGTGACACTGGAGAAAAATGATAACAAGTTTAAAGCCTGCTGGAGAAATATTTTCTCATCTCAGGTCCTAGTTCTCGGGCACTTGTTTACTTCAATTGCCACAGGGAATCCTGTGGCTCCGGACTCCCAGGTAATCGGAGCATGCCACCCCAGGGCAACTTCAGTGGTGGTGCGTAATGTAGCTACTGTAGCTACATTCGCTTTGTGCATTACTCGCCATTACAAGTTTTGCTCTTATTTAATTCGAGAACGGTTGCATTCTAAAAGTCCAAAAAGAAAAATATAACATTGCCCTTTAAATTTTCATTCTTTTTTTTTTTTTTCTTAATGTTTTATTTTTGAGAGAGAGAGAGATACAGACTGACAGAGCATGAGCGGGGGAGGGCCACAGGCAGAGAGGGAGGGACAGAATCTGAAACAGGCTCCAGGCTCTGAGCTGTCAGCACAGAGCCCAATGCAGGGTTCATACTCGGGAACGGTAAGATCATGACCTGAGCCAAAGTCAGATGCTCAACTGACTGAGCCACCCATGCGCCCCAAATTTTCATTCTTATAGTCAATTCTTTACCGTCCATAAAAAGACCTTCTTAATCAACAAAGTTTTCTCCTCAAAGGCTGTAAATCACAGAGGTTTATTTTACTATGGGGGGAAAACTAACCATTAAATTTAGGCTTCTGCTAACACTGCAAAGCCAATTAGACTTTAGCTTAATCATCTATACTGTCACAGCTGAATTCCAATTGCAATATCTTTATCATCTGTGATGAGAGGTAAGAGAGGAAAAAAAAAAGCAGAATTTGATTATAAAATCCCAGGTTGAATTTATAATCCAGCAGTCAGTAGAAATTACTTTTTGTCTTGAAAAGTGCATAAACGAAAAGTCAGGAGGAGGGAGTAAATTCTGAACTCCAGAAAGTAATTTTGCAGTCAATTTCATGTCAGTGACAGCTGAATAACAGACACATCATTGCTTTATACACCTTCAATATATATTAATTGACATAAAATATTCCCCATTCATCTCTCAGGAAGTAAATGTTCTCTGAGCTTAGATAGAAGAAAGAATTCACCCCTCCCATATCTTCTTCTAAATCAAAATCTACGATCAGTTCCAGGTACAGAAGCACAAATGTTGGTGCCTCTCTTCCTCACTTTTAGACAATGAAAAAAGTGAGAGAAAGGATGGGCATGGCTTCTCTCTTCACACGGCCCTAGAACATTAAGAAAAACATAAAGGAACACTATTTATGTGGACCGAGCCTCATTTGACAAATGGTAAGTGGTCAGTGGTCATTCGAGAAACCGACAAAATGCTCTGAAAGCTGGCTCTCTCACATTGTGAAGTCACAGCTGCCCTTCTGGGACTAAGTTAAAGCCTGCAGATCAGTATGTAGACGTGAGTGCAGAGCCGTCTTTGAAATTACAGAATTCCTATAAATAATCTGTGATATAAAATTCTTTTTTTTTACTTTTTTTAATGTTTATTTATTTTTGAGAGAAAAAGCATGTGTCGGGGAGGGGCAGTGAGAGAGGGAGACAGAATTTGAAACAGGCTCCAGGCTCCGAGCCGCCAGCACAGAACCCAATGTGGGGCTTGAACTCATGAACAGTGAGATCAGACCTGAGCTGAAGTCAGACGCTCAACCGACTGAGCCACCCAGGTGCCCCTGTGATATAAAATTCTTATAGAAAAACATACTGTACACTTTAAAGAGAGTCTGGGATATTGTAAAAACTATCGGAATTTAATTCTATTTCCTACAAAAATATATTTAAATTTCATTTGACATCTAGTATTATGTTGTGCTTATTTTGGGACAAGCCACCCTCCCCCCATTATCCTGGTTGCTTACCACTCCCTAGAATTAAGTTTTCTATGCAGTGATTAAATACGTATGGATGAACTGTTTAAGCAATCTGAGCAACAACAATGGCTAGTCAAAGACTGAATGCAAAATCACAGTGCTTCCACAATTTTGTTTCTAACAATAACTCAGAGAGCTGGCAACGTGCCCAATTCATCAAAATGTCATAGTAGAGAAGGCTTTTTTCTTTCTTTTCAATTTTATTGTTAAGTCTTTACTTTCTGAATTTGGATAAGATATGTTGGAGGAAGGTTTACCATCTAAAGATTTTAATATTTAAAAATATATTTGCTATATTTTTAATACAAATATAATGTCTGCGTCCTAGTGAAAGGAGGCTAATACAGAAACAGAGATGTAGAAAGGAAACTCCAAACATAGGACATCACCAATATGATCAGTACGGGCCAAGGCTGGTGCACATCCCTCCACACGTCACACATGTACTTACCTACCCACCTATCTGCCTCTTTAATGTACAGAATTACCCAAACCTCATTACATGTAGATATATGCACAGATGTGTGTGTGTGTGTGTGTGTGTGTGTGTGTGTGTGAGTGTGTGTGTGTGTGGAGGGACGGAGAGACAGGGACAAGAATGTCATTTCCTTCGGTTATGGTTCAAAATGTTGATTGATAAGCAGCTTGAGTTTTGGATAAATAATATTTTTAAATATTAGTTGAAAAATTGTATGTTGTAGCTAATTCATGTTTTATTGACCTTCATGCACTAAGTCATTTATATAAAGTAAGAATATATATCACTTGAAATGGTAATCTAGTCTATTTATTTGAAAAAAATTAAAAATGTATTTGAATACAGCACCCCCCGAACTACTTCTGATGTCCTGTTTTCTTATAAATATTTCACTTTCTTGCAGAATAACTGAGAATACAAAAGGCTTAAAGAACAAAATTAAAAGTACATAATTCTATTTTACTGAAATAGCTACTCATAATTTACATATACAGAATATGTATGTATGTGTATGTGTGTGTGTACATATACACACACACACATGGAATACACTCTAGTGTTTGGCTTTTGTTACTAAACATTATTTTTTATCTTATTTCTTTTTCCAAAACAGATTTTTGCTAGCTAGAAATATACCATCACTTGGATGTCCAATTTCTTCAATGAGAATTTGTTTTTGCTGTTTTCTTTATAATAAACCTTTTATTGTGTAATATTTTTAGATAGAGAAAGTTGCAAAGATAGTACAGGGTTCCTATACACCCTCACTCAGCTTCTTCTGCTGTTAACATTGTACGTAACCTGCACGTGTGTCAAATCGGAGACACTAACTTAGGTAGAATACTATTCACTGAAATACGGACTCTGTTCAGATTTCACCAGCTTTCACAAATGTCTTGTCTTTTCCAGAATCTCACGCTGTATTCAGTCATCATGTTTCCTTAGTCTCCTCCAACTGGTGACATTTTCTCAGTCCTCCCTAACTCTGACACTTTAGAAGAGTATCACTCCCATATTTTTGTAGAATCTTCCTCAGCCAAGGTAGGTCTGAAATTTTAGGACGAGGCTGGTTGTTCGGGGAGAGCACCACAGACTTGTGGTGTCATCACTTACTATCAAGGAAGCGCCATTTCAACACAACTTCTCACTAGCGATGCTGGCTAAGGTATTATCTGCCATGTTACTATTTTTCCTTTGTTTTGTTTCTTTTTACTCTCTGTGTAAGTATGCACCGTGGTCCCGTGCATACTTAGGGTAATTAACTCCACCTCCTGGAGACAGAAGTATCTACATGTATTGCTTGGAATTCTTCTGTAAGGAAGATTTGTTCTATTCATTTATTCATTTATATCACTGTGGGATTGCACCTGTTTATGCTTTTAGTTTAATCGAATACTGCTATTATTCAAATTATTCCAGCTATGGCTATTGGAAGCTGTTTCAAGTTTCTCTTGTATCTCTTTGCTCTGTGCCACCTCCTCCTCTGCTCCCCCCACTTCTCTTTCTCTCTCTCTCACTCACTCAACTCAATCCCTCACTTTCTGGCACTATAAAATTCTCTAACTTCATCTTGGATTTTCCTTGCCCCAACTGTAGAATCAGACATTTTTCCAAGAAGCCCCATATTAGCATGGTACTGAGAAATTCTATAGCTTTTTTTTTTTTTTGGTTAGTTTGATTTTTGGAAAGCAAAAATAATTTTTCTACAAATACACATGATTGTAATCTATCTGTATTATATATTCTTTCACACAAAGAGATGACTGAAAGAAAAAGAACAAAAATTTATGCAAGATTTCTTAGTAACTTAGTTTACAAAGATTTGCTATGATTTTGAAGCTCTCTCCATTTCAGTCAAATCTTTTTGAATAAACAGTGACTTTTCAAAGTAGTAATAACTTAATATTTAAGTGATTACTGATTACTACTTAAATACACTTAAATGACTATTAATTTTTTTATGTCCTTATTTTATTTTGAGAGAGACACTGTGCGTGAGTAATAGGGGAGGGACAGAAAGAGAGGGAGATACAGAATCTGAAGCAGGCTCCAAGCTCTGAGCTGTCAGCACAGAGCCCAACGTGGGGCTTGAACTCAGAGACTGTGAGACCTGGGCTGAAGTTCGATGCTTAACCAACCAAGCCACCCAGGCACCCCTTAAGTGACTATTAAGTGGTAATCTAAAGGGTTTAATATTTTAAAATAACTTGTTTCATTATGCTAAAATATGTACTCACTGTAAAAGTTTTATATCACATATGAAAACAAAAAGGCCATTTAATTATATATAACCATACTACATAGTTATCAAAATACTCAATGTTTTTCTATATATATTATTCCAGTATTTTTTCCAGTATTTTTTCCAGTATATTTTTATTCAATCAAATTTTCAATAGCTACATAGTATTCCACTGCACGTGAGCTGTAGTTTTAAAAATAATTTCCCATTTTGAAAAAAAATAATTTCCTATTTTGTACATCATATTTTGTAAGCTCTGTGCTCCACATGGGGCTTGAACTCATGACTTTCAGATCAAGTGTCACATGCTCTACACACTGAGCCAATCAGGCACCTCTTTTTAACATTGCATTTATATAAGTACATCCCCAGGCTACTTTCAATAGTTTGAAATACATCTCTGGAAGTAAAGCTCAAAATAACTACAAGGTAAAATTTCCTTAGTTTTGAAAATGTTTCATAAATGCAAATCTATATATTCTTTAAGTCAGAGGTCAATGTTATGCGTATTTTTTTTAATGTTTACTTATTTTGAGAGAGAAAGAGCACACGTGTGAGGGAGAGGCAGAGACAGAAAGGGAGAAAGAGAATCTTGAGCAGGGTCCACACTAACGGCGCAGTGCCCGATGTGGGGCTCAATCTCACAAACCGTGAAATCATCACCTGAGTGCAAAATCGAGAATTGGATGCGTAACCAACTGAGCCAACAAGATGCCCCATCATATTTTGAACATGTTGACTGCTCTTTACAAAACAGCGTGCTTGCGACCATCTTTACTCTCCATTTACTCAACTCACTTCTATTCTTTATAGTATTTATCTCTCCCTGACATGTTTATCTGCTTATACATTTACAGCATGATATACGTTCTCCTCTTCCGAAAATCTATGCATCAGAGACTTTGTTTTCCTTCGTCCTGAAGCCCAGGACTTAGTGCCTTATAAACAGTTGGTACTCAGTAAGTATTGTTAAATAGTTACATGCTGTCATTCATATTTCAATAATTTGGATTAAAGTATTATATACACTATTATTTTACTTTTTCATTAAAAATTAGAATCAATAGGGGCGCCTGGGTGGCTCAGTCAGTTAAGCGGCCGACTTCAGCTCAGGTCATGATCTCACGGTCTGTGATTTCGAGCCCCGCGTCGGGCTCTGTGCTGAAGGCTCAGAGCCTGGAGCCTGCTTCAGATTCTGTGTCTCCCTCTTTCTCTGCCCTTCCCCTGCTCACTCTCTGTCTCTCAAAAATAAATAAACGTTAAAAAAAAATTAGAATAGATTGGAAGAAATTTCAAGAATCGTCTGATTCCCCTTGGTGCTACAAATACTTACATATCCGAGATTTAAACTATCAGAGGGAAAGAATGGTAATATTAGGCTACATTTTTTGTGCAGTGGAGGGGTAAAATTCATTCCGTTATTATTAATTAACTTGGTATTAGTCAACCAACAAACATTACCTTTGGAGGAACATAATCTATCTCATCTTATCTGTACACTATTTTGATCTGCTTAATTTCTTTCTTCTAAACCACTAACTTTTCTTTCAATATACCTGTGGTTTAAACCTGAAGAGTTAAAATAGATTCCAAAATGTCAATAACAGGTAATTTAGAATAATAGCAGCAAAATAAGCCTTTTCTAAATCCTTCAAAAATTATCTAGATATAGACCCTGAAAAGTCACTTCTATTTTGGGAAGAAATAAAACAAAAACCCTCAAGGCTCTTACGTGAAGGTCAGCATCTCACAGTTTGTGCAGTATTTCTCCTTAAATTGTGCTGCTTTGCCCGTAAGTACTTGATAACCCACAGCACAACAACAACGTCAGAGGACTCTGATTTCATTTTTCCAAAAACTGGACTCTAGTATCTAACTGCCTGGAAGATCCACATGGACTTTCCACAGGCAAATCTAACTCTATGCATCCAACCATAACTCCTTCTCTGGGCCTGCTGCCTCTGCCCTTGTATCCATCATTCAGTCACTCAAGACAGAGACCTGAGGCTTTCTTTAGTGTCTCCCTGTCTCATGCACTCACATTTACCCTGTTTCAAGACCTGTGAAATTTAATATGTCTACATTTTATTTTATTAATATTTTATTTATTATCAGGTCAGCTAAAATATAGTGTAGTCTTGGCTTCAGGCATTAGATTCCCATGATTCATCACTTGGATACAACACCCAGTGCTCATCCCAAAAAGTGCCCTTCTCAATGCCTATCACCCATTTTCCCCACCCCCATTGACCCTCAGTTTGTTCTCCATATTAAAGAGTCTTTCATGATTAGTCTCCCTCTCTTTTTGTAACTTATTTTTCCTTCCCTTACCCTATGGTCACCTGCTAAGTTTCTCAAATTCCACATATGAGTAAAAGCATATGATATCTGTTGAGTTTTGTATGTCCTTCACAGATTTTTATGCTAACCCTTTATCTGATATGTCATTTGGAAAGATCTTCTCCCATTCCATTGGTTGCCTTGTAGTTTTGTTGATTATTTACTGTGCTGTGCAGAAGCTTTTTTATCTTGATGAGATCCCAATCATTCATTTTTGCTTTTATTTTCCTTGCCTCCAGAGACATGTCGAGTAAGAAGTTGCTGCAGCTGAGGTCAAAGAGGTTGCAGCCTGTTTTCTCCTGTAGGATGTTGAAGGTTTCCTGTCTCACATTTACATCTTTCATCCATTTTGAATTTATTTTTGTTTTTGGTGTAAGAAAGTGGTCCAGTTTCATTCTTCTACATGTTGCTGTCCAGTTCTCCCAGCACCATATGCTAAACAGACTATCTTTTTCCATTGGATACTCTTTCCTGCTTTGTCAAAGATTAGTTGGCTATGTATTTATGGATCTATTCCTGGGTTCTCTTTTCTATTCCATTTGTCTATGTGTCTGTTTTTGTGCCAATACCATACTGTCTTGATTACAGCTTTGTAGTAGAGGTTAAAGTCTGGGATTGTGATGCCTCAGGCTTTGGTTTAGTTTTTCAACATTACTTTGACTATTTGGAGTCTTTTGTGGTTCCATACAATTTTTGGATTGTTTGTTCTAGTTCTGTGAAGAATGCTGGTGCTATTTTGATTGAGATTGCACTGAATACGTAGATTGCTTTGGGTAGTATTAGCATTTTAACAATATTTGTTCTTCCAATCCATGAGTATGGAATGTTTTTCCATTTCTTTGTGTCTTCAATTTCTTTCATAAGCTTTTCTGTGTTTTCAGGGTACAGATCTTTTACCTCTTTGGTTAGGTTTATTCCCATGTATTTTATAGTTCTTGGCGCAATTGTAAATGGGACTGATTCCTTGATATCTCTTTCTGTTGCTTCGTTGCTGGTATATAGAAATCCAACTGATTTCTGTATATTGATTTTATATCATGTGACTTTGCTGAATTCATGTATAAGCTCTAGCAGGTTTTTGGTTGAGTCTTTCCAGTTTTCCATGAAGCGTATCATGTCATTTGTGAAGAGTGAAAGTTTTACTTCTTTGCCAGTTTTGATGCCTTTTATTTCATTTTGTTGTCTGACTGCTGAGGCTAGGACCTCCAATGCTATGTTAAACAACAGTGGTAAGAGTGGACATCCCTGTCTTGTTCCTGATCTCAGGGGGGAAGCTCTCAGTTTTTCCCCATTGATGATGATCTTAGCTGTGGGCATTTCATAGATGGCTTTTATGATGTTAAGGTATGTTCCTTCTATCCTGAATTTCTTGAGCGTTTTTGTTAAGAAAGTATGCTGTATTTTGTCAAATGTGTTTCCTGCATCTATTGACAGGATCATATGGTTCCTAGCCTTGCTTTTATTAATGTGATATATCATGTTGATTGATTTGCGAATATTGAACCAGCCCTGCAGCCCAGTAATGAATCCCCACTTGATTGTGGTGAATAAATCTTTTAATATACTGTTGAGTTTAGGGTGCTTGGGTGGCTCAGTAGGTTAACCATCCGACTTCCGCCCAGGTTATGACCTTGAGGTCGGTGGGTACGAGCCCCATGTCAGACTCTCCGCTGACAACTCAGAGTCTTCGGAATCTGTGTCTTCCTCTTTTTCTAGCCTTCTCCTGCTCATGCTCTGTCTCTCAAAAATAAATTCACATAAAAATAAATATACTGTTGGAATCAATTTACTAGTATCTTGTTGAGAGAATTTTTACATCTATGTTCATCAAGGATATTGGCCTGTAAAATCTCCTTTTTAGTGGAGTCTTTCTTTGTCTGGGTTTAGAATCAAGGCAATGCTGGCTTCATTGAATGAGTCTGGAAGCTTTCCTTCTGTTTCTATATTTTGGAACAGAATAGGTATTAACTCTGCTTTAAATGTCTGGTAGAATTCCCCTGGGAAGCCACCTGGCACAGAACTCTTATTTGTTGGGAGATTTTTGATAAACTATTCAATTTCTTCACTGGTTATGGATCTGTTCAAATTTTCTATTTCTTCCGTTTGAGTTTTGGTAGAGTGTGTCTAGGAACTTATCCATTTCTCCCAGATTGTCCAGTTTGTTGGCATGTAATTTCTCATAGTATTCTCTAATAACTGTTTGTATTTCTGTGTTGTTAGCTGTAATCTCCTCTTTCATTCGTGATTTTTATCTAGTTTGGGTCCTCTCTCTCTTCTTTTTGAGAAGTCTGGCAAGGGGTTTATCAATTTTGTTTATTCTTTCAGAAAACGAGTTGTTTAGATTAACTGATCTGTTCTACTTTTTTTTTAATTCTATTTTATTTCTGCTCTAATCTTTATTTTTCACTTTTTCTGCTTGCTTTGGACTTTCTTTGAAGCTCCCTTTCTAGCTCCTTTAGGTGTGAGGTTAGGTTCTCTATTTGGGACCTTTCTTGCTTCTTGAGGTAGGTCTGAATTGCAATGTATTTTCCTTTTAGCATTGCCTTTGCTGCATCCCAAAGGGTTTGGACTGTCGTGTTTTCATTTCATTTGCCTCCATATATTTTCTAAATTTCTTCTCTAATTTCATGGTTGACCCATTCATAATTTAGTGTAATGTTCTTTAAGCTCCATGTATTTGGGAGCTTTCCAAATTTTTTCTTCTGGTTGATTTCAAGTTTCATAGCATCATGATCTGAAAATATTCCTGGTATGCTCTCAATCCTTTTATATCCTTTTGTTAAGGGCTGTTTTATGAGCCAGTATATGATCTATTTTGGAGAATGTTCCACATGCACTTGAGAACAATGTGTATTCTGGTGCTTTTGGATAACAAGTTCTGAATATATCTGTTAAGTCCATGTGGTCCAATGTGTCTGTCATTCAGAGCCACTGTTTCCTTTTTGATTTTCTGCCTAGATGATCTGCCCATTGTTGTAAGTGGAGTATTAAAGTACCCCACAATCATGATATTGTTATCTATGCATTTATTTATGTTTGTAATTAAATGATTTATATATTTGGGTACTTCCACGTTGGAGGCATAAACATTTATGATTGTTAGCTCTTCTTAATGGGTAGACCCCTTAATTATGATAAAACACCCTTCATCTGTTTACAGTGTTTGTTTTAAAATCTAGTTTGTCTAAGTATGGCTACTCCAGCTTTCTTTTGATGTCCAGTAGCATGACAGATGGTTCGCCATCCCTCATCTTTTCAATCTGCAGGTGTCCTCCAGTCTACGATGTGTCTCTTATAGGCAGCATATAGATGGATCTTGGGTTTTTTTTTTATCCATTCTATTCCGATACCCTATGTCTTTTGATTGGGGCATTTTAGTCCATTTACATTCACAGTGATTATTGAAAGATACGGATTTAGTGTCACTGTGTTATCTGTAGGTTTCATGCGTATGGTAACGTCTCTGGTCCTTTGTAGTCTTTGCGGCATTCCACTTACAGAGTCCCCCTTAGGATCTCCTACAGGGCTGGTTTAGTGGTCATGAACTCCTTTAATTTTTGTTTGTCTGGGGAAACCTTTATATTTCCTATTCTGAATGAGAGCCTTGCTGGATAAAGGATTCTTGGCTGCATATTTTTTTCTTATTCAGCACATTGAATATTTCCTTCAGTTCCCTCTGGCCTGCCAAGTTTCAGTGGACATATCTGCTACTGCCCGTATGTGTCTACCCTTGTAGGTTAAAGCCTGTTGGTCCCTAGTTGCTTTCAGAATTCTCTCTTTATCTTTGTATTTTCCCAGTTTCCCTACAATATGTTGTGCTGTTGACCTATTTTTGTTGATTTTGAAGGGAGTTCTCTGGGCCTCTTAGACTTGGATGCCTGTTTCCTTCTCCAGATTAGGAAAGTTCTTAGCTATAATTTGTTCAAATAAACCTTCTCTTCTGCCTCTTTCCCTATCTCTTCTTCTTCTTCTGGAATTCCTATGATACAGGTATTACTTTTGTTTTACTGAATCACATAGGTCTTTAATTCTCCCTGTGTAGTCTAGGAACTTCCTTTCCCTCTTTTTTTCAGCTTTATCATTTTCCATAATTTTATCTTCTATTTCACCTATTCTCTCCAATGCTTCTTCCATCCTTGTTGTCGCTGCATCTAGTTTATTTTGCATCTCACTTATAGCATTTCTTAATTCATCGTGACTATTTCTTAAGTCTTCAATCTCTGCAGCAATAGACTCTCTGCTGTCTTTTATGCTTTTTTCAAGCCTGGCTATTACTCTTATGACTGCTATTCTAAATTCTTGTTCAGATATATTGTTTATATCTGTCTTGAGCAATTCTTTGGCTGTCATTTCTTCCTGGAATTTCTTTTGTTTCATCATTTTGACTATCTTTTAGTGTGTTAATAGCTTGTTATATGTCCTGCACCTGCAAAAACTACTATATTAAAAAGGGATCATACACTGTCCAGGGCCTGGTAGCTCAGCAAGTGTCTTTGCAGTGTGTTACATGCACTCTGTTGTTGTGCATTTGGCTGCTCTATCCCACTGGTCAGTCAGCTCCTCCTTACTTATAGTGGTAGACTGTTTAGACCTTCCACCAGGTGTGCTTTTATTTGTTCATTGAAGTAACCCTGGAAAAAAGGACAGAAGAGGGGACCTGATCCCATACAAAGAAACTACTGAAGGGCCAAAAAAAAAAAAAGAAAAAAATCAAAGAATCAAAGAAACTGTAAGGCTTAATCCAGAGAGAGAGAATGGAAAATAAAGAAGACAGAGATAAAGAAAAGGTGTAAAAAGAATAGAGTAAAAATGCCTGATTAAAGAAAGCAGAGAAAGATATAACAAAAAAGAAATATATATATATATTTTTGAATGATAAGATTTGACCAAAAATCAAGTGAGAAACCATGAGCCTGATTCCAAAGGAAAAAAAAAAAAAAAAAAAAAAACAAAGCAAAACAAAATAAACCAATAAACAAACAAACAAACAAAAAATAAGAGGGTAGAAAGAACAAGATAAGAGAGGAAAGAGAAAAAAAAAAAAAGATTAACATTCAAAACTGCAGGAGTTGTCTGCTGGTGCTGGGACTCATGGCTGTGCTGGTCTGGAGAGGAGGCCATTTGGTTCAGTCAGTGTCAGTCCCGCTCCCATAGAGAAGCAGTTAGGAGGCCCGGACTGGGCGGGGTTTGATGTAAGCAGGTCCCACCTCCCCTGGGAGCCACTGTCCTGTTCCCTGAAGCCCCATCCTGTGGATGATGGGAAGGAAAACGGTGATTCCCCAATCTCTCCTCCCCAGACCAGATGTCCCAAACCAGTGTTGAGGTGGCCCTCACGGAGTAGTGAGGACAGGTTGGCTTGTCCTCCTCCAGGCTCCTGCGTCTCCTAGGTGCTTAGCTGGGATTCGAAACTCCACGTCTTAAAGGATCGTGCACCACAAGGACTCGGTTCTGCAATAGCACCACTCTGCCCATTCGACAAAGGGGCTCTTGCTGGTGCATGCAGGGTCTTTTGCCCTTGAGCGGCAACAAACCCTCTTCCCACAGCACTTGAGAGACGACTCTCCTCTCCCAGTGTGCCCCTGAGATCGTTACTGTGCCCCAGCTCCCACCCCTCCAGGCACGGAGCAGTAGCTTAGGTGCAGAGAAAGTCATGCACTTTTGAAAACTCTCATCTTCAGCTCTGTATGTCTCACTCCCAAGTTCGTGGTCCGGAGAGGTTTTTCTGTTGTCCTAACACAATGCCCCAGTCCACAGCTTCTCTTTCTCTCCCTTTTATCTCTCCACAGAAGGGGATCCCTCCCCTCTGTGCCTACACTGCCCACTGTTTCGTCTCTCCCAATTTGCACATGCAGCTCCGTCCCATCAAGCCCTCTCTCCCTCCACCTGTGGAGAGTCTTCTGTCACTACGCAGATTACTGTGTGTACGTTTTTCAAACAGCTCACTTTTTATATGTACGACCACTAAGCTACCATCATCTCACAGAGTATCTGCTGCATTAACCTTGTAAGTGGACTATTCCCATTCTCCACACAGAAGCTAAGAGGATCTTTTTGAAATCTATGTTTTTGCCACAACACTCATCAGCGTGGCCTGCAAGACCTTTCGTGATAGAGCTTCTCCCTTCTTCCACAGCTCACACTTTAATGCCATTTTTCTCTTCATGTGCTGACTGTGGTACACTAGTTGGATCCCTTGCTCACCACCTAGTACATTCCCTCACGCTGTGCTCTCTTCTTTCGACGAACAGCTGTGTGTGTGTGTGTGTGTATATATAATTTTTATTTTTATCTAGTTTAAGTGCAGGCCTCCTCCAAGCTTCAGATGATCTTCACCTACTAGAAGAGCTCTCCTTGTATGAAAACCCCCGACGGCTGTCCCACGGCGCCCTTCAACACTTTTATCATATCGCTTCTCATCTTGTGTTAAAATGATCTCTTGAACGGTCTGATTTCCTCTGTGGATTTTAAGCTTTCCTAAGGTACAGATTCTGGACTGTTCCACTTTGTATTTCTGGCACAATAAATACTTAAACGGATCTAAATGTAACTGGTGTTTGAGACAAGGCAAAAGGAGAACTCCGCTGCTTTTATTTTCCCTCGAAACCATACCTGGTACAATGCAGTTTACTCTCTAAGAGTACTACAGACTTATGCCTGATTCAGTGGCATGTATTTATATAAATTTACAACTTGATGTGAAAAATAGTTTAAAACATGAGATGTTTTTATCATACTCACATGGAGTTGTTTCTTCATAAGTCAAAGGCTAAAATATTTAGCTCCAGTATGAATTTATACACACACACACACACACACACACACACACAGACGCACAGTTTTTCCCTTTAACTGAAAAAGTTTAAAAGACACTTGCCTTTTAACAAATTTAACACTAACTTGAGATATATATAAATACAGATATTCTAAAATATTCTATAAAGAATATGGTGCTCTCTATATTTTTATTATTGGATTATTCAGTGAGAACTATAATGTGTTATGAATTATGATTTGCTAATCACATGGTTGACCCACTTGAATAAGACACAGGGAAATATGAGTAATTTTTTGAAATTATATTATCAACAACGAAAAGCCAAAATAAACAAACAAACAAACAAACAACAAAAAAAAACCCTGATGTTCTCTTTGCTTTCTTCAAAATGCTTGTTCTCATACTCACACCACTCACACTCATACCACACAGGACATCAGAAAGTCAGACTGATATACTTCAAATATATAGCTCTAATACATAGCTAATGTAGCTATGTCTAATATGTAGCTCTAATACATCTGATAATGCAGAGATAATAAGCAATTTCTGAAAATTAGCATAAAATCTATTTGTAGGAAATCCATGTGGAAGCTATTTTTATTTATTTTTGTAAATCGAAAGTCAAACAAATTAGACTTGCCTTCTCTGTGATTATTTTGCTGTTTACTGAAAATAGCTCCACATTTCTTGACCATACACAATCTATTTTTTTGCTTAGGAGAAGACTATCTAGAATTATGAATCCTGAATAAATATTCCACAGATGAAGAAAGGAACTAACATCAATAAAACCCCCCAGAATGTAATTTGAGGTAAATTATTCCTAACATTTATTTCAGATATTTTTTTATCAGTATTCAGTTAAACTGACTTCATTCCTGGTTCCATTTAAAACAGCGTTTTCAGGGGCGTCTGGGTGGCTCAGTAGGTTGAGCGTCCCACTTCAGCTCAGGTCATGATCTCGCGGTCTGTGAGTTCGAGCCCCGCGTCGGGCTCTGTGCTAATAGCTTGGAGCCTGGAGCCTGCTTCAGATTCTGTGTCTCCCTCTCTCTCTGCCCCTCCCCCACTCATGCTCTGTCTCTCTGTGTCAAAAATAAATAAAAACATTAAAAATTTAAAAAAAAAAACAGAAAAAAAAAAGAAATAAAACAGCGTTTCAGTGTTGGGATCAAATTTCAGTAATACATAGGCTAACAGGTAGCAATTGGATCACTGGAGTTAGGGACTTGTTTTGAGGCACTGCTTTCATGGTAATTTACATAATACTGAGGAAAAGGTAAATTGTAACCATAGTAGTAAGGGGGGGAATGGTGGACACAGAGTGGGGTGAGGGTTTCCACAACTGGCCATTTCTTAAAGCCTCCCTGGCTTACTTCCACTCTCCCCTCTGTATTGCCTGTGTCTTTCATCTTCTATATCCTGGCTTTCACAGCTGGGGCTTTCCCCCATCCCTGGGTCAGCTAACTGCTGCAAGTGCACTCTCCAAATACAAACCAACCAATCTGGAGCCTAGGGCCCAGCCGGGCCATCTCCTCCACCAGACTTTCACACACTCTGTCCTCATCACCTCAGGGTCAGGTATCAGGCAACCTGGGACAGGCCCTGTGCCCCAGAGCTGCCTCAGCTATTCCTTCCTGCCGAAACCATAATTAAGGCTCTTGCCTATTTTCTCTCTTCTCCCTCTGCCTGACTGACACCCGGCTTCCTCTTGTGCTCCCCGCACCCTGCTTCCTGTCCCTCACGGCATTCCTCTGGAGAACTGCAATAAACTCCTTAATGGCAGTTGTTTCCTGACCTGTTGGCCTGACTATACTTTAAATTTTAGATAAATCATTTTTTTAAAACATACCTGTTGGCCTTGCTGTAATTCACATATGCCCATATATATCTAAAATACCCTCTGTAGACAATTCCCTTACTATATCTTAGAAAAAAGGAGTGAAAAATCAAGCTTTTGGCCAAACAAGAAAAAGAAAAATTCTTAGAAATGTTGACTACATATGCAAAAAGCTCCTTCATGGTACATTTTAGGCACCGTTATCGAATGTCTGATATCCACTAGCATCCTCTGAAATAACTCCTACACCCATAGCACTGTGCCAAGAAGGTGGGGCCGCTGAGGTAAAGGGGCAAGTTTTAAGAAAGAACTAAAAGAGCAACTCTCCTGAGGTAAAAGAGCCATAAGACGGAATAAGGAATCCAGAACAATGGAGAAACAGCATATTTGATTGAGTGTTTAAAAGAGCTCAGTAGTTCTGTGTAACTTTAACATATAAGGGTCATATATCACTGGTACATGAAGGACCGAACGTGCCACGTAGAAGACAGGACTGTATGTGAGTAATGACGGCATCCTTAGGGGAAGGTGCATGTTCAGATTTGCCTCTTGAAAAAATATCTCCTGTGCTGATATCAGAGAGTGGCAAGGGTGGAAGACAGTGCAGAGGAAGAGATAGCAAAGACCTTGTCTCAATGAAGCTGATGGTCTAATGGTGTCGACAAAGGTTATACCAAGCCAGAATTCAGACGGTAACTGTCATTAAAGAATGCAAAGCTTTTTGATGATGCATTGTTGCTACCCAGAACTTTGAAGTAGTTAAGGCTTCTATAATGATGGAAGAGTTTCAGACAAATACTTATAGGCAGAATTTCCTCCAATGGTATGACAAATCCACACCACAAAAGCAACAGGACTTTTAATAGAATTGAAACTAGCGTTAAAACAAAAACATCTCAAAAATTCCTCTTTGAAATATAAATATTTAAGTTCAATTATTTGCACAACCCTAATTTTGAGAAAGAATCTCAGAGGTGTATCAGGTCTTCAGCATCTCATATTGAGTGCTCTATCTCATTTAAACCCATACCTTAAGAAAATAATATTATTTTCAAATGTAAAATCAATGTTTTTCCAAACAGCATACACTTCCCCTACAGCTTTTACACATTTTCCTGGACAACTAGCAATATGTACTAAGTGACTAATAAAGATGGTCATTTTTATTTATTTACTTTCTATACTTTCCTGAAAGGCAAAAGAGTCAGTATGAATGATCTGCACTCACTTGCAAGAGACAGGATATGTGCTTAGCCTGTTTCAAGTTTATGCACAGGATGTAGTATATTACACCTTTGCTTTATCTTTGGTTTGATTTCACAGACCTCTGGGTGAATCTTCTACCTCAACCATAAAACAGGATTAATAAAGCTCAGAATGTACACATGTTGTGATATAACGAGCTCTCTCCTCTCCACTAGAGCAGCTGGGACCTGTCTAGTAAGACACCAAACGGTACTCTGCGGCCCAGTCGTCCGCACACCTCAGCGACTGGGGCATTGGAGGGGATCTGATTCACTAGGAATTCGGGTGCTGTCCATTACTTCCTGACACCTGCATGCCCACATTGGCCCTGGTGAGCACCGAATTAATTAATCTCCATAAATGAGCAATGCTCATTTTAGCCCTGACAGTGCTAAAATAACTGGAAACTTCCAAAATTAGAAGTCATAACTTCAATGCTCAGACGGGACGAGCAGTTCACACAAATCGGTGATGTTGGCTTGTTGTAAAAACCACTGATCGTTCACTTGTTCACTTCTGATAGGAGTACATGCACGGGCAATAGAGACAATATGCTCCTTTATTAACAAAATCAATAGGGAAAAGATGCTAATTTAATGGCTTAAAAGTTTGGTCTTGCTATTGAGAAACAACAGGGAGAGTTTGGGATGTCTCACACGAGAGGCAGTCTCTATCCAACCGTAGCAAACTGGAACTACGCAACGATTCTGTTATTCAAGCGTTCAGCATTCTAGAAAGGTCAGAAATTCAACATTGTAATGAAATCCACCTATTTTTAAATGTTGAACAGCCGATTTGGGCGGCCAGCTAGTGCCTCACAGATATTTTTTATTTGGCCACACATCTCTTTAAACTTGAATACTGTCAAACCATAAGGCTAAATGAATCATAATAACTCTGGAAATTTAATTTTCCATGATATAACTTATCTGTGAATTACTGCAGTATGTATCCACAAGGACTTTTATTTCTTAAAAGGCAAATTCTTTAGAAAACTAGTTGGCTGGTGGATGGTTAAAAAAAGTGGATGGTTAAAAAAACAAATTTTAATGGCATATGATACAAAAATCTACCATAATAACACTCCATGCTACCATAACAACACTAAACGTTAAAGGGAAGGGAAGGAGAAAGGGAGGAAGGGAGAAAGAAGGGAGGGAAAAAGAAAAAAAAAAAAAACAACACCATAAATTGGAACTTCATTTGTTGAGATTTTAGATAGAAAACTTCCAATTTTTTAAAGTATTACCAATTAATAGGTACAACTGACCTTTCATTACTGGAAGGCTCTGTATGTGCAAATTTGCCTACTCACCAAACTTTAGTTGCATCCCTAACTCATGGACATGTGAAGAGGGGCCAAAAGTTCGAGTCCCCTGATACTCATATTACCAGCTAAGGTCAAATAAGGCAATGCTTCTTGTTTCAGCTTTCACTTTATGGAAAAAAAAAGAAAAAAAAAGTGTTCCTTTCACTATTTAGTGCTCTATTTATTTATTTATTTATTTTTTGCATTTTGGTTTTTGGGAGATGATTCTATTTTTTGAACTGTCTCTCTCCCAAGAATAGCGCTGAAGTGCCGTACAATTCTCCCAAGTTGGGAGAAAACCATGAGGTGCCTTACGGAGAAAATGCATGCGTTCGATGAACTTGGTTCTGGCAAGACGTAGAGTGCTGCTGACTGTGCGTTCAATGTTAATGAATCCACAAGACATACCAGATAGATAAGATGACCTTAAGTAAAAACACAAACAAAGCAAAGTTACGTATTGATTGGCTGACAAAAATGTAGTGACCAGAGGCTTCTAAGACGTGAACCCAGCATTTCTCCTGGGAGTGGTGCTTCCATATTTGCCAATTCAGTCCTCGTGGCAACTAAATTTCTAGGACATAACTACTGTCAATAATGAGTACTGACTGTATTTACACTGCATTCACTCCTTTAAATAGAAGAATAAAGAATCATGTTAAAACACCACATACATGAAAGTAAAAATACAATAAGGAATATTTAAACTGTCCTTGAGGAAAATGATCAGCAGACAGCAAATCTCTTCACACTTCACACATCAGTGCACTCCTTTCCCCCCCCTCCACTGTGTGAACCTGTATTTAGTACATGCGACTTACAGATAGAACTTACAAAGGTAAATCGTTTGTTTTTCACATGCTTGCTGCACCTAAACTCTGTGCTTTATATACCTAATTATTACAATTCACAAAGCACTTTATAAAAGAGTTAATTCCGTATTAGTACTACACTGATGATGAAGGGGTTCAGCACATGCCACCCCAAAACATGCCACTTTGTCATACTGATTACTTGGAGCTGAAGGCACCTGAGAAACGGGAAGATGCAGGAAGGGTTCTCTGCCCCTCTACTCTTCCATCCTAAAAACAGGCCATATAATTTCCCATGAAAAAGGTGCCTTCCATGTATGGAAGAGAATAACAACATTTTTACTACCAGAGACTCGTGGTTGACACCAAACTGGGAGTGAGGTCTCCCACAAACGAACCTACTAAAATAGCCTGTATTTTCCATGTGTTTCCCCCCAATACTGCCTAATCACTGCCCCTACAATTTTCTGCAGCCAGCCCAAGCTCCTCTGTCCTGTCACACCCCGATTTATTATCATCCTTTGTTTAAAAAGATACATATATACACACATACTTTGGGGGCCTAATGGCTTCTTTGGGTCTTTGATTTTCTTTTGAAGACTCTTATGTACACATAAAATATTAAATACAATTTGTATGTTTTTCTCCTATTAATCTGTCTTATGCCAGTTTAATCCTTAGGGCCAACCACAGGCCTCCCCTACATTGTGAAGAATCTCTGTTTCCTGGGAATCAAAGAATCCAAACCACAGTCTCATTTATACTTCCTATGAGATAGGCTCAGAATTTTCTTTTCTTTTAATTTTTTTTAATGTTTATTTATTTTTGAGACAGAGAGAGACAGAGCATGAGCGGGAGAGGAGTAGAGACAGAGGGAGACACAGAATCCGAAGCAGGCTCCAGGCTCTGAGCTGTCAGCACAGAGCCTGACGCGGGGCTCGAACTCACAGACCTCGAGATCGTGACCTGAGCTGAAGTCGGACGCTCAACCGACTGAGTCACCCAGGCGCCCCAAGAATTTTGTTTTTTATTTAGCCATTTGAATAGTTCCTGTTTTTTCTTCCGATCTTATAGGAAATAATCTTCTTGACATTTACAGCCTAAAAATACAAATTTTATTGAGTCTATTAGAATGGGACAATTAGTCTGTCTAGCCTCTAAACCCTAAATTATTTTAAGGCTATAAATAAACTTGAAGTTGACTCTTATATTTTAAGAATTTTAGATATTCTTTTGTATAATTTGAACTTTAAATTTCTCTTCCTAACGTATCTTAAGGGTTCTTCTTCAAGAGATCTGACATTTTCTTTTGAACAGAAGCACAAGCTATTAGAAATGTTAGAACCTATTGATGAAATTGCAGAATTTTGTAGCTGTAAGAAGGGGATCATTTTGAATTCAGAAAATTTAAGAGCAGACAAATATCACCAATTCACGTTAATTTTAGAAAAGTTGTTTTTGGGGGAGGGGGCTATTAAGAAAAGAACTGAATTTGGAAATAGAACACATTTTGATTCAGTGCCTACACATTCTATTTTCAACTTTTTGCATTTGACATTTTTTTACAGTTTAGGTCAATCCTAAAACTTTATGCACTTCCCAAGGCATGACAGACATAACACTGTTACAGGTGCTATTTATAGCAGGGCAGTTAAGTCCTTAAAATGTCAATGGTGGAGTTTCTCTTAATGTAGACCTAGAAGAAAACACATATCTTCATTCTAGGGCGATGAATGGCATGGTGAGGCGGGCAAGGTATTAGGAAATTCAAGTGATAGAAGCTCCCTCATGACCTAAGACACATGTAGTTGAATGAACAACATTAGACTATCCCATCAGGATTCAAGAAAGCACAAGACCTGAGCCCAGAGACCTCAGATCTAACACTTGGGGAAGTCAGCTCCCTCCCTGGGCCTGTACAGTGAAGAGGCGAGACACACAATCTCTCAAACTCCCTTCAGCTCCAAAATTAAGCATCTCTTATTCTGGGCAACAAGCTTACAAAGAACTAGTCATGTATTTTTAATTTTGATTTTAAATCAGATTCTAGAATGGCGGAACTCTGAATTTTAGAGCATATTCACATTTCCTAATTATTTCAGCATTTTAACAACTGGACACTCCCAAAGGCAATTTTAAAACATAAAATCCACAGACAGTGAAACAGTTTCATGGGTGATTACTTTGAATGATCGGCTAATTTTTTTTACATATCATCAAAACTTACAGATTGCAGTAAAACTATTATTATAAATATCACATATAATTGTCCATAGTGTCAATTTTTAAAAAGAAAACAATGTTAATCATTTATTGTATGGATACTTCCAGAAGTGGAATCTAAAAAAAAAATAATTTATAATGATAGATGAATAGTTAACTTATATTCTTATTGCCTTGATAATGTTTATAGAGGCACATAATTCAAAAACTGAGTTATTTTAATTCTAGAATGTGGGAACAAAATTATCTGAATAAATTTAGGAAAACATTTGTGGCGACCAATGCTTAGTGCCAGTGACAATGAATGGACGGCCTTGAGCAGGTATGAAATAAAGGATTTAGTCATATTCAGTTATAAGGTGTCATGTTTCCTCTCCTTCTGTTAGTATTTAGCTTTAACACAACTTCACAGCTCCTGTTGTAGACATCAAAGATTTGTAACCATATACATTTTTTTTTATCTTTCTTTTTTTTTTTTTCTTACTGAATCAAGGTAGGGTCCTTGTGTCTTTAGTGTCACTAACCCTAGTTCACAAGCCATGGACAGATTTAGTAAAGACTTGAGGGGTTCTAATTCCTTCTTTATGGCCTGATAGCTATGGGACCTTCCAGTAAGTTACAAAACTTCTCTAAGCCTCAGTTTTGTTGATTGTCAAAAGTGTGCTTTACGAAATTGGGACACTGGATGAGTCAATACAGGTAAAGCACTTACAAGAGTATCTGATACACTGTAAGCTGCTAATAAACATTAGCTTTCATTACTGTCACATTCGGGGTTGATGTTTAATTGGTTTGAAATAATGAATATTCTAATCCGTCCACTTGACTCCATTGACTGAGGCCTGGAAGAACAGGCTTATGTTATTACAATAGCATTAATGATTCAGGACAAACTGAGGGGCCTTCCCTACTTCCTGTTCTGTTTTTGCTGTTTTCGCTAATGTAGTTTATTTTGTACCCCAATGAGGAATGTAGCAAAATACAGAGAAGTGAAGTGAAAGGGAAATACTAAATGATCCGGCCGACTTGGTTTCTTCTCTTGGAAGCACGTTTCAGGGCAAACGAGCACTCTGGAGATGGGGCACAGCCCTCTCACTGTGAGGTCCGGAGTGATGACAGGTGTCTCAGCCAAACAACATCACAAAAAGTTTCTCAAACTGACACCTGAACTCAAGGCCCTCATCCATGATTATTTCCACAGCAGCATAATATAAGACAAAATTTCTGCACAGCTCATGGATTTGCTATCCAGAAAGCAACTAATATTTATTAAATAAAGGATTTCACTATCACAACATCTGCTTGAATGTATGCCTTAACTGTAACCTATTTTTTATATATTTAGATTTACCGAATTTAGTCTAGATTTATAACAAAACAGACTTCCTTCCAATTTTTTGTATTTTATGAGAAAATTTGATGAGATTCTGAAGAGTTCAAGATGAAGAAAACATCTTAATTGCTAAATCACAATGCTGTGGTTAAGAATATATTAGCTAAATCAAGTTAAAATAAAACAAAAAGTGCAAAGTTTCAGACATTTGTGAGAACAGCCAGACAAAATGTTTCCCCAGTGGCTCTGTGGTAAGCGGTGGTGGGTGCTATTTAGAAAGATTTTAGGGGTGCGTGGGTGGTTCACTTGGTTAAGTGTCTGACTCTTGGTTTCTGCTCAGGCATGATCTCATGGTTTTGTGAGTTGGAGCCCCACATCAGGCTCTGCGCTGACAGTGTGGAGTCTGCTTGGGATTCTCTCTCTCTCCCTCTCTCTCTGCTCCTCCCCAACTCACACTGTCCCTGTCTGTCTCAAAACAAATAAATAAAACCTTTAAAAATACATAACGTGTGGAGACTCACCAAACCAGGAGAGCATTTACCGACATCAACATGCAGATAACGCAAAGTGTGGAGGCTGGAGCTGGTGAAGACAATAACGTATGTCCAGAAATTGTTCCTACACCGCTTGCACACACCTGTGCTAGCGCTGGCCATTGATGTAAAAAACCCAAAACAATGAAATAGATGTCTATCTTAGGTGTCCTTCCATTTAGGTGACTTCACCTGTTCTGCATACTATCAGACACAATACAAATTATCTGATAAAAGAATTCACAGTAAGACACAAGTACCTAATGGTGCCTGAAGCTTAAAAGGCTTTACTGGAAACAGCTCTTAACTCCAAGTAAAGAAACTCCACAGAGGGAGCCTGAGGCCCCACAGAACAGTGAGGAAAATGGCAACTAGACTGGAAGAGAAGCTTCCTGAATCTTAGAAGTTTCACCACGCAGGGAGCTACCACCAACCTCAGCACTGGGGGGAACCTCTTTCCTATCGATGACAGCATCCCCCCAATCACAACAGGGGTGAGAATAAACGAATCACCCTATATGTACTTGTTAAAATTTCTGTGGCACGCGTGGCAGAGATTTCGCCTTTACTTTTTTTTTGACAATTTTTTACCCTGTTGAGGAAGGGATATGTTCTTTCCCAGACGAAATTTATCTGATAGAGTTAGAAGAAGGAAGAAGTAGAGATTAAATATTTTCTGTGGGTATGTCAGAAAGAGCACAGTCAAAAGACGTGATTCTATTAGTAAGGGCAAAAATACTAAACTGCTTTGTTATTTTCTCTTATCAGTGTCACTCTCCTGCTTCTTTATATCTATTTTCTTCTTTATTTCTTACTCTTGTTCCTTTTCTTTAAACACATTCTCCAAACCTCTCCTCTTTCAAAACTCATTAATCCAGGAGAAAGCCTTTGTTTTGCTATTTAAACAATGGCGTTCAGTATTTTCATTATATTCCCATTAAAATGTCTCTTTAATAATATCCCCATTAAATGTTTCTTAGAGTTTATGCCATTGATTAGTATTAAAGCTGAAAACAGTATAATGAATTTTCGTATAACTTCCTGTAGGAAACTGCTTTTGGTGACATGCCTCATTGGATTTCCTATCATTTCAAGTTGTGTTACAATGATGCTCCGGGGTTTAAAGGCAAATTTATTTGGAAAACAGGACCACCGTCTGACTTACAGAACTTGTGTGTGCATGTAACAGCTATATAATTTCTACAGAAATACACAGGGCACTCGGACTGCAGATGCAAACGATGTGCTCACTGCTACTGACCATCTAGGTCTCCAGATCCCTGGATCAGAGGACGGCATGCAAGAGTTTCTGAAGGACGTACAGGGAACCAACACGCCTAGAAAATTATTAGGCATAAGAGGAATTTAAAAATATACAGACAGCTCTAAAGGACTGGTCAGATGACATACAGTAAAATTTTCACGTTTATAGAAAGAGTCTATGTATTTCTAGCTCTTACCAACAGTAAGTATATGATTTTAGAAGTATCACTATAGTATTGTTTTCTAGCCCAGACAGAAGGGATACAGACAAAGATAATAGTAGGAGATGAATACAGCAAAGTCATCGAAGATGCTATTAATTCAATGTACTTTTCTTAAGCAAATTATTTGTTTTTTTTAAATCAAAAGATACCCACTTGAAATTATGTAATTCATTTCTTGAAAAAAAAAATCTATGCTTCCTGAACTCTGAGAAAAAAAAATAAGCTTGATTTTATAAGACTGTATGTTTAAAAAATACATAAACTGTTGAGTTAACAGACATCAAACAATTAAACTGTCGATAATTCATCAATATAAAGTTGACTTGAAGTATTGAATGGTAAGGCTACAATTTGGCTAGCCCAAAACCTCATACTCACACACACACAAAAATGCACGATAATCTTTAGTTTTAATCCTAAAACGAAGTAGCCTGCTCTCTATTTCTCGAAGTTCAGCCAATGGTTGACTTCAAAGCCATAAATACATCTATACATACAAACACACAAACATATATATGCATGTATTTATACACATATAGACATATATATTTATACATATATACATACACACATGTATATTTGTCAATGAAATGACTGTATTTACTCCCTGAACAGACCCATGAATAATGATCAAATGTCCTTTTGAACTGGATTATGCTACAAACATCATTATTTTAGACACTAATTCTAAACCTATGAACCAGAGGCTGACCACACAGTTCCCTTCCTCTTAGAGCATGAGCACATGAATCCTCTCATTTGGTTTCCTTCCCATAGCACAAGCTGGGCACAGACAACTGAGGCTGTGGCAAAGCATCATCAATGGACAACAGCACAAGGTGGGGCTCATCTAAACAGGAGCTTATACTATTCCGATTGTAACAAGTTTCCTTTGATAAATTACGATTGGTTATTATCATGATTTTTAAGAGAGAAGTGGTTAAGATTGCTAATTTTGGTTTTGGCACAGACTCAAGAGAGAAAAGCGCAAACTGCATTTCTTAACAGGAAGAGATAGATCCTATATTAGAATCTGGAGTGAAAATCCTATAGCGGCTGATGAGGAACAATGAGACAATGACCCATACACTGATGAATAAAGGCCTCTTGATTACCCATTTGTGGGGATACCTTCTCATAAATTCATAACCATTTATTCAGCAGAGCTTAAGTATCACCTGACTATGGAGCACTACCTGAAATCACAAAACCTGTCTCTTTGTGAAAATCCCACTTTATGGTTCTTGAATCTAAGTGTTACAGAATGTTCAATATTCTACGTCCTCGACTGGGTCACACATTCTTTGAAGACAGAAATTCAGAAATTTCATTTTGTTGAGTATACACTCTATTGATTTCATATGAAATAAAATTTGAGCGTTTGTTTAATATGTGAGAGGAAGTTAAAAATGCTGTGGGTAATCTTTCAAGTTATTTTAATTTTCATTTGCATAATTTCAGTCTTTCTCACCTTTTGGCATACTTTGCAAAAGTCAACACTTGCCTGCAGATGCGTGCACAGTCTGGGGCAAGCTAGGGAAATGGTGCTTGAATTGATGGAAACCACAGAGCAAGACTGTTATCACTAACTGACATGAGGAATACAGATAAGAAATGATTCGGAATTGAATGATGCAAAAATATAATGCCTTATGCTATCATAAAGCTAAACAAACTTAGGTATTAATTTAAAAAAATGTTTTTATAGATACTACTAGTCTTTTTAAAAAATAATTTATTGCCATGTTAACTAACATACAGTGTATACAGTGTAGTCTTGATTTCGGAGATAGATTCCCACGATTCATCGCTTACATAAAACACCCAGAGCTCATCCTAACAAGGGCCCATCTCCCATTTTCCCCATCCCCCCAAACTCCCACCCCCATCAACCCACAGTTTGTTCTCTGTATTTAAGAGTCTCTTTTGGTTTGTCTCCCTCTCTGTTTGAAACTTACTTTTCCTTCCCTTCCCCTATGGTCTTCTGTTAAGTTTATTAAATTCCACAGATGAGTGAAAAGACATATGATATCTGTCTTTTTCTTACTGGCTTATTTCACTTAGCATAATACCCTCCAGTTCCATCCATGTTGTTGCAAATGGCAAGATTTCTTTCCTTTTCTTCACCAGGTAGGTACTCCTGGCCTTCTAACAGCATTTGCCAAGTATGTGGAAACCCACTGTAGACATAAAGGTGACTTCTTTTTCTGTCTTCCACTTGAGCATTAATTTATTGATGATTTAATTTATTCACTTAAGCAACATTTACTAAGTTCCTCCTTTACACTGTGCAAAATACTGGGGGCACAAAGATTAATATGATGAATCGTCCAGATCTAAGGTGCAAAAAATAGGGGCGCCTGAGTGGCTCAGTCAGTGAAGCGTACAACTCTTGATTTGGGCTCAGGTCATGATCCCAGGGTCATAGGATCAAGCCCCACACCAGGTTCCACACTGAGCATGGAGCCGGCCTAAGATCCTCTCTCTCTCTCTCTCTCTCTCTCTGCCCCTCTCCCCTACTCATGCTCTCTCTCTAAATAAAAATAAGCAAATAAAGTACAAAAAAAATCTATCTACCTTTGGAAGAATTAATAAATTTTTACCTTAAATAATCGTTCCAATGTTTCCACAGTGGAAGGGAATGAAACACTCATTTCCTTATACCTAATGCCTCCTAGCACAGTGACAGGATGATTTGGGGAATATGCACAAATCCAAAGTGTTAATAGCCTACAAGAAGCAGCTAGGGAGAGATGGGGCTATAACATCACTCACCTTCTGTTGGGGGCATGTGTCCAAGCTCGGAGCATCTCATGGTCACGTTCCTATGCATCAGATCATGTATACTATATACTCGATTAACAGAAAAGAAAGCATATAGCTATAGAAAAAAAAAAAGAACTCTGATTTGAATTCTGACTCTATACTCACTCACTAACATTGTGGCCTTTTACAAGAAAGATCACTTTTCTGAGCTCCAGTTTAAAAAATGTGTAAAACTACATGTGTTGTTGATGGCACTAAGAGTAATCATCGGGGTTTACACGTGAAAACATAAACAGGTGGTGATTCTCAAAAAAAAAAAAAAAAAAAGAAAGCTACACAGTCGTTGTTGTGTTGATGTTATTGTTTTTATTATTAATGCCACATAGTTTAGACTCCATTTTTTGTCCATTAAATGACTCCTATCGCATAACCCAAAAAGTCAGGATGTACATTATGAAGAAAGATGTTTTTTTAATGTTTTTCACTGGAGTTCCATCTCAAAGTCCACGTCCTACCATCTGAGGGATGAAGAGTCTGCTTTTCAAGGGCCACGGTGTGGGGCTGGAGGCACGGCTGGGCCCGAGGATCAGTGTGTTTGGGTTCATGCTAGCTCTGCCACTGTGCAGCTCTTTGATCTTGAGGCTGTAACTCAACCTCCCTGTGGTCTCAGTATCTTCATCTATTAACGGGGGATAATAATACCCACCGCCTAACATAGTGAGAGGGTTAAAAGAGTCAAAACATGTGAGGTCTTTATGATAATACTTAGAAAATACGATGCATCAAAATACACCAGTTATGTTTTACAGAGGACAGCACAGGGTCAATTAAGGTTTAGGATAAAACCAAAAGAAGAAAGAAGATATAAATTAGACTAGATAGTAAAACATTTTTTTTAATGAAAGAAAAATGAGGGAGACACAGATTAAGGTTGTCTATATTAAACCACTGTGGCCGGAGTACCTATAGCTTCTATCTGGACGATGGCCAAAAGGAACTGCACGCAGCACACAAGATCTGTTAAGAAGTAAAGAACACCAAGGTGATAGAGCTCTGAAAACTCTGCGCTTTCAACAGCTTCAGAATTCCCTGTCTAATCAGTAACAGCTTATCAAGCATGAGACGGGAGAAAAACAATCATCGGGACTCCAGATGGAAATGTATAATGCATATGCAGTTTACAGGATGAATATAAATTGCAAACATGGTGGGTTTTGGTTAATCTCCTGAATAAAAAAATATTGAATTTGTTCTACTTTAATTAATGAGTAACTGAATATTTGATACAGCAACATGCTTAACTCTTTCGTAGAAAGTCAAACACCGGTGATTTGGCAGATAAAGTTGGCAAAGGCAGTGTTATTTTCCTTACCAACGTAATTCTTTCAGACTACATCCTGCGGCAGAGGTGAAATCTTAGATGCACTGCAATCTATGCACTCTGCAATGATGATAAAATATATGTTGATTTGCCTAACTATGTAGACTACACTACAAGAATAAAAGAAGAATCTAAGTATCATTTAAAATGTTTAGCATACCTTGATCAAAGGAAGGAAGAGATAAACCAGATGTCATGAGCAAGAGGAATAGGTATTTAATATCCTGTTACTGGGTTACAAGAAGCCTGAGGATATAGAGGATAATAATAATAATAACAGGGAGTGAAGAAAGGGATATGTTTCTGTCTGCACCTACCTCTCTGTTTGTAGCGTGTTTATATTATAGCCATTATTTTAATTGTATGTATTTAACATTTATTTAGGGCTTGCTTTATGTTCCAAGACCTTTATAGATATTGATTTATCTAATCCTTGTAATAGCCCTATAATATGGGTACTATTATTATTCCCATTTTACAGGTGAGAGAACTGAGGCACAGAGAGGTTAACTAACTTGCCCACGGCAGCTACAAAATAGCAGGGCTGGGATCTGAAACTAGTACGTTCCAGAGTACTTTTGTAGTCCCCCACTACACTGAGGAGCCTATCCAGATAGTACGTTCCAGAGTACTCTTGTAGTCCCCCACTACACTGAGGAGCCTATCCAGATAGTACGTTCCAGAGTACTCTTGCAGTCCCCCACTACACTGAGGAGCCTATCCAGATAGTACGTTCCAGAGTACTCTTGCAGTCCCCCACTACACTGAGGAGCCTATCCAGATAGTAGCCAAAATGGAAACTGCAGACATAGATGCATTTGCTATGTATCCATTCACAATAATTGCAAAAGATTAGAAAGAGACAGAAAACGTTTTACCACCAGATAAGTTTCAGGGAATATGAGGATTTGGCTTCAACCTAAGAGCATGAAATTACCCATCACCACTGTTGCTTTTAGTCTTTTCCTCTTGTGATGTTAGAAGAAAACAATCATAAGCCCATCTTTTGTTTTCACTGAATAAAATGTGCAAATGAAGAAAAGAAAAAAGCACATGAGTTAATCACAAGTACATTTGCTTTCTTCAAACACCAAAGGAAAAGGAATTACAACCACCTGTCCTTATACAACCAAATATGCAAATACAGGTTACTTTGACAATGAAAGATAAGAGAAAAATTAATCTTTTAAAACAGTCAGGTTGTTTCATTAAAAAAAAGGAGAGAGATTAAAATCTGAGCTATGGAAACAATAGGGCTAAGCTGAAACACAATGAAAAAAATTAAGTAAATACTCTGTTTTCTCAAATTGAAAGTAGTTATTTTAAGAAGCTGAATGATAAAATATTTTCTAAGTAATCCAATTAAAACATCTACTGCCAGAAGTATCACTGGAAGTAGAAGAAGCAATTGTATTTTAAAGAAATTCAGGAGACTAATGCCAGACTGCTTATTTGCCAGCTGACGGGTTATTGCTATACATTTGCAGTATCTGCCATTAGAAGAGAAACTAGCTATTTTAAAATGCAAATAGTTAATCTGACCTTGACAGTACTGTTCTTCTTATTTTGTTTATAAATCCTGCATTCCTCTCTGTAGTGAAGTTAGAACTTCTATTAAAGCGGAAAATATAAATAGCTTAATACTACATATAATCATTGACATCCCTCATATTATTAATGAAATTTAAACTGACAAGACAGAAGTAACAAAGAAGAATGCCCAAAGGTTTTGGATGCTTTTTAATTTTTTTCATTTTATTAAAAATCACATTTTTCCCCATTAAAAATGAAGCAGATTCGAAAAGCTTTGACTTCACTTAGAAATGTATTCACTTAACATGATCATGTTAAAAACTTTATGCTATTTCATACATTCATGTCCTGCTCTTATTGTTAGTGTGGGTGCTTTAAAGACATGGTCTTACTAATTCTCACAATATTACCCAAAAGAGGCAAGAGGTGCCAGAATTCTTAGTGATAAAGCTTTTGTACTGGATAGAGCTGGAAGGCAGAAAGACTTTTAATTTAGTCTGCACTTCATGCTACCATTTGCTATGGGAATTTTCTAAAGTTTCGGATAAATGGGCATAGAACAGCAGAGGGAGTTCAAGAAATGTTACAGTCAAGAGAATCCAGGATAATAAGACCTCTCAGCCAGTAATTGTAGACAAGTGTGCAAATATTATTTACCCATACAAAATATGTATCCATTTACCTAAGTGGAACAATTAAATTTAAAAGAAGATTTAGGAGTAGATTTTTATCCCCACATATTACTATTCCCTCTGTAGTCAACTGTGAAGTTTCATAAAGGTGTCATTTTAAAACTTGCTTATATTCAACATCAGAGAATACAAAACCTTGGGCATTTGACAACTTCCTAAAACAGACCAGGAATGTGTATCTCAATTTCAAGTTAATGCCCAACAATATGTGTCCCCAAACAGCTTGGTTATAAATGTAGTGCCTTCAGATACAAGAGGACAAAAACGCTTCTGGGGTGCCTGAGTGGCTCAGTCGGTTAGGCATCCAATTTCGGTTTAGAGTGTGGTCTCCCAGTTCATGAGTTCGAGCCCCACATGGACTGGGCTCTCTGCTGTCAACATGGAACCCCTTTGGAGCCTCTCTCTCTCTCTCTCTCTCTCTCTTTCTCTCTCTCTCTCTGCCCCTCCCCTCATCTCAAAAATAAATAAGCATTTTTTAAAAAAAATGCTGCAGAAGGCACAAAACATCTTTAGATGTGCCAAGCACAGCTACTAGAAGAGTTCAAGCTTGGAAATCTCACACTTACAGGTTTGGGAATTCTTGTCTGTAATCTCACTTTCAAGAGAAATCTATTCACAAAAAAAATAAGACAGGGGCACCTGGGTGGCTCAGTAGGTTAAGCTGACTTCGGCTCAGGTCATGATCTCGCAGTCCGTGAGTTCGAGCCCCACACAGGGCTCAGTGCTGACAGCTCAGAGCCTGGAGCCTGCTTCAGATTCTGTGTCTCCCTCTCTCTCTACTCCTCCCTCCCTCACAGTCTGTCTTTCTCTCTCAAAAATAAATAAACATTAAAAAATTTTTTAAAAAAATAAGACAAAACACAAACCTCCTGACCTGTGATGCAATTTTATTTCAAGAAACCATAACAATATCATTATAAAGAACGAATTTGATTTTTGATTTGTGTTTTGAGCTATCACCTTTCACTGGCACACTGCTATTTATATCATTCTAGTGACACAAGTTACCATACAAAGTATCTGGAAAAAAAGGATAAAAATGCAAATTTCCTACATCTAAAGGGGCTCTTAAATGATGAAAATGAAGAAATTCTAATCAAGGAATGAAACTACTGTTGATATGTTTTTAAGATGTCAACTGGCCCATTGTATAAACAGAAAAGGTAGGGAAAGCATTCAATGGGGATAAGGACAGTGAGGAAGGATGAGTTGGGGCAGTGCCGTACACAGACTAGAGGAAATGAGCAAACAGTTCCAGTAGCCAAATGAAATATATCATCTGTGACTGGGAAAGGGGGATGCTATCACTTGCCTACTTAAACCCACAGTTTAGCCTAACCAAGTACACCATCCAAGAGCATCAGGAAGCTTATAAATAAAGAAGCAGATGGAGATGTCCAGAAACGACAGAATAATGGAAGAGAAGGGTTTTTAGGGAAACATGTTGGTTTTGCGGGGAAGCCACTGAAGGTTTAGGGTTCTGTCTCAGGTTTTTCACCCAGAGTGAACAGAATGCAGTAAACTCTATACGATGGAAGAGATACAAAATTGTTATACAGCAAGACATAACAAAAGGTTAACTTAATTAACCACCTTGATTCCAAAAGCAAATTTGTCTAAGGGAACAAATTAGCTGCCTGGTGCTTATTCTATTACATGATGCTAAGTTTAATTTGGAAATGTCACTCCGGGCTTTCCGACTCAATCTCCAGAACTCTCACACACTCCTTAGTTCATGACGTTCTAGTTTCAATTCCCATCACGTCAAAGCCACCATGCAGAGGTCACCACCAACTTCAGCTTTACTAACATAATGTGCAATTTTGGAGCCCTCCTCTTCCACCATCCCTGGCAGCGTGCATCACTGGTGCACACTTCCATCCTGCTGGCATGCTCCCTTGCCACACCCCTCCCTGGATTTCCCCGACTTACCTGCCACTCATTCTCTGCCTCCTTTGAGCTTACACGCTTTTACCCAGTCATCGGATTTCGAGTTCGAGAACAATCCTGACTGGTCTGCTCTTCCCACACTATACTCACACACTAGGTAGTGTCATCCAAATATGGCTTCCATTTCCTTCTCTATGCATAGCTAAACCACAAATTTGTCTCTGGTTGTACAGACACTGAGTTCTTGAGTCTTTTATTATGCAGGTGTCCACTACATACTGTGTAGGTATTATAAATGTATTTCAAATTCAGCATTCTAAAGAGTGAATTCATGACACTTCTTACAAACTGCATTGTCTAGATCAGTTCCTACTGCTGTGCCTGACACCGCCTGAAAGCTGGGAAGGCCAGTCAGACACGTACATGGGGGTCATTCTCAGCACTTCTTTCCACCACAGCCCATATTCAATCCATCACCAAGCTCTACAGATTTTACCTTCCCATATCCCTTAAACCCTTCCACACACTTCCACCCTGCTTCTCTTGCTGCCCTCAGACTTCCGTCTTCTACCCTACACCCAAAGCGAGGCTTACGCAAAACACCCATGATGTTTCCCATTTCCATCACTCCCGATACATACAAACTTTTGGCTTAAGATACTTCAATGGAATCCCTTTGAGCTAACAGAAAAACAAACAAAACAAAACGAAAACTAGAAACACGGCCGTAAAGTCATCCCTTCTCCAGCCTCATTTCAACCCACACCGCCTTTCATTTTCTGTGATGCAGCCACACCAGCCTTCCTTTCTGCACCCAAACATTGTGTGTGCTATTATTCCTCCTTGCCCCCAAAGCTTAACCCAACCATCATTTCTCAAGGGAATTCCCCTTAGCTTCCTAATGAACTTGCATCTCCATTGGCACCTCCGAGCCTCAGAGCACCACCACCTCCCACGATGCTGTAATTGGGCTCTGTTGTGTAGTTCTACAATGCCAGTCTCCCACATAAGGACAGGGACTGGCCTTCCTCCCACCATGGGCATATCCTCAGTCCCTACCACATGGTTGGGTCTAGTAATTTTTATTGAATAAATGAATATTATTATGACCAAACAAAAGCTATAGATACAATAGGCTAGAACTCTAAGAATGGCCTGAAACAAAACATCTGCAGTACTCTGTCTAGTACTAAGACACTCATTAACTTACTAGTTCATTCCTTCCATGTCTCTTCCCTTACCCCTAACCCTGTACCCTCTTTTTCCCATGTCCCATTCTTACTCATTGTTCAGATGTCAGCTTAAGTGTTACTTTCCCATATATCGCCAGCAAATATTTGTTAAATGACTGATGACCCTATTAAGTATTTATCGATTGCTGTAATTAGATGCCAGGCCGCATACTAGAGCCTGGGGTTACAAGCATTGATATGAAGTGTTTTCTGCCATCAGGAACTCATTACATTTTCGGGGACTGCAACCATTTAGAGAGATAATTAAAGCACAATATAAATGGTACAATCGAGGACAGCACCTCCTGCTTGTTGAATGATGCACAGGGGCGCCCTGCTGTTGTGCCCACAAAACATGGCTGCAGGGATGTGCACCTCCTCTCTTCGGGATAATCTGCTCCCTCCACAGAAGAGGCATAATTTTATCCATATCACCTAATTACTTGTTAGAAAAATCCACTATTTTAAGACACTGCTGGAATATCTCTCCTATGGAAAAACACTTAACTAAACACTTGGATGGGCCATTTGTAGATGACATGCTAGGCTCAAGCGCATATGTGAGAAGGCTGAGTTGAACTGCTTTACACAGAAAAATGAAAGGAATGTGGCTCGGATGGAACAGCTGAAGGAGGCAGAACAAGAGTCCCAGAGAGATAAGTAGGGAGATACAGTGAGGCCCTGGGAGAAAAGAAAAGCTAAACCATATACCCGGGCCTGAGCTTGAGAAAAACAAATACATAAACACACGTATGTGTGCACACACACACACACACACACACACAGCATGGGATACATCTCTTTGATTGAGTTTTTTTAAAACAGTGGTATCTGTTAGTTTTAAATTGCTCTGCTCTAAGTCCTTCCTAAATGAGAATCCTTTTCTTAATTCCTTATGCCTTTCTGCCCCCAATGTAAGTACTCAAGAGAAATTGGTTGCAGGATGGTTAAAGTTGCCTGACCTGCAATCCTGGCTCCAAGGAAGGAAAGCAGGGAGCTCTCATCTTCCTTCTCGTTCTTTCATCTTGCATTCTACACGCCCTGACAGACTACAGACTTTCATTTTAATGACAAATGCCAAGTCCTCGAAATTCCCTAGGATTCCATCTTAGGGTAGACCCTGAGATATATGTAGAAACCAAAAACTAAGAGTCCTATCATTGGGTGATCTCTGTATCAGCTCAGTTCTTCTGGCAGCCCATCCAGGACGTGCAGAGTCCAGCATCGACTCTCAATGAGGAATCTCAGAATTCCCAAAATAGGGACCCACTGATAGATGTGGTTAATATGGTGACATATCTCAGGGTGCCGTAACATTGAGATGGCTATTCATGCATATTTTAGGATACAGAAAAAGTGACAGACTGAATCACCTGATATTGAAGATTTCCCCAACAACAATGTGCTTTTTCTGTTTCTACATTTATACCTGCTTACATTTCTATCTGATAGTCTTCCACACAAGATTATAATTTCCATGAGAAAAGAGACTATGCTATATACTTAATATCTGTCTCTGGTTATAGCTAGGCACACCATTTTTCTTTAAAGCAAAAACAGAGCACACGTGATTGCAATATGAAAAGGCCTTAATACTATTCTATTTTGTTTCAGGGTAAAAAGAAATTTTCAGATAATGTGTTCAGTGAGTTCACATTAATAAAATAAAGGCTGAAAACGCAGTCATATCACAAAACTAATTTAAAGCCAAGGCTATGTAGGTTCCTACAGAAGTCAAGCTGTGACCGGTGATTCTTCCATTCCACTGGCTGCATTTCAAGTGTTCAACAGCTATACACGGCAAGTATAGTATACGTGGCTCCCATACCGGACAATGTAGATATAGGATGTTCCCTCCACCACAGAAAGTTCTACTGGATAACCTTGCTCTATATGCTACAGAGAACAGAGATCAAAAGTAAGAAAACAACTTTTAGGTTTTCAGCTAAAGAGTTCTGGGGGTACTGGATCTATAATCATCAGTGTGGATGCAATTTTTATATCTTTTGATCAATTCTTGTGCTGCATCAAATTTTTTTCCATTAATTTTGTGATCACTTCCTTCTTATGACTTTTTTTTTTTTTTTTTTACTCTCTAGTCGGTTCCACTGTTTGTTCCCCACTGAACAGAATTCATTGAAAACCAAATGGTTGGAAGATAAGTTCATTGGAGAAAAACTAAACACTTAAAGGATAAATTAAATAGTTGTGGACATCAAATTCTGAGAAACCTCAAGACTCCCTGTGTCTGGTGTACATCACTGTATGAGTGTGGGCATGGTCTATGATTGGGACAGATTCATCCTTCTGGTTAGGTCATGTTATATGGCAGAGTGAGGGGATTCTGCAGATGTAAGTAAGGTCTTGTATCAGTCAGAGATCCACTAGAGAAACAGAAGTAAGGAGATAGATACATATTAAGAGACTTATTTTGAGGAACTGGCTTATGTTGTACAGGGTCTGGGTAGGCAAGCCTGACATCTTAGGACAGCCATCAGAAAGGAGACTAGGCTGGAAACTCTGGGGCAGAATTCCTTCTTCCTCAAGGAAACTTCAGTTCTATTCTAAGATATCCCAACTGATTTGATCGGGGCTACCCAGATTATTGTAGATAATCTTGAAAGTCAGTTTATTTGGAAATTAATCACATCTATAAAAACTTTCACAGCAACACCTACCTAAGTGTTGGATCGAAGAACTGGGGATTAAAGCCCTGACAAGCAGACACCAAAAACTGATGGGGCAGGTCCCTAATCAGTTGATTTTCTGCTACTCAAAAGGTTACCATCCTGAGTGGACCTGATCTAAGCAGGTGAGGTCTTTGAAAGAGGGTCTAGAGAAGGAGATAAAGAGGTACAAACTTCCAGTTGTAAAATAAACCACAGGATGGAAAGTCTACAGCACGGGGAATACAGTCAACAGTATCATAATAACTTCATAGTATGGCAGACAGTAACTGCACTTGTGATGAGAATTTCATCATGTATAACTGTCAAAACACTACAGTGTACAACTGAAACTAATATGTGAACTACAGTTCAATTACAAGTTGTTTTTTTTTTTTTTAATTAAAAAAAGAAGGCCTAGAGACTAGGGAGTTGAAGCAATAAAGACTCTCTCTTTCCTGTTGTCCCTAAAGAAGCAAGCCACGAAGAGTTCCACAGCTACAATGAAATGATTTCTGCCAACAGCATCTGAGCTTGGAACAGACACCACAGTCTCAGATGAGACCACAGTCTAGGCTCACACTCTGACTGCAGTATTGTGAGAGCCCAGGCGGAGGGCTGAGCTAAGCTTCATACCCAGACACCTGATCTATGGAAGTGACAAAATAATAAATGTATCTTCTTTAAACCATTATATGTGTGGTCATTTGTTTTGCAGCATAGAAAACCAAGAAAAGAAAGTGAAAAGAGCCTACAGTATCTTGAGGGCACTGGATGAGTTTGGCAACGAGCTGAGAAGACCTCGTAACTTCTCTGAATTATGTTAATTAGCTTGATTGTGGTGATCATTTCTCACATATACATGTGTCAAATCATTAAGTTGTATACGTTAAATACATACAATTTTTTATTTGTCAATTATACCTCAATAAAACTGAGAAAATAAATGTTACTTGAGGCTAAGTAAAATATAATAAAATAAAATAATGCTCATTCTAATTTTTTACTTCTTACCAATGAAGATTTTTTTTTTCAGGTTTAAGGATGAGGAAGATAAAGTTTAAAGAGTAAGTAACTTTCCCGAAGGGTTGGATCTAAGACTTGTGTTCTAAAGAGAGTTTAGATGATCTCTTTTATGTGGACACACAAATTATGTAGGATGGACTGTCTTGATTATCACTGTTACATTACAAATACTGTAGCACGGTAATGGAAAAAAATGTGATAAAATACCATTATTTATAGTAATATATAGTTCTTGGCTGGTAGTGGATCTGGTATAGCATGTAATCTTCTAAATAAAAAAGGAAATAAGTACTCACCATGGTTGCTGGTAGAAACAGTGAGCCTATTTGATTATTTATGACAATATTTTTCTTCTTCACTATTCTGTCACTATCATGAGGCACACACTCTGCTCAAATTCAGTTTCTAAGAAAAACTAGTTAGAGTGTATGAGAACATGTGCACTTACAAGTCTTTCATTGGGAACGACTCCAGCAAAAATTTTAGGAAACCCAAAATCTCCCATAATGATTAAATAAAATGAATATAAATCTAACAGGTCAGAAATTGTTTTTACCAGACACATCTACAAGGCAAAAACAATTCCAACACGAGACGCTGTTCACTCTAAAATAAGGGAAGCCCATCTTTAAGATGACCTCTGCTGACCGTGAGCACTGAGAGGCAGCAACCTGCTGTTACGTGGACTGTTCTAAACACAATTCTGGCAACCAAATTTTAATTTTTGTAATGTTTATTTATTTTCAAGAGAGAAAGAAAGATAAAGAATGAGTGGGGAGGGGCAGAGAGACTGAGATACAGAATCCAAAGCAGACTCCAGGCTCTGAGGTGTCACCACAGAGCCTGACATGGGGCTCGAACTCACAAACAGTGAGATCATGACCTGAGCTGAAGTCAGAGGCTTAACTAATTGAGCACCTGAGTGCCACCCAGAAGTGAGATTTTAAATCCTCTAATCCCTTGGCTGTCCTGAATGGACAGAACTGAATGGACTATCTCAGACCTGGCGATGATCTGCTAAAAGTTAACCATCTACAGACATCTTCTGTTCCAAAGAATTGTCATGGATCACTGAGATTTTTTTTCTCTCCTCTACTCAAGTAATAGGTCAATGTGACCTTTGTTGCCTTGGAGTATTTGTACATCAAGCTCCGGCTGAAGATGTCAATTTTTGCTATTAGACTTTTTAAATTTTTTAACATTTATGTATCTTTGAGAGAGAGGCAAAGTGCAAGTGGGAAGGGCAGAGAGAAAGACACAGAATCTGAAGCAGGCTCTAGGCTCTGAGCTGTCAGCACAGAGCCCAATGTGGGACTCGTAGCCACGAACTGTGAGATATGCCCTGAGCCAAAGTCAAAGGCTTAACCGACTGAGCCACCCAGGAACCCTGCTCTTAGACTTCTGAACTAACTTGTAATGTGCTACCCTGCAAAACTTCCTTTCCCACTTTAATTCTGCTTTAGAGTTTGGGAAGTAGATCTGAAAAATCAGATTCAGGATTATGACCATTTTTTCCATTTTCTGGAAGACTCCTGACTTAATATTCACTAAAACCTAAGTGAAGTGTAATCACTTCTGCCTTTAAAAAAAAATCGACTTAAAAACGAGGGCCTATAGAAGTGCCTGGGTGACTCAGTTGGTTAAGCATTGGGCTCCGGCTGGGGTCAGGATCTCATGGTTCCTGAGTTTGAGCCCTGTTGGGAGCCATCTTGGGCTCACACGTTGACACATTTCTCTGTGTGAAAAGGCAGCCAGTGCAAAGACTCCTGCCAATCAAATGGCACCCCAATGCCATCTCCTTCTAATAATAACCTTTCAGACCTGGATCTCTTGAACTGCCCTCGCTGGCCTCAAATGATGTAATGCTCTTTTGTTTTATGGCATTCAAATAAAAAAGGGGACCTGGAATGTGATGCATTGATCCATTACATCTGAAGGAGACTTTGTAAATGTACTCATTCATAAGCAAAGGACAAGCTTTGGGAATTCTGTCCTTGCCGGATGGGTTGCACCTCCCCCACCCCACTGTAGTTGGAAGAACAGGCAGAGTGACTCGTGACCTGTCTATAGATAATAGGCCTAGGTAACACCCTGTTCTCTCCCCCTGCCTTAAATTTATATGCTAATTAACTTGAAAACAACATGCAAGATTGAGGAAATTGCTGCTTTGGGGGGGGCGGGGGCGACACATTTTTGCTAAAGATACCAAAACTATGCTTAATGATGTGATGTCACCAAAGTCCTCTTTGATTTACTACTTTTAAATAAAGACACTGAGACCAGCAGAGCAGAGATGCCAGAGAGGCCGGAGTTGCCAGAGAGGCCTGCTTGGCAATTAGACTACATTTCATGGCTCTCTCACTCCTTTGCCGACACCGTTCCTCCTTCAGGGACCCCTGGACTCGCTGGAGCTGGACTCCGCCAGAGTCCCACATTGGTGCTTAGGATTCTCTCTTTCTCTCCCTCCCCTCTCCCTCTCTGTTCCTCCACCACTTGCACTTTCTCTCTCCCTCAAAATAAAATAAACTTTAAAAACAATGAGTGCCTTATAAAAGTAGTTCATGTCTTCAAGAAACTGGTACCATACTTGGAGAATATACTAATTAGGCATAATTAACTTCTCATGATAGTATATGATAAGGGGCAAAATTCACATAAAAGTGATAAGATCCATGTGACAGACTTGTGGGTTCAATTCTACATCTGCCACTAAACTGCTAGTTTGCAAAGAAGAAATTGCAGCCACTCTATTTCATTTACCTGGTGTTTAAGTAGGGGTTGTTAAAAATCATCTTACATTGAATACCAGATTTGTACTTCCTCTATTTCTTTAACAGTCAGGACTACCAGGCTCATACTGAGATCACATTTGTCTTTGGTCAATTTGATCTCATCCTTAACCAATCTATTTCCTAACTTGGAACACGAAATGTGCTCTAAGTGAAGATTCAAATGGCTGTCATTTATTTAACAATTACCCTGTACCAGGCATTTTCTATTAAACTCTTCAATTAATGCTTACAAGAGTAAAGAACAGATAGTCTCATATTCACCTTACAAATAAGAAGGTAATTTTGGAAGGGACCCATGACTTGTCCAAGGCTTCACAGTAACTAAGAGCAGCAGGATGTAGACAAGACTCTGCGAGAGCAGGCTTCTCCTTTTGAATCCCATCCTACCTACAAGTCTTTCCTTAGGAAGAAGAAATCAGAAGAAAACTTGATACAGGACAGGGTCTATTATGTTATTTTCATTTTGGCAGATCAGACACCTTCATAGACTTCCTTTAGAAGAAATCTGAGTTCTAGAAATTTTACAAAATTGATGTGGGATTTAAAAGATTGTATTTATAGATTTTTTTTCTAGATTACAATAAATCAGTCAAATGTGAAGATTTTAACAATATCTAAGAAAGGATTTGTCAGATAAAGATAAGTTAAACACGGGGAGAATAATTTTCCACTCACTACATACCTTTCTTCATTTTTATTAGGAGATATTTTGGCATTTAATAGGCTCTTCTCTGAATAACTGAATATTTTGAAACTATGTATGGAAAAATATACATAAGCACTGTTGGCTGGACATGGGTAAGAGGGTAGGGAAGGAGAGAAAAGTGGCTGGTGAGCACTGAAGAGAATCCAAACAGCATTCACCTTCTGTGAAGAATGCCACGCAAGGCACAGGGAAAATGTCAAATCCATACAGAACAGTGAGGTCAGTCAGAGGATTCTTCCACATCGGTTAGCACCTGAGATGCTACCCTTTTAACAACAAACAGCTCTTGGCGTAAGGTGAGAGGTTGTTCTGGCAGAATACGTAGTGTCGTAGTGTACTCGGCATGTGTATCTGTGTCTGCGTATATATTCTTCTTCATGATGGGTAGAATAATTTTATGAACTGTTTGTCATGAAAATTCTGATATGTCAATTTGGTTGGCATTTGAATTTTTTTTTTAATGTTTATTTATTTTTGAGACAGAGAGAGACAGAGCATGAGTGGGGGAGGAGCAGAGAGAGAGGGAGACACAGAATGTGAAGCAGGCTCCAGGCTCTGAGCTGTCAGCACAGAGCCCGACGCGGGGCTCGAACTCACAGACTGTGAGATCATGACCTGAGCCGAAGTCGGACGCTCAACGGACTTTTAATCTTTGATTAATGCTCACTCAATACGTCATTACTAACAATAATTCAAAATTAAAAAATTAAACGGACACATTAAATGGCATGTTGATAGTAAGTCAGCATTTTAATACAGAGAAAGAATATGAGTACAGTAGTCCCTCCCTTATCCATGGGGGATACGTTTCCAATACCCCCAATGGATGCCTGAAATAGCAGACAGTACCGAACCCTATATATAAAACTATGTATTTTTTTCCTACATGTACATACCTATAGTAAAGTTTAACTTACAGATTTGGTACAGTAACAGATAAACAACAACTAATAATAAAATAGGGCAATTGTAACAATCTACTGTTATGAATGGCAATAAAAGTTATGTGGATATGATCCCTCTGTGTCTCCCGCACAGTGTTTCACTGTGCTGTACTCATCCTTCTTCTGGTGATGATATGAGATGACAAAATGCTTCTGTGATGAGATGAAGGGTGTTAAATGACAGCACCGTGATGCAGTGTTAGGCTACTAACGACCTGAGGATGCGCCGGGAGAGTCTTCTGCTTCTGAAGTGTGGCTGATCTTGGGCAACCAAAATGGTGGATGGGGATTACCGCACTGCTACTTTAACGTGGCCTTTCAAAATGCATAGCAGTATATTTAAAATTACCAAAGGACATCTACTACAGATTGAGAGCAGTGTTAGGAACAGACACGTTTTGTATTCATTTTAATGTCCCCTTCTCTTTTCCTTTCCATCTCTCACTTCTCCATACCTTTACCTACAAGTTATTGTAATTTTCAGGGCACCTGGGTGGCTATGCCAGTTAAGCGTCTGACTCTTGGTTTGGGCCCAGATCAAGATCTCACAGTTGAGATTGAGCCCCACGTTGGCTTCTGTGCTGTCAGTGTGGAGCCTGCTTGAAATTCTCTCTCTCCCTCTCTCTCTCTGCCCCTTCCCTGGTTGCTCTCTCTCTCAAAAGAAATAAATTTTAAAGAAAACGTTACTGTAATTTTCAAATTACACATCTTCCTCTCCTAAGAAGTTAAAATAATCATGTAGATATTCTGAAAAATCAAAACTGTGATAAGAATATTTCTCATGACTTTGATGGCAATTCTTTACAAATATGCCTATTTTTAATTACTTACGGCCAACTTTATCTTAATTATCAGATATTCTGCCTTCCATTCCAGATTCCCACATGACTTAATTCATTACTTAAAAGTAGCTTAAGAAGGAATATTCTCAACTTCACTGGGCTCAATATACTACTTCATAGCTCCACTGAGTTCGTAACAATCCTTTTTGTTTTCCAGAAAAACTGAGTATGTCACTGATTCCTCACCATGAACTGTCACTAAAATTCCCAGGTGTGTAAAGGAGCCCAGCGGTGTCCCAGGCCTGTGGTTGTGTAATTATCTTCTAGTGTAAACTGCTGAGCAATTAGTTATTTCTTCCAAACTTTCTATTTATTTCATGAATATTCTTTCAAAACTATTTCCACAGTATCTACTATACACAAAGCAGAATGTTGAGGCCAAACACCTAGCTACTGATCGAATTCTAACACAAATGAATACACACATGTTAGCATTGATATAATACAAGAGAACAGGACAGAACTCTGTACTAAAACCAGTTCCGGTATGGTTCTGCTACCTGCTCCTAATGGGGTGGTCTCAGAAGAAGCTACCTATCTCTTTTAGGGAGCTCTCAGTTCCTCACCTACAAACTTAAAATCTGGTCTATACCATACCCCAGATGCCTGCCACCTCTAAACATTTTCTGGCTCCCTGACTCCTAGTTTATACTCTTCTTTAATGCCAATCGTTTCAGAGAACCTCTTTTCTAAGTACTGGAAATTACATTTTGATATGAAGGCAGCTCCTTCTAGAAAATGATTATTACTCTGTATGAACATTAAGACTCATTTTTGATGCTTAATTAATGTTTAAGGCATGTTTCCTTATGAAGTTAAGAACAGATGTTGGATAATAAAATTCATCTCAGAGCTGAGAACCTAAGAAATAAAAGAACAGTTACTAAATAATCCTATGTGCTATCAAAAAGTACTAGGAAATGTGAAAAACAGCAACAATAATAATAACAGCTAATATATTTATGACTGTTTACCTTAAGCCAGCCGTTGTGCTTAGCACTTTAGATTTAGTATCGCATTTAAACCCCATGACAGATCTATGCAGCGAGCGTTATTACTCCCTTTCTGAGGTGGCAGAAAGGAGGATTTGGAAAGCTTAAACAATCACCTCAAATCACCCATTAAATAAACTTGGCATTTACTTTAGATTTTACCGAAAGAGCCATCTCCTTTCATTACATGGTACTGCTTAACATAAAGGATAATGTTACTTCAAAATATGGTTAACTCAAATACTCCCTATATATGCATATTGTGTTCAAAACTCAAAAGTGACATTGTGAGTCAAGTTTTTGCAAATGAATGCTGAATATGTCGAAGACGTACAAAACCACCTATGTCTCTATGCAATATTAGAGACTGACGAAAACACAAATTATTTGAAAACTGACAGTTTATAGTTTAAAACAGAAAAAGGTATCATTTTGCTTAAGATATACTTTTAGCCTTTATGATCTAATGAATATACTTTCTATACTATTTTTCACTATAAACAGTATATGTATTCTTCAATTTACTACTAATCTAAGCAGTCTATATAATATTCAAAGAGTTAAATTTTAAAATATAAGTCACAATAGAACAGAGATAGTACACTGATTTTTATATATCTTTAAAAATATAGATTTTATGATATAATGAATTCTATACATACCATAATGAACAGATTTGTTATTAGACATGTGAACACTAAGTAAATTAGTTAAATCAGCTAGCTTTACATATTCTTCCAATACAATAACAGGTTGCTCTTTCAAAGAAATGACTTACTGGTAGACCATTTGACAGGTTCCCAATTGGTTCAAATGCCCGGTAGTCCCAGAGAAACAGCAGAGAGCCACGGAGCTTGAGGGCAGGGAGGGTGTGGACGGGAGACAATAAATATCAGGGACAGCTAAGCGTGTACATATTCAACAGCACTGAGTAAGGCCCTAAGATGAAATGGCGGAAAATATACTAAGATTAAATTCTAAATTCCCCCTAAGAACATCAAGATGGGAGTGTGAAATTCAGATTGTTAATAAAGGAATGAAAACCTTCATACACACCTGCGTTTATAAACTGAGATTCAGATCTTGTATGCATTTCAAACTATATCTGATTACAGTAATTTTTGATAGTAACAGAGTTATAGGATGTTAGTAATGCAGAAAAGTATGCGAGGGAAAGTTAAAGTTATCCATAATACCACTTCTTCGATGGAGCACCTGGGTGGCTCAGCTGGTTAAGCATCTGACTGCAACTCAGGTCATGAAATCGCAGTTTGTGAGTTTGAGCCCCTCATTGGGCTGTGTGCTGACTGACAGCTCAGAGCCTGGAGGCTGCTTCAGATTCTGTGTCTCCCTCTCTCCTGCCCCTCCCCCACTTGTGCTCTCTCCTTCTCAAAAATAAGCATGAAAAAAAGTTTTTAAAAAGAAATAATAGGGTTAATATTCTGATATGGTTTTTGTACTTTTTTTTTTTTACCAACTGGTAAACGAAAGAGAGACTATTTATAGGGGCTCAAACTCACGCCCATGAGGTCATGACCCGAGCTGAAGTCCTCAAGACCTGAGCTGAAGTCCAATGCTTACCCAACCGAGCCACCCAGGTGCCTTGTCATAGAAGTGCTTTACGTTTTTTTTTAATTTTTTTTAAATGTTTATTTAATTTTGAGAGAGAGAGAGAGACAGACAGACAGAGCACGAGTCGGGGAGGGGCAGAGAGAAAGATGGAGACACAGAATCCAAAGCAGGCTCCAGGCACTGGGGCTGTCAGCACAGAGCCTGACATGGGGCTGGAACCCATGAAGAGTGATGACCATGATCTGAGCCAAAGTTGGACTTTTAACAGACCGAGCCGCCCAGGAGCCCCTAAAGAACTACTTTTACAAAAGCTAAGTCAGGAAAGGATCCCCGTTTTTCTTTTCCAATTGTTCTACTGGATGCATTTGGGAACAGGCAATCAATTAATAAACAAAAAACAAAACAAAACAAAAAAATCATCAAATACATCATTATCCTGGTGTTTACACTCACTAGCTGCATGAGTAAATAAAAACTCAGTTTCCTCATTGATAAAATGGGGACAATAATAGTTCCCGACTGAGTAGTTGAAGAGAATTAAATAAAGCAAGGAGCACAGTATCTGACGCATCACCTATGGTGAGTAAGTGGTGAATACTCTAGCTTTACAGATATTATCATTACTCTCCTCGGAGTGGATCAGTTATGCTCTGGTTTTACGCTGCCTCCAGGAGGTAACATGCTTTGGTGGGAAGAAAAAAAAGAAGCCTAGACTGACAGCATGTGATCCACAGGTGAGCGATTTTACTCCGTCGATCGTTGGTTCTCTCCTTTACAAAATGAGGATGCCACCACCTGTTGTGCGGATGTCTGCAGCACAGACATAAGCCAAACACATCCAATAAACAGTAGCTATTCCTCACCTTCCAGATACGATATTTCTTATCTGATAGATTTATAATTCAAATTAATGAAATTTAATCTAAACAAATGGCAGCTTAGTTAACAAAATCACCCTCTTTTTTCTTACTTAAAAAATACTCTTGGAGCGCCTGGGTGGCTCAGTCAGCTAAGCGGCCAACTCCGGCTCAGGTCATGATCTCATGGTTCGTGAGTTTGAGTCCCATGGAGGACTCTGTGCTGACAGCTCAGAGCCTGGAGACTGCTTCGGATTCTGTGTCTCCTCTCTCTGCCCCTTCCTGCTCACACTCTGTGTGTCTCTCTCCCTCTCAAAAATAAATATTAAAAAAAATCAAATTTTTTTCAAAAAGTACCATGGAAATACCAGCATATTTAATTTTGAAATGTGATTCCAATACATTATGGAAAAAATCACAGTTAAAAGCATTCTCAGGGCTCCTCGCTGGCTCAGTCAGTAGGGCATGAGACTCTTGATTTGGGTCATCAATTCAAGCTCCATGCTGGGCATAGAGCTTACTTAAAAATAATTAAATAAAATTGTCCATTTAACAAAAAAAAAGTCCTTGATATTTTCTTTCCCCTCAAAAAAGGGATCAAATTCTCTACATACACGCACACACACACACACACACACACACACACACACACATATACACATACACAAATGAACTGATTTTTCAGGTCAAGATTACTACAGAGTGAGCCTTGTGAACCAGAATGAAACTGTCTCAAGTTATCCAAATAGCTCTGTTTTGGTCAATTCAACTTAAAGCAATAGAAAAATCAGCCAAACCAAAGTGATGACATCACCTACTGGAGAAACTGAACCTCCAGTGAAATGAACACAGTTTTTATACTGTCTACATATTATAGTCTACTTTGTATATCTCTGAATAAACATGATCAAGATGATACAACGACTTTATCCTCAACATCCAAAGACAATTCCCTTGTATTCTATCATCCCATTTCTTACGGCACCCCCATGAGGTAGGGAGAGGAAAGGCACAGTGTTTCATAGCACTGGAAAGACCTGAGTCGGATGACTGAACACATCCGCTGGGTCATGAGCTTTCACATGGTGTTCTGTGGTCAAAGGTACTGTTGTGAAAAAATGCGAAACCAGGCCTTCCTTCTCTCCTTAACAGAAGGCATAGAACTCTTTGCAAAAGAAGCTGAGAAGAAACAGAGTAAAGCTTTGTTTTACAGATTTATCTCCTCTCTTTTAGAGAAAATCAGCCTTCATGTTATACCTCGAATGTCAGTATTTCTCAAATCTGAATGGAGTGTGTGAAAAAAATATGAATTTGTATTCTATTAGCAGAGCACATTCGATAATATTTCTATTGTTTCTAAGTGTCTACTGGCAAATGCAAAAGGCAAGAAACAATTATACAAATAATACTCAGCCTCAACTGTGTGGAGGACCAGTCATTCTTATCTCAACCCCAAACTTAAATTCACATTAAAGAAAATGTAAAATTATCCCCCCAAAAAATACAGATCCCAGGTGATCCCAGCTGAAAACATGATATTCACTATGGTGAAGTAAAGACAAACTGGCAACTAAAATAAAACAGCTTGTATTTTTAAAACGTGGAAAAAATTCTGGATGATTCTCCACAAATGGCACAGATCAAAGATACACATGTTCAAGGGGTCATTTTTCTTGCAATCTTTATGCCGATAAGGGGACACGGCAGTGTTTGTGCCTGCGGTATATACACAGGGATCTGTATCTGGAAGCACACTGCAACACCCTGACTACCACCCTTATCGACGGAAAGTCTGAGGACGTCTCGGCAGGCAGGAGACTCTTTGCACATAGCAGGCACTAAGATATAGATTAAACAAAAACTAAATCGCTTCTTACAATGTGTCTATTTTCTTTATTTTATAGTGCCTAACAATTTAACAATCCAATTACCAAGTGACAAGTACGATGTCTACAAGCAGCTCTCACCCAGGGGCAATGCTGTCCCCCACCGTAGACATGTTTTCCCGTCTGGTGTCAATTTTGGTTGTCACAACTGAACAAGGAGTGACGTATGACTAGCATCTACAGGGCAGAGCCCAGTGAGGCTGAGGACTCCATACTGGACAGGATACTCTCTTGCCCCCATGCCCAACAATGAAGTTTCTGGCCAGAAACTTCACCATAGCCAAAGTATAAAATATGATTTGTTTCAAAACATTGTTTTACTGTAGAAAGAACAAGAATAGAGAGTAAAAAGAGAACGAGTGGCACAAACTACACGAACAGGAGGTGGGGTGATCTAGAGTTCTCATAGAAGGTCACGTAAGAGACGTGAGAGACTGTCGCCGTGCCGCATGGTTGGTGGACGGCCCGGAATGACTTTATACTGTCGGCTGGCAAAGGAAGAAACATAATGTGTTTTCTTCATCCTACGATCTTGAATTCAGAAAACCTCCTTTGTACAACAGTTCTAAATGCATTTCTGTGATGTTTTCCCTTAAACACTGCTGAAAAAAAGCTCATCTGAAGAATGAATTGAAACCCCCTGTTCCATTCTACCCCAAGGATATGCTTCTGCACCTCTCGCTGGTGCTGTCCTACAACAGAACTTGCTCTGTGATTGCTAACTTCAGTATTGGCAAACGTGATTTATTTTTGGTCAACAAAAAGCATTCCTGTAATGATGGACAGACACAGCTGATCTAAATTTTGAGTACAGTTTAATCAGAAGCGCTGTTAAAGCAATTATGCTCAGAGTCACTTAGAGTGAGTGACCTCAGTCATATTGTCACCTGGTCCTTGGCAACATAGAAAACCTTGTAAAATGATCTAAGGAAAGAAGCGATCTTTTCAATATAAGCACAATGCCACAGGAAAGAGGATTCTCCCCACCCCCAATTATAACACTTGCATTTTAAAGTAAGTAAAAGAAGTCACTTGCCCAGGCTCTAAACTCATTTCGTATGATACATAAATACAGCTGACACAGCAAGTTTAAAACAGTAAAACAGTTAAAAATATCTGATATATAGTAGGTTGACAGCAGGGAAGAAAACATGTTGCATGAGGCCTTACGAGCTGTCTAGGTGACTAGGCTAGTTACTAATACAATCCGCAGAGGGATATTAGGATCAGATGGGTACCTCAGATTTCCACAAATAAAGGTCTTAGCTAAAGCTCAATTTTACCAATAATTTCAAGAAACAAGCAATCACAAGGCTGTGGTATGAGGCCTAAAATTAAGGTCCAGTATTAGGTGTACTCTGTCATCTGAGAAAAGTCTCAAATAGCCTAACTGCAATTCCCCCCTACGACTATGCTCCCGGGGGATAAGGTCCCCGAGCCAAAAATCTTCCCTTATTCTCAGGGATCAGGCATAGCTTCCGCTTATTGCTGAACATTTAGATCGTGAAACACCTCCATTCAACACCCCAGTGATCACCTAGCTCATGAGCTACTTTCTAGAGAGACATGTTCGTAAGTCCAGAGAGGCTAAGTGTGTTTAGCTTACCATAAGCAACCTGAAACAGGTTCGAACAGAAAAAAAGCTCAGCACATTCCACAGATAAGGGCTTTCCTTCCAGAAAAGTTAATTATTTGGGGGTGCAGCAGGCGCACTTATCAGAACGATTACAAAGAGACCGGTCCAAGTGACCTGCCTCCTTCCCTAGGACCATACTCCCATTAAATGGCAGTGAGATGGAACAGAGGGCAGGGGTAGGCTCTTCAACTTCTCCCCATCTACCAAGATGAGCACAAAAGACTAAAAAAGACACTGTTTGGAGCTTAAGAAAATATTACATATATATATTCCAAGGAGAACAGGAGTCTAAAAAAATTGTGATAATTTTTTCAAGTCTAGGAATAAAAAATCTGATACTAGTCTAAAACGAATAAAGTTATTAAATGTTTTAAAATGAGTGATATTTAATTTTTAAATGATATATCCAAATAATTTGCAATGCTGGAAGGTTTAAGTCAGCATACTAAATGATTATTTTATTATATTGTTACTTTTAATTCATGAGGGTGATAACTGCCATCTTAAATATTTGCTCTTTTCTCCCCAGCTAAGCTAATTTAAATAGGTGATAATTAAGGCTAACAACTCAAGAATAAAAGCTAATAAAAGAATCTCTTAGTGTATATTTGCGGCATTTTAAATTTTACTACTTTCCTCACATTAACCAGGAATTATAAGTGAAATACTGATGGACTGTATATACTGTTATTTTGACTTTCATACTCTTTGCAATCACCTAACATATATATAAGGATTAACATATACGTAAAAGGTAGTTAAAATATCTCAGGAGCTGAGGTTCCTGGAAGAAATATACTGACTGAGGTCGAAATGCTTTCTGTATCAAAATGCAAGAAAGCCTGAGTTGTGTTATTTGTACTCTGTCCTCCAATAAGCGTGTTATGACAACCAGTCCTTTAAATTTCCCTCTTAAACAGGTGGGATGTACAATAGTGTTGATGGTTTTATTGCTGAATATCTCTTCCTAAATGTTCTTATAGTGAAAACTGTGGAACAATTTTTACAGTCTGTAGAATCTACAAAATACTAATTTCTGTAGGCCATGACTATGATTATCAAAAGTCCTTGTGGGTGGAGAAGAAAAGAATTAGCTGGCGGAGAGAGGTGCCAAATGACAGAAAAGGAGCAATGCTTCAGATTTTTACGCAGGACTTCTAGGTCTGCAGTTAACTCACGTATGCGACTCACAGAACCCTGTGGGTTTTGGCTTCCTCGTTAGCAAAATAAGAGATTGGGCTGGGAGGTCTCCTGGGAACTTTTTAAAGTTCTTGTAGAGTATACATATGACTGTGTATTAATCAAACTACCTTATTTGTAAACCATGCTGATGCGTGGTTATTTTTCATAATTTTATCTAATCTACAACCCGTTACTGTAATATGTGTATGCTTCGGTTTAAAATGTGTATTTTTCTTGGAAAATTATTTTGTGAAAAAAATTCTCAACTAATATTCACAATAAAAAATACATCCTCTCTTTTTCCACAATAGAAGTATACTGTTACTCCTAATTCAGAACTGCAAACAGGTACGATTATATGTTATTCTCTGCCAGTAATTTTGATTTTAAATCAACGTTGTTGATTTTATATGTGAACTTTGAAAATTCTTGAGAGTATTTTAAATTTAGATTTTTAGTAAGCAATACAATGTAAATCTCACTCTAAATCAATAACTAAGTAAATATTACTCCAAAATATGAACTAGCTGTCATGTGTGACTGTCTTGTATCTAAGTAGAAACTTACACTTGCCACGTTTTCTCATTGAATAGACTAGAAAGTAACTACCTCTCAAGTAAAAGAAATTATACTGAAAAGAAAAAATTAAATGCCGATAGCACACATCTCCATAGACATGAAAAATGAGAATGCAATTCTTTGTTTTTCATGCCATAAATTTTCTTTCAACGCAAATGTCGCCCTCAAATGCCAATCCAGGAATGAGACCCACCGAGTGTTTATCAGACTTTTTGTTATATAAAATGACAGTAATTTATTATCGTTAATACCTATACCTTTGAATTTCATTGCTCAGTAAGTAAAAACTATAACACAAATGATCGAATATATTTTTCACCATCTCAAAAATATTTCCTACCTGCTACAATAATCTTCGGCTGCTGCATTAGCACCATCAGGCGAGCCCCAATTAGAAATAGAGGGATGATCTTTCTGTTAACGAAGTATTCCGATTTCAGTTTGAAATACAAACTACTTTTCAAAGAACTAAAGAATATACCTGCTTGAATCTAAGTTCCATTTCACTTAATGGCAAGAACACTTCTGGTTACAATATCATGAAATTTATTTTTGGTCAACTTGCACACACACTTAGGAACACAGCATGTCCTGCATACATAACCATACTACCATGGCAATTATAATGATCTCTTTACCATGTGTAACTAGACTTTGATAGCTATTAAATCGATTTTTATATTGATTTCTTTTTATTATCACATTAATCTGGATATAAAGTTCAAATTAACTGATAAGAATATGGTATTTTTCCTCTGATGATAAGCAATTTATATATTTATAATTTATGAAGGAGCTTCATGAAATTGTGGTTTAAAATAATACTAAGTAGAAATAACACAGGGTCTCGAAACATTTAAATTAGAACAAGAAATACTAAGAGGTGCCTGGATGACTCAGTCAGTTGAGCGTCTGACTCGATTTCGGCTTGGGTTATGATCCTGTGGTTCATGAGATTAAGCCCTGTGTTGGGATTTGCACTGACAGCATGGCCTTCCTAGGATTCTCTGTCTGTCTCGTCTGTGCCCCTCCCCTGCTCGTACACCCCCTCTCTCTCTCAAAATAAATAAATAAACATTTAAAAAAAGAAAATTTTATGTGACTCTTTGGAACATCTATTAATACAGCACCATTCAGTAGGATACAACAGGATCATACCCTATTCAACTAATCTATCCAGCATCAAAGAGTAATCGGTTTTCATTGAGGGAATAAGTTAGGTCTGCAGCATTTACTTCTGTATCAGTTCAGCTCAGCAAACATTACTTGTGTAGAGTCTGCTAACTGACAAGATGTCAATAATGGTGATGGTGTCTGGTCTCTACTCCAGGTGATGGTGTCTGTACTCTACTCCAGTACCTCATAGTCTGCTATATTTTAGAAAGTTTTGATAAATACTTCATTGGAGATGTTCACATAGTATAATGGGAGTAAAAAAAAAAAATATATATATATATATATATATATTTATGATTCATTCTGGAAATTCACATAGTATAATGGGAGTAAAAAAATATATATATATATAATTCATTCTGGAAATTCAGAGAAGTCTTCTTTTTTTAATATTTATTTATTTATTTTGAGAGAGAGCACATGAGCGAGCAGGGGACGGGCAGAGAGAGAGGGAGAGGATCCCAAGCAGAATCCATGCTGTGAGCGCAGAGCCTGGTGTGGGGCTTAAACTCACGAACCTTGAGATCACAACCTGAGCCGAAATCAAGAGTCAGATGCTTAACCAACTGAGCCACCCACGCACCCCCAGAGAAGTCTTCTTGTTGAAAACCGCATCTCAACTAAATCTCGGAAGATAAGAAGCTGAGGAGTGAAGAACGGAGAGGGCACCCAGGTCAGGGACAACATGCTGGAAGAAGGCGTGCTGAGGCAGCAGGGCACATGTTGGGAGACAGGAGCGCTCTCTGTTGGTAGAGCATGAATTACCACACGGAGGGGAGGTGAGACTGGAGAGGTCCTCGGAAGGGCACTATGTTTCAAGCTAACACCTCAGACTTTACAGGCAATACAGCATCTTTAATGTGTTTTAACCACAGGTATGATATGGTCAGATTTGCATTTTAGATTTAAAATTAGCAAACTCTTGACAAACAGAATTCAATAAATGCTAATAGGATTGATGAGCCTGTGTCACAATTTATTGATCCCCAAGCAACATAATAAATCTTTCACTCTGTGTGTGTGTGTGTGTGTGTGTGTGTGTGTGTGTGTGTGTGTGTGTTAAGAACACAAAATACAAGTAATGGGACCTCTTTTATATTAGGCAAAATCAAATATTTAATTTAAATAGGAAAACACAGGTGGACTTCCGGAACTGCTTATTTATTTCTCTGCCCAGCTAAACTGATCTAGATAGAAACTGTTACCAATTTTAATGTATACACATGTTTTCCCAAAATACATATCCACCCAAAAACTCAAAACATGGTCTTTATTTGGAAATAGGGTCGCTGCAGATATAATTAGCTACTTTAAGATTACGTCATACTGGATTCGGGTAGATTTTAAATCCAGTGAGTGGTGTCCATTCAGGAGAGCCACTTGAAGGTACAAACACATTGACACGCAGGGAAGAACATTATTTAAAAGTGGAGGCGGACACTGGAATGATGCACCACCGGGTGGATGAGCACCAAGGATGACCAGCAACCCCCAGAACTCGGAGACGCATGAAACGGTCTCCCTCTGAGCCCGCAGGAGTCCCCTCTGCTAACACCGTGATGTCAGACTTCTGCCCTCCAGAACTGTGACAGAATCAATCCCTGTTGTCTTACACTGCACATTTGGTGGTCCAAGGAAACTAACACGCGTGTACATGACAGCACCTCTTGCCTGGGCAGCATGGGAACCGCGAGAGTCAGCTGTGGTCCCTGTGAGAGGGTAAGCTCATTTGCCTGGAGTGAAAAGGACAAAACAATGTCCTTCTATTTATATTTGGCTTCTCTTAACACTTTCCTGCTTTTTCTGGTGCTTACTTTGCACCGTGATTTGCACTGGGTGATATATCTAGGCTTTATTAATTATTCATGCAAATTGAAGGCATATATTAAGATTAGTGCAGTTGTGTGTGTCTTGGTTTCCCAAGGCACTGGCCTAACTCTTATGAAGAATCTGGTTAAAAGCTAATATAGTATTTGTCATCAAAAATGTTCACTGCTTCAATCAGTACACTGTGCAGGGCTCTTGTAAAATGAATGTTTGAGTACTGCAGCCATAAATGGTTTTTAAAAATTATGAGACTGAGACTTCTCCCTTCTGCTTCATGGAGTCCCTCTGGTATAGAGCAAGATTAGCATCGGTGTGTTGGGAGAAGGCTTACTGACTCAGAAGACATAGGGAATATTACTAAGTTTTAAAAATAACAGCACGCACTTGTTTCAACTAAACTTGAGGGAAAACCGAGAGTAGAGGGAGCAGAATAATTTAAAATAAGTTTAGATTCATTGAAATTGGAACCCATATTATCCTCAAGACAAGTCAGGAAACAAAAACAGCAGAAGCCCTAAAGGCTTCGAAGTAGTGGCCTGGAACCAAAAGCTTCTCCACCTGGACTAGAGTGAACTTTTTATTCGCAGCCCTGAGAAGTATCTAATTTCCCAGATGACAAAATGATCACGGAAGAAGTGCACTGAGGGCAATGACAGGCACAGGGGCGGTTAGAGTAGGTGCCCTCTGACAGAGACAGTGCTCGTACCGAGATTTCTCCCTCTCTAGTTCTGCTGCCAAACTTTGAAATAAAGGAACCATAACCCCACTCGCCACCCTGACACTTTCAGACAGACCTCGGATAAATTCTCTAAGGGGTTTCTAGGAAGATGAGAGAAATCGTTTCTCTCCCATAGGAGAGATCAAAGCCTAGTTTCTCCTTGCTGGGATCCCAGCGTACACAGTACTGCTCCTCTTAAGAGGGAAAAATGGAAGGGTGTATCTGACTGACACTTCCCCCCTCAAAGATCCATGATTCTTTTTCTCACTGAAGTTCACTAAGTTTAAAAAACAAAAAAACAGAAGGTCATCTTCTAAAGGCCCACTCTAGCCTGAATTCCAGTGTAGGTAAATTTAAATCATAATACCTTTGAGGAAGCTCTCCATCACAAATAGGTTTAACACTTATTTTTCTTATTATAAACATGCATTCTTCTTGGAAAAGAGATAAATACAATTTGCATTCTTCAAAAATAGATAGACAAAAAATAATCTGATGTGGACATTAGTTAGGAAAATGGCCCAGTTAGGGATCTGGTGAGAGAAAGGACTAGTCATCAACTTTCTGACAATGAAGACTGCTTCCAGGGTAATTAAATTGATGTTTTCCAAACTAAGGGAAAAAGTTAGAGAATGCCATTTAAAAATGAATGTTATGGGTACTTTAAACTATAAAAGGACTTGGAAGAAAAATAGTAAGATGCAGATGTTTTGTTTCTTCTAATCTACACCATCCAAGAGAGTAGCCAGCAGTCACACTATTTAAATTCAAATTCGAATAAATTAAAATTAAATACAATTTAACATTTAGTTTCTGAGGTGTCCGAGCTACATTTCAAGTGCTCAGTAGGAAAACCTGAGGAGTGGCCTAGAGCAGGTCAAGAGCGTTTACATCTTTGTCTGAAGTTCTACTGCAGAGCATTACTCTAAAGCCATTTTCGTATCTTTTTTCTCCCCTCTAAAATGGTATTGATACTTGTATAGTTTTCTGTCCTTCTTATAACAAATTACCCCAAACTTGGTGGCTTAAAACAACAGATCTGTTCTCTCACAGTTTTGGTGGCGAGGAGTCCCAAATCGGTTTCCCTGGATTCAAATCGGTGTGCCAGCAAGATCTGAATTCCCCTCCCGAAGCTCCAGGGGAGTAGCCATTCCTCTCCTTTTCCAGCTTTTGGTGGCTTCTGGCATTCCTCGACTTACAACCACATCCCTGGACCTCTGCCTCTGTGGTCACAAGGCAGCCATTTTCCTGCCTGTGACTCCTGCCCCTGTCCACGTCTCATGAGGACACAACCCACTGCTTTAGAACCCACTGGACAATGGAGGACATCTCCCCCTCACAACAATTAACTTAGTCCTATCTACAAACACAATATAACATTTATAGTTCCGGGATTAGTCCCTCATATCCCTGGGGCCATTATCCAATTTACTTCAACCTACTGCAGTGGTATTTTTTAACTTCTACTTTATTTTATGTTGCCAATTCATCATTTACTCCACTGACATCTATTGGTGTAATGTTAATACAGTTTCCTAAAGTGTAAAACTCCCCTCCCCCACCGCAGAGGGACTTAACACTAGAAAAATCTAGCTTCCTATTTAGCTTCAGGTATTTTTTTTTTTCCTTCCCATCTGGTGACTGCCGGAGCCCAGGCCGGATGGAAAAGCCCGCAATGGTACTAGCTCACAACTTTACAGATCCGCTTGCAAAGATTATAGAACATGTCTTCATATTCCAGGCCACAGCCACGCCAGTGCCCTCTTTCCCTTGGCAAGCTGTGTTTGCCCTCACTTTGAGTTCTAAAGTAACCCCACTGATGGTGTTGGTTTTAAAACGATTAATTTTAGGGGTGCCTGAGTGGTTCAGTTGGTTCAGTGCCAGACTTCAGCTCAGGTCATGACCTCTCAGTTCATGGGTTCAAGTTCCATTTCAGGCTCTGTGTTGGCCGTGCAGAGCCTGCTTGGGATTCTCTCTATCTGTCCCCCAAACACCTGTTCTCTTTTCTTTCTCAAAATAAACTTTATAAGATAATAAAATAAAATAAAATAAGATAAAATAAAATATTTGTAAAAATGCCATTTCAAATATCTTTTTAGATATTTAGATACATGTCTAGATATTATAACAATAATGAAATTAAAAAAAAGAATTGGCCATAAAAATTACTCATAACAATTAGAAAGAGATCAATAAAAAGGAACGCAACAGAAACATGAGCAAAATTCTCCAATAAACACTTCAAAAAGAGGGTCTATAGATGACCACCAGACATAACCTCTTTAAAAACCAGTCAAGGGTTCACTAAAACCAAAATGAGATACAGTAACACCCACCAGAATGGCTAAGACTTTCGAATCAATACAAAGTTCCCAGATTTGTGAAGCAACAGCAATGCTAGGACATTGGTCGTGGAAGTCTAAACTGATACAACCACTCTGCACAAAATTCTGTCATGACTGACAAAAGTAAAACATTACATACATCCTAACTTAGTATTACCTTTTCCTAACTCAACATCTATGAGGAATGTATATAGCAATTCTATCAAAATAGCCAAAAACTGGAAGCAACCTAAAGGTTCATCAACAAAAAATGAATGAATAACTGTAGAATATTCATACAACAGAATAATACCACCAATGAAAATCATCAAATCCCTTGAATAACAGTGTGGATAATTCTCACAATTATTACTTTGAACAAAAGAAGTCAGGTGAGAAATAATGTATACTAGAAGATTCCATTTGGCTCAGTTGGTTAAGTGTCTGACTTCTGATTTCAGCTCAAGTCATCATCTCACAGTTTGTGGGATCGAGCCCCACGTCAGGTGCTGCGCTGACAGCACAGAGCCTGATTGGGATTCTCTCTCTCACTCTTTTTCTGCCTCTTTCCCTGCTTGTACTCTCTCTCTCTCTCCAAATAAATAAATTAATTAAAAAAAAAAAAAAAAAACCAGCAGTAACTGCAGGGGGCCTAATGGGTGCATGTGGGATGTCCATCTGATTCTTTTATTGACTTGGTGATGGTGGCACGGGTGTTCATTTTGCTGGAATTACACAGCAGGGGAAGGGACAGCGGTAGTGAGCCCTGGCACTTCCCGCACCAGCTGGCTTTCCTTTCGGCTCTGTCCCACGGCTTTGGGTGAACTTTCAGCCTCGCTCTTCTCATCCCAGTAACTGATATTATACTAACTGTCCCATTTTGTCTCTCATGCCACGCTTTCCTTGTTCACTGTGGTATTACTAACATTCAGGATATTTCACGACACATAAAAAGTGCTCAATAAATAATTACTAATAAAATAAATTACACACATCATGGTTCCCAAGAAGAGTATTACATATTTTTCATTTACTGAAAGCTGAGCATGCTGCTTAGAAAATCTGTCACGTAGAGAAAAATTTCACATTTTGCTGTGGCTTTCCCAATGTGCTGACAGTTAGAAAATGTGTGAATACAGGGTTCTGTGCCCGTAAAACCCGGACCAGATAGAAAGAACTCAAATTTATGTTCGGGCTCACTGTAGGCTCCTCCTGACGGGTTAAATCTTCCTCCTGAAGATCCACGTTCTCCTGAAGAACTAAATCTGTATGCCTGTCTACTCGTTACATGTGCTATACTAAAGTTATGACCAAACAAACAAAATAAACATGTAGTGAATTTGCTCAATGATCTCACGGCCCCTGTGCAGTAAGTAGTTCGGTTTGCACATAATGATGTTGCCCATGAATAAATAAATAGGATTTGGTCATCATCACGGCTACTATTTTCACCAATCTCTGTAACTAATTCTTATAGAGGGAAACACTTTATGGATATTTTATTATAAACTACCAAATGTTTGGTTAATTTTAAAAAGCTTGCCTAACAGGACATCTGCCGTCTTCTGGTTACAGTGAGCTTTTATTTTTCTGTATCTATAGGAAAGGGTAGGAGAGTCTAACAGGAGACTCCTTGCGTGAGGCTAATATCCCAGTTCCGCATTCTGTCCCTATCCGGAATTCCTCTTCTCCCAGTGGTGAGAGGGGAAAAACAACAACTTCCTAGCAGGGGGAAACATCTTACCAGAGAATTCATATTCTAAAGTCAGTATTTGCAAATCATGTATTTGCAGACTGAACTGCACTACCCAGCGCCCTCAAAACAGGGCAAACGATCTTCAAAGTAATTCTAGGTTGGCAATGGTTTCATAGAAGCAAATCAGCAAACATAAATCTTCTGTGGATGAGCCCATCATCAACCCTGGTCTGAAAGAAGCTCCAAAGATCAAGTTTCAAAGAAAAGAAAGTCACAGTCAAGAAGATGAGGAAGCAGGAAGATAAAGAGGATGAGGAGGAGAGGCAGGTAAGAAGGCTGTGGAGGAAGAAGAAATGAAAGAGAGAAGAGGAGGAGAAGGAAACCAGCACACCTGGTAAAAAGGAGTAGAAACAAGACAACAACTACAATCCTCAAAATCCACATACTACAATCACTAAATCTATCTATCTATAATATATATATGTATACATACATATAATATGTGTGTATATACACACAAATATATATATATGCATTTATGAAATACAAAAAAAGTTTAAAATATTTACAAAATACAAAAAAAAGATTTTAAAATATAATTAAAGGAAAAGTATTGTTTTAGATGACCCACTCAATTTATTAATTTTTATTTTTTTATTTAAGCATTATTAAAACATTATGTTTGTTGAAACATTTAAAAACATATTTTGACTTGACCGAAAATCAAGACTTGGACACTTCACTGACTGAGCCACTCAGGTATCCCAAGTCAATTTTTAAATGAAGCAAATAAAACTTATAGACATACAAAATATCACTGATATTAAAACTTAGTGGTTAGCTTTAAAACAGTAAAAGCTATAACCTGAAGACAAGTGGCAGGAAGTTCTCGAGAATGTATCCAAAATCCATCACGAAGAGTCAAAATGATGGATAGTACTGTAAGTTTCTGTTTTTTAAATATTTCATAAGACTTTGGGCAAGTTAATTAATAAGCTTTGCCATTTTAGTCTGAACAAAAATCAATTCCCAAATCCTTTAAGGTATTTCTAGATGCGTGTTTATGTAAAAATGTAAAAATAGATTTTAACATCAAATAATAACCTTGCATGGTACTCATATATAAAAACAAGGCAGTTGACGGTCAGAGAAAGCAAGTCATGTTAAATAATCAAAAATAAATAAATAACCAATTCGACGAAGAGGACAAAATCAACCACAAATCCCAGCAGATACTCACAGTAAGAACAGCCATAGACTTCAATTCTGAGCCCGATGCGGCCTTCCCCGTTCCAGTCCAGAGGCACTATGCGCACATAGCGGGCAATAACCGCGTGCTGTAAATCATGCCGAACCACGCCATCGGAGTTGACGTTCCCAGGAAACGCCTGGAAAAAAGAAAAGGGATTATAAAAATGAAGGCAAGACATACTTCGGAAACAACCATGGTCTCTGTGTGCTAAAATAAACTTAAATTTTCTTATCCAATGGCAGGATTTTATATTTTCTACTACCTGCCAATTTGAAAAAAGCTACTATACTTCCCTTATTTGAAAACAAGTCCAGTTTTAAATGGGAACTAGGCCAAAATTTCCACGGGCCCTTTCAAAGGAGAAAACACACATATATGAGAAGAATGAAACACCAGATGGTACCCACGGCAGTATCCAGTGAACATTTAAATTATGAGCGCTAATATTCTGCATTGACTACAAACTACTTTTCAGACTCCAAACAGATTTCTTGCTTTCTAAAAACCTTCTCTACCTTACCGTCCCATGCCCCAATACAAATGCGAAATTTTTTTCAGTATCAGTTCTATAAAAAGTACAACTGAATATGCCATACAAGTGGCCAGGGTTTTCTACCTTTAACTGGCATAAACACATTTACAGAATTTACAAAGTGATCAGAAATGTGTCCGTTCCAATTTTTCTCATTTATAGAGGATTCTGTCAAAAAAGTGGTTTCCTGGGGCACCTGGGTGGCTCAGGAGGTTAAGTGTCTGACTCTTGGTTTCAGCTCGGGTCATGGCCTCACATTTTGTGAGTTCGAGCCCCATGTTGGGCTCCATGCTGACAGTGCGGAGCTTGCTTGGGATTCTCTCTCTCCCTCTCTCTCTGCCCCTCTCCCACTCGCTCTCTCTGTCCTTCTCAAAATGAATAAAGATAAAAATAATTTAAATAAACGTCTATTCTACAGTAAGTACAGAGCAAGATAATAAAGGGGACATAAGATGTCAAGAGCCCTACACGCGAAATGATCACAGTGTAATACTAAGGGAAAATGTCAATTTATAAAGTTATACTTCGAGGAAGATTCAACGCAATACGCCATCATAATTTAGAAGATGTAAGTCAAATAAATGAGAAACCTGTGTTTGTGCCATTTGAAATATCAGATGTTTTAATTTCGTACATATATTCTAGTTGTCTCTACGTACTGAGTTTTGGTAATGCCATAAGCCACAGGACATCCTCTTTTCTATTTGTTTATATGATCTCTTAAACATTGAAATTAAAAATTCAAATATAAATCTATCCTTTTTTAATCACAAAAAATTACAACATAAGCACCATATGACATCGCTAATCTGTTATATTTTAACCTAAAGTTTTCAATTTGCTTCTATATAAAAACAGAAATTTTACCTTTTAAAAAATGATTTTGTAACAATTTTTTGAATACATAAAATTGATAAGTAGCAAATAAAGTCATGCTTTAGATAAAAAGTACATAGCAGCTCTGAAACAGGAGGCTCTGGTTTATTTCACACACACAGCACCACACTCAATTTGTGGTTACAGGGCTTGTTACCTGACCAGTACTCTTCAGTCATACTTCTGGTCTCCAAAACACAAAATGTACAATGCAAGACCTAGTAATGTAGGGCACATTCTGAAAGACTTCCTCTGGATTTAGACTATTTTGTGTCACATTTAGATGTCTCAACAATGCGCACCATGGGTAGTATTCCAACTGAGTGCTCTGAAAACTGGAGTGGTCTTCAGGGATGACTTTGTGTTCTCCTGAGCTTCCCTCCTCCTGGCTGTATCCACTACCGCGTTTTCAGAATGGCCACCCCTTCCTTCAAGCCTTCCCTGGACAACATTATTCGAGTTTTATGTCATGAGTGTTAACACATAGATACGGCATCTTCTTTGTAACTTGCTGAAAAAATTTGATCAAGAAATATACTAAAGGGGCCCATGAGTGGCTCACTCGGTTAAGCATCTAACTCTTGATTTCAGCTCAGTTCATGATCTCAGAATTCATGAGATTGAGGCCCCCTTTGGGCTCTGTACGGACAGCAGGGAACTTGCTTGGGATTCTCTCTCTCCCTCTCTCACTGCCCCTCCCTCTCTTGCACTCTCTCTCATAATAAATAATTTTTTTTTAAAGAAAACAGTAAAAATATCTCTTTGGTATTTTTCTAGCCAGGTTTTAACTTTACAAAGAAGCCACAAACCTATTTTATTAAACTGTGGCTTTAATACCACATTTTAATACCACTATTGGTTGTTTTGGCTCCAAAAGTAATATGGGTGAGCATCCCTGATCAAAATCACTGAAATTAAAACCCTGTTTAATTGAAAATATTAATTATTATTTAAATTATATAAATTAATCTAAAATTTATCTTAAATATCACCCAACAAAAGCCACTAAACAAATATAACTTGAGGATATGGTTACTGTGGTGCTAGGAGATGATACACAAATATTCACAATAATACCAAGTAACTTTTTTGGAACTCTATGTCTGAGACATCTCTGGTCTTTTGATGCAGGGCATGGAAGGGAAGGGAAGGGAAGGGAAGGAAAGGGAAGGGGAGGGGAGGGGAGGGGAGGGGAGGGGAGGGGAGGGGAGGGGAGGGGAGGGGAGGGGAGAGGAGAGGAGAGGAGAGGAGAGGAGAGGAGAGGAGAGGAGAGGAGAAGACCCTTCTGCGTTTCTTCATACACGCATTCATATATGATCCATTCACGTATTCGTTTACTTAGAAAAAGTTTAAGAGCCTCTATGTACAATATATTGTTCAAATCACTGGGGTTACAGAAGTAAACAACACAGAGTTTCAGTTCTCATGGTATTTGTTATTAAAGTACATATTGGGGCAGCTAATAAATAATAAATATATCACATATATAATATATATATATCATAAATATATTATATATATTATACACACACACACACACACACATATATCTGACACAAAGTTGCATTACATGTATATGTTGGTGCATACTAAATTACATACACAGGATAAACAACAGCCAGAAATGCAAATGCCCCGAGCATACTTGGCATGTTCCGGGGACAGTAAGGAACCTGTGCTTTTGGAACAGGGTCAAGAAAGGAAGCGCAGGGCAGAAGATGCCGGAGAGGTGGAGGCCAGAGCAAGGAGGGCCTGTAAGCCATGACAACACTGTGTACTTCATGTTAAGTGTACTGGAAGGAAATCCACTGGAGAGTTTTAAGCAAAAAAGTTACACATCTTAGGGGCACTTGGGTGACTCAGTTAGTTAAGCGTCTCGCTCTTCATTTTGGCTCAGGTCGTGATTTCCAGTTCATGAGTTCAAGCCCCCACCTCAGGCTCTGTGCTGTCAGCGTGGAGTATGCTTTGGATCCTCTATCTCCCTCTCTCTCTGCTACTCCTCTTCCACTCTCTCTCTCAAAAACAAACATTTTTTTAAAAAATTACACATCTTATAACTGGTAAGAGCAGGACCACTAACACCGCCCTCCCTGAAGAAAGTGAAGTTCCTAAGAGAAGAGAAGACAACAGCATGATGCAATATACAGAATAGTAGTGGGTGGAAGCAGCTGGTGACAAGTACTCCCAAGGACTGGGGGCGCTCAGGAAGAAGGGAGGAATGGGGGTGTGGAGGTGAGTCCTGAAGAGAAGAGGCAGGACCCTCACTACAACCTGGATCCCACATGAGCCACATGTGAGAGGAGAAAACAAAACAAACACGGAACTCCCAGGAACTGGCTCTCCTTCCACCAAGCCCCTGCTGGTCATCTTGCTCTTACATAGGGATGGACATAGGGATGGACATAGGGTTGGACGTCAGGAAAACAAAGGAGGCCCATCTGTGGACCAACATGTCGGTATCTAAATCCAGAATGCACTGAAGAAAACTCTGTGCTTTTTGATTATTTGCCTTGTTTCCTCATTTTTTCTGTTTTTTTTTTAAGCAACTGAATAAATACAAAGATATTTGAATGGAAAGATAATTAGTAGCAATTTAGATATACTGCATTTAAGACTTCACTATCACACCGAAAGGTCAAGAGATTTCCAGATGTTTAAGACAGCACTACTTCATCGAAGGGGAGTGTCGCAGAGAGGGAGCATTTATTATTCACGAACAAATGCGTATCATGTGGCATTTTCCCCAGTGCTCACAGCATCAGTAAACTGGGGTTCCCTTACACTTCTTTTCGTTTCCAAGCATGTAGACATTTAAGACGTTATTTTAATTGAACTTTAAAGCCTGTCAAAAGAAGAGTGCAGGTGTTACCAATCACTGCCTTGATAGAAGGGCATAAATATATGTGAAATGTCTCCTTTCATAGACCAGCGTTTGGCAAAGTTAAGAAACACAGGAAGAGATGCAACCACTGATTTAATAAAAACAACATCTAATATTTATAGATCACTTTATTATTTAAAGAGTCCTAGTGCATACTGTATTGTTGGTGCCGCATGGAAAACTCTTAAGTTTGGGAGGGATGCTATTTTTTCAAATCAGGAAAACCCGTCTCAGAGACGTTAGTGGATGTCAACAGCCAGTGAAGGCAAGCCAGGGCGAAGTAGCAATCATCATGCCCGGCTGACTTGCTGGATAAGCATATTTTCAGCTGGAAATAAAGATTTTCTATTTAGGCGCAACACACTTTATTTTTGCTATTTAATACTGCATGCTTGAAAATACCAAATTTAAAGTTTCATAGATAATTTTTATCATGCCACATTTTGGAGGCACCTTTGATTTCTGGCCCATTTATTATACAGCATACGTGCCTGCATGCCCTATTTCTTCAATTTTATGTCCACAAATTTTGACAGAACTAGTATTTTCTTTTCTTACACATTTTCCCAAAACAGACTCCCACTGTGGTCATTAGCAAAAACTGCTCTGCAGCTTTTAATAGAAATAACTAAGAAGTTTGGATGACCTTGCTTACTGACAGGAAAGAGAGGCTGGGCTACTCAGCTACATCCATTTAGTGGCACTGAGCACACGGCCGTAGGTCTCGAAGCACTTTTTCCCACATACTATGACTCCTATCTACTTGCAGTTTTTCACATATGAAAGATGTGAAAAGAAAGAAGAAACAAGCTAAAACAGTCAGCTGATATTTACAAAACCTATAAGAACTGGAAATCTGCATGAAAAAATTTAAAAAATTAAAATGAATGAAACAATATGCTTTAAAATTCAACCTTCATTTAGACAAATGTCACGCGATAAGACATATTTTGTGTATACATGAAAACAACAGACAATTCATCAGTGTGACACTGAAAAAATCAGCTTCCAGGAGCTTGTGAATTGTATGTCATCAATACTAAACGTCCTGTACTGGCTGTGATTTGCACATAGGCTAAGCAGCAGGATAGGGTTTGGGGGTTTGTTTTAGTCTTTGTTTTTTTAACCAACATTGCATTTCACGTAACTTGTAAGGCTTTAAGCTTTAAGCTTAGTAAGGCTAAGGGCCACACAATGCTGACCTGTGCTGCCACATGACTGTAACTGCCCGATATATTATTAAAATACACAGCAGAGGGGGTGCGGGAAGGGGAAAACCGGTGAAGGGGACGAAGGAGGGCACTTCTCGCGATGAGCACCACGTGTTGTATGGAAGTGCTGAATCACTATATTATATACTGGAAACTAACAGAACACTGTAGGTTAACTGGAATCAAAATAAAAACTTAACATAAAAATATACAGCAAAGAGAATTATTTAAAAACACATTTTGAGTTATTCAGAATGCTAACTGTATCGTCTAATATTGCTAAAGGTTTAATAACTAAAGATTTCCTACAATGTGCACTAAATATTCATTCTAGCTTCATGGCTTAAGAGAGGAAGAGGCCAACTTTTTCTGTAAAGTAAATAACATTGATTTTAATATTTACGGTTAATATTTTAGGCTCAGCAGACCACATACCTCTCTGTACCATATCCTTTTTCCTCTTCTTCCTTTTCATTTTAACAACACTTGAAAAACGTAAAAACCATCAAAGCTCACAGACTCTATAGGACCAGGGACCAGAGTCAGCCCACAGGCTATAGCTTGCCAACCCGGCTCTCAGCGAGTCTTTCCAATTGATGAATCCTCCCCTCAATTCGGAAAGGATGCAAAAGTCTAAAATCATCGAAAAACTTTTCAACCACTTGGCATTTAAAAATCAATAAACTTTGGGGAAGCATTTTGTCATCCCTTGAAGCATATAATTTATCAGACTGGAGGAAAACATATAAGGATTTGGAAATACGCAGTGTGTGATGCATGAACTAACGCTTCCCTCCAATTCACTCTTACGGGTTCTGAAGTGTAACTTATGAAGGGTTTTATGAGGACAATAAATATATGTGGTCCTCGCTAAAACCTCACCTTTCAAGAAGCCTAAAATAAAGGATCGCGAGCTTCTATAGCAAATGCATAAGACTGTATATCTTAGGGCAAAGGTTTTGTTTAAGGCTGAAAAAATGTGTGTGTCTGTGGCACACAGCTATTGTGCAAGTAAGCCTCGGAGGAGCTCTCAGTCCTGCTGACGAGTCCCCGGTGTGGGAGACAACGTGAGAAGAGCACATGAATATTTCCTAATGTGGGCGAGACCTTATTTTCCTAAAATATGAAAGACCTCGGCTGCAACAGAAACATCCTGCTGTTTCCGGAAGCTGAGGTCACAAACCTGTGCTCTCTATAATCACTTTTCTTTAAGTGGAACTTTATTTCTTGCTAGATTTTAAATTTTATTTTCCCCATGCTAACAATTCATATCAAAACACAGACACAGATTTTCCATGATGCAGCCCTGGTGTGATTCTCCAGGCCTGGTTACACTCCATGCCTGGGTAGGAAGGAAAGGAGTCGTACAATACTGCATCCACTACACTCCAGATCTGGGCTTTGTCACCTCAGCTCTCCTCTTCATCTTTGTCTGGCTGTACAAACAGGTGCTGCAGGACTCCACTCAGAGGGCACATTCCCTGACCCGCCCCCTCCATCCCCCACTGTTCTGCAGGGGTCCTCAAAACATCCCAACATCCCATACTTACTCTCTCCACTCAACTGAAATGCCTTCATTGTTTTTCATCATCTACCTATTGACACTTCAGAAGTATGTCAAGTCAGCTTGGAAGTTTGTGACCAAACCTCTGGTCCACCACTGTATGTGATGCCCGTACACAGTGGTTGGTGTTCAATGAGTTTCTGTTTACTGCCTCCTGAAATGAATGAATAAAAAGCACTTCCTAACTCCCTCCTGTTTATATTTCATAGTTGTTATTTCTGGATGTACCAAAAGTCAGTTCAGTAACCGCCCATAGTAAATTAACCATGTTTGATAATATCATAGAGAAAGAAAAAGAAAAAGAAAAAGAAAAAGAAAGAAAAAGAAAAAGAAAAAGAAAAAGAAAAAGAAAAAAAAGCACGCAAGTCTGATTCAAGACCCTAGGCTAATCAATAAAGTTTTCCCAGAGGCATAGGGACACCATTACAAGTATGTAAAGTGGCCAGAAATCACAGAAATCATGCAGAATACAGAATAAGGTCAGGCAAAAATCATGTCAAAATCGGGATAAATGTTGGGAGAAAAGTGAAACTTCACACACACACATACACACACAGACACATATACGCACACATATACACACAGACACATATACACACACGTACACACACATCAAATTATCCACGATAATTCACTCGAACTCTGCTGAAAACATACCCTTTTTGGATTATAAAACTTGGCAAACGTGTAACAAATGCCAAACGTTCTATCTATATATGAGCAGTGATACTTTCTCTGGATAGTTCTGCTCTTGACTTGATTAAACAGGTCTTCTTATTCATTTTGTCAAAGTTACAAACAAAATTTAGAATGATTTCACTGGAAGATCCATTAATTAAGAATTATGATGTACGAATAACAATTTAATTTAGAAAAACTGTAAGATAAAATGTTTTAAAATCTAGTTCTTTGATTTCTTTCCCTTTATTTCTTATGGGGATCACATGATAATGGTATTCTATAGGTTTTATCCTTTGGGCTCAACTGCTCTCAGCCTACCCCAGTCTACCCAAAGGAGTCTATCTTCTTAATAGATTTGTCTCCCATAATTAATTCCTGAGGTATTTGATCCCTCTCTCCCTACTTTCCTATTTCCTCCTTGTCTTACCCTTTCTTCCCTCCTTCCTTCTTCCTTCCTCCTCCTTCCCTTCCCTCTGCCTCCACTCCTTCTTTCCTTCCCTCCAATGGTTTAACATAGCATGTGATTCTTTTATGCTCACATTGAAATTCAGTATGGTAACTGCTCAGTTCCACAAAATTATTCAGGGACCCATCATCAACATCTGCTTTTTAACGCCACCACAGGTACAGAAGAGAAAGCATGGAAGAATGAATAGGTAGGGTTAGGATCAGATTTAGAAACAGAGGGTATCACTTTTGCAAACATTCCACTGGTTTCTTACTGGACCTACATAATTTCTGTGTAGGAGACTGGGAACTACAACACAAAAGTGGAACAGCTGTGATAAATGCATAATACTGTCTCTGTCACAAAGGGGTTACAGGATAATATTCATGCATTTCTGAAATTTTATGCTTACCTCTATCATAGCATTTATTATACTGAATAGGAAAATTGTATTCGACCACTTGTTGTTCTCCCAATAAGCTACAGATTATGTAGGAATCAAGAAGCCTTTTTTCTTTTCAAATTGAGGTATAATTTATAAAGGTAAGTTGCAAAGACCTTAAATGAACAGTTTGATCAGTTTTAAGAATGCATTCACCCATGCAAACCCCACCCCACCAAGATGGAGAACATTTCTATTAACCCAGAAACCACCCTTATCAGTGTCCTTAGCCAAAACCCACCTTACTTAACAGGAATCCAAACCCTATGCAAACACTTTTCCAATTTCCATTGCCAGAGATTGATTTTGTCTTTTCTTGCACTTTTTATTAAGTGATCAAACATTACCTTCACTCAGAATAACAAAAATTTCACAACGCTTTTGTTTGTATCCATGGTTTATTTCTTTCCATTGCTAGTACTATTTTATTGTATAAATACACAACCATTTATTTAGTCATGTTTCTGTTGAGGGACTTGAGGGCAGTTTCCAGGTTTTACTACTGTGAATGAAGTTGCTGTACGCATCTGTGTAAATGCATAGGGGAGAATTTCTGAGGCACCGAGCAGATCCATGCTTAAACTTTTAAGACATTGTCAAACTTTTTCTTAGTAGTTATAATATCACACATGTAGTTTAAATCGCATCAGAGAAATCTCTGTTGTATACCCCTTTTTTTCTCTATTATATATTTTATTGAACTTAAATGCCTTATTTTAGGCATCTATATTATTTTTCTCTCCAAACTTCCCTAGGTCTTTTCTTCATCTTACATATCAAGCCATGAGAAAGGATGAAAATAATTAGATAAATATTATCAGTTGCTTTTTTTTTGGTCAATATTTGAAATAAATACATAGACAAAGTAAGAAAAACAAAGCCAATATTATCAGACTTGACAATGTTTAAATACAACATAACCTAAAGAAGTTTGGAGATGGAAATGTTTGAAAGAATGCAGAAGAAAGGACACAATGGATAATATCCATGTCCTTCCTATGAGTCAGGAGATATTACTACAGCTCCATAGAATAGTAAACTCACTTACTAGTATTAAAAAGAACAAAAATAACAAAAAAATTAAATATTTCATATCATTTCTAAAAGCAGGCCAGATATAGAGAGAAGTTAGATAAATACAAATTGATTTATAAAGAAGTCAGTAGTCCATAGGTAATTTCTAAGTAGAGACGTAAACAAAATATTATGCAAGTATATAGGAGGAATAGAACCAGAGAGAAGAAGATATTGGGACAAGGACCTTTGATATTTAAATAAAATTCCTTTTGTAATATTTAATTTAAAATATTTATCCATATACCACTTTGATAAAGACAAATCACAATACTTTTTGTCCAGTTGTGTTTAAAACTTTGACTCTAAGATTCCTGGCATTCTACTCAGATGGAGACACAATCAGCTGTGAGGTTCATCTTGTCTGTAACAATAAAATCTAACCAGCTGCTTAAAGAAGCAGAAGACTCCTGGCACAGAGCCCAGAAAGAAATTTCTCAAACGAGCCCCCTCGTACAAGGAACCACGCTGCACAAGGAACAACGTGCTCGATGGCATCTGCATAAGAAGATAACATGGAATCTCACAGAGGTTTCTTCAGGTTTCCTTCAACGTAGCCCCATGGAAAAAATGCCGAAACACAATTCAGGAAGCAACTTTACAATGGTAATCAAGACTCTCAATGCAGGCATTGGCTCTCTGCTCACTGTTCAGAGTATCTACAAAAATGAGTGGATTGTACTGCCTTCAGATTCTTCTCTAAACACTGCTTTTCTTAAGTATTAATTGTTTCAATAGCAATGAATTTGAGAATATACTGGGATGTACCCAGAGTGTATCTCTTTCTAAATGTGGAACCAAATGCTTTCATAAACATAAGATCAGCTTTTGTTCAGGGTGAACACCAGTATGAGCAAAGAAAATTACTATTTTTAAGCTGTGTGTTTCTAAATGCAAAATTCTTCATTAGGAGAGCTTCATGCCATGAGGTATTCATAATTGTGATATCAAATGCATTCTCTGATTCCAACATTAATAATGTCTCTATTCTTTCCTGTACTTACACTTCCCACGATTTTTATACTCTACAGCAAGATTAACACCTGGTAATATTTCTTTAAGTATAGAGAAAAAGCAGAAATAATAGACACTTCCTAGGTCTACAGAAACTAATTTCTTCCCAATATATTTGAATTGCACCTTTCATGGGGAAAAATAAAAACAACACTTTACATTATATTTCTCCATTTTGACTAGTCTAGTCTTCTACCCCCTTCCACTACAAAATTTCTCAAATAAATGGGTCGTGCTCTGCATTTCTCTCTAAAGCTTTATTTGCTCCCTGCTGTCTTATCTTTTCGAAAGAGAAATCAGGAAGGCCACTGAGGATTATCCAGTAAATTTTGGTTATTTGATTTTTCTTCAACATCCTCCATAGTCACCTTCTCCTTGAATCTTTCTTATTCAAGGATGTTTTTATTTTACGCATCTTATTTTATCTCAAATCACTTCTCCATCCTCCTCATTGGATATTCTTAATTTTTCTGTGGATTTTTAAAGATGTTATTCTCCCTCCCCTTTCACACATGAGCCTTGAATCCTAAGTTCCACGAGTACATTTTGCTTCGTGTGTGTCCTCCCAGTTTTTTCCCACCCAGGTTTATTTTCTGACCTCCTGGGAGGCTCACCCCTGGCACCAGGTTAGGTTCTGCCAGTGGGCATGCCAACAGATGGCCGGCTCTTCTCAGGCAGCTTATCCTCTGTGGCCCCAGCCCGAAATGGTCTTTGGTAATCTTGTTTCTCCCCTTTGCTCTGTAGCCCCAGGAATAGTGATGGCTTCCCTGGGTTTCAAGTTCACGAGTGTCTCATCATTCCTTGTTTGTTCTCTTAAATCTGGCCACATTTCTGTTAATTGTCTCTTCACTAAATTCTATTTAGGTAAACACTTTTGACTATGCCATCTGCTTCTAATCAGAACACTGACTGGTACATACTTGTATAAAATCCCTACCATAGTCCCTGACAATTTTATCATCAAATGTCACTAGAGTATATTCAGTTGGAGATGTCAGTGTAGGGACGAAGGGCAGACTGCCCCAAGATGGGCCATTTTGACATAAAGATTATTTAGAGGTGGAAGTAATCAAAACTCAGCAGAGGTGGGAAAAGCTCTTGGCCTCCCCCTCAACTGCCTACATTTACACTGGAAAGGAGCCTGTACCAGGAAGAGTGCTATTAACAAAGACAGCCTCAGAAACTCATCTGCATAACAGAACAACCTTTGATTTCCCAAACATCTTCTTTTACCTTCCCAATGCTCTACCTCCCCTTTGTACCCTCAGACACTCCCCCAATCCTGAGCTCTTAAAAGCTTTATGTTGGTCACTGTCTCTGGGATTTCAGGTCTGTGTGTAGGTACACCTATTAAATTTGATTTTCTCCTGTTAATCTGCCTCATATCAATTTGATTCCAAGACCAACTAGAAGGACCACAGGGCAGAGGAAGGTCTTCCTCCCCAACATGTGGTGTGGTTGGCAGTATGCTTTAAGTCACTGGACACTGCTTGTCCGGGATGATGCTGCGGCTGAGAAATCTTTGGGACATCTGATGAACAGCTGGGAGAAGGTAAGATTTCTCACCATGCCAGACTCCTGGAACCTCTGTCTGCAGAGTCCAAAGGAGCAAGAATGCTGAGAGCCCTTTTTCTCTCTTTCTAAATCTAGATTAGCAGGAGAACATATCTGTGGAACTAGCTTTTGGGCCTAGCAACTCTTTGGTTATTGATCCCTTCGTTTGCTCCCAGAGATGGTCATTGTTTCCCTTTGTGCCATTCATGGTGTTTGTTATCTGTTGTTAGGTGACCTCTTTGAAGCCAGAGCCACAAAACTGGTAGGCACTGATGTGGGAAACAAAGACAGAAGGAAACGACAGATAAAATTAAATTTCCTTATAACCTGCAGCCCATTGGCAAATACTTGAAGCTGACAGAGTAAAACATTCTTCGAGGAACTCCCTACTGCCTTAATGCTAATGCTCTGCTAGAGGGAAAAACAACCTTAGCTTGACAATAGCTAGGCCTCCAGGATCCTGTAAGTCTTCTTTAGCATATGAAAATCTCACTGGAAACTCCCCCTGGACTGTACCTTTCCCAGCTCCACAGTATTAACCAGTGTCTCTTCCTGGTCCCAGAACAGCTCCTCCTGCCCACAGTCCTGTGCTTGTGCTTTAGTAAAATCACCTTTTGCACCAAAGACGTCTTCAAGAATTCTTTTTGGTCACCGGTTCCAGGTCCCATGAACCCTACAATCACCCCCAAAAAACCTCATCAGGCACGAGTCGAGCACTTAAAGCTGGAGTGCTTGCCACCTCAAGTAGGACCCTATGACAGGTAAAGTTGGTCACAGAACGGGGTAGATTGACACCAGGTCACCTGCCAACCTCAAGAAAACTCCCATGCACCGAGCTGCACTGTAACACCTCAGTCCCCAACTCCGTGGGGCATCCCTCTTAGGTGTTCGCATGGCTCCGGAAGACCCACGGCTTACTCAGGGCTGTTCATGTGCACATCTTTTCCCTTCCTCTTGCTCTGTGTCCTCAGAGCCTGGCTTTCTGAACAATGGGAATATGCTCTGGGCTCTCCACTTACTGGGGTTCCACTTGGTGCGAGGTGAACAGACTGGGGATCCAACTCTGACCCCCCCCACCTCTCTGTCTAGATCTCTCTTTGGATCTCTCAATCTCTCTCTGGCTCTCTTCTCTGGCCATGCCAGCTCTCAGAGTTCTCAGGGGTGTTTGTCATGAGAGGTTCCAGCACACAGAACCTTTGCCAACTGAAGATTTGTTGATGTTAGTGCTGGAAAGATCCTTTCCAGTATCACCTAGTATGGGTCAAAGATTACCACTTCTGGTGACTCGAGGTGGTGAGGGGCGATAAGGCAAGCTGAAGGCCAAAGCCCAGCTAGCACTCCCTCCCCAAGGTGGGATATATGTAATATGCCTCAGGCACTCCTGGGTGCCAAGAATAAAGGAAAGGAAACAAATGGTTGACTGACAGAGATCACAGTCACACAGGACATGAGTCTCCATCAGTTTACAAACGTCTTAGTAAATTACAAGAAAAAGGCAATCTTATCAATAGCCTAATCTCCAGAAACCTATGGATTCAGTTTCCTGATGCTGTAACATCATCCTTCCCTCCATAGTGATATGGGGAACAAAGGCAAGAAGGAAATGGCAGGTAAAATTAAATTTCTTTATAACATGCAGCCCATCGACAAACACTTGAGGCAAATACAGAGTGTAAAATTCCTCCAGTAACCCCCTTTGGTCTTAATGTTAGTGCCCTACTAAGGGAAAACCACCTTAGCTCCACGATAGCAAGGCCCCAGGCATGTTAGGAGTCTTTGTTAGGATAGCCAAGTCCTCCTGGAGTCCTCCCTTTTGTCTTTACCTCACCGTGATTCCACAGAAAATGACCAGTCACTCTTCACATCCCCGGAGCAGTTCTTTCTGCCCACAGGTCCCATGCCTGTGCTTTAATAAAATCACCTTTCTGCCCCAAAGACATCTTCAAGAATTCTTTCTTGGCTGTCAGCTCTGAACACCCCACTCCATTCCCATCGCTCCAAAACCCCATCAGAGGCATCTCACTATTTTGTGGGAGACCAGACACCGTTTTCACCACACTATCCTTACTGCCTGTGCCATGAGGATTTTTGCTTTTTTAGACTATCTGGGAGTAAACTTTCGGCTCCTGGGGCTGAACCACCTATGCCCTCTTCACATCCTGCATCTTCTCTTAAGTTATTAAGGCTTACTAGTTTGAGTCACTACTAGATCCTACTCACCTGAGGCCAGACGACTGATCCTTTAAATTGGCTATATTTAAAAGAAAAATAAACTTCAGAGAGAGTTCTCAATTGTCTTATTATTATAATGGTTAGCCTTAGGGACTCCCTTGACAAAATAAAATCACAGAAATTAGACTTAAGTCAAAATAAATGTCCACATCCAATGTAAATTTTCTTTAAAATCTGCCCTCGTTTGCCTGTTTTAACTTAGCTTTCTCCATAAAATTTACCGGGAGCACTCAGGCCTAAACTCTAGGGTCACAGTGTACAGGGTGCTCCTGCAAATGCCGAAAGCCAGGAAATGATTTACCAAAAGCACTAGAGAATGGCAACAGGCTTGCTTGGCTCCTACCTTCCAGGGAATGATAATACCAACTTGGGGCACTGATTGTGATATCCTTTGCAGGTGTGAGCATAGACCCCCCCACCCCCAGCCCCACTGCAAAAGAATGCCTGTCTCCTGGATAGTAGCATAATCTTTTACACCATAAAGACCTTTTACCTCCACTTTGTAAAGATCCTACCAAATTTAGAGATTAAAAATATTAATGAAGGGGGGGGGCAGCTGGCTCAGTTGGTGCAGCTTGATCTCAGGGTTGTAAGTTCAAGCCTCAGGTCAGGTGTTGAGAGTCCTTAAAAAGGAAAAAAAAAAAAAACTTAAGGAAAAAAAAAGATTAATGACTATTCACAAACCCCCTTCAGAGGAATCGGGACCAAAAATTTCTCCCAGGCCCTCCTACGAATGATCTCTGAGGGCCAATATTCAAGTACTAATAGAAGTCAAGGTTGAATAATGTATCCAGAAAGATGGCTTTTGTTAAAATGCATTATACAGGTTTTACAAAGATACAAAATTTTTAATTACAATTTTAGTTAAAAATCTCTCTACTGTAAGAACCAAATTCAGTTAAAAAATAGGCCAATTACCTGATATTAAGGTTGTAATCTTATTCTTTGGAGAATTAAAAACAACTGTTTTATAAATCAAAATGCAACTCTAAAATCAGTCAAAGGTCACCTATATTTACCCATCCCCAAATCCTGCCTATTCCTTACATTGTTTGTAGATATTATAAAAGATCAAGATATTGGAAGAATTGTCCTGTACTTAGGAGAAAGGAAGGTGAATTTTAAATCACAGCTACCCTAAAACTCTGGGGGAATTTTTGTTGCATTCTTTCTGTATCTTGAAATTATAAATCTTATATCTTTAAAAAGTGTAAACACAGTCCACAATTGCCTGAAACCGAAGAAATAAAAGAGGAAAAGACTTAAAAAAAAGTATCAAGTGCTAAAATGACTTCTATGTTCAGACTCCAGCACCTGTCCTAACAGAGGGATAAGCGCCAAATCTTCACCTTAAAGAAAATGTAGATGCTTTCTCTCTGCCTTGTGATGAAAATTTCTACCCCGTCTTCTCTAGGAACTAGGAGATGTGCTTTGAAATAGAATTAGGAATAACTTTAGGGAAAAGTTTTTCACACACCACACACAATTGGGAGGTATTTTGAAATTTGGTCTGTATTGTCATTTCCACAAATAAAACAAAATCTAGAAGACTGTTTGCATCTTGTCTGTGTCTGTGTCCCCATACATGTTATAAATGTGAAATATTTTTCGGCCTCCAAATGGTATTGCTAAAATTCATTTGTAAAATAGCTCTACTTAGTTGGAATAAAGGCAAGCAGTTATAAGAACTGGGCGTTCCAAAACTCTGAAAGATAGAAACTAACCAGATTGTTTTTTCAAGTTTACATAATCTGGGAAAATATTCAGTACTAAAGTTAATTTAAGGCTGTTGCTTTAATTAAAATAAAATTGCTTTTAGAGTCATGCATTAAATGTAAGACTTTTCTTTTACCTGTGTTTTATGAAGGCTGAATGGTTTCTTGTCTGTTCCAAGTTTGTCAAAAAAAAAAAAAAAAAGAAACCAAAGAGTAAAAATTAGATTGGCTGACTTTGTCTAACACCTCATGAAGTTTTGTGGATAATCTAAACATGACTGTTAAGAACAAGTAGATTAAATAGGTGTAAATAAGTTAAAAGATTTATAGGTAAATTTCTGGATGGCTTCCAAAATGCTTGGTAATCTGAAATTTTGGAGTTATGCTGAGTTAGAGGATGAGCTGAATTTGTTAAATATCTAGACCATTTCCAAATAAGATAAAATAAAAAATATTAAGTACTAAACACAGGTTTATCTACTTTTGTCTTACTGCAGAGAAACTAAAGGTAATTATAGATCTGTAAACTTGGTTTATGCTTTATTATTTTTTATATTTTATTTTTAAGTAGGCTCTACAACCAAGGTGGGGCTCAACCTCAAAACCTCTAAATCAAGAGTCACTTGCTCTACCGACTGAACTCCAGCCAGGCGCCCCAGGTCTGTGCTTTATTTTAAAAATTGGTACTATTAAAAACATGTTCCTAGAAATCATGGAATATATTCACCAATTTGCTAATCTAAAAAAGTACTGGTATAACAAACTGTTCACAATCACTTCCTACTTAGTTTTCACTATAGACTAAGATTTCTAAGAATAAAGAATTCTAATAAACATAATTAAGATTGCTAGAAATAAGGGAAACAACTCTGTATGTGAGCAAAGTAGGCTATATGTTTTGGAGGAAAACACATGAGGAATGAGAATATGATTTTACTGAGGGAAAAGAAAGTAACATTGTCCTAATACAACAGGCCATCTGAGAACATGGAAACAAGACACTTCCTTCTCAGATAAACGGCCGCTGTTCTGAGACAACAGCACCAGAGAGTATGATAGTATTAAAACATGGAAGCAGGGATCTCCAGCAGAACAATGTAGGCCCAAATGAGAAGGACCTCATCAAGTTTTACTCAGTACCCCTACGGCTATAAAACTAAGGAGCATAACAACCCATGTGCACTTATCAAGGATTAAACTTGTTGCTTATGAGTCCCCACTGTCTCCCATAAAAGAAACATCCGCCTACACCCATGAACTTGTGGAAGATCTAAAGTTGCTGCTCCAAAGGACCAATAAATAAAATAAAGCTCACTGAAGGATTTAAAGTTATTTATAACTTTATCTTTAATTATTTACACTTTTCTCTAACAAAATCAGACAGCCCCAAGTTATTTTTGCAGCGGGCTCAACATTATGTAGACAGCTTACGGAAAAGTCTGCTGGATTTGTGGCCACCTTCCTTCATCCAGGACTTCAGTTTTCCTTTGGAGCGTTTGTTCATTACAGGGCATCGACTCTAATTATTTACACCAATGTAAAAAAGATACACTACACCAACCAAATACCAGCATGCATAAGGACATCTCTATTACTAACAAAAGTGTTTCCTGTTGGTCTATGGTAAGTACCATGCGGAATTCTCCAGGCCATACAAGACATTTTTCCTACCCTCAGACCATTAAAATCATGACTGAATATGCCAACTCCAATATGAAGATATGAAAGCTTTGTGGGGAACAGTTAAACCTAGTAATATGAGATATACTGATGATGACTATTTTCAAATATGTGGCTTACTCTTACTATAGGCCAATTAAGCAAACAAAAAAAATAATAAGCCCTCTTGTATTAGAACAAAGAAATCATACCGATGATGCATGGCTTAATGCTACCCACAAATTATGGTGGCTCCCCCCAGAGGCTTTTGTTCATAGTATTGTTCTACGAGCAACTGACTGGTTTGCTACTAATTGGACGTCTCGACCTAGCATCAGATGGCTGGTGCCCAACAGAACTCAATGGCTCTGTAGCACCAATTCGTAGCCATGGCTACCCCCTGGATGGAGATTAGACCGTATGCTAGGCTTTCCCTGGATGCAAGGGAGATGGTGTAAAGAAATACCTATGCCCACAAATTATACCCCCTTACTTTATCGCTGGATATGATCAGCCTTTCACTGATAGGATCACCAGTTAACCTTTTTTTTTTGACCAAAATGGGAATAGAAGACACAATCTGGCTCATGGAGGCCTTAACAAACAATACAACACAAGCCATTAATGATACTGTGCAGGGAGGGGCTCTGCTTGTTAAACTGTGAATTACAAAACTGTATGGCCTTGGATATAATAACAGTAGCTCAAGGAGGAATTTGTTCCATTATTGAGCCTCAATGTTGTATATACATCCCAGATAACTCAGCTAATGTACCCAAAGTTTTAGCAGACCTGCAGATCCAAATTCAGGCAGTGTTTGACTTCTCTAGTTCTCTCAATGACTAGATTTCTTCCTGGTTTAGCGGAAATGGATGGTCTTTAGTGGAGAAAATTTCTACTAATAACATGGTAGGGCTTCTTTACCACGGGGGCTATTGCTGCTGCCTGCTCTACATAAATATGATGGATAGATTATCCGAAGAGCATCCTATTCTTATGATGAGACCTCAAAGACACCTCTGAGTCAGGCAACCTAAGCCTAGGAGCCCTTCATTTAATCAGATAATTCAAGCTTTTTTATGCCTCCCAATAGAGAGGGTCTACAACCCCATTCAGCTTAAAGAAGATACATTTTCATACAGAAAATGAGATCTTCATCCTTCAACATCCCGTAAGAATAAGGAGGATAAAAATCCCCTAGTGAGGAGAGATAAGGAAACTGAAGGCTCTAGTTTTAGAAAGGCTCTATCTCTGTTGTTTTTCTGTTAGGTTCCATTTACTCATGGATATGTCATCTTGCATCTGAATAAACCAAAGAAGCTATGTTCCAAGTGGAAAGCAAGAAAGTTAATCATTCTCTGAATTTCATCCTAGGCCCCCAAAAACCTAATGACATCTAAGAACTGGATCCAAACATGTTCCACAATGTTAGCTTTGAACAAACCTCGGCCAATGCTGGCGTCAATATCCCCTACTGTCGATGTTTATAAAATAACACCTATTACTCATCTGATACTTGCCTTTGATTGGGCCCTACCCTAAATTCCTGAAGGAACATACGTTCTTGACCCCTTTTTAGTATAAGCCCCTAACCCCAAGGGACAGACTAGACTCACTCTACTCTCCTTTCCAAACCTTCCAGGCATCATCTGCTATACTCTGTCCCTTACACTACACAGTGAACTCTGTTCTCACTTCCTCCTGGCTCACATTTTATTTATATTCTGCATGAAGCCAAGACCCTCTTGGCTGGTCCTGTGGGACCCCTCTGGGTCCTTGGGCCTGGCCTGCTTACCTCACTAGAGTGACACTGGCTATTTAAAGAAGGAAACCTTAGGACAAACTCTGAATGCAAACAAGAGAATTGTAAAACGTTTTAGGAGAAGGAATCTTTAGGAGGGAATTTTGTGTGTGGTCAGTACTGGCTAAGATTAGAATAAATTTAAGTAATTTAATGAGTTTTACTATAAAAAATACACTGGTGCATAATTAAAACTTTTGTTTTCTCTTTGTTAAAAGAACAAAATTGTTTGAAATACTGTTTTGCTCTTAAATAAGAAATTGTAAGTTTTTTATCTTTAAAGTTGTCTGACTAGAAAGCAAGGATGCTGTTTTGACAAAATAATTTCCTGTGTTTAACAGGTCTTTTGGTTACTTCAAAACAAAACAAAACAACTCAGTCCTAATATTAAAAAAAAAAAGAATTTTATTCATAGCTGTGTAATTTTCTGTATTTGCCTTTGAAATATCTTATGGCCACTTTGGTTAAATAGATAATTAAATAATGTTTTATAATGATCTGTGAACTTATTTAATTAAGTGTTCAAACCTTTTGCTATTTTGTGACATACTTCCTGAAATCAAATTCTAAAATGGAATCTTTTGGCCGCAATCTATCTGAGATGTTCCCGAGAGGTCCTGGAACAGTTCGAAGATTTTGTGAGAAACTAATTAGACTTACTTGGTGTGTTAAATTAAATGGGAAGCATTGTAAAGTAAATACTAAGCCCTGTTAGATTTTTTGTATAGATTATAATTAAAATAAGTGCTCTAAGATTGTATGAAACAGGTGAGTAAAGGAGGCCACTTCCTGGCAGGGGTAAGAACCTCAGCACAATCTGGGAAGAGATGAGAAGAATTCACCCAAATGTATGGCTAATGCAGGCAAATCTAGAAATTCCTTATAAAAAGTTCCAGCAAAGCACATTTAAAAGAATTTATATGGCCAATAACATTCTTGTTGTGCTTCTGTAAATAATTAGGCCAAGATGTTAAGACTAAACCTACTTTGCAACAAATGTTAATTTGGCTATCTTTGGTAAAAATAGAAGTGATTACACAAGAGGAAACAAAAGTTTCAATAACATATTTGAGTAAATAATATTAGATTCTAATACTGTTTATTGCAAACTACACTAATCTTGATTTCTTCTAGCCCATGACTACAACCCTCCAAACGACGCTGAACTTTTCTTCCACCTTTCTGAGTTGGATGCATTTGAAAACTAAAATTGCCCTTTGTTCTGAAGGCCTGCAAGCTAAGTGTGAACAACTTGATGTTACTATAAGAGAAATCAGCACAACTGTTCCTGTGTAGACAGTCTTCATGCCTACTGTTCCGTGGGCAACAGTTCCAGAGACACCTGAACTACAAACCAGGAAAAACCTGTCAGATTGCCACTACCTGTTCTCCCTCTTCCTAAAGGTGCTTAGAGCTTGACCTCTAAAAATCTTCTCTACTGGCTATCCTCAGAACTCAGAAACTGATCTATATTTCAATGTAATCATCAACCACTGTTTTTCTTCTGTTTCTGTAGAAACACCTCTTGCTTAATACCTGATTTCTTGAACCATAGGCCTGACTTTGAAAACACATCTGCATCACCATGTCCTAAAGTGACTTTAACTGAGCTGACCTATTATCAGAACTAAGACTGGTTCAGTAAGATGGAACAATTTGCCAGCTCGACTATTAATGTGTAAAACCGGAGGAAAGTTTCAGAGGAAGGACTATAGAGGCCAAGGGCTGGCTTCCCCAAGATGGGCCACTTTGGAGCAAAGATTATTTTGAGTTCAAAGTAATCAAAACCCAGTAGATGCAGTAAAAGCTCTCTGCCTCCGTCTCAACTGCCTACATTTACACTGGAAAGAAGCTTGTACCAGGAAGAGAGCGATTAACAGTGTCCTCAGGCACTTCTGTGTCCTCAGACCCTAACCCTCTCCTGAGCTCGTAAGCTTCGTGTTACCTCATTGTGTCTGGAATTGCGAGTCTGGATTCCCCGTAGATACACCTATTAAACCGTGTTTTCTCCGGGTAAGCTATCTCCTATCAGTTTGATTCTCAGTCCAGCTAGAAGGACCATATGGCAGAGGAAGGTCTTTATTCTTTCCAGACATCAGTCTAGAATTCTCCTAATTTTCCAACATCTTAGTTTTCCTAAAATCTTGGGTTCTATTATCTTTACCTTCCCCTGTGCTTTTCTTTATCAGATACTAATTACAGTTCCTTACATAATCGTTTCCTTTTGATTTCTGTATCTATGCAGGGATTAGGTCCTCTTGATTGTTTCACACCTCAGAGATTATGTGGTTTCCCAGATTACCCTCCTGTTTTCAATCTTATTCCTATATGGTATAGAACATGTTATTGATCATGTCAAAGCCCCACGTCAGAAATTTGAAGAAATTCCTTTTTTGTAAAAAATAAAATCTGAATTCTTTACTGGAATCTGCTATCCAAGACTTTCTTACTGTGGTCATATAGTACACTTACAGCTACTTGTTCATCTCAGCAAAGCTGTACCCTAATTTAAAGGATTCCACTACAATATAATGCTAAAGAAATATGATTTTTGCAAGGCCCAGGTATGCAATTTTAAAAGGCACACTTTAAAACATGCTAATCACTAAAAATTGAACTATTCTTTTTTTCTCAGCACATGCAAATCATCCTATCTCTCTATCAAATGTAGATAGAGAAAACTCAAGTAAAAGTCATGTAGATATAAAACTTGGAAGATAACTCAGACTATTCTTACATTTTGTATCTTATGAGAATAACCAAGTTAATAGTACTTTGATGTGAAATTTTTTTTATTTTTCAATAATCCAAAAAGGAGGATTAATATTTGGCATAGGGTGTCAGTGATCATGTAAACTGCTCAAAATTGTTTACTCTGTTTCCTATGTGCCTTTATTTTCTTTTTTAAATGTCATATTCTACAGGTAATGGCCATGTCTAATGAAAATATGTGTAATTTTAAGAAAATTTCCAATCAAAGCAGTCTAAGGTGGTTGATCAGACAGTATTATCTGATCTATGAGTAGAGCAATCACCTGATAAATTTATTAGTTTTATTTTACATGATAAAGAAACAAAAAAACAAGTTAAATTAAGGACAGAATTTTAGATCCACAGCTTAAATACTCATTCGCTAGGATAACTGTTACTTTCAGAGATGACTACTTACTCTTAGGAATTAAAAATAATATGTCGAATAAAAGGAGATAAAAAGATGTACTTTGTAGAAAACACATTGCCATACAGAGGTAGGCTGGCCACAACTAATATTAATCAAGACTGTTTCTCAACTTGGCCAAACAAAATTAAAGCTCATGAGAATGTCTACTTTCTTATAAGTAGGTAAGCAATGGCTCATTTATAGGAGGTTTAGTTTGCATTTTTTTTGTCTCTGAATGGCTCAACCAAGATCTGAATCTTCTCTGAAGAGACAGCACATTATGCTCCCCTACTCTAAAAACGTTCTGTCTTCCTTCACTACCTTAATAGGAAATAATTAAAAGGGAATGCCTTCTATGTTTCCTATTTTAAATAACTGTATATAGAAAATATTCTTTTGGGGGTACCTGGGTGGTTCACTTGGTGGAGAATCCAAGTCTAGATTTTTGGCTCAGGTCATGACCCCAGGGTTGTGGGATTGGGCCCTGCATCCAGCTCTGAACTGAGCATGGAGCCTCTTTGGGATTTTTCTCTCCTTCAGACCCCTCTCCCCTCCTCATAAGCTCTTGCTCACGCTCTCCTTCTCTCAAAAAAATTCTTTAGAAGAGCCATTCCTACTAATTAAGTTAGTAAGAATTTATTAATAAATCCACCTTCATGATGAGATACAAGCATCGATCTTTTACTTATAGATACTATCAGATAAATTACTAAAAACAGAATGATATAGGCAAAATTGTTCAGAAATTTAATGCTATGAAACCCTGCATATACTTTTCAAAGGGTGGATTGACAAATCTGTGGGAAAAAACCCATTTTAGGCCTTGAAGCAAATCACGGTGGATGTCTAAAAATTGGCATCCAAGAGACTGCATTCTCAGAAGACAGGGCAATTAAGTTACCCTAAATAGTAATCAAAACAAACATATAAGCTCTGAAATAAAGACAACTTTAATCTTAATTTTCTGCCACCATCTAGCTGTGTAAACTTGAATAAACTGGAACAACAGCTACACAGGAACAAACACCACTGTGGTAAAAAAAAAAAAAAAGAAAGAAAAGAAAAGAAAAAGAAAAAAAAGAAAGAAAGAATGGTGGTTGAAAACTAGTGAGAACAGGGGCGCCTGGGTGGCTCAGTCGGTTAAGCGTCCGACTTCGGCTCAGGTCATGATCTTTCTGTACTTGGGTTTGAGCCCCATCGGGCTCTGTGCTGACAGCTCAGAGCCTGGAGCCTGCTTCAGATTCTGTGTCTCCCTCTCTCTCTGCCCCTCCCCCACTCTTGCTCTGTCTCTCAAAAATAAATAAACATTATAAAAACAAAAAAAAAACCAAACAAACAAACAACAAACAAACAACTACTGAGAACAAATTAGTTGTAAAAACATACTAGATACCAAACTTGTGACATGAAGCTAAAGTAGTATTTGGAGGGAAAAATTATAAGATTATGTATAGCAGAAAAGTAAAAAAAAAAAAAAAAGTAAAAAATAATGACTTAAACTTACAACTTCAGAAGTTAGGGGAAAAGACCAGAATAAATTCAAAGAATATACTAGAAAAAAGAAGAGTGGGAATAAAAAAGATTGAGGGTCAAAAGAGAATTCTCTATCAAGTAAGTAAAATTGGAAATACTGTGGTGACAGTGATCTCCCAATACAAAATTATCAATATCATATGTGAAGAGGGGACATTATATGGACAGAGATTAAAAATAAAACCAGAATGCCATGAGAAGAAAAAACACACAAAACAAGGAACAAGCCTTATGCCAGACTGAAATTAAAATGAAATGGTCACTACATCAGAAAAATATAACCTAACAAAAATGACTTAAGAAGGACTATAAATCCATTAAAAAGAAGTTAAATCGACAATTCAAAACCTTCCCACCACTGGGAGAGAGTTCCTCATGGAACCCACATGTTTTTGTGCATCTTGTGAACAGCTTTTGTGCTGGACTATTCTAAGGGGGTGGGGGGTTTGTACACCAAGTGGCTGGGGAGGTAGATCTATTGTTCCCTCTGGAGAAGAGGGCAGGTTTGTGTACAGTCCATACAATAAAGAAAACATCTCTTCTGGGACAAAGGTCAGGTGGGTTTGCCTGCCACTCCTAAAGGAGCGAGGTTTCTGAAGCTTCCATTTCCTTAGCTGTGTTCCAAATCTCCTGCGTGCGCAACAAAAACACAGGCCAGTCTGCATCAGCCCTTTGGATTTTATGGGGCAAAGGAAACTGAATATGAAACTCGTGATATGACGTGAATATGAAACTCGTAAATAATAACAGGAAACACAAAGCTCCGGAAGTACCAAGTGCTGACGACAATGCTGTGCAGGCAAACTCTAATCCGTTGCTGGTAAAATTTAACATGGTACAGCCAGGGGAAAACCCTCTGGCAGATTCTTAAACACGCCCAGCAATCCCGCTACTCAAGAAAAGTGAAAATCTATCTTCACATGGAAGTCTGAATGTGAGTTTTTATGAGAGCTTTATTCATAACCACCCCAATCTAGAAATATCACAAATACCTATCAACTGATAAACAGATTAACAGTGTGTAGAACTTCCAGAGTCCACTGTTCAACTGACTTCCTTCTATGATACATCGAGGGGCAAGGCCTACTTTGACTATTTTCTTTCTTCTTCATCTTCCCTATTTTCCATTAGCCATGTTTCCATAAGTGCCTTTGTGTTCTAATTCTTTCCTAAAAATTGTTTCTGCCTCGACTTTATTTTTTTTCCTGAGAGAGAGAGAAAGCGGGGGTGGCGGGGAGGGCAGAGAGAGAATCCTAAGTAGACTCCACTCTCAGTACAAAGCCTGATGTGGGGCTCAATCCCACAAACCTGGGATCATGATCTGAGCCAAAATCAAGAGTTGGATGCTCAATTGACTAAGCCACCCAAGCACCCCATGACTTTAAATGAAACAAACCACATGTCATGATTTAAAAGGGAAAAAGAAGTCATGGAAGAAAAAAAAGTACTTCTTATAATCCTCCTTGCTTATAGTTATAATCTTCTATCTTTCTTTATTCACCTCCCCAACTTCTTTAAGAGGCAACTTGAAAAGGAGGCTTCCAAGGGTTTGAGTCTCATTGCCCATTCTTTCCTTATTCTCCTATAGATACATAGTTTCCTGTGTCACTACAATGAAATCCAAGGCTTCTTAGTTCTGACCCTCTGGAGCACTTGGCATCCTTAGAGTATCTTCTTTGCAAGACTGTGATCTCATTTTGATTCTGGGACAAGAATCACTTCTATTCTCCAATGTCTCTGATTTCTTCCTCTCAATTTCTCTCTCTTCTAGGAGGTTTCATTCTAATACAAACATTAGAGAATAGATTTCCCTATCTATATCGCCAGTCCTAAACTTGATTTTGAAATCTAGGCCAGAATTTCCAGCTGTCTGTGTGACTTCTTTATTCGGATAGCTGGAAGATATTCCAAGTTGACAAAGTCTTTGCCTTTTTACCACCATACCTGTCCCATTTCCTCTTTTCCCCTAATACTGTTTGCTGACACTGCCATCCTCCTTATCCCCCAGCCCATAATCTTCTGTCTCATCTACCGCTTCTCTTCCTTACTCATCCAAAATATCCAGTGGTCCTGTCTCTCCAGTTATGGCTTCCCCACTCATGTGGCCACCGTGCTTTTTCAAACCCTCATCTTCCCCTGAATATTCCTGCAGAAATACTCTCCCTGCTTCCAGTCTCCTCCTTCAATTTACTTTATATACTATGTGAAGAAGGATCTTTCTAAATTAAAATCTCCTCCTGTGAGAACCTAATTACTTAACCCAAAGTACAGACACAGGATGCCTTTGTTCACACATTGCCAACTCAATAAATTGAAAAGAATAATTTGTACAATTATCGCCCTTTGTTTTGTTTATAGAATGCTAAATGATTCACTTAACAGATTCTTTTCAACAAATTAACAGAATTGACTTTGCTGAACAAATAATGTTTGTTATATTAGTGTCGTGCATATGCAACCATAGGTTGTTTTTAGTTAGAACCTGAGACCAATAGCTGGTTATAGCTCCTGATTTAGAGAAAATCTATACTGCAGTTTCCATCTTTAATGCTTTCTTTTATAATGAAAGATGATCCATTTCTGGTGGAATGTGATGACTCTTCCTGGAGATTCACTGTACTCCCTTGTGCATATGAAAATTTTATTTGCTTTCTGAACTGAATAATTTAAAACATCAAAGAGAGGACCACCACTCCAACTTCTGCACACATTTTCCTCTGCTAAGAGGCTGGGAGGGAGGATGGAGAAGAAAGGGAACGCTGAAGACAAACAAGTCCTGTGATTTAAAGCTGGGCAACAGCAAAATGAGACCAGGGCAAGTTTCGCTCTGTTTTCCTCCCGCGCACGCTGAGGTGTGAGAGGTGCAGCTTTGCACTGCTTTTATGGATTTTTTTGCTAATTGCTGAGACAAAGCTAATAAGCAATGGGTTTTGTTAGCCAATTATATACCAACAGAGATTCTGGGGGCAAGAAAACAGACTGCTTATTTTGAAACTGGCCTTTGGAGTAAGTATCAAACATGAAAATGAGCCTTACTAGCTACTAGGTTACTTTGAGAATAAAATGGTGTTATTCAAGTCTGTCTTACTCAACTTGTCTTTGAGAAACATCCTCTGTTACTATCTAGGGGAAAGATAACAGGGAAGCAACCTGGAAGACATAAAAAGTCAAAGCAAACCTCTGATGGAAAGCAGACATAAGAACGAACCAAATATTTGAAACTATGTGTTAATTTCCATATTTAACATTATTGTATGAAAAAAATACTTGTGGAATTATATAAATATATAAAAATATATGTGAATAAAAATCTAAAACACTATGAATCTTATCAAAGGATTAAATCAATGAAGCAAGCCTATGACACACGTAGTGCAGTTTTCAAAGTGATTTAGATTCAGTAATATTCTGTTCCTTTAATAAGCCAACATAAAATCAGACTTTGGGCTCTGTCATTGTATTTATATAGTTTTGATATTAGTATTCCACTATCATTTTTTTTTCCTACACAGAAATTATCTATTTATGTTTCACATAAACACTTATGCATTATAACACTTTCATGTATAGCTTCGGATCCTATCTTCAATTTTATATCCATCGAGAATCTCCAAGCACCGTAAATACACTTAGACTTTCTCGACATAAAACCCGATGGTGTCAAATAAGCATATACATAGAGCTATCAGAGACATATACATGTACACACATGCAGAATGAGAAACTCAGGAGCTTAAATCACATGGCAGCGTAAAAGTTTGCCCTTTTTTGCCTTTTTTTTTTAAATTTTGAAATAATTCTAGACTCACATGTGGTTGCTAACATAGTACAGAGTTCCCGTGTACTCTTCCCCTGTGTCCCTGATGACGACCTCTCACGTAATCCGAGTACAATCACCAAAGCCAAAAAAAAATTGGCACTGGCACCACATTATTAACTACAGACTTTTTTCTGATTTAACTAAATTTATACATACTGTTTTGGTGTTTTGGAGAGGATGAGAGGAAAATACAGGTTCCATCACTTGTATAGATTTGTGTAACCTCTACCAAATGTAACACTTCTATCACACGGAAGTAATTTTCTCTCCCAAACTTAACAAGACCAATCAGTAAAATATCCTTAGAAAATTCAGTTTAGCTTTCATTTCTGAATTTAATCCTCACCATGATGTAATTATTTTACTTCTAGCCACTGATGGGGACATGGAATCTGTACATATTATTTCTTACACATGAAAGTGAACCTATAAATATCTTAAAATAAGTTTAAATTAAAAAATATATATGTGTATATATTTATATATGTATATATACATATACATACACACTTATGCTGAGTGTCTTAATTGTCCCCATGGAACTATCAAAATCTGCATCTCAGAGTGGATTTGTTCTTTTTTGCCTCAAAATGATATAAAATTTCTAAACAAATGTTCACATATGTCAAGGAAGAAAAACAAGTATGAAGTTGGTTGAAAATATCAGATGCCTTCCCCTTGTTCATATCAATCTATTTTCTCTTTTAATACCCCAGAAGTAAGATAAAATGACAACTATCTGAACACTTTCATTCCTTTATGCAAAAGTTTATCACAAGGCATTGAACCCAATACCCTGCACTACAACAGTCAGGCATCTGATAAGTTTGTTTGAACTGTCTCTACAAATGACTACAAGTTATGATTAATGGTTCTCAATTTCACAGATAAAAACTGATACAGATTCTGTCATCAAGAGTAGAATTATTGAACGCCAAATACATACATCAAATATTAATTAGAAACATGCAAAGTGACCATCACCAGAATGTCTGATAAATATAATAAAACTCTTTGATTAGAAAAATATACATAAGGCTCAGGAAGAGTCTTTTATCTGAATGTTTTCCAATTTGAGAAAAAATATTTTGGCAAACTTCCACAAATATTATATTCACATCTCAATATGATTATTTTAAATATTTTGCTATGGATAAAACAGTAGTTTATTGTGTGTTTTAATGATGAAAATATGTTAACAAAAGAATCCTCCAGAGATTTTATTGGATATTTATGTTAATAAAGAAATAGAGAAAACGTACAACTTCTATGTTTATAGATAACGCTAAGCGCTTCTACACAGTGAAAATCTAGGCCAGTGAGAAGATTTTGCAATAAGATAGATGGGGAGAACTGGAAAGTTGGCTTTAACATGATCAATTTATGGTTATTTTCTAAGGGGCAGTAGAGTGTCCAGACGCGTATTTGTGGAATAGGGGGTTTGTTACAACTGAGGAGAGATCTAGGAGTGGTTGTAGATTATTATTGCTGAGTTCCCACCATAAATCCAGAGGCGGGGAAAGGAATGGGAAGCTTTATTTCCCTGTAGTAAAAGACGGTGTTCCAATGGTATTCTATTTGTAATTGTGGTCACCAAACATTAGGAAAGAATAGAATTTTGGAAGGACAGAAAGGGTAGCTGAAGTGGTCAAAAGCATATAGAGTCTTCCACATATAAATAAGGGGATTTTAAAATATTAACCTCAGTACAAAAATAAGAAGAGAAGCAAGAAGAGAAAATAGGGTTGCACAGCCATACTCAAATGTATCCATTAATCTACTGATGTCAACTCTGTTGGGGAGTTTTTCCTGAAGTTTTTATAGGTTGAAAATTCATCTATGCTTGATGAAGGGAAATAAGATACTGCTATCAAATATTCAAGGGCTAGAGCACCTGGATGGCATGGTCAATTAAGTGTCTGACTTCACCTCAGACATCTCATGGTTCGAGAGTTCAAGCCCTGCATCCAGCTCTGTGCTGATAGCTCAGAGCCTGGAGCCTGCTTCAGATTCTGTTTCCCTTCTCTCTGCCCCTCCCCTACTCAAGCTCTATCTCTCGCTCTCAAAAATAAATATTAAAAATTTTTTTAAATATTCAAGGGGTATGAAGCTTGGGGGGATAACAAAATATTGTATGCTTAAAACAATACTTGAAGGTGAAAAAAACACAAAGAGAAGCAAAATATAACAAGATCAAGTTGGGTAAATAGAAGTATAAATTTCTTAACTCAAGTTCAAAAGTTAATTAAACCAGTAGGAGGAGGGACATATATGTTTTTGCTGAGTTGGAAAAGCAATGAAGTTATTCCTGATCCTAGTTCATTGTGAGCTAGGGTTCAAATGGGAAGTGAGACACACAACAATACTACTTTGACCTCAGAATGAATTATTATCAATAAGTATTAGAAATAAAATATCCAAGGGCAACAATAGCCCTATTCCATCTTATCTTGGTCAGGATTGCAGTGGTCTGGAAAACAGGTCATACAAAGAATTGGCTAAAAAACAAAAACAACAAAAGAGCTATGAGCATTAATACTCAAAAATTTACTCATCCCTTTTCAATGTCTATACAGAATGTATGATTAAAAACAATACCAAGAGGATATGTTTGGTTATTAGGACAGCAGACCAGGTTCTAGAACTTTTGAATGTTCACTGAAGTTGAATGAGTCATTATATTATGTAATCATTTTAGGATTTTTGTCAAACTTTTCATCTATAAATCCCAGGTATTAGGTGGACTCTCAGGCCACCCCTTTTTAAAATCATGGACTGATGCTCAATGATAATATGAAATGCATTATCGTAATGATATTTCTGAGAACAGGGAACTGAACTCTGTCACAGTGTCAGTATTCTCTAAATAAAGCACCCCCCTCCCAACTCCATGCTTTTCTGTTTTCCCAGATATGCTGGGGGGAAAGCAGATATTAACTGTCTTCTGAGCTAGGTTTCACCCTTCTGGCCCCTAGCACAGTTAAAAATTATTTTAATTGTTTAGAAAACTTGACATTGATGACACAATACTCCTAGGTTACTGTAAGAGACAGAGTTGGAGTACACCATCCCTTTGCTCTGCATGTGCCCTCAAACCTAGACATCTGGTATACCTGTGTAATAACAAATGCACTTGGCAGCAGACTGACTTTCTCCTCCAGATGACAGCTTTAAATGGGTCACCTCAGAAAAATGAGGGCTCCATACATCAAGGAAACCTAAATCAGGGTTTTTTTTAAAGATGTACAGTGCCCCAATAACACAGTTAATAAGAAAGGTCAAGGCACACTTTGCCCACCTCTATCATTCCAAGCCAGACCCTTTCAACACCATTACTCTCTACTGTGTTATTAATTCATCCTAATTAGGCACTCAAACTCTAGTTTCACACTATTTCAACGAAGTCCATAGAACAACAGAAAAATATTCTAAAATAGGTCATATAAAATATTCTCAAACTGTTTATATAAATATTCAAAAGTCTTCACTGGCATTGCTGTGCTTACTGCCTCAAGTGTGAATTAAAAACAACAAAACAGGGGTGCCTGGGTGACTCAGTTGGTTGGGCGTCTGACTTCGGCTCAGGTCATGATCTCGAAGTTCTTGAATTCGAGCCCCGCGTCGGGCTCTGTGTTGACAGCTCAGAGCCTGGAGCCTGCTTCAGATTCTTTGTCTCCTTCTCTCTCTGCCCCTCCCCTGCTCACACTCTATCTCTCTCAAAAATAAATAAACACTAAAAAAATTTAAAAAACACACACACACACACACAAAAACAATGAAACGACTCAGTGGAAGATTCAGTATCAACAGTGGTATGTACAAAGTCTATTTCTCCCAATCATCCACTCATCACCTACAAGCATTATGTGCCCACACTACATTACTCCACTTAGTCCTCATCATGTTATGTTTTTTACTTAAGCATTTCCTCACACTATGTGCTATAACCAGAAAATTTCAGTACCTATCATTGAAGACCTACGTCAACAACTACCTCCTTTATAACTCTATTTTGACCACAACTATTTTGTTTTGAGCTCTTCTGGCTCTGAAACACCATTACTATACAAATTACTTTCTGCTCTGTAGTGTAAGAATTTGCACGAACTGGTTTTATTCTCATAACTGAAACATGTTAAGACAAACTGGTTTTATTTTACCTGTATTCCTGAAATCTAGATTTGGGCCTTACAGATGCTAGTCAAATGGTCCCTGAGTGTCAAATAAATTAGCAATAAATTGATAAATAATGCGCTAATACCAACATCATGATGACCATCCTACCATCAGCAACTTCACCTATTATACTAAACACAATTGAAGATTAACCTATAATAAGAAAGCATTTCTAGGAAAGTTACACAGATATTGATACAAGTCGTTTGCTATTGAAATTTGCTTTACGTTTGTTTTTTACTTCTATGGTGCATTTTTAAAATAGTATTCTCAACTTGTGAGATGTCATCCAGACAACAGAGGCTTCATCATAACTGCCATTCGGTCAACTACTAGATGCTTTGTTGAATGTAAGAAGGTCAAAGAGTACATAAGACAAACCCAAGATTATGGCACCACACCAGAACACAGAAACATTTAGAAACACATTTCTACACTCAGCTAGAGCTGGCTACACAGGAGAGACAATGCTCACTTCTGGAAGGTATATTTTTAAAGGGCTTATGAGGGTGAATTTTCAGTTAGCTGAGAAATTCCCAGTACTACTTAGAAAATACAGGGATTACTGTAACAGCAATACACATTTGTGTAAACTTTTTTTTTTTTTTACTATTGGGTTAAAGTGCCTTATTTTTATAATGCACTCTCTACTCACAGCATATATAATAATATTCAATGAGAAGACATTGCAGAATGAAGAGATAGATACCAGAGTTGAACAAACTCAGCAAAATAAGGCAGCTGATCTTCAATGGGCAAATAAATGTACGAATGACCTGTAAAGTATTAATGCTGATTCTGCTCATAAATTATTTTCAAGGCAAGGGTTGAAAGTCTTTTTTAGAAGGGGATTCTACTGGTCCGAAGAACTAGCGGGTTATTACACAGTATCCTGGCTTACCGACATTTAGAAAACACCTGATTTTTGTTTAATTTCTTTTTGCTTGTTATCCGAACACTTTATTATTTCTTTAATTGGCAAATTTTTTAGAGAACTATTTGCAGTGTTATATGGCCTTTCTTTTTTTAAAATTTTTTTAATGTTTATTTATTTTTGAGAGAGAGAGAGAAAGGGTGTGAGCAGGGGAGGGGCAAAAAGAGAGGGAGACACAGAATCTAAAGCAGGCTCCAGGCTCTGAGCTGTCAGCACAGAACCCAACATGGAGCTCAAACCCACCAACCATGAGATCATGACCTGAGCCCAAGTCGGACACTTAACCGACTAAGCCACCCAGCCTCCCCTGGCTTTTAAGTCTAAGGATTTCCAAAGATAGTTTCTGATATAAAGGAACATGTTTCCATCAAAGGTAAATGTGAATATAATATCAGTTTCTCAATCGAAAGCATGGGTGAAGAAAAGGTTTCCGTCCTTGTCATCCTCCTTGTCTTACCTCTTTCCTCAACGGGGTCCCTCAGTCACAACCAGTGACCTGTGCAACCCCAGTGGGAAACCACTGCATCAATCATGAGCAAACAAAGAAACACGGAGAGCACAAGCTTAGGGCACGTGGCACTGTGCAGTCAGGGAGGGCTGTAGGACCAGGAGTCGGGCAAGTTTCTCTTCACTAGGGTTCAGTTTTCAAGACACAAGGTAGGCTCCTTCAGCTCTACATCTTCTTGGAAAATTCGGTGCCTAAGAAGTGTGTTACCAAACACTTCATTGGACATTACTGGACATTACAGATTATAGATAGGGATTAGTAAGAAAAATTATCCAAAATGTGAAATTAAGGGAAAAGAATACTGATTGCCCTCTCATACTAAAGAACTGGCTAATAAACCTGCTTACAAATCTATGATTTTTCTACAGAAACACTACTTTTTTAAAAATTAATTATAGATTACTGAATAAAACCTTGGGTCTATAAAGGCCTAGGTGTTAATTATAGAAGATTAATGTAAATAATGTTTCTCTAGTAGAAATGTTAACGGTTTCTATCCAATAAAAATAATGGCTCTGTTATAGATTTATTGCTTTGCTCAACATTAAACAATTTTGTATTTAACTATTTTTCTTTCCTTCACTGACCATATATAACATTCTCTCACATCTTTTATTTTCTGAACCACTTCTAGCATCCTTCAGGTTTCTTTATTAATGAATTAAATCAATCTTTGATATATGCCCACCATGTATTTGTATAAGAATCATGGTTTGTTGTTGTTGTTGTTGTTGTTGTTTTGGTACATTTTGAAATTTAAACTTGGCAAGTGTGTTGTGAAAAGGGCCTTTCCGTGACAACAGGTTAGTTAACTGCCATTTACTTGTCGTGATTTACTTATCTTCACTTTTACTTTATGTTGGGAGCCATCTTGGGCTCACAGATGAGAAACCTCCCTGTGTGGATAAGGCAGTAGAAGCAAAGCTCCTGCCGGCCCAAAAGGGCCCCCAATACCACCTCCTTCAAACAACCTTTCAGGCCTGGACTTCTTGAGCAGCCCTCGCTGACCTTTTGTTTTATGACATTCAGGTAAAAAAGGGAACTTGGAATGCGATGCACTGATGGACAACATCTGAAGGAGACTATGGAAACGTACTTATTCGTAAGCAAAAGGACAAGCATGGAGCGGTCTGCCCTTGCCAGTTGGGTTGCACCTCCCCCATTATACTTGGAAGTATAGGCCTCAAGGAAACACCCTGTTCTCTCCCCCTGCCCTAAATTTATATGTTAATTAACCTGAAACCGACATTCAGGATTGAAGAAGTTGCCACATTCCTGGTAAAAACACATTATTGTTAAAGATATCAAACTATGAATGTCACTCATTGATGGAGTGTCACTTTAAAAATAAAGACACTGAGACCAGCAGGGCGGAGATGCCAGAATTGCCAGGGCTGCCTGCTTGGTGATCAGACTACATCTCTCTCGTGGCTCTCTCATTTCCTTTCCCGGACTGTCCGTCCTTCGGGAACCCCTAGATTTGCCGGAACTGGATGCCGGCAACTTTACTTATCTTTATTATTGTAATGCCTTTTGCATTATCAAAAAGTCTTTTTTTTTTTTTTTTTTTGAGAGAGAGAGAGAGAGCACAAGTGAGCAAGGGGTACAGATAGACAGGGTGGGGGACAGAAAGAGAGAAGCATGGCTCCCCTGAAGCCGGGCTTGAGGTCACTAACTGTGAGATCACTACCTGAGCCAGTCAGATGCTTAACCAACTGAGCCACCCAGGCACCCTCAAAAAGTCTATCTTAAAATAAATAAATAAACAAACAAATAAAAATTAAAACTGAGTAGGAGATACTAAAAACTTGAAGAGAATTTGAACGAAAATAATAAATTTCACTTGAGATCATTTCATGAAGCATTTTACATAGTGAGAAGGGGAAACGAAAGGCTTGCGGGAGGGGAATAGTACTTAGCCATGTGGATGGTCCCATTATCTACAGCGGAGATGGAAAGATATCCGGGGAATCCTTTCAACTGATTTTTTTCACTAGCTCAAATGACCACGATACGATGAAGAATAAAACTGGTTATATTTTTCTCGAGCAGCTGAAGTCTTCAGGGGCCTCCTTCAGGATCTCCTGACCCCAGGCTGTCCCCAAATGCACAGTCTTCTCTGAGGGATGACAGCAGGGGTCCCTGAGTGCACAGGAACCTGAGCAGACCTTGCCCATGACCTGTGCCAGACTCAAATACGACATATCTGTGGCCCGTTCTTCTAGAGCTCTGCTCCTGATTGCAAAACAACCAGCGAATCTCCAAACTATTTTGTGCTTTGTTAATCCGAGTTTTCTGTAAGAAGCAATATGAGACTTTGAAAAGAAGCTTTCCAGAAAAAGAAAAAAAAAAATGTCTGAAATATAAAGAGGAATTTGAAAACTGGAATTTTAGGCTTTTTGGAAAATAAAGAAGAAATACTTTGTTCAAATGGAACCATCTGATAATATGCCTATTTACCCTTCATGTGGAACCAGTTCTTATTTAAGTGGCCCTGGGAATTAGTCTGCATAGGTTTAGGATAATTTAAAACCTACATTTTATTGTCTGTTTTTCAGTTCTGCTATTTCGAAGATTACACACAGCAAACTTTATAATGGGCAAGATGGGAAAGAGGTTTGAATGTAGAAATATTCGATTCCTTACATCCATGGAATGATCTTCTGTGGAGATTTCTTACCATGCTATGTACAGGAGCACACTGGCTTGAACTCAGAAAAAGAACAGAGAGACTTGCCTTTCACCAATGACACTTAGACAAGCAATTGGATATTAGACTAAAAGACTGTCATCGCTCACGGGTTTTCCTTGCTTTCGTCAACTGTGAGAGCTAGCTGAGTTCGACTCAAATTAGCACTGATGTGTCAGAAAGTTTTTGAAAAGTCCTACAGCTTTCAATCTCCTAGAACTCAAATGGAAAATTACCAAATTTTTAGTGTTCTCAAGGGGTGAACACAGTGCACAAGCAATGAAAATCAGGTAAGTACTGTAAAACTATTCAGTTAAGGCAGAGACTTTGCAACCTGATATACCTCATGATAATGTCTACTGCTCCCTAGCAGAAGTGACAGTCGATTTACCCGTCATTCCTAAGAAGAAAGAAATTGAGGGCCACTGTGTCAGCTTCTAAGTTCTTACTGTGTTTATACACTGCCACCTTGGAGCCAAAGGCCAACCACTAGCATACACAGGATTTAGAATAAAGTTTGATGGTGGTGGAACTAAGGATGGAAGGTGGTTTATGAGATTTCTAGGACCTCCCTTTTCCGTATTTACAAAACTCTGGTGTTTTAAATATTTCTTAAATTCAAAAGAATACAGCAATCAAAAATGATTAAGCCTGTGAAATGTGAAAACTGATATAATAGTAATTCACTGACTCGAGCCCATTTTACCCTCAGAAACATAGAAAACCCAGAAATTGTTACAACCTACATATCACCATGATGCTTCTTCGATCCTTCCTTATGAACCACGAGATCCTCTGAGTAGCTCAGTGATGGAGCCACCTGACATTAGCAATTAGACAATCACAGTCATGAAGGTTTTATGATCACTATTAGCACTCAAAGACAAAAATCAGTCTTTAGATATTACCAGGGCATGGTATTTTTAAATGGATAACTAAAAAAAAAATCAGAATTCTGATTTTGGATGATGCCAGCATTTTGTCTACAAAATAAAAAATGATCACTGACTGCATCTGAAGGCAGAAGACAATATAATTAAAGATAAGAAGTGCCATAAATGTCCTTAGAGCTTCGTACGTTTTCTTAATTCTCCAAGCAACCCAGTTTACAGATGAGGATACAGAGGCTGAGAGTGTTTAATAGTGTTCCCAAAGTCATTTTGTTCATCATTTTGACTCCCTTTAAACCCTATCTATGTCCTGAATCAGACAACCTAAATTACATTAACCATTCCTCTGTCTTTGTTTTCTGAACTGTTTTCTGAACTGTCTAAAAAAGCAAATACTATGCGGACAGGAAAAAACAAACAAAAAGCATCCATAAACATTCACTGAGCACAATTAAAGTTAACTGAAATGATTTAAGAAATTAATCCCTTAATATTTACAAAAAAAAACATTGCTATAGGAAATTTTATAGCAAGTTTTTGTTTTTTAATTTGGCATTAATAATCTTAAAATTATGTGTCAATTTGTCAGGCATCTCAGAGCAGTCAAGAAAAGAGTGACATATTCGTGTGCTTTCCTTCATGTTGTATACAAAGAGCTCAAGAATCGCCAGGGCTGCTTACAGAGGAGTATTATTTAGGCCTCTTCCTTCTACTTTGTTTTCTGTTGCCAAGACTTGAGACCTTTCACTACTGATTAACACTCTTTCCACCAAAGACTGGCAGAGAATGCTGTAGACACTAAATCAATTCATTTGGTTGGGTGCGCTGCCAGCTGTGGGGGGGTAGGGAAGGGGTTGTGGGTAGGAAGTCCTCACTCACTTCTGGAAAATTATTTATTTATATTGTTGGATAATGTAACAAAAACTTCTAGGATTGCTGACATTTTATATTATATTCCTGAGGTTTAACCCCTGTTGGAAAAATTCATTCGTCTAGGAATAGGGAATAATAACTAACATTAAAATGAGATACACAACCTATAGACTGCTTTAGTGAGTTCGTTTAACAATATCCAAAAGATGTGGACTCAGAAAGCCTCACGAAGTATCTGACAAAACGCAGTTACCCTTCCTTGACATCGAATCACAAACATCCTTTTTTCATTCATAACTCTTTGTGCCTCCAATACACACAAATTCACAAATATATTTTCATATTTTTGGCTTGTACCTCTCTTTAATTTGTCCAAAACTTACCCTAATACAAAAGCCTATTTGGAAAAGAAAAATACTTTTCTGTCCTCAGAAGCTGGCACGGGATCTGGGTCACAGGAAACACTGGGTTCATATCAGACAGGATTCAGCTCTCAATAGTCTCGCTTTAGGCAGGCGAAGTTCATGAGGTAGATACGAATAGGAAGACAATACTCCATATCTCACTAGGCAGTGAAGATTACTTGCTCAAGAAATTATGCTAAGAACATACACTATTTAAGTATTCAGAGGAAGTACATGGGTGTGGAATGTTCCAGAAAAGTTGCCAGATAAGGCAGGAATCAGAGATAGATCCTGACAATGGCTAAGCAGTGAGGCAGAGGAAAAGCATTTTAGGCAGAACGGCCAGTGTTGAAGCACCGAGGTGAAGACAGCGTGGTGAGGGACAGTACATTGGCTAGAATGGGCTGAAATGGTTATATAACATATGGAAAATAAAACCAAATGAAATGCTGGTAGACTGAAAACAATCACAAAACTAAAAACTTTTAGCACAAAGCTAAACTAACAGTTTAGTCCTGATTCTGAAAACAACTGGAAGTTTTGACACCCCTCCACTCCTACCCCACGTCTGCACTCCTACCCCAGGCCTCAACACAAATATGTATAATGGTTCTAACACCGACATGTCCCTGAATCATCCAGTAATTATGTGTATGCAGTTCCAAGCAGTCTCTGCACTGTCAGTGCAGAGTCCAATGTAGGGCTTGAACTCACGAACCATGAGATCATGACCTCAGCTGAAATCAAGAGTCTGACACTTAACCGAATGAGCCACCCAAGCACTCTCTTCTCTCTCTGTTTTTCTAATTTTTCCTTCCTTCCTCTATGTTCATCTTTTGTATTTCTTAAATTCTATGAGTGAAATTATATGATATTTGTCATTCTCTGACTGATTTATTTCACTTAACATAATACATTCTAGTTCTAACCACCTTGTTGCAAATGGCAAGATTTCACTCTTTTTGATCACTAATACCCCACTGTGTGTGTATGTGTGTGTATACACATATATACACATACCACATCTTCATTATCCATGTATCAGTCGATGGACCTTCGGGCTCTTTCTATAATTTGGCTATTGTTGATAGCGCTGTATAGACATTGGGGTGCATTTGCCTCTTTGATTCAGCATTTTTATATCCTTTGGGTAAATACCCAGCAGGGCAATTACTGGGTTGTAGGGTAGCTCTATTTTTCATTTTTTGAGGAACCTCCACACTGTTTTCCAAAGTGGCTGTACCACTTTGCATTCCTACCAACAGTGCAAAAGTATTCCCCTTTCTCCTCATCGTCGCCAACATTTGTAGTTTCCTGAGTTGTTAATCTTAGCCATTCTGACAGGGGTGAGGTGGTATCTCAATGTGGTTTTGATTTGTATTTCCCCGATGATGAGTGATGTTGAGCATCTTTTCACGTGTCTGTGGGCCATCTGGATGTCTTCTTTGGAAACGTATCAGTTCACGTCTTTTGCCCATTTCTTCAATGGATTATTTTTTTTTGGGTGTTGAGTTTGAGAAGTTCTTTCTTTATCTGATATGTCACTTGCAAATATCTTCTCCCATTCCACTGGTTGCCTTTTAGTGTTGTTACTTGTTTCCTTTACTGTCCAGAAGCTTTTTATCTTGATAAGGTCCCAATAGTTGTCATTTACTTTCAACTTCTAACTACATTTACAAATATTATTCAGGTTCAATTCTGAATTAAACTGTCATTTCTTAACTGTAATACTTGTTTTCAAAACTATTACTTCTCCATCTTCCTATTTTGAAGTAATTTCAAACATAAAGAAAATTTACAAGAATAGTATGTATTTTCCCTTCTACATCACTTGAAAGTAAATTTCCAACATAATCTCAAATAGTGCAGTATTTATTTTCTACAAGGAAGGAAACTCTTCTATATAACCACAATAACCTTGAAAATCATGGCATTCATGTTAATTACTACTGTCAACTGTACTAACCTTAGATTTCACCCACTTAAGAATCATGGCACATTTAGTTTTCATGCATCATTTGACACAGAACCTTTTCTATTCTTTCCTTTGCTTCCATACCTTGACACTTTTAAATTACACATCAGATTTCTATATAACGCTCATCAATTTGGGTTTTCTTCCGCTTCCTTATGATGAAGCTTAGTTATACATTTTGGCAGGAATATCACAGAAGTGACGTTTCCTATGGGTAGTCTATGATATCCACTTGCTCCACTACTGGCAATATTAATTTTAATCACTTGCCAGTCTTCACCACTGTTTTCCCACTTCAATTAATAATTATTTTGGAGGAAAGTACATTCGAATTATGTAAACATTCCAATCCCCCATCAAACGTTTACCCACTAGTCTTTGTATCTACTGCACTTCTTGGCAGAATGAATCGTTACAATGACGGCTGTCATACTGCAATCTTCTGATTCCCTCATCCCTTCTATACTGCTTAGTTGGAACTCTTCTATAAAGAAAGATTTTCCCAGGAAAATTTATTTATTTATCACAGGAGAAATTCAAGTATTCTTATTTTATTCAACGTTATAATCTATTACATTCATTTGATGCTCAAATTGTTCCAGATTTGGCCAAGAGGATTCCCGTCAAACTAGCGTCCAGCTGACCTGACGCCATCCAGGTGTTCTGGCACCATCATTCTCGAGCATTTTCTCATGCTCAAGGTTTATGATTTGTCCTCTGCTTTTCTTGTGTCACCCCTGACATCGCCCCTTTTTTTTTTTGGAACCCCTAATCTGTCTGTGGAGAACCAAGATCTAGATGCCTGGTGCACCCAGTGCTGTCAGGCTGCCACTGCTTCCAGGCTCTTCCACTGCACAGAACTAAATACACGTTTATATCAGTACGCATTTCTGTGTCAGTCTATATACAATGAAAACTGTGAAAGATATGTAGGCTCTAAAAATAATCTCAACTGATTTATAGTAATACCATGAAAGTCGGACCCTAAAATTTAAGCTGATGGCTTCTTTATCTCACCTCTTAACCTCCAGGTTGAGGAAGACCTGGAAGATTTCCCTTTACTTAAAGTTTTAATTAATGTTAGACTGATAAATATTCTATTGGATGTTGAGCTAAGTTAATCTCTAGTGTCTTTTTCCCCATTAAAGGAGGCCTTATTTTTTTTATCTGAAATGATCCATATTTAAATATATTTTCTTCCAATTCAATTGAATTGCAAATTGAAGATAAACACAGCTTGAAAAGTCCACTGGCTACAAATGACCCCCTTTCAAAGAGAAATTATTAATTCAGCAAAACACCAAGGGAAATAAATACACAGTTCTGTAGCCAAGGTAAGCACACATACTGGACTGAGTCCGTATGAAAAACATTCCTTTGTCAAAACTCTGTAATCTGACAAGCACCAATTCTGTTAGAAGCTACATGGCTTGATATTTTAAATCAGTGCTTTACTCCATCACACATCAGGTTTTTGTAAACCTGGTATTTAGATTACATTTTAGATTACTCCCATCACTAGATGGTATGACATATTATGCAAGAGGTGTTAGGAAATGGACTCATAGTTAATTATATTGTGCATGGAAACTTGTTAGTGTGTATGTTTTCTATACATGTACAATCTAGATTTTTATAATGCATCTGTATAACTTTTCCCATTTGTTATTATAATTCCTTCACAATGAAAACTACTTTGCTTTTGAAATGCTCCACAGATTCTAATACCAGGCCCAGTAAACTAAAGAATGAAGGACATATTTTTAAAAAGAATCACCATACTGGTCTGGCTTTTCAGAATTATTTCCAAATAAAAGTCATAAAAATTAAAGCTTACTCTCTCATTATATATCAGAAATAATGTAAGATTTAGAACCAAATATTGTCATCATTTTCTGTCCTTTACTTGACTAGGCGATTGGATACATTTATCTCCAGGATTAACAAAAAAAAACATTTTTTCTTACTGTTAACATGAGAGAGTATTTAGAATAATTTCCTGATGGATCCCATGAAATAATGGACAAGAGCAAATTAAGGGATGGAGGTGCCTGGGTGCCTCAGTTGCGAGCCTGAGTCAGGCTTTACACTGACAGCATGAAGCCTGCCTGGGATTCTCTGTCTCTCTCTGCCCCGACCCATGCTTTTGTATGCGTTCTCTTTCTCTCAAAATAAATAAACAAACATTAAAAAAAAATAAAGGGTAAGTTAGACTTATTCAAAAGGCAGGGCTAGCCAAAATTAAGTATACATCATCAGCGAGTAATATTCAATTGATCTTTGTACCTATTAGAATTGACTTTAATAAGGAGAAAGAAAATGAACCTATGTTTATTTTATTTCATTACAATTTTGCTTTTTCTTTCAATAACAGTACGAAGAGAAGAATGTATTAATTTTACTGCTATATATTTCATTATTCTAAAGCCTTTGAGATAATAAGCATTTTCTGAAATTTTCACTCAGTGGATGGTGACCATGATTCTCTCCTTTGCAGATACTACTGACAATAGTTTGGGAAGTATTTGCAAATCTGCATAAACTAAAACCAGAAAAATATGTGCCAATATTTTCAGATATCCAATATTTGTGAAAGTTAAGTTTATATTTTTGTCATATTATTAAATTTCATTAAGTTCGTAAGATGAATTACAGATAGCTTATTCATTTGATCCAGGTTTTAGGAAAATATAGCAAAAGTAGTTTTCTTAACATTTTCTACTCCACGACCAATTACCACATTTAGTTGTATGAAGCAAAGCATCACAAGGAAACATAATAAAGTAACGGGTGCACCGTATGCTAACAGTCTAAATAACAGGCTCTTGGCTAGTATTTAAGCATTTAGAGCTACTTTGACTAAAATTATTGCCTTTAAAAAAAAATCAAAGTTAGATGACTTTACATTTCCCTGTGAGGCAGCGAAGCTAAGGAACTCCATTTTTAAATGGCTCCATCTCTACGGTTTTTCTGCTGGGCCCAATTTACTCATGTTCTCCGAAGAAACCAAAGAAGCTACGTTCCCACTTTCAAGGGGGAAACAAGAAAAATGATCATTCTCTAAGTTTTGCCCTAGTCCCCAAATACCTGCTAACACCCAGGAAGAGCCAGCTCCCATACAGGAGCCAGGGCACTGGCTTCAAACAAACCTCAGGAGATGCCAGTATCAACATCTCTAGCTTAGGTAGTTTATGGAACAAACCCCACTCTGGATTCCTGAAGGAACACACACCCCAGACCCTTTTCCAACATAAACCCCTAACCCTAAGTGATGATGAGACTCATTCTCCTTTCCTTTTCAAGTCTCCCAGATCCTTCATCTGCTATTCTCTGTCTGTCACTCATGCTATTCAATAAACTCTGTTTTTACCTTCTCTGGCTTGCATTTGATTTCTATTGTGTGTGAAGCCAAAGGGCCTCTTGGCTGGTCCTGCAGGACCTGCCTCTGGGTTCTTGGACCCAGCCTGCCTGAATCGCCTGTAAGGAAGAAGATCAGAGTAGGCAAAGATACTTTATACTCAGAATTTATATTTCCAACCCATCACAAGCTTTAACACTCAACGTACAGAAAAAATTTAATTTACAGAAAATAAATTGAATCACTGAGTGGGAAAGAGAGGACCTCTTTTTAGGACATTTATATTGTATCATTTATTTAATTCATATATTTATACAATACATGATCCTTTTGTGTCAAGTATGGATTATAATAAAAAATAGCATGGGTTGCTCTAACATTAAAAGACAAGATAACTCAAGAGTTACTGACTGCCTTTTCTTCCCTATATGAAGTTATAAAATATTCCATCATACAGAAAAGTAGAAGGAATGCAAAAGAACCATGTCACACCTCTCTGATTTTATAATACTTCTATCTTACCACGTATGTTAGATTATTTAGAAAATAAAACATATGGCTTTGAACCTCTGCCTGGTACTTTGATCCTGCCACTGGAGACAGAAACAACTATTAGCTTTATCTTCTCCATTTTTTTTTCATTATTTTAAACTTCCTACAGTCAGCACATGTGTGTGCCACTCTGAAACTTCTTTTTAGTTTCCACCCAAGTGTTTATCTAATTCATTAATTTTAATAGAAGCATGAATAGCTAGGTAACCTTGGGGAAGTTACTTAGTCCTATGTGATTTCCTCATCTATAAAATAAAAAGTACACACACACACACACACACACACACACACATATACATATATGTGGGTTATAATGATAAAGTCAATTCGTGTGTGTGTGTGTGTGTGTGTATGTATTAAAAAGCTCAAGAAATAAAGTAAAACATCATTAGTGTTAGCACTTTTCTCTCAACAATATTTACCTACAAGTTGAACTACTACGTCAGTGGGTATAAATAGTCCCACCCTGTGATACAATGAGAAATTATTCCTCCAAGGGACTGTACCAAACTAGATTCTTAGTCCTGTATGAGAAGAAGTTTATTTTGTTTATCAACTAGTGAATAGTTGGTATTGTAGAAGTTTCTTTGCTTGAAGGAAGACATCTTTCGGAAACTTTGCCAGGTTAAAATGTTGATTTGAACACTGAAGACCTATGATGACAATCACCAATGTGCTTGTCTGCCGAGTCAAAATGACCCAACCTGATGTAACTGTTCTCTCCTGCTCATGGACAGTAGTCACCCTGAGACCTCCCTTTGCCATTGTGCTAGAGACTGTTCTCTGTTAGATCTCTGGTTCACTGAACCCTTGTCTTCTTTCTAGATTTACTTTTTTTGGAAAGGAACATCCCCTATTAGCTTCCTTGCCATGAAAGCAAGGGAGATAAAAAATTGTATGCCTGAGAATATTTGCAAATAATGAATATAAAAAATTATATGACTGAGAATATTTGCATATAACTCACACCTAATTTATAGTTCGGTGGGTAAAGAATTCTAGAAATGATTTTTCCTCAATTATTAAGGCAGTATTCTATTGTCCTTATGCTTCTGCTGTTGCTGTCGAGAAGTTCAAAGACATTTTGACTCACTACCTTTGTACGTGAAATGTGAAATAGTTTTTATTTACCTTTTCACAGGAAGCTTGGGGAACCTTCGTGTTATCCTGATTGTTGTGAAATTTCATAATTATGTGCCTTTGTGTTGGTGTATTTTCATCCATTTGGCTGGACATTGTTTCTTGTCATTCTGAAAACACATGACTTTCATAAAACACATGGCCTTATAAAAAATAATCTACAAATACTTTATAAATTCATCCTTTCTATTTTATGTCTCTAAAATTTTAGAGAAATAATTTAAATTTAAATTTCATTTATTGTCTTTCCTACTGTTTTCTATTTCATTATATTTTTCTTTTATTTTCTGGGTGACTTCCTGCCTCAATTTTATTTCTCAAAAATTACATTGAATATTTTTTTTAAAGTAATATCTATACCCAATGCTGGGCTCAAACTCACAAGCCTGAGATCAAGAGTCACTGCTCTATTGAGTGAGCCAGCCAGGCACCCCAGTATTGAATATATTTAAAATTTATCCTTACATATTTTTTAAAGTTTATTTATTTTGAAAGAGAGAGAGAGGGAAAGAGACCAAGAGTGGGGGAGGGGTAAAGACAAAGGGAGAAAGGGAATCCCAAGAGGCCTCCACGTCTCAGCATAGAGCCTGATGCTGGGCTCAAACTCACAAACTGTGAGACCATGATCTGAGCTGAAACCAAGAGTCAGACACTTAACTGACAGAGCCACCCAGGCACCCTTCTGCTTACAGTTTTAATTTATGAAATTATTTTTTATCTCCAATTGCCATTTATTATAGCATTTTAACCTTCTTAATGGATAAAGTACTTTAAATTTAATATAAAAACCTTAGTATTTCCAAGCCTTTCTTCCCTATGCATAGTTTCTATTTCTCTTTTCTCTTTCTCTCCCTTTTCAATCAATGTTACAAGATTTCCTCAGCCTGGAAGGCTTTGTTTGGGGAAAGTGGATATCAGAATCTTTATGACTTTCTTCATGAGCTGGTGAGATTTCTAGCATAATTGTGTCCATGGGTCCTAGATCCTATGAAGCCTGGGCTGGAAACAAAAATTACACAGTTTAGAAGAAGACATTTATAGCTATAGGAGTAACTAAACTTGTCTTAGAGAGAGGCGGAAGTAAAGAAGAGAAAAAGGGCCTACAACCAAACCTTCTTATCCTGTAAGCCACACATTAGGGTTTTGTATGTATTATAATCTAACTATGGTGGCTTCTTTAAACTAATATGTCTCACCTTGAAACAAATTCACATTTAATTCTTCTATATATCTATAAAATAATTCAAAGCTGCTTCATGTGTTTTAAGTGCTGTGTTTAAAGGCATGTAACAGAAGAAAGGCATCAGAAATAGTTAAAACAAATAACCATAATGAGAAAAATCATCTTTAAAAATTAATAAATTGCATTAATACTCAAAATGATTAGATTCTATTCATACTGACAAACATGATGATTTCATATAACTTCAGATATGCAAAACTGACATTTTATAAAAGACTACCTGAACACAATCCAAGGTAAACAGTCACTCATTATATTTTGAGATACAGGAAAACAAATATATGGTGTTAATAGCCAAAATCAAAACCATATTATATGAATTACTCATTTAGCAGAGAGACAAATAATTCCCAAAATTGGCTACAAGGCATATTTCTATTTTTCATATGGTTTTCAATATAAAATTTAAATTGTGTATAATTAGAAAAATTGCTTTCCTAATTATCAAACTTTACTTAAGAATTCATCAAGTCTTGGGGCACGGGGGTGGCTCAGTCGGTTGAGCAACCAACTTCAGTTCAGGTCATGATCTCATGGTTGGTGAGTTTGAGCCCCACATCAGGCTCCCTGATCTCTGTCCCCCTCTCTCTGCCTCTCCCCTGCTTGCACTCTCCCAAAACTAAATAAATATTAAAAAAATAATAATTCACTGAGTATTTAAAATTACAAATCTGAACAAAAAAACAACAGCTTTATAGTAGAGCTTTAACAGTAATTCCCAAAATGTAAACATTAACACTGATCAATGCCTAAAACATTAACAAAATTCCTTTTCTGAAAAGGAAAATATAGTGCAATAAAAGAAACCCCAATAGTAAGATTACTTACATTGTGCTTGGAAGAAATTAAAATGTTTTAGAACACAGGTTATTAAAAAAAAATTCCAGCACCCTTACTACTTGTTACTAGTAATGTCATATATTACTGTTCCTTTTCCTGTAAGTTGAACTTAAATAATGTTTTTTAACCTTTTTCCACTAACACCTGTGTTGTTGGTTATAGTAATCTTCTATAGGGAGTGTCCCCACACATGTCTAACACCCACTCTCTGCTAAGCAACAGAAAATATGGTAACATTTATTAGTGTACAGAGTAAGACATATATCATTTAAATTCCACCTTATTTAGGGTTTACAGTATGGCAAATGGCCATAAATATTTCTCAAAAAATATTTAACATTTTCAGAAATTGTTCCCTGCAAACTTTTTTTTTCATCTAGAATAATGAAATTGTGATTCTCAAGAAGAGAGTGGTAGCCAAGACAAACTGGTGGACATGACATTTTAAAACACATGTAAGGAGAGAATAGAACATGAAAAATGAATCACTAGCATTTATAATTCTGGCTTTGCAACACGCTACAATGTGAGGAATACTTTCCCAGGGAGATAAAACATTAATTTATTTTAAAATATCCTTTGAAATTTCTGAGAGAAACTCCTAACAAGGATTTATTTAAAACTCCATACAATTATCTTTGCATGGTTTTGTTGCTAACTATTGGCATTCACATTAGAGTAGTTAATACTAACAAAAGATCTAACATGACCACATTTTCGGCATATGTATTAGATTTAATGATATTTGGTGTGGCAACAGGAGAATACAGACTGTAAAATTATTTTCTTTGTCGTCCTCACGAACACTTCTGGGAAAAAGGTATCATTTTAGGATCAAAAAAAGAGTAGTCTAATTCTTACCTTTTTTAACATGAACACATGGCAATACACATGTAAAAATATTCATGTTTCTACATATGCTTATCTAAAGGATGCCACAGGCTATTCATGATGCATCATCTATCGTATCGATTCATAGCAGAATTCTAAGGGAGTTGTGTATATATAATAGTGCCGTTTCTCAGTTGGAATCTTTTGCTTGATGTAACACCAAAATCTGGAAATGAATCGTGTTTGCTGAGTAGAGAAAAGAGACAAACACGCAGCTATCATCATTCAAGCAGTAACAATACGTTTATGCTAAAGCAGTAATTTCTTCCTAGTGAACTCTTATAAAGGCATTCAGCAAGGCATAATCACTTATCCTTCATGTCATTCACATTGTCGGGCTCTGAATACACAAATCACCATAACAACATGGAAAATGAACAAATATGATCTCTGCGAGTTCTGTTGTTCAATGATTTCAGCACTTTTCTTGATTCAATGTGTGCCCAATTGTTCCTTATGAGCAAAATTGAATGATTTTCACCATTATGTTGCACTTTCTTCTTTATAAGAACTTAGAAAAGTCTCTAGAGAGGTTTATATATCCCCCAAATTTCAGAATCTACTTTTATTGGTTTCAGAAATTATTACAAAACATCAATTTGATGGAAACTATTCCATTCACAACTTCTTTCTTTCTTAACAACCTTGAAAATTTTCATTAGATTTCAAGGTGTTCTCTCTCTTGGCAGTAATATTCTGATCACGTAGGGGTACCCTGCCTAAACATGCTACCACACTGGAGGGTCCTATAGAGTCATCTCTCTTTTTCTCTGTCTTCATTCTGACCTCTATAGTTAATGATTCTGAAATGCTAACTGCAGGTCAAGTCCTTGCTCTTACATTTGAATTCAACTCTCTCTCTATATTATAAACGGATTTTAAATCCCGACATATTTTAAAATTAATGATATTCCAAATTAATATTTTATACTCATATACTATCTCAATTCTTCTGATCAAATTTCAATATTTCAAATACAATTACTGTTCAATTCAGATCTGGCCAAATCTAATGTCTCTTTTTCTCTGAACTTAGTTCTTTCTTAAGTTTATATACATAAATACATTTAACTTTAACCTGAATGATGTGTTGTTTTTTTCTTCTACAAGACTGAAACTTCTAATAGGTGGCGACACATATTGCTGTATCTTCCATAAAGCACAGTAAATTTGCCTACAGAATTCAAAAATTTAAAAGAAAAAAGTGTGTGTGGGTGGGGGGAGGCACACACAAGAACCGGTTCATTTCTCCCAGAATCGTTGGGATGTGGTGTCACACTCAGCTGACCCAGGGCCTCCCTTGGTCGTCCTCACCTGTTGGTGGTCCCTTCTGAAAAACTTGCGGTGATTTGAGAAAACCACGTACCCTTTGATTTAGTAAATGAGGTTTACTTACTGATATTTTCAAAATTAAATGATCACTACCCAAATACAGACTACAAACTGTCAATCAAAATCTAAACAACTGCTAAAAATAACAATAGTATGGCAGATCCTATCACTCATTTGACTGTACAATTTCTCTGAAGGAGCAAACCTTAGTTAGGTAAGAAATGTTTAACAACGAGCAAACTTTTCTTGGTGAAATACTACTTGGACCTCAAAAGAGAATGAACTGAAATGAGAAAACCACAATCAGCCACGGAATACAGCAGAATACTCTTAAAGCAAACAGACCTAGAACAAAAACAACTAAGACTAGATATCTATTTGGAGCTGTAAATAACAAGTAAGTTGAGAGAAGAAGGTGAAAGGACTGTGACCGTGCTCTTATGAGGCAGAAGAGCAGTCAGAACGAACCTCCACTGGGTGGAAGTTGTTTCTGTAATAAGGTTGAAAGCCTCAAGTCAGCAGGACCAAGTTTTGTAAAACTTTTCCCTCTGTGCACCTGGCAGTAAACTGAACTAAGTCTCCTGGGCAAGTCTTTCATTGAGTAACTAAGACTCAGCATGGATAATGTCAAAACTTTGACTTGATAAGCATCAAGATGTGAAACAGTAAATTACAGTAACAAATACACTCACAGAAATTAAAATGTCATAGCACATAAGATCTCTTTGCAAATATGAGCTCCTTTCTACCCCCTGCCTCTACCTTTTCTTTTGCTCTAACGGACCAAAGTCTGAACAAATATTAAATATCATCCAAGTCTATGTGGTAGTCTTAATCTGATATCAGTATAAGCCAAGGAGACTTTTACTTTGCTTGGAAAACCAAAAAATGGTTTTAGGAACAAAGAATTTTTAAAATATTTTTACTTGATATATGCATTTTGCAAATAAAATGTTTTTGAAAATAAAACTTTTTCTATTACTTCAGCTTGTCAAATTTACAAAGCGGATTTTTGTTGTTTGTTTGTTTGCTTTTCCGAAACTATTTCCCAAAACACAAATCACCATAATATAAACCATGTGCCCTTTGGAGGAAGATTATAATTACTTTAAGAATTCAGAAGAAAGACAAATCACTTTCACCCAGGATGATTATAAACATCCTCATGGAAATCTTTCTAAGTGATTGAACTAATAAATGAATTCAGTAAAGTTGTGAGACCAAAAAAAAAAAAATCAACATACAAATTCAGCTGTGTTTCTACAAACTAATAATGAACTATGAAAATAGAAATTAAGAAAACAACTTCATTTACAATAGCATCAAAAAGAGTAAATACTCAGGAATAAATTTAACCAAGGAGGTGAAAGATCTGTATGCTGAAAACTAAGACACTGTTGAAAGAAATTAAAGAAAACACAAATAAATGGAAAGATGTTGTGTGTTCACAGATGAGAGGAATTATTATTGTCAAAATGTCCATACTATATTGGGGCACCTGGTTGGCTCAGTCGGTTAAGTGTCCAACTCTAGATCTCGACTCAGGTCATGATCTCACGGTTTGTGAGTTTGAGCGCTGTGTCAAGCTACACTCTGTCAGTGAGGAGCCTGTTTAGGATTCTCTCTCATTCTCTTAATCTGTCCCTCCCCTACTCACATGTGTTCTCTCTCTCTCAAAAACAAAAATAAAACTTTTGAATGTTCATACTATAGATTTGAGATAATACAAAGCCATCTACAGATTCAAGTAATCTATCAATACTTCAATAGCATTTTTCACAGAAACAGAAAAAACAATCCTAAAATGCTTATGTAACTACAAAAGATCCCACAGAGCCAAAGAAATCCTGAGAAAGAACAAAGACAGAGGCATCACACTTCCTGATTCCGGACTATAATATTGCAAAGCTATAGCAGTGAAAACAGTATGGTACTGGCATAAAAACATGGAAAGACCAATGGAACACAATGGAAAACCCAGAAATAAATCCATGAATGTACAGTCAACTACTATTTGACTGAGAATCAAGAATACTCAATGAGGAAAGGATAGTGTCTTCAAAAAATGATGCCTGGATATTCACAGGCAAAGAATGAATCTGGACCCCCATCTTATACCACTCACAAAAATTAAGTCAATATGGATTCAATTCTTCAACGGAAGACCTAAAACCATAAACCTCCTAGAAGAAAATACATTAGGAAACATCCTTGACATCGGTGGCAATGAATTTTTGGATATACCAAAAGCACAAGCAACAAAATAATAAACACACTGGACTGTATCAAACTAAAATGTTTCTGCATGCAAAGGAAAATCAACCAAATGAAAAGGCAACCAATGGGATAGGTGAAAATATTTGCCAAACATACAACTGATAAGAGGTTAATATCCCAGTATAAAGAACTCATATATAACAAAAACAAATAATATAATTCCAAAATGGGCAAAAGACCTGAGTAGACATTTTTCCAAAAGGTACACAAAAGGTGCTCAACACATCTTTAATCATCAGGGAAATGCAAGTCAAGATGAGGAGATACTACCTCCCACCTAATGAGAGATAACAGGTGTTGACAAGGTTATCGAGAAAGGGAACCCCTGTACACTGCTGGTGGAAAAATAAATTGGTACAGCCACTACATAAAATGTTTCTGTGGAAGTTGATGGGAACTTAAATTGATACAACCACATAAAGGCTGTTTAAAAAATTAAAAATAAAATTACCATATGATCCAGGAATTCCACTTCTGGGTATATATCCAAAGGAAACAAAATCATTATGTCAAAGACATATCTGCAATCCTGTGTTCACTGCAGCACTGTATACATTATGTAATAAATATTTAATGTATATATAACTATATATACAACTATAAATAATGAATTATTACACAGCCATAAAAAAGAAGTAAATCCTGCACATCGTGACAACATGGATGACACTTGAGGGGATTATGCTAAGTGAAATAAATCAGATGTAGAAAGACAAATACTGCATGAACTTATATTTGGAGTCTATAATACTCAAACTAATAGAGAGTAAAATGGTGGTTGCAATGAGTTGGTGGGAGGCAGAAATGGGGAGATGCTGGTCAAAGGATACAAACTTGCAGTTGTAAAATCAGTAAGTTCTGGATGTGGTGCCTGTGGTTCACTCGGTTAACTGTCCAACTCTGGATTTTGGCTCAAGTCATGTTTCATGTTTCATGTTTCATGAGATCGAACTCTGTGTCAGGCTCAGCACTGACAGTGCAGTGTCTCCTTGGGATTCTCTCTCTCTCTCTCTCTCTCTCTCTCTCTCTCCCCCGCCCCTTGCCTGCTCAGATTCTCTACCTTTTTTTTTTTTTTAATGTTAATTTTAAGAGAGAGAGAGACAAAGCACAAGCAGAGGAGGGGCAGAGAGAAAGGGAAACACAGAATCCAAAGCAGGCTCCAGGTTCTGAACTGTCAGCACAGAGCCGGACACAGGGCTTGAACTCATGGACCATGAGATCATGACCTGAGCTGAAGTCGGACGTCTAACTGACTGAGCGACCCAGGTGCCTCACTCAAAATAAACATCTAAAAAATAATAATGAAATCAGTAAGTTCTGGGAATCTAGTGCACAGCATGATAACTAGTTAAAAGTACTATAGTAGTTAAAAATACTGTTTTATACTTGGAAGTTGCTAAGAAAGTAAATATCAAATGTTCTCAGCACACACATAAAAAAAGGTAATTCTTAGAAGTGAAGGATATGTTAGCCAATCTTATGTGGTAATAATTTCCAATATATATGTATATCAAGCCATCACACTGTACATCTTAAATTTACACAGTGTCATATGTCAATTACAGCTCAATAAAACTGGAAATAAAAAGGAAATGTCTACAGGAGAAAAATTATGTGCTACACAGGCAAGTTCTGAATTTTGTCAAACATTGGATAGACAACTATTTTCCAGGAGTATTTTCAGGCGATTGAAGATGAATAAGATAACCATTAAGTTTCCTTCCAAAAATCACTTAAAACATGATGGAGGCGTGTCAAAAACACAGGATCCAAAAGGCTCTTTGGGGCAAAGTCTGAGACAATTTCAGGAAAAAATAAGTGTCAACGGCAATACATTATAACCCATAAAGTAAGAATTCAGGAGTCTATACTAATAATGAGAAAAAAAGTTCTTCTTAGAATATATTCCAATTAATAAATGTAGAAGTAATGACAGAAATAGAGTATAACCATTTGGTCAACATCACAGAAGGAAAAATCACAAAAGGATGATAAAATTAATAGGTGGTTGTTAGATGATAAAGTATAATGTTATACAAGATCTTTACATAATCTTCAAGTGTTTCCCCACAACGTACTTGTTAATTATAAAAAGAAAAAGTAATTTTAAGAGGAAGAAGTCACTTTAAGTGATCAGTGTTAATGTCACCTGAAATGAGATGCATCAACACCTCGTGCTTCCTGATATGATGCACTGACAAGGTCATGACATCATTTGCCAAAAATGTATGAACTGAAGAAATTTTCAACAAACTCAATATACGATACTTTTGGGGCACCTGGATGACTCAGTTCATTAAGTGTCTGACTTCAGCTCAGGTCATGATCTCGTGGTCCATGAGCTCGAGCCCCACATTGGGCTCTGTGCGGACAGCTCCAAGTCTAGAGCCTGCTTTAGATTCTGTCTCCCTCTCTCTCTCTCTTCTCCTCTACTCACACTCTCTCTCTCTCTCTCTCAAAAATAAGCATTAAAAAAATAAAAATAAATAAACAAAATGGGAGACAGTCTAGAAAATAATTGGCCAGCCCTCTTCGAGCTTATGAAAGACAAATAAAGACCCTAGAAATGTCCAAATTAAGAGTGATTTCAAAGACATGACAATTAAATGCAATGTGTAGTCCTAGTCCAGAAAAAAATGCTACCTGGGTACGTGATGAACTCTGCATAAGGTCTAGAGACTATGTTATTTTTGGGATAGTGATGACATCATTGTAATGTAGTTATATAAGGTGTTGACATTTGGGGAAACTAGGTAAAGGTTATATGGAAAGTCTATATTGTTTTTGCAACTGTTATAGAAGTTTGAAGGAATTCTGAAATGAAAAATTAAACAAGAATGAATGAATCAATAAAAACATTTTATAAAAAAAATTGGTGGGGGGGAGATTGGAGCAAGGTACGAGAAGCAGCACATACAAGAAGAAATGGTAAGAGTCAATGGCACTCCAGACTGTGGAGGTCTTTCTACTTTAAGTTAAAGCATTTGTATTTGATCCTATTACGAATGGAAAGTCAAGGAGTTACTGCACTGTCTAATGACAAGCTCAGAGAAGAGTCACTGTGCCCAAGTTCACTTCCCTTTCCCTGGGGAACTGTATGCAGTAACTGGTCAAAGTGGAGTAGAATTCCCAGGCTCATCACCCCAACTCAGGACAATGGTGAAGGGCCATTCTGGATTAAGAGTTTCCAGGGACATCGGCTGAAAGCTTTGTTAAAAGTAACTATACTCTGACTTCTCCCTCTTCGCAATCCTCACTCCTTATTTCACAGGTAGTGATCCAAGAGCATCCTTAATAAATCCTCTACACTCTCATGTCCATCTCAGAGTTAAACACAATCAGTAACAGAATCAAAGACGGTGCTGAGGACTGGAGGTTGGGTGATACCATGCACTAAGACGTTTGCAGGCAAGAAGAGCAGGTATGTGAGAAAGGAAGACGGAGAGAAGAAAAAATGAAGAGTGCATTTCAGCAAGCTAAAACTGAGGAACCTGTGGGGTACCAGGTAGAAATGTTCGGCAGCCAACTGGAATACACAGGGCTTAAATTTGGAAGCAAGTTCAGAAAAATGAATGCAAACGTTGCCCTTATCCACATAGAGAAGATAGTTCAACTCCTTTTGAGTAGTGCTGTTGCTGCCGTCGGCTGTATTATCCTGTGAGGAAATCCAAATAGCCTAAGATCTATTATTTGATTCCCGATAAGATTTCTTTTAAACTAAATTCTCTTTGGTCTGTGTTTAGTCATGTGTTCGAATGGTCTAGCTGAGGATTTAGATTAGCATCTTGGACAAGTTTTGAGCAGTGTTAAACCATTTCATCTGCTCAAAGACACAGTAGCTACTTCCTTTTAAAGCTTCCAATGAGATAAGAAATACCCCCCACTCAAGTAAGTCATTTCAATCAGGGACAATATAGAACTCAGGGAAGCCCTAAATTTTAACAAATAAAAAGTTTAAGCTTTTCAAAGAAAATCAGGTTATCAGAACTCAAACAGACTTTCTAGGAGTGATTTAACGTATTTTTTTCTGCCTCTGTGGAGGATGGAACCTGAATGGTACCTAACTGTGATCTGAAAATGAGATAGAAAGCATATCCTTATCTATGTATAAAAATACTTTGTTTTCTTATTCTGAGCACTTACCAAAAGCCATTTTAAACAGTTTTTGTAAAGATTTTCTTTCCCTGGTCATCTGAATTTCAGAAATGTTATATCCTCACATTAAAGTTTTATTCATTTTATATGACCATGAATTTATTCATTTTATAGGACACATTCGAAGCTATTTCTTATATGGAAGCTTATCACCATGTGCATTAGAAAGTGAACTCAAGAGAAAAATATGTCAATTTATTAATCTACTCATTTGCTTAATATCAGTTGAACTAAGTACTAAAACCTATAACTTTAGAAAGTAAACTTCAGGAAACTGAGGCCTTGGGAACAGAGTTATGATATTTGGGCAAGAATTAAAATTTACTGAGGGCTCTCTATGAGCCAGTCATTGTACTATGCTAGATTCTTTAACTAAAAGTTATCTTCTTGAATTCTTATCGTCACCCAATTATTTCAGGATGGTTATAAGATTAAATCCATTCTACATTTACCCATGGTGCTAAACAAAGATATTGAGATTTAACGAGGCTGAAGTAAGCTAAGGGTCACATCACTGTTAAGTTTTCTCTTGTCCCTGTTATTTTTCCACGAATATACTACATAATCATTCAGTGAAGTAACTTCAGCATTGGTGTTATGAGAAACATGTTATGAGAAACACATGAGTTCTATGATAACACCATCATAGTAACTTTACATGTGTCTTCAAAGACTCACAAGAAAGACAGAATAATGCAAGAAAGATGTCTCCATTTTAGATTAACTTGCAAGCGTTTCAAATTAGTCCACTTTGGATAACAATTCCAATTCATCTTAATCTTAGTAGCCTATAACTATTTGCTCAATCTCAAGAGTATACCGACTGTCAATAGGTATTGGCATGGTTACGTTCAAATATTTACATTTTCATTTATTTATATTTAGCTTTTCCTACAAAAATACAGGTTTATCATGCAGGAAGAAAAGGGGGAGCAACGAGTATGAATTCAGGCATTTCTTCATTATAAACACTTAAAAGAATTCAAAAACTGTTATTCCAAACCAACCTTAAAGAAAATGATCTTTCTCCACTTACAGTACAATCTTAAGATGTATGTAGTAAAAAGTAAAACTAATAATAATACCCAAAATATACTTTGGAAGATTTCTCACAAGAATTCAACATTTTTCAGTGGCACATATTAACTCATTTTGTATCTAATGTTGGAATCAAAAGACCAACCTAGCATTTAAGCCCTTAGTCACTGGTTTTTCTCAGCATCAAAACTGTGGTTTGGATTCACTGAATTAATTGAGCTCTTTCTATAGGCCACATTCCCGTTGAGAAGTTAACAAACACCATCTAACATCATGATCCACTAAAACTATCTGAGAGAGAATGTTATACCCATTACATGAAATACTGAAACGTAAAGCGGTAGAGCAATTTCCTGTAAATCTCACATCTTGTGAGTAAAAATCTACAACCCCAGGCCATTTGACTTCAACAGCCTTGATCTCAACAAGTGATTTTAAGAATTTGCTACTTGTTTCTCCGTGACACACTGTAAGATGACTGGTAAAGTATTACTGCAGAACATGGTTAGACTCACTTGGGAAGTGTAGCACCTCGCCGGCCATATCAGCAGCACTGGAAATCTGTTAGAGAAAGCAATTCTCCAGCCTCCCATGTTATCAAATCAGAAGCTCTGCTGGTGGGGCCTGATAATCTGCTTTCAACAATCTCTCCACAGGATTCAGAGATTTCAATGAACCACCCCACTGGAAGAAGAGAGAAATCCTAGCCTTGGAGGTGAGAATTAGCACAGTAAAAGGCTATTTACTCTTCAAAAACTATTTTCCTTTCTTTATGTATCATAACAGGTAGACAAAAAAAAAAAAAAGTTGAAGGAATTTTTCTCCAACAGGAGGATTTCCTGCAGTTTCTTTAGGGATAGATATATGGATATATGAGCTCACTTATATATAATGATTGATAAGTGCCAATCGCCAGTAAAAGCAAGTCATATATAATGATCTAGTGTAAACCAAAGATCTCTTTAAAAATATTTTAATTTTTAAAAAATATTTATTTATTTATTTATTAAAATTTATTTATTTTTGAGAGAGAGACAGACAGAATGCAAGCAGGGGAGAGACAGAGAGAGAGAAGGAGACACGGAATCCAAAGCATGGAATTCAATCCTCTGAGCCATCAACACAGAGCCCGACATGGGGCTCGAACCCACAAAGGTGAGATCATGACCTGAGCCGAAGTCGGATGCCCAACTGACTGAGCCACCCAGGCCCCCCAAATATTTATTTTTGAGAAAGAGAGACAGAGAGTGAGCAAGGGAGGGGCAGAGAGAGAAGGAGACACAGAATCTGAAGCAGGCTCCAGGCTATCAGCACAGGGCCCAAGGCAGGGCTTGAACTCAGGAACCTTGAGATCATAACCTGAGCTGAAGTCACACGCTTAACCGACTGAGCCACCCAGGAGCCCTATAAGTATTTCTTTAAAAAATTGCAATTGGAAGCAGTGCAGAAAATAATTTTTGTAAAGAACTAATCAAGATTTTTATTTAATGAACTTTTAACATGTATTTTGGTTACTTACGGTGTACACACACACACACACACACACTAAAGAGCCAGGTGTGTACACAGGTTTTGTATACAGTTAATAGTTGGCCAATGGCTTTACTTAGTATCTTTAATATTGTCTAAAAGAAATATTAAATACTTTAAATCTAAACCTCTCATTCCTATGCATGGTTTCTCTATTTTTAAAGAAAAAAAAGGTAAAGACTTAGGAAAAACTTGTTGACTCTGCTGATGGTTAACTTTTTCGAAGACGACTATTTGAACGAATAAGCTAGTTCGAAAAGGAAGTTAATAATCACAATGGGAAATCCAAGCATTCTCCACAAGCACTCATGTTTAGGTATTTTGCAGATAACTGACATTATCACTGCATATCCTTAAAAATAATAATAATGAGGTCAATGTCCTACATTCACTGACGATACTTCACAGAATAATTAAAGAAGCCCGTTGTTTACATCCTCTTTTCGTAACCGTTTTCATCACTCTATGAATTAAATTAACAGTATTCACTCCATTATAACTACACAGAAGTGCTTCAAAACAGTGGGAAAGCTTTAGTCTAGAATACTGTGTTTTTGTGGCAAAAGGTTAATTTCACTATATTCATCCCATTAGAATTCAAAGACAGCTATTTCACTCAGATGCTGAAACACATGAATTGGGACTGTCAAATGCAAATTCCACTAAAATTAAATGCCTACTTAAAAAGAATTGCGCTTGCATTTCAAAAGCATCACATTTAGCTGATGGCATGCAAAATTGTCAGAATATAATACTGATTTATAGGATTTCCACTGCCAGGAAACACTGGGGGACACAGGGCAACCAGAGGGTTCAAAAGAAACTTGATCTTTTCATGCAGGAAAAATATTAGGGATAGAGATCTTATAAAACTAGTGAGACTGTGGCGCTATCTCGATGAACCGCACCATTGGGAAAAGTGAGAATTCCTGGCCAGGAGGGCAACAGCCTCTCTTTCCTCCTATGATGACCACGTCTTTTCAAGAACAGGCTGCATCAGCTCTCTACAATGACACCTCCATACAGTCACATCTAAACCAGAAGCCATTCTTCGTGCAAAGAGAGAGGAAGCGGAAAGAATGAGGTGAGAGAACAGCATGAAGGGAAAGAGTAAAAACAAGGGGGGAATGTAAGGAAGTGAAGGGAAAGGCAGGCTAAGAAATTTAAAAAGGTAATGAAAATGAGGGAGAGGAAAAACAGAACCAGCAAATAAAACAGCCTATTTGTGTGTATCATTTTCTAATGGCCCATCATTCTTCACTTAATTTAGTAAAAGACAATTAACATGAAAGAGAACAACATCCACGTGGATCCTCGTCGCCGAGAGTATTTATAACATGCCAGACACATGCATTCTTCTTTATGATTTTTAAACTATTAATCAGTCCCTGGACTTTGTAGCAGGTAAAAATATTTCTCTCCCAGCCTTTGTGGCTGGATAAGAACAGATTTACGGTAGCGAGCTTGGGAGTGGGCTCTTCACCATTTGTGCTCCATCGAAGACCTCTGTAACAGGCTGAGAAGAACCCAGAGCACCTGTTTGCCAATGTGCCAGAGAGAAAAACAGGTGTGCCGTGTGTGGGTGTTTCCACACATACTCCGCTTTATCTTAAAATGGAAAATTCAAATATGATCCAGAAAAGAGTTTAGAGTTTGTAGGGTATGTATGGTGTAGGAGGATTCATGAAGCCATTCATTCATTCACACAAAGGCCAAGTAAGTCTGCTTCAGGTCGATAACTGCACTTGTTTTATTATTATTATTTTTTTGTCTGTGAATTTGACTTTCTCTCAAGTGCAGATAGTAGGATATGCTGAATTTTCTGGGCACTGGGTGAGGGGGAATACAGGGCACTCTTTCTACAGCTAAGAGGGTAAATACAATTCTGAGCTAATCATAAGCAAGAAATGAATGTATTATTTCCTTCAGATTGCCACTTCAATTCAATATGATATTTCAACAGAAAAAAAAATTAAAGTCCTACAACCTTTTGTCTCTGGAATGGTTGTTAACATTTGAATAACAATTATTATTAATAATTACACCCTGGAAGGTGGAAATAGATGGTTGGAGGTCTTCTATTACGACAACTTATCAATTATTTTAAATGGGTAGTTATCAAATAAAACTATCAATGTACACGATGGTAACAGTGCACAATAAAACATATTTAAACCATTAGCAACATAGTCTCTGTATCTCTACGTTTGTTCTTTTTGCAACCTCGTCAAAAACCCCTGGATGTTTGTAGGTAATAACAAATAGGTATCAAACATATAAAACTTAAACAAGACCAAAGAATTGGAAATGGACATTTATTTCCAATTGCTGTTAATCCAAACACAGAGGTAGAGCCGTCTTTTCTTCTCTGGACCTTTCAACATTTGCAGCAACACTTTCTGCATCTTACTCTGTCATCTGTGATATTGGAAATGAAATGCTGTGTCTGATCAGAAGCATCAAGCATGAAGCCAAGCAGAAGATACATAAGTATCTTATGGTCCATTGCTCACGGTGATTGAGCTAGTGGCATCTAACAGGGACACAGAGAGGTCTGACACACAACACCACCTCTCACTCTCAAGCTCACACACATACCAACACACACACGCGGGCGAAGAAATGGCCTCCTCCATCTGGCGGCTACTAATTGACTAATTGAGCATTAAAGCCTTCAAACAGCGGTAAACATGAGTAGGACCGAAAAATTCTCCACTTCTCTACTGACCTAGGATAATTTCTTATAGTTTCATTAGTGTAAATACATAGAAAAAGGTGTGGGGGTGGGTTAGTATTTACCTTAAAATTTGATAGCACATAACACCATCTCACATTTCATGTACTTGAAGCATACATTTTATTAATTCTGTCACAAAAACTGTATGTGGAATGTAACAGTTAATGTGTTATAGTCCGCACATTTTTTAAACAAAACTGATCTAAATTAGCTCTGAATTGTGTTTTCCCTTTCTTCCCTCTCTATACCACAAGTGAGTAAACAAAAAAGCTTATGAGCCAAATTCAGTCCATCACCTATTTTCGGATGACTAATGAGCTAAGAATGAATTTTGCAATTTTACCTGGTGGGAGAAATGAAAAAAAAAAAAAATGATGTTGTACGACAGATGAAATTCAAATCCCGGTGTCCATCAGTAAAGATTTATAGGACCACACTCATGCTTACTAGTTTGCATACTGTCTACGTCTCCTTTCATGTCATCATGACAGAACTGAGTAGCCGTGACAGAGATCAAATGTACCCTGCAAATCCTAAAATATTAACTGTCTGTCCCTTTTCAAAAACACATTTGGAGGCTCTTGATTTATACCATGTTCATCTACTTCAGCCAAAGTAAAAATAGCAAAGTCTCACAGTTTTGGTTTAAGCCTTAAGAGATTACAGACATAATCTCTTCTAAAAATTAATTCTTAACTCAGTAATTTATGAAAACATAACTATCCCCTTGGCTCTTCCTCCACCCCAAACCTCTACTAAAATAACATTTTAGAATTTTAGATTATAGAATACTCTAAACTAAGGCACAAATTGTCCAATAATGAAACTGAAATACGCTTTCAGATTAAAAACAAGTAGAAAACAATACAAATGAGGAATAAAGGGTTTTAGTTATAGAAGACACATTAAATTTCTAATGGGCTATATTTTACACCAACATACATTCATACACAAGTGGTTCGGTCAAAGGCAAAAAGCCTTTGATCTGGAAATGGGGAGAGTTTGTATGAGTTCTTCTCATCTGAAAATAGGTAGATAAGATATATCAAGGAAAGGAGTCTACATTTTTACTAGTTTGCCCCATTCTCATTTCCCACCATTCCCACCTTTTTTTTTCTAACACAAAATTTACATGAATAAGTCAGAAATTGCTTAGAATTACCATAATTTGTGTATGTCTTGTCTCTTCTGGTAAATTATAACTTTGTGAGAATAGGCACAGCGTATTACAGTAGCACTGTATTTCTAAACGATCAGTGAATATTTATAAAACGAAAATGACCTCCCTGCAGATTCCTCCAGCATCCGGGAAGCCTGGCCTCTGCCCATCACCATCGGTGCACCCCTTTGCACAACAGCTGCACATCCATGGACCACACTTTTTGGCTCCCTTGCACACACAGTGGGCCTCGTGTTTTCTGGCGAGAGAATGCGAGCAGAGTGATGAATCTGATTTCTAAGGAGCGTAAAAGGCACTCACGCCTTCTCTCTTTCCAAACTCACCGACTGAATGCAAAGGACTCTGGGCTCTAAGGTAGGACAAGGTCAAAAGAAGGAAGGAATCTGGACTGTAAGTCGCCGTAAGGAAAGCTGCTCACCAACCAGGAAAACCGACTCTGGACTGTCCTGTGACCGAGAAGCAAGCATGTGCAAACTGCTGTCTTCAGGGATTTGCTTATTAGAGCAGATTACATTATCCCACCCAGTAAGAGTTGCCAACTCTACTTTTTATTGCAGAATACAAAGGATATGCTCCGTCCTTTTCTCTATTAACTTTTTCACAACAAGAACATTGATCACTTGCTTCCTTTTGAAATTCCTCTTAACTCTGCCCTTTGCTTTCTTGATTAGGGCCATTTCTATACAACCCCGCAATCCCAACACACCCACACTCCCCTGATTCCAGGTTCCCCCTGGATTTCCCTGGCTTCCTTTCATCCTCCTTGGCCAGTTCCTCTTCAGTTTGAAAGTTCCTATTTTCCGAAAACTCTGCAGTAGGGCCTTTTCTTACCCAGAGCAAAATAAACTACTTCGAATCTCTGGAAGATGCCTTACTGTACTGACTAGGGCCTTCACCTACAGGATGGTGGCATTTTATGACTTAGGTTAAATTACCTTAAAACACACAGGAAATGGGAAAATGTTACACCTTCCTAATGTGATTTATATTTCATCATTCTCTTCCAAAGTTTTCTATAATAAGGAGTCAGCAATACAGAGACTTCAGCTAACATGGTTATTTTTTTTTCCCTTTTATAAATGTATCTTTCTTAGTGTCCTCAATTACAATACATAGATTATACTTTATTTACTGTATGCATAATCCATGGGAACTAGAATTTATCCCTTCAACAAACAATTACTGAGAACTTATCATGAGTTAACACTGCTCAGTGTTAGACTTACAGGGGTGAAAGGGAGAGTCAGTATCTCCTCAAAGGAGGAGACAGGCGACAAAGATGTAAAATAATTTAAACCAAGGCTATGACAACCGTAACTGCAGTCATTGGAATACATGGAATAAACTGTAATTATGGGGGAAGGGTAAGTTTGAGAAACAGTAAAGCACTCTCTGAGGAGACAAAATGAGATGATACCTAAATGTGAGAAGGAGTCAGCCATACAAATATCCGGGGAGGGTATTCCAAGAGGAAGAAAAGTTCAATATAAAGAGGGCAATAATCTTAGGTAAGCAAGTGAAAGACTGCAGCGTGGCCAGAACATACAGTATAAGAAGAGGCCAGAAAGGCAGACAGGAAACAGCATGGCAAGGAACTGGGGCTTCGGCTATTCCAAGTGCCTGGGCAGTATTGGGGGGGAAGGCAACCAAGAGAACAGCAGGCTCAGGAGTACCTACACGTCTTTACCACGGATAAAATGGACATGTTTGGGAAAGCCACTTAATTTCTCAGGCTTTTGACTTCACGTTTGCAAAACACGGGGTTTGGAAATGATGGGCATTAATGTTTTATCTGGATCTAGAAAATCAACGGATCTTAAAACTTTTACAGGTAGTATATCTAAAACACAAGTCAACTGTAGTCAAACCCTCAAAAATTTGAAGGCTATCCTTCCTTTTTTTTTACTGTGACAAACTTTTATCCACGATCTTACTTTAGTATAATTTATCTCTCCTTATCTATTATCCCAAATAGACCGAAAGCTACTTAAGAGGTTGGACCTTTTTCTATTAATTTTTGGATCTTCAGCGATTAGCATTTAATACTCAGTTAATATATAGAGAATGAAAAAGTTGAGAGTTAATTATATAATGTCTATTCAGTACAATGAAGAGAGAAAAAGTCCCTTTTTTAAAAGTTCTTCTTATAAGAGTGTTCCCAAGGGTAAGATTAGGATCTCGGGGCCTTATATTTTTACTTAGAAGAAACTCTGAAGACCACGTAGCCCGGCATTATTATTTTGTAGAAAAGAAAACTGGTAGGCAGGGGATTTCCAAAATGTTCATGTAATCTGTAAAGACAGATAAGCTTAAGAGTATATTTGTGGGGATGGAGAGTTAAAAGACAGCCGGGCAAACAGCAACGGATGGGGTCATTCCAACACTTGGAAACCATGCTGCTGGAAGGGGACAAGCATCCCTGGTCTCATCTGAGAGGGTGACCGTCAGCCTGGGCCGTCGGCGCGTCCAGTGGCACCATCAGGCTAAAGGCCGGCTCAACTGGCTGAGACCTTAATTTATCAAACACGGCCCACCGTCACTGGATCAACAGAGTGCTGAAGTGAGAAGCTCTTTGCATAAGAGATCTGCTTTGATGCTGTAAACATAGCTGAATTAAAATCAAATCAAATTCTCTCAAATTTTCAAAGGAGATCCTAACCTCTTTAACTGAAAAGGTAAAAGAGAAATTAATCGCTGGCTACCTAAGATAGGCTCCGGCCTCCAGCAGACTGCATGGTCTGGGGCATTATTCTATAGGAAGAAACTGCAAGAGGGATGGACCTTTTGCTCCACTGCTTGAAGTCTTTTAAGTCCTATTCTATATTTACTCCTATCTTATCTTTTTAAAAAAATTCAATTTCTTTGCACAGGGTTCAATCTCTTTAAAAATAAAAATAATAATAATAAAAAGAAAGTCCAGTGTGTGTGGTACCACAAAGATCTTTACACTGAAGTTTTATTTACTTATCTTTCTTCCACATCAACCTACACAATTTGGCAGGACATCTCATTTGAGTTTCTGAAGATCTGAAACTCCGGCCAGCCTGGAGGCAATGAAAAGTCTGACAGCTACAGGTTTCACTTGCTCACCAAAATAAATATGAGAATAAATTAAAAAGTTGAAAAACATAAAATACAGTATCCATGAGAATATTCCACTTAAGCTGCCAGTCCTTCCACTGACATTACATAAGAGTTTATTTTTAAAACATCAAACAAAAGGGAATACCTCTTATTCATGGCAGGGATCCCAAGAATCTTAGCTGTGTTCTCAACATTCTATCACTGTCTTTCATACGCAAGGTGCTGTTGTTCATGTGTGGCGAAAAAAGACTAACTCATCATCAAAGATAATAAACACTTTCCAAGAGTCATGTCAATTATAATCACCCTTTAATTATACTGTTCCACTCACTCCAGGACTCTTTACTGTTAGTCTTCTCCTACGTTTACACTCCTCCTTTTTTCTACTCATCCTGGACAGCTATCCATGATATCTTGATGCTTTTCCTTCCTTCTAATCATGTGTGTGTGTGTTGTATGTGTGTGTGCACTGAACACCTAGAAATATAAAGTATTATTCTACACTCATTTCCCATGCAAGTTTCCCATTGAGTCATAAACTGTAGTTCACTCTTCCCTGGCCTTTGTATAATTTTTAAGATTTTATTTTTAAATAATCTCTATACCCAATGTGGTTAACGCAACAACCCTGAGATCAGGAGTCGATGCTTCACCAACGGAGCCAGCCAGGTGCTCGACATCTTTGTATTGTTTTTATGTTAATTCATCACTTGAACAAAGAAATCTCCAAAGAATTTGGTACAATATTTTACATTGTATTTTAAGGGTTTCTGTTTTCAGATTTTCTGTGGATTGTCTCCATCACAATGGCTATATTATTACATATAAATTTCATAACTCATTCCCATTAGACATTGGGTATTTGACTTGGTGTCATACAAAGTGAGGAATTTAGCTCACTTTATTTTTTTTTAATGTTTATTTATTTTTGAGGCAGGGGGGGAAAGGCAGAGAGAGAGAGAGAGTGAGACACAGAATCTGAAGCAGCTCCAGGCTCTGAGCTGTCAGCACAGAGCCCAATGTGGGGCTCGAATCCATGAACCATGAGATCATGACCTGAGCCAAAGTCGGATGCTTAACAGAATGAGCCACCCAGGTGCCCCTCACTTTATCATCTTCTAAGTATTCCCCACATCCTTCTCTGATTTTGTTGATTAAAATTTTTTTTTCATTTTTGGGCTACTTAACCATATATTATTAAATACTATTTTTGAACTTCTATTTACTAATAGATTTTTCTCAAAAAAACCTGGAAAATCTACCTAGGACGGCTTAGGAATTCTAATGTGTGCTCTGGCACCTCGAAATAGTATTCCAGTTTTTCTAAATTACGCCTAAAATAAGTACTTCTATAATGACCTTAAATTGCACTTACTATCTTTGGACTAAATAGAAAGGCAAAGGAGAAGTTATTTTGTACTCTAGACCAGCACTGGCCAATAGCACTTTCTTGCAGTGATAACGGAAATAATTCCGTATTTGCACTGCCCACTGGTGAGGAAAAGAACGAGAAGGTGCTATTCTTGCTCTCAAAGCCTGGAGATGTGGGTGATATGTGGACATAGCTGAGAAAAATGCAAGGTAAATATATAAAGGGTTATATTTATTTAACCTTTCAGCAGTTATCTATTGCTCTCCTTTAGTGACAAAAGATTCAGACATCTAACTTGGTGTTTTAACTAGAGTAATGCATCTTAAACCTCATGCACTTCCCGACGCACACTCTTAACTCCACCTCTACTTGAAGTGCCTCCGTGACTTGAGTACAGGCCTGGCACAACCCTTGTTAAAAGGGTCTTTTGAAGTTTTAATGGTTTCCCATCTGCACGAACGGTCACTGTAATGTTGTGTGTGTGAGGGATAAGGTGGGGGATAGGGGAACAGCCTTAAAAATAGCCACACGTGGTTAGTGACAAATGTTGGACAGTTTCTGGTGAATAATGATTCTGTCAGAGTCTTTTATTCATCGAACAATATTCTGTGAGAGCCCTTGTAGTGTCAGAGGCCAGTCTTCGATTTCCAGGCAAAGGAGGTAAGATCTACTCCAAAGCAAGAAGTGAGAGGTATAATAAAATATACCTGAGTTTTGGTTTGGGCTCTGCCATTCACTGGTTTGGGTATTTCCTTTCCTTTTCTTTTTTTCTTTTCACAATTTATTTATATACATCCAAGTTAGTTAGCATATAGTACAATAATGATTTCAGAAGTAGATTCCAGTGATTCATCCCTATGTGTAACACCCAGCGCTCATCCCAACAGGTGTCTTCCGTAATGCCCCTGACCCATGCAGCCCATCCCCTCACCCACAGCCCCTCCAGCAATCGTTTGGGTACTTTCTTGATCTTCACTTTCTTCACCTCTAAAATGGGAGTGATAATGCCAAATTTGAAAGACTCTTAACAAGGTTTTTTGCAAATGAAAACTGCCACAAAGAAGTTGTTCAGCTGCTGGTAGCTAATATTATTAAGCTATTTTTTGCATTAATCATAATCCTAAGTTATTAAATAATCTGTTACACATAGGTTTGTAATAAGGATTAAATGAGTTGCATTATGACAGCATTTAGCAAGGTATGCGACACACAATACATGGCCACTAAACATTAACTCACATGCTCACCAAACACTGCTCTCGTTCCCTTGACCCGGGTGGCAGCCCTTACTGGGGCACCTTTCACACAGTCTACTAAATGCTCCACCGCCTTCAGGTGCCTGTGCTCTGCCAGTTAAGTAGATATTTTTCAGCTACCATGTTTTGTGGGGCAGTGATTTCTTCTGTATAACTGAATTACCCAGAATTGCCCATAAGATACCCTTTCACACTCTTCAGCACATGACAGATTGAGACTAAGTAGATAGCGAGTTCAGATACTGATGAAGCAAGAACACAGAAAATATTTTTTTCTGTTACTATGTGGGTTCCAGTGGATCAGGGGCCCAATGTCTGCTGCTGAGTAACCATCCGTCATCTGCTCCTAGATATACTAACTTTGGAGTACTGGGTGCTTGTGTTTTCCACTCCCCCCTTCATATATATTTGCTTGCACCAGTTAGCACAGGGCCCTAAGAACCTCTCCTCTGCAGGAACGAGAGCTGGGACTGAAGCCTTCATCGTGGCTCAAAGATACAAACACTTGCCTGGCGGACTGAGTGACCCCAAACCAAGACCAGACTGTAACGGACAATATCAATGGTGTCTGGATTCATGAACCAGAACCAGACACCTCAATGTAAGGCCTGATTCTGGGCACACCCTGACCATTTGGGCACCATGGATGCTCCCTGGCCGGGAGACTCCATGTGGGGTATGAACTTGCACGTATGCATGTGTGTCTAAGTGGAAAAACTGTACATGTAACAGTGGTTCCTCTAGACGCAGATAAGCTGTGTCCCTGATTAGCACCCACAGAAGAGCAGAAAATTCTCCCTTTCAGGTCACTAGAATACTTCTTCCTGCTTACCTCTGCAGGCTACACTAAGACCAAAAGGACAAAGGACACCTGCTGTGTACTCAAAGGTGTGGGTGCCCTGATATATCTAATATATGTTTGCATCCTTTTTCTGATTGTTTCTTAATCATGCCCCCCTGAACAAAATTTAGGCAAGCACAACAAAATGGTTCTCTATACCTTGTCTTTTATAACTGTATCTCCTAAATGCCTCTATTTATTTATTTCAATTTAAGAGAGAGAGAGAGAGAGAGAGGGAGAGAGAGAGAGAGAGAGAGAGAGAGCGCGCGCACAAGGTGGAGGGGGGCAGAAGGGGAGGAAGAGATGAGAGGAGAGGAAAGAGGGAGATATATATATATATATATATATACAGAGAGAGAGAGAGAGAGAGAGAGAGAGAGAGAATGAGAGAATTTTAAGTAGGCTCCAGGCCCAGTGCAGAGCCCAACACAGGGATCAATCCCATGACTCTGGGATCATGACTGCACCTGAAATCAAGAGTCAGATGTTCAACCAACTAAGCCACCCAGGTACCACCTAAATGCCTCTAAACACAATGCTATACCTTAGGGGTTGGCAAACCATGATACTCAGACAAAATTTGGCCAGTCACCTGTGTTCGTAAATAACATTTTTGGGGAACACACTCACATGTATTTATTTAGGTATTGTCCATGGCCTCTCTCAGGTCATACTGGCAGAGTTGAGTACTGAGACAGTACTAATTCAGCATTAAAGTCTGTAAGCTTTGTATCTGGCCCTTTATAGAGTCTATGGATTCCTCCTACACATGAAAAAGATATTCATTAAACATTTGTTTAAAAATTTAAATTTGCTCGAAACTATTTCTTTTTTTTTTTTTTAATTTTTTAAGTTTACTTTCAAGACAGAGACAGAGAGAGTGAGCAGGGGAGGGGCAGAGAGAGAGGGAGACACAGAATCTGAAGCAGGCTCCATGCTGTCAGCATGGAGCCCAATGTGGGGCTCGAACCCACAAATCGTGAGCTCATGACCTGAGCCGAAACTAAGAGTCGGACACTTAACATACTGAGCCACCCAGGCGCCCCACTCCAAACTATTTCTAAACACAAAGAAAACAATTTTTTCCCCTCAGAGTCAATTTCTAGGTTTAAATCACCTTAAGACTAAAAGGAATCGCCCGGTTTACCGAATTATCAGTTCGTCGATATGGTATAAGAAAACACCAATGCTATAGCTGACTAACTGATGTGTCCTGTTATTTAGAAACTGCACTTGGTGGGCGCCTGGGTGGCTCAGTTGGTTGAGTGTACGGCTTTAGATCAGGTCATGATCCCATGGTTCGGTTTGTGGGTTCCAGTCCCACCTGGGGCTCTGTGCTGACAGCTCAGAGCCAGGAGCCTGCTTCGGATTCTGTGTGTCCCTCTCCCTCCGCCCCTCCCCTCCCCTGCTTGCGTGCGTCAGCTCCTGTTCGAAAGTGCGCATGAGCTCTCTCTCTCTCTCAAAAATAAACATTAAAAAAATTGTTTTAATTGCACTTGGTGTGCACCTTTGTGTTAGGATTTTACTGTCTTCTATTAAGACATCTGGGAATTAAATTAAAATCAACAGTTTTAAAGACAAACCAAAGGAAAGCTTAATTGCATGCTATTGTTTTGTAGAAACAGATACTTCATTTAGTTAAGTGACAATGATAAGAAATTTTACGTGTTTTACTAACATTTTGCAGTAAGGTTCATTATTCTGCAAATGTTCGCTAGTGTTTAGTTCTTGATTGAGATGGCAGTATTCAAAATAAAACCACTAAAAAGTTATTTTAATTCAGGAACAGTGGGCTAGGGCTGTGGAGAGAGTTTCCAATTCTGGTTTGGATTTCCAATGGAACCTCGATAAATCAAGATGAGGCTCATGGATTTTCTCATTTACTGTCTCTACTGCTGGTGATCGCTGTGACAGCACGGCCTGTTGTTCAGAGCCCTCTTCCTCAGAATTTTCTAATCTTCCAGCAGGCAACCCCTCAGCATAAAAACCATCCCGTCTTACCTAGTACAGTGACATAAACTAACCTGTGTCTCCCTGCTTAGGAAGGTGAGCTTTCAGATCGTCTCTTTGCAGATTAGACTCCTACTGTGTGGAGCTGTTCAGAGTCCATAAACTGTACAATATCTGAGGCAGCGCGACTCAGGCGGCAATGCTTTCATTGCTTAGTGATGCCTCGGGACAACAGGAAAGAATTTTTAAAAGTCTAAATAAATATTAAGCACCAAATCAGTTTTTCAGCAATATGACATCTCACTCGATCTTTCTATCTACCTACCCCGTTTAAACCCTGGCTGAATATGTATAGGCGCTGCACACTGTGTTTGCAAGAAATCTAAACTGTGTTACTGCTTAAGACACTGCATTTAACTCACTGAATAAGCAGGTTAAAGGGAATACGACGTTAAACTACTACGTGACGTATAAAAAAAGAGAGAGGCAATAACTACACCATGCTACTCGAAGCGGAATATAAAAACACATCTGGAAAATCAGAAAGTTAAATGAATAATAAACACTTAGGACATTTTTATCTCCTCTAACAAAGATTTTCTAAGACAGCTGATTTCATTGCCTTACATGAGAGTGAGGACACACGATCTTGGATGCAGCAATTTTTGCGCAAGGAAAAGTGAATATATGATTCACAGTCACTCAGATAACTACCAAATTAAAAAATAGGGATAATATATATTTTAGAAATTGCTACTTGGCTTTTTATCACTTTTCCTTTGAGCTCTTTCTTTAAAAATTGTGGTTTTCTTTTTGTTTTGTGTTTTGTTTTTTTGTTGTTGCCGCATGGCTTTATGAAGAATTTCTCATCAATGCCCCGTTCGTTGGTGAGGCAGCCAATCCTCGATAGAGCCCACAGCTCCCTCCCACCAAGAGCACTCTGCATGCACACTAGCTTTGTTTCTCCTGAAAACCATCACTAAATGCGTATTTCATGCTCACCTTTTTGATTTTAGGACTATTTCCACCTTCCTTCACCATATCCCAGAGCTCCTGATCTGGGGAGTAAGGTTGTGAGGTGGGTCTGACATCTTGAACTCCATTATCTCTAAGATGTTTTTAATTAAAAAGTCTAGAGTGTTAACATTCATTTTACTGTAGTCTTTTATCTCTTCGCTCATTTTCATTTTTACCAAAAGCAGCTGACCACGGACTACATTATTGGTAACCTTTAAAACCATCAAGACCGCATATTCTCAAGCATTTTTTGCTTAGTAAGAAGGAGGTTTTTGGACTCAGATTCAAGCTCAGGTTGACAGTTGCATCTGTAACACTAGGATCTTCAGCAATAACAAAAGGATGTGTTAAAGAAAAAAAGGTCCACGAAACAAAGCTCTTTACTGTTCGTTCTTTCATATGTTCAATAATCATTTTACATAATAAAAAATCTATTATTGGGGGGCACTGAACTATTCACTTGGAATATGAAGAATAAGATATGATGTCAACTGTTCTAACGAATCTCATAAAAAGACCAAGTTCATGTTAACAAATGAATTATCCTAATGAATGATTTTACAAAACCTAAGTAAGAAGAATGTGTTTGAAGTTATCTAACCAGGTTACGTAACTAAGAACTCTGTAACTAATTCATTTTACATCCAGAGCAAGACAGTGTGTGCAAGACAGTGTGTGCTGCCTTTTGCTTGCTCACGTTGGTTTCTCTGTGATCTCAAACACTGATTACTCGCCACCCTGTACCACATTCAAAGACTCTAATTCCAGGCACCACAGTGATTTCAGGCATCAAATTTAGCCATTCTCCATAGAATGATTCTTCTTTTTTTTTTTTTTCGTTTTCTGAGGATGAGATCATGCTGCAACTCCCTACCTTACCATGAGCACCCTGAAGACAATGTTTTGTGTCTTAGGCATATCTCTACTCCCGTGTGCGTGCCTGTGCCTGGCATAGAAACATTCCCCAGTTCGCCAATATCAGCTGCCCACCACCCCACCATTACGACATCTGCATTCCTATTGCTTATTAAAATCTCCAAGGAGAGGGATACACTATGTGTATCACAGAATATAGTTGCCAAGAGAAGCAACTGGTGACTGAAGACAACTTACAGGGTAGAGGCTGTAAAGAGAAAAGAAATGTCTCCTAAAAGAGGAAACAGAGAAGTTCCATTGACGACCCCGCCCCTCCCCCCACCACAGTTCTCTTTACTTCTGTCTTTACCACTCAAATATATGTCACAGGCGTCCTTCCTGTTTTCCTCACAAGGTTCCTGCAAGTATGCTAACCGTGCCTTCCCTGTGGCGTCAAACACAGAGCTTCTCGGGCCTTGGCTGTGCCGGCAGGGGTCACTGCTGGCCAAGAACTGACAAGGGCGTTTACTGCTACTGCCAGCAAGGGGATGAGAATGTAAATGGGTTCACAGGTCACTTTATGTCAAGTGGAAAATGAATAATAGTTTTGTTCCTGTGGGCCCGAGAAAAACATGCATCACTGATCCCTCAAGGATTAATTTCTCGTGATAAATGTAATTGTCTAAAATAATAGTGGGGGAAACCAATCATTCTAAATGCAACACCCAGAGAATAAGTGGATGAGAGATGCCCATTTAAAAAGGACGGAGAATTCCAAGAGAGTGGCTAGGGGCACCCCTTAGCACATGGTCAACAGTTGCTCTTGGGCACCTGAGAATGATCCCCTCAGGGCTGGAGGTCAAAACTAAAAGGGCATCCACGTGTCTGGGATATTTGGGACTGGGATACTCAGTGTGATGGGATCTTTTAAAGGGGGCAAAATACCACATTCAAAATTTGGGGAAAATTAGCCTGGGCCTGGCTGAAATTCTGGTATTAAACCAAGGGGATTATTAAACTGAGAATTTAGAAAAGTAATTTGTTTCCTGCATGTAGGGATCTGCCTATTGTTGGTAGTAAGTAAAGATCAATTTTTCTTTTCATTCAATTTCTCACCTATGGCTCTCAGTTTGTTGATAAACTTTTTGAATAAATCCTTATACCCATAATGACATAATTGCTGCAGCTCTTAGAAAAACAATGCCCAATGGGGCACCTGGGTGGCTTAGTCAGTTAAGTGTCAGACTCTTGATTTTGGCTGAGGTCATGATCTCACGGTTTGTTAGTTGGAGCCCCCGTGTCAGGCTCTGCACTGACAGTGAGGAGCCTGCTTGGGATTCTCTCTTTCCCTCTCTCTGCCCCTCTTGTGCTCATACTCTCTCTCTCGAAATAAATAAACAAAACTTAAAAAATAACTTGAAAAACATTGGCCAAAACTGCAGTAAAGTTATTTTTTCTAAAGGCTGTACCACAGTGTAATCATGTGGGCACCTCACAGTCAAGTACGAAAAGCGTAGAGCCCACCCAGGCGGAGTTTTCAGTCTCCGGCCTCCTCCTCAGAGCCAGCTGCCAAGGACTCTATAGGCCAACACTGAGAAAATACAAACATTCCCAGAACCATACTGTATGCATGGTGTTTACTCTGCCTAAAAACAGCAGAGTAACTGTGTGCAGAGGGAAGGATGTGTCTTTTGGACCTGAATGGGATTATTAAATGCTGTATATATGCTCAGGGAGAGCAAGAAACTGTTGTGTATGTTCCTACTTCCCCAGAGAGGCCTGCGTGTGTTAGGGGAGATCTTAATGAGAGGAAGGATGAAGCTAAGGCAGGGAGGTGCAGAAGGAGTCAGGTGTAGACTGGAAGATGGGCACGAGGAGATGCCAGTCCCTGGGTCCCTGGGAAAAAGTACTGGTGTGGCTGACAGTGAAGGGCAGCAGAGAAAGATGTCCTCAAAAGTGACACGAGAATATCAGAGAGCTGACAACCCACTGTGACCCAGGGTCAAAAGGAAAGGAAATGCCACCCAAGACAACCACGTTTTGAATCCCCTTTCTTCTGAGGACAGCCTTTACTTTCCGTGTTTAAAGCCTGACTCCCTGGGTCCCTCTGGTATTACCTGCCTTAACCTCTGCTTGACAACTGAACTCCCATATTCTGTGCGTGTGACCTTATCCTTCTTGACGCCTTTGCTCTTCCCTCGATCATGAGCTCCCTATTTACACCCTGCCTGGAAATCTGATTCCAGCTCGTATTTCTTTCTTTTTTCTTAATAGCTTTGCTTTGTCGACTATGACGCTGGACTGTATATCCCACTTTGAGAAGAGTCATAGCAATAAGAGAATAAGAGTCCTTTCTCACTTTAGATTATAAAAGTCATGGTCCTGATTCAAAGAGCCGTAAAAAATCATGGGAGACAAAGACAAAATAGGATGGAAAAGGGACTCTTACCAAAGTGTTGAGATGAACTAAGAAGAATAATGAGGTGAGGATGTCTAAATTTAAGCTTACTTAAGAAGCCTAAAGAGAAGTTTCTACATCTCAGTTGTTCATTCATTCAATTAGTTTTAATTAGATACCTCCAATGTGCCAGGCAACAGTCTAAACTCTGAGGGCATATAGTACAGATGGCAGCAACTGAGGTAATAATTAATGTAAAATACATGAAAAAGTGCTGTAAAGGAAAAAGATCATATAAAAATTAGATGCATCATTTTCCTGTGTTTTATACATGACATTTGAGAACAAAAGTAGGTCCTCAAACATACTTTTGCTTACTCCCTTCATCCATCTGGATAATTCCCGCTTGTGTTTCTGGAGAGAGATCAAACATCGTTTCCTCAAGGAAGTGTTTTTAAGCCTACTCCGTATAAAGTCAGCTGCACTTAATGAAGTTAACTATGCAACACTCCTCTGGCACACAAGAAAGACAGAGTGAATGCTAGATTCTGGTTCCTTCTTAATTCTTCCCTGACAGTTCCATGCAGCAGAAGCCACACGAATAGCCAATCGCAAGAATATATTTATAATACAATAAAGTTGTATCTTGCATCAGGCTATATTCTAATGGCCTTGGTGAAGGATAAATTCTGTACTTCCAAATCATTACTAAAAGTTTTATTAAATCACACATAAAACATATAAAATACTGTATGCATGGTGTTGTGTACATACATATAAATCCATCATTTCATTATTAATTGTTCTTCTTTAGTGACTTTCTCTGGCTCTCAAATAACCTTTCACTATCTACCCCAAGAATGCCACTGATACCATTATTCTCTTCTTCCCTAGACACATAAGCAATGGACTTTACTTCCTTTTCTGGGGCCTGAAAACTTTAACATCATTTACGCATTTATCCCATAACTTCAGGCATACTCGCAACAATTTTTTTTCAGATTTAATTGCATAATTGCTTGGGGTATATTTTCATAAAGTGGAGTGGAAAATAAAGTGATCTATACTGCTTAAATATATTTTCCTATATTTTAAGTGGGAATATACTTAAATTCCCTTAAGTTCAATGCTTCTGTGAGATAATTTCCCCCTTCACTATTCTTATTTCATTACTTTTTCATTCATTGACTATCCCATTTATATTTACCCAAAACACAATAGTCTATTAAAAGGTTCATCCAAAGTATCAGCCTTTTGGTTGTTTACATGGGAGGAAGCTTGTATTCCTTCAGTCTTTTAAGGGATATTACTTAACGCACATGGAAGCCTATACGCCAAAAAGGAAAGTCCTCAAAACTGCCCTGAGTAGAAAATAGAATGAATTGATTCTATATTCATAATATTGTCTATTTTCTGATTCCACAGTCTTTTAGTAGAGTGTTATTTAAACTTTTCCCTTCCCTTTGCCAGCACAGGCAGGAAAGGGAGATAATTACAGATTGCAATGTACTTTTGGCTTTTAGCCCAGCTGAAACAGGATGTGGAAGGATGTACTTTCTCTTTCTTCCAAGACAGACCTGTAGGACGTGCTCAGATCCAGGAGGAAAAATCAAACTAGGTATGGGATGAAAAACAGTAAATAAGGCATTTCTAATAAATGTTAGGAAACAAGTTGACATTTTCAGCAAGGGGCCTTGTCGATGCTCACACAACATTCGTGTATTACCGCGTTATCACAGAGCAGATCCTAGTGAAGAGCAGTGAGAACATCTCGGAGGACTTTGTTTCCTCTCCCATAACGCTCATGTCTTAACTTCATTTCTGAATATCAAGGCCGTACATTAAGCAAAAACAAACACAGGTGAAAGTTAAAACAATATTCTAAAAAACCTTGTATGATAGCTTTGCCTCAGCTAGAACATAAATGCTCTCCCAACATCTGTGTTGGGATTAGATGCATGAATTCATTTGGACGAGAAAAGCTATCAGTACAAAGACAGACTTTGCCTTAATAAGATGGGACAGAAACCTATCAATCATCACCAGTGTTCTATAAGATGTAAATTATCAACACATTGACAACTATTTACTGAGATGAGTAATATTGAGTATCCATGTTAACTGCCAGAGGCTATGTGTTGATGAATTTCCATCGGATTTATCTCTCATATTCTACACTACATAAATTGAACTACTAATGAAAAACAAAACAAAAACAAAAATAGTTGACGCAATGGAACTATTCTAAGTTCCTCAGATTTCTCCCAAGAAAAAATGGTAAAGGAATAATGCATTTTAATAAATGTAAAATGCTTCGTATTTTTTTTTCCTAGAAAGAAAGAGAGAGATAGGAGGAGTATGCAAGCACATGCACGCATGAGCAGGAAGGGGAAGAGAAGGAAGGAGAGAGAAGATTCTAAGCAGGCTCTTCTCTCAGCATGGATGGAGCCTGAGACAGGGCTTGATCTCATGACTTCTAAGATCATGATCTGCGCCGAAATCAAGAGTCGGACGCTTAACCAACTGAGCCTCTGAGGCAATGCAAATGTAAATTTTTTTAAGTTTATTTATTTATTTTGAGAGAGAGAGAGGCAGTGTTAAAGTATGAGCAGGGGAAAGGCAGAGAGAGAGAGGGAAAGACAAAATCCCAACCGGGCTCCATGCTGTCAGTGCAGCCTGGACAATGCTTTAAAAATTATCTCTAGGATTATCCTAAAATGTACCTTCCATAATATATTTGATAAACACTTCATATTTAAAATTGCCTTATTAATTTAAAATAATTGCGGTTCCCTTTGCCTTGTTTATCCCTAGGGAGTAATTGTGATTCAAGTAGGTCAAAGTGTATACACAAATACTTTTTCTCTTTGGAAAACGACTTTTTTCTAGTGTCTTTCTTCATTCCTTGTTAGTAGGGGACTGGGTGACTTTTTCAGACACTTCGTCTGTGGCATATAGGTCTCTGTGCCAAGAAAATTACAAATGGCTTTTGAAGGAAAAATCCCACAACTACGTGGATAAATACACTTAAGTCCTCTTGGACGAGGTTCATGGACAAGGGTAAGATTTAGCAAACACAGATGAATATTACCAGCCACTAAAGGCAAACACCTCTTGGCAAAAATGTCAAATAATCTAGAGTTTATTGGGGGTAAGGCAGGGTAAAGATACTACAATGGGGCTCAATTACAATGGTAGGGGATAAGATTAAAACTATATTAACAATTTTGTTCAAGTGGGACTCTGCATATATTCTGTCAGGTCAAGGCAGGACTTGTACTGTTAAATGCCAAATGAGGCTGGATAACATGTCAGAGAAAGTGGAAGGTCCACTCGCAAAAACAGAATAATTCTCAATAAAAGTTATGCTACAAAGAAATTTAAAATCTCATTCTGTTTCCCTCTGCAAAAGGCTGGCAACTACCAACTATTTCCCCTCTCTTTAGATCAACACTGGAGAGCTTTGCAAGGTCACAGACACAGGCGGTATTCCGAATCAGTGAAGATATAGTGGACTATTCATTAATCGCTTCTAGGACAATCTGATACACACATATAAAAAAAAGTAAAGCCTGACATGTATTTCACATTATATACTAAAATAATTTCACATGACTTAAAGTTGTATAAGTGATATTTTTAAATTTTAGAGTGAAAAGAGTGTCTTTTTGACGTTTAAATAGAGAAGGATTGTTCTTGTGAACAATAATACACACACCATAAAAGAAAATATTGATTCAAGAACTTCTTATGAAAAAAAAAACAAAACACAAGATACAGAAACAACGTGAAAAGACCCAGCACAGATTAGGAGAAAAAAAAATTTAGAGTTCACTAGATCCATCAAAATCCTACTGTCAAGTTCCTGACTGACTGAATAACTCCCTTCCAGATGTAAGAATTTTACGTAATGAAGTATGCTTTCCTTTTCTCCTATACATACGTGGGGTTTTATTATTATTTTTTTTTGGTCTCTTTCAGCCACTTGAAAACATATGCAAAAATCTTTTCATCTCTGCACTCTCCCCAGGTTTAAGGAGCCATTAGTGTGGCATTTCCATTACATTGGTCACATTCATTCTGCTCCAGCAAAGCATACATTTCAAAATGTAAAATGTGCCCATTGTGTGTCCATTCAGTGTGACGTCCTAATTTTAGAAAAGAATAGCAGTTATCCTTAATGCCATTTTCTTAAACTCTAGAAGAAACCATTGTGTGTTACATTATAAGTTAATGAAATTTTACTGCCATATAAATGCAAGAAATAAAATTTCAAAGCAAGAAGTAAGACTGCAAAGATTCTTCCTATCTCTGCAGCAATTCAAGAAAAAAAATGAGAGTTGATGTTATCTGGAAATGTCATCCCACAGATTACACGGCAGTATCATAATAGTTGATTCTATAAAGCTATCTTCAAAAACTAGAAACAACGCGTAGGTGTGTCCTACTGCTCTCTTTCATTTACATTTTTATATTGATAATACTCTGCAAAAGATGCGTGGCAGATTCACATACTACTGTTAATAATGAATCCTCTTCGAAATGGCATTGATAATTCCTATAGTTTTCAACCATTTTAAGTATCAGGGATGTAGAGCTTTTGCTGCTTTTAGAATAAGGAAGAGACAGGTTGTTCCAGCCCTCAATACTTGTTCCAGTCGTCTGCTCAGGTTACTCATTTCAGTTAATTCCAAAGCAAACGACTGGGCAGTCGTATCTACACAAATATTTACATTTCGCTCAGCATTTTAAAGTTTATTTACTAGTTTTTGTATCCTGCATTTAGTTTTTTCAACGTCATTTTTTTCTGGCATGTGGTGATTTTAAAAACAGAGCTGAGACTGTGCGTTCATTCAGCATCTGCCAGCCCTGTTTCGGGTACTCTACTAGGCACGGAGAATTAAAAGATGGCTAGGGTATCTCCATATTCAACAAATTCACAGGCACTCTGGAGGTCAGGGCAACAAGTACATTAATAAATAAAGACTTTTATTCAGCTGGGAAAATAATATTTGATCCCATACGATACACAAGACATTGTTCTATGGTCATCACAGGCGTAATTTTTCATCTTCACTACAAAGTCATATAAAAGGTACTACCCTCTAGCTTCCAAAAGAGGAAAAAATAATAGCTAGCATTTACTGACTGAATACCAAATGTCAGGGTTCTATGCAGAACTTCACATGTTTTATCTTGTTTTATCTACAGAACAATCCTCTAAAATAGTATTCCTATCATATTCTCTTTAAACATGAAGAAAGTAGCTTAAGTGAATATATCAGTCAGGTTTCTCCAGAGAAACGGAACCACCAGGATGTAAATAAAGAGATTTATTATATGGAATTGGTTCAAGCATCACGGATGCTTAGCAAGTTACAGAAATACCCCAAAAATACTTGTCCAAATATCCAGGTGCTCCATGGTCAAGTTGACACATAAAATTAACCATCACAAGTGCTAAAAGCAATACAGCCAGTAGATGCTGAAGCTTGGACACAAACCAGAAGCCTTGCTCTTAAAAACTATGTAATACTTACTTTGCAAGTTCAGAAACTACTCCAAGTCACACAGTTAGTAATGGAACCATATGTAATTCCAAAGTACATGCACCTTCTACTATATTATGGTGATTCTAACCCTTGAAATACCGCTTTGACTTTTACACCTTCCTGAATACCAAAAATGCTTACAAGACCACTTATAATACGATTCTTTTTCTACTATTGATTACTCAGATCTAAAATAGCATTGACCATCCACGATGTCTTATTCTACCCAGATACTGCCTTAGTTGAAACAACTTGACAGCTGAAGAGTTCTTTGATCTGTTCATTTAGTTGCAAGAAATTCAAAGGAAGTAATGTCATATCCCATTGAATATAATCTTACACCATCAACACAGATCACCCACCATCTCCTAGCCCTGTCACTTATAATAAACATGTACACTGGCATTTCCTTTTAAAAGAGGATAGGAAGATGATTATTTGGAAGTTCATTTATTTTTTTTAACATTTATTTATTTTTGAGAGACAGAGAGACAGACCATGAGCAGGGGAAGGGCAGAGAGAGAGGGAGACACAGAATCCCAAGCAGGCTCCAGGCTCTGAGCCATCAGCACAGAGCCCGACGCGGAGCTCGAACTCACAAACCACGAGATCATGACCTGAGCGAAGTTGACCACCTAACCAACTGAGCCACCCAGGTGCCCCAGATTATTTGGAAGTTCAGAAATTCTGAAGTTTCCACAGGAAAAATTTTTACTAAATGTATGAAAAATCAATCTATTGAACATCTTCAGTCTCTGTGCTCTTATGAGTTAAGAAAAGACGTTTCCTGAATAGACAGCAAAATTAGGCATACCTAAGTTAGAAGGTTATTAATCACTGTATTTTGACACTTTTATCAGCACTTTTGAACAAAGAGAAACCATTTACATATATATATGTGCCTTCAGATAATATAGTTATTTGAGAAAGTTGATGGGTGCACCTGTTTTTATATGCAGACAAAATTCTTTAATGGATCTAGGAGATTTGCCTTGTTGGGCCTCCAATATCTGAAGCAAGATCGACATGGTTACTTTTCCTCTGGTAAAGTTTATTTACCACGTTTGGTAATACTAATGATCTCCTGGCTGATGGACACCAAATTTTCCTAAATTCTTCAGACATAATGTCATCAGACTGTCGCGTTTTTCTTCGCCATACTTAGCAATGACCGACTGACATTTTAGGAAGGCCAAAAGATATAACCTAAATATGGTATTCGTTTCCTTCATCATGGCCAGGGTCTTCGTATCTTGTTCACTTTAGTCTCAGCTCATGTAATAGTTCCTGAACAGGGAAAAATGTTATTCAGCCTGCTTCAGGTCCTGAGGTCACTCACCTTCCAGGCAAAGAGAACATGAGAATTCTCTTCTTTAATGAACAAATTAAGATCAAGGTGAGGCTTAAAATTCACACAGCTTCGATTAATCAACTTTACTGTAAGATAATTGAGAATACAGAATAAGAAACTATTTTTAGAATAAGAAATTAAGATTCCTTGGAAGAAATAATTATGATTGAGGATTAAATGCAAAGATATTTCTAGTCCCATTTTCTGATGTTTCAGTAAGGTTTATTAGTGTTTTGTTTGTTTGTTTTTTAACTAAGTAGAAAGAGAAAAACATCCATACTTTACTGGGATTCATTGTCAAGGCCAAAAAAAATCTTTCTCAAAAAAAGGCAGCAGACCTCTAGGCTAAAGTAGAAAACACAAACTTTGCCCCATAACACCCTGTAGGCTCCCATCCCTCGAGTGCTAACTAGTAGCAATGAGACAGAATCTCAATGCATCCATCACTTCATGTCCACTTCAGGCAATGTGAAGAAATCTCACTTCTCACCCACTGTACTGATTCTGGCACAACTAGATCATAAGTCCATTTGGGGAAAACTCATTTACAGAGGTTTATCAGTGCTGTGCCTTGGGATTTTACCTTCCCATCAGAACCGCACCACGTGTGGCCGTGAGTACCTACAGCCTCCGTGGTGTGTTCCCTGTGGCGCCACTTTGTTCACACTTCCACTTGTTTGAACCAGAACACATCCTCTGGTGAAGAACATGGAACACACCACTGCCATCTCAGTGAAGGACTTACTGAAAGGATGACCACTTAAAGCAACTCTCGTGATGACCATTCTGCAGGATCCACTGACAACAGACGGCCTGGGGCACTGAGGCTACACACTTCATTGCTATTCTGTTTGAAAAGCTGCACAGATGCAGGAGGAAACATGACTGGGCCGTCACTGTCACCGCCAAGGCCACATCGGCTCTCTAGCCCCGTTTCTACCAGAACCTTAGCGAATATACATAAATGGGTAGGTTTCGAAAGTCTGGTTATGGACACGTACGTGAACTGGTGAGAGGGACAGCTGAGATGAGAATCAAAAGTTCTGGACCATACAGGTTTAGCAAACAAAGTGGAGAAACCAGAGGGGAGGCTGCGGCAAAAGCTAAGAACCAGTGGGAAAAAAACACATTCTGAGGCATCTAGATAGTTCAGAGATGACAAGGGAATCTATCACTGGGAGGAAAGTGATCTGATGACTACTTCTGGGAAGGCGAAATACGCTGAGGTCAAAGGCTGCATATACCCTGGCAATTTCATTTATTCTGTCTTAATGTCATAAATAAAAATGTTTGCTGATCTAGACCTTACACTCGTTGGCTCTTGAAATTGGTTTATTCTTTCTATGGGCTGATGTGTAAACATAGATCCAAAATGAAAATAAAGCTTAAGACCCTTACTTATACAGTCTGTCAAAGACCCTATAAGAGGCTCTTAGCCTTCTCATAGCAGGTATTTTGTAAGTTGCAGAAGTATGTATTTTAAGCATGGATGGCTATAACCACCATCATATTTGTGCTTCCTCTCCATCTCACTTCCCCTCATGCCTGGCAACACTGGAACCGCTCCTTCTATCCACTGTGCCAGTATACACAGCGGTATGACATGAATTACAGAAGCAGAGGTCGAGTGATCATAGGAACAAGCCCTGTGAAACCTGGCACCACTAGCACGTGCACTGTGAAAACAGAAGTTGCGTCCTGTACCGAGCCATTAGGTGGTCGGCACAAGATTATTTCAATAACCAGGTGTGTAAAACTGCACACAAAGCACAGTGTTTGATTCGACGCTTCATCATAAAGGAATTACCTTATACTCAATAATGTAGTATATTCATTCACTATTACCTCAAAATACATAGTTTTATTGAAGAAAATGGAATATTTTATTAAGCACTTACTGTCATATAACTACAATTTAAAATATGTTTTAGAATGTTACAATTAAAAACACTGAAAAACTCATGCTCCTGATTATACCCTATATAAATATTATGGTCTTTGGTCAGACTAAAATTTATTTATGAGAACACAGAGAAAATTCAGATGCAAAATTAATGGAGCAAGAAACAAGGTCAAGATGAGCAATGAAATTAACACAAAGTATTCTGACACTGAGAAACAAATGACAACAAAGATTCTCTTACTTCAGGGACACACTTCTTTTTCTTTCTGCAAAGTGTCTAACAGTAAATATTTCAGGCCTTGCATGTGATGCTGTCTCTGCCACAACCCTTCAGCCCCAAAGTGGGAGGGGACAGCATCCACAGGCAATACACAAAGGAATGGGCATGACCAATCTGGCTTCTATTTCAGATCATACTAGAAGCAATACTTCACTAAAAGAAAGAGAAAAAAGCAAACAGAATAGGCTGTAGGATTTTTTGATAATCTGAAGTATGAATCAGATTAATATCTTCATTCAAACGCACCTTTTCCTCATTCGACAAAATGTGTTAACATCAACAAAGATATTAAACTCATATTGTGCTATTATAAGGCAACAAAAAACTGTTATAAATTTAAAGTGTATTTAGGATTAATCACTATATCATAAAGCCTAAAACGTTCTGAAATCTTTCATAATATATGTATAAAGGGAACCTGATAGGTGTGACAACAAAGTTGACAACTATTCTAAAAATTTACAAATTTCATGGCATTACTAATAGCAAGTTGAAAAGCTAGAGGAAACAAATTTAAATACCAGCAGTAGAAAAAAAAATTAACCATCATTCTAGAGGAATGGCCAAATTATCTTTCATTTTTCTACATAGAAAATTTTACTAGAAATCATGGTCATAAGAAATAATCACGAAAGAGGATTATAGGAACAAAAATATTTACAAAGATAGTATTTTTAAATTTTTGAACACATATTTATTTCCTTTTTTAAAAAGTATCCATTTGCATAACAATTTTTTTCTAAATTCGTATTCATGTTTAAACCTCATTATATGTTAGCAATTTTAAATTCCTTTTTTCTAATAGTAAGCTCCCCAAATTATCAAGCTTCCTCCCAACTCTGGGAAAATTATTAATACTCACAATTATTAATCTTTAGACTTTGAATATTTTAAAATGGAGATTTTAACATAGTTCATAAAATATGTTGCTAGGAATCCTATAAATTTAAGGGCCTAACAACTGTTTTATTAAATGCTCTCATGGAAAGCATTTATCAGATAAATAATCATAACAAAATGATGAGCTTATTTCCGTGCTTTTAAAAACAATAGAGAGGGAAGAGGAAATATTGAAAGTCTCTAGGTCTTTAGCCTGATGGAGATAGCCCTAGGGGCCAGATGTTCTTCTGATTCTACAGGGTAGTAAAAAGGGAGTTTCTATGTTGGAAAGAAAAGAGAAGGAAAGAAAAGAAAAGAAAAAGAACAATACGAATAGAATAGTATCTTTTTACTTTTACTCACGGCAAAACCTTTATAGTGTCTCCTTTTGAATCCAACTTTCTGTGTCCTAAGTTGGATAAAAGGTGACTCAGTGAGGGTTGTCTATGCAGGGAGTGGTTTTAGCACAAGGGCATGAAGGTAACTTCATTTGGGGATTGTTCAAATGCAGAAAGAGGAAGATTTTCATACTTTTCTGTATCCATGGAAATGTAAAATGTAAAATGAGGGACTGAGTAAAATGATCTATAAATCTCCTTACACTTCCAACATGGATTCCAAGAGCACCAATGCCATGGTTAATAGCATGGAGTTGATTGCAATTAATCGCAGAAGTCAACAGAGACTAGAACTGATCAGCATGAGCCTGATTCTAGTGCCTGCCCTAAAGATAGGTTCCTAATTCATACTGAAGAGGGGTTAGATGAACCGACTCAGTGATTCACTAAGCATGGGCAAAGAAAAAAATTTTTCAACCAGGGATATTTCCCAATCTCTCAAACTAGCTTTTTCTTTTTTCCTGTTGTCTAGGTTTGTTATGAACCCAATTTAAGACTTGATAAACCATAAGTACTTAAACCTCAGTAATGCAACTAATTTGTCCTGGTGGACACGTAGAGACGTTTCTTGACTGAGTCCAAAAACCTGATGAAAATCAAGGATGTAACACCAGGCACTCTTATTGAGTGGTAGATAAGTCACACGAGGTTACATTTTAACTTAAAACATGATAGTGTCCTGTTCTAAGAGAGTTCCCCAACTAAGCGGTGATCCAGATGTTTTATAAAGAAGGGTACAGACGATAAAATGCAGAAAAGGCATTGTCTCACATGCGGAATTCTGATGCCTGTTCCAAGTGATCTCAGAGATTAACCACTGCAGTGGCCCCCCCCCCCCCAGGCGCCCTGTCCTTATTTCCTTATTAAATGTTTATTTGAGGGGCACCTGGGTGGCTCAGTCGGTTGGGCAGCCGACTTCAGCTCAGGTCATGATCTCACGGTCTGTGGGTTCGAGCCCAGAGTCGGGCTCTGTGCTGATGGCTTGGAGCCTGGAGCCTGCTTCGGATTCTGCGTTTGCCTCTCTCTCTCTGCCCTTCCTCTGCTCATGCTCTGTCTCTCAAAAATAAATAAACGTTAAAAAAAAAAAAAAAAAAAGAATCCTTTAAATGTTTATTTGAGAGAGAGAGAATGAAAGCATGTGTGAGCAAGTGGGGGAGGGGAAGGGGGGAGGGACAGAGGATCCAAAGTGGGCTCCATGCTGACACAGAGAACCTGACACAGGGCTCAAACCCACAATGAGATCATGACCTGAGCTCAAGTTGGATGCTTAACGGACTGAGCCACCCAGGCGCCTCTTATTTTCTCCTTTTAAAGGCAGAGGTATTTAACAGGAGAAAAACATACAAAGAATGCCATCGAAAAAGCAGCAGCACAAATCATTCATGATCTTAGCACGAGACAACCACCATTAAGTTACTGTGTGTAACTTCAAGATTTCTTCACACACACGCGTATCTACATTACCGACCTTGCGAATGTAAGGATAACGTTGTTGTTTGGTATTTTACTTTTGTCACTTCACTATCTCTGTTATGGATATTTTCTCATTTACTATCAGATTTAAGACTGCATTTTTTCATTGTACCGATTTAATCATAATATGGACACTTTGTTTCTACTTTTAAAAAGTATTACCAACTATGTTGTAAGGAAAAAATATTTCAATGCGATCTTAGAGCTTCTCCCAATCTTTCTTAAGGAGAATTAGAACAACCATGTCGAAGTGTAAGGCCGTTGTAACGTCCATAGATGTTGCCCAACTGCTTTTGGGGAGATGGCAACAATTAACATTAGCAGTTAATTAAATTTGTATAATTTTCTACTGATAGGTTGAAAACACATTCTTTTTTTTTTTTAATTGGCTACTTCTGTGTCTTCTTGGTAAATTATCCAAGCTTGCTTTTTGTCTTTTTATCCCCTGGAGTGTTGGCCTTTGGTATAATTGGTATAAGTTACTTATGGTTTGATATTAACTAATATATAATTTTGTCATAGCATTTCTAAACATTTTCTCCAGGTTCTTTTGAACTATATTCTGTCCTTCAACTGCATTCGATCTCCTGGTAGTCTTCTCTCTCTCTGTCTCTCTCTCTCTCTCCTCCTTCTAATCTCCTTCTCTCTCCTATTACATATTATTTAGTGCATCCACAAAAAAGTCATTTGTTTGAATCTGATGAGAACCTTCGCATAACCCAACTGTGAGCTAGAAGAGTAAATGGGTAAAGGTTTTGTTGTTGTTGCTGTTGTTGTTTTGAGTCCCTGCACATGTAAACCTGCGTTACCTCCCCCACCGTGTCTGACTGATAGCGTGGCTGTCAGAATATCACCTGGTTTTCCTTTCTCAGAGAATTTTGAAGGTATCGCTCTTTTATATTCTAGCATACCAGGTTGCTTTTTTTTCCTTTTAATTGAAGTATGGTTGACATACGGTGTTATATTAGTTTCAAGTGTACAATATAATGATTTGACAATTCTATACATTACTCAGTGCTCACCACCGTAAGTGTAATCACCATCTGTCACCGTACAATATCATTACTATATTATTGACTCTATCCCCTCTGCTGTACTTTTCATCTCCGTGACATTTAGTTCATAACTGGAAGTTTGTAGGTGAAGGAGATTAAGAGGTATAGTGTTGCTTCTGAAACAGTGATGCCATAACGATTCTTCCCAACCAAGACGCCAGTAATGTTCCCCTCAACTCGATTAAGCATTCGAGAGGCTTCCTCCTGACTCTGGGCCCCCGATCTCCCTTTTCTTGGAGCATTTTACGTCAGAAAAGCTGTCATGGTAAATTCTTCCTCTGCACCTCAGAGATGAAGCCTTTTATTTTTTTTTAAATATTTTTTAATGTTTATTTATTTTTAAGACAGAGCATGAGTGGGGGAGGGGCAGAGAGAGAGGGAGACACAGAATTCGAAGCACGCTCCAGGCTCTGAGCTGTCAGCACAGAGCCCGACGCAGGGCTCAAACTCACAGACTGTGAGATCATGACCTGAGTCAAAGTCGGGCACTTAACCAACTGAGCCACCCAGGCACCCCGAGATGAAGGCTTTTAAAAGTCTGGGGCGCCTGGGTGGCTCAGTCGGTTAAGCACCGACTTCGGCTCAGGTCATTATCTCACAGTTTGTGAGTTCGAGCCCCGCGTCAGGCTCTGTGCTGACAGCTCATAGCTGGGAGCCCACTTGGGATTCTGTGTCTCCTTCTCTCTCTGCCCCTCCCCTGCTCATGCTCTGTCTCTGTCTCTCAAAAATAAATAAATGTTAAAAAAAATTTTTTTTAAGTCTTTGCCACTTATACAACCCAGAAATGGCTTTCTCGAGGACCTGGACAGGCTTTGAGAAGCAAACACCAAAGGAGGTAGTGCTCCTATCTCGTTTGTGTGTGAGGAAAGCAGCTTACCTTTGATGGGACCCTTACTCCAACTTGTCACTACCACCTGTGATGAAGAGAGGAGAAAGTGTACTTTGGATGAAGCCCATTAGCACCCGCAGACTGCCGACATCCCCCAAGGCTAGCCCTTAGAAACTCTCCAGGTCTCTGCTTCTGTGAGGAACAGTTAAGACTAGTTCTGTCCTCTCTCCTCTATGACAACAGTTCTGTATACTGTCTGCCTTGCCTGTTTAATTCTGTCCAGTGCAATTTTTGCTTTGCGACTACATTTACTTTTTTAAATCCCTGAGATCCTGAAAATTCAAAATAATATTCTTTGCCATGGGTCATGACACACACATATATGAGACACGGATATCCATATTCCGTAAAAAGACCTTCAATCAATACTCCACTACCCAGCCTCTTCCTTACGCCTCTCTTTTGTGACACCTGTGCCTTGAAATCCTAAGTTTCGGCGTTGGGGGTAGGGGAAAGATTACTGATGTCTATCAGTGTTTTCCCTACAGCTTTTGTGACTGCGCTTTCTCTGCTCAGTTAAGTCAGCTATAAATACAAATAGAATGAAAATAAAATACAAATGCAATACAAACATCAATACTTCTACCAACACTTTGTAGAACTCCCTTGACTTGGCTATTCTCTTTGTTCTTGTGGACTAATAGTTTAAAACACTTGTTTTTCTTTACTTACATGTGGGGGAAACTGCCAATTGATATGATTAAAAATATGGGGAGGGATTAGATCATGTAGAAAATTTACAGGTCAGTGTAAGATTTATGGATTTTCTTCTAAATGAAATGAGAAGTCAGAGACCCAAAGTGAGAGACCTGACACAGTATGATTAATGCTTTCGGAAGATCAGTAGAGCTACTGTGAGGATAACGTATTATGGGTGTTCAAAAATGGATGCAAGAAAGACAGACCGGTCTGGAGGAAATGCAGAAGTCCAGATGAGAGATGGTGTTGACTTGAACCAAATCATTAGTGGTGGAGACAGAATCAAGTGGACACAGTTAAGACTCAGTTTGATGGTTGAATCAACAAGTCTTAGCGACGAAGTGGAAAAGGAAAGAATGATGGGGACGCCTAGATTTCTGGTTGAGCAGCTGCTGTATTTTTCTGGGATAGTTAACAAAAAAGGGGGAGGGGCACCACGTACTAAGAGATGTGTTTTGAACTTTCTGCATTCCAAACAACTTTTTTAGCACCTCCGTGTGAACAGCAGAGCGGCTTTATTGTACATCTCACACTGTCTTCCAATCTTATTTACTGATCCTTAACAAGGCTTTAAAAATTAAACCCAAATTTTGTCTAAACTCTGCTTTATTTCCATTTTCAATTTCTTTTGGTACTTCTTCACTCATTTTTTTTTAAATTTTAACATTTATTTACTGCTGAGACAGAGAAAGACAGAGCACAAACAGGAGAGGGGCAGAGAGCAAGGGAGACACAGAATCCGAAGCAGGCTCCAGGCTCTGAGCTGTCAGCACAGAGCCCGATGCGGGGCTTGAACTTACAAACCATGAGATCATGACCTGAGAGGAAGTCGGATGCTTAACTGAGTGAGCCGCCCAGGCGTCCTTCATTCACTCATTTTTAGTTGTTTTGATTCCCCTTCTTGTAGAAAACCTATAGTTTTTAAAATTAAATTTATTTGTGCAATGTAGCACTTTTGTTCATCCCATCTGCCCTTATTGTGGCATCAGAAAATGACTGCTTCTTACCCTGGGCTGCCATCACCTTAGTGCAACATCCATCGCCTCCTTGATCATGAACACCGGTCTGCGCCACCACCCTCGCTATCCCACACTGCACTTTCTTCTGGGTCCGAACTAAACGTTCTAACGACCAGTCGGATCACGTCACCCGGCGTCAGTAAGTAAGTACACAGAGAAATCTCCAGGGACATCCCCTCATGCACAGATTAAAAAACAAACTCCTCGCCACAGTCACAAAGCCCTATATGACCTCGAATTCCGCCCCGCCTCTTTGACGGTCTCTTCTGAGTCTCTGTTTGAGACATGCCTGCCGCTGTTCCCAGCCATGCGGACCTCCTGCGGATCACTCGTGTGCACTCCCACTCTAGAAACTTCTGCCTCGAGGTACCATCATTTCATTTAGTCCACTTTCCACCTTCTCAAGGAGCACTTCCTTGATCCATCAGTTATTTTGGACAAGGACACTGGAACAACTTGGTCTGTTGTCCCAAATATGTTGCCATAAGTCCACTTCTGGAGAATGTGGCTAAGGAGATTTGTAAGCAAAGCTTGAAAATGTTTATTATTAACAATGCTAGGTTATCTAGTTTTGTGCCACAAAGCTCACTTGGGGCTTTGTTAGTCAATTTGCTTTTTTTTTTGTCAATTTGCTTTTAATCAAATACTTGAGAAGTTATGAATGATGAGTATCAACATTAAAGGGACAAAAAATAAGGAGAAATTAACACCTTAATCATGTTTATTAAATATGTAGGTGATATTTAATATTTTCTTTTGCAGAAATAGCAAAAAAACTTTAGATTTCAAATCTCTCAAATTAATAGCCATTTTCAAATCTCATCAATTGTATATAGAATATCATCTAATGGAAGAGACCTAAATTCTTGACTAATCTTGAAAACATAATCACTGAATGTGAGCTAATTAGGAGGAAAGAATCACAAATACACATATTTTCTATCTAGTTTTCTTTTTGTCAACTGCCATTTACAGTTAAAAATAATTTGGAATATCATTTGAGGACTTTAAACATAAGAGAAAATTAAAGATTTTAAATGGAAGAGAAGTATTCATTTACAAATTATTCTACCTAATTTCATATGAGACCAACGAATAACACCATAGCTGTGGAAGCCATCAGCATTTCACTGACTTACAACAATTAAAAATGCATATTTCTTTCTTCTAATTTTGTTAACATTTTATTTTCAAGAGACAGAGTGCGAGCAGAGGAGAGGTAGAGAGAGAGGGAGACACAGAACCCGAAGCAGGCTCCAGGCTCTGAGCTGTCTGCACAGAGCCTGATGCAGGGCTCAAACTCACGGACCGTGGGATCATGACCTGAGCTGAAGTCAGACACTTAACCAACTGAGCCACCCAGGTGTCCCCAATATGCACATTACTTAAGTACCACTTTTAGCTTTAGACAAAAAAATACATATATCTATATCTATATCTGTATCTATATATATAGATATATATATAGATATATATATATATGATACTATGATTAACGACCATTCAGAAATGAAGAGAAAAACGCCAACCCCACATAAGTCCTTTCATCTGTATGAGGAGAAGTACATTACAGACGAATCCCAACCTTAGACCTTTGTCCTCCACCTTAAGGACATAAGAATGACATTACTAGGTCAATTGGCATAAGAAAATAATGACCAACAAATATGATGCCCACTTCCAACTGTCTAGGTTGCAAGGTAATGGAATGTGAAAAGTCAAAAGAAAAGAAACTTCTACAATCTCTGTGGAGCTTAAACTCAATTTCAACCCATAGTTTGGGCAGCAAGGTCACATGAGAATGACCTCCTGTCATTACATTTATAATAGCATAACACACACACACACACACACACACACACACACACAAAATTTACTAAGACCCTTCAGTTCTGTTTTTTTCTAAAAAACGGAGGATGAGGCACCTGAGTGGCTCAGTTGGTTGAGTGTCTGACTTTAGCTCCAGTCATGATCTCACGGTTCCTGAGCCTCAGCCCCACATCCGCTGTCATCGCAGAGCCTGCCTCTGACCCTCTGTCCCCACCCCTGTCATCACTGTCCCTCCCCAGTTCATGCGCTCTCTCTCAAAAATAAATAAACATTAAAATTTTTTTAATAAAAAATACCATTTAAAAATTTTTAAAGGAGGACAGAGTGCAAACTATGATGCATGGTGCTTTTCTCACGGTATTGATGATCAGATTGTTTAAATATAGAGAATACAGAGGGAAAATTCTACGGTATACAATGGGGCGCTCTGTTCCTCCTTTCTGAATGTTCAAGTTGGTAATTAGGCTGAAACACTATCTTTCCTACAAGACAACGAGATTTTAAAGTTCATTTGCAACATTTCAAAGTCGGCCCCAAGCACCAGTCCTGTGAGATTCTGACAAGCCGACACTCCCTCCCCACACGAATTCAAAAGACTTGGAAACAAAATCTCTAAGACAGAAAAAAAAAAAAAATCCCGTTTATGAGCAGTTGAGGAAAAAGTTCTAGGTATTGAAAAATATAATCTTCAATGCAATTTGGTTTCCCCTGGGCTTCCAATTTTCTTGAGTTGACTTAGTTTCCTTCAGGTACTAAAATCACCAAGTCCTTGCTCTAAAGGAAGTGCCTTTCCTACTCAGTCTGGTTTCCATAACCATCAAATCAAGATGCATTTGAGGTGCTCGGCTCCTTTTATTGCAGGCACATTAAAAAACTGACGGGTTAAGAATTGAGTACCATGAAGAAAAAGAGTACCAAGAAATCCAAAAAGATTCCCTTTCTCCTGGGGACACTGAGCTTCTGGGACCTAAATGACAAGCACATTCCCACAGCTATATGACAGTGAGGCTGAACAGACAGTCATTTCAAACTATTTCTTTCACCGGAAGAGAGATTTCAAAGAAGAGGGGGAAAAAAGCCAACTTTTTCACATCTTCTTTGTTATGTATGTGTTGCTCACAAATGGATGAGCGGCAATTTTGATTTGCTATAGCCACATTTGCTATATTGAATTCTTTATCTGCTACTTACAGTTCTGAACAAATGGATAAGGAATGGATTCCCCAAGTGGAAAATGAGCCGCGCAGAAGAATTCAAAACGAACTCCTATTGTGAATTTCTGAGCTATCCTGTAAAAGACCAAAATTGTAGACTAATTCTTGCTTAGGCTTTTCTACATGAAAAAAAAAAAATTCTTACTCACTTGGAGGTGGGTTTATAGTCGATGATGTGTTTCCTCTTTGGTCAATATCTACCATGTGTTCAGTCTTCCATTGCTTTCTGTGTTGTTAACGCTAAATATACGACCTCTTGGATACATTTCAAAATTACACTTTTGGTAAACCGCCTCGTTTCCCTTTGTCCTACAGTAAAGGCCAGTCTGCACTGATGCCCTCTCCGCACCCAACCTTAGGGAGGACAATGATGAATTCGTAAATTCGTCCCCAATAATCTGTCAGAATTGTCACACCTGTGACCATCAATGTCTAACACTTAGCCTGGAATATCGTCAGCCCAATAATACTCGTCGAATGAGTGACTGTGCCACTGTATTGGACACAGAAAGCAAATAATAATCACAAGGATAGATGCGGTAAAATTTGGAAGACACGGAGTCCCGCACAGGCTCAGAAAATTCCACAGAAGCGAATGCTCGGGGCGACGGTAAGGAGAAATCTAGGGGCTGCCAGCCTAGGCAGTGAACAGTGCAGACAGGCGCCGGAGGATGGAGGAAAAATTACAGTATAAAGTCATATATACATATATAAATACCTGGCTGGGGCTTGGGCGAGACGCACGCGCACGGTGACTCTGAGTGTTGGGGGCGAGGCGACCACAAGGCTTGCCGCTTGCTTGTCAGGCATCACGAGCCAGACTCCTCGCAGAAGGCTCTGGAACGAGGACCTCGGGCACTCAGAGTACCCAGGTGTTTCCCACCTCAGGACTTTGCTGCAGTTCCGCATCCCGCCGAACGCCCGGAGATCTCGAGATCTCGCGAGATCAGGTTTCCCGGCAAGTTTCCCGGCAAGGTGCAGTCATAACACCTGTGCCTGGGGCCTGAATCGGCTTCCCCTGAGGCGCCCTGAAATGCAATGCCTCCCAGCCGTCCGCTCCCTGCCTTCGGTGTGGACCTGCGCTTACTTCCCCGTGCACCCTGCACGATCCAGCTGTGCCCGTTGCCTTGCCGGGAAACCCCACCCCCAACCCCCACCTGAACCAGGCCCGCACCTGCAGGTCACAGGGGCATCAGGAAATCCCCTGAGGCTTGGGTAAAGAGGCTAGCTCCCCCATCGCAGATGCAGTAGGGCTGAGTGGGAAAGAAAACGCAATGATCTGCGATTGTTCTTCGAGGAAAAGGCGTGTGAGGAAAAAGAAAAAAGAAAAAAGAAAAAAAAATATATATATACACACTAATGACTCATTTTATAAGGTTGATTTTGCTGAAAGAACACCTACAACTTTGGAGGAAAGTTTAGGAATAAATTAGAAGTAGGAACTAATAGGAACTAATATAAAACTGGCCATTAAAAACAGGAGATACATTTCAATTTTAAGAAAACCAAGGGTTTTCATAAAAGTGTGATCATTACCTACTCTCTGGGGTTCAGATGTAAAAAAAACTGTTAAATTCATGTGATCATAAAACTTGGATATAATTATATTTTTCAATTTTGCAGAGAGGTGCTATAAATAAAAGCCAGGACAAAAATATTTTAAACTAAAAAATCAAGAAAATGCAAATAGTGTATTGTTTATAAATATAGATGTGTTTATTATATAAATAGCAGAATTGCAAGAGATTACCTTCAGAGAGTGGGGATCATGGGTAGGAATGAGGGGGGGCAGTCGTGTGTTTCGTTGTAAATCTTTTAAAACAATTTGCTTTTTAAAATCATACAAATGTATTACTTTGATAAAAAAGACATTGCCCGCACGTTATTTTATGATACATGGCATAATTTATCTTTATATAAATATGATTTTATACTGTTTTAAAGTTAATCTGTGAGACATTTATAAATTTTACTTGCAACCTAAGTTTTACAAGAGAGTATCATTATACATGTTCTTAATTCTGGAGAAACCACAGAATCTTCTCATCAGATTTAGTTAATCATAGCTGGAGCCCTGGGGTCATGGTCAAGGATTAATTGTCACAAGATGTTAAGCCTCTGAAAATTTAATTTTCAACATTAAGTGAATAAAAGCAGTCTTCTACAACGCATTTTAACAAATATAAGCCCTTTCCTGGTCTCAAGGTTACAAGCCATCAATTCTGAGAATTATTAAAACATATGTCCATGTCTTGGGGAAGAGCTCTTTGCCCTTCCCAGGAAACAGATTTAGAAAATTAAGTTTTGATGGCATGAAAAGAATAAGAATCTATTGAAATCTTATAGTAAGTGGTCTGCCAAGATTGCTTCTTTATCTAAATAAACAAAGACTAAGGACTAACCCGAAGCTCTTATGTCAACAGTTTCTTTGCTAGAAGTTTCTCTCAAGGATTTCTCTTTTAGTATTAGTGGAAACATGTGGCTTTTGGGTTCATGAATAATGTTGAAGGCTGAATCGAATTTATTTCTTATTTGTATTTCTATATCTATTAAGAAATAGAATCTCAAAAATGTTACATTTCTTTTTATGATATATTTATATTCTGACGATATAAGTGGCTTGTATGTTTGGTGATTTTAACTGCTCGTTTTGTTTTAGAAAGAGTTCCTTACAACTCTACAATATTTATAATTGCTTCACAGCTATTATATCATTCTTACCATCACCAAAGCAATTAAAAAAGTTTTTTTTAACATTTATTTATTTTTGAAGAGACAAATCACGAGCAGGGAAGGGGGAGAGAGAGAGAGAGGACACAGAATCCGAAGTAGGCTTCAGGCTCTGAGCTGCCAGCACAGAGCCCAACGCAGGGCTTGAACTCACGGACCGTGAGATCATGGCCTGAGCAGAAGTCGGATGCTAAACTGATTGAGCCACCCAGGCACCCCCAAAGCAATTTAAATGATTTTATTGCTTTAAAAAATTATTTGGGTTAGATAAAATGTGAAGCTGCAAAAATATAAATAGTACAAACCTGACTAGATTGAGCATGGAAATTGTACAAAGACCTTTGAATAACTAATTCATTCATTCACCAGTCTTTACTGGGGATCTATAAGGTGTCAGGCCTGGTGCTAAGTGCACATTAGTTTCCCATCTATAAAATTCATGGTCTGGATAAGGAAGAAGCACAAAAGTTCAATATCAGAGATGAACCCCAATTGGAATTATAACTTAATCGCAGAGAAGAAATTTTTCTACACAAGGCAAACGGGTGTAATTTTGTGGTTACATATGCTCTGCGTATCTGTGGCTAAGAATAGATGAGGGAAGAATATTATTAGAGAGGGGAACAGAATCAGTTTAAAAAGAGTTAAAGTTTTGGTAATTATCTGTAAACACATAGGCACATACACACACATGTGTATCACTCAGATTAGTTTTTTAAATTTTTTTAATGTTTATTTATTTTTGAGACAGAGAGAGAGCACGAGTGGGGGAGGGTCAGAGAGAGAGAGACACACAGAATGAAAAGCAAGCTCCAGGCTCTGAGCTGTCAGCATAGGGCCCAACGTGGGGCTCGAACTCACAGACTGTGAGATCATGACCTGAGCCGAAGTCGGACACTCAACCGACTGAGCCACCCAGGCCCCCCTCAGATTAGTTTTAATATGCAATTTGAAATGGCCTAATCAGAAATACAAGAGTCCCTGGTGGCTCAGTTGGTTAACCATCCAACTTCAGCTCACATCATGATCTCGTGGCTCATGATTTCAAGCCCCATGTTGGGCTCTGTGCTGACACCTCAGAGCCTGGAGCCTGCTTCAGATTCTGTGTCTCTCTCTCTACCCATCCGCCACTCGCACTCTGTCTGTCTCTCTCTCTCTCTCAAAAATAAACGTTAGAAAAAAAAAAGAAATACAAGAATCCATGGTTAGCTATTTAATAAATATTCTATAAGACTGATGAGGTAGCAGCTAAAGAATTGTAATCCAAAAACCAACCCCCAGAGCCTGCTACTGTGAGCACTTTACCCAATATTATCTTTAGTCAGAGTCACAGGCTTGGTAAATAAACACAAGATTTTTTTTCAGATAAAATGGTGAAATGGTTGATCTTTCTGGTTTGGACCAGAGTGTCATACAAGCATTCCTACCCCTACAAAACAGGGTGAGGGAGCCCATAGAAAATGACCTTTGGACTATCACCCTAGCCTTAAGATTTTAATTAGTCCTGCATTCAGAAGCTTATTAGAGGATTTCATAGCCTGAGTCTGACCCAAAGGTTAGTTGAATATTGCTGCTAGAATATTATGGCTGTCTGGAGTACACATTTAAGGTGCTGTCAAAATATCAAAAGACAGAGCACTGGGATTTAGGGGAGCTTAGAGAGTTGCATAACACTCATTATGCCACTTTTATTGTTATTTGTTCTGATACTACTTCTTTTTGTGACATGTGGGGTATGGAGGAGAGCTTGAGTCCACCCCTTCTTGAACTATTGGCTCTCACTGTTATCTATTCTTTATGAACTGTTTTTCATTATAAATGATCAAATTCAACTAGGTAAATTCATACCATATCATCTTACTTTTTGGATGTTTTCCAATAGATTTGCCGCCTTGCTCTGCTTAATGATCCTCACCATTGATTTTTAATGAAAGTAAATGAGTTTGTATGTTTAAGTTTGACAATATACAGTTGACCCTTGCACAACATGGGCTTGAACTAAGGAGATCCCCTTATATACAGATGTTTCTTTAAATACAGTGCAGTACTATACATGTATTTTTCTTCCTTATGACTTTCTTCATAGAATTTTATTTTCTCTAGATTTATTGTAAAAATACAATATATAATATATATAACATAAAATATGTGTTAATCAACTGTTTATGTTACTGGTAAGGCTTCTCATCAACAGTAGATTTAGGTTAGGTTTTGGGGAGTCAAAAGTTATACATGAATTTTCAACAATGCAGGGGGTCAGTACTCCTCACCCCTGAGAGAGAAAGAGACGGAGTATGAGTAGGGGAGGGGCAGAGAAAGAGGGAGACACAGAATCCGAAGCAGGCTCTAGGCTCTGAGCTGTCAGCACAGAGCCTGATGCAGGGCTCAGATTCACGGACCGTGGGATCATGACCTGAGCCGAAGTCGGATGCTTAACGGACTGAGCCAGCCAGGTGTCCCGGGTCAGCTATATATTTAAATACAACTGGCTTGAAAGTCCTTAGTGCCTGACTGCTCTATGAAGGTCAGTGAAATCTGCTACCACTCCTCCAATCTATAATACTGACAAGAAATAATAAAAATTTCCAGATGAGGAAAGAATGCCTTTCTAGAAAATATCTTAAAGGCGGTTTAAGTCTTGCTCTGAAACTCTCCAAGAGTGACTTCTGATTATCATAGCTGCTAATGTCATCTTAGAAGATATAAGTAATGTATTCTCAGATTGTGATGCAATAATGAACCTGTGAAAAATATGTAATGCCTAATAATACTATTAATTGTAAGGGTATATGTCATAAATGATGGATACTTTTTAAGCTTCTTTGATAATTCATATGCATGTTTTTATAAGCTTATATTTATGCTGATTCCATGCCATTAAAAAGAGAATGAAGAATTGAAATTCAAACTTCACTTTCTCTTCCACCTGGTATGCAAAAATTGGTTGAAATACAACAAAACAGTCAATCAAGCAATTATTTTTATCATTAATGTCTTTATAATTGGTTTGACTAGTACTTTTTTCCCTCCATCAAGAAGAGAGTAGACTGGTTGAATAATTATTAAAATTTGGCTCCTTAAGTTATTAATTTGTCAAATATATTCTGTATCTCTTAAGAACACAGACTGCATTTACTTCTTTTTAACTTTCATTTTATTACAGGATACAATTTTTAGAAATAATAAAATTTTTGTAATATATTTTAAAAGTTTTAGATAAAATAGAACTATTTGTTTCTTTATAAAGAAGATAAGTAAAGGGAACATTCTGGTCTTACAGGTTTTCTGCTTTCCTAATATAGTAAGCTTAAAATTGACTGCACAATTTGATGATTTCCAAATGAATATAATTTAGGACCAGGCATTAGAATTATTATTTCTTGGGGTGCCTGTGTGGCTCAGTCGGTTAAGCACCGACTTCAGCTCAGGTCATGATCTCACGGTTTGTGAGTTCGAGCCTGGTTCCGATTCTGTGTCTCCTCCCCTGCTCACACTCTGTCTCTCTGTCGAAAGTAAATAAACATTAAAAAAATTTAATATAGGGGCGCCTGGGTGGCTTAGTCGGTTAAGCGGCCGACTTCGGCTCAGGTCATGATCTCGCGGTCTGTGGGTTCGAGCCCCGCGTCAGGCTCTGTGCTGAAAGCTCAGAACCTGGAGCCTGTGTTCTGATTCTGTGTCTCCCTCTCTCTCTGCCCTTCTCCTGCTCATGCTCTGTCTATGTCTCAATAATAAATAAACGTTAAAAAAATTAAAAAAAAATTTAATATAAAAAGAATTATTTCTTTAGGTAATCTATATTTACCACCAAAGTCATATTTGAACCATCTTATATCTGGAGGCTTCTACTTTAATTTAGACAGCTTCCTTAGCTAAATAGTTAATATTATTATTATGCCTTAACCAAAGAGATTGATGGTTTTGTTATTGTTATTGTTGTTATTATCTTACTGTGAGTCTAGAATCTGTTAGGAAATAGCATGCTGGATTTAAGCTAATTGGGGAGCATTTAAGAAGGGGACTATTTATAAAGGTACCGGCGGGATATGCAGAGACCATGTGGCAAAATGCATACCCCAGGGATGCTTACACTGCCCTTCCTCAGCCTCCCAGAGCCTGGAGAGAAAAGGCTGTGTGGACCAGGCCACCAGAGGGAAGGGATCAAAAGCCACCTTTATTCAAGAAACTCCCGCATCATGTAGCATCCCCGCAGGCTGGGGGCAAGGGAAAAAATATCCCAAAATAGCTTGTTCCCTCCTCCAGTTTCCTGCTAGTGTTTCTATCAGCAGAAACTAACTGAAAGCCAGAGAGCAAAGGAAGCTGTCAATGTCAAGGAGAAAAGCATAGAAAGGAACGTGGAGAGGTAGATGAAAAATACTGTCAGAAAACTAAACACACTGACAAGTGGAGAATATTCTGGTTCTTTAGAGAACACACCCAAAGCCCGTATATGCAGTGTCTCCCTCAACATTCAGTTCAAATGTGTCTCCGTGTCTTCCTGACACTGCGATGTTGGAAAGATAAAGCTACATTTTCCACAAGTCTTCGCACGTGGTTTACAGTATGCCAACCAGATGCGCATGCCCGTCTCCTGGATTGGGGGCCGCACTGCATGATGGGAGTGGGCTTGACATCCATGGGCCTGGGTGCGGCAACAGCTGACGGACCGCCGAAGAAGTGGCAGGTCTCCTCATGATCCGGGTCTACCGTGTGGTTTGGGGAGATTATTTTTGAAGGCCAGTTTAAAGCCGATTTCTGCAGTCCTGTCAGTTTGCTAGGACTGTACCTCGAGGAAGCACTTTCTCCCGATAATACCTAAAATTGTTGCTGTTGTCTGCAACCGAGAATCTCACACAACACAGCCCTCTTGCACACAGCAGTAAACGGTTTGTCATTCTGGCAAAACATTCTCATCACTCTCAACCTTGTGTACAGAGCTCATCTTGGTTCTTGCCCTCCCCATAAGCCAGAAGTAAAGGTTGCATTACATACGCGAAGGGAAAATGGCTAGTGAGCAACTATTCTGTTCATTTCAACAGTAGGTATATACTCATTTTCAAAAAAAAAAAAAGTAAGATAACTCAATAGGTGTTCCTATTATTACATTCTCTGTATAAAACACACACATTCAAACTAGGTAAACATAGGGCACCTGGGTGGCTCAGTCGGTTGAGCATCCAACTTCAGCTCAGGTCATAATCTCATGGTTTGTGAGTTCAAGCCCCACGTCAGACTCTGTGCTGATAGCTCAGAGGCTGGAGCTTGCTTGAGATTCTGTGTCTCCCTCTCTCTCCTCTGCTCCTTCCCCACTCATGCTCTGCCTCTGTCTCTCTCTCAAAAAATAAACATTACAAAAAAAAAGTTTTAAACTAGGTCAACACTATGTTCTTATACTAGAACTTGTAACTATCCACAAATTGGTGTGTAAGACTCATCCTCAGCAATTCCTATGATGATCTGAAGATCCTGGGAATAAGTGGAATGTGACACATGAACCAGAAAACACGCATTGTTTTTTAAAGCTATTCTTTTTGAACTATAGTCTACTCCTGCCGGCAATCAAAATATTGACATGCTGAGATTTTCCTTCAGCGTTCTGTGTTCAAACACTTATATATCAAAGGTATATAAAATAATTCACAGTGATGAGCTTTAAAACCGCTTAAACACGGACACACATGCAAAACACAAACAAAAAACCTCTTCAGATCTTTAAGTGAAAAGTATGTATGATTGATAAAATTTGTTATCAAGTAACTTATAGGTCAAAGATTTAGGTAAGGAAAACTGACTTCCTACTTTCTTAAATCGTGACATATTTATCACACTATTTCTCTGTCACCCTACAGTTTCATCATCAATAATAGCTCCTGACTCTCTAAGTTCTTTTTTTTTTTTTTTAACATTTATTTATTTTTGAGAGACAGAGCGTGAGCAGGAGAAGGGCAGAGATAGAGAGAGAGGCAGACGCAGAACCTGAAGCAGGCTCCAGGCTCCGAGCCATCAGCACAGAGCCCGACGCGGGGCTCAAAGCCACAGACCGCAAGCCGAAGTCGGCCACTCAACCGACTGAGCCACCCAGGCGCCCCTCAAAGTTCTTAAAGGGAAGTGTGAATGACGTCTTCTCCTTCTTTGATGACCCTCAAACGCAAGTAAACTTGACCTCTGAATAGTTCGTGTTGATTGTTAAAAACATTATAAATCTACCACCTATTATTATATAGTCTGTGATTTGTGAACACAGGGAGGCTGCCGATATGGAGGTCAGAGTATCTGGTTGTTGAGACAAGAACAGAGCCCAATTCCACAAGAACTTCCCAAGCTTCCACGCAGCAGTGGGAATGCTGTCTTGTGGTGCAGAATTGTACCTCTAAACACGAGGGTTAACTCTCTTATGGAATTTAAAGCGTTTAAGTTGTGAAGTTGATGGCTTGGAAAGGTCAAGAAGGGATGTAGAGATGAGAGAGCTGATATAGCATGTGCTTAATTCAGACTTTCTGAAACCCACGGTTGGGGCAGAACATAGTGGGATATCATTCTCAGTTTCAAGAATTCATTCGGCTCAGATTCTCTAATTCCAAGAATTTCAGGAGAAGGAAAAATAAAATTTAAGGGACAGTTTGGGAAAGCTACTAAAGCAAAAGCTTTCAAATGTTTGTGTGCATCAGAATCACCTGGAGGGCTCATTAAAACACAGATTCTGGGCTGCGGCTCCAGAGTTTCTGGTTCCGTAGGTCTGGCATGGGGCCTAAGAATGTGCTTTTCTAACAAGTTTCAGGTGCTGGATGCTGTTCGTCCAGCCATTATTCTTTGAAAACTGACATACTAAATAATTAGGTGTGGTACTGAAAGACAGAGAGAGTCCTCATCAAATGAGAGGGAAAGATTCAGTAGTAGAGTGGGAAGTATTTACAATGACCAGTGCAAGACTAATGAAAGCAAAGTCACCAACACAGTGGAAAATACATAAAAGTAACTGACACAGTAGTAAGTAGAGCAGGAGAGACAGCTGCCGAAGACTGAGATTTCGCTCGTACTCAGAGTGAACGCCATTGTTACATTTTTGTTTCCCTGAATTCTGAGTCCACTAGAAAGAAGATATGTGTACTTATCATCAAGGTTACTTATTTATAATTTTTTAATGTTTTATTCGTTTTTGAGAGAGAGAGAGACAGACAGAGTGCAAGCGAAAGGGGGCAGAGAGAGAGGGAGACAGAATCCGAAGCAGGCTCCAGGCTCTGAGGTGTCAGCACAGAGCCCGACACAGGTGCTCAAACCCACAAGCCGTGAGATCGTGCCGTGCCCTCAGCTGAATTCTGAGGCTTAACCAACTGAGCCACCCAGACGCCCCAAGGTTACTTATTTTAAAAATGTTTTTGAGCACACACCATATTCCAGGGACTGTGGCAGGCAGGAATGGAGAGGAAGAAGACTCGTGCCTTCCCCTGTGGAAGTCAGTCCATTACTCATGTAGTAAATTCTATAACACAGCGACAATGCCTTGTACTTCTTAGTATCTTATACAAACTTCATCACGGTTCCTGTTCATAAAAAACACTCATTAAACATGCTGAATAGATGGTATAGTCGTAGGAATGAAAGTATCAGCAACACATTCTGCTTGTCCCTGATGGTGTACCAGCTACTCTACTAAGCATTCTTCCTTTTAATTCTTGCACCACCGTCTTTGGGTAGTAATTTTATTATTCCTGTTACACAGAGAGGAAACTAAGCTGTCTGAGATTAAGTCACTTGCCCCAGATCACACGACTAAGAGTGTCAAAGCTGGAATTAGAGCCCTCATCTTCAAAGTCCCTTTTACATCCGTTAGGCTGTCACAAAAAGCGATCGAAAACATTTTTTTTCTTATGTTATCAAACATACATTCCTATGATCTTTAGTAATACGCAAAAGAAATAAATATTTTTCTATGGCTTATTCATGTTTTCCCACTCATTTGCCAGAGTGCAAAATGTCAGATACAGCTTAATGAGTTAACCCTCTGTGCTGTCTGTAAGAAATAAAAAGAACTAACATTGAGCATATTCCAGGCCACGTGTATGATTTCACTTTCAAAAGGACACCCTGTAAGTATTGCTATTATTCACACTTTACAAATGAAGAATTAGAATCAGGAGAATTAGATAACATCTTCTTCGTCACAGAGCTAACACATGGCAGGTCTGAAATGTGAGCCCCATTTTCACTAATTTTAAAACTGACTAAACACCACTATTCCTGAGTGCTTGCTTCTAGTTTTCACCTACTTCTAGATAGTCCGCTGTCCTAGAATATTCGTCACTATGTTCTCCCCTTCACTTTTCTGTAAAGACACTTAACTGGTTAGCCTCCAAAAACAATTATGTACAGTGATCAAAAAGTGCATTTGGTCACTCAAATGGCATATTGGTAGTAGATGCACCACAGTATTCAAGATGTGGGGGGCTTCCATTCCATTTTATACGTGGTATATGCCTGCAGTTAGTATGCAGATGTGATGACGTTTATACAACACCAATACAAACAAAACCAATGTGGTTCCAAAAGGAAACCTGAAAAGGCTAAAGTGGTAATTTATTTTTTCCTCTATTGAGTATTTTCTTCGAATATAGCATATAACAGGTGAAGGAATTATGGAGAAAATATACAATTGACATATAGAGACTTTATTTCCAAGTTTAGACAAATCTATAAATACTGGTATATGCATCTTTATTTATGCATTAAGAATGATTGTACTTACCATGTAAACAGAGATTATTAGCATTATTATTGAGTAGATATAATATCTTATTCTGAATGGATACAATAAAATGAAAATTTCAATGATGGACAGGAGAGACATTAAAGGAGGGTTTATATTCAACTAATGGTTTTCTCCAATCTATTCATTATTATTATTATTATTTAAGTTTATTGATTTATTTGAGAGAAGGGGAAAGAGAGTGCAAGCAGGGGAGGGACAGAGAGAGGGATAGAGAGAATCTTAAGCAGGCTCCACACTGTCAGCACAGAGCCCAATGCAGGGTTCAAACTCACGAACAGTGAGACCATGACCTGACCTGAAACCAAGAGTCTGATGCTTAACCTACTGAGTCACCCAGGCACCTCTCCACTCTATTGGTCTAACTTCTGCCATCTCTTTCCTCCTGGAGGCTCAGGGAGGTCTCTCACCTAGAATGACCTACTGCATTAGCACAGATCACACACCTCTGGCAGAGTGAGAGCCATGCCTTAACTTCAAGTTCCGAGTGGTGCCTGATCCCACTATTTCCCACTCTTGTCCTTTTTAGGAGACTCAAGCCAACCTTGCCTTCTGGTTCTTTGAACAAACCAAGTGTATCAATACCTCAGTCCTGTCTAGGATTCATCATTCAGATCTCACCTCATATGTATATTCCCAGACAATCCTTTTTTTCTTTTTATTATTATCATTTTTAAAATTTAACCATAGTTTATTTAGGGTAAAGTTATTCCTTTTTAGCATATCGTTCTGTGAGTTTACATAAATGCACAAAGCTAGGTACCCATCACTACAGTCAAGATGGAGAACAGTTCCTTCAACCACAGTTTACTGTGGTGAAATTTACTGTGGCCCTTTGAAGTACGCCACTGTTCCCACCTCACACCCCAGGAAACCCATGATCTGTTTACTGTCCCTATACTTTGTCCTTTTCTAAAGCATCATATGTATGGAATGACATAATATGTAGCCTTCTGAGTTTGAGCTAAATATCCATTCTTTACAACTTCTATAATGTTGCCCCATAATTACCCCCACCATTATATGATAAAATGTTATTTTCTTTATAACACTCATTATCCCTGAAAACATCATTTTATTGGCTTCTGTGATTATTATCTACTTTCTCTCTCTGAGGGACAGCAGCTACATACATGACACTTATGTAAAAATTAGAAAAAATTATTTTTTCAAGTTTACTCTCAATTTATGTACTTAAACAAAATTTTCTCTTCAAAAGAATTTCCAAGGTGAAAGGTTAGTCCTCAACCCTCAGGGTAGGCAGTTCAATATTTAATGAGACAATTTAAGTATGGAGATGATACATTTTAAATACAAAATCAATGTGATAAGAATGAAGGGACAAGATGTACACTATGTGAAAACTGACTACAGGAAGATTAGTTGTCTACAATATAAAGTACCAACAGAAAAATAAAGAGAAAATTAAAATTATGTTTGTCCCCTTCTCAGTACTCAATGAAAAGCAGGTTCCTATGTATGATAAGATCAGAGAGAAGTAGTTATGCAGATCAATGAAATATAATCTATACTTATAAATTATACACTGAAGCATGCCACTAGTGAATTATTTTTATGGCAAATAAATAGATTATGGTAAATAGGAAAAAATAAAACATCAGTAATAAATTCTGCTTTAAAGATAAGTAAAACCAAGTACATTTAATTTTAAATCAGACAAGCAAAAGATAACTAATAATAATACCTTTCATCTCTAGTATTTTATGAGTTAAATAGCAGTCAAGGAAATAAATATTTTAGATCTAATTACTGCACTAACTCAATGAATAATTAATGAAAACCTTATTTAAGAACTTCAAAGAGATTAAAAAGAAAATTTCTGGGACCATTAGACAAATGTGTCTGTTGCTATGTAGTGTTATAGATAGACACTGAGAGAAAAAAAATCCGATAATTGATGTTTATGATTAATTTGTAAAGAAGGGTTTTACGTACAGTCCTAGATAGTCTTTACCCATTAAACTTACTTGTTTAAAAGGTATATTTAAAAGGGATATTTTCTGTCTCACTTTCATCTAAGGTGCCAAAAGTAAACACGTGTAAGACACAAAGTATCCGCAACCTCAAAATTCAAAAGCGGGGTATTCTAGAATATTTATGTGGGATAAGAAGGATCTGTGCAAAATCACTCCCCCATCCATAGCAACATATTTGAAAAAAAATGTATAGTAAATGTCTAGTAAAAATCACCAAAACTGATTTATTCTCTCATTCTATTTCTTTTCCCTAAATTACTTTTATGTGGTTGCATAATTCTTACCTCCTAAGGCCATACCTTATGGTTCCTGGTTAGGATTCTGTCCTCATTTCCCTATTAATTTTCTGCAGTCCCGTGTGTGTATGTGTGTGTGTGTGTGTGTGTGTGTGTGTGTGTGTGCTAATTTATTTATTCTTCCTTCTTTCTTTCACTCTTCAAATAGAGATAAACCAAGGTCAACACTCAGCCTCTTTTTTCCTCTCTTTCTTCCTCCTGCTTGGCATGTTAACACATCTCTGTCTGTCTATCTATCTATCTAACCATCCATCCATCTATCCATCCATCATCCATTTATCTATGCTCCAGAGCCTCATGTAAATAATACATAAAACACTCCATGTAAAACATACCCTTGGTTGCATACTTACGTTAATTTCATCCAGACTCAGTACCACACTGTAATCTATACCGAATTGTTTTCCTTTATAATCTCAATCTCATAGACTGTCATTCACTAGAATCTGAGCATATAATGCTTTTTTCTATATGTTCTTATATGTTACTTTCTTTTCTGTACGTTACTTCCTCTGCATTTCCATTCCACTTGACACACACTTTTTTTTTTTTTTACTTTAATCTCTCAGATATTATTTTTAAAACAACTAAACCCTTTTCTTATTGTCAGGCTTTCCTATCCACTTAGGAAACCATGATTTAATTTTTATTCTTCTCTGTTTAAAAATCTTCATGGAACTTCCAACATCCAAGGCCTGTAGGAAAAAGTTCAAACCACTGAACCTCTGAGCCTGGAATTCACATCTCACTTCTGTCTGGAGGAGGCACTGATTTTACCGCCTTACCCCTTCCCACACGCCACACCCTTAAAGACACTATGCATTCCAGCTAATACAATCAGTAAGTTCTTGAGGAACCCTACATTTTCCACATACACTTCTGAAAAGAACCCCTCCTTACATGGTTATTCAAAGCTTAGTTAACTTTCAAGGTTCAGGTATTGTTTCTCCAAAAAACTCTGCCGATTTACCCAAACCAATGTTTTCTATAGACCCCATTTGCCACTTACACTTGTTTTGAGAGGTTACAAACGTCCTTAGGACCAATAGCAAAGGAGCCAATAATTTTCCTGAGGATATCAATTAAATATACCTTCAAAATCTAAAACCAACAAATGAAGGAAGTAAACAAAGTGTAACCAATGAGTACATCAATGCAATAATAATAAGAGGGCAGTAGCATTCCACATGTACAGGCCCTAGCATGGTGCCTGGTTTGGCATAGGCACTAAACTGTGTTGTTTTCATTCCTCCTCTCCAGTGAATCACATCAAAACATTTATTTTTTTCCTGTCTAGATAAATAATGTTCGAAGTCTAAGAAAATTATGCCATAAACAGGAAAAATAAATGTTTAATTTAATCCTCATCGATTTTACCATCATCACAGAATCTAGACTTAGGACTGTTACTCGAAGTTTGAAGGAGATATTAAAAATAAGATAAAATCTGGTTTTAGGACTAAAGCTATTTCATTATAGTTTGATGTCACCTCTAGGACATTCCCCAAACATAACTTTTAAACAAAAGTTTCATCCTGAGGCCTCAGCAAACTTATCGCTCAATAGCCAATGTGTAGCATTTTCCACAGAAAATATTAACTAATTTCTATTTCCCTTATTCTGGGTAGTGACAGTGCACTTTTCCAATTTTTAGACATAAGTGATACACACTTATTATAGTACTATAGGACTTCATCAGTCTACATGCTTGAGCAAAGTAGGGAAACTTGCTTAATCTAACAGAAGTAGAGGCAAGAAAATTACATTTTTGAGAAGTATTGTAGTTACATCTATTTTTAATGCTTTGGAAGCACCTGTCAGCAAGAACATCTGCATCCTAATAGTCTATTTTAAGGAAATTTAAATCATCCTTATGCTGACAAATTCAGCCATATTCCAAATATGTGCATCTCATGAAAGAAAATACATATTCAATTTCTCATTAAGATCAAACATTTTGAAAACAACATGACTAAGGACCCAAAGCACATTTTTAAAATAACAGTATTTCTTAATGAAAGGATTGTACACTGTATCATATGCAAATATTCATCTCATTTAATAATGATGATCTCTATAAAAATGTCTCTTAATCAAAGGAAAGAAATCATTAAATCACACATCCCACCACAATTATTTATTCCTCTATATAAAATACAATGTGTGTTTGAGATACTTGAAAAGCACTATTATATACATAATAGTTACAATGTTCTCTGAGATTATAAAACAAATTTTATTGTTTTAGGAAATGTTAAAAATTGTTGTAGTTTTATTGGTCTACAATAATGCCCATTGGTTTGTCATCCAATGCCCACTGGGTTCCCATGCTTCAGAAAGAGGGTAAATGACAGCTATAAAAGAAAGTTGTTTGACTGTCATATTAGATTTCTTTGAGACTCTGCATGAAAAGGCCTTGAAAGCTAGTTTTTGTGAATGATAAAAGTAGTTTCTAAATTCCATAAGCTCCCTTTAAAACTCAGGAGCTAGACTTGGCCAACTCTGATCAAAGAATATTACGCCAATCTTTGCTAGAATGAACTCAGGAGAGATAAAAGGGAAGGTCCTTTCAAATAGGAAGAGAAAGCAGAAAGAATTCTATATCAAGAGAAATTGAAGGTGAGGAAATGAGAATGTGGATGAAATCTGAGTCCCTAAGAAGAATGATTATTGAATTTTCTAGTTTTTGGGCAGAAAGGTATTGTGGGTAAAGGCAAAATTAAAAAAACCCTTAAGGAAATGTTAAAAGCCCTTAAAGGTGGTGGAAGAATCCAAGATTCTTCTGGTCAGCGGCCATACTCTCCCTCTCCCTTCCAGAGAACTTTAGCAATGACAAGAAACTTTTGTGATCAACAAAATGGGGGATGGGTGCTGCTACTGGGCATCTGGCATCTAGTATATAGAAGCCAGAGATGCCAATAAATAATCCACCGGGCAGAGGGCAATCCCCCCCTCCAAAGAATTATCTGGTTTAAATTGCCAATAGTTCTGAGGTTTACAAACACCTCCCTAGTCTGGTGTTCTGCTTAATTGCCACATCCAATAGGGAACCATAGTGTACAAGGTCTAAGGAAGTTTCACAAGAGATTAGCCTGAAACGTTCTTGGTTTCCTTCTGTCTCCTCACGCCATACATGATTCCAAATTTGGGCATGCATCCAAATTTGTGATCAGCATAATAAAGTCCATAGTTAGTAATAGGGACTGAAGGCCCATGCTCCAAAGATGAATTATTTTATTCAATAAATGTAAACTGTCTGCACAATAAATACTTGGCATTGTGTTACCTACTAAGAGCATAGCATCATGTAAACCTGACACACTTGGTGGAGAAACCAGAGACATAGATCACAGGGATGAGGAGACTAGAGGGTCTTCGGGGGCATTCTCTCTGAAAAGTTGACACGCATAGAGGTCCAAGGAGAAGAAACAGCAAGTATAAATTTCCTGAGCAGGAACGAGCATGCTATGTTTGAGGAACAGCAAGGAGGCAAGTGTAAATGGAGCAGAAGAAATGAGAGGAAGGGTGGTGAACATGTTGCTTACAGGCGAGATCCCTAGGAAACTGCTGGCTACTGTTAGGACTGAGGATGTATTAATGAGTAACACGGAACAATGACAATTTGGGACACTGGAGACATGTGATCTGATCTATCTGTTTGAATGATCGCTTTACTTACAGTTCTGAGAAGAGATTATGAGAGAGAGATGGTGGAGTGGTTGGATCTGGACCCAGGTGGTAGTAAAAGATGTGGTGAAAATGCTCAGATTCAGGATATATTTTGATGATGGGGCTCTATTGGTTGACAACTCGAACAAATCCAATAATTTTGCATGAATAAAAAACAGAGCTGCCATTTACTGGGGCGCTATGCATCAAATTGTTATGCCCCTCCTCCAACTCCTCTTTTGAAATCTTGACACCCAAAGTGATGACATTAAAGAAGTGGGATTTTGGGGAGGTGATTAGGTCATGAGGATGGAGCCCTCATCAGTGGGACTGGTGCCCTTATAGGAAGAGATAGGAGACAGATTGCTTCCTCTCTGACCTGTCAGGATACAAGAAGAAGACAGCTCTCTTACTAGGAAACACATCATTCAGCATCTTGATCTTGAACTCCCTAGCCTCCAGAACTTTGAGAGATAAAAATGTGTTGTCTAAGCCTCCCGGGCTGCAGTAATTTGTCATAGCAGCCTGAGCTTACTTGAGGGGACACTGGGAAGGAGCTGGTTTCTGTTTCATTTTGTTTAGTTTTGTTGGGGAGGGTCAAAACATTTATACTTAATACACTAAATTTGGGAAGCTTATTGGATCCAAATGAATTGATCGAGTACATAGTTGTCTAGGTTTGGCATTCAGGAGAAACATCTGGTCTGGTGGTTAAAGGGAGGGTTGGTAGAAGAGGGATAGCATTTATAGTTATGAAACACGGTGTAATCAGCTAGGGCATTGATTCTTAACTACCTGTAGTGAAAAAACAGGATTTTATTCAATTCCTCAAGGACTGATATTTGGTCATACTATGTGTGTCCCATAGGCAACTAGCACAAGGAAGTTTGGCTTCATCTGAACTGAACCATTACCTATTCAATGATACGAGGCCGTGGAACATTGTCTTGAAGGCTGCAGCAATATGGAATTGATGAAAATGTGTCCAAATTCTTAATTTCAAATTCTGTAGTTATTCCATTGAAGACAGGTAAAGTCAGTTGTGGTCCAGAATCAGTTTACATTTTCTATTTAATTATTCGTTTTTTAATAGGTAATTGGATTAGTGTGGTTTGTACTATCCTATTAACTGTGTAGGTAGACATACTCAGAGCACTGAAAAATATTCAAATACACATTCAAAAGTTATGTATATACATTGATGTATTTACTTTAGCAAATGTTAGCCAACATGGTACACACCTGAATATAAATATTAAAGAAAGAGAAATGTTCAGGAAGTAATGGACTAAGAAATCCTGATTTGTGGGAGAAAATGACTTGAGGTTATTACTAATTCAGCTAAAATGATAAAATGTTCCATAATGCAAAAGGACTGTGGAGAAAGAAAAAAGAAATAAAAAATAGAACTAATATAGCACACCTGGGTGGCTCAGTTGGTTAAGCATCCGACTCTTGATTTCAGCTCAGGTCATGATCTCATGGTTTGTGAGTTCAAGCCCCGCATCAGGTTCCACAATGTCAAATAAATAAATAAACTTTAAAAAAAGTAGAACTTTAATGCAAGAAAAAACTGAAAGCACTCAAAAAATAATAAATATATTTCCTTGAAGTTCATGTTGCAAAAAGCAGGAGAATACATTGTATAATTTTTTTTCAAATGACTGATTTTAGAAGCTTGATATTTTGTCAAACATCTAATACAACTGACTCTCCCTGCTTTTAGTTTTCAATATCCAATCTAAGTCTCCACATTTCACTACTCATTCAGTATACTCAGTGAATATTTAAGTTTTTCCTATTGAAAATTTTATAAAAATTGCAGAGACAATTTTAGAAAGTGCTTTTGTTTATTTCATCTCGCTGGGCTTTTATTTTATTTTTTCAGTTTTAAGTCAGATTTCATTTTCTAGAATATACATTGCATGTTCAATTATTTACAATATTGATGAACTGTAACGGTATTCAATTCTCTCCCTCTGTACTCATGTATTCAGGATATCTGAGAAATTATATAGAAAGCTATTTTAATTGCTTTTCCTTTTTTTTTCTGAGACCAGATTATAAGAGGTCATATAGACGAGATACTTTATTCTTAGTAAACATCTGGAAATAACTCTTATTTATTTTGTTTCCTATGGAAATACAACATTTAATTGGGCATATGGCTTTTATACAGAAGTAATTGCTAAGGCTTGGGTGAATTAAGCACAATAGAGAATTATTTTCTCTGTATTATTGATCTATTTATATTTTGGTTAAGTAGCTGCTATTTGCACTAAAAGGATTTTCCTATCTTTTAGCCTCAGTATATCTTCAAAAATAGTATTTTTCCTCTATCAGACTGTTGACAGCATAGGCCCAGAAATAAAGCAACTTTATTACTGTTATTATTATTGCTATTTTAATCAGAATAGCAGTTATTAGGTTCTATGTTTTCTGAAAGGCACTTTTAGAATACAAAATAAAAGCATTCAGAGGATAGAGGATTCATTCGTTCATTGAATAACAAACTAGTATTTATTATGTGTCTATTATTGGCAGGAACTGGACTAAGCACTGGATGGGTAAGAGATCCTAGATTCCCAAGAGCCTCAGTGCAAGTAAATGGGAGAGTCAAGTAAGCCTATGAGTATTATGAAATTCAATAAATACCACGTGCATGGAGAGTAGTATGAATCGAGCATTCTGTGGGTTCCAAACGAGGTTCAGAGAAAACTGACAGAGGAGCTGCCTCAGTGAAGTCTAGAGGGAAGCAAGTTACCAGATCAACAGATGGGGAGAGGTGTGTGCAGGGGGAGAAGGTAACCAGCATAGATGGCAGTGGGCAGGGGTTAGTGTGTGTGGAGGGTGGCAGTGAAGTGTGGCTGATGAGATTCATTGTATTAGGATAGGACCTAATCAGATAAGGTCCTGTCTGCCATTTAAAGAAATTTGGATTTTATTTCACAGAGGACCGAAGGGCCTAGAATTGCTGGGCGTGGGATTGGGTGGGGAGGATTGGCTATGTGACTCTATTCCTCTTTTGGAAAAAAAAGAAATCTCTAATGTTAAGTTGACTTACAGATGGTCAAGACTAGAGGCAGAGAAACTATTTAGGAAATTATTCAATTCATTTGAGTTGGACCCTACCAGGATTTAAAGTCAGAAAGATAAGAAATATTAGATTTATTCTAGAACTTCTATGAAGACAGAATTGACAGGATGTGGTGATTGATTATGTTATGGGACAGTATTTGAAGATACTAGGGCAACCAGCAAGCTCCTGACAGAACACTTACTAAACCTTTTTTTTTTTTTTTTCATTTTTTGGTTTTGAAAAGCCAGTTAAGAGGTGATGAAATTACAGGTTGAATTATTTATTTGTGAAATAGAATTGAGTACTAAATAAAATTATAATTGATTTATAATTGGTTATTTGAGCGTAAATTTGAAATAGATTACGATTGTTTTCCTCTAATTTTTCTCCCATTCATAACCATAGGCACATATATCTTTAGGGGATTAGGTGCTGGTTAATATCCAAAAGCTCCCATAAATGATACTACTTTGTTCTTATAGTAATGCACAGTCACATAGAACAGGTTGCTAAAAACTTGTTGTGGGTACGAGATGCTGCTAAAATTTCCATTGTTCCTTTCTGCATGTAACTCACTCTGGATCCTCTAGGTAGGGGTGATTGCATATTACTGAGACACAGAAAACCTCCAACAGAGGACCTGCCCAGTGCCTTAGCTTTAGTGGTCACTCTTCCCTCAGCCTGTCTATCTGGAGCTGTTTGGAGACCCCACACAGTTATGTGTGAAGAGCATAGCTCAACTATTGGCCATTGTGCATTCTCTGCCACAACCCACTCTCTTATATTGGGAGTTATTGGGTTATAAATAAACTAATTGCTAAGTTGCAAACTTAAAAGAAGAGTCACAGAATACAGGTTCCATGACAGAAGAGTGAAAGGGAGAGGTGTCAAGAATTAATCTGGTGTATGCTCCATTTCTACGTCTGCAGTGCAGAAGAGAAACACGTTGAGAGTCTGGCCTGGGGCATGGCAAGAATTGGGGATGCATTCTATTTGAGTACATTGGTTTCAGGACCCTAAATGAAATCCAATAAGCTTGTGCTGTAGACAACTGGGTATGTGGTTCTGGAGCTGAAGGAATCAGAATGGAGATAGGACTTGGGAAGGAAGCAGTACATGGTTGAAGCCATAGGCCCAAATTATTGTTTGAGAACAATACGTGGAATGAGAAGAGAAAGCAGAGAACAGAACTTTGGGAAATACCAACATTCTCTAGAAAAGATAGACCACAAACAAAGCAGAGGAAAACCAAACAAAGACAGAGGTTGGAAGAAATTAGGAAGAAATTAGGGGAAAAGATATTTTAAGAATCAGGGAATGAAGAAAAGGGTCTTGTATCACACAAAGGTGTAATAAACAACTCACTCCAATATGCTCATTGGTTTCTAAGGAAGTGATGACAGATAACTTGACAAAGCCAGTTTCTGTGGAATGTTCAAGTCAGGAGCAAGAAAGGAGAAACAGCCCAAATGAAAAATAACTAGCCAATCAAACACTACCATGAAACAAGGGGCATATTTTCTAATTTAACTGCTGTATAATGCTTTTCTAGACAATTCTCACAACAGCTTTGCAATGCTGATAAAATTGATCTTTAATGGTGTGTCAGTAAATCTGGGACTATTAGTTTTGAGGAAAATAAACTGTTTTGGTTATTGCTGCACAAAAAATCTATCTAAAATTTACAGGCTTCAAGTTACAACCGTTTTATTACTTCTCATGATTCTGTGAATCAGAGACTTGCACATGAATGAGAAGAGCTAGGACACCCTCAATCCTATCTCACACAGTTAGTGCCTTGGCAGGTGCACCTCTCTTTGCAATCCCTCCTTCTTCACGTGGTCTCTCCAGCAGAGTAATCAGACTTTTCATAAAGGCTGTCAGAGACCCCCAAAACATAAAAGTCAAAGAGGTCAAGTCCTTTTAAGGTATAGGCCTGGGAAGGGAAGAGTTCTACTTCTGGCCTTGCCTTCTATTGGCTAAACAAAGTCACAGATGGAGTATAAGAGGGGACTTCTTCTGGTCATGAAAATTGGGAGGTGTGGATTAATGGGGGGCATCTTTGAGACTAGCTACCACAAAGATGAGGATACACGTATTCTGATATCTGATATATATATATACGTATATATATATACAATATAATATATTTTATGTATATATGGATATATATTGTATGTACTGTATGTATATATTATACATACAATAGAGCTTGCAACAGGGCAGTTTATACAATCAATCGCATCACTTAAAAATACACACACACACACACATACACACCCACCAGTTTCATTTCCTTAAGCAGTAAGAGGAGTTTATTGTTGTTAAAATACCAGTAGTACAACTGATTTAAGAGTAAGTGCTTGAAATTCTCAGTAAACCAGGAAAAGCAAATAAACATTCTCTACCTTGAGAATTCTGATTCATTCATGTATGCCTTAGATCCTATTCCTGAGTGATTGCTTTGCTCTGTATTTTTATACTTACTACGAAACAAATGGAAAATAATAAAAAAAAATACATATTTTTTTACAATCATACTTTCTGATTAATTGCGGTCACATTGGAAAGCCCCTATGTTTTATCTCATAAAACCCTAAACCTTCAGAAAATAAGTATTTTTACTAAAACACAGAATGAGAACACTTCTGAATAATAAATAAATTGTGTACAGCTTGTAGTTAATTTTTCATCTCAATTTTTTACTGATCTTTCCAAAAGAGTACTAGGTCTTTCCTGTATGTGATTATATGATTAATTTTAAGAACCATTACTTAAGAGCAGTTCTAACTCATTTTGGAATGCTAATGAAATGTATATAACCCAAACCATTTGTCACCGACATTCACTAATATTAGGATTAAACTGCAAATGTATACGTATGTGTATACGTATGCGTATATGTATATGGGTTGTGTTTATATAGACAAACAAAATCATGGAGAAAATTGAGGCTCTAGAACTTTTTCTTCCCAAATCTCCCGGGAAATACAAAGTTCTTGTAAACATAGTAAAGGTACACAACTATAGCTCTTATGGACTTGAAATAACGAGCCCGACTTGAAAATTTCACTACGGTCAATTGATTCTGAGGGGTGGGTGGGTGGGGCTATTGACTGTTTGAAATACTGCTCTAGTAGAGAATATCACCGCTGATACGTACTAAGAAAAAGCAGAGACACATTTGTAAGGGGAGACTCTGGCTCTCAAAGGTTTCCAGAGCAGCGGCGTTTCCAAAAAGGCCAAGAACAAAAATCTGTTGTGTGTACCGAGCAAGAAATCAATGTGTGAAATCGTTTCAGCAGGAAAGTTTTATTATTGTTGAATTCTCTGACAGAGATCTCAGGCTGCTGGTTCTCGGTCTTCACAAACCACAAACAAGACTGTTGGACCCAACGTTTTAAAATATTCTTAATATACTACAGACATTTTAAAATTGTTGGGGTGCCTGGGTGGCTCAGTCGGTTAAGCCGCCGACTTCGGCTCAGGTCATGATCTCACGGTCTGTGAGTTCGAGCCCCGCGTCAGGCTCTGTGCTGATGGCTCAGAGCCTGGAGCCTGCTTCAGATTCTGTGTCTCCCTCTCTCTCTGCCCTTCCCTTGCTCACGCTCTGTCTCTATGTCTCTCAAAAATAAAATAAAAACGTTAAAAAAATAAAATAAAATTGTGACTGTTCCACTATTGGTTATTTACCCAGAGGAGAAAAAAATTGCGAGGGTTTACGCTAAAATTCTGATATCAGGAGTTTCTTAAAACGCTGGCCTATTTGGCAATGCTGGGCTCCAAATTCACAACTGGCCCACCTCATTCCGGGACTTCAACTGCCTGCTGACCTGTGTTGGCATTTGGTTTTGAGATCCTCAACTCGAAAGAATAAGAAGCGTCATCCAAATGAGCTGAAACTTGAAAGTAGGTAAAATGGCTCACTGGGTATAATCTCAGTGCCACATTGCTTGATTCCTGTTCGGAAGGTTATTCTGCACTTGTGACAGGGTTGAGAACAAGAGAATGCTTGCTAGAGTTTTGCCTAGCGAAGACACTCTCGTAAGTGGAGCGAATTACTTACAATGAATATGAAACTAATTTCTCTCCAGGGGAACAGAGAGCCTAAAAGTTCATGGTTTATTTCTCTTCTAGATATTGCCCACTTTTATTTATTTTATATATTCACTTTTTAAAGATTTTTTTTAATTTTTAAAGTTTATTTCTTTCGAGAGAGAAAGCACATGCAGGCGCACATGCGAACAGGGGAGGGGCTGAGAAATAGAGAGAGTGAATCCCAAGCAGGCTCTGTACTGTCAGCACAGAGCCCTATGCGGGGCTTGAACTCATGAACCCTGAGATCATGGCCAGTGCCGAAATTAAGAGTGGATGCTTAACTGACTGAGCCATTCAGGTGCCCCTAAAGATTTTATTTTTAAGTAATCCCTACTACTTAACATGGGGATAGAATTTACAACCCCGAGATCAAGAGTTACCACTCCACTCACTGAGCCAGCCAGCCAGACATCCCACTATTACCCAGTTCTATATCTCATCCCAAAATACTATCTTAATATACACACATTTATTAATAATGTCTATATACCTAACTCCTTAAATGAACTCCAGCAAAGTTTTAATAGTTTGAAAGTCCATTCATCAATTAATAAGTTAAATAAAATCTCCAACTAGTGTTTATTTTATGTTTATCTAGAAGTAATAATTTTACCTTATTAAAATTATACTTTGATGGAAAAAATTAAGCCAATTAACTCCATTATCAGAGTTGCTAAGAAAAAGATTATATTTTCCTGGGGTACCTCACTGGCCTAGTTGGCTAAGCATCCATCTCTTGATTTTGGCTCAGGTCATGATCTTACAGTTCATGAGTTTGAGCCCCTTGTCAGGCTCTGTGCTCTCTGTGCTATTAGCACAGAGCCTACTTGGAATTCTCTCTCTCTCTCTCTCTCTCTCTCTCTCTCTTTTCCCTCTCCTACCCTCAAAAATAAATAAACATTATGGGGTGCCTGGGTGGTTCAGTCGGTTGAGCGTCTGACTTAGCTCAGGTCATGATCTTGCAGTCTGTGAGTTTGAGCCCCGCGTTGGACTCTGTGCTGACAGCTCAGAGCCTGGAGCCTGCTTCAGATTCTGTGTCTCCCTCTCTCTCTGCCCCTTCCCCACTCATGCTCTGTCTCTCTCTGTCTCAAAAATAAACATTAAAAAAATTAAAAAAAATAAATAAACGTTATAAAAGATTACATTTTCTTATTGCACTTTGCTGGGGTTTAGTTTCTATTCAACTTAATATGGTTTGTCAACAAACATTTCTTAGTTTCTATTCAACCTAATATTGTCAGTCAATAAACATTTCTTGATTGTATTCTGTGAAGTTAGAGTCTAGTCCCTATAAGTTCCGAGTACAGTGGGTGAGAAATATAAAACGATAGTAATTACAATTCAAAATGTTAAACGTGGAGATAGATATTAACAAGACATGGCGAGTGGAGGAAAATCATGTACCTAAATTGAATGTTTGTCAGGGAAGGGTCTTAGTAGAGCTTCTTAGCGGAGATAAGAAATGAATTTTAACATGAGGGATGAGTAGGTCTCATCCAGGTAAAAGAGAGACAAGAAGTCATTCCTGCAGGAGCAAGAAGCAGGCCTTGCCTGGAAGTGTATGTGTAGGTGAGAGACGTGTGGAGTGACAGCAAATGAGCCTTCCATTTGCTGTAATTATAGGAAACCAAAGACTCACAGACGAAGTTACGTTGGACATGTAAACTCATCAGTCTATATTCTAGAGTGAGTCTGTACCTCTTCCCTTAGTCTTGAACCTCATTTCATCTCTGAGATAAAATGGCATTTCAGATCATAACCTATCCCAATAAATCACCTCGCGTTGGACAGGAAAACTCAGTTTTTAAAGGAAGCAAACTGATCACTCAAGATCTTATTTAGAATTCTGCATTCATACCCAAATCTCCAGCAGTTGTGAAAATGCAACATTTTATGATAAGTTCTTCACAGACAGGTACTTTAGTAAATGTGATTGTGTTAAATAGCTATAACCACTAATATGGAAATGGGAATTTATTCTGCCAAAAGAGTTTTAATCATGTCTTTTGGAACCCAGAAATTCTAGGCCAACTTTTGAAATATGAACAATTTGAGAGTAACTTAACTCACTGCATTTCACTTTTCAAAGTGAATTTTTCTCTGGAAAATTACATGTGTCCATAAGTCTGTTATATTTATCAAAGACCTGAGTTTTATCTGATAATATTTTATATACTTCCAAATGGCTCTAAATTCATTTATATCAAAGAGCATCAATGTTGTGTTTTTATGACTACAGATGCACATAATTTGTTTATGAAGTTTTGTTATACTCAACACATCTACCTACTTCATCCTTCCTTCTTATTTGTACCTTTAAATTACAGGTGGATCTCAGTAAAAATCAGTCAAAATGATTTTGATCTGGAAGACTTTACAAATACAAAGAAATGACTTGAAAGAAAGAAAAATAAAAGCCTAATATGGTTGGGTAAATTGTAACTTTCTTGAGGACATTAATCTTCAGCTACAATTTTATTTTATTTTATTTTATTTTACTTTTTAATATAATTTATTGTCAAGTCAGCTAACATACATTGTATACAGTGTGTTCTTAGTTTTGGGGGTAGATTCCCATGATTCATCACTTACATACAACACTCAGTGCTCCTCCCAACAAGTGCCCTCCTCAATGGCCATCACCCATTTTACCCTCTCCCCGCTCTCCCCTGTATCCTACTCCCCATCAACCCTCATTTAAGAGTCTCTTATGGGTTTGCCTCCCTCTCTGTTTGAAACAATTTTTTCCCCTTCTCTTCCCCAATAGTCTTCTGTTAAGTTTCTCAAGTTGCACATATGAGTGAAACATAAGATATCTGTCTTTCTCTGACTGACCAATTTCACTTAGCATAATACCCTCCAATTCCATCCACGTTGTTGCAAATGGCAGGATTTCATTCTTTCTCATTACCAAGTAATATTCCATTGTATATATAAACCACATCTTCTTTATCCATTCACCTGTTGATGGACTTTTGAGGTCTTTCCATGATTCAGCTAGTGTTGACAGTGCTGCTATACCCACTGAGGTACACGTGCCCCATGAATCACTACTCCTGTATCCTTTGGATAAATTCCTAGTAGTGCTATTGCTGGGTGGTAGGGTAGTTCTATTTTTAATGTTTTGAGGAACCTCAATACTATTTTCCAGACTGGCTGCACCAGTTTGCATTCCCACCAACAGTGCAAGAGAGTTCCTGTTTCTCCACACCCTCACTAACATCTGTTGTTTCTGGAGTTGTTAATTTTAGCCACTCTGAAAGGTGTGAGGTGGCATCTCAGTGTGGCTTTGATTTGTATTTCCCTGATGATGAGTGATGTTGAGTATCTTTTCATGTGTCTGTGAGTCATCTAGATGTCTTCTCTGGAAAAGTGTCTATTCATGTCTTCTGCCCATTTCTTCACTGGATTATTTATTTTTCATGTGTTGAGTTTGGTAAGTTCTTTATAGATTTTGGATACTAACCCTTTATCTGACATGTCATTTGCAAATACCTTCTCCCATTCTGTTGGTTGCCTTTTAGTTTTGTTGACTGTTTCCTTTGCAGTGCAGAAGATTTTTATCTTGATGAGGTCTCAATAGCTCATTTCTGCTTTTATTTTCCTTGCCTTTGGAGACATGTCAAGTAAGAAGTTGCTGTGCCTGAGGTTGTTGCCTATGTTCTTCTCTAGGGTTTTGATGTTTTCCTGTCTCACATTTAGGTCTTCCATCCATTTTGAGTTTATTTTTGTGTATGATGTAAGAAAGTGGTCCAGTTTCATTCTCCTGCATGTTTGCTGTCCAGTTCTCCCAGCACCATTTGCTAAAGAGACAGTCTTTTTTCCATTGGATATTCTTTCCTGCTTCGTCAAAGATTAGTTGGTCATAAATTTGTGGGTCCAATTCTGGGTTCTCTATTCTATTCCATTGTTCTATGTGTCTGCTTTTGTGCCAACACTATACCATCTTGACGATGACAGCTTTGTAGTAGAGGCTAAAGTCCAGGATTGTGATGCCTCCCATTTTGGCTTTCTTTTTCAACATTACGTTGGCTATTCGGGGTCTTTTGTGGGTCCTTACAAATTTTAGGATTATTTGTTCTTCAGCTACAATTTTAGATTTAGAGTCATTTATTCTTCTTTTATTATAGTATAAAATGTATTGTAGTTTAAAAAGGAAAAGCTGTGCCCTATGCATATGACTCCATGTACAGTATAAACACCAAAGATTTACATTATGGTAGTTTCAACCTAGGACCATATGGTTACTAGGCAAGGAAAGATTCCTCACAAGACCAGCAGTGAGACTGACAATTTCTATGGTGTTTTCAAGGATATCCTTAAAATTTTAACCACTCAATACTTAAATTTTCTTAAATAAAAGTCAGCCATCAGCTAGCCCAATTCATTCGTATTTACTGGATACCAATCATACAGTGGCTTATGGGAATATAAAGATAACTTACAAAAAGTAACAGTCTTCTTTAAAGACACAAGGAAATTAAGTATTAAAGAAAATTTTACTATCTGTTCTTATAAAGATACATACAGGGTAATAAAATAGCAGAGCAAAAGGCAAAGCTAACTGCAAAGTGGATATACAGTTGAAGAAAATTGTTCAGCGTTGTCACCTCAAATTGAATTGTTTTTCATGGTGAACTACAGGTGTAGCAGCAATCCAAGCTCAAAACTTGTATGTGCAAGAGATCGAGACATGAGAAAGCACAACCAGCTGAAAGTACAACAGAAAACAAACCAACCATGAGTTAAAAATTGCCAAAGCAGAGAGTGCAAGATGGATTAGGAACAGAAGATTAATTTGGAAATATAAACGGAGACAGATTTTGAAGGGTATTGATTCCTATATAAAGCAATTTGGCCCTTATTTTATAGACTGACCTGGGTTAAAAAACAGTTTCCTAGAGCACTAAAATATCCCAAAGGCATTAGTATGTCACTGGAAACTTAGAAGATAGAGAAAATATTGTTTATGCTGGCCCTTTCTGGGCAAATGGTATAAGTATTTGGAAGAAACAAGGGCTCAGAAAGTCCCTTAGTGTGGGGTATGAGGTCAGCAATGGGTTACAACTGAATGACAACATCTGGATTAAACACCTTCGGGGACGCGATACAGTGGTCCTTCCAAACGGTTTCTGTAGGCAGTATCTTCTCTAAACAACACCATTTCTCAAAATAATGTCTATCTTCTTGAAATAATAAAAATCGCAAGAATATAGTTTTAAAGGAGAACCAAAATATTAAATTCTCGTAAGCGTTCCTAGAGCTCCTCACAATCTGTCTTCCACAAAGTGAAAGGAGTCACCTTTGACATCATTCTACATCTTGCTTTAGGGCTTCCTCTTCTTGAGTCAACCATTTGTTAGCTGACGGGGGGAGTTTAGTATGTTAATCTTTAACTCATGGACACATAAATAATCCCTGAAGGTAGAATTGTGAGATGGTAGGTATTATATTTGGATTCTTTGATGACTATCCTAAAGAGACAGCCCGTGTAAGTGGTTATGGTGGCTGCTTGTCTAGTTTTCAGACATTTGGCCATCATTCACCAAACTCTTTGCCAGATACGAAGGTAGGCGTATAGTCAGTCATCTAACTCTGCCCACCCAGAAAGTTCCTTTTCTTAACCTGTACATGTTTTTGCTCCAGGAAAGAGAAAATTGTGTCCCTCCTGGAGAAAATGTGTGTGTGTGTGTGTGTGTGTGTGTGTGTGTGTGTGTTTATATACATCTATCTTACATACATGACATCATTGCATTTTTTATTCTCTTTCTTCACCATTATAAATGTTCTCTGGAAGAGAGCTGCCAGTCAAATCTATAAAATCTGAAGCTCAAAATTAAATATGCTGAAAGGAATGCATTAGGATGTCTTGATCATTATTATAAAACTGCATATGAAATAGCTTATTATGTATCTGTCTTAGATAGAAAGAACAAAGGAAGAAAAATATCACCTCTTTCAGCACAGAAATAGATAATATAACGCAAAAATATAAAACAAATACATTTATGTTAACTATATACCTATCAGACCACAAAATCCTTTTTCTATGTGTAAAACATTCTTATGGGCAACACATGTATTTTTCTCTACCAATATCTGTCACTATGATCTGTCATAACTTTTCCTATGAATGTATATATAGGATATGTGCACAAAAACCTGGGTTTTGTTTCTGCATATATAGATTCGAGTTTCAAAACCAGAGTCTCCAAGAAACTGACATTCAGAAGTACATACTTGGAATATTTTTGTAAAAAGTCATTTTATTCACTAAAGTTGTGTAATTTACATACAAATAATTAAATCACTACAGGAATTAAGTAGTTCCTAGTTTCTTGTCTGACAAGAAGTTTCGTGAGTGATGGCTAAATATTTGAAGACAAGATAGACAGGCACCATAACCAATTATATTTCCTCATCTCTCATCTCTCTCTTTTTTTAATGTTTATTTTGGAGAGAGAGAGAGAGAGACAGAACACGAGCAGGGGAGGATCAGAGAGAGAGGAAGACACAGGATCCAAAGAAGGTTCCAGGGTCTGAGCTGTTAACACAGAGCCCCACGTGGGGCTCAAACCCACAAACCGTTAGATCATGACCTGAGCCAAAGCCAGACACTTAACTGGGTGACTGAGCCACCCAGGTGCCTCTCATCTCTTAATCGGAGAGAAGAATATTATGGAGAATTAGTGATGACCACAAATTCTTTGCCACTCTACCCACTGAGCGGTGGAGTCTATGTCTCTGCTTTCTGAATCTGGTAGACTCTGGGGCTCCCTCAACCAACAGAATCGCAGAGAAGCACCTAGTACAGACTATGCGAGACCTATAAAGACCCATGAAGAGGTCCCATAGAGAGGTCCTACAGAGAGGCCCTTTAGAGAGACCCACAGGAAGAGGAACCAAGACACAGGTAAGCTTTCAGCTCATAGCAGCGTCAACTTGCCAGCCATGGAAGTGGAGACATTTTTAAAGAGGCACCTTCATCCCAGTTTGAGCTGTCCCACCTGACGCCACCTGAAACAGAAATGGGTCAAGGCCACCATTCCTGTCCAAAATGCAAATCCATGAGCAAATGAACATTGTTTTTTCAAGCTCCTAAGTTTTTGCCAAAGCTATCAGTAGATGGGTGGAAGTAGCAATGAAGATTAGAATGTGTATGAAGTTTATGTAAAATGGTATCACAAAATTGTCAGCAATACAAAAGTAGTGATACAACAGGGATAAAAAATAAAGATGAGCTCTTGCGCCAGCTTCATGGTTAAGTTGTGATTTTCTAGAGTGCTGTGCTGACAAGGATTGTTAGGACAGCTGGTTTCAGTGGGAAACCTGATTCCGATTGATTAGCACTATGTATTTGTCATTAACAATCTTTAGTGATTTGCCTACTTGGGATATAGTACAAGTTAGGAGATACGCCACAATGTCATTTTACTATAAAAAATTTCACTAGAAAAAAAAGATCAGAAACAATTAAAATTCATTCAGACATTTGGATTTGCCAAAACAGTATACACAGTTGATAGCCCAGCTATGTTGAGGATTTTTGTGAAATCTAACTTCTTAGTAATTTCTGACTTTTTATTACCAAAGATATTTCAGCTTATATACCTGTGTAAAACATTGTATGAATCCATCATTTAATTCCAGGCCCAATAGCACTTGACAGTCTGATCATAAAGAACACACTGTTGTTAGGGTCAGTGGCATGTGAGTGAGGTTCCTCAGATTAGAAACAAAGTCATCGTCACTTTAAAAACATTCAAAGGGGCGCCTGGGTGGCTCAGTCGGTTGAGCGTCTGACTTCGGCTCCGGTCATGATCTCTCAGTCTGTGAGTTCGAGCCCCGCGTTGGGCTCTGTGCTGACAGCTCAGAGCCTGGAGCCTGCTTCACATTCTGTGTCTCCCTCTCTCTCTGCCCCTCCCCCACTCATGCTCTGTCTCTCTCTGTCTCAAAAATAAATAAACATTAAAAAAATTTTTGAAATAAAAACATTCAAAAAGCTACAGAAAATGTTATGTTTCCTTACACAAAGACTAACATAAATCTCAAGGGTCACGTATCTTGGCTGGGTTTATTTAACTTTGAACTTTTGTTAGCTCGCATTCATCGGGAATTCTGATTGGAAGTTATGAATAAATGAGGTTTGATAGAAAAATGTTTCAAAAGATGGGCTCAGTAGGTGAAAGAGACAACGGAAATGGTAGTTGACAGGAAAAAACCAAGAGTCATTTCTGTGTTGAAAAGACAATGCCCAGAAATGAAGGTAAGCGTCTGACCTGCATTCTACATCTTTCCTGCCTTTAACTGTCTGCCTTCAACCGGGCTTTGGGCAAATCACTTCACTACTTTACCTACCTTCTCATTTGACAAGCCAGGATAATGATCACACACTTAACTCCCCATTTTTAAGGGGCTGAGATAATGTGCAAAATAAAATACTTGAGAGAGCCGAAGACATCCTAAAGTGTGCCCTGGTAGAAGACAAAACTGGGACCCCATCTCTACTACGTCCTTTTTTGGACACGAAGAACCTTGAGACGCAGGTGGCATTTTCATCTTTGCTTCCAACGAAAGTTGGAACTTTGAAAGATAAAGGATGCTGTGGAGTGTGACTATCTGGCTAAATTGCTGGCTGGCAGCACTTAATGTGATTTGGCTTTTTATCCCATGAATAAACCCAGAGTGATAGGCGCTTGGCTGGGGCACCTGAGAACTTCTAATGAGGAGCAGAAAGGAAGTGTCTGCCTGGAGACTTGCCAATTTCATCAATAAGACTCAGATCTAAATTAGAATCAGAAAAAGGGAAAAAGTTCCAGATAAAATTATACAACCAGATACCAAGAAGGATATGGGGAATGATGAAGAAACTATAATCAAGACAGACATGCCCAGTAATTTATATGATAATATAACAGGAAAGGACGTCAGGGAAACTTCCTACGGTCTCTGTCATCTATACACTAAGAATATGTGATGAAGAACAAAATATTCTGATTATAACAAAGGAAGGCAAACATAAAACTGTAGATATAATCACAACTCAATAGTTAGGATTCAACTAGAAGTTGATCATGGGTATATATACTTCATTTCATATGGGAAAGCCATTCACAAGTACTTTTGATTACAAGTACTTTTTGTACAGAAGAAAAAAATGAAAGTATCAATTCACTTTTAAAGGGAGGGATTAGAAACCGCTAGAATATCGGATTAAAAACTAGAAAACACATATTTACGGCCAGGCAATCCCCATATTTTTCTATATCCTCCTCCACATGTATCTGTGAGGTAAGGATTCACAGTCTTATGGCACATAGGAGCCACACGTGTGAATCACTGTAGATATCTACCAAAAAAAATTATGGGACTGCAAGTACTGTATCTGTTTATCTGTTTTAGAATGAAACATAGAAAGTGATAGAAAAGGTAGGAAAGAAGAATTTTGTAGCTTTGAATGTGAGGTTGAATAATATCTTATACCTGAATAATATCAGCTATAAGAAATATGTTTTTTTTTCTTTTTTTACTTCTCTGAAAAGTAGAAAAAAGTAGGCAGCAGAGTCTTAGACTCAGAAGAATGCTGGGAAGTAGGTAAAGTAGTACCAAAAACTATGAAACAAAAAAATAAACCCTCCTTTGGTATCTGTCTTTAAATTCTTCTTTGCTTTCTTTTTTATTATTTTAAAAATAAACTTTTAATATTTATTCATTTTCTGAGAGACAGAACATCAGCAGGGATAGAAGGAGACACAGAATCCGAAGCAGGTCCCAGGGTCTGAGCTGTCAACACAGACCCAGACGTGGGGCTTGAAATCATGAACTATGAGATCACGACCTGACCTGAAGTCGGACATTTAATCGACCAAGCCACCCAGGCACTGCTAACTTCTTCCTTTTTAAATCAACTCAGACTTTAGGGTTGAGGGGTGCATTAAGATATAATCCATCAGATTTTTATAAAGGCAGCCAGAGAGAAATTGGGGTAAGTTTTCAAAAACTTAGTGTAATTCATATTTGAATGCATCTATTCTTTAAAATTTTTTTTAATGTTTATTTATTTTTGAGACAGAGAGACAGAGCATGAGTCGTGGAGGGGCAGAGAGAGAGGGAGACACAGAATCCGAAGCAGGCTCCAGGCTCCGAGCTGTCTGCACAGAGCCCGACGCGGAGCTCGAACTCACAGACCGTGAGATCATGACCTGAGCCGAAGTCGGCCGCTTAACCAACTGAGCCACCCAGGCGCCCCCTTTTTTTTTTTTTAATTTTTTTTAATGTTTATTTATTTTTGAGAGAGACAGAGCATGAGTTGGGGAGGGGCAGAGAGAGAGGGAGACACAGAATCCGATGAATGCATCTATTCTTACAATCTAGGAAACGCAAAGGGAAAGCACACACACACACACACACACACATACACACACATGCACAAGAGCTAAAGAGCTAAAAATGCACAATGAAATACGACAAGTTCTATCCTATGCAAAGTAAGTACAAGTATTATTGAAATCCTTAGTTTACAATTAAAGCTGAAAATTTCTCTTTGGTGATGCCAGTTAGTCAAGACACTAATAAAGCACAGTGTAAGAGGAGATGGCAATTAAAAAATGACAAATATAATTTTGTTTTTCTTTGGCTCTTTTCTATCCCTGTTAAACTGTATTTCTTTCCTGGCACAAATAACTTCTGAAGGCAATAAAAAAATTACTCCAACTTTTCATGTAAGACTAAAACCTTCAAGTTATCCGCTTATATTATCCACGCCTATCATTTACTCTTTCTGTCTTGTTTAGGGGAGACGGGAAGGAAGCAGCTAGATTTCAACAATGGCAACACGTGTGCCTTTTTACATGAGGTACATAAGGGCTTGTTTCTCCAAGTCCTTGACACTTTCGAACTCAAGGAAAGGCCACACATTTAATCTATGTATGCGTGACTCTCCCTGTGTAATTATTTATGCTAGAATTACTGCCTCCTTGTTCTTGCATCTTGCCATTAACTTAATAATTTTTAAAATTTTTTTCTTGAAGCACCTGGGTGGCTCAGTCAGTTAAGCCTCTGACTCTTGATTTCAGCTTAGGTCATGATCTCCTGATTTGTGAGATGGAGCCCAGTGTCAGGTTCTGCTGACAGTGTGGAGCCTGCTTGGGATTTTCTCTCTCCCTCTCTGCCCCCCCCCTCTTTCTCTCAAATAAATAAATAAACATTAAAAATATTTTTCTGTTACAAAAGAAGAAAAATAAAGTCTGTATTTGATAGAAGCTGAAGATGTTTTTGGAAAGATTAACAATATAAATATGCAAAGATATTAAGAGTAACATTAGCATTTAGGAATGAAAATATAATTCCATTTTATTTCCATTATTTCTGCTTCTCCTGAAAGTCTTATTTCACCTATAACCACAAAACCGATCAGCACAAAACTGTAATATAGTATAATTAACATAATTAATTTAACAATTTTAGGGGTGCCTCAGTGGCTCAGTTGGTTAAGCGTCCAACTTTGGCTCAAGTCATGATCTCCCGGCTTGTGAGTTGGAGCTTCATGTTGGGTTCTGTGCTGACAGCTTGGAGCCTGGAACTGCTTGAGAATCTGCATCTCTCTCTTTCTTTGCCCATCCCCCACTTGCACTCTGTCTCTGTCTCTTTCTCTCTCTCTCAACCATACATAAACAGTAAAAAGAATTTGCACAATTTCCCATATATAACAACCTTCTGGGGTCTGTGAGGATGATGATTTATACATACGTAAAAAAAAAAAAATCTCACTAGATGACTATTGACCATAATTGTTCTTCTGAGTTTATCGAGTTCAGTGATTAAACTTGGAGAGGCTTACCAACGCCCTAGAACATAAGGCACTTTGATAGCATCATACAGCCTACACATAACATTTTCTTCACTCTTCCATTTCTCTTCGTCAGTTTCCCTCTCTTTCAATTTAGCTGCAACGGAGCTGCAAATAAATACCACGCATGAAAGGGAGCATTCTTTTTTTTTTTTTTTTCCTGGTTCAGTGATACGTGTATCACATGACAAAGACAAAAGGAAAGATCTCTAAAACATTTGCCATTGCCATTGTTCTGACTGACCGTTATAAATCTACTGCATATATTATGATATAATCCAAAATTTAAATATTGTCAAGCTTATTACAGGTGCTCAATAAATACCCACTGCTGCCTTGGTTTGTAGTTGGTTTCCCTGCTCCTACTCTTGCCTCTTTCTGACTCATTCTCAACATAAAAGCCAGAGTGCTCTTTTAAAAATATAAATCAGATGTCTCCCTCCATTTACAATTCTCCAACAAATTTTCCAATTATCTTAGAATCAATCCAAACTCATACTTCCGGCTTAATAAATTATCACATTCGCTCCCTCAACTCAGCCATACTCATCTTTTGTTAGCCTGACTCCCCCAAAGCTTTCCTCACCTCTAGAAGTTTACTCTTTTCTCTCTCTGCCTGAAATTTGCTTCCTGCAGCTCTTGGCAAGGGTGGCTTCCTTCCACCCTCTGGAATACAAATGAAATTTCATCTTCTCAGGGGACGCTTCCCTGATCCTCCCATCCAACCAGGCCTTGCTGCTCTCATTTATATCACTCTGTTATTTTCTGCATATAATTTTCTGTATGTATATGTATGCATGGGTATATATACATATACTTATCATTACTGCTATTAAGGTTATTGTTCATATGACCCACCTAAATGTAAGTTCCAAGGGAAAATCTCTGCCTATCCCTGTCTTGCTCCATGCCTCCTGACCACTGCTCTATGCCCTAATGCCAATGTCTCACATTACAGGTAGTCAAAAAATAGTTGTTAAATGAGTAAATGCAAATATATGTTTATATGTGTAATGCTAGTAATTATTTTATATGCCCTCAAATCTTGCCATCTATTCATTTCTGCTGATTTAGTTTATCCTGAAATAATCTAGTAATCTTTCCTAGTCATGCACAGTCATCATCAGCACTGTCTACGTGTAGTTTGCAAATCTGCTATCTGGAAAAGTTGAACTCAGGTCAACTGTTTCTCTAATAGATATATCTCCAGTACCTTGAGGAGCTTCTGGAATTAGGTAAAACTTTAATGAAATAGTTACTTAACAAATGAATGAAATTGTTTTAAGTTATTAAATAAAAACACTTTCTACAGCTGGATTGATATGAGGACAAAATAATAGCATTCAGGGGGCGCCTGGGTGGCTCAGTCGCTTAAGCGTCTGACTCTTGGTTTCGGCTCAGGTCATGATCTCAGGTTTCGTGAGTTTGAGCCCTGGCATCAGGCTCCACACTGACAGTGGGGAGTCTGCTTGGGATTCTCTCTCTCTGCCCCTCCCCCACTTGTTCTTTCTGTCTCTTTCAAAATGATAAATAAACAAACATTTTTAATAAAAAAATTAAAAATATAGCATTCAGTATATCTATTATTTGATTTCTTGACTAACTCTTGGTCACATCTATAAAATTGGTGTTACAGTCTGGTCTTATTTCTTCTGACAGAATAGGGAATCCTTCTTCACAGCCTCCCTGACTCTCATTACCCTTGCCCTACATTCATTACCTTTAGTGATGCTTGAAAAGCTGAATCTTAAAACCTCTTAAAGGCTGCTTTATCATTAAAAATGAGTAATGTCACCTTCAAATTCAAATAATCAGAGTAAATAAATTGATTTCTTAAGATTTACTTTCTTACATTTTTAACATTATTGTAACTTTCCGTCAAATGACTTCTCCTTTTGAGGCCATAATCCCATTTCTTATGCTGTCATACTAAGCCCAGGGGTCCCAGAGACAGAATGTGAAAACTGCCATGAATTGAATGTTTGTGTCTCCTCAAAATTCATGTGTTGAAGTCCTAATATAATGCTATTTGGAGTTGACGCCTTTGGGTGATAATCTGGTCAGGAGAATGAAGATGCCATGATGAGATTAGTGTCCTTAGAAGAAGAGGAAGAGAACTAGTCCTTTCTCTCTCCAGTGTGAGGATGGATACATGGAAAACTCGGCAGTTCACAAACCAGGAATGGGGTTTTCACCAAAAACCCAAGGACACGAGCACCCTGATCTCAGGGTTTCAGCCTCCAGAATTGTGAGAAGTAAGTGTTTGGGAGAAGTAAATGTTTTTAATAGCAGTCCAAACTAAGAACTAAGACAAAAATATAACTGAATTCTTTCCATGAAAACAATAATTCACAATAATCAATGAACGAGTTCAGAAAATATGAACTCAACTCTCTTTTTTTGTAATTACATGGTTAATTTTTTTATTACCACAAACAAAATTGTAGGCCACTATAATATGCTGTTTCTGGATCCTATAAGTGAAAACGGAAGTATCCTACCACCTGAAGACAGCCCTAAATTATGACACTGACAGATATAGGAAAAGAACTATTCATTCCTGTAGAATTTCTACGGGGTCTATTTTTAGGTTCCAAGAGGGAAGTTAAAAGGAACCTATCTGGAGACCCTCCTCTCCCATTCTTTTGAAACTCTAATATAATTTTAATTTCCATAAATCACTGATTGCCTAATTTTATCTAAAATTTTATAGAACATAATAGTGACTGGGTTGCTAACATAAATACTGTAACGAGTCTGTTACTGCTATAATAATTATGAATCAGATGAATGTTTCAATAGAAAATGTCCTATTTACATGATTAAAGTTCATTGAATATCAGTATTAATCAAGATAGGTCATGAACTATGGGCTCATACTTAAACAATCTACCAATAAATGATGCTTTAAATACAGAAGAATTATTTTTCATATTAGTCGATAGCAGAACTATTTAAACAGGTTAACATAGTCTCCTTAATTAATGTTAAAAATAGATTCAAAATATTCTAAATAGTTGATAAAATGACATTAAAGAATCGAGGCAACTATTTTTTAACACTAAAGTGTGTTTTGATCATCTGTCACAGTTGTTACTTTTTTAACTGTTCTGTTTGATTTTTAAAAATCTCTTTTAGGGAAATTAGGGGTGCCTGGGTGGCTCAGTCGGTTAAGTGTCTGACTTCGGCTCAGGTCATCATCTCATGGTTCGTGGGTTCAAGCCCCACGTCGGGCTCTGTGCTGACAGCTCAGAACCTGGAGCCTGCTTCGGATTTTGTGTCTCCCTCTCTTTCTCAACAATAAATAAACATTAAAAATTTTTTAAAAAGTCTCTTTTAGGGAAATTATTACAACGTTATAGGGGTTTCATAACTAAAAATGTGTGCATGTTGGCAGCATGTGTTTATGGATTGGAGAGGAGAGAAACAGACAGGAAAGGACACACGCATTTGCTGCATTCCTACCATTATTTGTCTTCATCACTATGAATCTCTAAATTAAAATAAAATGTAGTTATCCTGAGGATTAATATTCCAAAGAAAATAAGAACTATCTCAGGACACCTTCCCTTGAAAACTACCGCTTTAATATACAGAAAAACATTTTATTTTCTGAGAATGACTACTAACAACTAAAGGAAAAAGAAATTAATTCTACTGCTTCTGAGAATATACTTAGACCCATGTATCTCTGAATATCAGTAGTCATTCTCAGGAAATACATGTTAATGTATTTAATTATAAAAAATGTTAAAGCTTAATATAATGTTAAAAATTGTCTATAAAATATGGGAATGTTGTGCAATTACATTGAAAAGACTACGCTATATCCCAGCTTTATTTTGAATATGAGAATATACAAATACATCATGGGTGAAATCAAGTTCACTATTTTTTTGCATGTTTATATAAAACAATTTGGCAGTTACAGACATTAAACAACACACTTAAATGATTAAAAAGTACAGGGTGCCTGGGTGGCTCAGTCGGTTAAGCGTCCGACTCCAGCTCAGGTCATGATCTTGAGGTTTGGGAGTTCGAGCCCCGCGTCAGGTTCTGTGCTGACAGCTCAAAGCCTGGAGCCTGCTTCGGATTCTATGTCTCCCCCTCTCTCTGACCTTCCCATGCTCATGCTGTCTCTAATAAATAAGAAACATTAAAAATTTTTTAAAAAAGTACAGAAATCACCTCACTATGCACGAATGACAGATCGCAGAAATTTCTGGAGGACAAACTTCATAATATACTTTTTATTATTGTTTTTGGGCATTCATATTTTCTATATACTGGGTTAAAATTTATTAATTTATGTTTTTAAGAAAAACACCTCAATTAAAATAATCAAATATCAGTAAGTTGTAACTTTATCAGTGCTTTCAGTTTTTATCAGTAAAAATTAGGAGAAAACTAGTTTCTAAAGCATTATTTTTTATTTCTATATTTATTATTTTTTAAATGCTTGTTTATTTTTGAGACAAAAAGAGAGTGTGAGCAGGGGAAGGGCGGAGAGAGAGGGAGACACAGAATCTGAAGCAGGCTCCAGGCTCTGAGCTGTCTGCACAGACCCGGAAGCGGGGCTAGAACCCACAAACCTTGAGATCATGACCTGAGCTGAAGTTGGACACTTAACTGACTGAGCAACCCAGGTGACCCTAATTTTTTATTTTTTTATTAAAATTATTTATTTTGATAGAGAGAGCCCACACACAAGTGGGGTAGGGGCAAAGGGAGAGGGAGAGAGAGAGAATCCCAAGCAGGCTCCACACCCATCACAGGGCAGCCTGATGTGGGGCTCTATCTTATGACCCATGAGCCGAAATCAAGAGCCACATGCTTAACCGACTGAGACACCCAGGCACCCCTATATTATTTAATTTCTAAACATATTCTGACAATGTCATTTAAAAAAATTCTAAATTATTTGTATTTAAAGCATTCACAATCCATGCTGTGTCTTCATGGATATCTTTGCTCTTGTATTACTCATTGTGTTCTCTGTTTTGTACAATATGCCTACTACTTTGCTTGCTTTTAATCACTGGTATCAAGTGAAGCTTGAAGGATATTCAATTCTACTACTTCTGAGAATATACATAGACCCACGTATTTCAGAATATTATGAACAATAAAATAAAACTCTTCCGTGAACCCCTACCCTGGGCATTGTGATTAAACAGTCTTAGGTAAGGTGACCCAGAATGACAAAGCTTCATTTCTATAGTATTACCTCATCAATTTGAAGCTATCTATTCCAGAAAGTCTTCATTTTGTATTTAACTACACACAATTTGCAAAGCTTGCAAAAATCATCTAGATTTAACCTACATCTAAATTCAATGTTCAGTTCAAGTTGTTTTAGGCAGAATTGGCTCATTTCTATTTGTGAATTTTTGGCATCTTCCTGTCAGCTTGAGTTTTTTAAGATGTTTGGTTTTTTCCTTGAGTTTTGAAAATTATGCAGTATCTTTTTGTTGTTTTCACTGTTGCAACTACAAACTGGCTTGTTCTGGAATTGCTAAATAGTAGATGCTTCTCTTCAACAGTCTACAAATCTTTCTTCATTATAAAGTGTCATTTAATAGTGTGCATAAGCTTTATAATTTCTTTTTAAAATTTTTTAATAAATTTTTGAGAATTTGTAATATACCTTTCATTTATCTAGGACACTTTGATGCATTTTTTTTTCCTAATTCACAAGGATGGGATGAGGTTAGTTATCATGATTTATTTTTGTTGAAACACACAAAGTTTTCAATAAGAGCACTATACACTCTGTTTTATCTCCCAGAAAAGTTTTTCTAGATTGTAAACCTTTCAAAAGAAGACATCTTGTCTTATTCACCTTGTGTCTTTAGAGTCCAACATGGTGATAGCAGCATGGTGACCCAAATGTGTTACTACTCTTCCTTCCTTCCTTCCTTCCTTCTTCCTTCCTTCCTTCTTCCTTCCTTCCTTCCTTCCTTCCTTCCTTCCTTCCTTCCTTCCTTCCTTCCTTCCTCCTTCCTTCCTTCCTTCCATCCTTCCTTCCTTCCTTCCTTCCTTCCTTCCTTCCTTCCTTCCTTCCTTCCTTTCTTTTTTTCTTTCACCCAGTGGTGTTATTTGGATATCCATTGCTGTCCTTTGTATTTATTTATTTTTCATAATTTTAAATATCTTTCATTATATTTTACGTCATTGTTGACATTACAAAACAGAACTTCATATCATTAACTTAATTTCTATAGTATTTCTTTCCAACATGAATTTACTCTACCCACTGTGGATTTTAGATCCACTTAGCAGTTTTAGTGTATTCATTTACTTTCATTTTAATCTCATCAGGATTAATCTTTTTTTAGATGTTTGTTTCTTTTTTTAGATGTTTGTTGGTTTATTTATTTTTGAGAGAGAGCAAGAGAGAGAGTGTTAGCAGGGGAGAAGCAGAGAGAGAGAGGGGGACAGAGGATCTTGAAGCAGGCTGTGTGCTGACAGCAGAGTCCGATGTGGGGCTCAAACTCATGAACCATGAGATCATAAACCTGAGCCGAAGTCAGACGCTTAACCAACTGAGCCACCCAGGCGCCCTTCATCAAGATTAATCTTCATCTATGAACTTATTTAACAACAGCATGGATTGCTATTCCTTAATTTCCATTGTTGTGAGACCTTTCTTTACAGCGGCATAAGTAATGAAAAAATGTGATGAGCAGGATCGTCCCTGGGATCACGACCCTGCTGTTCTCATATTGGGGAAATCAACGTTTATGACTCAAGAATATTCCATGGCAGACTAAACATAATGAATGGTGGCTTCTGACCTTTCACAACAGTCTAGGGTATTGATCTCCATCACACCCAAAAAAGAACTAGAAGGCGCCTAAATAATTGAAGACCTTGATGAGAATCAGGACCTTAAGACAATCAAGTAAATAAAGCTCCTTTATTTTATGGTGTCTGGATACAATAAAACATTGTATTTGAGGAAACCATGTTTAAATGAATTTCAAAATCTTGTATCTCTAAGAGATTTGTATTCGAGGAAAACGTGTTTAAATGAATTTCACAATCTTGAATCTCCAAGAAAAAAAGCAGACATCATGTAATTCCACATCCTGCTTTTATAAATAAGGCATGGGAAAGTAAACTCACACATATCGTTTTTGACAAAATCGTTACTGTTTTATTGGCTTTCCCTACAGCAAGTACATATTCTATTGGTTCAGGAACTTCAGATACAGTGTCACGTAAGCAGAATTAGAATTGTTTCATATGATGTCCACTGGGTGGAAGCTCAAAGAGAACATATTTGCCCCAAAATCCTGGAAGGAGTTTTTTTTTCAAAGAGTTCCCTGAAATCTAGTAATTTCTAATAATTCATTGGCTAGTAATAATAATAATTTCTTATAAACATCTCTTGAAAATTAATTTTGTTCACTTCACAGCTTCAACAGATTTAGAAATATCATTTAAAAGCTGCTGGTTTATTATGCAAACACAAAGCCAGAATTTTGCAAACATGTTTCCTAAGACATTTCTGAAGGTATTAAAACCTTGTGAATCGAGGATTACGTTTCCTTCCCTGAATTCTTTCAAGCACCAGATTAAAATACAATAAATCAAATCATAAGCCCTCTGTGGGTATTGAGATTTCAAAAACTGACAAAAAATTATTCATCCTTCTACTAATATATAAAAAGGAATAAGAAAATCAAGGATGACATTTATTTTTTTATACTTGTAGACCTAATTGTCAAGAAGATATTACAAAATAGGTTCCTCAAGCCTCCTGGTTGGGATAACAAGGGAAAGCATAAAAAGTGACAAAGAATTCAGTATCTGCCTCTGTGTTCAAATTCCAAATCCATGGTTGAGTAAGAAATTTCACCTAGGTAAGTTATTTAAATTAACTGTGCCTCAGTTCTCAGATTTGGGAAAGGAGAGTTCTGATTTCACAGAGTATTTGTCAAAATTAAATAAGCCAGTTCCTATAAAACACTCACAAAAGTGCGTATAACATATTTAAACTCAATAAATATTATATAGTTTGTAATTACTATTATAATCTTAGCCTAAAGAGGATTCATAAAAACAAGAAAAATTAAGAACTGATTTTCTCTTTATTGAATATTAAAAATAATTTGAAAAATGTTTATTAACATGAAATATCTGAATTTCCGATATTTTATAGAAACTGATGCACTTAATTTTAATTTTTAAAAGTCAAGAATGGTTTTAAATGTCCTAGAAAGGGACAGAAGTAGAGCTCATTTTCCGTGCCAACACTTATCTGCTGGTAGTAGTCACCAGAATTTGTGAGAAGTTTCGTTTATTAGATTGACTCAAGTATGCAGTGATTGACAAGTATCCTGCCACAGCAAATGGAATGGTTGCACAGACATTGGCTCACCAAAACTATTAATGCACTTGCTGGCCACTGTATTTCCTATCTATCTATCTATCTACCTATCTATCTATCTAACTACCTACCTACCTACTTATACTTTAATCCCAGTGTAGTTAACATACAGTGTCATATTAGTTTCATGTGTATAATATAGTGATTCCACAATTCTATACATTACTCAGTGCTCATCAAGATAATCCCCTTCACCTATTTTCCCCTTCCCCACACCCCATCTCTCTTCTGGTAACTATATATTGGTTCTCAATAGTTAAGAGTCTGTGTTTTGGTTTCTCTCTCTCTTTTTCCTTTATTCATTTGTTTTGTTTCTTAATTTCCACATATGAGTGAAATCATATGGTATTTGTTTTTCTCTGACTGGCTGATTTCAATTAGGATTATACTCTCTTTCTCCACCCATGTTGGTGCAAATGGCAAGATTTCATTCTTTTTTTTTATGGCTGTATAATGTTCACATCTTCTGTATCTATTCTTCTATCAACAGACACTTGAGCTTCTTCCATAGTTTGGCTATTGTAAATAATGCTGCAATAAGCATAAGAATGCATATATCCCTTCAAATTAGTGTTTTCATAATATTTGAGTACATATCCAGTAATGGGATTAGTAGTTCTATTTTTAGTTTTTTGAGGAACCTACACACTATCTTTCACAGTGGCTGCACCTGTCTGCATTCCTACCCACAGTGGATGAGGGTTCCTTTTTCTCCACATCCTTGCCAACACCCATTGCTTCTTGATTTTTATTTGCATTTCCCTCAAGATGAGTGATGTAGAGCATCTGTTCGTGTGTCTACTGGTTAACTGTATGTCTTCTTTGGAGAAATATCTGCTCATATCTTCTGCTTATTTTTAATTGGATTGTTTTTTTGGGGTTTGAGTTATATTAGTTCTTTATGTATGTTGGGTGCTAACCCTTTATTGGATATGTCATTTGCAAATATCTTCTCCCATTCAGTAGATTTTCCTTTAGTTTCCTCAATTGTTCCCTTTGCTGTGCAGAAGCTTTTTATTTTTATACAGTTCCAATAATTTATTTTTGCTTTCATTTCCTTGCCTCAGAAGACATATCTAGAAAGATATTGCTATGGTCAATGTGAAAGAAATGACTGTCTGTGTTGTCTTCTAAATTTTTTATGGTCTCAGGTCTCACATGGAGGCCTTTAACCCATTTTGAGTTTATTTTTGTGTATTGTGGAAGAAAGTGGTCCAGCTTTATTTTTTGCATGTAGCTTTCCAGTTTCCTCAGCACCATTTGCCATAGAGACTTTTTTCCCCATTGGATATTCTTGCCTCCTTGGTTGAAGATTAATTGACCATATAATCATGAGTTCATTCCCAGGCTTTCTATTATGTTCCATTGATTTATGTGTCTATTTTTATGTCAGTACCATTTACTGTGATTTCCACAGCTCTTAATATAACTTGAAGTCTGGAACAGTGATGCCTCCAGTTTTGTTTTTCTTTTTCGACTGCTTTGGCAGGGTCTTTTGTGCTATTCACAAATCTGCTATTCAGGGTCTTTTGTGGTTCCATACAAATTTTAGGATTGTTTGTTCTAGTTCTATGAAAAATGCTATTGGTATTTTGATAGATTGCATTGAATAGTATAGACATTTTTATAATATTTGTTCTTCCTATCCATGAGAATGGAGTGTCTTTCCATTTTGTTGTGTCTTCAATTTTTTTCATCAATGTTTTATAGTTTTCAGAGTACAGGTCTTTCACCTCTTTGATTAAGTTTATCCCTAGGTGTTTTATTATTTTTATGCAATTATAAATAGGATTGTTTCCCTAATTTCTCTTTCTGCTGCTTCAGTATCCCAACAAATATTTATTAAGCAGTTATTATAAGCCTAACATGGTTCTTGGTTTGAAAAGGAGATTGTAAGCAAGCCAAAGCCCTTTCCTTTATAAAGCTAATAGTATATTGGAGAAGACAGGTATTAAGCAAATGAACAAAGTTCACACAAGATAAATGTCATAAAACAAAATATATCCCAGTGAGGTGTTAGAGAGATTAAGGATACTTTTTAAAAAGTTATGAATTTATTTTGAGAGAGAGCAAGCATGCACATACAGGAAGGGCAGAGAGAGAGAGAATCCCAAGCAGGTTCCCTGCTGTCAGGACAGAGCCCAATGTGGGGCTCAGTCTCACTAACTCTGAGATCTTGGCCTGATCTGAAATCAAGAATCAGACACTTAACAAACTGAACCACCCAGGTGCCCTCAGACTAGGGATACTTTGAAGTGACAGCCAAAGCTTCTTTGAAGGGAGGGGTTTGAATGAGAGTGGGTAGAAGGAGGGAGGTTAATGAAGATTAGCAAAGAGAGCAATCTAGAGCAAAGATCGTAAGTCAGAAAATAGCTTTTCTTGTCAGGAGATGAGCATCAGAAGCCTTACTCAGAGGCAAGTGAGAAGTGAGGAGAGAAGAATGATGTCAAGGGAATAGGCACCAGCCAACTTGTGAAGGACTCATGATGGTGAAGAACTTGGATTTTATACAGAGGATGAATTTACACTGTTAAAAGAGTTTTTTCAAAGAGAAATGACAGCGCCATATGTATGTCTTTGAGAAGATTACTGCCTCCTAATTCCTACTTAGATCATCTATTCCTAACATATTGTCAGGGCTGGCATAATCTTATTAACAAAACCAGCAATAGTTCTCAGAGAGGGTGAGGGGACACAGGAATCGAACTTGGAATTTCCTAATCTACTAGCAAAATGAATGGAATTGTGGAAAAGAGGGAAATCACTTTTTCCCTTACTCCAGTCTCCTCCTGGGGCTCTCTGTTGGCCAAATTCAAGGAGAAACTTGAGGAGTAAGTAAGTCAACAAATATAACTCATGGAGGCCAGCTCTTGACTAGATATGTGGGTGAAATGATAAACAGCAGATCTGGATGAATAAATGGAAGACGTCTACAGCTCAAAAAAGGTGGCAGATTTTGCATTAGCACCTATAATCATTAAGGGCCATGAACAAACACCATAGACATACTCCAGAATAAAAAAGTAAAAGTGTGTCTGGAGGAACCATTTTAACATGCAAGAGTGAAGTTGTATTTTATTAAATATTTTATTATGGATTACTTCAAGAGTACAAATAATAACTAAAAATGATACATGTGTACCTGAAAACAATATGCTGAAGAAGAGTAATTAATGAAATGTATACTGTGAAGAGGGATAGCTTGGTTTAATAAAAACAATTCACAGAATTTTCAGTTTTCATTCTGTCCAGGTAATGAACTGAGAATCCCCCAAAAGAGAATAACTATTGGGGAAGGTGACATCACAAAAGGCAAACGGTTTTCAAACAGTCTTGCTCTATGCAAAGCAAGTAATCCAAAAGGCACTGAAAGCTACACAATTCTAAATTTCAGCCCTATCTTTTTAACAGCTGAAAAAAATTAGTCTATACATTCTCTTTATTAACTTTCATGTTCCTGTTTTTGAATGCAGTGTTTTTATCATCCCGTGCTTGGTATATCCAAGTATTTTCTTACACCAAACACACAATAAGATGCTGACATCGTTAGTCAGATGGAACATATGTTAATTTCATCTCTTAGACTTTTTTAAGTTTCATATTTATTTTTTGGTAATTTCTATACCCAATGTGGAGTTCGAACTTGTGCCCCGAGATCAAGAGTCCCATGCTCCTTCAACTGAGCCAGTCGGGCACTTTGACAATTCTTAGGTATTGATGTCATCAATGAAAGCGAATGAAACTGGTTAAAAGTGAAAATGTACCAACATACTAACAAATGGAATGGTGACATATGAAAATAAAATAATTTATTTTTGTACTAAAATTACTTAATTTTCTATTTAAGCTGGAACAACTAAAATGCATGGATATAGTAGACAAAAAAATGTTCTATTTCTTCCGTAGACTTTTTGAATCTTTCACATTCTTTGCGTCAGCAATGCATAATGTATATCGGGTTAACATTACAATTGGGTCAACATAAAAATGATGTAGAGAGTGATCCTGCAACCTGAGAATGCATGTTTTAAATTCCATAGTCCTAGAACGGTTCCTGGCACAAATTTAAAGTTTCAGTAAATGGTTGTTGAAGGCATGAATAATATCAAAGGATCAGAATAGCATTTTGAAGCAAAATAAAGTTACAATTTTTCTAAATAGCTACTGAAGTTTTAACCAAGCTAAATATCCTCATAGGTTAAAAAGAATTTATTTTACTATATAGCTTTAGTTTATATAATCTCAGTTGCACACTTTTTGAAAGTGGAATTATAATCACAATAATGTGAAAAATAGGCTTTCATTAGTAGGGAGTTTTTTTAAAAGGAAAAGACAAGAATAGAGGAACACAAAATGACTTACAAAATGCAACTTAATGTATAGAAGAAGGGCACAGAACATGTCCTGTGGGGGTTATCGGCAATATATAAACCAGCAGTAAGAACATAACCCCTAAGGTCTGCGGTGCTCCCTGGCCTGGGCAGATTCACTGGTACCGGGATGGAGTGGGCTAACATCTTACAATTTCTCTTCTTGTCAAACACATCTAAGCTGTCGGAGTCCCAGCTCATCTGATTAGTTTTTTATAGGTTCTATCAGGGCAGTAAGATTCACTGAGAAAGAGAAGCAGGCAAAGAAGTCTATTGCAATCATGAAGAGAGGCCAAAACTCAGTTTGAGCTCTACCCCTCAAAAAAGGCTGGAATGCTTTTAAAAGCCAGGGTGATGGGCATAGGTCTTAGGCCACTTGAATTCCCTAATTGACTTTATCACCACCACCCCCCTACACCAAAAGTAAATATTTTTCTCACTTCATCATTAGAGGTAGTTTTACACTTTGAAGTAAGGGGCTCGTCACAGTTAGACATAGTCTAAAACTGGGAGGCAGGGGCTCTATCACCTGAGAGTGATAACCCTAGTTGCAAAACAAACCTTTTATCAGTTTTACAAGATTTACATCTCAAAGGCGCACGGAAAAAATGTACGATTACAAGTTTTCTTTTTTTTTTATTTTATTTGTTTGTTTGTTTGTTTGTTTGTTTAGAGAGTACTATCATGGGAGGAGCAAGGGAAGAGGGAGAGAGAGAATCCCAAGCAGGCTCTATGCTCAGCGCAGAGCCCAACTCGGGGCTCTAACTGAGGAACCATGAGATCATGATCGAGCCCAAATCCAGAGTCAGATGCTTAACCAACTGAACCACCCAGGCACTTCTACAATTACAAGTTTTCTAAAGTAGATGCTCTAAGAAAAAGGAGCCGGGGCCTAGAGTCAGGAAGACTATCTGAAGGTGACTAGGCTGAGGGAAAGCTTCAGGTTTTCTTGGTCAAACTCTAAGATAGAACCTGGTTCATGACAATGTCCTCTTAACAGAAGAATCACTCAGCTCTGAGTGTGCGTAGAGAATCAAAATTCAGCTGCTTGTGACTATTGTGGATACAATAAATCGCCACTTAAAAACCCAGTCTCCATTCATTCCCTCCTGCTCTTCTACACTAGAGTCTACCTCTGCCTTTCACATCAATATTGTATTCGTCAGTTATTCACTGATTATAATGCAAATAACATGTAAATTGACCACAGAATGAAATTGCAAAGTTTTCCATACGTGGTGACCTTCCTAGCACTGACGATAGATATAGAACATTTCAAATCACCCACACACATACACTGGTTAGGTCAATTCTAATGAGGAGAAATCAACAAGAATGATAACCTAACAGGCACTTCAAAATTAAATTCTTTGAATATCAAATAGTCAAAAGAGTTCATTGGATCAATTGATAGTGCTCTTAGTTTTATTATTTCTTTTTGTAAAAATGTTTTTCATTGTGAAATGCTGCAAAAGCAGAATGAGACATTATGTTATCAAACACTGTTATTGCCATAATCATGTCAATATTTGGAAGATAATTTAATTTGAAAAATTAGTGTAAGGCTGAGATTACAAACAAAATTCTGTAATAATTTGCTTGCTTAACTTTTTCTAGACAAAGTCCTAATGGACCCTCTTTTTCCTTTAATTATGTCACATTGTCTTATAATATGTGAATTCACTTTAACTGAGTTTCCCCCAGAAGTTATCTTCAGTATCTTATACATACATTTCTACTTCCTGGCCTCAGCTTTCAACTTCAAACTTGGCATCTCTGTCTCCCACTGTCATTTCTCCCCCAAACTAAAAAGTGCTTCTCATTTTGGTGCATCGAAGTGATGCTTTACCAATAACTCTACTGTACTTTCAGGTTTAGTTCTCCTGAAATGTGTGTAGTTCTTTAACAAAAAGAGAAATTCCTGACTTCATTTGGTGCCCCCTCCAAATCCTGACCTATTGAACATCTAGCATAATCCAGGTCCTAGAGAAAAATAATATATTTGTAAATAATATTTTTAAATTAATGACAAAAGAAAAGATTCCGCTTGTGTGACTTTTAGAAATATGAAATTGAAGAGAAGTCACTAGTATCCCAACATTGGAAGAAAACCATGCACAAATAGGACATTATTTCGCTGAGATAAGCATCACCTCTCCCTCCGATTATAATCATGGTAAGGACCTCACCCTCACTTGTGCTATCATTCAGAAATTAGGAAACCCTTGATAGTTCTCCACACAAACTGTATGTGCTGTTCTCTGAGCTTACAATTCTTTACACACACTCCACCTCCCACCCCCTTGATCATAATTTAGATCCCCTGGGATCCCAGCTTCAACCCCAAAAGAGTCACAGTGCAGCCTCTGAACTTTATATATATTTCAAGTCTCACAATTAACCTGTAGGCCTCACAAGGTACCTGACACATGGAGAGTAACTAATTAATACATTTGTTCAACAAATATCTATAAGGGCTAGAGAGAAACAGTACATCCTTTGCAATAATAAAAATAAGACCCAGAGCAGGTTGGTGAAAAGAGATGACTTCAGAAGAAATGAAAATAACAGAACAAATGACACAGACACTATTTGTCCAGCAGCAATGAAGTTTAGTTCCTTCTTTCTCTGTGATGAAATCTGTCCCCTATTTAAAATTCTTACTGTGTGTGTGTAGGGAGGAGTGGGCGGGAGTGGGAAGGGTTATTTCCGGTAATATTTTAAACCACATCATGCACAGAGTGAACAGACACTCACATAAGAAAGTCATGGTCTAAATCCACCTGCTGCACTGAAAAGACATCAAGAATTCTCCGATGGTGGGATTTTTAAATCAACAATTACTTAAATGTTTTGTTAATCTGTGAGCCACCCAAGGATTAGGAATGAGGGCTCTGGTGCAATTTCTCATGGGTCAGAATATTGGGAAAAAGCATTTGGTATTTATAAGTAAAATATAAATGTTATGTTGGAATAGCTGTGAATAAAGAATGTTCCCATGGAAAAGAAAGATAACTCAAACTTTGGTTAAAATGGGTTTTTCTCTGACAATACCCCTGAGGTAAACAGAGACACTGAACCCTGTGCCTATCATATTTGCTAAAGTAATAAAGATAGTATTCTTAAGACCATCATATAAGTACATGAAAGAGCTTCCCTCAACCTTTTGTACCTAGAGTTCTTTTTAAGATAGACATTAAGCCTTCTAGCTATTATCTCCGAATGTGCATACAATGTATTTGACAGTTATTTTGATATGTTTGGGATGCATTCATGCCTCCCAGCTAAGCATGCACTATTCAATTTGGAGGCCTTAAATAAGCTCTCAGTATGTCTGAGAGCTAATTAAAACTTCATTATTAGTACAACAGCCGTACCACATTACTGGCTTGATAAGAAACCCAATAATTGACAATGTCTGTGTAGGTCTTTCAACTGACACTTGTAATTAAGTCGCATGGAACCACTGCCCTCTAGAATCCCTTTTTTAACAAGAACACAAAATGGTAAGCATGAAATGCGGGGCTGATTTATGTTAATGTACAGGCAGAGCCTGGATTCTGTCATATATTTCCAACATTTTAAACTTTTCTTTACAGCAAGAAAAATAATCATATCTGAAACACATATTTTCCAAATTTTACTTTTTGGGGAGGGTGTATATACAATTATCCTTTTTTTTTCTTGTGGTATCTGTTTTCATACAGATGGATGACATCTCTTCCAATGAAGAATTCAATTTATAAAAAAATGAATCCAATAATTTAACCTGTCCAAAAGGGAAGACAGATAAGCACTAATATAATTAACTCTCTTTTTGCTATTGATAAATCCTTAAAGTTACTTTTTTAATATAAGCTACCATCCTCCCACCAGCCGACACTGCTTCCAGGCAATTTTCACGCAGACATCCTGTAGTGTATTCTGGGAATGTCAATGAACTTTAATATTATCTAGAACAAAACCTAATTAGGAAGGAAATTCTTTGGGGAACAGCAAATGTGATGTATCAAGTTGCAAAGCAAAAGACTTACTGTTCTGTGTTACTTGTTTAAACTTATTTATGCTGATAAAACGTATGAGAAGCAAAATATCCTACATTTTTTTCCAGTTTCCCTGCATAAACAGATTACTGTCAATGACTTCGGATAATATTTAATTAAAATATAAATTATATTAATTATAACAAAATAATAATGCTGCTATCTAATTGAAAAGATACTTTCTTGCAAATGGAATACAAAGAATATGGAAAGGTTAAAGTAATTGTCATGGAAACAGATAATCCACAAAAAGGACAGCAAATAAGATTATACTTCTTAAAGAGCATTCCTCAATTCTTCTCTCAAAACACAGCAACTTATTTGATTGTGCCCAAGATATGGTAACTTTTCTTATCTGTAACTATTCATATTAGCCCATCTTTGATGATTGAGCTAAAGTAGCTATTTATGATGTTATTAATAAGTAACAATTAAATGCCCCTAGGAATCCTTGTTAAATATTCTAATATCTTTAATCAAAAGGTACTTAACCCATCACATATACATAAAATCACTCCTGAAATGCCTTCTTAATAGATGTTCCCTACTGGGAAATTTTATAATCCATTTCATATACAAATCTTTAAAATGAACGAGTTCTACCTACTCATATATATTTACCGAGATATGTATAACCTGACGATCTGTGAAAATTATGCCTTTCTTAATCTTTCCCCCAACTCCCTCTATTGAATACATAACACGGTTGTGTTGGGCATTATTTTTAATCCCAAACATCCGAGTACCTACTGTCGGCCTAAAAGCTCATATTTTAATGAAGCAGATAGGACAAGTTATAATTCTTGAGAGCATTAGAATAGTAAGAAACTTAACATGCTCGTTTTTAATAAAAAAGTTACTGTAGCTGTTATGAAGCATGATTCTTTTTATTGACACAATGTCAAAACCACTCATTCTTTGTCGTATTCTCAGAAAAAATACATAGAAACTTAAAATTATGATTTATGGCAGAATATTTAGTGCATGTGCCTTGAGTTTGTTTGAGTGAGGAATGAGCAGTCTTTGTTTTCCACATGGGTATTAAAAAAGGATTAAAAATAACCTTGTTTTAAAATTTTGAAAATATAAATGTATTAATATTAAGTTAAAGTCCTGCCTAGAACCATTTTCTCAATGCCTAAGAGCTTTCCATATATCTTTCTAGATTTTAATACACATTGAGAGATAAAATAATTTGTTTCAATAATCATATGATATAATGCATAGGATATTGCAACTTTCTTTTTTCCCCATTTTTATTTTTTTAAGTTTTGACAATGCTTATTCATTTTTGAGAGAGGAAGAGAGAGACAGAACATGAGCAGGGAGGGGCAGAGAGAGAGAGACGGAGACACAGAATCTGAAACACACGCCAAGCTCTGGGCTGTCAGCCCAGAGCCTGACATGAGGCTTGAACTCACAAACCACGTGAGATCATGACATGAGCTGAAGTCAGACGCTTAACCAACCGAGCCACCCAGGTGCCCCTCCCATTTTGTTTATTTAATTTTATTTTATTTTATAGTTAAAATACGTGTTGCATTAGGAAATTTTCTTTTTCTAACTAGGGCTATATCGAGGTCATGTATCTATTCCATTACCTATACATCTCTCCTGTATTTTTATCAGCTGTATTATTTTCTACCATATGAGTGTGCTGTCACTTACTTCACAAACTTTTACTGATGGGCAATAGTTTCTACCTCTGCTCTATTATAAATAATGTTTTGTGATCATTTATGAAGTCATCTTTAAGTCAATACATGGATTTCTGTAAATTATATTTCCCAAAGTTATACAACATATATAGTTATATAGTACATTAGTATATATAGTTATATACTATGTATACATGTAAATGTGTATATATAATATATACAGTACATATAGTTATATAGTACAAAGGGAATAAATGAACTATTTCATAGTTACATAGTGAAGCATACTCAAGGTTTCAACTTTCGTTTCTCCTTTAGCCAAATGCTGTAGGCAGGCCCAATGCTACGTAGTCATGGAACTCACCAGTCCATCACAAACAAATAATAGAGCATTCCATTTTATTTTCTTTCATATTCTCTTTTTCTTTCACATTTTGTGTTTTAACTTGAGAAATGTGTGCCAATGTTAATACTATTGCTAATTGTTTTTTTCATTTGGCACTACATAATCAGCGTCAATCAATTATTTGCTTTGTTGTGGGCAGGAATTAAACTACAAATATTTTCCTTTCTAATCTCCCCATATTACGCACTATCATGTACTGAACCATGAGAAAAATTAAAAGGAAAATTATTTTGGAAAACAATGGAAAATACTATTTAATTACAAAGGCACATCAAGAACTAGCTAACATTTAAGATTTGGAACCTTCATTTCCAGCGGAAAATTTTACTTTCATCTCGGACTTTCCTTGAATCTGCATGTGGACTTTAGATACATTAGCCTGAAGCCACACCAATTTTTTATCATTAAGAAAGTAAAACAGGTACATGGGAAACCATCAGGGGAAAACACTACAATTCTATGAAAAGTAGCACTGAAGTCAGTAGGAAAAAAAGATTTTGTTACTATGTTAAGACAGTACATCAGAACAGAATGATAACAGAAATTGGTGAATTTTCTCAGAATAATATATAGGATAAGAAATACAAGGAGAATAATGTGTCATTTTGAGCCCTCGGAGAAACCAACACTGAGGCAGTATTAATTATGCAACGGTTGTTTCTGGAGGAAAGGGGTCATTGTTCACCTGCTAGATTTATACACTGTGAATGCACTTTCTCAGTCTGTGGTTTGTTCTTTCATTTTGTTAATGATGGCATGTGAAGAATAGACAATTCCATTTTCATGTATTATTATCAATTTTTCTTTTTCTGCTACTACATTTTGTGTCCTGTCTAATATATTATTGACTATTCCAAGGTTGTGAATATTTTCTATGTATTTTTCTACAAGTTGAAAAACAGTAGCTCCTATGTTTAGGTGCAAGATCCGTTTTTAATTCATTTTTGAATAGAGTGTGAAGTAAGGGTCAATGTGTATTTTCTCCATATGGAAATCATCATCCCAATACCATTTGTTGAAAAGATTATTCTCCTCTGCTTTGAATTATGTTGATGGCTTTATTAAAACTTAATTATTCATATACGTGTGGTATATTTATAGTTTTGCACTCTCCATATACATACATACATACACAAATGCATACTAACTGGGGAAATATATCATGTTTATTGATTGAAGGACACACTACTGTTAATTTGTTCATTCTCTGCAAATTTATCTATAGATACAATGTATTTTCTGTCATATTTCTAGCTGGGCTTTTTGGAGCTTTTTTTGAGATATATTTACAAGATGATTTAAAAAACTTTTTTCACAATAGTTTTGTATATTATAGGCTTTTTGAAATTACAAGTAAAATTTAAATCATCTTGTAAGTTGTAAAAGCCATGGTAGAAATATTATAGAGAATATATTATATCTATAGATCACTTTGCAGAGAATGGACAAATTAAAAAGTGTGTTCTTCAATCAATGAACACGATATATTTCCCCAGTTAGACATACTTTGATTTGATACAGAAACATTTTGCAATTTTATGTGTATAAAGTGAGCATAATTTTTATTATATTTGACTGTTAGCATTTTAAGCCTGATATTTTAAATAGTATTACTTTTATAATTACATTTTCTAAATGTTCGATGCTACCAAGTGAAATTGAATTTTTTTTATTAATCTTGCTGACATCCTGTTACCTTGCTAAATTCACTCATTACCTAGGCTAATGTCTTTTAAAGATTGATTAGAAATTTCCAAATGAATAATCATATCATTTATAAATACAGACAGATCTAATTCTTCTTTTCCAATCTTTATGCTTCTTTTTATTCTTGTTGATTGGCTAGGATCTTCAGCACAACACTGAATAAAAGTGTGACAACACATCCTTTCCCTGTTTGCAAATCAAAGGGAAAACATTGTCTTTTATCATTAAATACTACATTAGCCATGGGTTTTCATGGATGCCAATTATTATTTTGAGATCATTTTCTTCCCTTTGTTATTTGTTGTTGTTATTGTTGTAGTAGTTGTTTTGTTTTGGTTTGGTTTGGTTTTTTTGGTTGTCAAATGATTCTATATTGAAATAATTTCCTTTGTAGTTCTCTTTTTCAAAAGAGTTTTTTAAAAATTAATTATTTTGAGAGAGAGAGAGAGAGAACAAGCAAGAGAGGGGCAGAGAGAGAGAATCTCAAACAGGCTCTATACTATCTGTGAAGAACCCAATGTGGGGCTTGATCTAAGAACTGAGAGAGAGAGAGAGAGAGATCATGACTGAGATCAAGAGTCAGATGCTTAACTGACTGAGCCACCTGGGTGCCCCTCCTTTGTTGTTCTTAACTGGCTGGGCATTCCACTGTACCATTGTTGATGTCATCTATGATGTCATGAGGGTGGTGGCCATCCACACAGATTGGGCAGTCCCCAGGATCTCTTTAATGGTTCCAGAGAGTTCTCTAGGTAAAGATCTGTGCCACATCTGTCAGGCAATGTTGACGATCTCATCAAAAGTGGTATTTCCACTATGCTTAAAGTTTTTCTGCTTCTTTCTGTCTCTTGGTGGTTCCTTGAGGGCTTTGATAATCACGGCAGAGGCAGAAAGTACCACTTCAATCCGGGCCTGTCTGTTCTGAATGGTCAGTTTCACTGTAATCCTCAGACCCTTCCAAGCACTGGTCGCCTTGGAGATGTCATCACCAAACTTTTTTGGAGACAGACCCAGGGTGCTGATCTTTGGGGCCAGGGAAGATGTGGCACTGACTTCTCCACCTGTGCACCTCAGATATATGACTTTGATCTTGTTGTGGTCAAACTTAGGTGGCATGGTGGAGGCAGCTGGTGTCGATGAACCTATAGCTGAGATGACCAAAGGCAGTTGTATGCTCACTTCTTCTGAGCCAAGAGCCAAAAGCTTTTTTTTTTTTTAAAGTCTGTTTTATCATAAGTGGATGTTGGATTTAGTCAAATGTTGTTTCCGTTTCTGTTTCTGTTTTGCATCTATTGAGACAATCACATGTGGTGATCTGCATTGACTGATTTTTTAATATTGAACCCATCACACTTTCCTTAGATAAACCTCACTTAGTCATAATGTATTATTTCTAAATAAGTATTGTTGGATTTAATTTTCTAATTTTTGTGCCTACATTCATTATAAATACTGATATGTACTGTTCTTTTCTTGTAATTTTTATCTTTCATAAATATTCTAAGGCTCTATACTGTTAATGAGGGGTGTTAGGCCATGGAATGACATTATATATTAAGACAGGTACACATTTTAAAATGTGTAATATTAACTACTGAAAATGTTAGCTACATTCGAGAACAAAAAATGGAGTAAGAAAACACTATGACTTCAATAACAACCTCAAATCAATAATAAAGAGGGCAGAAGAAGAGGAAGCAAAAAAAAGCACTGAAAAGACCTTGACAAACATAAGCTTTTGGACATTTCGTTTAAGGTGGGCCTTGTTTCTTGAATTAGTGTTCCCATTCTTCAATAGTTAACTAACTCCTTTTTCCTTAATTAGTCTGCAAGGAAATGCTAGTAAGCATTTTGTCTTCAAACTGTCTTTAGAAACCCTAATTTGCCTAGCTCAGTATTTGGAAAATGGTATGTACTCAGGAAAGCTTCTTTGTTTCTTCTCAAGGTTAAATACTTGGCACGTGAATTTCTTGCAACAGGGGAGGAAAGCAAACAACATATTCTCTCGTTAGGATTATATGTATTATATATTTTCATTCAAGTCTGATAATTCTTTCCTTAATTAGCCAACGGTGACTTTTATTGAATCACATTCTGTATTTAATTAGTATTTTTGAAATGGAGCTATTCTCATTTTACAAGTTAACTGTAGAAATACCTTGTGGACATTTGACTAATATTTTAATTAAGACATAGAGTCATATGAAAGACATAGTTCTTATCTTGGATAATTGTCACCTACTGATAAATATTAAAGTTTTTAGTAGTATGATTACGTAGCTGGTAAGTAAAGATTGTAAGCAAGGAATTATCTAATACTTTAATGAAACTCCTCCTTTTACTTTATTTTCTTGTGTTATTTATGCCTCTGTGTGAGCAAAACAAATCACCATTCAGTACAGTCATAAATCCTTTCCATTGAAAGATATGTTGGAACGTTTGAATATGTGAATTTTTTGGTCATTGCTTTTCTTTGAAATCCAGGTTCACTGTGGTTGATTTTACACTTTCACAAAACTACTGAACTAAAGAAGGATTTTTCAAGTTATCAAACAATAACTTCTTACAAAAGATACATTAAGCAGGACTCCTTAGTGAATTAATATGTTCACTAATTATTTCCACATTTAAGGCCACTATATGAAACTGTATACACTCAATACAACAGCAAATAAGTGATAATCTGAACGCATTAAAGTTTACTCAAGCACAAGAGTGGTTATAACACTGGCTTATTTCTGAGTCTGTTTTAGACAATGTAATAACTGGAGGCACTGGAATGATCACATTATTCCTCAGAGTCTCTGTTACAACACTGTACCATGGAGAGCCATGTGGATAGGGCCATGTTTGTGTACAAAGCTGTACTCAAGGGCAAGCATGGGAATGCATGCATATGTTTCACAGAGTTTTGAATTCCTACACAAGTTAAGTTTAAGAAAATCTTCAGATTAAAAAATGAGAATAGCATCTGGTTAATAGCATCTGCTTTAGTCTTTGAGGGCTCTCTTTAAAGTCTTTGATAGTCTGCCAACCAATGTCATGCCTTTCCCCCAGGGTACAAATACAAATATTATAAATAAATATTGCTCTCATTCATAAGGAATCTGAATGTGTTGCATTGAGTGTTACTAGTTTTGGAAAAGATTCCCAGATATCATAGGGCAGTGGAGGACTAGTAATAAAATAAGAAGTTGTTTGTTACTGTTTCTTCAAGGGATTACACATGATGATACAAAAGATGTCAAAATACACAATCTTTTCATTTTTTGTCTTCATTAGGAAAGATCCGAATGTCATAGCTTCCTTAATGTTACAAAATCTGAACATGATATTTGAACATTAGCATAAGATTTAATTAAATAATTCATTCAATTTATCAAATGCATAATTATTTAATTCTCAAAATACAGACTTAATTAAAGTAGAATAAATGGCTTTAATATGAACGAATAACATAAAGAATTGGCAGAGGGGAAACCTCTGGCTTCTAAAATCTTGTCACTAACCACAGACCTTGCACCAGATCAATTATTTTACCTTTATTTTCCCCAAAATACGAACCGATAAAATGGGCATGTTAGCCTCTATTCACAAGAGGATGCCTCAAAGGATGAATAATTAAAATAGTTCGCAAGTTCTTTTTAATTAGAATGGTTACACGATTGCCAACAAATAATAACCCCTTTATTCAAAATTGAATGTCCAGAGGTTAATTGATTTGCCAAGGTCTCAAGCATTATCAGCATACATCTACATTCAGATTGCTAAATACAGTTATCTTTTAAATATTCATGAGGCACCAAAGTTCCAAAATCCAGTAAGTTATGTAAAAGTATCTATTCTTTGTCAGATATAATTTCATTCTTTAGCCATTTCATGTAGGTAAGTGAAGCAATGTAACACGTTGCTGATTACCTTCATAAAGAAGAAATACGAGGGTCACAGAATATTTCAGCTGGGGTTCATGTTTTAAAACAGTTTCACTGAATGTCGATATTCTTCTGATTATAGTTTTTAAACCAGGAGAGGATTTTCATTTAATTACCTAATGCTTAGAGATAGACTAGCAATCTCCAGGTGTCAGGAATTCAGGCTTAATTAGAATAATACTAATAACAGAGATTTTAATACATTAGTATAATACTTTATTCTTCACTAAAGACTTCTGTCGATTTTATCAAGTAAGGCAATTTCATAAAATTGTTGTGCACTTAAGAAAGCATCTCATTGTAAGATGATTTTTACATTTTTGAGTTTTAATATATATTTAAGAAAATGAGAGATTACGGAAAATGTGAAACTAAAGTGGCTATTTATATAATGCAAAAGTAGGCAAATCAAGATACAAGCTCAGTCCACTATTTTCCCATTTATGAGTCTTGTATCAATGGTAAGTGAGAGAGCGGCTGGTCAATAAGAAGAGGTTCAAAAGCAAGCCAATATGCATCATGGTTATTTAACCTTGTTGTTCAGAGGTTTTTATTATTCTGGGGCTAACACTATCCTTGAGACCCTGACTGACAACATCACGAAGATAATAACAAATTATTTTTCTTGTTTCAAGAGATATTTTTGTGTTTTTTAAAATTTCTTTTAAAGTCTTTTTTTTTTTTTTTAATTTTTAAGTAATCTCTACACCCAACGTGGGGCTCGAACCTACGATTGCGAGATCAAGAGTCACATGTTCCACCGGCTGAGCCAGCCAGGCATCCCCAAGAGATATTTTTCATTTGTTTAAACGAATACTCTAAATGAACTTAGGCTTTTGAGTTTAGAAAATTTATTTAAACCTAATATAGCTAGTTAATAAATGTTTATACATTTAATAAGTATTTATACATTATATTTTCTCTTCAATCTTCATAGGAATGACTAGAAGACAAAAAGAAAAAGAAGACAAGTATCTTTCAGATAAATATGCTGCTCCCTACTTTATGAACTTATTGGATTATAGAGGCTGTTCTAGTACTTTCCTAAAACCAAATAGTCCACGTACAGTGCTTGAGAAATGGGAGGATCTCTATAAAATGGAAATGGAATTATTCCCAGTCCATGAACCTATTACCCTTAGATTCTTTCCACTGGCTTCTCCTCTTTGTCTAACAAACATGTTCAACTTTTTTCCTAATCTATAAAAAAGAAAGAAAGATGCAAACCAGCCTCCCTAGTGTCCTCTTGACTACCCCTGTCTTCTCCCCCACCTCTTTGTCTCCTGAGGGATTTCTCTAGCTCTCCCCACTCCTCTCTCACACCATCCCCAACTGTTTTTTAAAGTAATTATATAATCACATCTTTATTCTAATTAGCTGTAATCTTCATGAGGATAGAGAATATACCTCTTTTATAGGCCATTGTTCATAGTATCCTTTGTATGGTAAGAGTGAATTTGGCAAACATTCACTGAATAACTGAACTCTCACCATGAACTTGTGTTTATGTGACTTTCTTAACCATTGTTCTATTTAAAATTCTATTTTACATTTTGAGAGATACACATCTCTCAAGGTAATCTCAAGTCTCAGGTTATTCCAGTAGTTGAAGTTCCTCCTCTGTTGTATGCTGGTTTTCCTAGTATTTCTGACTGCATTTTTAAATATTTTGCTTTATTTGTCTTTTCCGTGTTTTCCTAGCCTGTCAATGGAATGTAGATGCTTCTCTTTAATTTCTCATTGGCTCCCTCTTCTCTATTTACTCACTGACTGACCACATGCCATTTTTTCCTCTTCATTGATCATGCATGGTTTATGGTTTCCATATCTCTGCGCTCAGCCCTGATTTTTCCCCAGAGCTTGAGAATCCAATTTCTACCTGCCTGCTGTACACTTCACCTAGATATCTACTTTCAGTTCAGACCTACGGACTCTCATCTTTTCATTCCTGTCCTCTCTATATGAGAAGTTGCACATTTCGATTGGTTTTCTTCCAGCCCTCTCTACTGTTTTCCTTGCTATCCTCTGTCCCAGGCTCTTAGTATTATCCCACAAGTTATTTCTTCATTCACGCTGATCCTGACTACTAATTGCTTCTATGTCTTTCATGTTTCAAAGCTGCAAGAGAGGGAAAAAAGCCTCTCTTCTAAGAATATACCTAGAACTTAGCTTAGAGAGTCTCATTGGAAGAAACTGTGAAAGTAATCATGGGCTTCCAATATAAATAATAATTTATATTCCTCAAACTATTTCCATACATTTGTAACTTTGTTTATATTTACTTCGCAAACACTCAGTCTATGAGTATGTACACAGTTCAATTAAAAAGGTATTGGGTGGAGGGCACCAGGGTGGCTCAGTCGGTTCAGCTTCCGACTTCGGCTCAAGACGTGATCTCACAGGTCTATAGGTTCAAGCCCCACATAGGGCTCTGTGCTGACAGTTCAGAGTCTGGAGCTTGATTCAGATTCTGTGTCTCCCACTCTCTCTCCACTCCTTTCCTGCTCATGCTCTCTCTCTCTCTCTCTCTCAAAAATAAACATTATTTTTTTTAATTTATTTGTTGGGGGCCCTTGGGTGGCTCAGTTGATGAAGCAACCAACTCTTGACTTTGGCTCACGTCATCACCTCACAGTTGGGCTTTGTGCTTACAGCACAGAGCCTGCTTAGGATTCTCTCTCTCCCTCTTTCTCTGCCTCTCCTCCACTCTTGCTCTCTCTCTCTCTCTCTCTCTCAAAATAAATAAAAACATTAAAAATGTATTTTGGTTAAAAAAAGTAGAAGTGATTGAAGAAGACAGGCCTTAAAGACTTAGCACCCATGCCTTGTGGAGGTGAGACTTGAAAACAAGAATGCTTACAATTGCATTGGTAATAATTGCTTCAAATTGTAGATAAAAGATACTTGTGTCTTAGAAGAGCTTTGAGGAGCTGCTGGGAGGGAAAAATACTTTCCTCAATTTCTCATTCTGTGTGAAAGGTAGTGGCTGGTAGTGGTTGCCTGGAGATATATGCTGAAAGAGCTTTTGAGGCTACCTCCAGGCTCACTGGGAAAGATCGTGGTGATCAAACAGTAATATCTATGTGGCCACCAAGGCTGTGAACAATGATTCAGTGTGGTAGCACTTTATTTGTTCAAAAGCTTTTTCAGGTTTCCATGTGCTACCTTATCTTGACATTTGGTAAATATTCACTGTAATAACACCAATTGTAATTTTATAGCTGTGGCTCTGTTTTCATTTGCTCTTAAACGTCCATTTTCTTGATTTTCACCTGTCCTCTTAAAATTTTCTCTGATCTTACATATTTTTGCAGAAGGAACATATACCAAATATTGCCACTATTCCATCATTCCATCTAGTTAATCTCAGGTTAATTCAATTATGATCCAATTATAGAATCATATTCATTCATTCTCAGTCTCCCTCTCTGTCCCCCAATGATATTATTATTTCTGATATTCCAAACTCCTTTGATGATGTCTTTTTTATTAATGCTACAGTTTGCCAATATTCTCTGAGGACAGGAGAATTACTTCTGGGTTCATCAACTAAAAACTAAAGCTCAACAACATGAAAATGCTTGGATTACATTTATATAAGTTTAACTACTTTTACCTCTTATTTGCAAGTTTATTTGCACCTTCAAAAGAAAGGAGCTAAAAATATTTCTAAAAATATTCTTTTTTTCTAAAATACTCTTTATGTTCTTTTTTAAAAGTTTAAAATGAAATTTTGAATAAGTTTAAAAACAGGCAAATTTATTTGCAAAATGTAGTAAATAAATTATATAGGGATATATACAGGTGGGATAGAACTATGGAGTTGAATCCTATGACTATGTCAGTGTGTAGAGCAAACTTGATCAAATATAGGCGATTTAATAAAATGCAACCCAGTAAAACATTAAAGATATGGTATATATAGAATTCAGGATAGTGCTTACCACTGGGATGGGAAAGGTGATGTGAGTTGGAAACTCTTCAAGTATATTCTCTGATTATTCTTCATCTGGTAATGGGTATGTACATTTTTATTTAAGAATTATACATACATTTCATGTGCCACTTCATCTATGATGTTTTAACAGGTAAAATTGGTTGTAAGTCTTTAATATTCCGAAATATAAATATATTCTTCCATATTCTTTAATATTTACGTCATGTTTCTGAGACTTTGGAGTGTATCAGAAACTTACAGAGTACTTATTTATAAACTAATCCTTTGGATGCCTCCCTAGTGATTGATTAACATCAGTAGTCCTCAAAGTCAGCAGATGAATGGATAAAGAAGAGTGAGACATATATAATGGAATATTACTCGGCCATCAAAAATGAAATCTTACATTGGCCATGACATGGACTGGAGCTAGAGAGTATTATGCTAACTGAAATAACTCAGAGAAAGACAAATGCCACATGATTTCACTCATGTGTGGAATTTAAGAAACAAAACAAATGAACATGGGAAGAAAGATAGAGGCAAACCCAGAAACAGACTCTAACCGTAGAGAACAAACTGATGGTTTCAGGAGGGGAGGTTGGGGAATAAGTTAACTGGGATGATGGGTATTAAGGAGGGCATTTGTTGTGGTGAGCAACTGGGTGTTGTATGTAAATGATGAATCACTAAATTATACACCTGAAACTAACATTTTACTGTATGTTAGCTAACTGGAATTTAAATAAAAATTTGGAGGAAAAAAAAAAAGAAAAAGAAAACTTATCTCTAAATTCTCCAAAAAGAAAGGGAGATATATTTCATTACAGGGACTTCAGAGGTAGGGAATGTGCAAGAATGAGAGAATAGAGATTCATTCAGTTCCTGAAGTGGTTTAATTCCAGGACTGGTAGCAGCAGCAGATGCGGGTGTCATACTCAGTCATGACACCCAAGGATAGAAAACTGACTGTCTTTTTCCCTAGGCCATTTGATAATTGATCTTTCCATGAACCCGTCCAGAAGATATCCCCTTAAGTCTCATCACTGAGAAGAGGATCATATGCTCCTTCTTAGTCTAATTACTTATGTGGGGGAAATGATTAATATAAAGCCTGGGACTGACCATCTAGAATTAATTCTTGTTGGGTATTCAACTGTCAGAACCATTATAAGTACTTACTATGATGCCTGACATATTGTGAGACTCAACGACTAACTGGTATCATAGTTTTTCATATCTTGCTTATATTCATAAGTTTTATAATCCTTTTGAAGTCACGTATTTTTACCACCTGCTTCAATATTGTATTTATCTTTAGTTTTTCTGGTCTGGAAAATATAATCAAATCACTAATTATTGAATATGCACAATAAGGGATGTTCATCTTTTTCCTGACACCCTATTTGCTTTGATTCTGTCTCACTGATTTATTGTTAAGAATGTATCTGAGTTTTTACTTATCTTTTTAGTTACTTCTCCTTGCAGTATTTCTCAAGTGGGGTTCCCACAGAGAAACATGGTTGAGTAAAACTGACGGAATGACTGAAGTCTTTACCTCTTGGCTGCATAATTCAGGCTCTTAGGCAAAACTTTATAAAGTGTTCTCATGCAGGAAACAGTGTTTCTTTGGAGGAGCTTTCAGTGTGAAATAAGACAGGAGAAAAGAGAAGTTGGTAGCATCAGGGCTCATCACTTTTTCCACAAGTACAAAAATGTGGGGCCGTCAGAAAGAAGTATCTTTCTGGACATGTGTATTAGGGGAGAACGACAGAGCTTCTCCCAAGATAACCAAGGGAGTGCCATTCATTGTGAGAGAGGAGGTATTGTGTCAGCACCACGACTGGAGGACAGCTCCCTGCCAGCTGCCCTCATGTCCTCTAGTACAGACTTTCCTCCACTGACTTCCACATAACACCTGCACAGATGGATAGCTAAAAATATTCTTTATCTTTTAAAATTACCTTCCCTGAAGAACTGAAAATTCCTCAGTTTAAGAAATATATGAGTTCCTCAAGGCTTAGTACTAGACACTTCTCATCTCTATTCTCTTTCACTGGTTCCCAGATTTTAAATACCATCTACATGTATCATGACATGAACAGTTTATATATCTAGTCCAGACTACACACTAGTTGTAAACTCTTCCACCTGGACACTTCTTAGACAGAGACAACCATCCACCAAAATTCTACTTGTCCCTTCCATTGTATAAGGCTGTAGCTGGGGAGTGGCTGACTAACCAGACCTGCATGTCCGAGCACACCCCTTTATCTGGATATGGCCATATGACTAACTCTCACAGTGAAATATTAGAGTGAGTGATGTTATTACTTCCTGCCAATGCCTTTAAGAAATAGGTTTGTTTTTTCTACTTTTTGTCTTCTTCTAAGCAACTAGGATGGAACCCGTGATAAACCTTGGGTGTCACATCTTGATAATAATAGTATCCAAGGTATGACAGAACTGACATGAGTCTCTGACTGATGGGAATACACCTACGCACACCTCCAGGTAGGTCTTACAAGTATCTCGAACTGAAAAAGTCCCATGCTCGATGAGTCCCTACTCCTCTTCCACTCTTTCCCACTGAAGAAAATAATAAAAATCATAGTCATTTGTTAAATATTGACTACAATTTTGGAAATATTCTAGGTGCATTAAATATATTTACTCATTTATCCTTACAATAACCCTAGAGAATATCGTTTTTAGTTCAAAAAGACATCAAACAATATACCAAAGGTCAATCAGAAAGTAAGTTTCAATGGCGGAATCAAATCCATGCATACAGGCCACCGAATCCATGTACATCACCATTTCACTCTACCGCCTCAGTTTGATTCAAGGGCAGTTCTTTCAACCAGCAAATATACTATTTAAAAAAGAGTTGGAGGAGTTGGAGTCAAGAGAAAATATATATAGGATATAATAAGCTTAGAGGTAAAATTATCATGCAGAAATATTTACCACAGGCTAAACAATGCTACAGAGAGGGATACAAATATATATAATGTTTAGCTACCTAACTGGTCCCTAAATTACTGAGTACATGAGATAAAGAAAGAAAATGAATTCACAGTATTAATATACTTGCCTGAATGAGCAAATGAAAACTACCCTTTTAAGTGTTTCGGGTACTAACAGCGTAGAGATATTTTTCATTTATTATGATATTATTTTGAACTATGTTCTTTACCAGGTTCCCCAAATAAAGTATTTAACAAATTTCAAAATATGCAAACTACACTAATTCCTATGCACATGTGCAGGAGGAAGCCAAAACGATACCGGTAAGCAAAGGAATCTCTGATTATCTGGAGTGAACCAGAGATGAAGTTAGAGAATACGGTGGTATGAATATGTGCCACATTTTTCTCTAAATCATCCACAAAGGCTATGTCTTACACTGGAGGTTTGAAAATGATTAGGAAAGAGATAGTTTGAGACAGATTTCTCTGACTAAAGCCTGGATTGTAAACATCATATTTTGCCATTTACATGTATACACACACACACACACACACACGCACACGCACAGATTGGTTGGATGGATGGACACATAGATGATAGATAGATAGATAGATAGAAATATATATATATATTCCATTTAATATATATATATATATTCCATTTAAAGTCAACCCAGAAGAAAAAGTTGAAGTCTTCTAAGTAAAATCAATGTGCTAAACCTAATATTAGCCTTAAGAGAATAACAGCACCTCAACATAACGATGACTGAATAAAATGGCAATACTGGACTGAAATCATCTTCTGTAAATACTCTTGTTTCTATTAAAATAATCATTTAAGAAATATTTAGCTTCTACTATGTATGTATTAAGGACTGTTATAGACACCAAGCATGTCCTAGTTAAAAAAAAAAGAAATATGTAAGTAAATTATATGCTACAATGAAAATCCACAATTGCTGTGAATTTTTTCAAAGAGCAAAGTAAAAACGGGTGATCATGAAGACTCTGAGTATAGGTGTGTATATACTACAGTATTAAATAGGGTGGGTACGATAGGCTTTACTGAGAAGGTAACACTTCTTCAAATACATGAACAGAAGTGAGAGTTAGTCAAGGGGATATCTGAAGAGAGAATACTCTAGCTGGAGGAAATATCCAGTGCACAAACCTTAACATTCCAGGCTCAGTGTGACTGTATCTGAGTAAATATTGGTGACAGTAGTAGTTGAGATAAGAGAAGTAAAAGGGAATAGGATTTATAGGTCCTTTGAGGCAGCCATAAGGATATTGGCTTTTAATCTGCATAAAATGGCAAACACGGGGGTCTGGGCTGTAGTTACATGATCTGATTTCTATTTTAAAAGGAGAATTTGGCTGTTCTGTTGCCATTGGTGTATATGGGTGCAGGGATATAAACAGAGAGGTCTGTTTATATCTTATAATCATTCAAGAAATAGCTGGTGTTTCAGACCAGAGAGGTAATAAGTACTTGTATTTTGGATGTATTTTCAAAGTTGAGAAACAGAATGTTCTAATAGATACAAGAATGTGAAATAAAGTGGAGTCAATGATAATTTGTACCAATCACTCAAAACAGTGGAGTTGAAAGTAACAGAAATGGAGAAAAGAAATACCTGAAAAAGAAAGACTGATTGGGATCTCCAAGGAAGTGAGTGCCTGTAGGTGGAAAGAAAGGAAGACTAAAGACTGAATCTTGGAGTATTTCAACAGTTAGGAAAAAAAGTCCCGGTTATAACGAAAAGTCAACATGGAAGACTAAGAAAGAATAAGAAATTAAGTAGGATGAAACCCAAAAGGATGTGGTACCCAGACATCAAATTAAAAAAGTGTATTATGGAGAAGGACATGCTCCACTCTTATTAAATTGTGAAGACAGGTGAAGTCCAGCGATGAAGGAAGAATGACCACTGCGGGGACAGTGGGAGTGAAGCCAGATTGGAGTATGCGGGGGTAGGAACATATGAACTGGAGTGGTCTGAGAGAGGACAGAAGAGAATGGAAGAGAGCAAGTCTAAATATTTCTTGAGGAATTTTGCCACAAAAGAGTAGAGCAGTCACTGGTGGAAATCAAGAATGTTTTGTTTTGTTTTTAAGTCTGAAGAAATAACAACATATGTGTATGCTGAAAAGAAGATCTAAAGGGGAATGTGATGAGACGAGAGAGAGGGGAGAGTTTTTAAAGTGAATTCTCAGAGCAGCTAACACGGAATGGGCTTACATGCATAAATGGTGGGAATGGCCACAGATAGAGGGGTGGCTGTTGTATGGCCTTTTCATTTGCAGCCTTGGCTGGTAGAGGGAAGAGCAGAGAGTGCGGGGCTCCCTGGGAACCAAGCTGTGGGCCAGCCTGAAAGTGTTAGAATTCCGTCGGCTGCCAGGAGTCCTCATCAGTGACGCCTTACTTACAGGGAGGCCAGAAATCAGGCTGCGTGACAAGGAAGAAAGGGACATGGGTTTGGTGAACAACCAATCATCCTCTCCCACACCTTTAGTTTCCTGATACTTAAAAAAGAAAAGAAAATCAGTTGTAGTACTTTTTACTGATTAACAGAATATAATGAATAAAAGAGAAACAAAAGGACTTTTTTAATCCAAATTTAATAAACGTAACGTGTGGAAAAATCTGCTTGATAATCGCTTATTCTGAACTAATATATGCTATAATTCCATTTGCTTTTACTTAGGGTTAAAGAACGAACTTATCAATAATATGATTTGGAGAAAGATTTTGGCTCTTCTTGTCAAACTTAATAACTTGGTTATTTCTTAAATTTTTTTTAATGTTTATCTTTGAGAGAGAAAGAGAGAGACAGAATCCGAAAGCAGGCTCTGAGCTCTCACCGCAAAGCCCGACATGGTGCTCAAACTCATGAGCCATGAGATCATGACCTGAGCAGAAGTCAGATGTTCAACTGACTGAGCCACCCAGGCTCCCCTAACTTGGTTATTCTTTAAAAAAGTTCTAAATTATAGGGGCGCCTGGGTGGCTCAGTCAGTTAAGTCCAACACTTGATTTCAGTTTGGTTCAGGTCATGATCTCGCCGGTTTGTGAGTTCGAGTTCTATGCTGACAGTGCAGAGCCTGCTTGGGATTCTCTGTCTCTCTCTTTCTGCCCCTCCCCTGCTCTCTCTCTCTCTCAAAAATAAATGAACATTTAAAAAAAAAAAAAGATAGAAATGATAGCTCTGGTCAATAAGAAACAAGAGTGCATTAATATTTAAGTGATCATAAGAATCTTAAATGGATCTTATAAGGTTTTGGGTTTTTTGGTTTGTTTTTTGCTTTTTCTTGTTACATGACTGTTTTTTTTTTATTACAGAATTCAAGTTTAAGTATGCCTTAAGTAGGGTTAGGATTAACTAACCAACCATAGGTTAGGGTTAGGACTGGAATTGAAATTGAGTTCAGAATCGGGGTAGGAGTCAGGGTCAGAGGTTAGGGTTAGGTGTTAATTTTAACAACTTTTAAAAATTTTAATTGACCTCTTTCAGTACCTACAGGTGTTAATGCGTAATGCTGCACTGGTCTTATTCTGTCAACAAATTTGTTCAAGTCCCATTAATCAGGGAGACATATTTCCTTCTTAGTGCCAATATCCTATTTTAGAGATGCCCTTTCAAACAAACTTTGACTCTGACTGGGTTTTCTATAAGATTTGCCTCATTCTTTGTTGAGGAAATGGAAATACATTTCCTAATCTCTGCTGAAATAAACCTGAAAATCTAATGTAATTTTCTTTGAATCGCCTCAAACTTTTACCTTTATGCTCAATCTCAATTGCTTTTAATATCATTTCATTCATAAGATCTGAATCCGCATACTGTGTCAGCACTTTGGACTTTCTTCTGAAGGTTTGGGGATTGTCTGATATGTAAATGGAAAACCTACGAAGCTTTAAAGAGTCCGTCCCCAGAGCAGTGTGTTCACGTTATCACATTATCATTTTTTTTCAGTGTTGGATCCTCCCAGCATTCTTAATGTATCGAGGTTGGAAAAAAAGGCATTTATGCTGACATGTACAACGTGACATGAAATAAATAATGTACAACAAATTCTATCTAAAGGAGAGGGATATTAGATAATAAGTTTAAATTATCGTAATAGAAATGTCAAAAACTGAAATTATGTTATTAATAAATATGACTACCTCTCAGCAGATGTTATCATTAAAGACGAGGGAGTTTGCCATTCTACAAAACAGTTCACCTCAGAGGGAATGAGAGAATCTCAGCGTTGGAAGGGAAAGGAGAAAATACTTGGTACCAGCCTCTGCAACTTGCATACATCTTTCTCACCGAGGCACATTCTTTCTGGTATCTGAACAGAACAAATGAATGCAGAGATTTGTCAATCATATTTGCCTGAAAACCCTCTCCGAGAAACACGAAGTACTCCCCTGTCAAGAGGAAGCCTTCATTTCCTCCTTAGACTTCATTTGCTAATGGAGACCTCGGTGATTTTTCCAGAACCAGATCTAATTGTGATTTATTTTCTTCAGTCCTGGCCCTTAGCGCCTCTTCCTACAGATGTTTTAGAATATTGAATTGTTCTGAGCTAATTTCATGTCTGTCTTATTTCTTTCCACTTTCAAATTTACTCTGACAAGCGTGACTTGTTGGGATCTTTGAGTTCCTCATGCCTGCGGGCGTATTCACAGTCCATGACTTTCAGGAAACTGCTATCGCCCCCTTCCACGCTACAAATCCGGTAGAACAAATATGCTTCTATAGTGTAAATGTTTCAAATAAATATGTTGATTTTATTTTTTGTAGTATCTTTGAGCATACGACACAGACGACGCAGGAAGGGAGCGGCAAGGAGGCTACTGTCACCGTTTCATCAGGACCAATCCTGAGTAACACCGTATGTTGCATTGTGTGTGTGTGTGTGTGTGTGTGTGTCTTGTACCCCACTTCCTCCTGTCAGTGTAGGCCCCTACCCGAGTGGGCTGCTCACATGGCACCACAGTTACTGCTCCTGAAGTCACTTCTTTCCCCCTTATTTTACCACATCAACCTCTAACTTCCTTAATCCATCAGCTATCAGCCAGTTAATGGGAAAGGGCCGATTCGACATGCTGGTATAGAATTCAATGACTGCTTTTGGAGTGATAGGTGTATGTGCTTTCATGGGGCATCTGGTTTTAAAAGAAAACCCTGTTAAAACAACAATAAATTAATGCATTTCCAACACTAGATTTTCAGGAAAATTAAAAAAAAAAGGAACTCTTCTTTTGAAACAACCAAGCTTACAGTGGAGTGGCACGAATAGAGTCAAGGACGCTATATACCTCTTCTTCTTTATTCAGATTCCCAATTTTGCTCTGTGCTCTGTGCTTTATCTTTCTTTCTCTCTCCCTCTCCCTACACACACACACACACACACACACACACCTTTTTCTGAAACACTTGAGAATAAGTTATATATCATGTCCATTTACTACTAAATCCGTTAACAAATAAATCAACAAGTGTATAGTTATCAAATTTCAAGAAATTTAACATTGACATATCTAATCAACCTTCTTTCTCCCAATTTTGTCCACTGATTCAATAATATTTTTATAGAATTTGTTTTTTCTATCCAGGATAGGATCTAGGCTAGCTTCACATATTTCATGTTGATGTGATTTTAAATATCTCCTTTAACCTAGAATCATCCCTTAGCATTTTGTTATCTTTTATCACAATGACATTTTTAACATTGATCTTACTCTCTCACCCCTCGTAGATGGCCTCCTAGAATGTCTCTCATTTTGAATTTGATTTACGCTTCCTATGATTGGCTCAATACATTTACACATGTTTAGTGGGATTCCTCCTGCACAGTGTTGGGTTTTCTGACCACCACATCCGGAGGCACACAGTGTCTACCTGCCTCTCATTGATCACATTTATTTCGACCATCCAGTCAAGATGCTATTTAATTTCTCTTGAAAAATCATTTTTTTCCTCTTGCAACTGATAAGTAATTCTTGGGAGACATTTTATGTCCATACATATATGGCGGTCCTCATAAAAATATTTCCTATGCCCTAGGATAAGAGCTGGGGAGAGGAAATATTTTAATGACCACTGCAGCCACACGCCAGAACTAATACTATGATGGCTGCAAAGTCATGGCTTTCTGCCTCTAGTAGACCTTCCTCAGTTACTACTCAGAAGCTGTCTTCCTCGGGTACGCTCGAGCCTTCTCTCTCATTCTATTGACCTGTTTAACTAACACCTATCTATTGATCTGTTACCTATATTCTCTATGACTTTAAGGATACATATTTTCCTAAAGGTTTGTAATTCATTACTGTCCTTGACCATATTTATGCTCAAATTGTCTAGATTTGGCCGATATATGTTTTCTTTTCAACCTGGCTCTTACACGCTTTTTGTCATAACCATCATTTTCCCCCTTTTATTTTGACATAAAAAAATGTTTCAAGACTCAAGTCGAATCTTACTTGACCCAAACCTGATATAATTTCTCCAATCAGATCTGATTCCTTTTAGAAGAGAACGGTATAGGTAACTAAGGTCTGTACGAGGCATGTTTGTTGCCACTGGAATTTTTATTTTTCCAGACCCACTGAACAGTCTGACCTGGAAAAAAAAATATATATATATATGTATATATACACATATATAGGCATACTGTATACACAAGTACGTATATGTACATAGTCACACATACACACATATTTTTAAAGGGCTTCCTTCTTGTTTGCCTCTATTCCCCGTTTATGTATTCCTTTCTTCATAGTGAGAACCATGGCTTCCAACATCATCACCATATTTACTCATTTAAATCTAGAATATATCTAAATATTTCCAGAATTGCTTCAAACATATATACATGTTTTCTCATTTCTGACTGCTTGCACACAAGTCAGCACATAGTAGGTGCTCTTTGGGATCTTTCTTTTCCCCTAACAATATTCCTGGGAGACCCAGCCCCACAGCAACTCCTAGAAATACTTCTGTTTTCTTTATAGCTGTAGTGTATCTGTTTTGCCTAGGGAGCCTAGTCCATTCAACCCATCTCCTGTATTGGGCCATATAGGTAGTTTCCAGCATTCTGTGGTTCAAAATAATCCTTTAATTCATAACTTTGTGTATGTGTGGTTTCATGTTATTGGCAACTAGAAGTATCTAGAAGTGAGATGGTGGTGTTGAAGTGTAAATGCATTTATAACTCTTGTGTGACCTCTCTAGGAATATTTTTTACCCATTTCTGGGTTTCCTCAATTTTAATTGGGGAGATATTTTCGACATAGTTACTTTCTTTGTGACCATTAATATGTGTCATACATTGACGGCTATGACAAGTATAATCGCGAGCTAAATTTAGTAACGTAGACATTCATCTTGCAAGCAGAACAGACAAAAAACAAACTTCTGTGCAAGCCAGAAGCCGGACGTGATGTTTCTTTAGAAAGACTCTTTAGAAAAACTCTCTTCATTAGCAAGTAATAGCTTGAACTATATCAGTTATCTATGTGTTAAGTGTGAATAGAGCCCCACGTACTCACATAAGGTCAAATAATTCTCTTACATGTCGCAAGTAGGCTTTTAGGACCCTTTGCCAACTTCCCTAGTTATTTATTTGCTTCTGGCCGGCCCACTGGTTTTCCCCTGCAATTATTTTTGGTATTAGAGAGCAATTCGATAATAGTTCCTAGTTTCCCTCAGTCCCTATTCCCTCCAAGCTGGACCTTGATTTCAAGCCTGATCATATTGCCCTCAAAAACTTACTATTGAATTTTCATGTACATAGAGACAAGTGCAAATAGATACTCAGCTTGATGAATTTCCATAATGGTAACAAGCACTGAGTCGAGAAACAATTATGAAGCCCTCAAGCCTTCCTTTGTAGAGAACTTCCAGCCACCATCCACCTACAAAGGAAACCACCACCCAGATTTCTTGTAGTACAGGCTTCCCTGTTTCGGCCTTTTGCACAAATGGAAACAAAGAAGATATAATACATTCTTTTGTGTTATGCGCCTCCCTTGTGCACCGACTTCACCAACTATTCTGTTATCTGGACACTCTGTCTTTATGAGATCAGAGACCTCTCTGTATACTGAGGCCGGACTGTCTGAACTGACTCAGGGCCCGGCTCACATTCAAGTTTGCAGTGTATATGTGCGTTTAGCATTAGGCCCTTAACATTTCACTCCACATCCCCCGGCTGCCCCCAGGTCTGAAGGGACAATAAGCTTTGTTGCCCTAGTTAGTATTCCGGCCTCCCTTATACCTCCTCGCTATTACAGCCTCTGCTCTATTTTCTCCCCTCTGGAAATCTTAAGGGTTCCTACAATACCATTTTTGACACTTGAACTTCTCCTTTCAATAGGTGTAGGTATGTGCAACATTTGTCAGTATCCATTAGATACATATAAACTAAAAAAAAAAAAAAAATCAAAACAAACAAACAAAAAACATTTGTTCCGAAATGTGCCCCTGATTATATACTGTTATTCAAATGCCCACTAAATCTCATAACTCAGTCAATCTGTTAACAAATATTTACTAAGCATGTCCAATGTGCAAAGTACTGTCCTAGCTGGTGAGACCCAACGCTTAACAAGACAAATAAACCTCTCAGAGAATGTACATAGAATCACCCACTCTTCTATCTTCTCAAATATGGTATAATGGAGAGAGTAAAGACTATGGGGACACAGGAATCAAGGACCAAACTTGGTCCCTCACCTGTCAGAATCTTGTCAGAGTATTTGACACAGAAAGTATTAATCAGATAAGTAGTCAGGGAATGCCAGAGAGTATTACTGGTGGTGTTTGATCTTAGTCAAAATGTTCAACACCTCTGCATTTCGACTGAATCCAGTGAAAGATAGATTTGATTCTATTAATTACCCATAGATTTTATTTAATTTAGGGGAAGATTAAGAGTTATTTTGTAGTAAGGGTTGAGGATGGGGGGGTGTGTGTACACATGCAGGCGAGAGTGTTTTATTTCATTATCAGTTACTTTGACTCCAAACATACAATTATCTGAATAATTATTTCTTTGGTCTTTGACTTTAAACTTAAAAATGGATAATACTGACATTACTGCTTATTTTAAGTAAAGCTAAAATGGAATACTCCTATATATTACTCTTCCAGGAAAAAAACTGTCGAATTGTATGTATGTAACCATACACCAACCTTACTATCTCTTAAGTCATGTGACAAACCTGGTATAAAGATCTTCTGGTATCACAATCACAAAATCCTTTCACAGGAAGGGGAAACTTCTATATATTTTTTTGGTTGTTATCAAATACTTGTTCCAGGCTGAATGTAAACAGCCTGAATGAATTTATGATAAATTCAGTCTTTTTCTGTTGCTCTGGGCCATCCCACACAGCTCTCTTTTCCACTTTGCATACTGTAACAAAACTAAGAAACACACAAACAGAACAGTCACAGCAAACAGAATGAACAATTGTAGTTGATAAGTGCGTAAGACGAATAGTTCCTTTGCCCTGGGCAACTTGGCTTTCATGTCTGAGATCAGGGGGCTGTGTTTCTCAACCCTCTCTGAAGAATACTGTGAGGGTAACTAATAAAATCTGCTGCTTTCAAATAGATACTATTATAATCCAAAAGAAATTAGCAATTAAACCTCAAGATTCAATTGTAGGAAGCTGTTTTATCTTTGGAAGAGCTCTTTTTTTCTCTTTCTGATGGAAAAAAAATATCAATAATTGCTTAGAATGCCTGTTTTTCTAGAATCTGGTTTTTAAATAACATATCCCAAGGAATTAAATGATGTCTATAATGTCAAATAGCGTTTAGTTCAAAATAAAGTGCTCTGTGAAGTTGGAAACTGGATATTTTTTTTAACACAAACACTTTTCATGGGGTAGGGTGAGGGGTTAGTTCATTCTATTTGTATGGTTTGAAAAAGCATCTTTGGCTCCTCTGCGACCCAGGAGAGAAGAATTCTGAAAATGTTTCTTTCGAGTTTTGCTTGTAAACAAATGAATGCAGATAATCATATAAATACTCAGAAACCAATCTCTCCTGCTTTGAGCTGGGCACATTTCTTGAATTCAGGAGGACAGATGTATAACTCCTCTTAGAAACCATTGCCTCTCTTATAAGACCATTCTCTTTATTAACCATACACATCACTGTTAATCCTGCAGGGGTAGCAAATAGGTTTTAATGGCATAGCTTTATAAGGTGGTTTCCTAAAAGTTAGGTATTAGGGGTTGAATTGCATCCCTCTAAAATTCATATGTTGGGGTCCTAACTCCAGGACCTTGGAATGTTATCTTGTTTGGAAGTTGGGTCATTGTCTATGTAAGTGGTTAAGATGAGGTCATGCTGGGGGAGATTGGGCTCTTAGTCCAACAGGACTAGTAACCTTATAAAAACATATGACATCATATGCATGATGGCACATTACAGATAAAGTGTGGCGGGCAGCAAGTTTCTGCACACCCTGAAAGGAAGGGCTTAGGTGAGCCATGGTGATGAGGGTCACGGTGAAGGTCTATGTAGTTAGCCCAGGCTTCTAATCCCAGCTCCACTGTGAATGCACGTGCGCTCCTTGGAATGCTCTACCTTCTCTACTCCTTAGGTTTTGCATCTGTAGGATGGGCTTAACAATAACAATATTCTACATCATCACATTGTTTATGAGATAAAGGCATATCGAACACTAATGAAGCCCCAACAAAGACTGGTTGACTGTTCCTATTTATTAATTGGTGCAGAAAGTTTTCTGAACAACTCAGCTAAGTCACAGAACAGTGTTCAGACTTCACTACAACTGCATATTAATATAATGATAAACCATTTAAATGGCAATTACAATAGACCCACCGTCTCATCAAAATACATCAGTGAAGTTCGTGGGAAAAACACAGATGTTTATCTCGAATAATCTTTTCATTTGGAAGCCTGACACGATTTTTCTAGAACTAGAAGTCTATATTTTACTCCTTCCCTACACTCCTGAAGAGTCACTGACGATAACTGAGTGAACCGTTCACACAGCCTATCACCATGACATCTTTTTTGCCAGAACGATAATACAGCCTATAATTAAGCTAGTTTATTCAAGCAATCCAAATGTGTTTGCCAAGACACTTTAACATTCTATTAGTTCTTTCTCAAAGTCAACATTGACTAAATTAGTTACTTGGCAAAATTGTACATACCAATGACAAATGGTGCAGATATCTTCACGGTCACCAAAGGCACACATGTACTGAGAGCAGCCCAAGATGACCAGGGTTTACTTACAGTGGTTGTCCTTGAAATTAGATTTTAGTATTCTTGATGAGAGATCTATCGACTACTCACTTCACATCTTTAAACCACTTTTAATATGGTGCTCTAGAATATTTATTTATTTGTTTATTGGTTTATTTGTTTAAAGCATGAGGAGGGGAAAAAGGACAGAGGGATAGGGAGAATCTTAAGCAGGGTCCATGCTGAGACACAAGGCTTGATCCCACAACCCCAGGATCATAACTTGAGTCAAACACTGAGCCACGCAGGTGCCCCCACAATGACCCTATTTCTAGATAAAGCTGTATTCATTATGAGTTACTGGGAGTTAGGATTTATACACACACACATATATATAATGTTTTGCCTTTCCTTTCTTTCTTTTTAATCAAAATATAAATGACATACGCCATTATATTAGTTTTAGGTGTTGAATATACACTTGTATACATCGCAAAATGATCACCATAATAAAGCTTATTTATTAATTGAGAGAGAGAGAGAGAGCATGTGTGCATGAAAGTCGGGGAGGGGCAGAGAAAGAGGGAGAGAGAGAATCCAAAGCAGGGTCTATGCTGTCAGTGCAGAGCCCCACGGCGGGGGGCGGGGCTTGATCCCATGACCTTGGCATCATAACCTGAGCCAAAATCAAGAGTCAGACGCTCAACCAGCTGAAACACACAGGCACCCCAAGTGTTCTATAATTATTAATGGTGATATTAATAATAATGCTGATAAACAATTAGGAGGGGGTGAAATGAGAGGAAGACAAGAAGACGAGCCTATAATTATGGTGCATTGTTCCAAGCAAATTGATTAATTTACCTAATTCTCTTAAAAACTCATAAGATAGATACTATTTCATCCCTTTTATAGCTAAGGCAACTAAGTAAGGCCCATAAAAGTTTCATTAACATAGTTAAACATTCACTGTTACTATGTGTTGGAAGAGGGTTTTGATATTTAAAAGCCAGCTCCAGATCTCATGCTATCTTGTTCTAGAAGTATTTTTTTTAATTTTTTAAAACTATTTTTATTTATTTATTTATTTATTTATTTATTTATTTATTTATTTATTGAGAGACAGAACAAGTGGGAGATGGCAGAGAGAGCCAGGGAGACACAGAATCTGAAGCAGGCTCCAGGCTCTGAGCTGTCAGCCCAGAGCCTGCACAGAACTCGAACTCATGAGTGGTGAGATCCTGACTTGAGACAAAGTTGGACGCTCAACTGACTGAGCCACCCAGGTGCCCCTTGTTCTATAAATATTGTGCATGCAATCAAATTGCTTTCATTTAGTCAAAATAAGCAAATAGTCATTATAGTAATGATGCTTCTTGATAAACTGAAAATAGGTATATGTCTCCCTATTGAGACTTGGGTCAGTATAACTGGATTTGGAGCTCAAATTTAAGTAACATCATGTCTCTTCGCTTCAGCCCATTTATCTTCAAAATGAGGTACTTCAATTCAATTGTACACTCTTCAGCATCTATTATGTGCTTGGCAGTGAACTCTGCGTTATGAGTATTACAGAGATGTGCCCTAGAAGACAGCAACATTGGATATTTACATGACAGAACTTAAACATTACTGATTTAAAAGATTATGGTTTTGGAATTTTAAAGAAAGGTCAGATTTGTATTTGTTTGTTTGTAAATTGGAAAGGACGCAATTATTTATATTGTGTTACTATCCATTCGGACCTATTTCAGAAGATTTGTCTGCTGGAAATGACCTTCGGCTTCTCTTCTCTACATCACCAGCTCCTTACCAACTTAGCCGGAAATACTTAGGAACTCACGAAGTCTTTGTTGACCGTGACCCTCAACCACTGTGAATGAGGCATGTGTGTGTGTTTGTGTGTGTGTGTGTGTTCCCAGAACAACCTGTGCAAGTCTCTTTCCATTAAGACACATATAGTCATAAAATGTAATTATAAACTTATATGTTTAGCATCACCTCTAGATTTTTCACCTCTAGAAGTCAGTGACTATGGTTCTTTTCCAACCCTCAGTAAATAGTAGGTGCTCAGTAAGTGCCTTTTTCATCAAAGCTTATGCTCTTTTCATGGCAAGTCAGCCTGCAATTTGCACTGCAAATTCTAATTCTAATTCTGCCTTCTGCTTTGGAGACACAGGGGCCAATTCTAATTCTTCTTCCTGGCAAGAGCTGCTCAAAGATGGAAAACAACATGCATATGAATCACCTGCGAATATTGTTAAACTGTATATTCTGGTTTTAAAGGCGTGGGGTGGGTTCCTGAGAGTCTGAGTATCTAACAAGCTCTCAGGTGATGCTGTTGTGGCTGATTCTAGACACACTTTGAGACCCTTCCATTCAGAGTAGCCCCTCGCTCTGTCTGGCTTTCCATTTTCAAGGCTAACCAGCATAGTCTGTCTTTGCTAATTCTTACAAAGTCTGTTTTGCAATCTGCTTATCTTACTCTTTAGAGCTATCTTAAGAAGGTATGGAGGAGGACTTGAAAAAAATGGGTTATTTTCCTTGATTTCCAAAGTTAATAAAAGTGAATCTATTAAACTAAGTCTAATGGAAGCATCATGGCCATATTTTCAGTGAAGTTTAATAAAAAACAGATCTGAAAGAACTGCCCAGACACAATTTGTACTGCGATGTCTCGGACGCCTGTGACGATTAATAGGATCATGATTCAAGGGATGTAAATTAAATTAGCATTCTCGATTATGCTTAAAAATGAGTTATTAGTCATTTCAAGCTGAGAAGCACAGATGTAATATAATACACATGCCAACATGTTAATAGAGAAAGGCTGCTATAGAGTGAAAGTAACAGGCTCTTTTGAATTTCCAAGGACAGATCCAATCCAATATTATAGCAATGCACCTGGAAGTCACAAATTTATATAACATAATAATAATGGAGGGCTTAATATGTGCCACATATTATCCTAAGCTCTTCACACGGATTATTGATTTAATACCTATAATCTCTAGTGAGGTAAAGGAAGTAAGGAGTGTTATTAGCTACATTTTACAGGTGAAGAGATCTAAACCCAGAAGGGTTAAGAAATTTCCTAAGGCCACGCGGATTACTGTGAAAGGTGGTCCGAATCCAGAGTACACGAGTGAGCTGCTATTTCCACTGCCTCTCAGGGACCTGAGGCCACACAACAGCACATTTTATCATGCCCTGCGTTCTCCCACAGAGACGTACTGCTATCCTCCTAACTTCCACTAAGCTCCAACTTGAGTGGGGTAGAGACACTCATCTTAAATGATATTATTCATTATTATTATTCAAAATGTTTGCGGGTACCTATTTATCAACGCTTTATATAAATTTCCATTCACCTGGACTCATTTAATCCCTTGTCACCTAAAGCCAACCTTAGTCTAACGAGAAAAATATTAGCATCTCCATTATTCGAGTCCAGAGCAAAATAAAAAAAAACCTGAAAATAGCATTTGCTTAATGAGACCACTTCTTCTTTCAGCATGCTCTTCAACCAATCAAATATACTTAAAAAATTTAGAATAATGATTACATACACCTTGTCTTAACTCGTCTATGAAAAATGCACTACACTGTGAAGAATAATATACTATTATTTCATTTCTTATAAGAAGCTTTATCATATAAGATTGTATCTCCTTCCTTTACCTAACAGTGTATGTCACTATTATTAATACCACCTTATTTTTATCTTCCGGAGTTTTGGAAAAAATTAAACACATAACCACATTGGCTAGAATGGTTCTTCCATATGTGTCTATGTCTACAAAATTGAACAACTCACAAGTTGATGCAAGACAGAATCCTACGACCTCTTAAAATGTGAATCTCACGATACAAGTGTGGATTTAGAAAGGTGATCAAAATTCACTACTAGAGGCATTACAGTATATGCAAAAGGACCTGCAATATCCACTCGACTTATTAAAATTCATGAGATTTTAAAAATATCTCTCAGCCTAAGAGGGGTGTAAACAGAAAAATGTATTTCACAGAAATAAGAAGCTTACTCTAAATTCACCCTGGAAATTATTTTTTTTTCTATACAAGTTCTAAAGATGCTTATCCCATTTACATCAAGGGTCATTTTAGAAAGGATTTAATGCAGATTATTCTGCTTTGTCTTATTTTTCAATAAGTTACCAATAAACTTGGTTTGAATATGCCTGCCTAGTCCTTTCCCCAAATAGCCGATTGCGGCCACAATGCACGTGGATACATAAACAAGTAAGTTGACAGCTACTGTTGAAAAATACTGCATTCGTGTTCTAAGTGAAGAAAAGGATGTATGTTCTCATCTGATGGAAGATACAGGAGCAAGCAAGAGGGAGGGTTATCCTTAGTTTCAACGGCCGAGAAAAATTCTAGATCTGTTTGAACGAATCTAAGTACACTTTTGAACTCCAGAATAGTTATGCTTTACACTTAGAACTGGAACAGATTTGGAAGTGATTTGGAAAATTAGTGCAACCGCTGCAACAAATGGTTGAAAAGACAGGAGAGAATAATCCATTCATTTTTAAACAATATCCCCTTACATGGCTCATTGGACGCATGACCATCATTATGGTAACAAATAATTTGTTACAAGCACTGCGGAGGCACTTGGCACTGAGCTAGGCCTACCAGCCATGCTCTACATGCCCAGCCTGAACCGCACTGTCGATCAGTGGCCCCACTCCGTTTGTTAACTGGAAGATGTGCCAGAGGTTTACCCAGGTCCCCCTTCTCATTTTAAGTCGTGCATCCTTCACCTAAAAGATCTTCAGATATTTTAACCACAAGTAAGAGTAAACAGAGGTGGAATGCATCTGGAAAGGATAGTGGGCGACTAACCTATCTGAAAATTATCGTAACAGATATTCTCACTGAAAAGAAATACTACACTAATTTTGTAGGATGCTAGGAACTTTGTAGATGCTTCTATACAGGCAACTGATACCATACCTATTTCTCAATCTCTATAGCTTGATAAATTTCTTCACTTACATAATCTCATTGAAGCTTCCCAAGAGACATTACTCCCATTTTTCAGATTAGGAACTGGAGGCACAAAGTGACTTCTTTGAGTTTATAAATCGAATATGCAAACCCAGATCCTTGAATCCGGGCCTTTTGAATCCAAATTTTGGCTTTCACTTAAGGAACACCTGGTTATATGCTAATCTACAAAGATGTTTTAGGAAATTTTATCATGTAGATATCAGTTGGTAAGATATTCGATTAAAAAGGAGGTAGAGAATACATATTCCCGCTATTGATTGGATATCAGAAAAAGAATTTAATCAATTAATCTGCTGTTATTTGCTTTTCGGATTTTTTAAATGTTTCAAATGTGTTAGAAACAATGAAGTTTTCTGCGTGAGTACGTATGTGGAAAAAAGCATATTAGAGATCCGGTTTCTAACTTACCTAGCAAATTAATATTTTATTTAAGATTGTTTAGAAAATATGGGCTTATATATTCCTATATTCTTGATAAGTATGTAATGATGCAATTTCAATATAGTAAACATTTCTGTTCTGTGGGAATTTTCCATCTAATACATTCAGTGGTCGCTGATCTCAGTTTGAAACCTCCTCCTCTCAACAAAAGGGATAGAACTCCATTAAAAACAAACTGGGGATATATAGGCACTTTTCTCACCATTTAATAAACATTTTTCAAGAGAAAAAGAAAAACTATGTTTCTATTATAGGTAGATTTGTAGTACGTTACAATCCTACGAAACAATAATGGTATGCAAAGAAGGCATTCACGATTCACACTTCAATATCCTATTTTGGATCCAAATATCCGCATTCAAAAATGGGTAATTGAATTTCCCAAGCAAAACTAAATGCAGCCTCCCAGCAAAAGTCTGCTGGAATTCTTATTTAATGTAATGCTGAATGGACTTTTGATAAGAAGTGCTCATAGAGAACATTTCCTCTCTCTCCTACAGATTCTACTTAGGAAATCAGAAAACACCTCAAGAGCAGTATGCAAATTAGTTTGTGGAATATGTAAATACAATGATTTCTCGGGGTGGGGGAGGGGTAGGCAATTTTACCAATCTGCACATATTTTTCTTCTACATTAGAAAGAAAATTCTGAATAGAAGGAAATGGCATTGTGAATAAAGTAAAAAGAATTCTATTACGCCTAGGACTATCACTGAGGAATGAGAAGGTTTGGCTAGTCAAGCACATTTAGCAACTTCCATCGCTGAGTATTAAATATTCAGATAAACCATTCTTTGGGGATATTTTCAAGAGGCATTATCATTTCACAATCAGATTCCGCACTTAGATTCAAGACTTTCAAACCTTGTTAAACTGTCCTAATTTCTCATTGTAAAGGACTTGTTTTTCACTTATTTTAACATACGATCTAAGGGTCATAAAATAACTCAGATTCTCCATAGGGACATTTAATAACAATATGATAATAGAATTGGTGGTATTGTCTATCCCCCCTGAAATTATAGAAGGAGTATAACCATTTGGCATTTGTTCAAAGTAACACGTAAGTGACTGGAGTTACATTACTTTGTCTTCTTTTCAGGTTAGAAAAGGATGGATAAAGCAACTTCCTAACCAGATCAGCCTAAAAAATTTTAACTCTCTGAAACTTCTCATTGTATAGGGTGTTGTCTATCAAACAGCCCCCCAAATCTATGTCAGAAATCTTTCATTTAAGGGCAGTATACATCATGTTAAGCAGTAGTTGGACTAAAAGAAAATTTAGTATTTTATTACATTTTTAATAAACTTACGTCCAAAACTTATTTTTGTCGAGATCCGTAATTGCTGAATGTTAATCACTTAATGCCTGCGAAGACGTAGCTCTGAAGTACTCAAGACTTTTTAGAAAATGAGTTTTATTTCTTTTAGAAAAAAAGACTGACGGACTGACTGACTGAATGAATGAATGGCTTCCTGATGGCTTTGATTAGACAAATGGTGGCAAGTGTATACACCTCAGAGGAAGGACCAGTAGCATTTTAAAATATTTAAAACTGTTTTGGGAAGGGGCATTGAGTGTTTTGCCTGATGTGCTTCAGAGCTATGGCTGGTCTTTCATTTGGTTTTTATTCAAAAGAAAACCAGTTTTCTATCTTATTTTTCTCTTTATACATAAATGGTCAGTATCTCAGTAAATGGTGCTCTGTCTGAACAGGCCTGGACTAAAGCAAAATAAAAATTGAACTTGCTTCTGGCAGGTGGTAAAGTGCTTCAGAGTACACGGCCCCCTGCCCAGTGCCCGCCAGTTCATCCGAGCTCTGTTGGCAGTAGGCCTTTTCACATGTTGTCCTTTAATGATTTAACTAAATATCTCCAAATAGAAACAGTCTGAGGTGAGTGAGAATGAAGGGGAGTAAGGAATGAAAATCTAAATCAGAACTTTTTTTTTTATTCTACATCCTTAACTCATCTTCGTATTTCAGTACAATTTGTACCATTTCAGTTCTGTCCTCCAGACAAAAATAGAGTAACTTGAAATATGTGTTTAACGAAATCCTCATACTCTACTCTCATGAAATTATTTACCTTTTTTTTATTTTAGGTTTAACACAGGTTTATTGGGAGGCTTCGTTTTCTGTGAAATATACTAGAAACCAGGGAAGGAGGATGCACCCACTTGGAAACATAAGGGTTTTCCGCCATTTAGGAAAGGCAAGAAGTGGGGCCGAGAACTCTGGGATTTGGACCCATTTCCCCAGCTCCTTTTGCTTTGGTCACATTTCTTTTCTCTCTCAAGTACCAGAGGACACAAACACAAAGACAAGGAACAAAACTAGCAAGATCAGCCTTCAACCAGGCCACAACCAAACCCGCTCCACCTCTCCAGGTTGTGCCAGGACCTGGAGGGGCAGGGGTCACATATCTGCCACTCGATTCTGTGTTTGCCTTTCTGACAGTGACTCACCCAGATGTTCCCATCTTGATGGTAGGGTTTCCAGTTTCTTCCAGTGTCACTGTACAGCATGCGGTATTGGGTCACCCAGTCTGAGCTGCTGTATCTTCCTTGGGTTGCAATGGCACTGATCTGCTTCCGATTGCCAAAGTCAACCTGAAGCCATTGGTAATGGTCACTGTCGGATGGAGACCATCCCCCAGCACCTGAAGAAGGTTGGGGCGAGAGAGGAAAACAGATATTTAGAGTTGAAATTCTACTGTTGACAATGGATTTATCTACTTCTTTTAATTGGCCTTAGCAGTGCAACATTCCACAGGCATATTATGGAGTGTCCTTTGTAGATGCCATTGGGACCTCAACTAATATCCTTCCAGCTGGGTAACATTGATACTCTAACCTCTTTATGGTGTAATTATGTGCTCATTTTCTCCTGAGCAAATGTCTTCATAATTCCTCAATTAGATCTTATTAGTACATGTCAAAGTCTAATTGGCTGAGGGTGGATCAATTTACCATGAATTTTTCAACTAAAAATCACTAGGAAAAAAAAAATGTAACCATCTATTAATTCCTCATGTGGGGCTTTATGTTTGAGTAGATTACAAATGAAACAAAAAGCAATTATAAACAACTCTAAAGTCTATTTTGCTTTACAAAGTTGGGAGTTCACAGAGTACTAGTAGTTCTTAAGATGAGGCCTAATCTTACATTAAGACCTGTACTCATGAGAAGTAAGGTATATAGTTAATCAGGTAATACATTAACTAACACTTAAGAGATATACAACCAATGCCTCTTGATAACCACATTTCTAGGAAAATCATTTCAGTTACTAATGGAAGTAAAACTTCTTTGGTAAGATATAATAATTGTGAAATGATAAAAATGCAAAAATATCTTTAGAAATATAACAATATAGAACAAAAATACTCTTAGTCTATATCACGATGTAAAATAGTTATGGTTGTACATAAATACATACAGAAAATATGCCATAACGCTTAGTGCTAAGGGGCAATATAATTTTTTAAGTGAGTTTGGCTACTAATGGGAATAAATGATAATGAAATATTTAATAAATTATCCAATGTATGGTATATCGATATATATGCATTACTTTTCAAATAAAAAATGTTAAAAGCTGATGATAAAATAATTTATTCTATGAGGGCCATGGTAATAGAAATCATTTTGTAAATCATCACAGATATATCATTTGCTTAATGATGTTTATATGGCTAATTTCTGCTTTCAGCTATGAGAGAATAGCTTTCCTGCCATAAAAAAAAATCATGTAAGTACAAAATGCATAAAATTACCTTTTATAGGGATTAGACAGTACAGTATAGGATCTCTATAGAACAAAGTACCAGGGAAGGGGCAGCTGTGAAGAGATGAGCTCTGGAAATCTGCCCCTGGAGTCCAGACTCCATATGAATAGCACGCTGTGTATTTGCCGACCAAGATTCCACAGGCCTGGGTCAAGGCAATTATGAAATGAACAACAACCGAAAAGTAAGCAGGGCCAGGAGTAGTTTCATTTCACACTAGAGAAGATTGAGAGTTTTTGAACAATGCTAGGCATTCAGCAGACATCTCGGAAAGAGTAGAATGATTTCGTCCTAAAATAAAGGCTACTCCGGACACATCCGAACAAAGGTTGGTAACAAGCCTGAGAAAAGATCAATCTGACCTACACCTAAGTCAACTCCTTGCTCAGTCAAAACATAACACTTCATTAAGGAAGCCATGAATGTTCGGAAGCTCAATGACGGAGCATCCATTATGTTCGGTAAAAATTTTTTAAATATTAGACATTTGGGGGAGCAGGAAAAAAATGGTTTACAACCAGAGCAAAGACAGCCAATAGAATGACGGAGATAATAAAATTAGCAGACTGGGACTGTGACACTGGGCTTATACATTAGTTTCATTATTTGAAAGAAATATACAAACAGTGAAGAAACAAATATGAGATATTAATGGGGAAAAGATAACCAAAGAGAAAAAATAGAAGTTTCTGAACCATGTTTATGCCTGAAATAAAACAGGTGCTGGATGGGCTGAGCAGCAGATTAGAAACCGAGAAGAAAACATTAGTGGCTAACTCTAGGGCCGCATAAACCATTCAAATGGTAGCTCAGAAGGGATAAAAGGCTTAAAAATGAACAGAACTCCAGTGGCCTGCAGGATAATATTAAATGTCTTAGCAATCATGCAAAGAGAGAACTAAAAGCAGAGAAGGCAGAGATTGGGGGAGAAAGAAATCAATTTGAAGAAATAGTGGTTGAAAATAATACACCTAGATATCTAAGGAATTCACTGAGCTGTGAGCAGGATAAAAGGATAAATACAATATGAAACGAAACAGAACAGCAAGTCTTATCATACTCAATTGGTAAAAAAAATAATGCTAAAGAGAAAAATCTCAAAGGTAGCCAGAGGGCAATAGTATCTCAGCAAAACTGATGCCAGGTGAAAGACAACAGAATGACGTTAGCTGATACGATGAAAAGGGAAGGGAAAAAATATATGTCAATCTAACATTCTATATCCAGCAAAAATATCATTTAAACATGAAAATAAAGGATATTTAGGGCAAAAGCTGAAAGACTTCATCACCAGTAGGTATATACTTGAAGAAATGTACATTTTTTCAGCCTCCAGGAAAATTTACCATATTGAAACTCATATTTACATATCACATTTATTCATATCACATCATATTTACTGATGCCATATTGAAACTTTCCAGAAATGAGTGTTGATAAGGGTAAACAGGTGAGTATATATAAAATATTTGTTCATGTTTTCAAATTTCTTTAAAAGATAATTGAGCATTTAAAACAAAAATAGTGACAGTGAATTAGAAGGTTTTTCAACAGAAGTAGAAGTAAAACATATGACAGGAGCACAAAGGAACGGGGGGGGGGCAGGCACAAATATATTCTGTATTGAGTTCCTTATGTTACTGGGGGGTGGTATAATATTACTTGAAGGTAATAACCCTATATCAAGGCTCAGCAAAATTTTTCTATAAAGGGTTCAATACTAAATATTTTACTCTTTGCAGACCACGCACCTCTGTTAGAACAACCTCTGCTGCTGTTAGCATGAAGCAGCCAGAGACGACATATCAACAGGGGTGTGACGTGTTCCAGTAAAAGGGAGAAACTCACTTCGCCTTCAAGTATCATCCTGTTTACTGCAAATATTGCCTCCTCGCAGTAGATGCTATTCAGGTCCTCTTTTATGACAGGAGGAATTCTTCCTTCAGTTATTGCCTAGAGACTGCAGTTAGCCGCAATTCCTCTTTCGGAACTCCAGGAGTAAAAAAGAGACACTCTATCCAAGGGCACATTCCCATCTTGGGCTTGTACAGATATAATGGTGGTCAACTTGGGATCTTGGTCTGCAGAAGTCGGCGAAGCCTCCGCTGACACTCCGTTGCATCTCAGCTTCTGCCTCTGCCTTTCCTGCCTCATCCCCTTCCCTTCCACAGGCCTCCATTGTACCAAAAAGTACCATAAAGGACTCTGCAATAAATTCCCTACATGCTCTTGTCCATCTTAGAATTTGTATCCTGGGGAATCCAATCCACAGTACCTCCTTGGAACCACAGTACCTCCTTGGAACCCTCTCACTAACAATGGGAGTTAGTTGTCTCCATCTTTGTGTGTTATCTCTATGCTGTTTTTCCCCTCTTGTAGTATCTAATATTCCTTACAGTCATACATCATCCACATGCTTATTTTACATTGAATTCTGTAATTTAGAGGAGCCGTAGATGAATTTCTGGGATAAGTACCGAGTAATCAAGAGATTATAAATATATTTTCTTATCTGTTAGATATATTGCTCCAAACTTAGGAGAAATTCTATAGCTAACTGTGTACAGAGTTCTATCTCTGTGTTACTAAAGGCAACATGGTACTTTGGTCATTGAAGTAAGTAAGCAATTGTCACAATGTCTGAAGAGGGGAACATATAAGCTATTAATTGCTTGTTGAAATTGACAATGTTTCCTCTAACTACTCTTCAAAAAATATTCCAGTATAAATATTCTTAAGTTATCCATTATTTGTTGCATTATAATTTTTCAACAAGAAGGCAATTAACATACAACTACTTAATCCTAGGGGCATCAGGGTGGTTCAGTCAGTTAAATATCTGACTTTGACTCAGGTCATGATCTCATGGTTTGTGAGTTTGAGCCCCACATCTGGCTCTCTGCTATCAGCACAGAGTCCACTTCAGATCCTCTGTCTCCCTCTCTCTCTGCCCCTTCCTCACTCATGCTTGCTCGCTCTCTTTCTCTCTCAAAAATAAACATTAATTTTTTTAATTAAATAAGAAATAAAAAAAACCAACTACTTAATCCCATTAATCTCACTACTTTAAAAAGTAGAATTTATTGTCCACTTTGAGGGAAGCGAAATTCTAAAAGAAGGGAAAATATAAGTTAAAAGTTATTTCTTTACAGAAGTATATATGGAGAGAATAGTGATTAACCTCAAGGGGAGGGCAAATGTCAGGCTTTTGTGAAGAACATGGCGGAAAGATCGATGAAAAGTTTCCGATTTCTCTTTGATCTATAAAGCAATGTAATTTGGGGAAGTTGATTACTTTGTTCATTTGGCTTGTGAAATGTGTAACCTCTATCGATCCAAGGATTAAGGATGTAACTCTTTCATCACAAAAACCTCAGGAAAATAGTATACAAGAGAGCAGAAGTGCTCCCCAACATATTGTGGAGAGTATAAGAGGGCGAATGTGTCCCCAGTGGAGACCGTGATAGTACAAAGGAAGAAATGGCAAAGTTGAAGAGGAGGTAGAGGAGGTGGAGACACTGAATAGTCATACACTCTTAGTTTCTAAGAATACAACAGTAATTCTCTTTTGGAGATAATAGAGAAAATATCAGTAGATATCAAGTAAATGGTTGGCCCTGAACTGAAAGATGTGCACTTAGGTAGAAATTTTACCATTCCCGAAGCAGTAAGGACACTGTTCTCTCCCTCTCTCACCCTTTCTTACTCCACTTCCATTCATCCACCCCTCTCTTTCTTTCTTTTCCTTTTTCTCTCTCACATGCACACATCTCTCCCCATGTATGTGTGTGTGTGTGCGTGTGTGTGCATGTGTGTGTGTGGTATAAAGATGCATAGTGTTTGCATTCTAGCTGCCCACTCTACTGGGGTTACTTGAGTAATAAATTATAACAGAGAACCTGGATAAATGGATGGAACTACCATTTTAAACTTTGTGAAAGCTTATAATTACGAAGGCACCTTCTGCTTTGTAATTTGTAAGTTAGTACCTCTGAGAGAAAAGAAAAACTTAGTAGGTGGTTCAAGAAAGGGCTTGAAATTTCTTTTCTAGTGATAAATGGCTCCTGCATAAACATGATGCCCAAGTGGGTGGTTGTAACACCACCAGAGATTATAAGCCTAGATTCTAATTTCAAAGAAAAAGGTAGAAGAAATTTTCAATTAAATATAGAACTACCTTTAATAACTGGTTGGGAAATATGTATCAGATGAAAAGAATAAATTGAAAAGGAGACTTTGGGGCAAGATAGCATTATGAGTTCAGGCCTGGAGGCCTCCTTCGGCTCTAAATATACAGTATTTTTAGATAAGATAGATAAAAAGAAAATTGAAAAAGACATAGCCAGGATAAAAAATAAGATAAGCATCTCTATGCACAAGAAATGCAACCAAAATGCCAAGCAATGAGTAGGACCAAAGCAGAGGCTGGCTGGAGTCCGGGTCTGGGAATACACAGAGGTGCTGGGGCGCTAGTTCTTGGGGAATATTGGTGGATGTGAGTCTCCCCATGTGTATCAGAGAAAGGAAGCCTGGGTCAGGGCTGAAAGTTAGTCCAGTACTAACTCACTTGTAAAACAAGACTGAAACGAGGGCTTGCTGACTTGGAACTAGGGCCTACAGGAGACCATGCTTAGAGAAGTTAGAAACCAGGTATGCATGTGCTCGGCACCACTGACTCATTCATCGGACCTATGATTCTCTCTCTAATAACAGGGCCAGACAAAGGCACAAGACAATTCAGGTAAGATGTGGTTCTGGGGGCGCCTGAGTGGCTCAGTCGGTTAAGCCGCCGACTTCAGCTCAGGTCATGATCTCATGGTCTGTGAGTTTGAGCCCTGCGTCGGGCTCTGTGCTGATAGCTCAGAGCCTGGAGCCTGCTTCAGATTCTGTATCTCCCTCTCTCTCTGCCCTTCCCTTGCTCACTCTCTGTCTCTATGTCTCTCAAAAATAAAATAAAAACGCTAAAAAAAAATTTAAAAAAGATGTGGTTCTGGACTGAAGATGTGGCAAGCTGTGTAGAGAAAGTTACAGATTGAAAGCGAGTTGAAAGAGAGAGACAGAGACAGAGAGACAAAGAGACTATCAAGAAGAGCGGGCAAACCAAAGTTTCAAACCACAGGAAAGAAAATAAATGGCATAAAATCAGCCAAGAAAGTCAAAAGTTCAATGGAAATTACTCCAGATGTAACAGCCATTGAGGACCAGGGGAAATATATATGCTTTAGGTTCTCAAAATATATAAAATAAGGAATGTAATCCATTAAAAACAGCAGTAATGATCAGATACAACCAGGGGAAATAAAACATTTATAGACAGATACTAAAAAGAACCAAAAAGTAATCTTAGAATAAAAAAAAATGTAGCTATCGATAGGAAAAAGAAAACTTCATCAGACGAAAATCGACAAATTACATGTCATCTCAGAAAGAATCAATCAGCTGAAAGGTAATACTGAAGGATTCATACAGAAGTTAGCACAGGGCACCTGGGTGGCTCAGTCGGTTTAGTGTCTGACTCTCGATTTCAGGTCATGATCTCATGGTTCGTGGGATTGAGCTCCATAGCAGACTCTATGCCGACAGCATGGAGCCTGCTTGGGATTCTCTCTTTTCCTCTCTCTCTGCTCCCTCCCCCCTCAAAATAAACAATCTTTAAAAAAATAAGTCAACAAAGAAAAATAAAAACATGTTAGACTCCAAGCACTTCTACTTTTGACCAATATGGAGTCACATGACTTCATGATGAATTTGCCTTCCCACCTGAAACAATGAAAAAGCAGACAAAATATATGAAACAACAGTTGGCAAGACATAAGGTATAAGGCAACCAAGGGCTGGGATCCCTGAGATATGGGACGAAATGAAGCGAGTCCTACTTCTCAGCTTCCAATCTTGAGACAGCTTCCAGGCTGAGATGTAAGAAAGAACCTAGGCAGAACATGGAAGGGTCCTTGAGTAGAGAAGACAAAGCTGTGAGACCAGGTGGCTAGAGTCAGAAGCTAAAGAAAGGGCAGCAGGGGGCCTTCCTCAAGTCTTTGCCTGAATAATGATTAGCATACACAGATGAAGAAACCACTCAGAGCTGAGAGCAAAGAATCATCTGAAAGGAGGAAGGTACATCTGCTATCTACCACTTACCATATGATGCCACCATCCCCTCCTAGGTATTTTCCCATGAGAAAAATGAAGGATGCGAACGTAACACAGTCCTGTACGCGGTGTTCTTAGCAGCTTTCCTTGTAATAGCCCAAAGCTGAAAACAACCCATGTGTTCGCCAACAGATGAACAGATTAACAAGTGGTGTAAATCCATATGGCAAAATACTATTCAGTAATAAAAAGGAATGGACATCGGTCCACATTGGACCACCACTATATGATTAATCTGAAAATAATTATGCAGAGTGAAAGGATCTAGGAGCAAAAAAAAAAAACGTGCATGTGGTACAATTCCATTTGTATAAAATTCTAGGAAATGCAAACATATAGGAACAAAGGCAGATCAGTAATTGTTTGAGGAAGGGAGAGAAGGAGGGGCAAAGGAAGGGGTTACCAAATGGCAAAAGAAAACTTCTTGGGGTAATGGATATATTTGTTACCTTGATCATGGTGATGGTTTCATAGGTGTGACATATATAAAATGATCAAATTGTACAATTTAAATACGTTCATATTACTGTACATCGATGACACATCAATAAAGCTGTTAAAATTTGTAGATATGAAGATAAAGAGGGAGTTTCAATGACCAGTCTAAAAAGTTCTGGAATAAAACAAATACATAGAACACGAACACTTGAAGAAGTAATGATTGAGATTTTTTTCAAAATTGAAAAATAAAAAAAACAAGAGACATGATTCTGTGGATTGAAAAGACCCTCTGAACCCTGAAAAGCATACATTAAGTAGAAGTATTATGGAAAGTGTATTATGACGTGCAAATGAAAGATGCTCTAAAATAATGAGACTGATGGAATGCGATATTTAAAAAAAATAAAGCTTAAGCATATAGTTGAGAATTAGCTCATGGATAAATAAAAAAACAGCATGTCAAGAAGTGCTAGAAGTTGCCTGCTAATGAGCTCAGATTTTATTTACAGGGGGACATGAACAGCTAGAAGGTGTGATATGTGACCTACTTATAAGAACTAGAATAGACTCCAACCAAGTGCGGATATGTATTGACTGGAAGCAGAAAAGAGGGCCATGGCTATTAATTAATGACTGTTGTGAGCTGGAGGAGCAAAAATGGCAATGCCATTGCCATTCCCCAAATGGGAAAATTAATGCTTACATAACATTAAAACATAAGAGTATGAAAGTACATTTTGAAACAAAACAGCAAAAAGAAGAAGTGATTTCATCAGACATCATTAAATGACAAGAAAACAGAAAGGCTTGCCTTCCGTTTCTACCTTTTCCAACGAAGATGACAGCTTTCACTTCAGTCTAGAAGTGATGACAGGGAATTACTTCCTGTGACAAGTTAGGACATAAGCAGAGAGGCAGAGTTCCTTTAACTTTTTCAGAGCATTCAGATTATATCCCAAAGGACCGCATTATTCATAGTAGAGCCTGAATATTTATCAAAGGAGTTGCCAGAGAATTAAAGATACACACACACACACACACACACACACACACACACACACAAGAATTAAAAACAAGGGACTCAGAAAATCTAGAAAAAAAATAGATAAGAAAAGCTCTTCCTCAAAATCTGGAGGTTATGAGCCTTTAGATTCAAAGAAAAGAGGGGGTTGGTCACATTGGAAGTGGTGTTGGTGAGCTTAGGGATTTCCTTTTTGATCACATTCTTGTTTAACAGAACATAGTACATTCCCTAGATATATCTCTAACTTGAGTTTAGTAAAATATTTGGCAATATCTCTGATAAATATAAAATGGCAAAATGTGGCCTGGAAGATAACGGTTTTAGGAACACTCAAAATTGGTTAATAATTATGCCCCAAATATGTTGATTAATGACTATGTCAACTTGAAGAGAGCTCTCTAACGATGTGCCACGGGCTTTCATCCTGTATACTGTCATTTTTAATACTTTTATTATCTAAGGCATGGAAGACATGCTAATGAAATTTGTCAATTACATAAAGCTGGAAGAGAGACCTAATAGGAAAACTAACTGAATTATGATGTGAAATGTTCTTGACTGACTGCAAATCTGAGCTTGCACCAGCACAATTTGCTGTATCGTCAGTAATAAACTAAGATGGCCATTATGAACGAGTACGTAACCAAGTTCATAATTAAGGTGTCTGATGTATAGAAATAAATACGCAATCTTAGTTTACTTTGTGGAAAATACAGTGCTGAAATGACAGCTAACTATAGTACTATATTTGCAGTATAACATTCAAAACATTTTTGAAAAAAGGGCACATGTTGGGATGAACACTGGGTGTTATATGTAAACCAATTTGAAAATAAACTATTATAAAAATAAAAAAAACATTTTTGATACCTTTTATTAAGTCTTTACGTATAAATAGAAAAAATGAACAAGTCATGAATATAATGTACTAGGAATTATCACAAAATGAACACAACTGTGAACTGTTTTCACACAGACCTATAAAGAAATAATTGCCAGCAACGCAAAAGTTCTCATTGTGTCCTTTTCCAAATATGGTCACCATTCTCCTCCCCAATGAATTATTCCAGAGATTTGTCCATGGGGTTGTATTTAGCAATACACAGCAGTTTGTAGATTGCTCATTGTCTTTGCTGTCTACTTCTCTTTATCCACTCTAGTGTTGAACATGTGGATATTTCCAGGTTGGAATTATTATGAATAACTCAGCCATCACATTCTTGTTCATGTCTGTGAACACCTACTTGTGTTTTTCTGTTGGGTATATGCAGAGGAGTGGGATGGTGGGTCCAAAAGTTTTTGTTTTTTTAAATTTACTCAATTTTGCCAACAATTTTCCAAAGAGGTTGAGCCGACTCTTACCCCGCCTCCCCAAATACACATAGCTGTATGTCATGAGAGTTTCTGTTGTACTATATTCTTGCCAAAATTTGATGTCGTTAGCCTTTTATTTTTCTCTAAGTTTAGTTTAGACATTCTGGGTCAATGTAAGTTTAATTTTCATTTGCCTGATAACTACACTTATCATGTTAATAACACAACTTACTATAAAACTATCCTAAATTAAGACATAAGTGTTATGAGTGCAAGGATAGACCAAATAAACAAAATATTGATTCCTGAAACAAAACCACATGTATATAGGACATGTATACATCATTTAATTTATGACATAGGTAATACAGGGAAACAATAGATAAAGGAGGCATTTTTTAATAATATGTTCCAGATCAATTGGATATTTTCATCGGAACAAGTGAAATGTGGCTTCCCCTCTACTGTGCTTAAAAATCAAGTTGAAAATGGGTAGATTCAAATATGATGGGTTGAACATTAAAGATTCTAGGAGATGATACAGTAGCATCATAATCCTGGAGTTGGGAAAGATTTCTTTAACAGGACTTGAGAGCACTAGCTATATTGGAAAAGATGGATAAATTAGATTATATAAAATTAGAAACTATTGATTATCCAAAGACATTAATAAGTGCGAAATAATCACTGACTGAGGGATGGCGTTTGCAAACATATAACCAACAAACACTCACATCTAACATGGACAAATAAGTCCTACAAATCCATAAGAGATATTCAGAATATTCAATTAGAAAATGATCAAGGAATCTTAATAGGCACACAACACACACATGCATGCGCGTGCACACACAAACACACAGAGGTATATATGCTATAAAACATATTTAAAAATGCTCAACCTCATGAGATTGACATTTTCAGACAGACCAAAAAAACTAAGAATTTTCAAAGAGAGCAACCAAAATGATGAAAGCACCTAATTCCTTGCATTTCTCTAAAGGGATCAAAATGCTTAAGCTTGACAAGAAAGAATCAAGGGGTCATGATTTCCATCTTCCACTATTTAAAAGAACGGAGATATAAAGTTTCTCGATGAGGCAACCCAATGTCACAAACCCTACAAGTACCCATCTTTATGCGGATAGGTTATGCAGCTTTAAGTCAAATTTTTGAAATTAATATTTGGCTTGAACTAAGTGAAAAAATGTACTTCTTGACTCAACACTCAGTTGAGTCTGTCCATAAATTATTCATTATGCTGCAAATTCTTTACATTTTGGAATTTGATCAAAAAATAAAACTGGGGGTGTCTGGGTGGCTCAGTCAGTTAAGCATCCAACTTCAGTTCAGGTCATGATCTCTCGGTTTGTGAGTTCGAGTTCTGCATTGAACTCTGTGCTGACAGCTCGGAGCCCGGAGCCTGCTTCAGATTCTGTGACTCCCTCTCTCTGCTCCTCCCTGCTTGCACTCTCTAGAGTGCAAACATTACTAAACATTAATAATTTTTTAATAAAATACATAAAACTGGATATCAAACTGGCTTTGAGAAATGTAAACAAATACTTTTCTGAGAGAACAAAAATTTCCTCATTAAACATAGTTCTTCCTCCAAGGGTCCTGCCTCTATACACTATGAAAATTTACAGAGAGTTCTCTTTATAATGTTGATAATATCCAGATATGACTTGCATCATTAAAATCAACAAACTTCTTGGGATAAGGCAAAATTCAAACCAAATCCATTGAGGCTTCTTTACATAGTCATCACTTCAGAGGTAAATGACAGTCAGAGTTATGAGAAGTAGGTTTAACCGTAAGGCAAGTTTAGGTCCATATGTTAGAAAAATAAATAACAGGGCACCTGGGTGGCTCAGCTGGTTAAGTGTCTGACTCTTGATCTTGGTTCAGGTCTTGATCTCACCATTCGTGAGATGGAGCCTTGTAGCAGGCTCTGCGCTGTCAGTGCAGAGCCTGCTTGGGATTCTCTCTCTCGGACTCTCTCTCTCTCTCTCTCGGACTCTCTCTCTCTCTCTCTCTCTCTGACTCCTCCCCCTCCTCTCTCTCTGTCTCTATCTCTCTCAATATTTTTTTTTTCAGGAATTTTCCGGGTCAATTATATTTTAAGATCTTTGATTGAAGAATGTCAATTTTCTTTTTTTATTATTATTACTTTTATGTCAAGAGGAGCCTGGGGGGCTCCGTCAGTTAAGTGTCCAGCTCAGGTCATGATCTTACGGTTCCTGGGTTCAAACCCACGTCTGGCTCTGCTCCACTCTGGTGTGTAGCCTCTTTGAGATTTTCTCTCTCCCCCTCTCTCTCTGCACCTTCCCCACTCACTTTCTCTTTCTCTCTCAAAATAAATAAACATTAAAGAATAAAAAAGAAAAGAAAATGTCAAATATCACCTTAAGATTATGCTATAATAGACAAGGAAAATGAAAGTCAGACACAAGAACTCTATTGCTGCATGAAATTGCATAAAGGCTGGACAGCAGCTGAAACTAACACGGCCTCATAATTAAGTATGATGAGTTTCCTGTTCTGCATAGAAGGCACAGTATGATTTCTCTTCTCATTAGAAAGAGGACATCGTCACGGGAAGTCAGTCTGGACCAGGGGATAAACGGGAACACATGTACACAAGCCTAATTAATGTAAAATAATAATTAAGTTTGATTTAGGATATCCTAAACATTGACATGCCCTATAATTTTTAAATTTCCTGGCCAAAGAGTGTATACTATGCATGTTCTTATTTTTTTTAACGTCTCGGCAATATTATAACAAAGAGAAAATAGACATTTTCTGCATGCTACATCAGGTGGTTGTATTAAGAAAAGAAGATTAAAGCTGCGGGTAATCAGAATTCAGTATAACAATATAAAAAACATTATGAGAGATAACGCCAACAATAGACTGGATTATTACAAAAAGTACTGAGCTCCCCGTTACTGGAGATATTCAAGTGAAAGCTGAATAATAAGAATTTCTTCAGAGGGGAATTTTACTTAGGATGGGAGACTGGGCTAAATAGCCTTTAATTTCATTCACAAAGAAAGTTGAAATGTAATACCAACTATTATGTTGAATTTAGTGGCAATACTATCAAGTGATTTTTATTTCTTATTGCCTTAAAACTAACAGTTATTATCCAAGTTTCGGTTGATCTATTTTATTAACATCACGGGGGATATGTTTTATACTATTGCTAAGTAACATTTGACTATATATAACCTTTATTATTAAAGAGTCTGGTCATTTCCATTTTTACTATGAATAACTTCCCCGGTTTATTCATTCAGCAAATATTTATAGAGTACTTCTAGATGGCAGCCATTAAGGGTTTTGTGCTTTGGGTTGTTCGTTTGGTTTTTTTTTTTAAGAACTTTTTCATAAGCAATTTACTAGACTGCTTTTTATATGTCAGGATAAATTTATTTATTTATTTGAAGATTTATTTATTTATTTATATTTAATAAAGACTTTATTGTTGGCAAAAAGAGACATCTAATATACATTTAAGAGTCATAGGGATGAGGTCTTGTGTGCAAAATACAAAGAATGAATGAACATAGAATAACCAAGTCAACGTCATAGACGCCATTTTCTCTCTCTGCAACTATTAGGTAAGTGCTGTTTGTCTGCCCTGTAAGAAAAGCTGTAGAGCTTTGTACCCGGTATTCCTCTTTCTGATGCATTACTGAATGCGATTCAGGCCAAAGAATTCATTAGTTTGGGGATGCACCGAGCACATGTTTTTAAAAAATTAAAAGTTACACGGGCAAGAGGTCAATTATTATTGTTGTTGTTGTTGTTGTTGGCCAACCTACTGCTTTACTCTGTATTTTTTCTCTGGCATGCATTCCTATTAAAGTTCACAGCATTTTACAAACAACAGGGTTTATTATAAATAGTTTCCCAACTTCTTCAGACACGTGCATCTTCATCGGCATTGTCCAGAAAACGTCATCATTCCCAAGATGCGATTCTTTCGGATAAAATAAGAACAGTAAAAACATGGTTCACTCTACATCTCGCAAAGAACAGGGTTTGGGGAAGGTGGAGGAGGTAAGTGTACAGGTTACAAAGGGCTTCGGGATTTCGACATGCGATACTTCTCTCTAGGTTATCAAAAAAATCTGATCTCTATTTACAGAGAAGACTGGGGACGGGTGTGCTGTAGAAATCAATTAAGTCACGGAGCTCAAAACAAATCCTGAACACGTCCTTAAGTAAAGTCAGGATAATCAACTTTTTGAAGTCAAGGACCGAGTTGTATTTGCCATTGTTAATAACCACTGTTAACCACGGCTCCCCAGACATAAGGGGCACCGAATAAACATCCTGTAAATGAGTGAACACAGAATTACTTAAATAGCAAGTGAATATATGAATGGATGAATTGACAAACAGATGAGGTAAGAGTCCTGAAACGAGAGAGAAAAATCCTTGGGCCCGATCACAAATATAAGGTGCAAATATATATATATAATAAATAATAATATATATTATATTATATATTATATATTATATATTATATATAATATATATATATATATATATTTTTTACCAATGTTGGTGAATCACATTTTATCTTCAGTAAAGAAGAACTGAGATTTTTGTTAAAGTGCTCGTTGTACTTATGCTAAACATTGTTTTTGGCCTAATATACAGTAAGTGAATTCTCACTTAACAATAAGTATTTTGTTCATTCTTGAAAATAATTTGATTGCTGTCCATAGTTAAATCTTTGTAAATTAAATCTTTACTTTAAAAGGTCCTTTGATTATATCGAACTCTAGTGCTCAAAAGGAACAAAACTAGGGATGGAACAGACATCTAGAATTTAGTTTTAACAATTCTATTTGTGTGTCATTATTTACACATAAGCGTGTCCAATCCTGGGAGCATTGTCACAATCCCTTTCTTAGTGTGGCGGAAGCAGATGGCCCGTGCGGGTCAGAAGAGTGAGTGGACAGGGCATTGTGATGAGCTGGAAATAAGCAAGGACTTTCTCATACCATGAGGGATGGGCAATCTTGGCACTGGTCTGCTCCGGAGGTAGCCAGGAGACTTGACTGAGAGAATGTACAATTCAAAGTGAAAGTTTTAAGGATTCAAATTTCACTCTTCACAATAGAAATGCCTTTAACTCCTGTTGCAGCGTGCAGCTAAGTGGCTAAAATTAAGTGAATTTCAAAACCGATTCTCATCTGTATCATCAAAATCTAGTCGCTAGCTAGCATTTTATACCAAATAAGGTTTGGTTATTTATTACTTTTTCCTTCACTTAAGAAAGAAAAGGGTCAGAGGCACATTTATAAAATGAAAATGTTCTCACTGGTAACTAAATTTAGTTTATTGTTTATTAACAAAATAATTAGGGATGCAAGTAATATCTCCGTGCCATCTGCCTCAGGGACTCTTTCACTGAAGCCTCATTATTTTCTGGGGCAGAGGCTCTGCCATAAAAGATCACTGGAAAAAATGCAGGAGTGTACATATTGTCTGTGCAATAGCAAAGTCTGTTATTGTATATGCAGTAATGCCAATGAAATATGCAAACAGTATATGCAAAACTATATGACAAATTGTCTGCAGTGTATACAATGACAATCAATTGATATGTACAAGTTTTATATACACAATGATGCATGCAACAATGCAAAAGTGTTAATGATCTATGCAACGATACAAGGAAAATATCTCGTAAATGCAATGATTTTCAAGCTAGGTCTATAAGAAAGCACAGAAAGATGAAGCCATTTTCCCATGAAAGATCGTATCAATTGAGGCAGATATTTCTACTGACTTCAAGTTAGTGGAAAATTACCTCATACCTCCACTTTTTCCGTCTGTACACTCGGTCCCTGACTATGATGTAGCAATTTGAAATGTTTGAAAACCTAGGTTTCGTTGCCTGCTTTAGCTCCCCTCCTTTTTTTTTTTTCAGAGAGAAAATGCAAAGGGATTATTTTCAAGATTGATACAGTTAAATTTAGTAAACATACCCTTTCGATCAAGCACAAATGTCTTTTACAAGTTCTGTGAAATTTCCCGTAACTCACGCATAATGAGTGACTCTCTTCTCTTTGACCTGAACTTCCTGTGCACATTACTGATTCCAACCCCTAGCCCCAGTTCCTGGATGGCAGGTATTAGGCCATCCCCAAATTCAGGCTGAGAATCCTCATGATCCCTGTGAAGGTATAGAGCCCGTTGCGGGCTCTTCAGTAAATACCTGCTGTAGTTACAGAATCCATTTTAGGAGAGAGATTTTTAGCATCTGTATACTTGGCAACATAAAACTATTTCACCAAAAAAGTAGTGGGTGTGTTTTGATATAAATAGAAAATATTTATATAGTTCCACCTCCTCAGGCTCTGAATGTGTAGGGAAATAACAGTAGGGGATGTATGTATGCATATATATGTATACATATGTGTGTATATATATACATGTATATGTGTGTGTATATATATATACACATCTATACATATATATATATACACACACATATATACATATATATATACACATAACAGATGGGGCTTGGAAATACAGTTGTTTTTAATTCAGTCTTCTATAAATGTTATCTCCATATACATAAAGCCATCAATTCTCCTTGCAAAGAACTTCTTTAATAGACTTTCTGACAGTGCAAGCTTGAAATTGGCTGTTCGAACCATGGAATAGGACAACTTAAAGAGAAAAGTCCAAAGCCAGATCAAGACAAAACAAAACAGGCTCAAAATGCTTTGCACACCTTCGTGAAGCTAACGTCTTCCACTGTCATGAAAAGTTGCCCGCATCTTCATGACCACCACATCGCTAATTTTGACTCTCCAAAATTGAATTATATCTACAGGCTGAGATGGAAGTAATACAACAGAAAGACCAGCGGACAAGAACCAGGAAGAAATGGGACCTGCCTTAAATCTGTTCATGCTGCTATAAAGAAAACAGCATAGACTGGGTGGCTTAAAAACAAATTTATTTCTCACTGTTCTGTGGATTAGAAAATCCAAGTAGGAGAAGCTGGTAGATTTGTGTCTGATTAGAACCATCTTCCTGGTTCACAGACAGCCGTCTTCTCACTGTGTCCTCACACGGAAGAAGGGGTGAGGGATCTCTCTGGGGCTTCTTTTATAAGGGCACTAATCTATTCATGAAGTAGCAACCCTCAGGACCTGATCATCTCCCAAAGACACCACCTCCAAATACTGGGAATTAGGTTTCAACATATGAGTTTTGGGGGAACACAAACATTCAGTCCACGGCAGGTCCCAAACCTAATGAAAAAGTAAGTTTGTGTTACCTTATGGAATATGGTGTCCAAATGAGAAGCCTCAAAAGTTTGAGTCAGCCTTGATACAAATTTCGGGAGAAGTCATACATAGTATTTGATGAGAAATCTTGGAACAAGAAGGATTAATGTTGTTAGCATAAATGGTTTGAGAAGTAATCTCACCATCCTGTTAGCCATCTCACTCACAAAAGTTCTCATCAGAAAACACCTAAATCCCAATGACTGTAGGAGTCAAACGATGAGCAATATTAGAGATAAGGGCAGGTGGGGCATGTTATTTATCTAATGCAGGTGAAAACTGTGTTCCTCTTTTCGTCTATTTTCTCCAGTTCTCTTTATATTTACCGACATACAATGAAAAAGCAAGAGAGTAAGGTATTCAACTGCTAACTAGACAGTTTTTGATTAATTCCTCAGAACATAATCTTGTAATTCTGTGATAACCACAGAACTGTAAAAACACATTTGTGGTAGGAAATTGGATTTTTATATTTTATGCTGTAAGCAAACGCCAGCCGGGTATTATCTAACTTATCACTATGAAGAGAAAAAAGAAACGCCGCATCACACCAGCCTTAGGGTACCTGACCCAATACTATGTATACTATACCTGTGTTTTTGTAATTCAGAAAGTGTGAGATGCTCTGGGTTTCGCCATGAACACTGCTTGTAGTGTCTAGCAACTTCTGATCAAATTACAATGGTAACTTTGTTTTATGCTGGAGACAAAAGGCGACTACAAGTGCTCCATGAAGAATAAATTGCAAGGGAGTACAGAAGCTACAGCTGAACAAAAAAATAAAATATCACAGAAGTGATTTAAGGCGTGTTGTCAGTGGGTGTATGGCGAGCAGATGGAAGAGACGAGTGACAGAACTAGCTGCTAGACTGGATGATAGGGTGAGGGCTACCAGGAGCAATAGTGAGAGAAAAAGAAGGAATCGAGGATGACTTGCAGATTTTGGCTCGAGGAACTTAGAGCGTACTGCGATGTATTTGCAAGATGGGAAAGTTACCCTCAGTTACCCTCAGAAGTGGGTGGACCTCCATCGTTCACCTCGCTTCATCTCATCATACAGGCATTTTATCATCTCACGTCATCACAAGAAGAAGGGCGGATACAGTCCAACAAGATGTTGAGAGAGAGAGAGAGAGAGAGACAGGCAGAGCACACTCCCATAACTCTTATTACAGTATGTTGTTATAATTGCTCTATTTTATTAGTTACTGTTATTCGTTTCTTATTGTGCTCAATTTATAAATTAAACTTTATCATAGATATGTATGTATAGGGAAAAGAAACATAGTATATATATACACAGTTTTGGTACTATCCATGGTTTTAGGCATTCAATTGGGTCTTGGAATGTATCCCTTGCAGACAAAGGGGGACTTCTGTATTAAACGAACACATTTGGGGAAGAATATCAGTAGTCGTATTTCATCCTTAGGTTTGAAATGTCCATTAGACATCTGAGTCAAGATTCCAAGTAGGTTATATATATATAAGTCTGGGCATCAGGAAGAAGTCAGAGATTAGGATATAAATCTAGAAGCCATCAGTATATGGATGATTTTTAAAGATGACATTAAATGAGGTGACTTAGTGAGGGAAGTGAAGAGGGTCCAGGACTTGACCGGACTTACCAATGTTTGATAACTATTTAGAGACAAAGAAAAAGGAATGCCAAGTGAGGGAGGAAGGAAACCAGGAAAGTGTGGTATCATAGAAAACCAAATATAAATGCTTTTCCAGAAAAGGAAGAGGTCAACTATGTTAATTTTTGAGGCAATGGGTCAATACATTGTTTCCAAAGGTCAAAATATAATCATGCATTTAATCTCTCAACTCCACCTTGCCAATACTGAAGTATTTTATCCTATAGAAATAACTCTCGTTGCTTGCCACTCCTTCCCTAAAAGAATTATGTGCATGGATATGGTTTCTGTTCTACCCTCCCACTACCCATAATCAACTGAAACTTGGACATGTAAATTTTCAGAGGGGAAAGTTAGAGAACTTTGTACAAAGAAACTGTATAGAAAACTTTGTAACCAACAGCCATGATAATAAAGATTATTTTCAAATTATTTATGAAAAGAACAGAATATCAAACTAATTATACACTGATTAAAAGTATACAAAATTATGAATAATATGGATTGTATAGAATAAAATTTCCCTTTCCTAGATGAACTTATTATCATTATTATTATTTTAATTTTATAATGTAAAAGTTTATCATTGTAATTTTACCTTTTGGCATGTTAACTACTGATGTTGAATATCTTCCACTCACAGACACATACTAATTAAAAACTACCAACTAAATTATCTCTTTATGGCCTTTGTCTATTCTCTTATTGATGTTTTAATGATTTTCCTATCCCGATGTGTGAGCTTTTCAAATAACAGGGATGCTGCTCTTGGGCTCACTCCCATGAAGAAAATACTAATGGTTTACATTCAATGACCATATATGGTAACAGACATAAATGGGATCTTTACCAAGATTCCCATATTATGTGCCTTAAAAACAAAATCCTGGGGGGTATAGGTGACTGGCCCAGGGCACAGAGAACAAAGGGGAGAGTTTAGTTTGAACTCTGATGAGTCCGATTCCAAAGCCCGTGCTTTCTTTCTCCATGCAAAAAAATATTTTTAAAAGAGATATTCAGAATAAAAGATCACTGAAGACCTAAACACTTGACAACATCATTCATTTTCAAATACGGTTTTGCTTTCAATTGTTTCTGCATGTGTTTTTGATTAATGAAGAAACATGAAGAAACATGTTAAGCAGAGAGGAGAATGCAAATAAATACTTTGGCCTTCTTAAGAAACTGAAAGTAAAAGGTTTCTATGAACTTCTTAATGGGCAAATCAAATTCCTTTAAAAATTAATGAAGTGTCACTAGTTTAATATCGAAATAAAGGCAAAAAACATCATGCCCCATTAACAACACTGTCTTCTGTTATTATTTGAATTTGGGGTTAAAGATGACTCATTCTCACCATCCCTTATTCGAGAACTTCCAATTCTATGCAAGTGTGAAAACCGTTGATACAAGAACCAATAAACATATTTAAAATTAATAAAGAATATGAGAGAAAATGAAAACAAAAGGATATTATAAACTAATGAGGAAAAATATAAAGAAATGCTTCATGAAACCTATAGTGCACTGTATGTAAACTGAAATTTAAATTAAAAAAAACATAAAAAAGAAAGAAAAAGAAAAGCTTAACCACTTTACTAATGTCTATTTAGCTCTCATTTTCCACTCTAATTTTTCAAAAATTACAAATATATGTGTTGCTGCTGAGGAGGCACAATTTTATTTAAAATAATATAATGCTGCATGGATAGGTTAATATTTATACTATATACAAATAGACCAGAGTTTCTTTATGAGTAATGGCATCTCTCATCTAACTTCTCACATCTAGTGAATTCTTGAAATTGCTTTGCTGAACAGAGAAGCAGAGTAATATTGTGTATTTGCTACAATCTTGTCAACAGATTAAGAATCAGGTAAGACAAGACTGTGCATTCTGCACTAATTCATGGGGAAAAGCATTTGTCATTTTGAAAATATGCTCTCTGAGGACATGAAATCTAATGACTATGAATTAACTCTAAATAGTGTATGACTTCAATGTAATTATGGGTCAGTGAATTGCAAGGTACATGTTCAATAAGTGAGAAATAAAAGTTAATTTTTCAAAACATAAAGGCTAAATGATTTCTTTAAATTATTCATACGTTTTCTTTTCTTTTCATAAGTGCTATAAATATCAGGAAATATTATACTCATGTCATACTGATAGGAGATGCCTGACAGGCTTTTTTTTTTACGTAATAGGGATCTGGGGGATCAATTTTATCAAAACAAAAGTGGATGAAAGATTTGTCTTGAAACTGACATTGCATCGCATTGATAACACACTATACATACTATATATGGAGAGAATATATATGGTGTGTGTGTGTGTGTGTATGTGTGTGTGTGTGTGTTACTTTGGGTTAGTTCAGCGTATGAAAGATAATGGGTGTAGCTAAAGCCTATGCCTTCAGACTTTCATATTATTCATTCATCTGGCCTTGTTATCAGTTCAAACTTACCATGTTTTCAGAATTTGGTGATTCTCCTGCGATCCTAACTTTTGAACAAATTCTACAGATTGTTTACAGAAGAATATGAATTATCAAGAAAAGGATTTCCTATAGCCAGTTTTCAAATGCTCAGTTAGCATGGGATTCAAAGACTAGATATGCAGTATGTACTCTTTTTTTTATCTGCTCTTTTATTTAGACAAACATGGCAAAGACTGCTACATTGTTGTTAGCAATTTTATTTTTTATTTTCTCTATTTACTTCACATGTGTGGTAAGTGCAGGGCTAAGCAGGTTATTTTTTTAATATTTCAACAGAGCCCTAAGGAAAAGATGTTTACGCCTACCTTAGCAGTTAGATTCTAAACTATGGGTTTAATAGATCACTAAGTTATCAGTCAAGTTCAATGCAGCTGACTCAGGCTTATTATCTAGTAATTTCTTTTTCTTATATCTGGGTGTGTCCAGGGAAGTTTTTTACTTAGCAAAAAGAACAGACTGAGTAATAAGGGAAAGAATAAGAACGATAGGGGCGCCTGGGTGGCTCAGTCGGTTAAGCGGCCAACTTCGGCTCAGGGCATGATCTCACCGATCGTGAGTTCGAGCGCCACGTCCGGCTCTGCGCTGACAGCTCCGAGCCTGGAGCTTGTTTCCGATTCTGTGTCTCCCTCTCTCTCTACTCCTCCCCCTCTCATGCTCTGTCTCAGTCTCTCAAAAATCAACGTTAAAAAAATTTTAAAAAAAGAATAAGAACGATAGTTATATCAGAAAAATTAGCAAACTCACAGGTGAGCAAACCAGCTTCAAAGCAGCAAAAACGTGCGACCTCTGCTTTTCAAAGGACATTTCAAGCTTATATCGATAAAACCGTCTAAGTTGAAATGCATTCCAGCCACACTTTACAATTTAGTTTGCATTCTTTACAGTGCGCTCGATCAATGCACAGGATCTTGTTATATTACACGAAATATAAATTACAAATATCTATAGAAGAATTATTTGAAACATATAATGCTGTTGTCTTTGGGGTTTAATTTTGTATATTGTAAGGAGATGAAAATAAACCCCTAAGGCAGAAACACAATCGTATGCCTCAGTGAATAAATTATATTAGGGGAATGTACTTGAGAGATGGCAAGAAACAAAAGACAGGCTGCTTATGTAATAAACTCGGTCTCCAATGAAAGTAACAAACTTTGCAGGCTGCAGTAACAGCATCATCTCAATAATTTTGCTGTTTTCCAAGACATTTCTTATTATTTCTCCACACTTAAAACCAAAGACAAACGTGGATAAGTTTCTGGTGCCTCCCCCGCTCGCCCTCCTTGTCCCCCACACCTCCCCCACCACAAGACCGCCAGCAAATGTAATATAAATCTTAAAGCAAAGAATGTAAACCTTAAAGAGTCTGAGAGATTCTTAATTACAAAAGAAGGGGGGGGGTCATTATCTTGACAGTAGAACAAGGTCTGTGACTATCAGGAGGAACATAGATCATTTGTTTTTCGGCCTCGACTGAAATCTAATACAAAGGACAGGCAAAAAGAAAACACAGACATAGAGTGAGAACAGACACAAGTGGAGAGAAGAAAAACAGGCATCCCAAGGCGTGGGTTCATTAATGTAGATTGACCTTGTTGTAAATTGGTTAGGCTGTCACTGGGAAAGGTAGTGGCTATACAAGTAAATCAACATAATTCTGGAAGTTTTTGGCCATACTCATCAAATACATTCAGTGACTCTTCTTTGTTCCAACAACTCCATTTCTAGGTGTCTTCATTCCCCCAAAGCAGCCAAAGACTTAAACAATGCTTATTACATCATTATATAAAATTGCTAAAAAAGGGGGAACTCATCTCGATATCTGATAATAGGGAACCATCTAACAATAGGGAATCATCTAATTATAGGGAATCAGATTAATAAATAACTATATTATTAATGATACACAAGACTACAGGATCATGCTTATAAAATTAAATTCAAATGACATTACAAATTATATATACAGTTATATTGTTCAAGTAGGCAGTCAGTGAGGTTCTACCAGGATGCCTGGAGGCCAGCATGAGGAAGTCATGGCCAGCTATAAGGAAGTCAGAGGTCTGTCCCAGCAGCACCCCAACACAAAACCACAAGAAACTGGATCAAAGCAGACAGGCCAAGATGGCGGACAAAGCACGCCAAAGTTCACATTATTCCTTCAGGATCCTACATTACCATATCGAAACCCCCTCCCTAAAGGTGCCACGACTGGAAACCTTGACTTAATAAGGAAGAAAAAACAGGTAATCCACATTCCTGGAAGAGACAACCCTGCTTCCAAGAAATCCCCATCTCAAGTAATGAATATTCTACCCCTTGGCTTACAACTGTCAATGAAACATAAAACCCAAACCTCAGTGGACCCAGCTCTCCCTCGAGTTGACCTGCTCTGGCATCCTAAGAGTGTACTTTGGCTTAATTAATCTTCCCTGTTTGTATTTCTCAGGCTTTAGGATCCAAGGCCTCTCCGGATCTGCTCTGCAACAATATGTAGGATTCCAGTTTTGTGGATAAAGAGTAGCGAAATCATACACTAAAATATTATCAGTAGTTAATCTCAGACTATAGGATTCTGGGTAAATTGCATTTTCTTTCTTATTCCATTTACTTGATTTCCAAACTTTCTACAATGAGTATGTAAAGTTGGTGTCATTTTAACCGATATACAATACTAATTTACAAAAGCTCTTAACATCTACTTAAAAAACTGGGAAATTTTATTTACTTATTCACTTATTCATTAATGTATTCCTTGATTTAACCAGCACTTTTATGGTACTTACCTGGTGCCAGCCACTGTTCTAAACACTCTAAAATTACTATTTAAGTTACTCCTCACAATTACTCTATGAGGTAGGTCTATCACAGTGTCACCTTTATTGTATGTGCCAGATTTGGGATTCAAAATCAGGGAGTCTGGCTCATAATTTGTTTCTCAAGCACTATGGTCTGCTGCTCTGTCCTGAGTGGACCAGATGAAGCCGCCCATTTTAACTGAATCAATTTGGAAGCCTTGTTTTTAGTGGTCAGAATGGCATCACTCTATAAACAAGATACAATCACACTTAAGAACTGAATCCTATACAGAGGCCTGTGGTTCTTGATCCCTGTCCTATGAAGATTTTAAAAATAGGCAGATGAAAGTGGAAACACAAAATAAGGCCTCAGACTATTCATAATTGTGATTATCCAGGCCGGATAGTGCCTCATCTTTATTGCAAATACATTCCTGAAATTGTTACTCAAATATATTCCTGACATATTTTACCCACCCTAGCAGTCACAAAGCCTTACCCTCTTGTAATTGCTAGTGTGGGATATAGGATCAGTGTTTTATCTATAATCACTAAAGCTTTTGCAGGCATTCACACAACTACGGAACAGGAAGGAGTGACAAGAAATCATCTAATTTACAGTGGCATGCTGCTAAATGAGATTGACCTATCTTGAGCCTACAGTGATTTCATTCCTGACTTATCAGAACCTGAAAATATGAAAACATACAGCTTTAATTATTCTGGCCAGCTGTGTGTGTGTGTGTGTGTGTGTGTGTGTGTGTGTGTGTGTGTGTTTTAATTGACTTTTGTTCTTTATTATTCTCATTCTCAAATATTACAGTTAGGTTGGTCTGTGTTAATAATACGAGGACTAATACAACAGTTCAAACAAACATGTAATTTCTTCTGTGGTACAAACTTTCCATCATTGCTCATCTCCTTTTTACAAACCCTACTTACTCTGGATGGCAATTCCTACTGCTTATGATGGGGCTGCTTCCCTCTTGACCTGGGAATCAATATTATGATAAATACAGAACACAGAATTCTGGACATGACCCAAACTAGGCCACTTAATGTCCATCGGTGGGCACCCATCTTCCTTCCTCCTTCCTTCCTTCCTTCCTTCCTTCCTCCCTCCCTCCCTCCCTTTCTTCCTTCCTTCCTTCTTTCTTTCCTTTCCTTCCTTCCTTCCCCCCTTCCCTCCCTCCCTCTCTTCCTTCACTACTTCTCTATAATAAGCAAATCCTTATGTTTTCAGATTCAACTAGAAATTTGTAAAGGCTTACCTTATGCCCAATGACTTGCTTCACCCTCTAAATCTACATTGGCTGTTTCTCCACACTCTGGTACCCTGAGGGTTTAAATGCAAGGATCATGGGCCGCCTAAGCCCACTGTCTGGTTTGAGGGATCACTGGCCACTTGTTCTTCTCTGATGCTGATACTTCGCTCGTGTATGAGACTTTCCTTTACTTTACTGAGAGGGGCAAGAGAAACCCTCCTCCACAAATCCCCTGGCCTTGTCCCCTCAGCTCTTTGCTTCTAGAGACATCATTTGGTCTCTTGTTGGACTCCTGTGCTCCCGGAGAACTAAGAAAATGTTTCATCCAGTAGGTGGCGCTGGTACTACCAAAGAGTCACGGGGATTCCAGAAGCAAGACAATTAGGATGAAAACAGACCCCCAAGATATTGAAAGGAAGCTTTCCGAACCCTCCCGAGTACCATGGAGGTGGACTATGGGGACTGGGGTGGGCAGAAGGGAGATCATCACTGAGACTGGGATTGGTGTGCTTTGATCAGGTGCATATTATTTTTTGTTAATTAAACATCTTTCTACAATGCTGAAGTGTAGTTAGAAGTGGTATGTAAGAGGCTCTTCTGTAAGATTTATTTTTCTAGATGCTGAATTGTGATTAATGCAAGTGTTGTATATGTAATTATCTTTATATTTACTTACATCTAACTTTATACAACAAACGATACGATGTGGCCAACATACACTGTGAGTACTTATAGCATTTTAAAATTATCTTTTGCTTTATTACATTTTTTCCATTCAGAAAGGAAACATGTATTTATCTCTCCTTCCTCATTGATTAAAAGTCCCCGGAGGTCAAGGGCTGTATCTAACATCTTTGCACCCTCCAAGCGCCAACCATAGAGTCTAGCCAAAAGCATTCAACAAATATTTGTCGACTTGAAATGATTTAGGATCCTGAGGATGGAATAAATTTTCCCTTATAAATGTGCATGATAAATAAACCTGAAGCAAAAATGTTTTCCTAGCAAATAAATCATTAGCATCTAAAAGTAGGATCTGTAAGTTTTTGTTTTCTGTGACTAAAACATAAGCAACTGTATACGATAGATAGTTCTATCTCTTTTAAAGAGGAAGGGAGCATCGTGTCTCCTACCTTTCCCTTGGCACCCTTCTTCTCTTGCTATCCCATCTCTAAAACTGTGCCTGCACATACATAATCTGAAGATACAGTCAGAAGGTGTAGGCTACTTCTAATGGATTTATCTCAGGTAAAACTCAACAATGCTCAGGTCCGAAGGTAGAATTTTTAACTGTGAATTGAAAACCTGAGGCTGGAAGAATTGAAATTTCCCACTCTCTATTTTTCATTCGAGGAATGAAGCACCCTTGAAATCAAAGGGAGATCTGCAAGGAGACAGGGAAGCCGGATGAAGGAACTCAAAGGCTTTAAATTGCATTCCAGCATTATTTGAAAATATGCAGCTCACATAAAACTACACCAAGGCTTTCTTGGAGCATACATTTTAACACCCAACTGAATATTGTATCACACATGCAGGGACACTGTTTCTAAATAATTCACTGCCACTTTTACAATTCTTTTAATATTTTATGATTATGTCTTTAAAATTATATGCATCTGTATTTCTGGGAAGAGTAATCTATCAAGCTCCTGCTAGACCAAACCCTGGAAATAAGAGCTCTTTTTTGTAGGCACAGACTACCTCCCGTTATCTGGAAGCAAGCTTGTTTGCATGTGTGCTTTATGTATTTAGTTAGTTAGTTGAAATTTATGGAAGACTAATATGTGTCATAGATCAAAGCTGCAAATGCACGCCTCTGTCTTTACTCGGCCCAAGATCCATGACAGAGATGAACATAAGGTCTTATCCCCCACCTCGTGAGCCTTCCCCTCTGCAGTCCACTGCTGGTTCTTACAACCACCTTGTCATAATCTGCATTTGGTTCCTGTTCACACCGCATCCTCTCCCTGAACCGCGGTGACTTTTCCTCAGATGGTGTGTTCCTCACGAGTCTCTCACACAGTGGGTTGTGCTCTGTGCACTTGGCCGGGCCCCTGAGGCTGCTGGCTCACCCTTTCTCCCTCCTGACTGCAGCATCGGGGCCAGAGTTTAACCCCAATGCTCATCAATCTCTCCTTTTTTCAGTGGATGACATTTGATTTGGGGCTACCTTTCCCTCTTCTCAACGCAGAACGTGCTCTCATGCCCTCAAATTCAGTGACTTGTTACATAAGGAGGTGCACAGTAAAGATCAGGTACGTGGAGGCAGGCCTGGGTAACTCAGTTGGTGAAGCATCTGACTCTTGACTTCCCAGTTGAGGTCATGATCTCACAGGCTGTGAGATGGAGCCTCACATTAGGCTCTGTGCTCAGCGTGGAACCTGTGTGGGATTCTGTCTCACCCTTCTCTGCCTGTCTCCTGCTTCTGCTCTTTCTCTCTCTCCTCCTCTCAATAAACAAACAAAGAAACAAACTTAAAAAAAAAATCTGTTAAGTGAAAAAATAAAGATTTAGCCCCAGGTTTGAAAGTTATATTTCTTTATTTTCTTTTCTCCATTACTATTAGGTGTTTCACTTGCATGAATGACACTCAAATCTTTTCATTAAAACTTGATTTTTTTTTTTATTTGCAGATCTTAGACTTTTTTTTTCCCTTTTTTCTTCACAATGTAAGTAATCTTCCCTGAGTATATCATTCATTTGTCTTCATATTCCTTCTAGGAGCACAATTCTTAAATCTGTTATCTCTAACTTCAGCCCTCTTCCAAGCTCCAAAACATACTCCGAACTGCCTACTATTCACCTATGACTCTGAGGTGGCCCGTGCCAAGATGTCCTGTCCTGATCCCGGGGACCGGGAATATGATGAGATAGCAAGACCATGATTATAGGGAGGCTCTCCACCGCTGAAGAAAACAGGGACCTCAGCTCTTCAACCTCAAGGAACTGACCTGCCAATGTAATGAGGTTGAGAGCAATTCTTCTCCAGAGCCTCCAAGGAACTGAGTCTGGCCAACACATTCACTTTCCCTTGTGAAACCTAGGGTGGAGAGCCCCGTCCAGCCACCCAGACTTCTGATCAAGAGAACTGTGATAAACAGGTCTTGTTTTCAGCCACTGAGTTTGTGGGAATTTGTTATACGGCAAGAGAAAATTAATACAACACATTAAACTCAACACCTTTTATCGAACTGAATGATCCTTCCTCCATAATGTGTTTCCCATCACTTTTCTATGGATTGTAGTGATATCAAGTCCATCCAGCATGGCCACATCTGCCCTCCTCTCCACATCTGAAAAATGGTCAAGAACAACAGAATCTGGTAATCCGCACCGCCTTCCACCCTCTCTCTCTATCATGACGCGCTTAAGATCCTCCTTAGCTATTTCTTGGAATAATGAAGTAGTTTTCTGATCTGTGTCACTACTTTTAGTCCGCATGACACTGCCAGAGGAAATTTCCAAACACCTTGTTTTCATCGTGTCAGTCTCTTTGCTGGGAAGATAACATCAAAATAATAAAATGAATGCCCAACCTGAGATCTTTTTTTTTTAAATTTTTTTTAATGTTTATTTATTTTTGAGACAGAGAGAGACAGAGCATGAGCGGGGGAGGGGCAGAGAGAGAGGGAGACACAGAATGTGAAACAGGCTCCAGGCTCTGAGCCGTCAGCACAGAGCCCGACACAGGGCTCGAACTCACAGACCACGATATCATGACCTGAGCCGAAGTCGGACGCTCAACCGACTGAGCCACCCAGGCGCCCCACAACCTGAGTTCTTTATTATGGAATTTACCATCGCTCTACCATACCTGTAGTCCCAAGCAATGTTCTAGTCAAATGGAACAGTCCATCTTACCCTGAAAGTTCTCTGTATAGCCCCACATAAATATCTTTCTTGGTAACATAAACCTTGTACTTCTTCTTCTACTTCTTTTTTTTTTTTTTTTTTTCAAGTAGTAGGCTCCATGCCTAGCATGGAGCCCAATGGGAGGAGCCCTGAACTCACAATCCTGAGATCAAGACCTGAGCTGAGATCAAGCATCAGCTGCTCACCCAACTGAGCTACCCAGGCTCTTTAACTTCTGAATAAATCTTTCAATATCTGCAGAAAATGTAATATTTTCATGAAACATATATTACTTGACTTTGAGTCTTCGTTCCCTATATTAAAGGCCCTCAGTAAATGTTTGCTCAATGAACAAATGCATGCAGTCTCTCTGTGGTCTTCCAGAAGGAAATAGTTGCCCTCAGTGAATCCAGGACACTTTCTACTAACCACACATGACATGCAACATAAGGTAATGATATGGATGCCTCCCTTACCTCACTGTAAAATTCAGAATGGGGTATCTTACTGTTCTCTGTATCCCCGAGTGTGAATACTATATGAGGTTGCACCTGATAGATTTAGTTTAATATTTTTGAAACAAATGCATATATTTAAGCACTTTAAACTCTATGAGAACTCTCTTTACAGGTACTGATATACCAGGTACCAACCATCTCTATCCATTCAATATGCCTCTGATGGTGCTTATTTAGAATGCCTGATGAGGCCTCTTCTAATTAATTCCATGTGCCTGGGGACACCGTGCAAACCCTGTGGCCAAGCAGCAACTTTAAAGAAAGTGCATATCTGGGAGATTTCAGAGATTTCCCTTCTCAGCTTCCTTGCTGCTGGAATAGAGGCACAGGACTAAATTCTGCCCGACAGAAGGAGAAACATAAGACCTTGTTTCTGAGGAAAAGACAGGGCAGAAGTGGAGGAGGTGGCGAATTGATTTCCTGACAAGCGCAGTGTCAGAGGCAGCTGGCCTTCCCAGGACGAAGTGGGGTCCTGGTAGGAGTGCCTGGCGTCAGCTGGTTTAAGACAGTACCTTCCTCCTGGGAGCATCCCCATGGAGGGGTGCGTGTCATTCTTGCTGGCAGCCTTTCAAATCTGATGCTAACTCTCCAGAAGTTTCTGGAATTCTCTAATATCCTTTAACAAATCCTTTTCTGCTTGAATAGTCAAGGTGGTTACTATAGTTTATAACTAGAACCTTGAGGAGTACGTACCTAAAAGTGAGGGAAAAATCAGTTATTCAAAAGAATACCCCATATTGGTTATCAATAATTCCCAATGCATCCTCCACCACTCAGAATTAGAATATGGTTCTTCATGAATATAGTTTGTTATTATGATAATATTATATCTTGCCATACAAGGTTGTTCTTTTTTTTTTTAATTTAGTGTAATTCTGTATGAATTTAGTATTACTCTTGCACAGTTATATGAAGTAGAGTCAGGGTATCTTCACTCATTGTCTTCTGATACATTTGAAAATGATCAATCATAGTATCCCATTGCTCTTTGGAAATTTGATTATTTGGACATGCATAGAGTTGTGTATATGACAACAAAACATTCAGAAGATATCAATTTTAAATGTGAATAAAGAACTTATAGAGATAACCTCTCTTTCAACCAAAAACATTTATTAGAATATATTCAGTGCGGTACATGACGTCAGATGGTGTGGCTAAAAATAAAAACAGGAAACGGTAGAATCCCCAGCCCACCTAGAGGATGACACCAACAGGCGAGCAACCAGTAATACTTCAGTGTGATGTGGGCTGCCAGTTATTTTATGAGAATGCCAAGGAATCTCATTTCTCGTCAAGGGAAGACGGTCACATTCTAGAAGCTTTCCTCTCCATTTCATTTTGAAACAAAACTTGGAAGAATTGATCTAAAACAAATACCTATTTTCACACGAGGAGAGATAAAGTTCTAACAGGCAGCAAATAAAATCTATGCATAATATTTGCCGCTTCCTTATTACCTCAGACAACATAGTCCATTTGACCCAAACACATTCCATAGTCCATTGGAACCAATAGTCCATCTGACCCAAACATATTCCCTCACAATGAGGGGTTTAGGGTACATGAGGGAACATATCTATCTATATACCTTGGCACGTGGAATAACACTTAGCACACAGAAGGTACCCAAGAATACTTCTTTGCAGCCAAAGAAACGAGAAAATGATAAGTGGAGGCCTCCAAGGACTGTCAGTTGAGTCTGGGAAATTTGAAATTATAATTTTCTTGCTGAAAGGAATCTCCATGAGGACAACTCTCTCTTGTGTTCATGATCATAAACAGCACTGACACTAACATAAATTATAAATATTATTTATTTTATGAGCTACATCATTGGCCTTTAGGTAGAAAATCATTTACAATAATTGCACCTGATAGGAATGCTAAATTAGGTGAATTTAGGTCTATTTTAGACTGGGTCACCCACAATATCAGTTTCACTGTTGTATCAATTGTCTTTATGTGGTAATAATGGTTGAAACAGTAGAAATAAAAGATGAAAGGTTGTAATAATGCATGTAATAAATGCACACAAGGATATACTAGAAACATTTGAAGAGAGTTTGGTGTCTTGCTGTTGTATCAAGAGTTACAACCAAAGACTGGAAAATGGCCCCGAACAAATAGACCCATTCCGAAAGCTGCAGCCGCATTGGACGTGTGTGCAATTTGCGTGTGCAAATTTCTTCTCCCATTCTGTAGGCTGACTCTTAGTTTCGTTGTTAGTTCCCTTTGCTGTGAAGAAGCTTTTATCTCGATGAGGTCCCAAAAGTTTCTTTTTGCTTTTGCTTCCCTTGCCTCTGGCAATGTGTCTAGTAAGAAGTTGCTTCGGCCAAGGTCGAAACATTTGCTGTCTGTGTTCTTCTCTAGGATTTTGATGGTTTCCTGGATCATCTTTAGGTCTTTCATCCATTTTGACTTTATGTCTGCACACAGGTGTAAGAAAGTCGTCCATTTTAATTCTTCTGCATGTCCAATTTTCCCAATTCCATTTGTTGAAGAGACTTTTTTTCCATTGGATATTCTTTGCTGCTTTGTCAAAGATTAGTTGACCATATGGTAGTGAGTCCATTTCTGGATTTTCTATTCTGTTCCATTAATCTATGTGCCTGTTTTTGTGCCAGTACCATACTGTTTTGATGACTAGAGCTTTATAATATAGCTTGAAGTCCTAATCAGCAGCCAGACATTTGCTGAGTGTGTGCCTTAAGTACAAGTCAATAGAGGTAATCCATAACTCTCCCTTTCTCTCTGTGTCTGACACTGCGTAACAAGTTTTTCCACACAGATTTTTAGTGACTTTTTGAGTAGTATGAACAGAAGAAAATATATATATTCAATTTAAAACTAAGCCTACCAACTAATTTAAGAAGTAGGGTATTATGAACACCTTTGAAACTCCTTTCAAGAAGTACCTTTCCTAATACCACCCCATTTCCTGCAACTCTGAGGTAACCAACATGCTGCATTTCCACTTAAGCGTTCTCTTCCTTTTCCTTACGGTTTTATCAAGTATGTAATACACTTCAACATAACGTACTGTTTTATCTATTTATAAACTTTTATAAGTGGAGTTATATTTATGTATTCTCCCATGACTTATTTTAACCCACATTACGGTTTTTGTATTCTTCCATGTAAATTTGCTTATCTGTAGTACACGTTCAATTTTAAGTTGTATCTCATATAAACTAAGAGTTTGCTTTTTCTAACAGCAGTGCTCTTGATGGACATTTGAGTTGTTTCCATTTCTTTTACTATTATATACAGTGTTCCTACGTACATTTGTATACACTTCTTCTGACCCAAATGTGCAAGTAATTTTTTTTAGCAAATCTTTCTAGCATAGGAATTGCCAGGGCATAAGATACAGACATGTTCAATTTTATTAGGCAACGGGCAGCACCAGTGTCTGCAGCACGCCCCTCAGGGTTGCCAGAACTCACCTTGCCTGAACATAAGGAGAGCTGAGATTTGTGAAAATTAATCAATGTCTGAAGGATGTAGGGGTATAAATATGCCAGCTTCTAGCTGCTGTTTCAGACAGCTCTCTGATGTGACTTCTTTCCAGAGAGCATCCTTGAGGGGTCTGACCCGAAGGAGGGTTCATGGAATTGGGCTGGACACTGTACACTGGCTTTACTTCTCCATCTCATCCCTCATACCCTTGCTAGTTTTCTCTGGGAACACTTGCATTTTCACGTGACTCCTCATCTTCCCAGTAATACATTTCATACCATAAGTGATTGGTCCTTAATTGTTGATTTGTGGGGTCAGATGTATTATGAAAAACACAAAGTAAAGTCAGAATTAAGACGGGAGCCAGAGAATTAGCCTAGTGCTAGCGAAATGTCAATATATGGAATTGAATTGTTTCAAACATCGCCAGCATAGTTGGTCTTCTAAAAAATATTTATTAATTATATTCCAGTATCCCACTAAGCTATATAAGAAATGGCTTGTATCATGAAGATGTGTTTAATCATTAATGTTCAGACTTTAGGGAAAAACAGTTATATTCATATACATACATCATGTCTGTGATTAGCATTTTTTTCTTCAAATTTTTCATTGAAAACTCCTCAAAGGCAATGGGTGTCCTTGATTTCTACTTTCTCTTGCTGCTCTATCTGTAGCATATAAAGCTGTAGGTCACATTCAGAGATGCTGATTTTAGAGCAGAGCTTGATGAAGATATAAGGCATCACATAACTAATAGAGTAAAAATGCATATATTATTAAATTCTTTAAAATATGTATTTTCAAGATATTTCATAATTATTTATTTCAAACATATATTTGATTTCATCTTTTTACATTAAAAAAATTAAATTTATTTTTCAGAGAGAGACAGAGCATGAGCCAGGGAGGGGCAGAGAGAGACCGAGACACAGAATCTGAAGCAGGCTCCAGGCTCTGAGCTGTCAGTACGGGGCTCAAAGCCGTGAACACTGAGATCATGACCTGAGCTGAAGTCAGCCACTTAACCAACTGAGCCACCCAGGTGCCCCTGATTTCATCTTTTTTGGGTCATTTTTTTGCTTTATGCATTTGCTTTATGAAATGCTGTTGGGATAGACTTTAGCTGCTATTTTAAGTGTTATTTATTTATCTTTTTTTCTGGATGATTAACTGGTACAGTAACATTAGGCTACCTGTGGCATATTACAGCAGCTCTGGGGCAACCCAAATAACTAGGCAGCTTTCTTTGTGAAAAAGCACTAAGTTAGGTAGACCTCAGTTTTAATCTTGGCTCCAGCATCCATGACCATGGCCCCTGGGGAAAATTATTTAATCTATGTGACTATCAGTTACCACCTCTGCAAAATTATATCTACCCCATGACTATTAAAACTTTAATCTCCATTTGGGGACTTTAAATCATGACTGATGTCTTCTAGGGTCATGCTATTTATGACACGGATACTTTTCAGCTGAGAAATAATTGAACAATTTTTATTTTTTAATGAGGTGCATTATCCTTGCTAAAGAATGCATTCCCTCATAATTATTAAATAATGTCCTCCTGTCACCTTCTAATCATCAATCCCCTTAAATTTAATAGAAATTATGCACATGCAATGATTTGGACAAACTTTTGACTATAATACTAAATAGGAGGTTACCTGTAATGTTACCTGTAATGTGTATATGTGAACACAATACCATGCTAGAATGATCAACCCAGATCCATACTATTAGGGCTACGCCCATGAAACAGGCTACCAAAAGGCATTTAATCCAGTCTTCACTGGGAGAGTGATATCAGTCTCTCCAACATCATGAGTCAGTCTGGTTCCATAAGAAGGACTTGCCTTCAACTGTCCAACAACACAAAGTTTCCCAGCCCCTGACCCCTACCAGCAGCAGTAGCAGCTCTCTCTAGGGCCTGATGAAAGAATTGTTTTGGCTTAAAAGGCCCTAATACAATCTCTAGAAACATCAGACAGTTTATAATATGTTCTGGGAAGCCTCTAGCGCCATTTCTTCTTTAAGAGTGAACAGAACTCCTTGCCTTAAAGAAGCTCCTCTTCAGCTCCATGGAGTTGTAATTCACAGACTACCTAGTCTTCCTTAGCTCCAAAGCATGCTTCCTTATATGTCTCTCTCATGCAACAGAAATCCAACCCTGGGCCACAGGCTATATGTGGCCAGTGGCCCCCATGGGCGCCCCAAGGCTGGTGGTAGTACTGGCTCCTACATATTAGACATCCAAGAAGAACCCCTAAACCCTGTACATTTCTGAAGGACTGCCAACACCTCATTCTTATCTCTGGCATCATTGCTTTTCCTGATAAAAACGCCATTGCTCTGTAGGTTGACATGAAGCATTTAGCATTCTCCCCAGCCCCACGGTTATTACGATTCTATTGTCTTCCAGCCGCCATCTGGCTTTGACTGAATTCGGACTCTCCCCCTAAGATGCATGTCACTTCACGTGGTTACGCACTACAAATCCCCTGTCACCATTGATGCAGACCTGGGCTTGACAAGTGTGTATGGCAGTTGAGCCCTTGACATGTGGCCAGTGAGACTACCACCTGTCTGAGAGAATGAAGAAGTAGATTTTTTACTTTAATTAATTTAAATATTTATTTATTTATTTAAATTTTAGTTAATGCACAGTGCCATATTGGTTTCAGGAGTAGAATTCAGTAACTAATCACTTACTACAATACCCAGTAGGGTAGGTGGGTGATTGCTATTAAGGAGGGTACATGTTGTGAATTTAAATGTGTATTTAAAAACTATTACTCAGTTCGGTTATTGCAGGGCATTTTAAGTATCTTGGGAACAACTCAGGTATGAGCCTAGTTTCTCAAGTTTCTATAAAACTTGATTACAGATTGCATATTTCTGAGGAAAGTGAGGTTTCCAAATCAAGATGTGCCGTAAGTGTAAAATATATACCGCATCTGAAAAACTTAGTATGAAAAAGAAAAATATGAAATTAAAAATGTTCATATTGATTATCTATTGAAAGGATAATATTTTGATGTATTACATTAAATAGAATACGTCATACAATATACTTCACTCAATTATTTTTACTTTTTAAAAATGGCTATTAGATCATTCGAAACTATGTATGTGGCCGAATTCATATTGTATTGAAAGCGCTGCATAGACTATAATGTGGATGGTTCTCTTTAGAATTATACGGTGTACAACCTACAAAAACACACTTGTTGACATTATCATTGTCAGTGATTTCTCTGCAACACTTAGGACCGTCTAACAGTACCTCAATATCCTTCATCTTTTATGGCCCTACATTGCCATTTTTCCCATTTTTTGGAAACACTTTGAAGTGAAACAGTAACAACAACATATTCTTGGGCATCGAGGCTAATGTCATTCGATTCTACTATTTTCTAACACTTGTTGCTGTGATCTACAGAACTTGCGGTCATTCTCTCATTTCTTGAATACATTAGAATTAAATCTTAACATCTTAAATTCAATTATTTATTATCAAACCTTTTTATTTTGAATTTTTGCTCAGTACATGTACATCTGAATCGTCAAATATTTCCCTCTGTCTGTCTCACCACCTATATTGCTGGTTTCACTGAGTGGCACCACCCTCTGACTCATCAAAGATAGAAACTTTGGGGGATCCTTTATTCTTGCCTTTCTATCTTTTTGTTACCTCACATCTTCAGCTATCTTGTCCTTATTGCTTTTTCCTCTATAAATATTTTAAGAATTTATCATCTCCCTCTTTTTAGAATTATAAGCCGAGTCTAGACCTTAGGTTATTAAAAGTCCATGGAGGAAAAAAAATGGAGGGAAAGTGTCATTGGGTGAGTCAGTGAATGAGTGGGGAATTTTTTATGAGGTCATCAGAAAAGGCTTCTACAAGGTGGTGTCATCTGAGTGCAAGCTTGAAGGAAAGGAGTGTGCCAGTACTGCAGGCAGAATTTTATGCCGAGGGAGCGGCGAGTATAAGAAACAGCATGGAGGCTGTGTAGCTGGAGAGGAGGAAAGGACATTAGTATATGAGGTCAGAGAGATACTGGGTGCAGGCAGATAAATGAGGCAAGGACTATGGTGGCTTTTCTCCTGAGTGAGAGAGAAATCCACTGGAGAATTTTTGAACAGAAAACTGAAATAGTATTTCCTGATTTGCAAATGATTACTTGTACTACTGCGTTGACAACAGACTGGGACAGGAAGAGAGGCAGGCAGTAACAGAATCAGGAAATAGAGGCGTCTGGGTGGCTTAGTTGGTTGAGCAACCAACTTCTGCTCAGGTCAGGATCTCACAGTTTGTGAGACTGAGTCCCACATTGGGCTCTCCGTTGTCACCATAGAGACTGCTCTGGATCCTCTGTCCTCTTCTCTCTCTGCCCCTCCACCACTCAGGCACATGCTCTCTCTCTTTCTCTCTCTCAAAATTAAATAAACATTCAAACAAAAACAATCGCGAAATGGAACTGAAGGTGGAGGAAAAGCAGTAATAGAGTCGGGCTAGTTTGAAATCAGAGGTTTTGTCTTGCTCCTTAGTGTGACAATCTCAATGCTCAGAATCTATCAGAATACATCTGAGTCCATATTTGTCACCATGTGCTGACTCTCGGTTTAATGTCTCACAAAACCAAACCAGCTAATCCTCCTTTAACGAACACTGTCTTTGACTTTGACAACTTAGAATATGCTGTACTCTTTTGATGAGATCCTACAAAATAAATTTTACAGAATAAAATTGTACCTCTTTCAAAACATATCCTTGAACTCTCCTCAGCAAATTAGCTCAACTGTTCTCTATGATATCATAATAACCTTCATATTTATACGACTTCACAGTTACATGGTGGCGTAATTCTTGGACAATTATGTTCACGTTATTTTCCCTAATCCAGTTCTTTAGTTGTGACTTATTTAATGGAAGCTCATTGTTTTCTATAAAACTAACACAAGTTAATATTTAGTAAATATTTCAGTGAAGGATTATACAGGGAAGAAGAGAAGTGAGGGAGAAAGGAAAGAAGAAAGGTGGCAGAAAAGGAAGGAAATATTTTTGTTTACCCCACTGGTCACTCAAAGGACTAACAAAGAGAAACTCTTCAGTAATCATGTCCCTTAAGACTAGTGCCTATATCTTCTAACTCATGTTTATATGCCAAGTTTGGAGCTGAGGATACTTGCCGATGTGCTTTAGACACACAGTATCCCTCCTCATAATGATGACCTGGTCTCAGAGTCCCTAAAATGTTCCCTTGTCAACATTTCTGATATTTAAATCCCACATGCAAATGAATATTCAGTGCTGATATGTGTTCATTCAGCTCAACACATGTTTATTGAACGACTGGGCTCTATCATTCTCTCTAAACTGAACACTATTTCAAATCTTATTTGGACACTTCATAGTCTTGTCTATTAAGCCTTTCCAGGACTTGACCTGTGTTACTGGACATCAGAACTAGTTGCGAGGGCGGTGGCTGAAAAGATGAATGTTGTTATTTTCATCCATATTACCATTGTAATAGAATTGGTGCTAATTAATGTATCCAGATTGGTTCTTTGAAAAGGCATAGACAAATGTACTAGGTTAGCCTTGTTTTCTTGGAGGCATTTTGCCTACAATTTAAAATTTTGATTTACAAGCAGCAGACAGGGTATATGTATGTATGTATGTATGTATGCATATATATATATATATATATATATGTATATTACACTCTTTTTTTTTTCCTTCTTTAGATACAGGATGTCTTAGTATAAAAAAAAGGAAGAAAGAAAGAAAAAGATTGCTAACGTTCTCTCCCAGCCTGAATAACTCAGAGTTACATAAGTGTTTATGAATAATGAATGTCTAATTGAGGTGCCTGAAATATGAAAAACTGTACTATTCCACGCTGCGGTGAGATGTAGAATTCACATTTGACAACAGGGTTTTTATTTCCTCATTTCTGCCTTCTGTTATTCCCACTGTTGAGTGTGAAACTAGCACAGATAACACTTGAGAGCATCTGAAGGGATGAATCTCACTTTTTGCCTGCGCCAGCTAAGCTCTCCAAAGAAAGAAAGAAAAAAAAATGGCAGAGGGAGATCCCCATGAGTTGAGAACAAAGCGAACCTTAAATCTTGACTAATCCAATACACAGAAATGGAATCACAGGGTTTTAGATTTTAGTCTTAGTGAGAAATCTATTTGAATTTAAATTGTCGGTGTTCCAGAAGCTGATTAACATGTTTCAGGCTTCTGACAAAACGTCTTCGCCTGGGTGTCTCTTCTTGGTCAATCCTTGCCGCGTCATCATTGAACTGCTAAGAGAATGGACGCTTTCCAAATGTGGGTCATATCAGTAGAAAGGAAAGTTCCAAAGATCTCACAGAAAAATGAAAGTGGAATTGGACCCAAGGGCCAATATGTATTCTGTCGGTTTTACTCACTGAATGGTACACCTTGTCTACTTGGAGAACTCTTCCCCAGCATTGCAAAAAGCACAGAAGGGACTGGTCCGTATCTCTGGGCCTGGCTACCCGAAGTTCTTCTTATGCTGAACCCTAGAAAGCTGGATCATGGCCTAACGGAACCAAAGCCTGCCTCTGGACCCTGTAGAGAAATTCCTGACCGACCTAAAGCAGTATTTTTGCTAAAATTGCATTGTTTCAATGTATTCGAGAAACATTACTAAAACTGGGCCATCCTAGTGTTTCCTCCCCAGCCTGAAGGTCACTGAATGTCAAGGTTAAGCCGCTTGTAGGTTGCACAGCCTCTCTGATGCCCGTGAGCTCTAGTCCTTTGTCTAGGAACCAATAAACACCGTTTGTTGTTCGAAATACAACTGCTTGGTTCAAATTTCTCTTTGAACTGTGAAAAATCAAATACAACAGTTTGTACTGAAAACAGAAGTCGTTTCTTGCTTTTCTGGCATTTTCCTTAGAAAATTATTTTCCATCATAAATGATTAAGTCTTGAATAACACGTAGAGAAGATAGAAATGATAACTTTGAAGTAATCGTCAAATAGTTTTTGTTTTTCTTGTTCAGCTGTGAGAAGACCCGTGGGGGAGGAAGGGAAATTAAATCAACCCCCTCTGTAGTCTCTACAGATTGCCAGGAAGCATCGTCACCCTAACTAAACAGTAAAAAAATGCAAGGCACAATCTAACCATGCTGAATCCTTCATTGGAAGGAATGGAGGGAACAATTCAGTGATGGATAAGAATCATAAAGGGGATATTGTTATTATTAATGCCACATTATTCCCATCCAATATCAAAGATCCAGTTTACGGCATATCCGGCAGATCTCAGATCTCCGGCATTTTCTATTTTGTGGTTGAGTTTTATTTCTGTTATTCATTTCCTTTCACTTTGTACTGACTTACTGCTTTTTCTTCATGTGTGTTGTGAATATTGAGAGTGTTAGTGACTCAAAAAAATATTGCTTCTGTCAGTTCCTAGCATATTGGTGCCGCACATCAGTAGTTTTCTCTCATTTCAATTCTTTCCTGCTGTTCTCACATATATAATATTTCAAGTACAATTACATCTTTTTTGCCGACCACCTCGTATTACACAAATTCAGAAACAACACGGAAGGAGCCCAAGGTTTGGCTAGCCTTTTGGTGTAAAAAAAATGTGTCCTTTAAAATATATTAATGCAAATATTTAAAAGGATATCTTTATTCCTCTTTGATTATATCAAACAAAGATACCAAGCATGCAAATACATCACAAAGTCGGTATGTACTTCTCAGAAATAAAATAGAGAAATGTGTCTGTTTGTGTTCTAAGACAACAGTGGGAAAACTTTAGCTATGCCCTGTATCCAGCTCAGATAGTCTCCCAATTTTGCCTTAAGAAAAAGTCACATAGGCAGGGAAGACGTGTGGAGAACAGAACAGTGAGTGATTGGAAGTCAAAATGGATGGTTTCGAATCCTTAAATCTGGTTTTTTGTTTTTTTTTTTTGTTAGCTGTGGTCTTGGGCAGGAATCTAAACTTCCTTGCCTTGAAGTTTTCTTATTCATAAAACTGAGTTTCCTCTCATTTCTTACCCAGGGTGTTTATAGGGACCAATGAGAGAATCGGCACCTGTCCCTGTCAGCATTTGTTTCAACGTCTGTGAGTATCTACTCTGTGTGAGGCCCCAGGCTAGATGTTGGGGATACACAGAGGCAAAGAGACACATGGCTTGTGTTCAACTCTAACCAGCCTCCTGCAGTCGGTCAACTATGTCTACAATACTGTATGCTGTGTTCTGAGATAGAAAAAATACACCTTGAAAAACGGAGAGAGCCTGTCCGGCCATCAGTGTTGGAAAGCTAATACCTGAACTCCCGAAGGACCAGCAACATAAACATGTTGAAGCTGTGTGTGTAGAACGATCTCTATAACGAACTCTAGAGACCGATGGGAAGTGCTTATCATTTAACACCATTTGAACTTAGGTGGGAAAGATTGGGGTGTGGGCAGGCAAGGGTGATGGCCTCTGGTTTCCTGGGCCGCCCTGGGGCTCATTTGTTGTGAATTGGCAGCCCTTCCGTGAGGGGAGAAAGGGTCACCACTTTTGCTGTGTCTAAATCTTCCTCCAGTTGGTACTGTTTCAAAGCCCAGATTAATCATTTTCCTTCTGGGAATTCCACTGGGCCCTATGGGAGTGCACGGTCTTATCAAAATGTAAGAAGAGGAAGCTCTAGAAATCACTCGTGGATGTCTAATATCACAGAAGCACACAACTACAGAAATGTGTGGTTTCAGCGGGCACCCTCTTTCGAACACTCAGGGAGGAAGAGAAGGAAAGCAAATGAGCTTTCATCACCTTCACAGTGGAGCCTGGAAGGCTTATCTAGTATTCTAAGCATCACGTGAAGGCAAAACAAATAAAAAACTCAAATTAATAATCCATTAAAATACATATGTGCCAGAAACTGACTAGGGAAAAATTCATAAGACACGTGTACTTATCCATCGTCCGTACATAGTCTCATGTACCGACCTTCTAATACGAAATCATTCACCTTGATGCTAGAACAATCTTCCAACTGCAGATGTCTGGCGACAGAGAGGCAACAGACATAATTCAGACAAGGATCCTCCAACTGAAATTAACAGCACTGCCCACCAATTTTAAAGTGGAAAACAGATCCAAAGGAACAAAATTCTAGAAGCTGCCAAACAGGAAACCAAAGCAAAACAAACACATACAACATGAATCCTTGCCTTGCCAAGAAAATAAAAATAGCTACGAAAAAGCAAACTAAAAGTGACCTTTGGGTGGAAACCTGAGGAGTAAAGCTTTCTACATCTTGAGTTTACATTTTAATGTGAAAGAGGCAAGAACAATAAAAGTAGACTGTCTTAAATGTCACGGTTTATTGTCAGCAGTATTCATGTCAAACATATATCTTGGTTTTAAAGCAAGGAAGAGTAAACAATGTTGATTGCTCATTTGCAGAATATAGAAAAGGCAGTATGCTAACAAAGGCTGGACTGCTTTGAATTGTTATTAGTGGCAATATTTTTAGAATTAGTTTTGGAAGGCATGCGTATAAAAGAGAGGAGATTCTGATTTTTTTTTATTCTTCTCAAGGAAAAATGTGTGAAAAAAAGTCATTAATTTGCTAAAGGTATTAAGACAAGGGTCTAATTCATTCTAATAAGTATGACCTAAACGGGTTGCTAATAGAACCATTACTAAATTAAATCCTCACAGTAGCCTTGGAAATAATTTGGCCTGTTTTTTTGTTGTTGTTGTTTCTTTGTTTGTTTTTTTTTTTTTTGTTCGTTTTTTTTCCCCTCTTATTGAGTGAAATAACAGGAAAGGCAAATAAGCATAAAACATAGAACTTTCTCTATTCATACAAGAGTCCAGTAGTCTTCCCAGCCCCCGGGGGGTTTTTAGTCACCCACGGTCAACTGTGGTCCAGAAGCAGATGCCTTCTTTGTAACATATCATCGGAAGGTCATTACTAGCGTAATGCAATATTACAATGCCTACGACATTAACCTCACTCCATCTCATCACACAGGCATTTTATCATCTCTCATCATCACAAGAAGCTATTTTGGGAGAAACACAGACCACATTCTCATGAGTTTTATTACAGTATATTGTTATAATCATTCTATTCTCTTGCTGGGCCTAGTTTATAAATTAAACTTTATCTGTGTGTATGGGGAAACAGGTCTGTATGTATGGGGAAAAATGCAGTCTGTATAGAGTTCAGGACTATCTGGTGTTTCAGGCATCCACTTGGGGTCTTGGAACATTCCTCACAGATAAAGGGGGTGGGACTACAGTAGATACTGAAGAATGACGAGGAGTCACTCATTTGATAAAGAGCAGATGTAATTATGGGATTCGAAGGATATTTTTCACATGCGTGGTATTTTGTGTCCTAACCTTGTTGAATGAATGGACCCTGTGCAGCACCCCTCACTGGGCAGTTGCCCTTCGTGTGACCGTCTGATGGACTGTGGACATGCCCCGCTCATTCCTGTACTTTGCTTTCTCTCTTAGTTTACATGTTGCAACTGACACCCAGGATATATTTCTTATGAACCATTTATTGGATATAATGACTGGTAGAATGTGCTCTGTTACCCAGAGGCACCTGTTACCAATTGGATGCAACAGCTCAAATTGAAGGCCTCACCTATGAAAGGAATATCCCTCGATAAAAGGGGCATGCATTACCAGCTCAACATCATTAACCTGAAGGTAACTGTTCCCCAATTTTGGAAGCACTAGGAGAATACCCTGGGGCCATTTCCCAATTATTCCACATGTACATTCTAGAAAAACTGATAATATACATTTTTTAATTTACAATCGTGTTTGCTCTCATTATTTATTATCTATTATTGTGTGGACCTAAAAATGGCTACACCAGTAGCTAAAGAGCTTACGAGATAATTTTTTGGAAGCTGAAAAATGTTAGTGAATACTCACCCTTGGTTTAACAAGTCATCCTAATGTAGAAGCAATGAGCATTTGAAGTTTAAAGTGAGTAGAATAAATCGTACAATAAGTATGATTCAATATATGTGTTCATTCATTCAGAAAATATTCTTTGAGAGTTGAACATGTGTGGGGTACTATGGTAAAGAAATTCTTTGAGATTGTGTGAAGAATCTCATTTTAAGATGAATACTTCTGATACGGTACACATCGATCACAAAAAATTCTCCACCTTCTTGGCAGAGATGTGAAAAATATTAAAGCCTCTCATTGAATAAAATTAGCAAATATCAAAGGGGTCATTAAACATTTACTCTCCAAAACATACAATTCTCATGTATTGTAGAATGGTCTAGAAAGAAAAATGCAACTTGTAAAAACTTCATTTGATAAATAGTTTCTCCCAGATAACCTGGCTATTTTTAATATTGTTTAACAGAATATATGTCTACCCACAGAGGAAGAAGTGAGACTGCTAAGAATCTGTAGTGTTTTCCATCAAGGTCAAAACCAAGGCATTGTTCTGCTTGTTTGTTTGGCTATGAGGTGAGGTGTGGAGGATGACAGGGTCCTACAGCTGATCTAGGCCAAGTTTCTCATGACAGAGTGAGGTAGTTGGGACAATTAAGTGAAGACAGGAAGTGGCTTGAGATCTCTTTAAAAGCAAAAGGGAAATAAATCTACTTTCTCTAAGTCCACATCAACAGATCTCAAAGATATATTTACTCTGTACATCTTCTCAAAATAAATATTTATTTAAATGCATTTCTTTGCTAGTGCAGATGTGAAGTTTTCCCATACCATATGTCCTAAACTTTGTAGGGCAAGTAGAATTATATAAAATGAGCTATTTGGGGGGAGGGAGAGAGAGAGAGAGAGAGAGACCACACTCACATGAATTTTATTATTGTATATTGCTATAATTGTTCTATTTTATATTAGTTATTATTGTTAATCTCTTACTGTGCCTAATGTTTATAAATTAAGCTTTATCACAGGTCTGTATGTGTGGGGGAAAAATGCAGTCTGTGTAGAATTCAGGACTATCTGCTGTTTTGGGGATCCACTGGGGTTCCTGGAACATATCCCCCACAGATAAAGGGGGGAGGGGCTATGGTAGATACTGAAGAATGATGGAGAGTCACTCATCCGGTATAGAGCATATGTAATTATGAGATTCAAAGTATATTCTTCACACGTGTAGTTTTTTGTGTCCTAACCTTGTTGAATGAATGGACCCTGTGCAGCTCCCCTCACTGGGCAGTTGCCCTTCACGTGACCGTCTGATGGACTGTGGACATGCCCCTGCTCATACCTGTCTTTTCCTTTCCTTCTTAGTTTACATGCTGCAACTGACACTCGGGATATAGTCCTTACGAGTCATATACACGCAAGTACCAAGTAGCATGGGTTTCAATGTTGCATGTGAAGTGAAATTACAAAGGATATGTTACAAAAACATATTACAAATACCTGACTTGATTACTCACTGTTTCCCACTCTATTAGACAATCAGCTATTAATATTGTGATAAAGGAGAGTGTTAGACAATGAATATCCCAAAGCCGTTTCAAACATGGTAGCTGTGGTTACTGTAATACCCCTATATATTCCACCTCATGATTTTCTCCGTGGCACATTTTTAAGATATCTGCTACAAACATTTGTTGCAAAAAAAAAATTTCCTAAATATAATGAAATAAAAGAATATTCCCTCCAATTGCCCCAAATCTAAAAGCTCCCTTTCTCCCAATAATTCTACAAAACTCACCATCCATGATACTATCGTCAAAGAGCCTTTAAAAGTAGTATTTTTAGGGGCACCTGTGTGGCTGACTCTTAGTTTGGGCTCAGGTCAGGATCTCACAGTTCATGAGTTTGAGCCCCCCATTGGGGCTTTGCACTGATAGTGTGGAGACTGCTTGGGATTCTCTCTCTCCCCTACTCTGTGCATGCTCTCTCTCTCTCAAAATAAATAAATAAACTTAAAAAAAAAGCAATATTTTTACAAAGACAGTAGTGTACCCATATGACACATCTGTACTTCTAAGTGCATTAAACAAACCGTGTTTAAAACCCACGATGGGTACAGTGTTCGGTTAAATCTTACAAAAGCATCTCCCGCCGTGAAAGTGTGCTCTCCTGGACCTAAAGATGCTGCATGATGAAGAGGGTGTCCGATTCTCCTAGAGAGGACCGCAGAATATAATGTCTGCCCAGCGGATCGTATTGTGGCGATGTGTGTACGTGGAGGGGTTCAGAGCACACATTACCTCCACGTGGCTTGGGAAACCATCCTATGGGAAGTGCTACAAAACCCAGCACAGATTTCTATGCAAAACACAAAGAAGGCATTGTAATTCCGACATTATAAAATTTGATGCCACAGCAGAAACATAGTAATGTTATTTGCAAATTAAAAAGGCAAGTCGAAACAAATTTACGAGTTATTCCCTGGTGACTATGCTTTCAATATTCTATCATTTTTAGCAAGCGCCAATGATACAAGTGTGTATAATGTAACGCACATTGAATTTTTTAAAGTTCCCACTAAAGCCAACATTTTGATGTATATTTGAGAATTAAGGTAAAAAGAATAAATTAAAGCTTACAATATTAGTTACATGGCAACTTTCATTCAACTGGAAAAGTGAATACAAAAACCTACTGGTGACTTTAGAAAAACCCGTTTAAAATATATTAATTTTTTAATGTTTATTTGTTTCTTTTTATTTGTTTGTTTTTAATTTTTTTAACGTTTATTTATTTTTGAGACAGAGATAGAGCATGAGTGGGGCAGGGGCAGAGAGAGAGGGAGACAGAATCTGAAGCAGGCTCCAGGCTCTGAGCTGTCAGCACAGAGCCTGACGTGGGGCTCGAACTTACAACTGCAAGATCATGACCTGAGCCGAAGTAGGACGCTTAACCGACTGAGCCACCCAGGCACCCCTATTTGTTTTTTTTCAGAGAGAGAGAAAGAGACTGATCATGAGCAGGGGAGGGGCAGAGGGAGAGGGAGACACAGAATCTGAAGCAGACTCCAGGCTCTGAGCCATCAGCACAGAGCCTGATGCGGGGCTCGAACCCATGCATGATGAGATAAGGACCCAAGCCAAAGTCGAACACTTAACCGACTGAGGCACCCAGGTGCCCCTACAATATATTTTTTAAATATTTATTATATTAATAAAATAAAGTAATGCAGCTGAGGTGAAAAATATTTTTACTATTCCTAATGTCCACAAGAATTAGTGTAGGCTTTACTGAGGATCATAAATTTAATGCATAAGTATTATATTGGACTCTATCAGATCTAATTGACACGAAGACAATCAGAACAAAATAACACAGATCACTGGCAGAAACTCTTTCCTTTGAAATGAAAGCAGTTTAAGAAGAAAAGAGTCAACATTTAAGTTAATGTAGGTAGCAGTCTAGTTATGCAAAGCTTATTTAAATTACTTAAAATGTTATTTTAATAATATATCAATTATTATGATTTTTGTCTTAGATGATGATGGGAGAGATACACACATATACACATGGATAAATATACGACTTCTAGTGATCACTTTTTAGGGAGGTGTTGCTCTGGTAATGACAAGAGTAATTTACTCACTTGGTTTGAAATATTAATATCTGTAAGTGTTGCTTTGGGGACTTGAGAGTAATTGGTGGGAAAGAGGCTAATATTTAATTGCAACACAGACTGTGTAGATTATTTAATTTAACCTTCACAATGACTCTGCTAAATTACATAGATGATTCCATTTTAAAATATAAGCAAGGGGTCCATACCTGCAAGATTACCCTGGCATAATTATTACTAGAACTCCTGCACTGGTTTGGATGAGAGATTATATAGTAAACATAGAAATCAGGAAACTGAGAGGCAGAGAGATTAATAACTGACTAATACCACGTTCATCCCTGGTTGATTCTGTATTGGAATCGAGTTGGGCATGAATACCAGTCATTCTCTGTTCATTGCTCAGCCCTGCATCAGAGCTGGCAAAGTCAGCAGGTGTTTTCAGGAGAGTAATTCAAAGATGAAGAAGTATGACCAGCCCAAATAGGAATGTCAAATATTCTAAAATGCTACATTAGAAAACCAGCCCTTCTAGATTTCTCTGCTCCCAAGGATCTGCTCTGAAAGGCAAATTCTATTAGGAGAGGCATTACTTCAACTGCTGAATTCACACTAAAGTAATAATGAATGCTCACTGAGAGGGAAACAGAGCAGATTAAGAGAAACAGGAAGGGTAGAGGCTGGAGAAGGGACAGAGGGAAAATAGTGGAATGGAATCTGTCAACATGGACAGAAGTTCAGCAAGTGGGAACGTCACTCTATTTCGTAATGTAAGTCTTGATGTTACAGTTCAAGGGAAGGGCTTCTTAATAAGGTTAACAATAGGGGCGCCTGGGTGGCTCAGTCCGTTGAACATCTGACTCTTGGTCATGATGCCGGGGTCATGGGATTGACCCCCCATGCTCAGCACAGAGCCTACTTATGTTTCTCTCTCTCACTCCCTCTGTCCCTTTCCCCCCCACATGCACACTCTCTGTCTCTCTACCTCTAAAGAACAAAAAGAAAAAAAAAAAAACAACAACTACCGGATCTGGCAAACATTGGCTGCCAGTAGGGGGCAATCTAGAACAGGAATGAGTCAGGGACCGGTTCAGGGACTGGAGAGAGCAGGAGGGCCCCAGGAGGAGGAACTCCTGGCATAAAGACGGACAATGTCTTCACGGAAGCATTGCGATGCTTTCCCAACTTGTAGGGGAGAGGCTACAGTTTAATCAGGCTACAGTTTAACAGGTTGTGACAGATGCTTTTAAATTTAAAGCAGAATAGGGAAGAGAAGAAAGCAGAGGAAGAGGAAGTATTTTACAAATGGGACTCAGCGACAGGAGAATGAGGGTGCAAGAGAAGGGAGCAAAGTTTGTTTCCCAGGAGAGGCCGGGAAGGCCTCTGAAGAACAGAATGAGGTAGGGTTCTTCGCTGAGCCACTCAGGAGCCTGAAAGCGGCCTTCCAGCGTGTGTAAGCTTGGAAGTATAGGTGAGAAAGAGGTCAGAACGATGCTAATCACTAAAGCTCCCTCTTGGCCAACAGGAGGCAGAAAATGATAAAGGCAATGATTTGACCAAGCCAAGCTCTCAAGGCACCTCGGCAATTATTTCCTTCAGCGGTGTCTTTTAAGGCAAGGTAAAGACTCTGGTTCTCTTTAAGGTACACGTGTGGACATTCCGAGCGCTGTTCCAGCAGTCTTTCCAGATGTCTGTTATACACATATTCCTCCCAGAAGTGATTATCAATTATGTGGCTTACAAATGCAATCTGTTCTCCCTGCTGGAAGAAATAAAGGCACCATATCTTCCAAACAACACCACCACTGCACCTCTCTGCCCTTTGGGTTAATAAAGAAGATGACGGCTTCCTAAAATGGAAGGAATTATCCCGGAAGCAAACCTGAAAAAAGTCCCCGAGGAGCGGCAACTATGGAAGGATCTTTAAGGAAAAGTAAGCGGCGAGAAGGTGAAAAGAAGGAAAAGTATCCGAGCTCCACATCCCTCAGGACGCTCCACGCCTTTATGACGGGGTCGCCCTGGCTGTGGAAGCATAAATCAAACGTGGCTTAAATCCTCCGGCTCTTGTTCGGCTCTATCTTTGGGCGAATTCCAGGGCAGTGCCAATATCGCTTCATCTGGCAAAATCGAGCATGGAGATCTCTCGTCTGTGACCAGTGGAGAAGAGGGCCATGTGACAGAGTGGCTGTTCCCTGGGGGCAGTGGAAACAGGATTTTTCTACAAAAGGGGGGGGGGTGAACTGAGAGTCCTAAATGTGGCAGAAGAAATGACTGGCATCTCTCACCTAACATTCTATCTAACAAGGTTGTTGTGAACATCAAGGGGCATTGAGAACATTTTAGAAACTCTGAAACACCATATAAATGCGAGGGAGTGTTTATCTTATCTGAGACTCCCAAAGATGTAAGAGCTTCGCTAACTTTTGGAAAGATTAACCCATCTAATTGCTTGATTTGGAATGACATAGATCTGGCCGCCTATCAGTGAATTAAGAACAGGGAGGTAAATCCAGAACACAGGTCACAGGAGGTCAGTGTTCTTCTAAAACAAACAAAAACAAAAATCTTAAAGCAGTAGTGGGCTCCAAAAGACATGATAGAATTATATGTGTATTTACCGCGTAAGCATTCATGTCCCCTAAGTTTTGTCATGTACTGACCCCTGACATCAAGGTGGCAGCAAATGGATTTATTGTGAAGACTCAAAATCTAAACTCAGTTTTATAAATGTGTGCCAATCTGTTATCTGAATGTATATTTGCATTATAACCTGATTTTCTATGAATTCGAAAACTCAATCCCTCCAAAATATATTTGAGGAATGCATTTAAATAAATCATAAAATATGAAGCAATATTTTCAATTTTTTTTTTTGTTTTTGTTTGTTTGTTTGTTTAGCGAGAGGGAGGAGGGGCAGAGGGAAAGACAGAATCCTAGCCAGGCTCCACGTTTAGCTCAGCGCAGAGCCTGAGCAGGGCTCTATCCCGAGACCCTGGAATCAGGTCCTAAGCCAACATCAAGAGTCAGACATTGAACCAACTGAGCCACCCAGGCACCCCTGAGGCAATGTTAATCAACATAATGCTGAATTTGTTCCTTTCTGTATTTGTATAATGGTGAGTTATATTATTTTATCCTTCTGTTAGTGCGTGATCTTCTTGCATTCATATGCTTATACGGTATATGTGTCAGATGATTCTTGCCAGGAGTGAAATAAAATAATACATCTTTAGCAAGATATATATATATATATATAATGTATGTAAATATACATTATATACTTATATATACTTATATATAATGTATGTAAATAAAAGATATACATAAATATAAATGTATATAATATAAATATATAAAGACATATATATGCCTATATATATATATATGCCTATTCTCTGCTGCCTTTACCTATCTTTAAGACATGTCACATTTTGCTGCACTAACAAAAAAATCTGTTCTTAAAATCAACATGCACTATTAGCCATTTATACATTAGTATGAATTTCAGTCAACATGGCTCCTCTCTCAAGAACATTCATATAGGAACTTTACAAGGGTCTAAAAAGTTCTGTTTATTGTGAAAATAACATGTAGATTTCTTTTTTTTATTTTTGTTTTTACTTTTTTTTTTCTTTTCATTTCTTCTAGAGGAAATAACCCTCCTCTCTGATGCCTGCTACCTTGACTCACACATTGGTCATCAACTAGGGTTAAGGCACATGAGTGTCCTACACATATATCCAGAGGCAGAGCAGCACATGAAGAGTGAAGACATAATCAGTTGTGTGACTGTCCTAAACAGGTAGATACTATGGGATGGAGGAGGGGAGGAAATTACACACACAGTATGCCACTGATAAACAGAAGTGTCTTTGGGAACCAAAAGGTAAGTAACTAAATAACGAATATTGATACAATGGGCCATATGCAAGTGTAAATCTATACTAAAGCATAGACAATGCCTTTTCCCAGCCAAGTACTTTATCATGACTTCATCCCAATGAAAAACAATATATTGTCTCATATGGTCACAGATAAGCTGAGTCAAACAACTAGGAAAGTATAAATTTGGTTTATAGTTCTTTGCTTTTGAAATAACTTTCTTTTTGGAAATACACTGTATCTATAAATCTGTCTATATAAATACATAGGTATAGATATTGACATCCTATAAACTAGAGAAACCTATTATAAAGAAAGTAAAACCATTCTTCAAATCCCACCCTCCAGGTTAAAAAATAAGGGTAACATTTTAGGGGCGCCTGGGTGGCTCAGTCGGTTGGGCGGCCGACTTCGGCTCAGGTCATGATCTCACGGTCTGTGAGTTCGAGCCCCGTGTCGGGCTCTGTGCTGACAGCTCAGAGCCTGGAGCCTGCTTCGGATTCTGTGTCTCCCTCTCTCTCTGCCCTTCCACTGTTCATGCTGTGCCTCTATGTCTCTCAAAAATAAATAAAAACATTAAAAAAAAATAAGGGTAACATTTTAGAAGTTTAATTTCAGATGCCTCGCTCTACATATATGAGTAGATAAATAGGTAAGTAGCTCTAAATAATTCAGAGTAGTAGCACCATGTGCTATTTTAAGACAAAGAAAAAAGGCTCCAATATTGCTATGTGAATGAGAACAAAAATACCAAAAGACTATTGATGTTTCTTGGTAGGAGACATAGGTTCCAAAAAAAACTCCTAGGCAAAAAAAAAAAAAAATTCACATTTCTTAAAAATTTGCAATTAAAGCTACAGTATCTAGTGGTCTCCTGAAAGGTTAGGGAGAAAAGGTATATGTCTGTTTAGTTTCCAGAATTTGGTATTTTACATTCTTGTCAAATTCATATCAGTTTATATTAATTCTGTAAAATGTAGACTTTGTTCCCAACCTTAGTTCCTAAATTGTTTAGTTATGGTCTGTCTTTAACTGGATTCACCGCTCAGCACCAGGCATCTGGCCATGGTTTCTTTTTTCTTTTTATTTCATGCATCTTATTGTTTGTTCTGTCATTTCATTTGCATTTCCAAAGAGGTTATATGCTTGAGGTAACCTGACTTGCCCAGAGTCTCTGGGTATAAAACTCATCAGTCCTATTTCCCACAACACTTTCTAAGGAAATATTTTGTGACTTTCTCTCATTCAAGTTGACCTCTCAATGTCAAGATACTTCCTTTAGGGAATACTCCATCCTCTTGACATCTAGGAATGTATGTGTTATTTCTTCTCTTGTAGATTTTGTTCCAGATTTTGCCTGCATGATAATTATTATTTGGGTATGACCAGTTTCTTGTTTCATGATCTTATACCTATATATATGTATATATATGTATATATATATGTATATTTTTTGCGTGTTTATTTTGTAGTGACTTATGGAAAAGGAATGAATTGAAATTCTCATTACTTTGACATCTTTAAGCAAAATGTTTGATAATTTACAGTAACGTATCAACTCTCATGACCATCACCTGACAAAAATCATACTCTAAAAGGAGCATGTACATAAAGGCAGAGAACAGACTGGTGGTTCCCAGGGGTGGAAAGGAGGGGGCAGTGAATGAAATAGGTGAAGAAAGTCAAAAGGTATGAATTCCCAGTCGTAAAATAAGTAAGTCATGTTAACTATAGCTAACAATACAATATAACATATTTGAAAGTTGCTAAGAGTAGATCTTAAGAGTCAGTCATCATAAGAAAAAAAGTAACTATACATGGCGAGAGATGTTAACTAGACTTGTTGCAGGGATCAATTTGCACTATATACATATATAAAATCATTCTACTGTACAGCTGAAACTAATACATTAGATGTTAATTACACCACAATTAAAAGAGCAACAACAACCTGGTAACTGCAAACCAGAGCAGCTACCACTACTTTAAACCAAAGCAGTATGTATTTTAAAATCTGTATTCCTCCACTTTTGCTCCATCTTTCACCAAGTCCATTCACTATTCAAGGTCGCTTTGGACACCTGTGAATTTCCGTATATGAGTCTACCTTTCTTCTCACCTAGTTTAGTCTCCCTTTGGGTCTCTCTGAATCTCTCTGATATATCTTTCTCTCCTTCCTGATGTCATTGTTTCTTCCTTCTCCTTCTTTTTTACTTCTCCTTTTGGGTTTTCCCCTGCTCTCTTTTTTTTTTCACCTTTTCTTCTTTATGTTATTTTTCCCCTCCCTATTTCCTTCCTTCCCTCCCTTGCCTTCTTCCTTATGTATTTGCTAATTTTTTTATTTAATTGGTTATGAAATAAGTTTGGTATTTCCTGTTTTATTGAATAAAAATTATGGTCCTTGTGGGTTGATTCGTATTTATCCAAGAAAAGTTTTTCTTTCCTTTTTAGGTTGCCATTGACTGCTATTTGTTTCAGTGTTCCTTTGAAGCAAGAGAGTTTTAAGTTGTTGTTCTTAATCACCTTCTTTTATTCTCTATGGATTGCTGTCTACTTTGAAATTACCATTTAATAATTAATAGTATTATTTTAAAATCCAAAACTCAAATTTTAGTTCCAATTGTATAACTATTTTTCACATGGCTTTAAAAACAAAATTAATTTCTGGGCACTGGGGGCAGAAATTGCCAAGGGTATTTTTTAATCCTATATTTTCAATAGATACTATTTATATATTACTAAATATAAAAAATAAAGTAGTGAATACAAGATTCTTTGATTCACTATATATATTTGAAATCAATTCATTTTATTTTATTATTTTTTAATATTTATTTATTTTTGAAAGAGAGAGAACAGGAGCAGGGGAGGGGCAGAGAGAGAGGGGGAAAGAGGACCCCAGCAGGCTCTGGATGGACAGCAGAGAGCCCGATGCGGGGCTCAAACTCAGGAGTCATGAGATCATGACCTGATCCGAAGTTGGACACTTAACTGACTGAGCCCGCCAGGTGCCTGGAAAACAATCCATTTTCAGTTTTGTCTAAATGATTTTCCAATTAACAAGAACTTCCTTAACTGAGAATTTGTACATCATTTGGAATCAATATCATGTACAACTCTAAAAATTCTTCCTCTTGAATTTACCATCTCTTCTTGCAGCCCAAATGTTCCTCTATCACTCCCTGAAAGTGACTATTAAGAGGTTCGTAGTATCCATGAGTTAGCAGAAGTGGAAAGAATGATATACCTGCGAATAGCTGTTGCACAATAAAATGTATTTTAGAAAGGCAGATTTAAATATAACATGTCCTTTTTTAACGCATTTATTGACAAAGGAAATAAACTGTGCCTTACCCCCTCGCTTGTTGATCTTGGCATAGCCGGGAGAATAGCTCCCAGACATGGTGGACGAGCTGCTGAAAGCCACGTGGGGGAGTCCAGACACAAGTGGTTCATCACATTTTTCTGAAAAGAAAAGAAAAGAAGAGAGAGACTAAATATCTTTAAATAACGACTGTTACGTTGTCGTTAAAGTAGTTGCTGAATACAATACAAACATAAAAATCTGTGCTACAACATTTGGCAGGTGATCAGAATTTAGACAACTAGACTGTGATAATTTGAACACCTGATTTTTAGGAGTTGTAACAATGACAAAATGCATTATCCGGAAGGACCTCGAGGCAGACCTGCTGTCTAAGAATCATGAGAAAAGGTGCTGGTGCTCATTTAACAAGTTTTGGGAAGGCTGGCCTCCTCTGAAAATCTTTAGGGATTTATTCATTATGGCGATAGAGGATTAGAAACATTGATTAAAAACGCAGAGATTGATCGATGGAAGACCAGGAGAAATCCTACCACGGCTAAAAGGCTGAGAAACAGGGTGTCACCCTGACAAGTACTGCCATCTGAAAAATTAACCAGTTCCCACCATACTAGACCAGTCAAGTGCATTGGAACCAGGCGATCCCTCATTTCCTCTCTTCACTTGGCTTCCATGGCCGTTAAGCTTTTGTTTTTCCTCCTTCCCCGCTACTGCTTACTTTCTGATTTCTTTCATGGATCTCCCTCATTTTCCTCAAGTCTAAATGTTACAGTGCCCAAGACTCAACTCTTGAATCTCCTCTCTTTCTTCGTCTGCTCTCCAGGAGACTGCATCAGAGGCTGCGTGTTCTCATTCTGGAATATCACAAATCCTACCCCCTCACCTCACCTGATCCAAGCAGCCACCAGTGATCACTGTTGTGAAGGACCAGAGAGTCTTCCTGCCTCCTCCCTTGCTTTCCTATCACCCTGCACACAGCAGCCCAAAGGATGCTTACACGCGGAAGTGGGCAAGCGGATGCTGTGCTCACAATATCCCCTGCCTCCTGCTTTTAATCACTCAGAATAAAGTCTGAATGTCCTAGAGACCCATGGCAGCCCCCAGACTGGTCACAACTCTCTCCGGCATCCCTGTCTATTGCTGTCCACCACCAGCGCCCCCTTCCTCTTATTGCAACATCAGGCCAGCTCCTGCTGTGGCCTTTGCAATTACTCTTCCAGCCACCATGAGGCTCTTCCCTCTGGTCTCTGCTCACAATGTCACCTTTCACTGCTGCAGACAGACTTCTGTAGCCCACCCAGCTAACAAGCAGGATACGACTATCACTCTCCTTACCCATTTCTTGCTTTCTTTTCCTTCATAGCTCTCAGAGCCACCAAGCATATAAGGTTTTACCCACTTAATTGTTTGGTTTCCTTTCTCCCCCACGAGACTGGAAACTGTATAGGAATGAAGTTTTTGATAGTTTGCCTAATGCTTACTCTCCAGTAATGGGAACCGTACTTGGCACTTGGTACATACTCTAAAAACATTTGTAGGATGAATGAGCGAATGAATGAATGACGAAAATGAGCCAACTAAACCTGACAACCGCAGGGTCCCAAAGCACACTGCTGACTTACCAAATGGCACAACACCTAATTGTTAGGAGAGGTCATCTTAAATCCCCAGCCGAGTCCCCCAATGTTTACACACGCTCAGTACTCTGTTTAATAAGACAGAAGTTACACTACATTTTCTAAAATGCTTTCTACCTCAGATATTTATCAACAGAAGAAAACTTAAGCAACAGAAGGAATGAACTAGTTTTCCTGCAAAGTCACTCAAGTGGAGGGAAGTCCCAGTGATGCTGGGGAAATGAATTATTATTCATTATCTCACCACTCAAGTGTGTACAAATCTGAAGTTAAAAATGAACATCTCCATCCTCATAAAATATAGTTAGATATCTTATTTTTCCTTGATATATACTGCAATGGCCTCTGGGAAATATGGAATATGCATTTGAATATATTCCCCGGGAAGCTAAATGTAAAACAATGAAAATGAACATCAAATTTATTTTTTTATTTTTATTTTATTTTATTTTATTTTGAGAGAGAGAGCATGCGTGTGTGCACATGTGTGCACGGGAGAGGGGCAGAAGGAGAGAGAGAGAATGTTAAACAGGCCCCACGCTCAGCATGGAGCCCTGCATGGGGCTGGATCCCATAACTGACTTTGGGATTATGATTTTGAACCAAAATCAAGAGTCGGACACTCAACCAATTGAGCCACCCAGACACCCCACAAAATTTATTTATCACAAAGTGAGAATCTACAGTGAAGCCTTTTGTATTACTTTAAAAATTTGCTATTCAGGTCAGTTGCCAGGGACCACAAACACAAAACCTTGATTTCTTATCTGCTGACTCTTTTGAGTCTAACTTTTTGCAGTCTTTGGGCAAAAGTTCTGCATCTACCTGGAGTAATCATTACTCCTGAGGTTTCCATTCTATTAGGAATGTGCTAATGTTCATTGATGTCTGTCTCATTCATTCAAACGTGCACCGAGCACCTGTGCTGTGTCAAACACAGCACAGGCAGCCGTAGGTAATATGGACAACGTGACTGTCATGGGATTTATGTTTCAGGGGAAACCACACTCTAAGTAAAACGAAAACAAAAACAAAAGAACAGGTAAAAGCAAAAAAGGTTTACAATATGAGATGGTGATGAATACTATGGACACGTTAAATATAGACAGATAGTTGGGGGACTGGAGAGAGTTTGAGAGTGGCTGTTTTTCCGCTGCTCTGTCAAGGAAACTCTCTTTGATTCGGTGACATCTAAGTAGTACTCTGAAGGAAATGAGGTGAGCTCGGTTGGAAATCAATAAGACCACGCTGGGAGAAACGTTTTCCAGTTTAAACCTGCTCGATAGGGCTAGCTCACACCCGATAATGAGTGACGCATTTTCCAAAAGTGCATAGAGTTACGATGCATAGAGTTACGATGAAAGTAATTAAAATGAAATTAATGAATAATTGATTAAATGATCCATTAGCTGGTTTAAATTTAGAATTGAAATATTGCAGTTATAAAACCTGAACCTAGTGTATCCTTAGTACACGTAAACATTTTTTACTTCTCCCACAAATTGATCAGCTTCATATAGAATTTTAAATTTTTCACTAATTTAAAAAAAAACCGTGGGGTGCCTCAGAGCCTGGAGCCTGCTTCGGATTCTGTGTCTCCCTCTCTCTCTGCCCCTCCCCAGAATAACAGAATTGGAATAAAATTCGGATCATGTGAGATAAGAGCAGATAAGAGATTATTTGTGTTTGTTCTTAAAGTGGCTGCAAAATTATCGGAATTTAAACATTAGCTAACTCACATCCTTCTAAACTGAGATATACTCTATAACCATATATTTAAGTAAAAATTGGGGCACCTCGGTGGCTCAGTCAGTTAAACATCTGACTTCAGCTCAGGTCATGATCTCGAAGTCCATGAGTTCTAGCCCTGCATCCCGCTCTGGGCCGACAGCTCAGAGCCTGGAGCCTGCTTCGGATTCTGTGTCTCCCTCTCTCTCTGCCCCTCCCCTGCTCATACTCTGTCTCTCAAAAATAAATAAACATTAAAAAATTTTTAAAAAATTGCTACATGTCTGTATGTTCTCCTGGAAGACTTTACTAACAAATATTTTTCAAGATCGTACTCTATGCCTTGTACTCTTCTAGCCACTTTGGGCAATAAAAAAAATATAGCCCATTTTCCACATGAGTTCAGTAATACCTGGACTCACACAAAGCAACTAAACAGGAAACAGGATAATATCACCTTGTCATTCAGTGCTGAATAAAATATAATCGAGTACTGAAGTAACAAATTTAAATGGCAGGGCCTGTTGTTTAGTGAGTTGCTTGTTACCGCTTGCTTCATCATAAATATGTGACCTTGAGGAGGTCCCTGACCCGCCTTTCTACCGTTGACTCACTCACAACATGAGCACACTAGCTAAGTTTCTCTCAAACTCTGAAACGTCCAAGCACTTTCAAGTACAGGAGTCCACACACTGTGTCCTACAGGCCAAATGTGGCCCCGGGCTCGCTTTTGTAAATAAAGTTTTATTGGAGCACAGCCATGCTCCCTTTTTTATGTAGTATCTGTGGCTGTTTTCAGAACCCCAGCAGAATGTCACAAACAGAGACCATATAACCTCGCGAGCTAAAATGTCTACCATCTGACCTTTAGCAGAAAAAACTGTATAACTGACCTAGTAGAACAAATATTCCAGGTATCCACAAAGAAGAATGGTTAATCATCACTTATGGTACCAGGTAACATATAAATAATGACTATAACCTTAAGAATGGAGGGAATGCAGATAGGTGGAAAGAAGTTTAAGAATAGTCTAGAAAGAGGGAACAGCCCAAGCAAAATCACGGAGGCCACAACGGGCATCAAATTTCCCAGGACGGTTGTGGCAGCGTGCGCTGCATGTACATATGTATGCTGGTTATTATGATGAACTCTCCGTTTTTATTTCCAACTGCAGTAATGGTTATTAGGCATTACTTATTCCAAAGAGCTTGCTTGTTGTGTTAGAACATGTGTCTTAATATTCTGCAGACATTAAATATTAGTAAATCAGGCAAATCCCTGGAGAAAGTTAGAAATTTTATAGAGGAGGAGGATGTGGAGGAGGAGGACGGGGCGGTTGCTAACATTTGAAATAATTTGGTATTTTATTTTCCCATATTGGCACGTCTTCCAAACCTACGGCCACACAGCTACAGCAAATATTTGGTCCTCAGTGTACTCCTCTTCCAGGGAAGCTTGGATGAAAACTAAAGAAGCAGATGGGCCTGGAGTTTTATTTTCACATAATTTCAGTCAATCGGCAAGTCAGACTAACTGTAGGAATTCTGTACTAATTCAGGCTGGAACAGAGGAGATTACTGGCAAAGAAAGATGAAATGACTTTTGCCCTTCACCTCAGAAAGCGTGGCTGAGAGGATGAATCTGTATTGGCAAAGGGATACGGGCAGGAGTTTGCAAGGTCAAAGAACTTTAGAATGCATGCAATTGACATTAAAGATGGCATTCAAATTTATCTCTGATTAAAAGTAATATCAGAGAAAAAAATAAATATAAACAAAAATAAAAATAACGTTGGGGAATTTTCATAACACAGTGTCTTTTAAAATGAAAACAAAGACCTTAGGGGCATCTGGGTGGCTCAATCAGTTAAGCCTCCGACTTTGGCTCAGGTCATGATCTCACAGCTTGTGAGTTCCAGCCCTGCGTTGGGCTCTGTGCTGACAGCGTGGAGCCTGGAGCCTGCTTCAGATTCTGTGTCTCCCTCTCTCTCTGCCCCTTCCCTGCTCATGCTCTGTCTCTCTCTCTGTCTCACAAAAATAAATAAAACGTTAAAAATAAAATAAAATAAAATTATAGCACTTAAAATCCATGTCTTATATCACACATTTGGAACCATAAGCCTGATCCACAGAAAACAAGAACCACAAAGGACTCCAGAACCAGTGTTCTCAGGACAGAAACTCCAGCAGCATCCTCATTCATACTTCTCTAAAAAACAAAGACGACTCTGAAAGGCACATTCTCAGAGGAATACATCCTTTGATGGTGTCTTTATGTCTGCTGCCTTCAACTTCCAACTTTTGAAGCTGGAGCTACGTTACCCCTACCTGCACGTTTCCCCTGCCTCGGGTTTTATGACCCCTCCTCTCCATAGTCAGGACAAATTTAAGAGGCCAGACCTCCCTCTGACCTCCTCTCTTTCCAATCAATAGACTCCCACCTTGCTCCTTATGGCCAAAACTATCTTGAACTACAAGCCGAATCACTGTGATTTTTACTCTCTCTGGCAGTACCAGGGTTATCTCATTCCTTCCAGAGATGTTCTGTCTCTCCATAACATTTGTGTAAGGGTCCTGTGTCCCATCTCAGTGCTCCAAGTCTGCACCATGTCTCCTGCTCCCAAATTCTCCTTTCCTCTGTCTGCTCACCCCCATGCCTGACTATGGCCAATTATTCTATTCACCAACCAGAATGCAACTACCTGTGAATCCACTTAATGTGTACCGTGTCCAACCTACCGCTTACTGTATCATCCCCTGATCCCATTTGCCTGACTTCCTAGACAACGTGCTTTTGGTGACAATGCTTCAAAGACACTGGGGGAAAGCCATTGAACAAATAAAGCATTATCTCTTGCCTAGCCTCATGGATAGTTTCAGAATTTGAATGAAAACGAGACTGGAGTCTCAACATGGGCACTTCTTGAGTCATCACTGAGGTCAATCTATCCCCTTAAGGTCTTCATAAACTCTAAGTAGCATCACTTTGCATACTCTGACCACCGGAAGACTTGTAGAGGATATAACACATCTGTATATCAAAGGCTTTATTCCCAGGACTGTAATTTCGTTTGGGTTTTTTTGTTGGTTTGTTTTTGCTTTTGTTTTCATTTCCTTTTCAATAAATAAAGAGAGAGGAAAAGAAAGAAAAAGAGAAAAGAAGGAAGAGAGGGAGGGAGGAAAGGCACACAGCACGAACAATAACCTTAACAATGTTTCTTTACAGCTGTGGCAGCCAGCAGTATTTTTATTTCCCATAAATTTGGGCAGCTGATTACAGAAGTATTTTGTTTTGACGCACTTAGAAACATGGCACTTTATCTTTCATCAGCATGCATTACTTGAACAGTAACCATGTTTTTCACCTCGGAATTTCGCTAACTTTAGCATTCTGCTAAAAAGCAAAAACAAACTTAGATCATTCCATATGTCATCTGTGGAAATCTCAGACCCCAATTGCTTCTCTTTATAGAAACGGTGTCGTCATATCTGGAAGCTAAATTTTGTTTAACAATTTATATCATGTAATATTCAAATATTGTATTACTTCTCAATGTAAGGATAGTACGGGAAATAGAAATGCAATATTCTCTTTCAGTATTTTTTCTCATGAATTTTGTTTACATAGTTGAGGTCCACTGTTTTCTAACTTAACATTGTCTAATAAATATTTTTTGGGATAGATATTTAATGTGTTGCCTGTCACATAAATCCTCAATAAATGATTACTGTTGCTATTCATTTATTTACTGATTTTTGTGTAATGGTCTCTACCGTACATCACTCATGGTGGTCCAAATTGCTTTCAGAGATATTATTAGGTTGAAGTTTCCCTAACAGCACAAAAGAGAGAATATACTCTGTACAGATAAAAGATCTAGATTTTATTTCTAGCAGTGAATTTGAGCGACTTAATTTAATACTCTCTTACCCACAGTGTCCTCAGTTTTTCTATTATTTCCAAAGTTCCTTCCCAGTTTTGAATCAGTTGTTCTAACATTTTCAAATCATAGCAAGAGAAAATGTGTAGTTAAAAAATCAGTGTCGTAGGAGTATGTTGGAAAAATATTTGCTCTTCCTTTGGGCAAAACATCATTGACTCTAACTCATCTCTTATGTCATATATTGTCACTTAAATCATATTTTCTTCCTCTTTTTTTTTTTTTTTAACAGGTCACGCACTGCTTTGTGTACCTATTTCTCTGGCTTCCCTGGTCTACTCTTTGTCACTGGAAATAAGATCCATTATTTTCCTGATTCTATAAAATTCTAGACAATCCAGAGAAAGAAAGGACTCTCATAATCCATGGAAGTACTCACTGTTACCAGTCTTCACAGATACACAGACACACACAGACACACAGACACACAGACCCCATGTAATATCACAGATATGTATATAGAAACAAGAACTTTTAAAATCTGGTCTAGGACACACTTTTTTACTCAATAATCTATTACAGAAATTCACATACAAATATTTTCTCATTGTTATATATTTCATTTTATAAATAAATGTTTTATTATTTATTCAGGATCCACATAGCAGAATTAAGCTGCTTTGCAAGGAAAATGAATGAAGCAGTTATCTCCTCTTCCATCTCAACCCTTGCCATTTGGATCACCATGAGCGATGTGCAGTAGAGACCATTATATCAAAACTAGTAAATAAATGAATAGCAACAGTAATCATTTATTGAATTTTTATGTGACATGCAACACATTAAATACTTTGAGAGAATATTTCACTGACCTCCTGAGGTCACTGAGTTATTAGAGTAAGTTTTTGGCATAGGTAGCATTTGCATTTAACAATGAAGAAGCTTGAGAGCTCACAGCTAAAGAATACTGGGGGCGGGAACAAAAACTGAGCTGAGCCCGGATGGCAAGGCTTAATGCTTTTCAGGTCTACAGTTCAAGGACACACTGCCTCTAGACTCACTTGAGATAAAATCTATGTTCCATTGAGTGTATTCCTGGGCTATGTAGATATCCTATAATATTTAAATGGCCAGATTTTTCTCATCATCTCTCATTTTGATCCTGGGAATTTCTTGGTGTTAATACCTCAGTATTTACTGAGAACTTATTTCCTGCTTCAACCTTTATCTCCCTAAAATCTATTTTCTTCATAGATGCCAGATGGATCTTTTATGCCATGCCTTGACAACTTCCCCATGGCTTCCCCTCACATTTAGTATGAAATCTGAACTCTGTGGAAGCCTTTGATGGCCTGGCCCTCAGGCATCTCTGGTGTTACTTTATTTTGCTCTTTTCTTCTGTGTCAGGAAGCTAGTTAAGCTTCACTCTTTTCCCTCCCTTCTGGACACACCCAGCACACTCCAGATCAAGGGTCTTTCTAGCCTTTCTGCCCCCTGGCTAAAATTCTCTGCCACATCTAAAGAAGGCTGGCTCCACTCCATTCTGCCCTCAATTCAAACAACACCTCTTCTTTTTCTGTCCAGTTCTTCTCAATTAACCAATTCAACTTCTACCCCCTACCTTCCAGATACTACTTGCTATTTGATCACACTATTTTAATGTACTCACAGCAACAATCGCAATCTAAAATTATGATTATTATTTTTTTTAATTTTGCTTATTACTTTTCTTGTTGACTGGGACTATAAATAAGGTGGGGATAGGACATGTGTCTATGTCATTGAGGCTCTATTCCCGGGACCTAAAAACCTGGCATGCAGCACATAAACACTGGATGAACCAACGAAGTACTGCCTATGATAACAAATAAATACCTCTAAAAGTGAAGGCGAAATAATTCCTAGTTTTGGACACTGAGAGGTATTCACTTTATCTAGCTAACAGACATTTTTGCATTTTTTTCCATTTTAAAAATTGCAGAGAGTTGGCCTCGCACCATGATATTATGCCCAGTGTTTCGTCACCGTATCCTGCATAAGAAAAGATCATCCCTCTGATCTTTATCAACTTACAATGACTTGTAGTTTGGAACCCTTGAATGATATACATGGTTTGTCTACATCATCAGTATGTACCTCCAGAACTGTTAAAACATTTTGGCTCCAACAAAATGGATTTTGTGGGAGCTATTGACTTTCTGGGTTAGCTCTTTACAACTATTTTTTACCTTATTTTCAAAAGAACGTAAGGCTTTTGGTATTTCTAATACAACGCTCTAATCCTGAATCTTGAAAATCTGCTGTGATAAGTATTTGTTTAAAATTTGATCTCCTTTCTACACGCTGGTCTCTTTTGAAAAGAAGGCACTTCTTACATTCTCCACGTGTTGAATGCAGAGCACAGAGTGGGTGTTCTTCATAAACTTTGAAAATATTGAACGCATTCGGGATCATAGCTTCTGACATGAATAAATTCAATGCTTTTATCTTAAAAAATCAGATCAAATTTCTTTCCTTTTCCTTTTTGTAAGTCCAATAGCTGTGCTCAGAAAAAAAAAAAAAATTAAATAGTATAGCTAGAACATCAGACACGTTTGCAAACATCATGGTTGTAAATCAAATTGGAAATTGTCCGGTCTGCATGTACCAAGGGCGAATTACTTTGAGACTTGTAGTTCAAATTTTGCTGGACATTTAACAGCTGCAGCATATTTCTGACAGATGGTATAACAGATGAATCAGTTTCAAATTATCTACTGAACTGTTCTATGCTAGGAAAAAATAGATTTGTGAGGCTTTTTAAAAAATAAGTTAAATTTTTTGTCTCCTCTAAATTGATCTTCTAATTTTACAGAACTAACTCCTCTCACACAAAATCATAAAAAAAAATCAATTTTTACCCATCATGTCGTCTACAAAAGTTTTTGAAAATTTTACTCATATTATTTCACTCAAAAAAAAAAAAAGAAAAAGGAAATGGTATTTAAAAATAGAATCAACTATTTTCCCTAGAACCAGGCAGAAGTTTTAATCTCTAAAACAATGATGATGCTTGGCCTTTCTTAACTCAAAAGCTACAGTCTTATAAGAAGGCAGAGTTACCTTACACTTTTAATAACCCAACAACTTGAATGGTGTCAAGGTCAATTGCAACATGACTAAAAGAACATGAACACTCTTAAAGCTTTCAGTAACCATCTTCTTACAGATGAGGCTCTTTTGGATTGTGATTTGTTGAACTGGCAAATGTCTCAGTTTTTGACTCTCTGGTTTCATTAACTGGTTAATTCAAAGCCAGTGTTGAACAATAAGATGCAATGTACTTATTAACAACAGAATCTATCTCCTAGACTAATTAACCACTTTTACTTTTAAATAATTGACTACAGTACTATAGATAAACATCCTCCGTGGGTCCTGGCTCAAGTCACTTCAGATTAGATCATGTACTCAGTTGGTACAAAGTAAAGAGTGGAGAGCTAGAGAGTCAGGAAAGTTAAGCTGTAGGAGAATGTTTTTTAATTGCCAATATTTACGGTACATTAAGTTAAAGAAAAGTAGGCTATGAATGGTATTTATATGAATGTATTTATGACATAATACAATTTTATGAAGTCTATATCTATAGATGAGTAAATGGCTAAAAGAATGTATAAACCAAAATGTTAACCATGAAGTCACATGGGTTATTAGACCATTGTTAAGTTTTATTTTCCTCTGTGTTTCCTACTTTCTTCGAAGTTTTCTTCAATGAACGCATATTGATTTTATAATAAGATATGAAAAATAAACAGGATTAAGGATAACTGCCCAGTGATAATGAGTGAAAAGAAGATATGCTTCATTGGTTCATCCAAAAATTATTTATTTATTTATTTATTTATTTATTTATTTATTTATTTATTTAGTGGGGGCAGAGAGAGAGAGAGGGAGAGAAACAGAATCCCCGGCAGACTCCATGCTGTCAGCGTACAGCCCAATGCGGGGTTCTAACTCACAAACCACGAGGTCATGACCTGAGCCAAATCAAGAGTTGAACGTTCAACTGACTAAGCCACCCACGTGCCCCCCACAATTATTTATTGAGTGCCCACAGTAAGGATGTCCCAGTGAACAATATGGAGTTTTATATTATAATGAATAATAAATTTGAAAATTCATGGCATGTAAGTGAGTGGTAATTATCATGGGGAAAACAGAGCAGGGAAGGAAGATGAGGATACCTATTGGGTGCAGGGTGGGTGCCTATTAAATTAGGAGTCTGAGAAACCCTTGTTAATACAATAATTTTTAGCAGAAACTTCATGGAGAAGAGGGAACAAGTATATAGTATTATCTGATGTCTGGTATCTGTGGCATGGTAGTTCCAGACCAAGAAAAGGAACATCCTCACTTCCCAAGGGAGGAAGCCCAGAAATGGGAGCAGGACGGGCATGACCTCAGGGAGCCCTCTGTGGTTGGAGCAGACGGAGCCGGGAGTGAGGGGGAAACTGGGTCCGTAGGGCCTTGAAGGGGATTGTAAGACATTGGGCTTTATCAACATCCAAAGACTGGAAGCCCTTGGCAGCAGAAAAATGTGATATTTTACCAAATTTGTTACAAAAGAAGTGAAAGTTTACTATAGTGTTTTTCTCTCTTTTATTATTTTTATTTAGTAAAAAATGTTTATTTATTCCCGCAAGAGAGAGGAAAGGAGAGAAGGAGAGGGAGAGAGAGAGTAGGGAAGGGGGAGCAAGAAGGAGACACAGAATCTAAAGCAGGCTCCAGGCTCTGAGCTGTCAGCACAGAGCCCGACGTGGGGCTTGAACCTGTGAACTTGTGAACTCGTGATCATGACCTGACCTGAAGTCGGATCCTTAACCAACTGAGCCCACATAATATTTTTTAGAGCAGTTTTAGATCTATAGTCAAACTGAGAGGAAGGTAAAGAGATTTGCCACAGACTCCCTACTCCTACATAGGCATAGGTGCTTCACCAGAATGTTACATGCTGAACAACAGCGAGCCTATATGAATGCATTGTACTCACCCAGAGTCCACAGTTTACTTTAGGATTTACTTTTGGTGTACATTCTGCACGTTTGGAGAAATGTTTCATGACGTATTTCCATCATTATAGTATCATATAAGGTACTTTCCCTGCCTAAAAGTCATTTGTGTTCTGCCTATTCATGTCCCCACCCTCACCCTGCCCACCGCAGATCTTGTTACTATCTCCACAGTTTTGTTTTTCTTTTCCACAGCGTCATACGGTGGGAATCACAGAATACAGAGCCTTTTCATATTGGCTTCGTTCACTTAGTAAGATGCATTCAAGGTACTACATCTTTTCATGGCTTGAGAGCTCATATCTTTTCACTGCTAAACAGCATTTCCATCATCTGGAGGTACGACAGTTTCTGTATCCGTGTGCGTACTGACGGAGATCTTGATGGCTTACAAGCTTCGACAATACGAACAACGCCCTTATGAACATCCACAGGCAGGTTTTCTTAAGGGTAAAGCACAGTTTGAAGTTTTAATAGTCAAAAAAAATATGGAAGATTAAAAAAAAATCATTACATAGAAAATGGAGAAGACCACACCAGGCAATAGAATTAGTACTACAGAAAGGCCAACTATGGGACTGTATGGCGACTTCAAGAAGGAATGAGATCCCAACAGAATCTTAGAAACGAAATGCAACAAAAGATAACGAAAAAAAAAAAAAACAACTTATAGTTGCCTAATGCACTCTTCCAATTTTCTCTTGGATAATTTATCATGTCTTAAATCGAATGCCGGAAGAAACGATCCCTGACTCTGTCATCTCCTGAGACTAAATTGAGTCCACTTTCGTTCTTTCTGAGAACCCATTCCTCTTCTTTGTAGCAACTTAGATGAACAGTAGTTGTGTATTTACTTGTTTCACGTGTGACTCCACCGTGACTCGCGGAGCCCGTTAGGGTCAAGCCCAGGATGGTTTTCTTCACTTCTGTGCACCCAGCGCCTTGACAGAGGTTGGTGCCCATAACGAGGGAAGAGTGGATGGTAGAGGGCAGCAAACGTTGAGTTTACAGAGGGGTTGATCTGAACAGGGAGGCCGAGGCCAGGCTGTAAAACTATCTCATTCTGTTATTTCTCTTTCGCTTGTTCTCGATTATTATTCCACCAAATTTTTATGGGATGCCTATTACAGGATATCTTATGCCCCAGACTTTACAGGCTACTGAACACCGTGCTAGAACTGGGGATTACATTCTGTAGGCCTTGAAAGACCACGGAAATGGTTTGCTTCAGAGGGTAGTGATACGGTATATCTATATTTTAGAGAAAAAAAGAAAACGCTGGCAGTTGGGTGACATTGTTACTTGGAGGTGTATTCTGGAAACAAAAGTATGACAGCAATGTAAAGGAGAAGCTGTGGGCAGGTGAACGAAGTCAGGGGCAGAGGGTTTCCAAGAGGAAAACGGCGCAGAAGATATTTTGAAAGGTGACCAGATTTGTTTTTCAAAAGGATGTATGAGATAACAGAGAGAAGAGAGGCCAAAATTACTGCGATTTCTCATGTGGGTGACAGTAGAGTGTGAAGTCATTTGTTGAGTAGACTATAAAACATGGCATCGGACTCATTTGCTCTAATCACTTTTTTTTTTTAAACAAGATGTTCGACTCATTTAAAAGCATATGCCAAGATTAATATCTTCACACTCAATTGATTTCACACTTTTAACTAAAATAACCAGTCACAGGTTCTGTAAGTAATTTGTTGAAATAATAAAGTTGCTTTACGAGGACACAGAAAGTAAAAAATGTAGCCCCTGTAAAATTTCCCAAGACGTTTAAGATTCTCCATGGATTTCTTTAAAACAAAACTACCCAGTGCTTCTTTTTACAACTACATATTAAATTCCACAACTCTGTCTCTTTCCCTGTCATACTTTGCTACCGATTAAGATTTCTTTAGCATGCATAGCTCCATTGAATGGTGGTCTGTTAACTGGGTTATTATTTTTTTTTATAAGTTTATTTATTTTGAGAGAAGAGAAAAGTGTGAGTCTGGGAAGGGCATAGAGGGAGGGAGAGAGAGAGAATCCTAAGCAGGCTCCAAACTGTACATGTGAAGCCCGATGCTGGGCTTGAACCCCAGAACCTGTGATCATGACCTGAGCCAAAGTCAGGTGCTTAACCGATGGAGCCACCCAGGCGCCCCCTAACTGGTTATCTTTTACCATAAGGGTGAACTGGAAAAGGAAGATCGCTGCTCACCATCCCTACCCAACTTCTGATGGAACTTTCTCTCGCTCTTTTTTTCTTATAATATTTTAATCTTCTCCTTTCTAATACATCTGGCATTAGGATAAAGGAGGAACGAGAGACCATCGAGCTCATGCAAATTTCCCTGTTTTAGGAAGAAATCCTAGAGAAAAAATGACGGTTAGCAGAGGGTATGTTGGTGGGAGGATGGGAGGGAGAAATAGGGGATGGGAATTAAAGAGGACACTTACCATGATGAAAAAATAAAATAAAATAATTTAAAAAAAAGAAAAAAGTGGGGAAGCACCTGGATGGCTCAGTCAGTTAAGCACTGTCTCTTGATTTCAGCTCAGGTCATGATTTCACAGTTTGGGAGATCAAGCCTTGCACTGGGCTCTGTGCTGGCAGCGTGGAGCCTGCTTGGGATTCTCTCCCTCTCCCCCCGCCCCTCAGAATAAACTTAATGGGGCACTTGGGTGGCTCTGTGGGTTAAGCGTCCAACTTTGGCTCCACTCACGCTTTTGCAGTTTGGGAGTTCGAGCCCCGTGTCGGGCTCTGTGCTGACAGCTCGGAGCCTAGAGCCTGCTTCGGATTCTGTGTCTCCCTCTCTGTCTCATTCAGAGTTCATGCTCTGTCTCTCTGTCTCTCTCTCAAAAATAAATAAACATTTAAAAAACTTATAAAAATAAAGAAACTTAAGAAAATTAAAAAGGAAGAAATGCTTTTTGGGTCTCAGAGCTGGCCCCCTGAAAGGAATTGTCCTGCCTGGTAACAGGGTCAGTCTAGAAGAGGAAAGCATATTGTGCTGATTTCCGGGAATATATTCTAAGCCTAGGAAAGTTGCTTGCTCCAATACGTATTTTTGGATAACATTTAAATTCTAAACAAAAGAGTTTTTTTCAGAAGGCTTCTATGAAAAGGCAAAAACCGCACGAAACTTCACGAAAACAGAAATAAAAACAACTCTTTCAAATACATGGACATGTGCACCCACTTTCGATAAGCAAGTCAGGAAGGAAGATTGCTTGGATCCTTTCTGCCCAGCATCCCCAGGAATGAACGGTGAGGAGTATTGCTATTTCAGTGGAAGTGGCTCCAGCAGGTTTTTGAGATAAGCAGGCAGGGACTGACCCGGAACTCTGGTATTAGATCGGTAAGGATGGGAGAGAGTCGAGTTGAAAAAATTCAGGTCAAAAAGGAAGGATCAAAAAGCCAGCAGCCACAGGCAGGCAAGCAGGGACCAGGACACTGGAGATCGACACCGCAGCCAGACTGCTAAGAACCAGTCCTGAGACAGCTTTGACTTGCTCCGTGGTTCTTTATAAAGCCTGGTGGGCATGAGAAGAAAAATTCTACAATCTCAAGAAGTTTTCACAGCTCGGAGGAAATCCTACCCCTCAAAGAAAGGAGGAAAGAGACATAAGCAAGCAAAAGCACAGAAGAGAGACTAATTAGAGGTTACAAAAAGTGCGTTTGATTAATAAGCCAGGTGTGTTTCCGGAAGTGGTAAGAGAAAGGCATTGAAGGTAGCAGCCTGTTGAGACTTGAAAGCTAAGCAGATAATTTTCAATCTCCTACAGAAGGGAATTGGGAACAATTAAAGGTTTCTGAACAGGGAAATTAAAGAGCAAAAATTGCAGAGAAAGTTACAGACAATAAACACTGTTTGGTTTCTAAGAGAGGGAGATTCCTAGAGAATGAATTCCAGATGGGAAAAGAAAATGCATCTCGAGAAAACAATGTCATCGGAAAGAGATAGGAAACGGAGACAACCCGATGCACACAATTCTGCACTGCTGAAGTTCATGCAGCTACCGAGAGACGGGGAAAGCCGTAGGTTTTACGTGTGGAAATAAGAAACAGAGCCCTAGCAGTGAAAAATAAATGAGACATATATATTCACGACCGTCATGACAGAGAGTCGGCTGCGGTCTTCTGGAAACAGTCTCATTGTTTCCCCACACACCGACATTTTCATAGAAGCTGGCCTCTGAATGCGATTTAGAAAACTCTTGTTTCAGTCTCTCTTCATTCTCCACCTCTCTTGAGCAAACCGTACATCCATGTTGAACCTCAGTTTCCCCATCTGTGAAGTAGGAGTATTGGCCTACATTCCCGGGTTCTAGAATGTGATAAGATGATTACGACAGTACAGAATTTTAAAAAGCCCCCCCTGTGCCTTGCTACCAAACATGTTATATATAGATGTCCATATAAAGAAATCAAATAAATGTCAAGAAAATTACAAAACAGATCGCAAACGCTGATAGGAATCTACGCCGAAAGAATTATTTTGTTCCTTTACTTCTTTCTCCAGGTTGGGAGCGCTCAGTCACAAGTAACAGATAATGGCACGGCGTTCCTTGGTCAATAAAGCCCAGGCCGATCTGCCAGTTCTGCTCATTTGAATTTATCCAGATTTCCAAGAAACTGACATCCATTTACTTCTGTCTTCACAGCACTTGTGGCTCATTGTGTGGTTTTATCGTCACAATGTTCTTTTTCATGAGAAATATACATTCGAAGGGATCTGAATTATGGGAAATGCTCATATTGAGGAACCTTTTATTACACAGCCTCAAAAGGAATTTTAGTCGAGGATTACTTTTTTCAACTGCATTGTAATACAGAGAGTGCATGAACTGTCGCTTTGATTTGAAATGACCAGAAGTTGAACCCCTGAGACCTTTACCTAGGAAGCAGTTCTGAAAGATGAAGATTTTTTAAACTAGCACTAAACATTTGTTTTATAAGTATTATAAAGCATTTTTGCATAAACAAATATGTATAAAACAAATGTTTAGTGATACTTAAAAATATTTCTGTCTTCGTTATTAAAATGTTCCTTACATCGTAGCCTATTAATTCAAATATGCTAAGCATAGGGAAAGACGGGGGGACAGAGGCACAGACTTGGGATTCAGTTACTTCGCCTAGAATTGCATCCTGGCCTCCTTCTCAGGGTTACAGTGTCTTGGATGCTTCTCCTAACACGTGATAACTTCGATTTTCGCTTTGGTAAAATAGTCAGGAAATCAAAGTTAATAAAGTCTTACTGAGCCTCAGTGGTTGGGCCATATTTACCCATGAAGTTTCGGAGGCGGGGGAGTGGTACAGATAATACATATCTCTTGCTGGGTAGGATTTTGGGGCCTGAACAGATACCCACCATACAGCACTAAATGCTGAAACAGAGACAGAAAGCTCGAAACTGAATAGGGGTAGATTAATAATGCCTAAAAGATGATATTGCTAAGCATATCACTATGTTAATGGAGAGGTTCATGTAATGATGTAAGAGAAAATGCTTTTTAAACTGAAAAGTCAGAGTAAATGCTAGTTTCTAATATAATTTAATAAACAAAACTAGAGTTAATTATTGGATATTTTTCGGATATCTTATCACGAGTTCATCTTAAAACATGAGGCATTATTAGGTATATAAGAATAAACAATTAGTTGGTTTATTTTTTTAGGTAGTTGAAAGTATTTCATTATTTCTTGCAAGACTTTGTCTACACCAATGGATTAGATCACTATATTCTTTCCCCCGATTTTTTTTCATAGAAAATCCCCTTAGATTCGAGAATTTCAAATTGAGGTTTAATGTGAAAAATGTGTACATCAACCCATGATGTCTAGAGAATTCCTCTAGCCAGCTAGCCACTCTGTTTTCATATTCATAACCATTTTGTTTATTTATTTTTATTTGAGAGAGAGAATGTGTGCTGCACTAGCGGGGGAGGGACAGAGGGAAAGAAAGAGTCCCACGCAGGCTCCATACTCAGTGCTGAGCCCAGCACCGGGCTCAACCCCACCACCTTGGGATCAGGACCTGAGCCGAAATCAAGAATCAGATGCTCAACCGACTGGGTTGCTCAGGTGCCCCCATATTCATAATCATTTTTATCTTTACTATATATATTCTATTTTAAGAAATGTACCATCGTAAGGCAGATAAACCTATGCTATGGAACCAAGGCTGCTTAGCTGCATTGGACACCCCACAGGACAAGGATTTCTGCTGTAGTAACTGCAGGTATATCTCTAACAGAGGCTCCTAGAAATAGCACTATATTATGTGAACGCCTCAATAAATCAGTTTACAGACTCGCTCTGTACACGGTTACATTACCTTGATACACTTTCCGACTCTATGTCACAAGCTAACCTGAAAAGATTTGAATTATGTGCTTGCTATTAGTTCACTGCTTGACATCCCATATTTCTTATTGTTCAGAACGTAAGCAGATGCACGTTTATACATTTTTCTAAGTTCCACTTATTGGTTAGTGTTATTTGAAATATAATATGAAAACGCACTTGACAAGTTACCCTGGAGGTGAGACAGCAATTTGCAGAGAAGTATGAACGTCACATATTCATGGCAGACCAATGTTCTCTTTTTGATTTGAGTTTTCTAATATCTTCAAATGCCGCCGTACACCAGTAACAATTTATTTTTCAGCGGCACAATTGGTCATGTGGAAAATATTTTTTCCTCGATGTAAAAGAGCACATATATTCACACATACACTTTACAGCCGGCCCTTGTTCGGAATATAATTTCATGTAGATTGCAGGCATTCTCCACTGTGTGCCATCCATCTCTGAGTTTTCGCGCCCAGCAAAATCCCTGACACAACACCAAGGGCAGATATATGTTTGTGGAATGATTAAACACGTCTGTTTATTCCTCTCTTAGGATGGGAGCTTTGGGGGTTTACAGACACAAACTCCAATTACAGCTTCGACTTGCACAAACCCTGGAAATACTGGGTGCCCGCGCCTTGTAGGAGAATGTCACCCCCAAAATACTACAGAACGTTATATTCTGGGGTTTACTCCTCCTATAAGTTGGGCATAAAATCCAGATATTGTGGAGGTAACAGAATCTCTGAGAAATATGAATTAGGCTCTCTCCTGAAGGAGAAGCAGGTTTAATACGAGGTGTGGCACTTTGTAGTTGTTGAGAGTAATCCTTTCCTTTGAGATGATTAGAGTAAATTTTGAAGAAAAAATAATTCAGAGAATACGGTGTGTGGTTTCCTGTTAGTTGCACTTCTTAGAAACGGATCACCTAAAAAGTATTTCTTTCTATCCAAAACTACAGGGGTAGAATAAATAGCTTCTCTTTGCTAACCCCTGCCTATGCTGGCTACGCTTTTTACCCACGAATTCTGAAGAGACCTGCAGAGAGACTGTTTGACTCTGCGGTACTGCAACAGAACTATCACGTAGAGATATCTTGGTCAAGGTCAGCCTAACCATTGTGGCTAGATTCAGCAAAAAAAGAAAGAAACGAACAACCTACATTATCTAATTTTCTTTCTCATTGGATAAAAGCTGTAACAGGGTGTGTGCAGGTTAAATGGGAGTCGGATGACACCCATCTTCATTTCTTTTTCAAAGGACAGCAAAAACAGCAACGAGGGATAAATCAAAACGCATTTAAGTGACATCTGGTTTTCTTCTTCGAGGGGAAAATGTTTTACCTTGCATTCTTACTTTATTGTGTATTCTAAGCTTAACTCTACTTGTTAACACATCTATCTGTCTCAGATTTTATCCATTTTCCTTAAGAAACGGACACCTAGTAAAATTAAAATGTTTATGGAGAAACAGCAATGGCTTTCTCAGGATACAACTTTTCATGGGTGGTAGAGTGAAGAGGGCGAAAGAGAGATGAAAGTATGAGACACTAAACTTCAGGAAAAATAAAATCAGGCTATAGGTTAGAAGCAGGAAAGGCAATATTACTACACTACTAGCTTGCCCTGGATAGATCTGCCTGCCCATAACTTATCTAAATGTCCATAAAAATTAGGAGTAAATGTAGGCATAGCTGGCATTTTCCTCACAGAAATACCTAGAAATAAATTATTAAGCTTATATCGTATTTTAAAGATCTTTAAAGAATTTTCAGAAAGATTCAAAATGCTTGAATCTACATGGACTTTGACCCTATAACTACCCACCCCTCCCACAACTTCTCAGTGTTATAGATAAATCTAAAATCTAATCAGGTGGGAAACTGATGACTGAGGAAAATTCAGGAGGGCTGGCAAGTAAATGTTCTAAAAGATGGAAACTTTTGATGATAAATGTGGGTGAAACCGGTTTGAGTATCAAGACAATATTCCCTGAAAGCATTTAGAAAGAGATCAATTTCTACTTATGTATCCTCTAAGAAATCTCTGTTGCTTCTGTAATATGCAAGAGATAACATTCAACACGATTTCTATGTGCTCTGACACTTTTTTGATCTGAATTGTACACAGTTGAGTCTCTACTGTTGAAAGCCAGATCATTCCAGTAGCTGTGTGTAATAATTCTCTTCTCAACTTACCGTGTCGGTATCTTCTGGTACGTGAACTTCTAAACATAGATGCCTAAATTCTATTGTGCAACGTAAGCAGGTCAGCGTGGAAAACGTGCAGCTAAATCTAGATACTGATCATTCTTATAGTGTTTTAAATTATATGGAATGTAAAATCTTATAATAACATCGAAGAGCAATAGTATGCTTTTAAAATGGATGGCAAGCAGGCGATAGGCAAGGACTCTGCGTCTGATCTATCTTTTTTTATTTCTGAATTATGATTTGATCTAAAGAAGAATGTATCAATACGCACCCTGGAAATGTTGAGAAAATAATAGATATAAGAAGAAATTTTGTAACATGTCCTTTTTGGGGAGAATTTATCTTATTTTGTTTGTTTGTTTGTTTGTTTGTTTAATCATATGTTCCTAAATATATATATATATATATACCCCAGGGTCCCTGGGCTTCCTATTTTCCAGGGCAATCATTCTCATCTTGCTTCATTTGGAATTTACTGCTATTTCTTTCATCAAATAAGATACTTATGATGTTATTTCCTAAGTTTTCAGTCTGAGGTGCCTATGGACTTCCCACTATGAGAGATGATGGCTTCTTTCTCTTTTATGACTTCATCCAACCACACGCAGGCATCTCCTTTCTGTTCCCGCCCCTACCCCTGACCAATGTAGTTACGTCGAACTTCCCATTAGGTCGCCATTCAATATTTACATCATTTTGACTATGGAAGTACTGTTGATAACTGAGCCAAGTTACTTAAGCTACAATAACTGTTCCTTTCCTGCATAACTTCTATCGTCTCTACTGATAATGTTTCTTTCTTTTTAAATTAACATATAGTTCCACAAATCATGTCTTTATTGTCTTAAATCACCTAACAATGCCCCGAGATATTTTGAGTAAATAACAGTAGAATTTACATAGGTCTATTTGACAGCACGAAGGCATCTGATGAACTTTGGCCAAAGAATTTTTACCTGATTTACACACATGAAAGGTAGGCCCTATGAACTCTGTGTTCAGCTCTGGCTATACAGGCACAAGTTCAATGAGATTCACTGACTTTTCATTCACTCTACAATTGTCACCTAGATTCAACTTTTTAGCATCTAGATGTAATCAAGAATCACAGGAGTTCACGGTTAACTGGGAATATCAAATGGGGAGAACTGGAGAGCATGGTCGAATTAAAAAATTAGCAGCCTCTTTATGAAACTAGAAACATAAACTTACACCCATGTTATACCTGGTGGGGAGGGGGCAACTTAAGAATAATTTAGTCCAAACCATGTACTGTGAGAAAACAGAGACCCGGAAACGTGCTGACTCCAAGTCAGTGTGTGTGCATGTATGTTTAATCCCCCCTCTAATTTAACATGTCACATTCCAATAATCCAATGATATGTAGGAAATTATGATGTACTCTTTTAGTAACTAATATGTAATTATATATTGTTCTCACATAAGTATAATTAGGCTGGAATAAAGGTAAAAAGGTTTTTATTAATTAGCACATATCATTGTTTAAAAAGTTCTCCAGATGACTCATTTTTTAATTTATCAATAGATATGGGCAACAAAATTAATTTTTCCTACGTAATTAACATTCCTTGAGACAGGACTACATTGCTAATCCAAACACCATTTTATTATTATAAAATATTGCTGGACGTACTTCCAAGAAAATACACATAAAAGTTTAATTGTCATATCTTATTAGAAAACATGTTCTTTTGAAAATAAAATGGAACGATTGAGGAAAAGCACTTAATCATTCCCCTGTTTATTTCTATTAGCTCAGGAAGCTAGACTAAGCGATTTACCACTACATGAATACTAGGCTTTTGTGGAGAAAATAGCAAAGCTCTCTTTCTTAATTTCTCAAGTAATATGCTTAATATGCTATATAGTTAAGTGAGTCCCATAAGGCCATAACAGAAAAGATACAAGTACTACATACACTTCTGCCTGAGCATCTCCCTATAGTCAGCAGAAAAAATGATGTAATATTAATTTCAATGAGACATTACTAGGTCATTCTAAAGACTGGAATTTTATGGATGGCAAAAAAGAAAAAATAAAACAACCTTCAACACATGTTGCTAGATAGACAATGATATCCTGTTCACGAGGGCCATCATAGAGAGCTGGATCCTTATTGAAGGACTGATCATCTGTATGGCCATGGCTAATGGCAAGGGCTGAGAGTTTAAGCACTAGACCAAACTAATGAGTTAAGGTTGTCTCTTTTCCCTAAAAGTGGGAAAAAGAAAAGGAGCAATCATGTGGTCACAATTAAGAGAAATGATTGTAAGATGACCAGCTAACAATGGGGAGAGAGAAGAGAATATTAAGACATTCCAAATAATTGAGTCTCTAATTCCAAGGGAGGAAAGTCATATGGACGGAACCAGAAAGGAAGCAGATGTTCTAAATTTCAAATATGAAGACAAAAATAGAATCTGCACCAAGACCACAGATAGGTCTTCTCCAATGGAGAAGGGTGGACTGGGGTCAGAATATTAATTAACACTGATAGAATATGGGTTTCTCAGACCAAGATTTGATCGTTCAGATCTTGACAGATGGTTCACCCGACGCTACTAAATACATTTTGGTCTTAACTGATGACACAGAGGACCATGTGCAAACCCCAGGGTCTCACAGACTTGGGAGTCTACTTGAGAAAACGTAAAAGGTTGAAATGGTTCATCTTCAACACCGAGGAACTCCATCCTTCATCACTGCTACCCACCTAACCAGATCACTGTCTATCTTTGGAAACATGTCAAGGCAACTGGTCCAGGTAAAATACAGGATGAATAATAAGTGGCAGTTATAGTTCTAACTCCAAGGCCATTGTGTGATGAGAAACGGCATGTAAACAGATCCTACAAACGTTGAGGTGGCAATAGTTTGAAATTTATAGTCTACATCTAAATATTTACCAGGTTCAATGAATATTGAAATATTCTAATTTAGCACCTAATTTTAACCTTTTATTCAGGTCTTTCTTTACAGATTCCTTTATTTAGGCCTTAATCATATCTTTTAGAACTATGGGAAAGATAAAAAAAAGTTATAATAGTTAAACTTTATGGATAGTCATTTTTGCTTTTTAGCATAGACAGACTTTGTTTTGTTTGGTCCATATTATTGAAGATGCTGAATATCATTGAATTCAATGGTAAAAAATCAAAACCTACACACAACTTTAAATTAGCATAGAGTAATCTAATTGTTAAGAATAAAGGTTTTTGTGGGGCGCCTGGGTGGCTCAGTTGGTTAAGCATCCAACTCTTGTTTTGGCTTGGGTCATGATCTCACACTGGGAAGATCTAGCTCCATGTCAAGCTCTGGGCTGACAGCATGGAGCCTACTTGGGATTCTCTGTTCCTCCCCCACTCACATGCTCTCTCTCTCAAAATAAACAAATAAACTCAAAAAAAAAAAAGAAAAAGAATAAAGACTTTTGTATCAACCAAACAAGAGATTGAGTCCCACCTTTGCTACTTGCCAACTGTATATTCTTGATAATTTGTTTACCCCCTGTAAGGTTTTTATGTTCGCCAGTAATGTGTAGGTGATAGAAGTGTCTACTTTATAAGATTGTTGTTAGGCTTAATAAAGATACAAATACATATATGTATGTATGCATATGTACACATAAAGAACACATAAGTTTGTACATGTATCTATAAATAATATATATATCTATAAATAATACATATATATGTATATATTTTATACAAATAGATGAAAGAGAGAGAAGGAACCTTTCACAATACCTAACTATATAAATATTATGTTTAGTAAGAGAACATCTTAAAAATTACAGGACATTCAACAGCTTTGAAACAAACTACCGTTTATTTGTAGTCAAAAGACTGAATTGTAGGCTTGCTAAACATAGAGTATAAAGACTATATAACCCAGAGGCAGATCCATTTAAGAACTAAGAAATTCACCAACTGTTTATGTCTTAAGAATCCTCAAGTTCACCTCCCATCTTGAATAGCAATTCTCCAGCCTTCCTGATAGCCATTTAACCTCCACTTGATAAAAAAGTTTACTTGTCAAAGAACTCTTTCCATTATACGGTAAATACTTTCACTACATTGAGTTACAATCCTTAGCACATTTTGTGATCCATACCAGTGGCAGGTAGACGCTGATAGAGGCTAGAAAAAATTTTTTTTCTTTATTATAACGAGTGGACTTTCAGCTTTTCCTGTCATCATTTAATTGCCTTTCTGTTCACTGAGGAAAGCTAAGGCTTGAAGTATTGAACTGGCTTTGAAATCCAGCAAGGACACCAACAAAGTGTACAAACTTGGACAAACTACTTCACCCTTCAGACTTAAGTAATCTCATCTCTAAAACTGGGAGATAATTTCCTGATTAAGAAAGGAAAGAAAAGAGAGGAACTCAAGAGGGAATAAAACTAATGTGTTTCCATGTTGTATTCATCCAACTTTATGGCTGCCGTCTCATGCACTGTATCATTAATACTCACATTGCATAGATGTTATCAAAAATAATTTTATAGTTAATAAAACAGTTCCACAAAAGTTAGGTCAACTCCTTACATTTAAAAAACTAGGAAATGTCTGTATTCATCTTAAACCATATGTCAGGATTTCCATGGGTAGATCTATGAGACTCTCATTCATGGGAATGATTTTATAATACTAGTCTTCTATAAATTACTTAAAAGAAAACGCCAAAGAATTAAAAATTCTCTCAATTGATATATTCAGATATATAAGTAACACAAATAAGTTCAATAAGTTATTTTGGCCTTTGCCTTTCATTGCTGTTTTAAAATATAAAATAAGTCTTTAAAATATGGTAATATTATTTTTGCATGAAGCATTTGGGAAAATTGCATAGTGATGATTAAGGAGTGATATGCACTATACGTTAGAAAAAAGACAAAAATAATTCCAATAAGTACAAGCTTTTCCCCCAAAGAATAAAAGCAATTATTCGCTGAAAGGAAAAGGAAAAGACAATCGGCTGATTTCAAATCCTTTCTTAAATGAAGCACCGGTGTGCATAGATGGGCTGTAATGAAATTACCACTAGTTCAGGTGAGACTAAGATCCAGACAATGACCTTCATCTTCCTGAGGCTCACTTTTTTTTCTCAAAAATGATGACGAAACCATCTTCCTTGTGCCTCTTGAAAGTATGTGGTAGGTTTCAAGTCAGATAATATATGTGAAAGTTCATGAAAACTATGAAAATCTATTCTAGTACAAAAGATTATTATTAGTCATGCAGATAAAGCAGCTATGTGTGTGTGTGTGTGTGTGTGTGTGTGTGTGTATGAAAGTTTCAAAACTTTTGACACCTTTAAAATGAACACACTAGATACTATGTCAGTCCCGAGGCTACATGAATGGATCAAACATGTTCCCTAAGTATTTGGGGACTTTATTTCAAGAGCTTTGGACATATTAATTCTCTTTGATATAATGAATCTACTTTTGGGGATTATGGGATTATTTTCTACAGAAATAATCCTAAGTATGGGGGTGAAGGCCATACAAGAAATCTTTTGTTGCTTGGCTCTTTATAACAGCAAAAAATATTTGAAATGGTACAACTATCAAACATAAGCATAGGGCTAAATGACATACCCACATTTTCTCAATGAAATATTAGTGCCATTAAAATTATGATTATAAAGATATAATTGGAAAGTGCTTTTTCTCTAATGGTAAGTGGAATTCATCAGAAGATTGTAAGTTAACTGTAATGATCAGTAGGTAAAATTTTATAAGGTAAATATTTTCATGGGGAAATCATGAGTGGAGATATACAGTTAGTAATTATTGTTAACTTTGGGTGTGCAAAAATTCAAGGGGGGGGGCCGTTCATACATTTTGTAACTTTTGATAGTTCTATTATTCCGATGACTTCGATATACAATTATAGAGATAATCATATGATACTGAGGAGTGAGCTTAGTAATATATCATTGTTGATATATATAAAACTTCAGATAATTTCAACATTCTCCTGATCCTGTCTGTCAGAAAAATCATTGAAAAAAATAACATATGTCAAAGACTCCCTGAACAACTTAATTTCAAACACATAAACCATGCTTTAATTAATAATTCTCTGGGCTAGCAAATTAAAACAAAATACTTTTCTAATTTCTACTCATTATGTTCCCAACATTAATTTAAACTGTCCCGATTTCTTTTACAAAGTTAACTTTTATGACCAATGCATTTTGTCAAGATCAAAACCTAAATGCATGAAGAATTAACCTTGTACGATAATGAATTAACAAGATCTGAAAAAGATAAAACGAATCACTAAATGATTATCGTTAACAAAAAGTTCCACTCTGCTCCCTTATGGAGAATGATGAAACACTGTTTTATTGAACTCCATTATCCTAATGAGAAGATGTTCTACAGTTGATCATAGCCAAAAGGCTGGAGAAGATATTGTAATGACTTACTGCCAGTGCTTAATGAAGAGATTTCATAATTATTGAAACCACATCTGTTTGATTAACGAGTCCCTTCCAAGATCCATGCATCCTTGGCTATTTGGTGGGTGGTGGAACTCAGACACTGCATACAAGCTCTGGTTTCTCTTTTGCAAAGGGAAACCTTATCTACTAATGGCAAATGCTCTGGATGGACTTTCAAGAAGGCATAGTTTCTACTTTGGGCTGCCTTGATTTAAATCTTGGTTCAATCAGTTAACTGATTTGTGCCCCTGGGCAGATCACTTCACCCTCCATTGCCTTTCTTTCCTTTTGTGGAATATATAATGATAGTCACCTTACAGTGTTATTGTGAGGATAAAAGGAGATAATAAATTAAAAGCTCTTGGAATAATGCTTGGCATAAGAAAGAGCTCTGGGTACCTAGCAATGGACATTTCTAAATAAGGTGAAAATTCTGGAATTGATTTGACCCTTGATACTCGATATTGGGTACACAATTTGGTGTACAAGCTAAATACAAAAAAAAAAAAAACACAACATGTAACATGATCTAATTTGGTAATATATTAGTTGCTTCTTTAAGGATATGATGAGATGTTTCCATTAATGTCTCTATGCTCTGTAAAGGATTATTTTCATATACTCTGAATTCAATGCCCTAGAGCAAGCAAACTTGGCCTTCCAAATTTGTCCTGATAGATAAGGGACTGAAATAGGAAGTTGCATATCTTGACTATTAAAAACAAACAAACAAACACGGCACTCCCATTTGCTTTATATTATGCAAGTATTCTATCTACAGAGGACAAATTCTTCCCACTGTTCCTGGTCCTCACTTCTGAAGGTAAGAGGGACTTCAAAACTCTTAACTGAAGCTATGTTCTTAGGGACAATTTTCCATGTGCAAAACCACCCTAGTAGAAAGACCACTGGGTAGATAATCTACGATTTTTCTGAGGTCTTTAATCATGTAACTGGGCTCCCCTGAAAACATGTTACCACCATAAAATCTTTAAAAGAGCCAAGAGTCCCCCTGCATTTGGTAAGAAAAAAGGTTAGTTCCAAAATCAGAGATCTTCATAAACCACACGAAACAACCTGGGGAAAGGTCCTCACGACCCCGTTTTCAGAGAATGCAGGGACACTGAGATGAGTAATTTGCTCCTTGGAATTTTGGCATCATAAAATCCGCAGCACAGGGCTAAGTACATAGTACCTACTGTAACTAGTACTTAGTACGTAGTAACTATGTGGAAAATACTTGCTAATTAAATGGAAAAAGTGGGCGAGCCAAAATCAGTTTCTGGTCTTTCTATTAACTTTAAATAATGAGAAAAAATATCAGCATGAAAGCGGAAATCCTGGAAAGTATCCCTTAAATAAGGCTTACTTCATTGATAATATGTAGTATATATCTCATTTATAAGTTTAATCCTTTGATATATAACCAGATGGTCAACAATCTTGTTAAAATGGCATTGAAGATAAAGCACATTTTTGATTGAGGTGAGTTTTAATTTTAAGTCCTGAGTCCTTGCAAACGTAAGTAAAAATCATTTACAATGACACATACAAGGTAGTGCCGAAGTTGTGTTTCCCAGACTGTTTCTGCTACTGTCATGATTTGGGACATGACTTTCTTGCAATGTTAATAATGTCTTTCAAATATTTGTACATTTGCCGACTTCTCCTGCTAGTCCTTGACATCACCTATGACCTGGTGATTAAAAATATCAGGTCTAAGGGCACCTGGGTGGCTCAGTCGTTTAAGCATCTGACTTCAGCTCAGGTCATGATCTTGCGGTTCATGAGTTCGAGCCCCACGTTGGGCTCTGTGCTGACAGCTCAGAGCCTGGAGCTTGCTTCAGATTCTATGTCTCCCTCTCTCTCTGCCCCCACCCCTCTTGTGGTGGGGAATATATATATATATATATCAGGTCTACTATATGTACACCATTCATTAATGTTAATTGCAGGCCATGTATTGTCATATTGCAATCTTATTCATGTAATTTTATGCAGAGGCTTGTGCCATGGATGTTTGTGATTTTAAGACAAATACTTAAGACACGTGATACAATGTCACTGTGGAGGCCGGAGTACAGAGAAAAAAATAGTGCACGATAATGGAGCCTCCAAAACGTTCTTTAAAAATGACTGATTTTTTTAAGCTAAATACAAAAAATGTACAATGTATACATGATCTAATTGTCAGGGCGTAATAAGGTGCCTTTATGAACAAATTCTGGAGACGACAAATATCCCTGGTGAAAGAGGCCACGGTGTCAAGCTCAGAAAAAAAAAAGGCATCTGTAACTTCTGCCAATTAGGTCCACTGATCGTTCAATTTTAAAGGAGACAAATGAGCCATCTTGTCAAGTCTCATGTCATATAAACCCATCTGTATCCCCTCTGGACACTGACATGCGTTCCCCATAATAATAAGAAGGGAAATTTTAATTCTAATTCATGAGCATTGTGCTTTTAATCAATTCCACTATGTCAGAGTTGATAGCATATTGACTGATGCACCAAAGTTAATTCTGGATTTCAGATTACAAAAAAAAAGTATCATGAAAAACCCAGAGTTTCAATGCAGAAGCTTGAAAAAAATAAGTTTTGCTATTTTCGGCCAAATTATCTCCTTCCGTGCCAAAATTATCTAATTTCTAGAGACTTCTGTATTTTAAAAAGTTGAAAGCTATTCAGCCTTCAGGATGTTAGTCTCCTTGGGGCACCTGGGTGGCTCAGCTGGTTAAGCAGCCAACTCTTGATTTCAGCTTGGGTCATAATCTCATGGTTTCATGGGTTCGAGTCCCGTGTTGGGCTCTGCTGACAGTGCAGAGCCTGCTTGGGATTCTCTTCCTCTCTCTCTGCCCCTCCCCTATTCATACTATCTCCATCTCTCTCAAAAATAAATAAATGGACTTAAAAATTAAAAAAAAAAAAAGAACGTTAGCCCCCTTTACGAAATCTAGGCCATCACATCATGAGAATATTAATGTCTTTCAAATATTTGTACATTTGCTGATGTCTCCTGCTAGTATTTCAGATCAAAGTGCCCAAATCAAATTCATAATTTTCGACTAAGTGCTGGTCCTCTTCCTGAGTATTTTTCACTACGGTGCCAATCATCTACACTCTACATATCAGTCATGTTTCGTACTTTTTCCTTCATTCTTCACACCTATTAAATCACTGTCTTTTACTGTTTTCTCATTACTTCATTCAGCTCCTCTTCTTCATTCCCTCTGAGATGAATTCACACTTGTAGCCTTTGGGTTTCCCTCTCTCTGCTAGCCTTCCCCTCTCAGCACTATCTTAAAGGCAGCCCCCACCGGAACCTTCCCAGTGTCCACACGACTGTATCACCTTCTACTTAAAACTCTGCATTATTACCCTTTGGTCTGGCATGGAAGACCCCAAGTTATCTTTTTTAGTCTCACCATATTCCATTAGCCATCTCCATCATCCCTATGATGGGTTTCACCTCGTCTATTCCTCCACAAGTCAGGAAGACTAAGGGTGCGGCGCTGACTGTGAAATGCAGAGAAGTCCTTCTAAAGGAGACTAGTTAGGCATGATGGGAGTTAATCCTGGGCATCTATCTTCATCATCTCTGGTTGCTACTTTGGGGAAATAAATATTATTTATTTATGTTACAGAGAAATAGATAAACAAAAGGAACTGCAAACTAAGCAGTCAGTAAACCATGAAAGTAAAGGCAGATGGAAGAAAATTCCACAAACTGGCTCCTTGGAGCACCGCCAAAACTAGTTGAATTTTTTTTTTTTTTTAATGCAGTCTAAAAGAAGAAGAGAGTGAAAGCACATAATTATTATTGTTATCATTCTCACTGCACTCTGGAATGGCGGTTTGTAAAAAGAGTTTATTATATGGTTTGCAAAACAGGCCAACACTTCTAGCTAAATTAATCACTTGCCGCCTGGATTATTGCTTTTGCCTAGTGTTGGGTGTCTTCCTTCCAATCTCCTCCACTTCCTGACTCTCCTCCAACTCTGTCCTTCTCACCCCGACACCCGCATCCTCCCCATTCCTCTGCTCACCCTATTGTAGAGTTCTCTGGTTTCCTATCACCCACTGCATGGACTCCTTGCCCGTACTCACAGTCTGACATGACTTTCAAGTGTGTTCCTATGTTTCTTAAATTAAGCCTGTACTTTGGTTATTCGTGTGTGATTTCTCTCCCTCCGCGCTCATTCCAACATCAGAGATTTTGCTCCCAATATTGTCTCCATTGAAGAGTCTTCAGGCTTCTCCCCATGAATCCATACTCTTTGTTCTTACAGAACCAGCTACTATTCTTTGTTATCTGGCCTTCCTAACTCTTGTTTGCTTACCTCCTCTGTCACAATTACCGGTAATAGCCTACTATCCATAAAATGCATTAACCCACTATGAGTTTCTTAAATGCCAAAAACTCTTCTCAAGTAAGATATAAGCTGGCCATGTCTGAGTACCCAGGACAATTGTAACAGCACAGCAATGGACATATGGTGAGCAGTCAAAAATGCCTTGCAATTGATTTCTAAAGTAACCTGCTAGAAAGAAAGATCTTTATGGATTCCTTACAGTTTTGTATAAATATCATATTTAGGATTGTTTTACCTTTCATCACACTTATTTGATTGATTCTTTTCTTAATGGAATATAAACTCGTGGTTAAAAGCTCCCTCTACTGGTTCTCATAAACACATCAGAAGACACGTTAACAAAAATTCTCCAACACGCATTTCCTAAAAAGTGACATTAACCTAGAAAGATTTCAAAAAAAAAAACTCAATGATGTTATCAGCTCTTCTATTCTTCTGTTTTTTTATCCACACGATCCAGGTTCTGAAGACGTTATGCTACTATAGTTTGTTTGATTTCTTCATATGAAATATCTGATGTTTTTTTCTGTCACAGATTCTGCTATGCTTCGTTCTGTAGACCCCAATCATGCCTACAAGTCCTAGTATTTTCTAGGAGACACTGCAGCATTGCGATGCAGATCTATGGTTCTGGAGTCAGGCTACATTATTCTACACTGGCTTCGCCCCATTATTAGCAGCAATTAACTTGGTCAAGTTACTTAATATCTGCTTATCTCACTTTGTGCATGAAAGAAATGGGGAATAACGAACAGTTCGTCCCTCCTACTATTGTTACAGGGTCCAAATGTTCTGCCAAAGCATTTTAGCACAAGAAAATGTTAACTGTTGCAATCCTGGTAGCCCCAGGTCTTAGTTCTCCCTCAAAAGCAGAGGACATCCACACTTGACTGAGTCTTTTTCACAGTGTTTGGCTTTTTGTGTTTGAGTTTTGCCGTGATCCTGTTGTCAAAATCCTTCATTTTTCCAATGCTTCCCAATGACTTTATATTTTTGGCTTCCATATATTTATTTCATTTTATATCAGTGTGACAAGAACACTTACCATGAGATCTACCCCCTTAACAAAATTTTAAGTGTATAACACAGTACTGTTATCTATGCCTACAATGTTTTCCAGATCTCTAGAATGGATTCATCTTGCATAACTGAAATTTTTATCTGAAGGAATTGAAATCAGAATCTCAAGGAGATATAGCTCTCCCAGGTTCATGGAGGCACTATTCACAGTAGCTGAGATGAACACATAAATGACCACAGATGGATGAAGAGATTTAAAAAGTGGCTATAACTATAATGATATAGTATTCAGCATTCCAAAAAAGTATATGCTATAATACATGACAACATGTATTATATTATGTTATGAGAAGACAATTATGAGAAGATATTATACTATGTGAAATAAACCCATCATGGAGGGATAAATACTACATGCTTCTACTTATATAAGGTTTCCAAAATAACGTTCACCATATTCTTAGGTGTTTTCCAATGTACTTGCCAGCTATCAGCAATAATGGCTCATTCTCTATGTAGAAATAGTTGATCTATTCCTTACATGAAACATAAAGTAGGTTGGCACACACTTTTATTAGAGTTTTATTTATTATTTTCATTATTTTTCACGATATCAATGAACAGGATTTCAAGAGTATAAGTTGATTTAGTGACTACTGGATTTCAGAATCATGGTTGCCAACGAAGACACATTTTCCTTAAATTATAATCTGTAAGTTTAAGAGCATGTCTATAGGTGTGAAGTACAGTTGACTCTTGAACAACATGGGTTTGAATTTTGTGGGTTCACTAAGGTGCTGATTTTTTTTTTTAGTAAATGCAGTAGAGTACTGTAAATGTATTTTCTCTTCCATATGATTTTTTAAAAATACTTTTCCTTTCTCTACTTGCTTTATTGTAAGAATAAGGTCTATAATGACACATAAAATATGTGTTAATCAACTCCGCATGTGACCAGTAAGGCTTCCAGTCAACAGTAGACTACTGGGAGGTAAGTGTGGGATAGTCAAAATTATATGTGGATTTTGAACTGTGTGTGTGTGTGTGTGTGTGAATGCCCTTAACCTCCACATTTTTCAAGAGTCAAATGTATACAGTCTGTATAATATAAAATTAAGAATATAGCGTCCTGGAGACAGAACTCCTGGTCCCATAACCTGTTTGTCTTTGGCAAAGTTTGTAACCTTTTGTCTCAACTGCAAAACAGGTATGATGATTTCTACTATTTTCATAAAATTAAAATACATTATCGTGTAGCCTTGCTCTAAGCTCTACCCATTCTCTAGCGGATAAGTAGCTGAAAATATTTATTATGTGGGTGAGTTGGGGGGGGCAGTGTGGGTAAAATTAATCTGGGAAATTACCGCAACGTATATTGAAGAACATATATGTTTCAAACTAAGTTTTTAAAACCTTTAATTTATAATTATATTGACTTGATTTTGGTGAGAATGATATTACAGAAATTTATATTTTTTGTTTATCAGTGGTAATTTGTCCTGGTAAGGTTAAAAAGATTAAAAAGAAAGAAAGAAGAATGGTTTGCACATAAATTCCAGATTGTTGATACTGGTCACAGCGAAGGTCACTTCAGCTGCAATTTGTTTTGATCTTCATGATATTTTGGAAACATTTCAGCATATTTCCAAAGACTGTTTCAAATTTAGATTTCATGGTTAAACATCTGGGTTCCTTTCTCGGTCCATTTAGCTGTGTTTAATATATACACCCTCTACTTCTTCAGAAAATAAAAATAGATTTTGTGATAACTCGGGGGGGAAAAGATAATGGCATTACACAAAATGAAGGGGTTTGGGTGACTTAGTTTGGATAGCTAGTTTTAATTCTGGAAAATGCACTGAGATTCCTTGAGGAAAGGAAATTCTGCATATGTTAGTACCCCTGTAAGGGCAGTTTCAGAATTCAGGAGTACACCTGAAATCCTTTGTTCAAATACCATCATCGTTATTTAAAATTATTTACTAGTTAGTATTACTACTCTTGCATTGGATAATCCTAAATATTTTACCCAGAGTTCCAGCCTTTCTACTCAGGCCACATTTTAACCTATGCCCTTGACACCTGGATATATTGACTTATGAAACATCTTTACCACCAAAATGCATGTAACAGTTATAAATGGTCAGCTCTAGAATTTCATGCTCTCATTCTCTGTCCTCTTTAACTGTTATTCTTCCCTACTTACAGATTTTTAAACGCTTCCATCTTCAGATGTGGTGTATGCTTTTACCTTGTTATTTTTTGGTATTAATGTATTTACTGAAACCGGGACTCTCTTCTTCCTCCTCCAGTTATGACTGTCTCTAGGTGAACATCCTAAATGCTTTCTAAATTTTAAAGTTCTATATTTTTATTTTAATACTTGTTCCCAGAGCAGCTTTCCCTCCTTTAGATCAGCCGTCCATAGTTTTCAAATTCTGGGGCAAATGCATCCCAAGTATCACTCAGGTTTTGAGCAATTTGGGTTTCTGTATATGTATGTGTATGTGCGGGCTGTGTGGAGCCTTTTATAAATGATCATGAGACAGATGTGAAGGAGGGGAGATGCGGGTAGTGCCTGGGCGGCTCAGTCACTTAAGCATCTGACATTTGATTTTGGCTCAGGTCATGATCTCACGGTTTGTGAATTTGAACCCTGTGTTGAGGGTGGTCAGTGGGGAGCCTGCTTGGGATTCTGTCTCCTCTTCTCTCTCTTTGCCCCTTCCCTGCTTGCTCTCTCTATATCTCTCTCTCAAAATAAATAAAAATAAACTTAAAAAAAAAAAAAGAAACAGATGTGGAAGATGTGGGAAGTTCTCTTCCGATGGCTTCCCTCCTCCCGTATTCCGAACCCCCATTTCCGTCTGTCCTTCTTCTCTGGCTTCTTTCCTATCTTCCTTTTCTTCACACCTCTGTCTTCTCAGTCCAGGCTATTCCTCCCACACGACTACACATTTTAATCACTCAAAATCAACTACTAGCAAGCAGCAACAACTTTTTTTAATGCCAATTTATTCACCATCAGAAAGGGCAGTAAAATGAGGTAATTCTCATTTAATCTTATCTGTAATATGAAACCTCATTAGTTCAAATAGGTTAGGGACATAATTGGAATTATTTCAAAGTCTAAAGTAGATTTTTAAATAGAGTCTAAATTTTAAATAAAAAAGAATCTAATATATGAACTTAATGTTATTTTTTGTGCTTTGGAGTTTTTGAATATACTAATAAAATAATACAATAAAATAAACAAAAATAATAAAATAACCAAATACAGAGAACTGAAGAAACTACACTTTCTTCCCAAATAGTCTATTTTTTAAGAAAAGTTTATTTATTTATTTTGAGAGAGTGTGCATATGCACGCGTGAGCAAGGGAGGGACAGAGGGAGAAGGAGAGAGAGAATCCGAAGCAGGCTCACACTCAGTGCAGAGCCTGACATGGGGCTCGATCCCATGAACTATGACATCATGACCTGAGACAAAATCAAGAGTTAGATGCTTAACAGACTGAGCCATCCAGGCATCCCCCTAAATATTCCATTTTTATGGAATGATTCAGGATTTTCTGGCTAAATACTTACATTGATGGCAACAGGTAAACTCGACATTTGACAAGTTTGAAGTTCTCAAATGACTGAGGGTCTGGATTACTGAATGTTTGAGAAAACTAAGTAAATGCCTATTTAGCATGGATTTTTGAGATAGGAGCTATTCGCAGTATTAATCTATATATCTCATTAGAAACTCTTTTCAGCTACAATAAAATTCCTACTCTTAATCCCAATTAAGATCGTTACCGTGATTGTGAGTGGACTGCAGTTTTTCTGATTAGAATATCAACTTTTGAAAATGTAGCTTCTCTTTTCTCATATCTTAAATATCAAATTTATTTTTTCTCCTATGGTGGTCAAATCAATTTTAAAGAATAGCTGGAAAGCTACCATCTGAAGGACAACATGGATAAACATTTAAATTATAAATACACTGAATTTTTCTTTCTTCTGAAAGCCACAGAGTATTTTATGACAACGACAACAATAAAATCAGGAGACGATTCCAGCAAGAGATAAGAATGAAGCTTATTGAGGTAGCTGACACCTTTTTTTTTTTTTTTCACTGACTTGGTGGGTAGCATCAAGGTACATGTGACAAATTCTGAGTTGAAGTAGAAGAGCTGAGGTGAAGCAAAGTCATCACATGTAAAGAGAAAATAAGTTTTAGGATATGTGAAGTGGTGTTTTTGCATAATGAGCTTTTTATTACCAGCGTTAAATATAAAAAGGGTACCTGCTTTTGCAGGATCAAGAAAATACCATTTAAATTGCGTGAGGTCAGTTGAAACAGATTTGAGGTTACTACGACAAGACTATTTTGAAACGTCTCCGTTTAGTTTGAGTTCTGGCATTAAAACTATTCATAAAGAAAAGCAGAGAATTTACTTTACGATTTCTGGTCTCTGTACTAAGTGAATCTACAGGCTAATTCTGGAGTGTACAGTCGGTGTTGAGTGGGAACAATGGTATAAACAAAGCTGGGGAGTCAGCACTATTCTATTCTATCTTTAAGATACTTGGATGCTCAGCTGTGTCTACTATAAAAAGAAATCTTAAAAACAATAAACAATGATTACTATTTAAATGATTGCTATTTTTATTGAAAAATAAAAATGAAAGGATATGATCTTACATATTTATCCAACAATTTATTTACTGCTTTTTAGGTTTCAAGCACTGTGGTGTGTTCTGGGTTTCGATAATGAGCAGAACAGAACGATGAGCCCGGGAGAAACTTCTGCAAATGTGTGACATCAAATACCAGGCACAAGTGATAGTTTTCTACTTTACTAACCCACCCATCTTTCCGTGCTGTTTACCTTCATCAAGTTCCTTGAAGGTGCTCAGTCTGAGATTTTCAGGTATTCCTCGACTGAAGATACTAATTTCCGGGCTGCCAATCTGATACTGTAAATTATATATCAAAAGCCTCCAGACCATTTTCTGTATTTAGGAAAGGCTCTTGACTCACTCTCACTGTACTGCTTGGGTCTTTGAAGCCAGATCTCTCGGGCTCTGTTCTCTAAATGTTCCTTAAACACTGAATCAAAACCTCAAAGGAAATAGAAAGCAGCGAGCAAATATTCATGTAATTCCGCATTTTCCCATGATCCATTCCACAGGCTGATCACTCTGGCGCCCTTGGCCTGCTTCTTGTCGTAGCCTGCCATCCAGCTGCATCGTGAGACATCACTGGCTTAGAAGCCACGAGGGCTCCTCTGTAATCTGGACACAACAAGGCCTAGAGGACTTTGGTTTCTGTCTCAGCTGCCACTCACTAGTGATTTGACCTTTGGCAAATCATTTAACCTGCCAACGTTCAGTTTTCTCATGGGTAAAATAAGTTTGTACTAGATGCACTCTGAAATCACTCCAAGTGAGAAAATGTCATGAGTTTATGAACACAGCCAGTGGTAGCTCCCTCCTGTAATTTTAGCACTGTCCTGGACTGGCTTCAAGGATGGACAATTCCTTCAGAAAGAAGCTCGCATGGCCCTCGATGAAAATATTTTGAAAAACAAATATTTTCTGTCAACTTGGTCATCATTGGCAGCTAAGGCAATTGTTAGAAGTAGGGAGAAATACAAACAATAAAAAGGAATCGCAAGGAGACATCAGTTAAGTGAGGGGCTTAAGAAAGTCACTAAGTCGATGAAAAAGCAAGTGGGGATTCTATTGAGGGAACAATAGTCACTCATCAAGAAACTGTCACTGAGCACCTATGTACTGGGTGCAGTTTTTGGTCCCAAGGACACAGCTATAAATACATCAGATAAGGTCCTAGTCCTCATAGTTACACTGTAGTAGGGGAGAAGGAAGGGACACGGGTAAAGAAATAAATGAGACAATTTTAGATAGTAATAAACAAGAACTTCTAAACAAGAACTGAGTGAAAGAGAAGAGGGGCATCATGTTGGTTGGCTACTACAGACAGGCTGGCCAGGGGAGGCCTCTCTGAGAAAGTAACATGAAAGTTGAGCCAGTGGTGATGACAGGAGCCCACCTCCATGACCTTCTCAGTGGAGAACCTTCCAGAGAGAAGGTATGGTGATGCTAGAAAACATGCGAGCAGAGAGGTGGGAACACATGCAGAGTTAGAAAAAGGCACCAGTGTGGCAAGGTCCAGTCACCAAAGGACAGCATGCAAAGTCCTGAGGGCAGACGCAAGGGGAACCCAATTTTCCTGGGGAGTGGGAAGAAGTTGGGAGTTTATCCTATTTCAGTGTAATATGGAACTTTCGAGAAGACATCAATGTTTTCCAGAAAGGTGGTGATATTATCCAATTTACCTTTGAAAACACTTGTTTAGCTGCTGAACCCAAGAGGAGACCCTGGGATTCCCGGAGGGGGAATAACTAACATGCATGGAATACATGGTGAAATTTTAGGAGAGCTGGGTAAACTAATGGCTTCAGCCATTCATAATTCCAGCGAATAAAGTCTTAAGGTTAAGTAAAGTAGGAAGCATTTGCCTAGCATTGGCAGAAGAGGGCAAGAATTCAGAAAGACCATATTTGGTCATATAAGCATGTCTGCAAATGGAGGAACCGCCTGTGTCGCTGGATGGTTGGCAGTAGATTGTTCTTTATTTCGGGACATAATGGGACCAGACTTGAACTTGTTTCATTTTTCTAATGTAGCAAGATCGGTTCATTTCGGTGGCTCCAGTGAGGTGGCAGGCTGTAAGCTTCCAACCTGAATGGTTTGGACACACCGTTCAGTGTAATGAAAACACATGAATTCATGTAACTCTGTTTTTATACCCCAACGTAGACAGGGCAAGTGAGGATACTTAAGGAGTCAAAAACTATTCCTGCTTGGCCGAGGTAAGTTGGAAAAAGAAATGAAGTCAAGATTTGTAACATACTTTGCCTGGTGTTTAAGCACACAATTCAAATTTTGCAGCAGTATAATTGTGTGTGTGTGTGTTTGCTTGTGGCTCCCTTTCTTCATTCTTTATCGAAAAGAGAGGTCACTCGTTGAGGTCCTTAGCGAGGCCCCCACTTATTGGCTCACAGAAATCCAAATTGTAGAGATGACAGTTAGATACAGCTGGGCACTTTTTGTAAGGCCAAATCTTTTAGGTCCCTGGGAGAAGATGTCACCCACTCACTTCTGTTCACTTAAATTATCGACATGTACTGAATGTGTACAACATGGGCTGGGACGAGGCGTTACAAAAGACGAACAAGACACATGGGCTTAAAAGCTATGGGGGAAAACAAGGCACATATGGAACAATTAAGTGACAATGAAAGTTAATGTGATATTAAATGTCAAAATTAGTTACAGAGACAATAATGTTTATCGAAGTTCAGAGAAGGGAAAGACAGTAAATTGAATTTCTCACCAACCACTTCCAAGCAGTCAGTGACAATCCATTTACTTTACATGAGAGATACATTATTTTCATCATTAAATTTTCAGAATGTTCCTTTTGATTTTTTCGTGAAGAAAGAGTTGTAGGGAAACGATCAAATTATATCATCAGATGATAAAGGAAACATAAACAATAGCTGTTTGGACGTAATAGATAATGGCAAGATGTTGCCAGCTTACAATTAATTGTGTACTAAGCAGCGATCTTTCCTGCCTGGTGATGATTTACTACTCGGCTATTAACCATCTAATTGTTAAAATTGATTAACTACAACCTTGTTAGCATTTTAAATTAGCTCCGCTGCCCTTCACCTTTTATAAACTATGTAACTATTCAAAATATATTAGAACTTTGATTAGATTTACAACAAGCTGCCCATTTCATATTATTTTCAAGGTAGGTGAAGATTCTGGGGAAGGGTTTTGGAGAGGTGATTTGTCTTATATGGTACAGAGATATGGTGAATAACCAGAAACAGAAGAGAACAACCAAGTTGGCATAATGGGCCTTTTGACCAGACTCATTACAAAAGCTATTCATTTGATAAAATCCTTGCCTGTTTTTTATTAGGTAGGAAAAATACAATATAAATATAAATATGAAATGTACATATGGATATATATATGTAAAACCTAACTACCAAATACACAAACACACATACATGTAATAGAAAGATATACACACAAATATATATGTATATGTTCATAATTGCACATCTATGCTAATAATGTTTAACAGAACTTCCTTGTAGAGTCTAACACAATAGCATAAAGATGCATTTCTCCGTGTTTCTGTTTCTTCTTTCTGAGGACAAGCGGTTTAGCACCGACTGCTGTAATAACCTGCCATTTGGCCTCTGTACGTCCTCTTGTCCTCTGCCAAATGACACTTCACTCAGTCTTCAACGTTAGCTTTCAAAAATTAGAATCTGCTAATACCAATCTCCCATTTAAAACTCATTGTTACAAAGCCTATATTTCACTTTAAAAATAATGTCTCGACAGTATGATATGTGTGTTATGTGCTCGTGGTTTCGTGCTATCCCCTAGAGGTGGTGAGTGGACATCTGGAGAGTCCTCATGGAGAATGTGTTTGTTGTGCTGAAGGGTTAGTCATCAACTGAAAGACTAATCCGAAGCTCGCTTCTGGGAGGTGGGCACCGAAAGCACTTCAATGGTCCTCCTCTCTGTTTAGCACCACAGAGTTTGTGTATCGAATGACTGAAATGATTTTTCATTGGTGAAGTGAAAAGTATTCAAGATACATGGAAAGGCTAATAACTTGAGTGAGTACCTCTACCCTTCCCAAACAGAGTGTAAGGAATCAAAGCCAGCAGTCTATACCAAATACATTTCCATTAAGAACAATGACCTAACCTGAAAGAGGCCTTCTTCGTCAGCTGCTGACAGAGGACAGCGCTGCCTGAGTCTGACTGGATATGTGACCATGCCCCGCTGCTGAAATACTATCCCATCCGCACGTGAGCCTTTAGATCTCGTTAGAGAATATGAAAGCTGAGGAACACATTTACTTCACATAACAGATCAGATGACTGCTTTTTGTTCATGTTGTTTAATAAGTGTTCTATTTGGTAGCAGAATTAGAACCGAGACTTGGGGTGTTTTTGGTTTATAAACCCTCTGTAGTGGCTAGACCTGCATGTAACTGTGGGACGATACAGAAGTCTACCAAACAAATACGCAGACAAAGAAACAAACCTAATAAATGTGAATGATGAAATTCACTTACATCAGTTTGCAAGTCACAGTAAGGGCTCCCCATGAGGAATTTGACAAAGGTGAAATTGATCATCAAGTCACAAGATTTCCAAGATCTCCCCATGACATCACTCTGCAGTGCCTTAACCCACCTACGAGATTATAGCAGTGTAATTTTTTTTTCCCTCAGACCTACATTGGCTCATGCATTTTCTCAGGATGTTCCCTTACCAGGAAGGCCATATCCTGCACCTAAATCTTATTCATCCATACAACCAAGTTTAGGTTTCACCTCCCCCAGAAAGCTCCTCTGGTTTTGCAGGTTGGGTTGACCACTTCCTCCATATACCTCTGATACCATTTACTACAATGTGTTGACACTGTCTCTTCAGCCATTGTCTCCTCCTCTCTACTTCATGAGGAACGTGAAAGTGAGTGCCTTGTTTTTTCACATTTATAATATTCAGCAGAATGCTAGGTGACCCGAATAAAATCTCCTGTAACTACCTCAATGGACATTTAGAAAAAAATCATTGTTCCCCTTGTCTCTGCAAAATGTTAATGAGTATTTTCTTAGTATGTTGACCAACACATGAACAGAGGTAATGCAATAATTTTCAGATATTGCTACTCACTATATCTATATATACACACATATATATGTATATACATGTGTATATATACTATACATACACACATACATATATACACATACACATATATATATTCTTATATAACTATTACTGGATGAATCTTATCTCTATGAATTTAAAAATATTCTTACGTAATGCCAAACTATTCTGGAAAACATGACACTACATGTCCAAGCTCTGTATGTAGCCATCATGATAGAAACAACAGCAGGTGACTGGGCCACATCCACATAAGGTATAACCAGGCCATCCAAATTACTCGGTTGCAGTGTGACCAGATCAGGGCTAGTCAAAAATTTCTTCTGTGACAAACACAGAAATTGTCTCACCATCTGTTAGCTTATGGACACGGTTTACAAATGACCTCATCCTGTATCCTTCCTGTGGTAAGTGGCCTGGATCTAAAGCAGCCTTCTCTTCAGTGGTAGTAAATTATTGACTTTGATTTTGCTTTAAGGACGATAAAATCAGCCCCATTAGTCTGTGCATTTATATTCCAGATACACCACCTATGTTTCAGTGAGTCAGTTGTTTCCTGGAAATTACCAAAATGAGTGAACACCATCCGTCTTTTTATCCTTTACAATGTGAAGGACATTGTATAAGTAATAGTTTATTGGACAGCTGCCCCGCGATGAGGATTTCTCATATATATTCTATTGATCACCTGAAAACTACCGATGGTGCTTTATAGGCCCAAATGTTTTCCCTAGTAAGTTTCTCGTTCTTGTATCAACTAGAATTACAGAATAATCCCAAGTCCATGCATTTGTAATTTCAACAACACAAAATAAAAGCAAAAATCAAACAATCTCTTCCTTACCCCTTTAATCGCTCCACAAGAAAAAACAAAAGCAAAAGCAAAACCGTAACATATATTTGGTTCTGTTCAGTTGGCATCTCTGGGTGGTTTATTAAGACACAGAAAGGGGAAGAGAATAACATGTTTTGAATATTTACCATGTAAAAAACTCCACTCTAGGCATTTTTACCAGGGTAGAGTATTTTAATTTTGGCAATGGCATTAGGGCTGGGAATTTCATCCTCTTTGATAAATGAGTAAACTCAAATCTGGGGTCATTCACAAGTCAGGGCGTTTCTTATTACACTGCACTAATTTTGAAAGTATTTGTGAAAGTTGTAACTTTTAAGAACAGGTATAATCTATCTGTTGGCAGTAATTGTTTGGCTGAACAAATTAGTAAGTATTTCTTTGGGAAATTAAAGAATATATTATCATGCAAAAATATGAGAGTTTAAAGTATTTTACCATTCAGCTCATCTAAGCTCTCACCTAAAAAGGAAATTTGCATAATTGCTTAGCAAACAGGTATACAACTGAAAATTGAATATTTAAAAAATATGGAAGGGCGACTGACTTCGACTCAGGTCATGATCTCACCATTCATGGGTTCTAGCCCCGCATCAGGCTCTGTGCTGACAGCTCATAGCCTGAAGCCTGCTTGGGATTCTGCGTCTCCCTCTCTCTCTGACGCTTCCCTGTTCATACATATGTGCTCTCTCGTTCTCTCTCTCAAAAATAAATAAACAGTAAAAAAATTAAAAAATATGGAAGTAGCTCGAAACAGAGATAAAGGCCAACAAATAAAGGAAGATAAGAGAAAATATGTGTTTCTATGATTAACTGTACTTTTCTCCCTCATATTTCTTCCTTGTAGTTGGAAATTCTAGACGGTAAAATGTATTTTACAAGTACAAAATGTTCAAATACAGCATTCATGTATTACCATCAAGATATTGTTTCTCTTTGAGTTTTTGAAACTCTGTTTCAAAAATGTTGATGAAATGCTATTTTTTAAAAGAGAATATGTTCATTTCTATATGCCAATGGCAAACTGCACAGAATGTATCAAATGTTATAATAAGATACACATCTCTTGGTGCATATCTATAAAAAGCAATGGTTGAGACACCCCAAATACCCCTGAAGTGTAGATACTGGTTGTTGTGGGTTGAATTGTGTACCCCTCCCCAAAAAAGATAGGTTGAAGTCCTAACATTCAGTACTTGTGATGTGACCTATTTGGCAAGAGGGTCTTTGCAGATGTAATCAAGTAAAGTTGGGGTCACACTAGATGAGGGTGGGCCCTAATCCTTTATGAGGAATGTCCTTAAAATTAGAGAAAAGACAGACATCCAAAAAGGGGAGAACACCATGTGAAGATGGAGACAGAGACTGGAGTTGCCCCGACACAGATTAAGAAATGCCAAAGATTGCCAACCACCACCACGAGAAACTAAGAGAGGCAGGGAATAAATTCTTCTTCAGAACTCCAGAAGAAACCAATCTTGCCCGACACCTGGGTTTCAGCTTTCTAACCTCCAGAACTGTGACAGAATAAATTTCTGCTGTCTGCAACCACTCAATCTGCGGTACTTCGTTACAGCAGCTGTAGGAAACTAATACATTGGTAATATAAATGTCTGTATTCTACAGCAAGATTTCCTGGTGCTTCTGCAGTCAGATGCTCCACCAGGCTCAGAATTGTAGTCTCACCGAGTGATTAAAAGAGAACAGAACAAAACAAAGCGAAACCAACCTTTGCCAAGGATCTGACAGTCAGTATTCGCAGTGGGTTAGAGATTTTCGTTCATGAATATTTGCATGTAGCCATCTTTTACATACCTAATTGAAACGTGAGAGAATGCTCTACTAAGCATTACACTAGATAGTGGAAAACAAAACTCCTCTGAAACATGTAGAGGGCCCTACCTCTTCCATAGTAACCATTCTAACACACGTATGCGTTACCTCGTTTGATCACCAAAATCACCTTCAGAAATTGGCATGAAAGATGACTTCGAAAATCATTACAGTCCCATTGAGTAAGCAAATTGACCATAAATAACAAGAACTGTGGGATTGTAGTCACCTACAGGCGATGATTCTTAGGGTCATCATCGTGGGTCTCTTAAATATGACTTTTATTCCTGTCTAGGCTGTCACATTTACCAAATGAAAATACAGGACAGTAAAATTTGAATTCAATATAGTGAATATGTTTTTTAGCATAAGCATACCCAAATATTGCACAGGACATATTTACACTGAAGTGTGTTGTTTATCTGAAATTCTAATTTAACTGGGCTTCCTGTATTTTATCTGGCAAATTTACTCTTCTAAGACCTGAGTTTGCAGAACAAAATGCATCAGCCTATAGAGAATTCTGAACTTTCAAGAACAGAATTCTAAAAGAAATATCTAGTCTCTGCTACATGCAGAACCAGCTTTTCAATATCACCTCTTCTTTATCTTTGCATCTGTTTTCCCCATAGGAACTCAGATATAGTAAATTCAATAAATGTTATTGAACAAATCGATTGACCATTTTAACTAATTTCTCTAAATATAATATATACTCTTCAAATTACCTTAATAATCCTTCCCAGGTGAGTCATAAGTGACCATGCTTCTCACTTGTAGCTTATTAATTCAATCTAGTTATGACTTTATTTTTTTTAATTTTTTAACATTTATTTATTTTTGAGACAGAGAGAGACAGAGCATGAGTGGGGGAGGGTCAGAGAGAGAGGGAGACACAGAATGTGAAGCAGGCTCCACACTCTGAGCTGTCAGCACAGAGACTGACGCGGGGCTCGAACTCACAGACCGCGAGATCATGACCTGAGCCGAAGTCGGACACTCAACCGACTGAGCCACCCAGGCACCCCTAGTTATGACTTTAAATCGGACTTTAATTCTGGTCAACTTCTTTGATCCAAATGTGATGGGGATAATTTTAAATAGTAAGGAAAAAGGTACTAACTGCAGTATTCTCCTAGGGATACCATAGCGAAGCACCACAAACTGGGTGGCGCGAACAACAGAAATGCATTGTCTCATGGTTCTGAAGGTTAGAAGTCTGAGATCTGCTAAAGCAGGACCATCCTCGCACTGACCCCTCCTGCTCCTTCCAGCTTCCGGGAGCCCCAGGGGTTTCCTGGCTTCATTTCAGTCTCTGCCTCCATCTTCATCGGGTGGTCTGCCCCCTGCATCTCTGTTACCACATGAGGCTCCCTCTTTTCTAAGGACACCAATCAGATTGATCCAGGTCCACCCCAATGACCTCGGCCTATCTTGACGACATTCACAGAGACTCTGTCTCCAAATAAGGTCACATTCACAGGTGCCAGGGTCAGGCCTTCCATATCTCTTTTGGGGGACATAATTCAACACTAACCTATAATATAGTTTGTCATAATGCCCACTGTCTTCTAATCATGTCAGCCTCCCACTTTATCTAATAATTACTCCAAATCCCTCTTCCTTTGGACCAACGAGTGTCCTCCGTATCACTGCATCTTGCCAGCCAGCACTAGAATGAAAATCTCTAAACCACTCACATATTAAGGAGAATAGAAATTAGTGTTGTTGATTCTAAACCTCTCATTTATGTCTAGATTATTCGTCTAAATAGAGCAATAGTCACCACTGTTATAGCACTTAGGAGCGAGGAGTGAAATTTCTTACAGTATTTCCTCCACCCTTACTCCAAGCTCTAAGTGTCTGGAAGGTAGAAAATATGCTTGGACCCAAATGTCCAAGGTTAATCTGGCGCGGGGTCCAGATGCTACTCTTATCAGCGATCACTCACGTCATGCATCTCCCAAATAGTGAGTGGCCCGTAGTTTGACGTGTTTTAGCACACTATCTCTCTTTTTCTAAATAATACCTTAAAAATACTTAGTTTTGTTGCATTTTTGTTTGTTCATTTATGTTTGAGAAAGAGACAGAGAGCAAGCCAGGAAGGGGCATAGAGAGAGGGTGACAGGATCCCAAGCAGGCTCTGTGTTGTCAGCACAGAGCCCGATGCGGGGCTTGAACTCATGAACTGTGAGATCATGACCTGAGCTGAAATCAAGAGTTGGAGGCTCAACCAACTGAGTCACCCAGGTGCCCTCACCTTCTGTATTTAAAGGTCACACAGCACCTTCACCTTCTACTTCGTGAACCTATGACGTATCAATACACTTAGAGAACCAAACCAAAGAAAGACATAAAATGTACCCACACAAGCAGGAATATATAACACATGGCGGGTGGAAGGGAAATAACACATTCCATTCCTTAGGTGCTATTTTATTTTTATTCTTTATTACATTAGTAATCACCGTGAAAATTATTCAATATTTGCTGTTACCTGAGCAGGATACATCTTTAGTAAAAACGTGGTGTTTTTAACCTTTTATCCAGAACTCAATTTGTGTTTGAAGTCATCTCAAATTGATTCAGGTCAGCCCCAGCATGAACAGAGCATGTAGGCAGTTCCCTGTGCGAGCTGTTTTTTGTGTCCCCTAAGCATAATAGATAATTGCCTTCTCTAGGGAGAGGACCAGGGTCTTTTGTAATATGGAAAGCTGCAACATTAGCAAACGCGGGCATTCTAAAGTGAGCGACTAAAGAGGTGCTCCTCCACAGGATGATAAATGGGCTGAAGACGAGTTGCTGACAATATTTGGGAACAGACAATAGGGATGAGAACTCCTAAAACGAGAAATGTGCGCCAAACCAGAGGCACTGCCCTTTCTTGTTAAGGTAACTAGGAAACAAGTCTCAGATGAGTGTAAGAAAACCAAGAGCCTACAAAACCTCGACTTCTCTTTCCTTGATAAACAATTAATGGTGAAACCAGATAAAAAAAGAAAGGCAGAGAGCTCTCTTCGTTTTTTTGAGGGAAGAATTCAATATATTCAGTCCAGTTGATGCTTCCCTTGACTTTTCAACATTTGGATTGCCACGGACCTGCACGCAGTGGAAGCCACCCACTCTGGCTTTATATTATTCAGACAGTTGGGGACATTTATATGTTTGTCATTTCCTGTCATTGTTTTATACTTGAAACAATAGTTTCCTTTTAAGAGAACAACAAAACCAAAGGCTACCTTGCTTTGGAAACAGAATGCTCTGAGTGGGTTAAAAAAGAGAGAGAGAGAGAGAGAGAGAGAGAGGTTTCAAACCTCTTTGAGAGAGAGGTTGTCTTAGAGAATTGAATTCAAGGACAAGCACGTTATGCCTTTTCAATTAGAAAGAATACGTAAAGATAGCAAAAACATGAAGACAAAGATTCAGGGATAATGAATGATACGAATAAAGTCTCAGATGTTCTCAAAGACCACAGTGGGAGCAAAGGTAACCGCTCAAATGGTTTTGTTTTCTTTTGTTTTTGAAGTCCAGAAATCTGCCCATGAACTTAAATGTGGATTTCTGACATAATTGTAATTCACTAATTTTGAAGTCTGAAAAAAAAAAATGGAGGCAAAAAAGACAAAAACAAAAACAAAAACCCCCAAACGCAGAATGTTATCACTTTGGATGCCACATTTATCTCCTCTTTTCTATTTCTCTCCATTTATTCTATTTGAGATTGTTTCAGGACACAGATTAGAACTTTCTAAAACTGTATTTTCTCCTATCATCAGCCATAAGCCTTTGTGAAATTTCCAGTTTAGCTTTCCTCTTTTATGTTAAAAGTCAATGGTGGCCTTCCATTTCTTTAGGGTCTCAGCAAACGCGGCTGTCAGACTAAAGAGTTCAAATAAAGCAGCTGTTGAAAGCAACCTCGAACGGGACAATCGGGGGAGAGACAGAATTGCAGGATAACCCCCCATCACAGGCAGACACCTTTTGCATCTTTTGAAGAGCATAAAAAGACAGAATCTTTGGAATTAGAAAAATATAGAAATATTTAGAAATCTTAGAAAAGTCTAGACAAAAATAAAATACTATTTGTTGCTTCAACACAGGGTAGGGGAGAAACTACATTAGATTTGATAAAAAGCAGTGTGATTTATTTTTGTGAGAGCTACGACGTTCCTTTATTTGGAAGGTAAAAATGTAAATCAAAATGTGAATATGAAAACTCTAGAAGACAGGAGGAGTCCGTTTCCAGTTCATGAACTGAACACGACTGCCAAAAAGACATACCATTTTGGAGTGTTAAATAGCAAGACAGAAATCACACGCTTACCTTTGGCAGGATGGGGACATAGGAGCCCTCTGGAATAATGACTACCAAAGGAACTGAATAATGAGACAAAGTGAATTTCTTGGGGGAAGAGGCTATTATGATTTTCTTAGGCTTTCTTGGCTGGAGGGAGGGGAACTCACATTAGCCGAAACTTCACTATCATACAATAAAAACACAGTAATATTGAGAATATAGAAAGGAACATCCCCTTAGCCAAGCTGCAATGGATTTTTATGATAACAGAGAGTGTCAGCCTGGGACTCAGAATTATTGTTTGCTCCTAAATTGTAAAACTTGGCTGCTTTCGATCATTTCATTGCTCTTTAAGTGAGCATCAAATCCAGCAGCCCTCATTCTAATTAAACAGAAAACGGTTTAAAGATAGATGTTGTTTCCGGCCGCTGAATGCCATTTTCTCACCCGCTTCTCAGAGTTACAAAAGTCCTCTGCTCTCACGAGCACAGCTACCCGCCAAGTAACACGGTTCTTCCAGGTGGTGAGGCCACAAACAAGGCAAAGAATCTTTTATTCCAGTCTTCCCTTTCGAGAACCTTCTCTTTGATAAAAATTAGCCTAAGGTTATTGAGTGAAAAGAGGTAATTCAATTTATTTCATTGGTTAGTGGACAAGGCTTATGCATTTGGAGGAAAGCAACTGAGATTTTTAGAACATGTGACAGTATAAATATTTAGTCCAGACAATAACACTTGTGCCAATTGTTTACAGCGATGCAGATGGTAGACAAAATGGACTGGCATACGGAATATTAAAAGAGCACCTGAAGCTGGAAGCACCTACATTGAATTACGACTGTAGTTGTTAATATTTAGGCGTTCATTGGGCGGCTGCCTAAACTGTGTTTTCTTATCATCCCTAATTTGTTAAACATCCAGAATAAACATCAGGGAAGACTTTCACAAGTCAGTTGTTCAATGATCCGATGATATTCCATTCCCGTTTTGACAAAGCCATTGGTCATCTGTGTAACTTTGGGAAAACCAATTAATATCACTGAGCCTCTGTGTCATCATCTGCACAATGGGGTTAAGGCATTACTGAACTTCCAGGAAATCGGGGTGCCATGTAAGTACAACAGAGCTGGCACAAAAACCATCATTGGGTCTCAACGAATAACATCAAGGTGAGCTAAATTAAGGAAAGTGTGTCAAACTTAAAAGAGTGTATTTACATCTAAACATTTTGTGACACAAACGAATTCACAGCCCTCCAAAATTTTGGTAGGCCTCTCTCCTTAGCAATTTCAAGCGGAATATTCCTAAATCATGCGCCGGCCAGACGCAAGATCTTCTGCCTGTCAGACTACCTCTAAGAACATCCACCCAGGTGGAGATGCGGTTATGGGATCAAGGGAGGCAATTTCACGACCGGTCAAGAAACCCAATATAGGAGTTGTGTTTGCCTCTTGCCACAGACTTCTCCTCTAACGAGAGTCTGTCTTTTTGAATGTCTTTCTGGATGCAATTGAGGCCCCCATTTATTTTAATTTTCCTGACTATTGAAGGCATTTTATGATAAAATACTCTAACTGCATAATAGAGGTATGACCTTATCTGGCAGTTGTCCAATCTGGGCTCCATCCTTCCTCACTAATGACCACTGCTTCCTATTTAAAGATTGCCAAGCATGCTCATATATCGATCTCCTTTGATCCTAATAACCACTGATCTAGGCAGACAGGCATTATAATTACCCTCTCCACAGCGGAGATGAGAAAACTGGAACTCAGTGACATTAAGTTACTTGCCCAAAGTCAGCCAGGTAGTTCACAGAATGATAGACTCCTAAAATGTGAGCCTGATTATCTGGCCACAGGATATGAAAATGCCATGCACGCAAGGGACAAGCACGTGACGTAAATGCCTGTACTGAGCCCGTGCGAGACATCAGAAGGGACGGTGTTTGTATTGTAAAAGGCACACCTGTCTAGTTGCATTGCCTTTTAGGAACACTTGGGACAATTTCAAATTGTCGAAGAAACAAAAACCTCTCAGGGTCAAACAGTGTGGATGGGTCCTAATTTGATCTCTGATATCTCTGAATCCTGGCAGTCTTTAGCCCAAGGAGGGGGAATAATGTATACGACGGCACCAAACTAGCCCTCTCTACCCTGAGGCTACACTGAGGACGGCACCTCCTGCAGCATGGCCAGGGATCCAAAGAAAACTTTCTCTCTGTGGACCGAGCTTCTTGCCAATGTGCCACACAGAGCCCGAGGCAGGAGATGTGTCCACAGTTTCAAGACGTTGTTCGGTGGGAAGTACCTCACCGCAGGCATTTCATCCCCTGTGAAGAACAAAAACCTGTGTTCTCTCCATTTGGTTTTACCTCAATGTTATGGGTAGGTGAATGCTGTTGAGAACATGTAAATGACCTATTCGCTGCTATTCTGCCTCTCTCCAGCTGGCATGAGTCTGTCAGCACCACCAAGGCCCAACACTGCCATGAAGACACTGTTAGGAGCAGTTTAACATTTTCTGACTACTTGGACCAAGTCTTGGAGCCGACTCTGGGGGTAAGGAGATGGACGAGGCACAGGTCTTCACATCTAGAACTCAAACCCTTGCTGAAGAAGTGGCTCACGTGTTTTTCCACCAAATCCTTTACATAGGCAATTAATCAATCTTCATTAGGCTAAAATGTTGAAAGAAAAAAAGATCTATAAGTTGGTTTAAACCAATAGTCTTTTCCTAAATAATAATTGCTATTATCCTGGAAAAACAACACCAGCAATTCATCAAAAGCAACATGTTTCTACGCATCGGTTTGGTTATGGTGATTTCCAACCCCCACACACTCCTAGGGGCAAATGGAAATGAATCCAATATATGGTTGATGGGAAGTTGTTTGCTGCTGAAACTGTATATAAACAAAAACTGGACCCACTAAAATGTGAGAGATCCAGCTAGATTAGCCCTTAAAAAGATGAGTGAGATAGTAGATAGATAATAGTGGATAATGGATACAGTCTTAAGTGAAAGTCGTCTCTTACACAGATATATCAAAGACGCAGGTCTTGCTCTATTTCACAGTGCCTGCAAACTTAGGGAGTTTTAGGGCATAAAAAAAATGTGCACTAAATTTATCTCATTTCCTTCTCACAGGTACTCTTGTAGTAGGTGGGAGAGGGTTATTACTTCCTATTTTACAGATTAAAACACTGCCAAGCAAAGAGATTGAGTGGCTGGCCTCGGATAACATAGATGATGGGGTTAAAACCTGGAGTCCAGAACTTCTAACTTGAAAAGGCCATCTGCCACAGTGATTCTAAGGCATGGACTTTGAAGGAATAGGGTTCAAATTCAATGACGTGCCATAAGGCATTTGTATAAGTATGCATTTGTTTTTCCTACTTAGATGAACCTATAGAGATAACAGGTTTCTATTTAACTCCATATCTGTCTAATTAGCAACTGGTCACTTTAACATAACCTTACGACTTTGTCTGATTCTATTTTTTTTATGGCCATGGCTATTTCTATTCCATATAGGCACATACCTCAAGAAAGATAAATAATAAGTAATGGAACATTTACAATGAGGTCTGTTAACCTTAAACTTAATAGTATAGTTAACACAATATTTACACATAAACTTACAAATAGACCTCATCTATGGGTCTTATGAGGTTTATCTATGAAATAATTTTGGTGTTCACCTCAAAACAATTTCAACTCTGAAATGGTTCCATCAGAGTGTCTTAATTCTGCTATTAGAAACTAGTTGTTGTGGATACTGTATGGTATTAAGAAAGTCCATTTACTGAAAAGCAACGTATGTTCCATGCAGATGATAGCAGTGGGATCCTATAAAAGGAACAAATATATCCCAACCACACTGATTCTCACAGCCTACTAGACAATCAGATGTGCACTGTAGTTAAATGTTGTGTAATGGCTGACATAACGAGGTTTGCACAAGGGCCTAGGATGGAATAGAGAGAAGGAGTGAATCGAGGAGGGCTATCATGTGGAGGATGTAGATGAGATAGATCTTAGAGGATGAGTCAAGTGGAGAAGTGGTTTTCAGAAGGGGAGAACAGTAATCATAAAAGAGGATAATAATAATAGGAAGATCCAAATATGTTCATTATTGACTCCGAGTCATTCATTCAACAAATATTATTTGAGTCTCTTCCAACCCCCAGGTAACAAGCTAACTCTACACACATATACTAATTCACTCTAACAATAACTCTTGGATCTAGGTACTAGCTCTATGGATAAGAGACAGAAGTCTAGAGAAGTTAAGTCACCTCTCCAGTGTACCAAGTAGCTAACAGAGCCAAGATTTGGCCCACGTCTACTACTCTCTTTGTCAAGAGTATGGGATTGACATTCAGGGTGGTTAGGAATGGGTAAAGATGGAATATAAGTTTGAAAATACGGCTGGAATACCATTGGAAAGGAATCTATCATCCTTCAAAAGCAACATAAAATTAGCTATTCAAGCATTCTATGCGGAAAGAAAGTGTCAACAGTACGAAAATGGACTGTAGGTGGTAAAGATAAGGAGAGAGCTGAAATCTGCGAATAAAATTCTCAACTTTATTTAGAGCCGGCATAGTTTACGGACTCTCTGCCAGGCTAGTAGTTATGGGCAGAATGACAAACATGAGGATAAGCTGAATCATTTCCCATTAAGAAGCAAACTACAAAGCAAATGGCCTGCCATAGAAGCAGAAGTATTGATTGAGCATTTAGTGCAAATGATGGAACACTAATTAATAACTGCAGCTGTCAGGAAGCAGTGATTGTTTGGTTTCCATATAGATTCCTACCCTTCACTTTCATTCGCTTTAATGTTCAAAGCTTTGTTTGATGTGAATTTAATGCTTCCTTTTCTCATTCTGTTAATTCTTAGAGCATTTTGTACCTTTTGTGTATGTCTGCCTTTATATCTTTTTTCCTTCTTGCATACTTATATTTATGGTCCAGGAAGTCTGAAATTTCTTACAAGTTAGAGTTTTGAAAATCAAATGAAGTATTTCAGAGAGGCGAATGAATTTCAAGGTGAAGGTCATCCCAGGCATTTCATTTTTGGCAAGAACTTCGAAGGGAGGGACACAGGTCGGCTGGAAGAAATCAACATTAAGGGAATGTGTACATATTAAAAGAAAGGGAACCGAACCAACAGAAAAAAAATAAAGGCAGAAAAAATATCCCAATAACATAATTATGATGTCATGGAGAAGATTTTTAATTAAGTGACAGAAATGAGTAAAAAAAATGAAAGTCATATTCTAAATATCAAGAATGACAAGAACATGGGGACAGAACATATTTATAACGAATTCAGATAAGAGGTGTTGTGGATGTTAGGTTATTTATTTTATGGTCAATTGAAAAAGTAAAAAAAAAAATCTATCAGAATTCTACTAGGGGGGATGTTAAAAGAAAAAAAACCGGGCACATAGGTTGGTAGATGATCAAGTATTAATATTCTGTTAAGGATAACACTTGATGTGAACCACTCTGTGTCTCCAACTGTTTTCACAACTTTGATATCACATTTTTATGTTTTCCATTTTCAGCATATATATGTAAATAGAGATATATACTTACATATACACATGTTTTTAATCTGTTTAGAGACATATATATATGCATATGTATATATCCTCAACTTATAGTAGGATTATGTCCCAATGAATCCATCATAAACTGAAAATATCATAAGTTGAAATGCATTTAATACACCTAACATGTTGGATGTCATAGCTCAGCCCAGCCTTCCTTAAACATGATCAGGACACTCACACTAGTCTATGGTTGGGCAAAATCACCGAACACCAAGCATTTATTTTGTAATAACGTGTTGAATGTTTCATGCAATAGACTGAATACTGTACTGAAAGTGAAATCACAATGGTTGTAAGCTGACAAGCGGCTTACTGAGCCTCGGGATTGCAAGACTGCCTAGTTGCCGCCCAGCTGCATCACAGGATAGGACCACCTTGCATGTTGCTAGCCCAGGAAAAGATCCAAAGTCACATTTGGAAGTATGCTTTCTACTGAATGTGTATTGTTTTTACAGCACCATAAAGCCAGCAACGACTTTACAACAGTTCGACTTAGGACTTTTCAGCTATCGCATTTCTTTTTGTCTCCTAGAATTGACTGGTGGTTGTTAGTTTCTGTGTTTGTCTCCCAATTCTATATTGGTTAGCTCTCAGTTTTGATCCACATCTTCAATCCTCCCCCTCCTACCCTTGCTTTCACTCATCTCTATCTCCTCCAACACCGCCTTCCGGTGTGAACCAGCATTCCTGCCTAGGTCTCTGTCTAGTTTCTTCCTGCCTTTGTGGATGGCATACTAGTCCTTTCAGGTCCTTGTGGCTTACCTCTTGCTCTTGTCAAGCTAACTCTTCTAAGCTTCCAATTAATTGTGGAAACATGATGCCTCTGCTATAAAACATTGACCTTTTTTATTGCTCTAAAGCTTTATACTCGCAGCCAGCCTGTGTTTTCCCAAACTGCCAGATGTAAGTTCCTGGACCCTGAACAGAGTTTAAGCATTCAAAACCTGCTTTTCCATCTGGCCCCCTTCATGTCCTGAGCTCCTCTTAAGATACACCACACACCCAAGGTTCTTCATCCTGGATCTCCTTAGCCTGCCTTCCTCTCCTATCCAATTTCTCTTCTTATTCAGCAGTGGCTGGGACCAAGGAAGAAATAGAGCATTATCATGAATCAGACTTATCTTAATGTTGTGCTTCTGAAATACCCTTTCTGCTTATGTCTCCACGCTATTTAGCTAAGTGATTCTCTGGACCATTCCATCCACAGTTTTGGTTCCCATTGAGCAATAGACTAACAGACTAGTTGTGCCTTGGCATGACTGAGAGCCTACACTGGCCCATTTTCATGAGTAAGGTCCTTCAAGCCTTCTGGCTTGTACTTCTGAATCCAAATACAGACTTTAATCATTCTTATCATTGACAATTGATTCCATCCACTTTAGGTTTTTCATTTATTAACACTAGCAGTTGGGCATGGAGCTATATACAACTGCATTGGTTTTCATGATTAGGAGGCATGGTGCTGAGTACACGGAAATGAGAGTTTATACACATGTCTTGGTTCTGCCACCTGCTAGTACAGATCTTTAAGAAAGCCCTCATGAACTCTGAACCACAGTTTCTTTGTCTTTTATAGAAAAGAGAATTGATGTAGCCTTCCTCTTGAACACTCTGATTCTATAATATGAGAAAGAAGTATTTGATCCACATACCACAACCTTGTATTTGTCTTTACCTATCAAATGACAATTTTGTTACCTAGATAAATGATATTTATAGTTGTGATTTACTTGATCTGTTCATACATAGAAAATAATCCCCTCCAAATCTCTTAAAAGATCATATTCAATTCCCATAGTGATTTGGAACCTTCATACTTCTGAAATCTAATTTATATTTCAAACATTCATAAATCAACCCAGGCATCTGAATTTAAAAATCACTTTTTTCTTAAACAGAGACTGCAGAGCACCCAACTGCCATTACAATGTACAGTAATATACCTTGTAGAAATAGTACTCTCATGTTTCAGGCTAAAAAGCTCATTTATATGTACTAATTTGTATAATTATTTAAAATTTATTTTAAATTATTTAACCTTTGGCCAAAGAGTTTCTCAAAAGGGAACAAAAGATGATGCCAAAATAAGAGCTACCAAGTAATACCTTCTGAATTCTGTTGACATGCATATCTACAAAATAATTTGTTCAATATGTGATCTTTGAAGACCAAACCCAGGTAAGACAATGCATTACAATGAAGACAGCTATATAGCAAGCAACAAGCCGAACCTAATTCTTCATAGCTTTGTGAGGGGAAGTACACGTGTCAAAAATCGTGTATTATAAGGTTGAGACTAATATATTCTTAAATAAGGAGACAGGCTATAAATGCTCTTTGTGCTTATTTCTTTGGTATTTTTATAGAGTTTTGTTTTTCCCAGTTCTTTTACTCAACTGTCACTTCTCAGGTCTCAGGTGTGAATACAGTAGCTTTATTTTTGGCTTATAAGCCCATCACTCATGGAACAGATACAAACAGGTGCCATAAATCATAGTTGCTGATGCATACATAATCAAAAACGTCGCTTTGTGTTACCTGTTCCCTGCATGAAATGGCAAGAAAAGCGCCATGCTTACCCTTCATACTTCTCCACCAATTATCAAGAATCAAGCTGTGCTTTATGGCTGAGCCTAAAGAATTAATCTTTGAAAGATTAAGAGTGCATATTCTTATTCTGATTATGAAATAAATGTATACATGTAAAATTTTCTTTATATAGAATTTCCATTAACTGAACACAGAACTAACAACAGACATAACTAAGAAATAGGAATGGAATGAAGTGAAACCTAGGTCAAAGCTTATTTTGACCTAAAAGTTCAAGGAGCAGGAACCTTCCTGACACATGGAGACAGAATCAGGGAGCTGCAATGGTTAACCAGGGACTGCAGCTGAGAAAAGCCCCACTTTGGAGAATCAGGAATGAGGAGCTGAAGCAGATATGTGAGGTAGCCATAAATAGAAATGAAGTTTGCATGGATATTCTTATAAACTTATAAACCTCTCCCTAAAGAACCAAGGTACACCCAGTGCCCTTGGTCTTGAGCTCTAGAAATAACTGTGATAGGGAAAGCATCAACAGCCACCAAGAAAGGTCATGAAATATGTCACCTCTGCCCCAATAGATTGTACCAAACAATTACTGAATTTTCATGTAGACTCAGAATTGCCAATTTTATAAGGCTGGCAAACTTTCATTGCAAAAACGCATCTTGCTAGGCTATCCTTAAGCTCTATCATTGGATTTTTGCAGTCTGTACTTCAAGAGAATAGAATGCAATGCATTTTAATCTCCAACATCCAAAATTTGGACATTCAATGGCCTCTTGAATTATTTAGAATGAATTCTACACTTATCAGCATGAAAAGCAAGAGTCTATAAGATTAGGACCCTGATTCTCCCTCCAATCTCAACTTGCATCACCGCTTTCCTCACCTATTCTGATCCAGCCATCTGAACTTTCATGAGTCCTCTACTTTACCAAGCCCTTTCCAGGCTCCAAGACTCGCCTCCTTCTGGAATTGATTTTCCATAATACTTCATCTAGATAAATCCCACTATGTCTTCAGATTTCAAAACTTTCACAGATGGCCCTTCCCTGGCCATCCAGGCTAAGAAGATCCTTCATGGACCTCATTCTTTTCCTTCATATCACTTACTTATAATGCTGAGTAGTTCATATTTATTTACTTGCTTACCATCTTCCTTTATTGCTAGGCTATAAACTTGGTGGGGGCAGAAGCCATTTCTGTTCAGTTCGGCAATGTACCACCAGCACCTGCAGAGTACAGTGCAATGCATCCATCCCCTACCACATTCCTTATCAATTCCATTCCCTACCAGAGTGGTTCTCAGCCTGGAGGATTCTGCCCCTCCTGAATGTTTAGCAATGTCTGGAGATATTTTTGGTTGTCACATCTAGTAGGGAGATTACTGACATCCAGTGGCTAGGGATGTTGCTAATAATGCACGAGACAGCCACTGCAACAAAGAATTATCTGGTCCTAAAGGTCCATAGTGTTCTTCTGTCCAACTTGAATTAACATATTGAGGCAGAGGTCAACATATCCCCTACATGCTTTTTAGACAATAGCTGTTACTGAGCCATTATCAAAAGGGAAACATTTGAACATCTTAAAATTATGAAATAAGCCAGGGGATAAGCGTCCTTCTCAGACAAATAATGCAGCAGAGAGGTCCCTACTCTCAGCTGGGAGAAATATATCCGACCTCTTTTGAGAAAAATCTCAGTATTTCATATTCTGAAATATAACAGAAGTGGTAAAACAGAAGTGCCTTTTAAAGAAAAGTAGTCAGGAAAGAAGCCTTTGCAACATCTCCTCTCTACTCTTATAGTTTATTAATATGCTTGGGTTTTGCTCACCTTGTAGATATATAGTCAATAGAAGATACTGAGACAGGGTTCGAGGGTATTTCTATCCTAATACCCAAATACTGACCAGACTAAATTGTCACCTTGTCAGTTACTAAAAGTTCACTGATGGCCTTTAATGGGTTTTAGGTCACCTTGACATATGTAGGACATGGGGAATATTTGATACCAATTAATCTTATGCTAGCCCAGTATCCCCTAACTTATTTGGCAGATTTATGATACAGATTATGTTTAAGTATATACTATTTGTAAGAGTCTGAGAGTACCATGGGCTTAGGATCTTCCTAGTAACTGTGTCTAAGCTTGAACGGGTCACCTGGTTTATCAGGTTCGTCATCTGTCAAATGATCATGCCTAAAATCGTCTCCAAATTCACTATTCTATGTAATAAATAGGTATCTGCACTTACCAGATTTGGGTTCCAGATTGTATGACCTAAATCTTATTTTTATTCCCCTCTCCCATAGATCACTTCTATAATATAATATAATTTCTGGGGCTGGGCAGTGCGGCTAAGCTTTTACTACATGCGCCACACATTAGAGATTGGGAGCATAATTAAGCAATTTTTACAGTGAGTGGAAATGACATACTTTAAAATTGACCATGTGTGTCAATGCAAAAACATTCTGTCTCCAAGCCTGGAGTGTATGAAATGTATTTACCACTTGACATTGTGTTTCCTTCTCTTTAGAGCTTAACTTCTCATGTTAATTAATTTCTTCAAAGACAATTTGGAAATACCATTAATCCCACAATGAAAACTGAATGCACATATGACCTACAGAAGTCTCTCACTTAAAATATTTGAAGATGAAATGAGAGAAAGTACTGATGGACAGAGTTTATCAGAGAAGAAAATAAAGAGAGACTTGGAACAAAGAAGGAAGAGAGACTGAAAGACAAAAAGAAACTCGAAAATAAAATAAATGCAGGAAAAGCTAATAAAGATGAATTTGGAACCAAAACAACATCACAAATGTTCATTCTGTTGGAACTTCAGGCTGACAATTATTATGTCTGAAAATATTGCACATGGTTTGATTTCTGCTTTCTTTATAGGCATAACCAAATAAAGCAGTCATGCCATGAGACTATTATGCCTGACCAGCCCTCCTGGAGCCTTTTCCAGAGAAATGGCTGTTCCCTCTATTTTGCTGTGTTGACACCACATGGCTTATTTCAGGTTAGGATATTGATTTGTCAGTAGAACTGAAAATAAGACTGTTATTGAAGCTCCTATTAATTGACTAAATGTTAGTGCACAATAGATCCAGAATCTCTTACAAACATAGACCTATCTGCTAACTTTGCTTCCTTCCCTGTAACTATAATGAGTTGAGGACTTATTGGAAGGATAACTTGCTTTGTGAGGGGAAAAAAAATCTTTGTTTTTAAATAACCCTTGAGGATTTGTTTCACATAAAAACAGAAACTATCAATATGCACGTAAGGTCAACGACAAAGGTTTCCTGTGATATGTTAGCGATGTTGTCAATGCCTGTATTATCTGGATGGAAGTAAATTTATCTTAATGTTGCAGTTTTCACGGTTGTATATATATGACACTTAGCATGTTAAAGGTTGTTAAAAACAAGCATCTGGAAATTGAAATGGAAGCCACACAAGATTAATTTTTATCAAAAATGTGTTGGACAAATGTACCAATTCTACCACTAGTGATAACCACTATTAATAATCAGAAATGGGAGATTCTGAGTAAATGGATTTCCAGATAACTAAGTTTTAAAAATATATGGCCGTGCTCTATAAAAAGTAGCTTAGGCACACCTCACGATCCACCTAAACTTAAGATAATTAAAAACTGAATAAAATTTGAAAATCTGGTTCAGTCACACTGGTCTTACTTCTAGTGCTCAATAGCCACATAAGGCTAGTGGCAACTGCATTCGACAGTGAAGATACAGAAAATTTCTACCATCCCAGAAGCTCTGTTGGACAGCTTTGATATAGAGTATGTAAAAATCTTTCTCAATAGGGGGCGCATATGTGACTCAGTCAGCTAAGCACCGGACTTTGGCTCAAGTCATGATCTCACGATTTGTGAAACTCAGGTCATGATCCCACAGCTTGTGAATTTTGAGCCCCATATCAAGCTCTCTGCGGTAAGCATGAAGCCGGCTTCAGATCCTCTGTCCCCTTCTCTTTGCCCCGCCCCTGCCTGCACTCTCTCTCTCTCAAAAATAAATAAAAATCTTTCAAAAATCTTTCTCCATAGAACTCTTTCTAAGCAATTTTCCAATTCTCAGCCCTTTTAATAGAATAAGAATAATTGACTTTTCCTGATTTATTTTTATCTACTTTAATACCATGCTTCAGAGGTAGTTAAGTACATGGATGTAGGATTAAGTGCGTTCCAGGTGCAATGGTTTTTCTAAGACTTGCTTTCGTGAAAAATTATACAATTAGAATTTTTTGTTGTTATTTCACAACAAAGAAGAAAAATGTTTGCCTTTACATGTTTTCAAAGAAAGCATAACACAGCTACACGCCTTCAAAATTAAACATATCATGAAAAGCAAATCTTCCTCAACATGATTATTTTCCATTCTCTAGCAAAATTTATCCTTCTCCCTCCTTCTCATTATAACTGTCTTTTGTTTTGACAAGCAATTCAACACAAATTTTACTTCTTTTCATCAGTTTCCAGGTGGATCATAAACATAATTTGTATTTTGTCCACTCAAGTTCTTTGCATTGCCGATGACTCGCTAGCAAAGACTGTTTCTTTCACGCTTTGTGGGAAGAATATTTTGGGAATGACTTACTTCAAAACCTACACATCTCTCAAGTCAGAATATATCTGCAAATATGATACCAGAGTATACAACATACTATTAACATACTACTTCAGAAACAATTCTATATAAATGCAACATTTACAAAAAATCATGTTTAGTGATATAAGTTGTATCCTAGTGACCACAGCCTTGAAATTCCTTATTATATCTCCTCCGTAAAAGATTAAACTCTAAATTACATCCCTACCTGGAGGTTAAATTAGTAAAATAATTTATAAAGACAGGAAGAAATTTTCTGAAAATCACACCTGGACGTCTGAGCCTGTGCCCTCCACAGTTTGAAGGAGGGCAGTCCCAATATTTGATAACCAGCACAACAGAGGCATGGTGCTCCAAAGGCCAGGTGCTCTGTAGAAATCCTCAGGAAGAGCTGAGTGGCAAGAGGCATCGGGAGGACTAGGGGTAGGGGCTTAAACAAAAGCTGAGAAACAATATAATGGGTACGGCTTGACGGAAGCATGTCAGTTGGTTATCAACCTTGTATACCTGTCTAGCTAAAGAATAACTTTACTGCCATCAGTAAAGATGCCATCTGATCTTATTTATTTTTTCCGCTGAAGAACCAAGTAGGGATGAGATCACTTAGGAAGATAAAAATTCCTTGTTTTATTTTTTTTTTCTTTTTCTTTTCTTTTCCAGGGCCTTGACTCCATATCATCCTGGTAAATAACATTCAGTGGAACACAGACTTTTTCCCGTGCTCATCTTTTTCAGATTTTAAATTCCCCTCCAGTTTCTTCCATAAGGTCAGAATAATTTTATGTGTGCTTTTAACTTTTCCTTAGAGGATGTTGGGATCCTGATTTTTGGTTGGCTTGTAAGCAGGTATGCGGCCTGCGGTATTTATAAACTTGACCCTGGTTTTGCATCGTGCTACAGGAAACTCCCCCTGGACTGCAGGTTTAGATTTGCTGGTGTGCATGTATGCTGGTCTACCTGCATGCCAGGCAAACTAAGGATATTTCAAAATAAACAAAGACTGATATGTTATAGTTACTCCTATCCTTATATAGAAACAAACAGGTATTGCTATCCATGATGTATTAAAGGGATACAAAGATATCTCTTTGTAAATATCTCTTTGATCTCTTACTCTTAAACAGCTTCCTTTGAATACCCTGCACAGTATATTTTCACTGTCCAGAGGCTACTTATTCACTGGCAGAGATAATTTTTATAAGCATGTAGATATTGTGACTTCATGTAAAATTGAGATTTCTGGAAGCCAGACTCCCAGATAACTGAAGTGGCCAACTTATTTCTTTATTTTAAAAAAGAAAATGAGTCTGGTCTGCCCTGCAAAAGCTTGGAAGTCATTTCTCCAGTCATCTTTACACACACACACACACACAAGTTGAACGAACTGAAAATCAGTGCTTCTTAGGTTAATCAGAGAATTGAGGTCAGAGGGCAAACCAGAGTGACAGGGAAACAGAGAAATACAGCATGCCAAAAGCAGAAATCTCTGCTGCAGCCAGCTACTGGGAGGAAAACAAGAGGAATTGACTCATCACTGACTGAGCACAGACTAGCTTGAGAGATTAAAAACCCTAGGGCTCCAGCTTTGGGCAGGTCCACCTCTAGGAAGCCCACCAGGTTTTCAGGGTAAACCTGGGGGAAAATATCCATGTGCTCTCAGCAGGAGGAAAGAAAAAATAAGTAAACATTTTGAAATAAAACCAGAACATAACTGTTCTTAACAAAGGCATAACCTACATGTTTTATTGAAGGTCAAGCAGACTGGAGTTTTTTCAGAGACCAAATTACCTTGGAGAAGAGAAATAACCAACCCCAGCGACCTCCACTGTTCCTATATCACATGAGGGGAAACACACTTGTGAGGGTCACACCCAGAGCTCCACGGAGACAGAGACCTAATCACAGAACCACAGAATATTTGTCTTCTACTCACACCTTGCCACACACCAACAGGACTTCTGTATAAGAATGGGAATACGTTGGAAATAACTGTACATCTCAGATTAAACAATATTTGATTAAACAACCAATGTGTTAAAAAAGAGATCACAAGAGAAACTTTAAAAAAACTTGAGATAAATGAAAATGGAAGCACAATATACCAAAACTTATAAATTGCAGCCAAAGCAGTTCTAAGAGGGAATTTCATAGCAATAAAAATTTGTATTAAGAAAAAAGAAAGAGTTCAAATGAACAATTTTACCTTTACACCTCCAAGAACCAGGAAACAAATAACATAAGCCCAAAGTTAGCAGAAGAATGGAAATGACAAAAATCAAAGTGGAAGTAAATGAAATGGAGGAAAAAGACAGTAGGAAAGAACAATGAAATTCAGAGCTTTAAACAAAAAAAGATAAAATATAAAAGCCTTTAGCTCTACTTACTAGAGAAAAAAAGACATAAAAAATTTTTAATGAAAGAGAAGACATTACAACTGATGCCAAACCAATAAAAGGAAATATTAGAGACTACTATGTACAATGATACACCATGAAATTGGACAACCTAGAAGACATGGACAAATTCTTAGAAACATAATAGATGCCAAGACTGAATTGTGAAGAAGTAGAATATCGGAGCAGACCAATTACTAACAAGAAGATTGGATCAGTAACTAAAAACCTCACAACAAACAAAAGTTCAGGGCCACATGGCTTCAGTGGTGAAGTCTACCAAACATGTAAAGAAGAATTAATACCAATCCTTCTCAAAGTCTTCCAAAAAACTAAAGGAGAGAAAACGTTACAACCTCCTTTAGTGAGGCCAGCATTCCCCTAATCCCCAAATCAGACAAGGACACTACAAGGAAAGAAAATTACGGGCCAATATTCCTTGTGAGCACAGGTGAAAAAATTCTCCATAAAATGTTAGCAAACTAAATTCAAGAGCATATTTAAAAAATCACATGCCATCATCGAGCAGGATTTATCTCAGGGATGCAAGGGATGGTTCAACATCTGCAAATCAATCAACATGAAATATCACATTAACAAAATGAAGATAAAAACTGAGCTCTCTGAGGAGCTTAATAAATAAAGCGTGTGAAAAAATTCAACATCCTTTTGTTATAAAAACTCTCATCAAACTAGATATAGAGAGAATGTACCTCAGCATAAGAAAGGCCATATGTGACAAGCCCACAGCTAACATCACATTCAATGGTGAAAAGCTGAAAGCTTTCCTTGTCAGATCATGAACAAGACAAGAATGTCCACTCTTGTTACCTTCATTCAACATACGAACAGACGTCCTCCCAGAGAAATTAGACAAGAAAAAAAAAAATAAAAAGCATCCAGATTAGAAAGGAAGAAGTAAAACTGCCTCTATCTGCAGATGGCATGATTTTACATATAAAATACATGTAATTTATAAAAAACCTAAAGACTCCACCAAAACACTGTTAGAACTAATAGACAAATGCAGTAAATTCACAATATGCAAAATTAATAGACGATACACTGCAAACTATCATCAATAAAAATTAAGAAAATATCTCATTTACACTGCATCAAAAAGAATAAAAGCCCTAGGAGTAAATTTAACCAAGGAGGTGAAAGACTTATATTTTGAAGGCTGTATGGTATTGATAAAAAAAACTGATAAAAAACCCCACAAGTAAATGGAAAGATATTCTGGGCTCGCTCATGGATTGGACAAATTAGTTGAATTAACCTCAGATTTAATGTGCCCCCTGTCAAAATTCCAATGGCATTGAAATTATCAGACTGGGAACTTAATTATGACGAATTTATTAAAGGCTCTAATGGTAAAAGTGGTGAATATGCCAGAACAGATAGGTAATACAGACAGAGAGATGAGAACTCTAAGACAGAATCAAAAGTTAGCAATCTAAAAATGTAACAGAAATAAAGACTGCCTTTGACCAGCTCACTGGGCTGGACAGAGTCAAGGAAATCACCAATGAATGAGCAGAAATGTCAACAGAAACATTCCGAACTGAAGTGCAAAGGGAAAGATGAATGAAAAATAAGGAACAGAATATCCAAGATCTATGAGACAATTGCAAAAGCTGTAACATGTACATAAATGGGGAATCCCAGAAGGAGAAGAGAGAAAGGAATGGAAGAAATAGAACAGGAATGGAAGTAATAAGTGCTGATCATTTCCTAAAAGTAATGACAGACACCAAACCACAGATCCAGTAAAGTCAGAGAGTAATAAAGAGTGTAAGTAATAATACCTAAAAATCTACACCTAGGCATATCATATTCAAAGTGCTGAAAGCCAAAGACAAAAATCTTGAAAACAGCTAAAGGGTGCAGGGTAAAGAACACCTTCCCTATAGACAGAGGACCAAGATAAGGATTATGCTAGACTTCTCTTCAGAAACCATACAAGCAAGAAAAGAGTGGAATGAAATATTCATAGTACTTAAAGGGGGAAAAAAAGGCAACTTAGAATTCTCTATCAAGTAAAATTATCGTTTAAAAATGAAAGAGAAATACCTTCTCAGAAAAACAGATATTGAATGAATCTGTTGTCAGAGCCTTCCTTGTAAGCGATGTTAAAAGAACTTCTTCAGAGAGAAGAAAGGACACAGCTCAGAAATGTGGATTTACATAAAGAAAGGAAGAATGTTTGAGGAGGACTGAAGGAAGGTAAATAAATATTTTATTTTATTTTATTTTATTTTTCTTATTCTTAAATGATCTAATATAAGAGCTTGTTCAAATTAATTATAGCAACAATATATTGGATGATATTCTGAATGGTTCTAGCTTATAGAAAAGTGAGAGGAATGGAGGGTGAAATTGGGAACCTTCTATTACAAGCGACCTGACCTCTCTTTGAAGCTATATACCATTCTGTGAAAGTGGATTTTGGTTAGTTGTAAATGTATATCACAAACTCTGGGGTAATCACTAAAAGAAGTAAAAAAAGAAGCATAATCAATTTGTTAAGAGAAAAGAGAAAAAAGAATCATGTAGAAAGTTTGATTACCACCAGAAAAGGCAATAAAAGTACAAGACAAAAAGAGAAACCAAAAACAAGGGAAAAAAATAGAAAACAATGACAAATGTGGCAGATATTAATCCAAATACATCAATGCAATTTAAGCGTAAAAGTTCTGAATACACCAATGAAAAGACGGACAGTATCACAGTAAATTACAAACATAAAACCAATTATATGCTGTCTGTAAGTAACCCACTTTAAATGTGAAGACAAAGCTAGGTTAAATAAAAACATACAGAAATATACCATGTAAGGACTAATCCAAAAAAAGCTGGAGAAGACATATTAGGTTCAGAAAGAGGATCTTCAGATAAAGGAAGTGGGTTAGGGCTAAAAAGGGCCATTTACATTATGATAAAGGAGCCAACTCTCTAAGAAGACGTAAGGATTCTTATTATGCATGGGCAATAACAACAGAGCATCAAAAACACTGAGGTAAAACTTTTCAAACTTCAGAGAGAAACAGAAAAATCCACTGTTACAGTTAGAGAGTTTTACACCCTTCTATCATAAATAGATCCAGCAGGCAGAAAATCAGCAAGGATATAGTTGAACTGAACAGAACCATCAGTCACCTGGCTCTAATTATTTCATCTAACAACAGCAGAATATATATTCTTCTCAAGCTCACATCGAACATTCACCAAAAGAGACCAAATTCAGGGGGTAAAATACAACTTAACAAGTTTAAAATAATAGAAACAATGCAAAGCATGCTCTTGGTCCACAATGGATTTAAACTGAAACTCAATAACACAGGGATGGCTGGAAAATCCCAAAATGTTTGAAGATAAAGCATTCTAAATAGCACATATGTCAAAGAAGTCTCAGTATAAATATTTTGTAAGCAAGTGAAAATTAAAATGCAACTTAAAATTTGTAGGATAAAGCAAAAACAGTGCTTAGAGGGAAATTTATAGCATTGAATGCCTATATCAGAAAAGAAGAAAAACCTAAAATAATATGAGTTTCCATCTTAGGAAACTAGAAAAACACTAGCAAAATAAATATAAAGTAGAAAAAAAATAATTAATAAAAATTAGAGCAGAAAGAAATGAAACTGTAAACAAGGAATTACAAAAAAATCTACTAAACTAAAAGTAAATTCTTTGAGAAGATCAATGAAATTGATAAACCTCTAGCCAGGTACCCAAAAAGAAGAGAAACAATACAAATTACTAATATTATAAGTGAAAGAGAGCAATTACTACTGATTGCATGGACATTAAAATAATAATACAAGGATATTTTGAACTTTATGCTTACGAATTCAATAACCTAGATGAAATGAACCAATTCCTTGCAAGACATACTCTAACGAAACTCTCACCAAGAGAAATAGATCACCTGAATTGGTCTATAGTCACTAAAGAAATTGAATCAGCAATTACTAACCTTTCACAAGATAAAATACCAGTGCCACATGGTTTCACGGATTAATTCTGCCAAACATGTAAGAAAGAAATTATGCTACTTCTCTGCAATCTCTTCCAGAAAGGAGAAGCAAAGGGATACTTCCAAACTCATTCTATGAGGCCAGCAAACCCTAATACCAAAACCAGACAAAGATATCTCATTACTAATGTTTTATTAGACAATAGTATATAGCCTTTTCTTAACAGTGCCTCCCTCCTCAAGGTCCTGGAAGTCTTGCCTCCAAATTCCACAGAGAATTACACTATCCTCGCTCCCACTAACTATAAAGTCTGTAATCAGTCATTCTTCGCAATCCCAGGGCAGCTCTTTCTGTCCATGGATCCTGTCCCCGTGTTATGATGAAATGCCTTTTGAAACAGAAAAAAAAAAAAAAAACATTAAAAAGAAATGAAAACTACTGACAAATATCTCTCATGAAAATTAATGCAAAATCCTCAAAACTATTAGATAATCCAATCCAGTAATGTATTATAAGAATTATAAACCAAAAGACACGCTTCCAGGTATGCAAGTTCGGTTCATCAGTCAAAAATCAATTAATGTACTCCATCACATCAACATGCTAAAGAAAAATCAGATAATCATATCAACAGATACAGAAAAAGAATATGACAGAAATCAACATACATTTAGGATAAAAATTCTCAGCAAAAACTGAGCATAGAGGGAGAACTTCTTCGACTTGATAAAGAATATCTACAAAATACTCCAGTTAATAGCATGCCAAAAGATGAGAAACTTAACGCTTTCCCCCTAGCACAGAGAACAAGACAAGGATGTCTGCTCTTATCACTCCTATTCAACACTGTAAGTCAAACTGGAAGTCCTAACTAATGCTTACAATAAGGAAATTAAGGCCGTACATATTGAGAAGGAATTTTTGTGTGTTGATAGCATGATTGTCTAGATAATTCCAGAGAATCAACAATAACAAAACTTTTGAAACAATAACCTACTATAATAGGTTGCAGGTTCAAGTTTAATATACAAAAGTCAATTGCTTTCTATATACTGGCAATGAATAGTTGGAATTTAAAAATAAAAGCAAAACAATTTACATTAGAATCCCAAAATGAAATACTTAGATATAAGTCTAACAAAACATGTATAAGATCTGTATGAGGAATAAGGATGAAATAAACACAATACAATCTAAATCAATGCATGGGGTGCCTGGGTGGCTCAGCGAGCTAAGCATCCAACTCTGGATTTGAGCTCAGGTCATGATCTCACAGCTTGTGAGATCAAGTCCTGTGTTGGGGTCTGCCCTGACAGTGCAGAGCCTGCTTGGGATTCTCTGTCTCTCTCTTTCTCTGCCCCTCTTTTCATGATCTCTCTCTCTCCCCTCTCTCAAAACTTAATAACTTAATAAGTGAATAAACCAACTTAAAAATTATCTAAACCAAGGTAGAGTGAGTTCATGTTCATGACTAGGAAGACTCAATCTTGTTAGGACCTTATTCTTAATTTGATCCGTAGTTTGAACAAGACCCCAGCAAATTATTCTAAGCATACTGATAAACCGATTCTAAAGTTTATACAAAAAGACAAAAAGCTCAGAATGGTCAACACAATACTGAAGAAGGACAACGTCAGAAGGTGCACCATACCTAATTTCAAGACTTATTATAAAGCTACAGTCATCAAGACAGTGTGGTATTGGTGAAAGGACAGACAAGCAGATCCCTGGAACAGAACAGAGATTCCAGGCACAGACTCACACAAACATGGCCAATTGTTCTTTGACAAAGGAGTGAAAGCAAGCTAATTGGAAAAAAAAAAAATATTTTCACCCAAGGTGCTGGTACAAGTGAAGATCCACATGCAAAAATGAAATAAACCCAGTGACTTCACACTTTTCCCCAAATGAAATTATTGTTTATACGGTACCTCAGATTACTTTCAGAGAAAAAGTCCTTTATTCCTTACATATAGCAATTCCAGTTTTCCTCAGCTCTCTGGGGGCCCTGAGTTTTAATTCCATCGTATACTTCCTAAAAACTTACCTTTCTTATTTTCTAAATATTTTCTCCAAGAGTCTATTTTTCTCCTCCATACAAAACTTTTTTAATGTTCATTTATTTATTTTGAGAGAGAGAGAGAGAGCACAAGGGTGGACAGGCAGAGAGAGAGGGAGAAAGAGAACCCCAAGCAGGCTCCGCATGGAGCAAAGCCCAATGCGGGCTCGATCTTACAAACCACGAGATCATGACCTGAGTTGAAATCAAGAGTCTGATGCTTAACTGACTGAACCATGCAGGCACCCCAAAAAATATCATTTTCAGCATCATAAAACTGGGTGCAAATATTCAAACTTTGTGTTTAATGATTTCTTCATGCTGCCATTCTTTAATTATAACACTACTTTTTAACTTAAAAATGTACTTCATTGCTCCTGAGCGATGACATTTGCTCATTTCATTTGACATTGATAAAAGCAGTGAAGGTACCATCATCATTTGATGGGAGAGAAAATCAAAGCTCACAAAGCAGAAGTGACTTTAGTTAGAGGCCAAGATGGTAGATTGGGAGCCAAGTCCATTATTTCTACACCCTGCCCTGTTCCGAGGATACTAGACCCTGGGTTACCTTGGTAATAATTTAGACCTCGACGATTTCCAAGCAAAATAACTTATATGAAATGAGAAAATTAAAAAATAAGAACTCAAAAACACACGGAGAATAAGAGGAAACAAAGCTAATGGAGTTATGCATCTCTGATTGAATAAATTATTTCATTCTCCTTGCAGATTTTCTTTTTTTTTTTTTTTTTGCAAACAAGGCCAAAACAAGACAACTAACTCAAAGCATAAGTTAAAATTTATATATATGTATACATATTAGACTGTAAGGAGAAATAAACTTACTTTGAAGTATAAATTTCTAAAAGTATTTACTATGTTTGGAACTAACTTATTAACATTAAACATTAAGTATCAAATACACCACATGCAATGTTACCATCTTTTGTATTATCTAATTCTCTTGATAGTCTCATGGAGTATATATATTGTCTCTGTTTTGTAGCTAAAAAGACTGAGTTCAGAGATATTAAAAGATGGTCCCAAGATCATATGAGCAAACAACAGGGCGTTTTTAAAGCCCACGCTTGCGATTTCAATCCAGAGCCCTTTTACTGTGTATTAGAGTTCAGGCTAAGTAAGGAATACTGATGAGTATGACCGGCGGTGTGTTGAATGGCCGTTTTACGAAATGGTGACTGGTTAACTGTAGGGCAAAGAAAGGCTGACATTTGGGGTGGTTCTATGGTAAAATGGACATTGAAATTATTAATATTGATATTACTAGTCATCATAGACAATACTTCCTGAGTAGCTCTCCATTGCAACTTTACGATGAAAGTCTTATGATCCCCTTTTTGCAAATGAGGACACTGAGGCTTGGAGTAACTAGGTGACCAGTCCAAGTTCAGACAACTAAATGTTTGAACTGAGGTTTGTTCCTCAAGGTCCAAACTCTTTCTGATATATTTTAATTCTTTCTAAACCTCAGTCAGCATGGTGACTTTGGAGGCGCTTGGGTGACTCAGTGGGTTAAATATCGGATTCTTGATCTCAGCTCAAGGTGATCTTGGTGGCATGAGTTCAAGCCCTGCGCTGGGCTCCACACTAGGCATGAAGCCTACTTTAAAGAAAATAAAAGGTCTTTTTTTGGGGGCACCTGATGGCTCAGTCGGTTAAGCATCCAACTTTGGCTCAGGTCACGATCTTGCCATCTGTGAGTTTGAGCCCCACGTCGGGCTCTGTGCTGACAGCTCAGAGCCTGGAGCCTTGCTTTGGATTTCCCCACTCACACACTGTTCTCTCCGCGTCTCAAAAATGAATCAACGTGAAAAAAATGTTAAAAATAAATGGTGATTTTCATCGTTTCTATTTTCCTTCTTGACAACAGGTTAAAGTTGCACATGCAACGAAACACGTCTGCAGTTTCTTAAGCGTGTGCCCAATTGCAAGCTCTGGCTGCAAGCCACCTACCATCAGCAAGCACTGACCAGATGCTTATGCAATTTCCAGTAGGATAACTTTTAGCATGGCTTAAAAAAAGGCCCACACTTAAGAAGTTAGCCTTTATTGGCATAACTTGTGAAGGTTTTTATGTAGGGAAAATGCCAATTCAAATACAACACGAAGTTGCATTTTCTAAATGCATTTTAAATGCTTGCCGCGGTGACAGGCCTCTATGTAAATGTTTATCATATGAAAGCGTAAACTCTGACAGAGAAGTATTCCTACAAGACAACATGGAGTGTCGAAGACTAGATAAGACTGCTGGCATGACAGTAACTAGAGATGAAACACATAACCGTGCCCATTATCTCCAGGAACCTGAAAACCACAGTCCTTACTTTCTGGTTACGTTGTCATCTCTGACTCGTTTAGGCTTTTTAAAGTCAGCAGTTCTCCAACATTCCAGGGCATCATTAGAGGTCTCAGCAGATTAGTAATGGGCTTCAGGACCTTAAGCTTCGAGGTCACTGGTTTGAATCCAACCCAAGTCATTACCATTGAAAAGCCATCGCATTGTTCAACGGAGTCACTGAAAACTAATTCGCCCGTTTCATACATCTCTGAATACTGTTGATTTTACATATTAAACTCTTTCCTTCACGCCAACATGATCACTGCATGATACACGGTTTCGGATGACTGTGAGGGAGAAGCGTGGGAGGGGACTCTGATGGAGGAGATAGTGCAGGTAGGCATCACTGAACTAATATCCTATCAGTTGGGAAAGAAGTATTAGATAATGTACAAAGCAGCACTTTCCACCTTCTCATTGGAAACTACATGCTCTTCTCCGTAAACAAATACTTAGAAATGAATACACTTTTATATTTATCATCATTTCTCTGTATTTTCTTAAAGAAGCTGATTACCCAATAAAAATAGCAAATTTAGAAACTTCCTGTGGTAAAGTGGTTATCAGTTGCATGTCATTAACAAGCTGTAGGTGTACATTTGGAAAAGCATCATATATCATGTAGGTACTAACTTGGAGTAAGGTTCTAAGACACATTAAAATGGGGAATGAATGCACTATGTGTTTTCCAAAATCATATGGTAATCACAGGGTGCTGGGTTTGTGAATAATCATTCATTTTGGAGCTGTTCCATGAGACGATCTTCAAGAGCCTTTACAAAATTATCCTACAAGGTTTTTGTTTTCTTTTTAACCAGGAGGCTTAATGGAATGAATTATTTGCTTCACAAACTAAATTTCATTTTCTTCTTTACAACCACAATTAACTGTCTCAAAGGTTAGGGGGGAAAAAAAAGGAAGGCCTTTTTAAAAATCACCTGTCAGGCTATATTTTCCCTTTCTTGAAAATTTTTCATAGGAACATAGGAAAACATTATCTTGTTTTCATAAAATTGTCTGTTACAATTACACGATTTTTTGCAAATGCTACAATCACCCTCCCCTGGGTAAGAGCAGATTCGGCCCTTAATAACCCTCAAGAACCTCATAAACAAAAGCATTAAGCAGCCTGAAATTTTTCACTTATGCAAAATATTTATTTCAATCTAAAGTAATTTTGACTTCGGCACTCTACAGCAACCAAAGCCTTTAATACCACAGAGGCAACCACAGCCTCACAACTGTGTAAAGAAACTGGGTTTAGCCACAAGACATCCTGAGAGCTCCAACTGGCCAGAATACAGCAGCACAGAAATCCTGTCCCCTTGGGAACTGAGTAGTGCATGCGCAGTGGCCAATCGTCTCCTGACTTTGAAAGAAGTGACGTGATTGGTTACCAATCTTGATGAGACTCCGGTCCTCACGGTGGGATCTGAGGACTCAAGAACTAGAGGTAATGTTTGTACTTTATGCAATTGCAGTACACGTGCCGTGGACCAAAATATGACCTGAGTTGTTGGGAGATTGGTATCACGTGACTAGACCATGGGAAATGACATTTCGCTCCCAAATAAGGATCCAGTGAAGAGAAGACTTCCTGTAATTATGTGAAATGGAATCTTCAACAAATTTAGTAAGATTTTGCATATGCTTATTTGCAAAAAAATCTCCTTAGAGAGGAAGATATTAAAATTAAAATTCTATTGGCCAAATTTTGATTATGACAACATCCCTCTTCCTATGGAGATCTTGTCGTTGTGAAAACCTGATATTTTCATAAGAACTTATTTATATATCCTGGTCACTCCCATAAAGAGGAAAAAAAAAGGCACAGTATATCTGCATGATAAACTGTAGTATATTCACATAAAAGACTCCAGAAAATAATTCAAAATGTGAAATGCTTTTGATTCCCTGAAGAAACCAAATATATTCTTCAACGTGCCTCATAACTGCAGCTTTTTATCAGATTGTTTTAATAATGGCACCACTGTTCAATTTGTTATATTTCATCAGACATGCATGGCAGTCGGTATAAAGGACAAGTAAGACTTTAAAATGAACTGTTCAAATGTTCTGATAATAAAAGGAGAGTTACAGATATAATTGTAAGGCAGCAACAGATAAATGAAAGATTCTCAAGGACGTTGGTGGCCTACTGTTTAGAGCGTAAAGAAAAAACGCTCCTGAGAAAATTCCTTTGTGATTTCTCTTCCTTCGTTTTTCTCCTTTCCTTTCCTTGTCTTTCCTCTCCTTTCCTCTTCCCATTTATTTTTAATTTGCATAGGGCTCCTACCCTTGATGATCTCATGGTCAACAAATAAGGTATACATATAAATGCATGCTTAGAATACAATAATAATGTGCTAATAAATGCATAAAGAATTTCATAGCAATGTGGTGCTTTCTAACTCATACATCTCATTTGGCTTTCACATGACAAGTTGGGAATTTGGATGACCCTTCATAGATGTCAAACTAAGAATCTGCAAAATGGTGTGATTTGCTCAAGGTCATCTGGTCCTCAGAGGCCAAGTCCAAAAGTAAATACTAATCTTTTACTACAAGTATATTTCCAATACACAACTGTTAGCTTAATTCTGATTATAGTAGAATTTTGAAATAATGTTTTAGAAAAAAATGTTCTTGAAAATCTCAGTCTGGGGCGGGGCGCCTCGGTGGCTCAGTAGGTTGAGCCTTCAACTTCGGCTCACGTCATGGTCTTGCAATTTGCGAATTTGAGTCCCACATTGGGCGCACTACTGTCAACTTGTCAGTGAAGACCCCACTTCGGATCCTCTGTCCCCCTCTCTTTGCCTCTCCCCTGCTTGTGCTCTCCCCAACATATATAAATATATATATATATATATATATAAGTATGTATGCATATGTATATGTATGTATGTATACATGTATATATATATGCATGAAAATTTCAACATTTACAATTATTTTGATATTTTTGTGTCTTATATTATTATATTTATTTATATTATTATATTTATTTATTATAATATTATTTATTATATTATATAAACTACAAAACTTAAATACATAAAGTTTTAACAGCTGAATATCTTAGTTTTGTAAATAGAATTTGCCTCCCAATTTTATACATTTGTGCTCTAGTCAGTTAATAAGAGCAGTAGTTCACTGATACAGAGTTTCGATTTTCTTCCTGGCATAATTAGGATAATCATTAATAGTCTCTTCCTTCTTCATTTTTATGTCATCTTATGGCAGTATTTTCCAATTGGTTTGCAATAACGTGATGACACAATAACTGTTATAGAATTCATAGCAGAACTTGTAGAAGAACAATTCTTATGACTATTGCTGTATCGTTAAGTAAGTTCAGTCTGATTCATATCATTAAATAGCACAGAAATTAACAATTATTGCAGTAGTATTTTAAATTAGCGCCTTACTTATAAAATCAATCACTTCATTTCAGAGCTTGTTTGGAACAAAGTCTGTTTCACACCAGATTTCATCTCCACCTGGGGTCAATAAGAGCTCAGGGAATCAACTGTGTCTGTTCGATGGACCAATCACCTTCAGCCATTTTTAGACACAGATATTAAGTGTCTCCATTTATACTCTGTCTACCCTGAAAGAGAATCCTTAATTGATTACTACAGGCAAAGTTTGTGTTCAGGTAAGTAGAGCATATGAAACTTGACCAAACGTACGTACGTGCACACGCGCCGCACTGCTCTTTCTATGGAAAGCATTGTTGCTTGACTGCAACACAATTAAATGGATTTGAATGACCCTATAAACAATCAAATGTTGCAAAAGCAAAGGAAGTTTTTTTCTTATTATCTCCTATTGCTAAACACATTTTGAACATTTTAAAAAATTTTTTTAACCTTTATTTTTGAGAGAGAGAGACAAGCATGAGCAGGGGAAGGGCAGAGAGAGGCAGACACAGAATCTGAAGCAGGCTCCAGGCTCTGAGCTGTCAGCAAAGAGCCCGACGCAGGGCTCGAACTCACAAACCATGAGATCATGACCTGAGCTGAAGTCGGCCGCTTAACCGACTGAGCCAACCAGGCGCCCCAGCTAAACACATCTTAAAGGAATCATCTGATACCTTGATTCTGAAAAACAAATCATAATTATCTGTGCAAAGACAAAACATCCAGGCATTTAGATCCATGCTACTTAAATTCATATATTTGCAGCATGTATATGAATACCACCAAACAACTTTTGAGTCTAGTTGTTTCCCTTGTCGCTATGGTGATACACAACAAAGAGGAAAAAAAGACCATCACAAAGGCACTGACAGTAATTGTAGCTAATACTTGTTATGCGTTTACCATGGCAAGATACTGTTCATGTATTATCCCATGTAAACCTCGCAATGGTCATATCAGGTTGGTATTACTTTCGTTCTGTTTTTGTATATCAGGAAATCGAGGCACAGGAAAATTACCATCTTGCTTAAGGTCACGTATTTAGTAAGTGTCTGAGCTACTATTTCATCCCAGGCAGTTTACAGAACTAGGACTTTTAACACCAGTCAAGGCTTACAGATCTCAAGGACCGTCCTGTGACAGAGTGTGGCTTTGGAATTAGGCACGGGATGCAATGAGCTCTAGCGATATTCAACCGTTGAGAAATGAGAATTTTCTCAGGGAAATGATAAATCTATGATTAAGTGGCACAATTATTAATGGTGATCTTGCAGGTAATTCATGTACTCTCTCAGATAAAGAAAGCCAGACTGATAAATTAACATGCTTGATTGGCAGAATAGTTGGTTAAATAAACATAATCTACATAGTATTTAATTTCTGCAGTATAGCTTTGGAACCATGCGGGCAGCAAGGACCACTGGCACCATTTTCCTGACACGATAATAAACGTTGGCTGAATCTCCTCCGAAACCTTACTATAAAATACACTGTCTGTGTCCTAAGGTGGGGTCTAGGAGTTGTATGTTTCATCATACAACTTCCTTCTTATTATTACGTGACATTTTTAAGCACCAGTGTGAGGTGCCACTGCTTTGTTCTGATCTCATGGAAAGCCATCCACAATGAGGGGAAATGAGAATCCTTTGAAACTTATCTTTTCTACTAAGTTAGTGAACCGAGAAAGTGGGCAGTCTGGCCAAATGAATAGAAAGAGGCCTCCAAATGAATTGAGGATAATTTAAAATATTTTTTTCATATCTATGGTTAGTTTTCTCCCATACGAAGATGATATATGCGTTCTCATGTATAAAAACTGTCTCTTGTACACAATGGTCGGGTATTCCAGAGAAAGGAATTATTTTCAAATAATGAAATTTTCATAACAAACTAATCTCATAAGACCAGGTGTCAATATTTACTTTGTGTCATTGGCAATATTTAGAAACCACTGATAAGAAATATTAAAATGCATCTGGACACAGAAGGATATGTTTGCAAAGGAATCATGGCAATGATTCGATTCGCACCCTTGGCTGTGAAGAGTACATGTACCCTCTGTCATGTGGAAGACACAGCCCTTCAGGAGAATGCTGGTTCTGTGAGAGCAGGACATTAGTCTGTATTTTCTCCTAGTGTCTAGCACATGTTCGGCACCCATTAAATATTTGACAACTCGGGAAGGGTAAGCAGGGAAATCCAATTGAATCTTCAGAAGTACTCATGGAAACACAATGTACTCTCCACATGTAACACATACAGACAAAATATAACTTCTATTGTTGCTTCTCTATTCTTGCCTTCAAAATTAGAGTTGGGTTATCTGTTGATTAAAATACCAAGGTCAGTATTAGTAACTGATATTGAATATAATGTATTAGTTAAACTGGGTAAAATAAACAAATGCATTTTCTAGTACCCATTACTACAATTGAGTACATACTTTTAGAGATTTAGACTGAATGTTTTTCTCTTTCAGTTCATTTCACATACATGAATTATGAGCAATTCCTTTCACCTGACAGATAATTATTTTTAAGTTTAATAGAAAATATACTAGTAAGTGAAATGGATATACACATCTGTTAGATGTCAAAAACATTTTTTAATACGCCCAGAAGTCTTTCTTAAATAGTCTCTTTTACCTCATGACAGAATAATTATTCCTCACCACATAGCTATTACCACCTAGATATGTTTTTTTCCTTTCAAGTGATCTTTATCCAGTACCTATTATGTGCAAAACACTGCTCTGTTGAATTGTAGAAATACGGAGATAAATCTGGAAAGGACCATGATGCGTTATAACCAAGGAAGACAGTATTTTTCAGATTCCCTACCCTTTCACTCCATGTCGGTCATTCTGTACCAGCTTGACGTGAAACATCAACCAAGCCCATGATAATGTGCTATGTTCATATATGTTCATGAAATACTATGTTCTCTTTATAATCTGAGATGCATCTTGTTAATTGTGGCATCTCATATGCCTAGGCAATCATAAAATCATCTTTATATAGGCATGTTCCCGGTTTTACACAGACTCCCTTCTTTTATAAGAAAGAGAGTGGCACAAGGCCCTGTTATCATTGAAACAGGCCTGACCGAAGAGAGGTATAACTTAGTGGTGACGAATGTTGTCATTCTTATATGTCAATTTGTTTGGGTGTGAGATCTTGTTCCTCTGTTTAGCTGTGTGAGTTCTGTACTTTTCTTCATCTTTAGAATGTTAAGAATAATGGTACCTTTATTTTTGTTTTATTTTTATGAGGACTACAGTGCTCAATGTTAACTATCATTTGGTGCTGCCTTGAGGATCATTCTTTTTATTAACATCATCATCATTTATGTCCCATGAAAAAATTGATAAAACTCTTCACTCTGCCCCAAACACTACCTGTGCTTGAGAGTCCCGCATTCACCACTGCCACGGGCTGGCGTTCACTAGACTACAATGTGAATGGCATTCCCACAGGTGTGTAGCCTGATTTTCCGAAAATAACCCTATGGGGTCATCGGCATCCTTATTTGTGAAATGAGGTTCTGCGATTTGCAGATGTCAAAGAGGTTAAAGGGTGTCTACATGGTCACATAGTCAACAACTTGCAGATTTGGGCAGTTCTGAAGCCCATAGTTTTGTGCTGCATCTACTGCTCACAGCTATTTGGGGAGCACCCAAGTCCCTGATGGTGGCCTTGTCACCATTGACATATGAAAAATCCTCCTTCTCTAGCTAATTTGGCCCACATAAGTTACCTTTCACTAATCACATAGGACACATTGAGTGGTATGAGAGTTTGCAGTGATTTAAAATAGTCCAATACATTTTTTTATTTATTATTTATTTTGAGAGAGAGTGAGCGAGCGAGTGTGAGTGAGCAGGGAAGAGGCAGAGAGAGAGGGAGAGAGAGAAAATCCAAGCAAGCTCTGTACTGCCAGCACAGTGCCTGACGCAGGGCTAGAACTCAAGAACTGTGAGATCACGACCTGAGCTGAATCAAGAGTCTGATGCTTAACCGTCTGAGCCACCCAGGAGCCCCTAAAATAGTTGAGTAAGTTTTAAAATGGAAAGACAGCTAGTTTTGAGAGATATCTTGATTTTTGCCTCCATTCTACTTTTATGTAAATTCTGTTGTAGAAAGTGTTCACATCCACTTCTGAGTAAACAGGAGTTACTAGGTCAATGAAATTCCGTTTTGTTACTTTTTGCCCTTACTTAGCTCCTTGACAGCAGCGGTTCTTAAGGCTGCCCTTGTTCTCTGACTGTTCCGCGTGAGTTCTTCAACTAAAGAAGGGGTCTCAAGTGTTGGTATATGGTATGGTATTCCACATTCCCTGCTCTGGGAAGAACAGCATAGGGCAAGAGCGTAAGGTTCTGCACCGCTGAAGCTGGTCAAAGAGGGCTGCTTCTGACAGGCAGCGCACGGACTGACTGAATGGCTATCTTCCGGAAGATGGGACAGACAGAACCAGCAAGAAGAGATAGGCTTGCTAAGGAGAGCAAGAAGTTTTTAACTGGAAGGTGGGAGAAAGAGGTTAGGGAAATTCCTTGAGCCAGATGAAGGGTGCCTGCTCTATTTATGTGATGCGGGGGTCTCCAGAGCAGGGACGGGGTTATTTAGGAATATTAATCCTGCAAAGCCACAGGGCAGTGTTCCTACATCCGCCATTTGCACGGATGTTAGGAACACGCATCTCACGTGAGTTGTGCCCTGTGTCACAGGTGATGCATTTTAACGTCTCAACAATAATACAGTCATCCCACCAGCTTTTCTTGGGTATTTTCTTTTAAGTCTAAACTACACTCCTCAAATAGGATAGGTGGTCCATGCCTCTTGAAACACACAGCAAAATTCCCAGCACACGAGACATGTGAAGGAAACTATTTGCATACTCCTTTGTTTCTGTGGCCCGTCCAAAGTAATTCAAATGATTTGGGAAGCAGTCAACGGCAGGTGCGGTATGACCCCCAGCAGAATTTCCAGATATGTGCTTTGCTGAACATTAGTTTAAGTTTCCTTTGTTCGCAGGGTTTGAGATCTTCATTCAAGTAGAGTGCTGAACCCCGTAACTACTAGCGGGAGATTACAGAGGATTCTGAAATTATCTGATCACCTGACAGCTTTATTGGGAAGCATTTTAAGGAACAAACATCCCCCTAAAATTTTTTTAGGTGAAGAAAAGAAATATATTTATTATAACACATATTCTGTATATTTACCTATACATATAGGTAAATAACCCATATATATAGACACACACACACACAGACACACACACAGACCACATACAGTAGCAAGTGATTAACAGGAAAATAAATAGCACAGCAATTCTGACATTTTAGCAAATTTCTTAGTCTCCCCATAATAGAATCATTTTATACTAATCGGGATAATAATGTCTACCTATAAATTATCATCAGGTTTAGACAATCTAGTGTATGGAACACATCTGGCACAGAGGAGGATCTTACAGTGTTGATACTTTTTCCCCCTCTGCACTTATGATCTACTGATTATATATGTGTTATGTGTGTCTGCTTGGTGATGCATCTCTGCCTTGCAATGTCTGTTTTTTTTTATTTTTAATGTTTTTTATTTTTGAGAGAGAGAGAAAAAGAGAAAGAGAGAGAAAGAGAGAGAGAGAGAGAGAAACCATGAGCAGGAGAATGGCAGAGAGAAAGGGAGACACAGAATCTGAAGCAGGCTCCAGGTTCTGAGCTGTCAGCGGGGCTCGAACTTGTGAACTGGGAGATCATGACCTGAGCTGAAGTCGGCCGCTTAACTCACGGAACCACCCAGGTGCCCCTGCCCTGCAGTGTGGTAACCACAGGAAACCTTTCCCCCACCACGGAGACATTTTGGTTATCACCGGAACTTTTACCGTCCTGAACATGAGAGAGTTAGAGTTAGATCTAATGGTTTTTTACAGATTGTACATAACTTTCCCCTTCTTTGATTTATGTAATTTGTTGTTTTTCTCAAGGTATTATGCTTGGAACCCAGAAATAAAGACAAGTCACACCAAATATTTAGAGGCAATATATTAAGTATTAGATCTATAGACTAACATGCAGTCCAGTAATCATGATTCCGTTGTCACCTATGTAATAGGACACTAATAAAACCTCTTAGCATGGTCCTTCCTGTAATGCTTCCAAAACTCCTACCTACTGAGCAGTGTTCAAAAATTAGTCTGATGTATCCTTTGTTGGCTGAAAGTTATTATGTTCTTATCCTGGGCTTATGCTATAGTGAGAATTATTTGAATGCGAGAGTTCTCACCTTTTAAATCAGTATACCTACATATACTTACATATGTACATATATTATTTTTCTACAGAGAGGAAACTAGGTCATGACCCTAAAAATTGGATGTAGTTCACTTGTAAGATTAATGATATCTGTGAATTCACTTTCTCGTTTCATAAAGCATCACTTTTTATTGTCTTGTCCTACAGTGAGTAATGGTTCTGTGACTTAACACATCAAAGTCATCACATCCTCTTTTGTAGCTTACACACGCGTTTCTGCTCCTTCACCCACGAGAATTTTGGGTGATGTTATCGGACGGCATGGTAGGTACAAAGAGTCAGTATCCTGAGCTACTTTGTGGAATATCTGGGTACGGATGATGTACCAGAAAACTAGATTTTACAGTGGGAGAGGGAGGTAACACTAAGAGGCCCCAATTTCTAGAGAGAATGCATTAGCATACATCTCTGTAAGTTCTAGCAAGGCGTTTGAATTTTCTCAGCCTCCATATTCTCACATATCAGTTACAAATAACAATTTTCCTGTCAACTTAAGATCTGAGCCAAGGGTCAGATGAACGATAGATATAAAAGCACTCTGTAAATCAGAAGCCATTATAGTCGAATACTGATTACGTGCCTGATGTGGGCTAGGTCGGGAGCAGTCAGGAAAATGTCTAATATGTGGCCAGAGGGACTAGTGCCTGTCCAGACAAGCTTGTGATAAAAAGTTGTGGACCTGAAGGAAGATCTTAGGAGAGAGCAGGGAGAGAGCAGTGAGGGATAATCAAGATGATAGGGACACTAACAAGGAAGGCCATGCCTTCACACAGATGTAGAGAAAGCCTGTGAAAGAAAACCTAACACACTGAAATTCAACGATCAACCCATGGTGATAATGGCACCTATAGGGCACACGGGTGGCTCAGTTGGTTCAACATCTGACTCTTGATCTTGGCTCAGGTCATGATCTCACAGTTCGTGAGTTTAAGCTCCGTGTCAGGCTCTGCACTGACAGTGAGGAGACCGTTTGAAATTCTCTCTTAGTCTCACCAAGTCCACCTATTCGTGGAAACATATGGTATCTGTCTTTTTCTGACTGACTTATTTCACTTAACATAATACCCTCCAGTTCCATCCATGTTGCTACGCATGGCCAGATTTCCAGGGGGAGGGGAAGAGGGGAAAGAAAAAAAAGACACAGAGAGGGAGGGAGATAAAACATAAGAGACTCTCAAAGACTAAGAACAAACTGAGGGTGAGGGAGATGGGGGGGGAGAGGGGGTGATGGGCATTAAAAAAGGGCACATGTTGGGATGAACACTGGGTGTTATATGTAAACCAATTTGAAAATAAACTATTTTAAATTAAAAAAAAAAAAAGAAATTCTCTCTCCCTCACTCTGTGCCCCTCCCCCACCTATGCTCGCTCTCTCTCTCTTTCTCTCTCTGTCAAAATAAATAAACTTAAAAAAAATATCAAGTCACCTATGAGTGAAACTCCATGTGAAACTTTCTAATACAAATGTAAAAAATTAATTTGTTTTGTTATTCCAACAATGTATATGTTTCCAAAGTCAGCGAGGGAATATGTAAAGAATACGGTTATAAAATATAGTGAAATTGTGCATGTAAGTTGTTTATTTCTTAATACTATAGGCAGGGGAGAACACATATGAAAATTATGAGGTTTTACCAGGTTATATCATCTTCAGTCTCAACAGATGCTGAAAGGTTTTAAAAGTCCAGTTACCATAAACTTTACTTGAATATTTAATTTAATGCATTTTTAAAAATGTCATGTCACATATCAATACTAGGACCAGTGACCTTGAGAAATAATTGAAGTAAAAGTTTTCCTTGGGTTTGAAAGAAATCTCAGCAGTAGTTCAAATTATTTACACAAGTTAAAGGTCTTCATGCAAAGTAAAAATCATCAATTTGCATACAAGAACCATGTTTCTTTGGTCTTTACATATAAGGACCAATGACAAGTAAAAACATACTTAAATTTCCTAATCTGCATAAGCAGATCATTACATCTAAAATAATTTTAGATTAAAAGATCAAAATTCCCAGCAAACTCTAGAGGCACAGTGTATATCATAAATTGACTCATAAAATTTGACAGAAATTAGTTGCTTGCACTTGCAGGTAGGATTGTGTTTATACAAAATTTGATTGAATCCTGAGATCATGGATTTTATCGTTTCCCTACTGTTCTAATAAATTTATTTCTAACCTATGTCTTTCATATGAGTATGCACTGAGGGGGCCTGGGGAAGGTCAATGGTTAGTTTAAAATCATTGTGAGGTTGAGAGAAATGACAATAAGCATTGATTACCGCCAACTTGTGGCCAACTCATGACATCTCGCAATCGAGATTGGTCAACCAGCAACCTAAACCCTATGTTACATGTTCCACAGAATGAAGGAAATATAAATTATGTGTCGTTTGATATATAGGTCAGGTTTACTAGCTGATTGGAAGTGCTGACACCCTACACACACAAGTGCGCACACACACACACAGATTTTACTTAAAAGTGTTGTAAGGGATTGGTAGAAATTTTTTTTTTTCGTTGAACATTATTACACATTAAAAAGGAGGATACAGTGAGGAAAAAAATAGGGGAAATTAACATGTATGTAAATCCTTATATTTTCCCAGAATATAGTAGGCTTAGTTTTATAAGCTCATAGTTAAAAAAAAAAAGTATAGGATCTTGAATTGATATTTTCAGCATCTACACAAAAAATTGTAGGGAGAATTAAAATAACAACAACATTCGCCCATTCCTACTCTATAAAACCATATATTCCTATTCTATAAAGTCATGTATTCTCCAAAATCACAAATAAAATATATAGCTTGGAGGGTGTAATAGGCCACTTAGCTGTGTATAATAGGAACGATGGATTTAGTTACTATTCCACTATTTTCAATGATGCTGAACATAGGAGACATAAGTGTGGAACAAGACAAGGTTTAGGCTTGTGGATGGGGGGCAGGAGAACATTTTCTCAAAAGCCATGGATAAACTTTTGAGAAGAAAGAGCTTTAATTGGGGAGATCACAGTACTCTTCAGGATTCCTAGGAACAAAACTAAACATTGATCCCAATTCATTTTTAAAATTTTCAACTATGTATGTATGTATGTATGTGTATAGGCTCCATGCCCAACATGGGGCTTGAACTCACCACCCTGCAATTAAGAGTTATGTGCTCCACTGACTGAGCCAGGCAGGCACCCTTATCCCAATTCATTTTTACTCTGTATACATACATATAGAAAATATACTCTAGACACGCTTGCTACCTCTATGGTGTATTTATACACATGAGTTTAATAAAGTAATAGCAACATCTCCGAACATTAAAAATATTCCTACAATTTGTAAACTTAAAACAACTATTACACCCAGCCTCCCTAACTCCTCCTACCCTGGAATGCATCCATTAGCCCCACAGAAAGTTGCTAAGTCCTCTGAACAAGCCTGCACCCTCCTTCATTTCCCTCCCTTCCCTCGGATACTCGATCCCATTTCCTGGAGGGCTTTCTGTGTCCCCTATGTCACTGATCACCCCACTCTCTGATCCCGAAACCCTCTGTTGATGCTGCCATTGGGATTATTTTGGGATGTTCAAAGGTTGCAACATCTAAAAATTAGTCGATCTAGCTTCTTAAAAGGCCACTGTCAGGGCACCTGGGTGGCTCAGTTGGTTAAGCTTCCGACTTCGGCTCAGGTCATGGGCATAGGTAAGGAGCTCACGGTTTGTAAGTTTGAGCCTTGCATGGAGCCCTGAGTAGGACTCTACACTGACAGTGCAAGGAGCCTGCTTTGGATTCTCTGTCTCCCTCTCTCACTCTCCCTCACTCTGTCTCTCTTTCTCTCTCTTTCGAAAATAAATAAATAAACTAAAAAAAAAAAAAAAAAAAAAAGCCAGGGATCCTGGGTGACTCAGTAGGTTGGGTGCCCAACTCTTGATTTCGGCTCAGGTCATGATCTCACAGGTTCCTGGGATTGAGCCCCAAGTCGGGCTCTGTGCTGACAGTGGGGAACCTGCTTGGGATTCTCTCTCTCCCTCTCTCTCTGCCCCTCTCCTGTGCGCATGCTCTCTCTCTCTCTCTAGTTCTTTCTCTCAAAATAAATAAACTGTGAAAGAAAAGGCCAATGTCAAACTATGATCAATTGTACTTCATATCCATCTCACGATCCTTATCAATTCCACGTGCCTTCCAACACCTCCATCCAGTTTCACCAAAATCAGTACTAAACCCAGTGAGCCTCTGTGAGAGTGCCTTTGCACCACAGATATTGTCTTTACAGCAGGTCCCTCACTACTATGACTTTAGTTCTGTGACTTTGCTACATGTTGCATCATTGCCATTTGTGTCTGACATAAGAGAAAATAGACGGTTTCAATACATTATAATCCCAGGAACACACAGAAAATCTTCTCTCATAAAGTCAACTCATAGGAGCTCTGTGACCTGACAGTGAGCTTGAATATGTTGTATTTTCTCATAAAATGGACTAAGAACATTTTAAGTGAGAGATGAAAATGGCTTCTTAGAATGCAGGGTCAGAGGAAGATGAAGAAAACTGCCATCTTCCTTTTATTCTCTCCAAAGGTCTCCTTTTGTCATGATGAATATTAAACAGGCTTTCCAGTTCACACCATTTCCCTCCATTCAGCTGTTAAGAAAAAATAAGTATAGAAGCTGATAGTGGACATATTGAGATGGTCTAGAAAAGAGAATTTAGCTTTTAGTTTTTGTGTTGGAGTTGTGTATTTTTTGTTGTTTGGGGATTTCTGATTCATTTTTGTTTATGTTCTTCTGCCTCCATAATAATGTATAGTTACACAGTCTAGACAGCCTGGGCTTGAATCTTAGTCCTATGACTCACAGACTGAGTGTCCATGGAAAAATCACTTGATCTCTTTGTCCCTCAGTTTCTGATCTATAAGATAGTCATAATAACAATGCTTTCCTCAAAGGAATGAGGTACGTATATTTGATCATTTAATTATGATGGTTAAATTTGATCATACTGGGAAATACTTCTTGTAATGGTGTCTGACATATAATAGGGACTACATACGTCTTTTAAAAATAAAAAAATAGATGTACCACTATATATTTATTTTAGACAACTAAAAAACAGACCCATTTCTTAGATGATATTATTTGTTTGCATTTCAAGGCAGAAAAAAACCCTTAAAATATGTTAGAATTAATTTGGAATATAAATAAATATAAAGATTTAAGCTGGAAAATTCCATGGAATTCTATGGATTAAAGTTACTGCTTTACTTGGGAACATAGGCAAGAGAAAAAAGAGAGGAGGAAGAAGGAAAAGATAAATGGACCGGGACAGAAAAAAAAGAGAAGGATAAAGAAGAATGGCAGAACGAAGGAAGAAATTGGAAAGAAAGAAGGAAGAAAGGAAGGATAATCCTGAAAAGTTGATACAAAAATCAAAAACCCAAGGCGACATAACTTTCGTGTTAGAAAAAGCTTCATAAGATATTAATTGATAACCTGAAGACAAATTAGTTATTATGAATATGAAGATGCAACTTAAATTATCTCACCTACCTTAACTACCCATTAAATTTTCAATACTTAGTCTATTTTAAAACATTTCATATTAAATGTCCATTGTTAAAGGGAAGAAAGAAAATGAGAATGTGCTAATCTGTTTTTTTTTTTTTACAATACCTGAATTAAATCAGATTTTTTCATAAACACTTAATGCAAACTTTTCTTTCTCTGGAAATATATATACTTAAAACCGAATAAGCATTAATTTGTAACTTTCTAATATGAATTATTCTAACTGAGCCCAATATATCCTATTGAGTATTATGAAATTAATCCCTTACTAAATTGCATATGCAAATTTTCAACATTATAATTTAGCTATTTCTAAGCTACATTCAAAATAAAATTATTTTGCATTTGTTTTATTTATTTATTTTTAAATGTTTACTTATTGATTTTTTGAGAGAGAGAGTGAGCAAAGAGGGGAGGCACAGAGAGAGAGGGAGGCAGAATCCCAAGCAGGCTGTGTGTGTCAGCACAGAGCCTGAAGCAGGATTCAAACTCACTCATGAACTGTAGGATCATGACCTGAGTCAAAACCAAGAGTCTGATGCTTAACTGACTGAGCCACCCAGGCGCCCTTGATTTTCCTTTAATCTGAATCCTCATTAGTTTTGCCTTTAAAACATTACATTTGAAAATTATAAACATCACAATTAAGATTAAAAACATGTACATAAAACTACAATTAAAAATATCTCTATAGCCAAATATCTACATGTCCAACAGCAGAAATTCTAGGGACAATTTATTATATTTTCTACCACATTTGTCAATAGACATTAACTTTGACAACTGCACATAAATTACTAAATTATATGAAAAACATAACGTGGTTATATATAAACTGCTTTATATATATTTATATTTGTCAACAATAATAAATGTTTTCCTAAAATATTATAGAATATTACAGACCACAGTATTACAGAAAATAGCATAGAGCATCAGGAACAAATATATATCCAAAAAGTCATCCACAAAAGACAAAGAATTTTACTAAGACGGCATGGCTGAAGTAGTTCAGGCACTAAATTTCACTTTGAGCTTCCTGGTGTCCAAGAGAAACAGCAAAGAGGGTGCATTAGGCATTTTCCATTATAAAAGGAAGTGTATGCATTGATATGGAAAGCAACTGTTTTATGTCACTAAATCCCTAACAGTGAATGCAATCATGTCTGGCTCTTCAAAAACACTCTTATGGCTCATTACATAAGAACTTTTGAAAAAGCCAATGGCATAATAAATTGTAACTAGTGAAAGTATGGTGTAGAGAGTCTTGCTTACATAAAAACTACATCTAACATTTACTGAACTCTATGTGGGCACGCAAAACAGTTAACACACATCAGCTTGTTTAAACCTCACAACGACCAAAAAAATAGATACGGCTTGGCATATATTTGCATTCAACTGTATGTATGGAGTACCTCTTTTGTTCTAGGCACTTAGGATTTACAAGCAAATAAAACAGCAAAAAGCCTTTACCCATCCTTTGGGATAAAGGACCCAAGACTTAAGACATGTAAGGTCACAGAGCAAGGCGCCTGGTGAAACCACAGTGTGTGCCCAGGCAGCCTGAATTCATTCACTGTAAGCCTGATGAGCTTGATATGTAAATACATCTTAGAACTGCTTATAAATCCACTTCAAGGGACCGAGGATTTGAGTTCTCTCTGACCAAATGGGAGAATATGTAGCCAGTTAATAGAAAGAAGAGAAAGTGAGGAAAGGGCCAATTTGGGGTAATGATCACCTCAAAGCCAACAATATTAATTAATTAATCCTAAATTTACTTGTTTTCTCAAATCTGGATGGAGTCCCTACTCTGTGCCATGCACTGTTATAGACCCTAGAGATATGTAGGTGAATAAGATATGGCATCTGACTTTCAAGACTCAGTCTTGCTGGCTGTGGCGTTGGTGGAAATGGAAAATACTCAACAAAGAAAGTACAATGAGGTTCATGTGCTCTGGAGTTAGAGGCAGGAAAAGAAAGGACCAACCACCCTGGGGGACAGAACAAGGAGACAGTCCCGAGCATTTTAGAAGGAGTCGGTAGTCAAAATATCAAATATCAAAAAATTAGGGTGTATATACATGAAGGGGAAATTAACTTTTAGAAAGTGAAGGAGAAAAGGAAGCAAGGCAATCTTATTAGCCAAGCACAGAAAACATCCAAAGGGACATGGAGACAGACAAAACTGGGTTAAGAGCAAGAAAAGAGGCATTTAACAAATTTTTGTAAAGAAAAAAAAAAATCAAGGTAGCATCATGGATTGAATACTGGAATAGAAAATAGGTATTAATGCAAAAAACTGGCAAAATTTAAGTGAAGTTAAATGGTAATGTTAATGATAATGTACAAATGTCAAGCAGCCTCCATGGGAGAGACTTTGAAAACATTAAGGACACATTTCGAGCAATGTCAGATACCTTTTGTATCTCTTACAGTGTCTGATTTCATTGTTGTACATAACAGACACATTCTACTGAGTTTTTTCTATGAAAACCTACTTTCATCTATTTAATAAAGGAAACAGAAAGTTCCTATTTCATTTTTGGTGTAACTGTTATATATAGAATATAAAGACTTCTATATATTTTAAACTTACCATTCTATGTGATATATTATGATTGAACTTTAGTTAAAACCGAAATGGGCATCGTAATGAGAAAAATTCACAGATAAGTGATTTTGAAAACAGAGTGGATGGCTTACAAATTACTGGAAATAACACAAACCAGAAGAATTCAATGAAAGGCAATAAAGGGTTCTGAGATGAAAAAGTTATAAAATATCAAAACCAATGAGGGTCATTTGAATATCAAAAAGACAATGCACGAATCTATGATTCTGAACTAATGTAAGAAGAAAAAAAATACTCTCCTAAAATTTACATCATTTAATGGGAAAAAATTAAGAAGTAAATCAACCAGGAAGGATTTTGCTAAGAAAAAAAATTGCTGAGCAATAGGCAGTAACCAAAACCATAATGATAGTTTTAAGTGGAAAATTGCATTTATTGCCTTAATACATTCAGATTATAGAAATAAAATAAAGGCCAATAAAAAAAAACCCAGTACTATCAGTGTAGGAACAGGATGAAACAAAAACAAATGATTCTAGCACAAATCTGAGGTTGCAATCTTACATGTTAAAATATGTGTTATCAATAGGTGATTGATGTGCTGTTGTTTTTAAGTCTCCAGTATCACAGTACACTATACTATACCTCCTTGCGAAGTACTAAAACCATGGCTTTTACTCTTAGGAAATTCATCATCTCTTTGAGTGTAATAGTAAGACTGGCAACATCAGTAAGGCGAGTTATTTCCAAAGGGAAGCGTAATCGGTGCTCTCATCCCACGTGTCCTTTGGACAGGACTTCACTGTCCTCCCCATGAAGTCAGGAGCCCCTCCTTCCTTAGTCTACATTGGTCTTGTGACTCCTTATATCCAAGAAACTACAAGAGCTGCACATGTGGTACTGAGTGCCTTACACACCTGAGGTTTAGGAAATCTTACATCTTCCATTCTTATCCTCTTGGAGCTCTGGCTTTGTTGATCGATAACATGACCATCTCTGTAGAACATCCTGAAGAATCGACAAAAAATCCAAAACCAAAACAACAGCAACAAAACAATAACCGCCCCCAATACTTCCTGGAGTTAATAGACTAATTTTTGACATGTGTATAAGAATAAAAGAGAAAGGAAAGCAATGAGGGTTGTTTCCATTAAGAGGTTTGCAGGAGAAGGTTTGATGACTGGGCTTTGGGGTGGTTAGGTGTAACCGAGAAGCGAGAGAATCTCTCTGTCGGCATACAATGTGCAGGTAAGTAACTCTACCTGGAAATAGGAATACCACGATCATATAAAGGTAACAATATTTGGACGAAATGGAGGGAGCAATATAGGGCTAACTTACAGCTTATACTTATTTTTACTTTGCATCAGGGACTGTCCTAAAGATTGTATGTGAATTATTTGACTTATTCATCACAAAAAATTATACGTTCTTCTGAGTTACTAGAATCATATTCTACAGATGGGGGAATTGAAGCTTAGAGAGTTAGGAGCTTAAAGATACCATGTACTTTATAATAAGGTAGCCCCAAATTTTAATCCCAATTATGACTGAGACTTTACCAAAGCTCTAGTAAAGGTTACAGTTTTAGTTTGGGTTTTTATTTTACAGCGTGGCCTCTCTATGAGTGTATGTGACACACAGAAAGACAGAGATACAGAGAGAGACAGACATATCATGGGGCAGGATACCTAGCTTAGAGGAGTGTATGACGGCAAGGACAGGGACTAAAAGTAGTCCTCCCTTTTGTTTCATTTCTCTGTGAGTCTAGGTATCTGCACCTTGACATCCCTGGAGGGGTCTTCGAACATCCTAACATCACTAAGAGTAGCTCCCTTTAAAACAGCAGACAGATAACCCTATTTTCTAGAGAATGAAAAGAATAATCAGTTGAATTTTTATGGTTTGTGAAGAAAACCTACTTACTCCTAAAGAAGACTTCAGTGGAGGCAAGGGTTGGGAGTTTTTTATCTCTTAGTTAACTGGTTCTGGTCAAGCATTCAAGGAGTTGGCTGGCACCATGAAAGTTGGCCGTTTGTGAACTGGGAGAGCTGGGTGCTTAGAACCGCCACCATTGGGAGTGCTGGGGTGGAGAATTTCCAGTTGGTTAGTAATAAATGAAAAGCGTTGCCTTCTCTTAAAAGCCCATGCTCTGAGAGAGGCCTCATCTTATGACAGCCCAATGGAGTGGGCAAGGCGAGCCCTTAGTGGTTGCCAGGGCAAGAAAAGGAGGTATGATGGACAGCCTCCTTCTGGCTTGGGGTGGGAAGTATTAAGGTCTTGCCTAAATGCAAGTAATGGGATGGAGGTGGACATTTGGAACTTTCCATTAGTAAGATAAGACACTCGAGAGTGTAGTCCACTAAGATGATAGAATTGAAACGAGACACTTACATTCACATCCCAACTTTGTGGAGCAGATCTTATCTATTTTACTATGAAATAAACCCATGAAAGTATATTCCTTAATCATAATGTGTCTATAAGTCTGTATAAGTAGGGCAGGAGATTTTAACATTTTCTTTGACAGACTTCGACACCTAGAAGTGTGTTTTGTTTTGTCCTTTGTGTTCTGATTCTAGGAATACCAATGGCCTTATTTTTCACTTATATAGAGACACTGTCCATAACATAGAGTGGTAAGAGTTGGGGGCAAGAGAGTCAGTATATCCAGAAGTCAGCATTTAGTTTTTCTGCAGGCTACTGTTTCTTTCTTTTAAAAAAAAATGTTTATTTATTTATTTTGAGAGAGAATGAGGGAACAGGGGAGGGGCAGAAAAAGGGAGGGAGAGAATCCAAAGCAGGCTCCATGCTGCCAGTACAGAGCCCAACACAGGGCTCAAACCCACAAACTATGAGATCATGATCTGAGCCGAAACCAAGAGCCAGACGCTTAACTGACTGAGCCACCCAGGAGCCCCTGCTGTCTACTCTTTCCACAATTGATATTCAAAGAAGGGGATTTTTCCAAGAGTTGTCTTACTGAAAATGTGAAAAACACTGGGCAAAGCAGCATGTAACTACTTCTGTGTCCCTAGTACATGTTACCTACAGACAAGAAGCAGGTCTATAATGTCTAGCCCCTCAAAAGGAATGATGTGGTAGCATCTGGTTCTTCCTAAAATATTACATACCCTCTTTTAAAAAGACAACGACTACACTGAACAAATGCATACACTAAAGGACAGAAAGAAAGAGTGCTTTTATATCTATTCCTTCAAAGGGCATGTTGCAGAGTGAATTGCCTTTGAAGAAAACACGAATATATGCTCCTTTTTAAAAGTTTAATTACTTATTTTGAGAGAGAGAGGGGGAGAGAAAACAAGCAGGGGAGGGGCAGAGAGAGAGGGAGACAGAGACTTCCAAGCCGACTTCACGCTCAGTGCAGAGCCTGACTTGGGGCTTGATCCCATGACCATGAAATCAAGAGTCAGAGGCTTAACTGACTGAGCCACCCAGGTGGCCCTATATGCTCTTTTAAAGCTTACAAAATTCAACTGTTCTCCAGGAGGTTTGAAAGATAAGAACTACTAAAAAGCTATGTTCATTCTCTTCTTGTCCTTGAGAGCTATCTAAGAATATGTGAAAGTAGTTATGTTAGAACACAGCTGCAAAGTTGCTTTGCAAAATGTTGTAATTCTGGTATTAGTGTTTAAAGGAAAAGGCCGAAATGATTTCTAATATAGGATAGGTTTTTCTTAAACTCTTTTAAGTATCCGTTTTTAAGGCGGGAGGAGAGAGCCTGACTTTTACACCTATCCCCAGTGTTTACACTTGCAGCGTGTAAACACTGCAAGTTTATAAACAACGCCGATGCTCTGGAAGGGTTCGTTGTTTATCTACAGGTGGGTTCAAAACCAAAACCACCAAAAACTTGCTATATGTTAAAGCATATTTTCCATAGAAGATGCTAATATACCCTTAATAGCACAAATTAAATCTGAAGAAAACACAGATTTGTTTCTGGCATGTGATTGATTATAATGATTGATGTTATAACTGAATTATATTGGATAAATGTACCTCTTAGAATCTCCCTTTCCCTAAACATTATTTAATCCCTGATATGCAGTCTGAGAGGATTAAGACTAAGTGAATACGTCTGAATTTGAACAAGTTTCATTTTAGATCTGTGTAAAATCTAAAACAAAACTGTTATGTTAAAGTGCCAGGAACATGCTTCTGGAAAATATGGGTTACCAAAGATATATATCTACTCTCTTCTTCAGTATGCCTTTATTTGGCCTCAATAACTCAATTTGAAGACCTTGAGGAGAAAGCCATTATGCTCTCACTGTGGTTGGGATGAAGGTTTTGTTCTAGCTATTGGCCTAATTTTTTTTTAACTATGGGCATCATTAAACTTTATACTTATTACCTTTTTCTGTATCTTTCAAAATATGCCCTAAGAAAGTGCTATCATATAAATTTACTTGATATTTATAGACTACCTAGCCATAAGAAAATACCTTTTTTCAAGTACTCATGGAACATTCATCATGACAGACTATATTCTGTCATAAAACACATTTTACCAATTTAAAATATTTAAAATTGTACAGTGTAAACTCTCCAATAGTAAAAAAAAATTAAAACAAGAAATCAATCACAAAAATATATCTGAAATCCTCTAGTATTTTCAAAAATGAAAAAAAATTCACAGATTTATGGATAAACCATGGACTAAAGAGGCTACCATAAGGAAATTTTAATTATACATCAATAAATTTAAAGTATTCAAATACTGAGCATATAAGTGAAACAAAAATCTTTTTCTTTGTAATTATTGTCATGATGATAAACTTCCTGCCGGACAAAGCAGAAGGAGAGAGAAAGAGGAAGGGAGAAGTTGGAGAGAGAGAGAACAAATTATCAATATCAGGAATGAAAGAGGGAAGATCATGAAGATCCTATTGCCATTAAAAGGATAATAGAGGAATATTATTTACACAGTTATGTCATTAAATTCAACAACTTAGTTGAAATTGCCACACATTCAAAGATATAAACTATTAAAGTTCACTCGGGAAGAAATAGATAGCCTACAAAGTCCCATATCTAACAAAGACATGGAATTTAAAATTAAAAATTATTTCAAAGAAGTAAATTTTACTCCCAAATTGCATCACTGGTGAATTTTTTAAACATTGAAGAAAGAATACCACTTCTATACAAATCTTGAAAAAAAAAAGAAAGAATATCTTTACAATTCATTTTATGAGGTTAATACTACCCTGTAGCAAAACTTGTCAATAAATTATATATATATATATATAACCTACACACCAATATACTTTGTGAATATGGCATAAAATCCCTACAAAGATTAACAAATCTTACCCAGCAATACATGAAAAAAAAATAGCATATGCATATCATACCGAGTGGAGTTAATTCCAGGAACAGAGTTAATTTAATATTCAAGAATCAATCATTGTGATTCACTGTATCAATAAACTGAGAGGAAAAAGTCTGTGATCATCTCAATACACATAGAAAAATCATTGACAAATTTCAACATTCATTCATAATAAAAATTCCCAGCAAATAGCAATAAAAGGGAACATTCTCAACCTGATAATTATCATAGTATCTATACAAAAAGCCCACAACTAATATTATACTTACTAGACAAAGACTGAGTGCTTTTCCTTTAAAATGAGAAGAAGGCAAGGATACCATACCATACCATACTCACCTAGAGGTCCTAATCAGTGCAATAAAACATGCAAAAATGAATGAATGAATGAATACGTATTAGAAAGGAAAAAGTAAAAGTGTCTTTATTTGCAGTAAACATAGTAGTCTAAAAATAAATTCCCAAATAATTTTCAGAAAAGCTACTATAACTAGTAAGTGTGTTTTACAAGGTCACAGGATACAGCAAACATTTTAATCCCTTACATTAAGTGAACAACTAGGAACTGAATTTCTTTATTTGTCTTATTTTTTAATTTATTTTTTTTCATGTTTATTATTTATTTTAAGAGAAAAGGGAGGGACAGAGAGAGGAGAGAGAGAATCCCAAGCAGCCTCTACACTCTCAGTACAGATCTTGCAACCAGGAGATCATGACCTGAGCTGCAGTCGAGAGCCGGACACTTATTTAACTGAGCCATCCAGGTGCCCCAGAACTAAATTTCTTTTTTTTTTTTTTAAAAAGTAGCATTTAAAATAGCAAGAAAAAATGAGAGAAAGCTAGCAAAATATATGCAACATATGCTTAAAAAATACAAAACATTCAAGAGATAAATAAACAAATCTTAAACAAATGGCACTGTGTAACAAGTTCACGGATCAGAAGACCCAATGTTGTGATAATGTCAAGCCTTCTTCAAACTGAAGTATATATTCAAAGCAATCTCAAAAATAATCCAGCATAGTTGTCGGTGGAATTTGACCTAGCATGGGTAGAACAATGCTGAGAAAGAGGAAAGAAGAAGGAGGATTCACATTACCTGATTTCTGTACTTAATATAAAATTAAGCAATTAAGACTATGTGAAAGGATATAAATAAATATCCATCAATGAAATAAAATACAAAGTCTGAATATAGGCTCACAAATATATGGTCCATGTATTTTTCACTAAAGCAGCAAATCAGTTCAAAGGAGAAAAGAAGATATTGTCAACAAACTGTTCTTTAACAATTAATATCTATAAGCAAAAAAAAAAAAAAGATTAAAGACCTTAACCAACCTGGAATATATCATAAAAGCTAAGTGTAGAATACAGAACTTCTCAAAGAAAACACGAGAGAAAATCCTTTGTGACATAGGTTTAGGCAAATATTTTTTTATATAAAACATAAAAAACATAAACCATTTAAAATATTGACAAATATTGACTCAATAATAAGAAAACAAATCATCCAATTTAAAAATGGACAGGATTTGAACAGGAACTTCACCGAAAAGAGATAATGATGGCAAATAAACACATGAAAAAATGCTCATTGTTAACCATGAGGTAATTGCAAACTAAAACCACAGTGAGGGGTGCCTGAACGGCTCAGTCGGTTAAGCATTCGACTCAGGTCATGATCTCACAGTTCATGAGTTCAAGCCCCACATCGGGCTCTGTGCTGACAGCTCAGAGTCTGGAGCCTGCTTCGGATTCTGTGTCTTCCTCTCTCTTTGCCCTTCCTCTGCTCATGCTTTGTCTCTCATGCTCTCAAAAATAAATATTTAAATAATAATAAAAAAACACAGTGAGAAACCACTATGCACCTCTTAAAATCAACAGGTATATATATATATATGACAATATCAAGTGCTAATAGGGATGCAGAGCAATGAACACTATTTTTCTGATGGAAATCCAAAATGGTGGAACCAGAGCTTGGCAGCCTCTTACAAAGTTGAACATACAAGAAAAATACACTTACCAAATAACCCAGAAATTCTACCTCTAGCTGTCATCCAAAGAAATGAAGACGTATGTCCACACAGTAACCTGCCCACAGAAACTTGTAGCAACTTTATTTGAAATCGACAAAACCAAGAAAAAACTCAAATTTCTGTCACCTAGTGAATGGACAGGCAAATTGCTGTACAATGTAAAGAAACTAAGTACAGACACATGTTACGCAACTGTGAATCTCAAAAGCAGTATGCTAAGTGAGAGAAGCACAGATTTATATAACCTTCCAGAGAAGGGCGAAAACTGTAAGAGAGAGGAAAAAAAAAATCCGTGGTGTTCCCAGGGGCTGGGGTTTGGGGGAGGGACCTTTTTGGGGTAAAGGAACCTAAATGTGATTTTGGTGCTAGTTACATGACTATTCATCTTTGCCAAAATTTACAGGACCATGTATCGAATTATAATTAAATTAGCCTAAGTATGAGTTGACGCAGGGTTTTCTGTAGACATGTGAGATAAAATGGTAAAGAATTAAATACACAATTTCAAGGCAGAACTCAGAGAAGGAGCTTGTGTTTGGGGGAGAAACCTTTCTGTAAACCCACAACCCACTTATTCGACCTGCTAGTAAACCCAGGTCAGAAGGGACGTAAGCAGAGTGACGGCTCAGCCCGCTGGAAAAATGCCAACCTCAGAACTGGCTTGAGCATCGGGAAGCATATCAGAGCTGCTGGATCTGCAGTCCAAAAATCAAAACAGGATGTGTTCCAGTATGTTCTACCCTCTACTTCCCATCCTCATCTCTGCATCTCAACCACTTAATCAGAATCCTTCCACCTTCCAGCCTCACTTCCTGTTCACAACATGACTCCTCCTGAGGATCGCGAGAACACTGGGGCCATGAAACACGAGAAAAAGCTAAGGGCGAGAGGACCTTGAGCCTATGAAAGAAAGGATGAGTGAAGTTACGATTCCTATCTCCCACTAATTGAAAGCCTGTCAGTAAAAGATAAAATGCCTTTAGTATGTGAAGCTCCCAACCCATAATGAGGATTCGTGGGCTCAAGTTAAGGGAAGCTGAAATTAGTTTAATATAAAGAAAATGTCTCTAACCATCAGAAGCAGACAAGAAGAATAGCTACCATATGTTGAGACAGTGTTACACACATTATCTCTTTTAATCTTATAAGTCTTTGAAACGGACGTTTATAGATAATATAAAATTAAGTTCATATAGCTAACGAACAGCGTAGTGAAGATTTGAACCAAGTTCGTTCTTTCCTCTGCCGTCCTCTCTCCCAGTGCATACCAGTGATCACTGACTCTACTCATGCCTCTTGGGAACCACTTGGCTAGCACAAATATTATGAGATTCTTTAACGAGTGTATTTTCTTATTCACATGAAAGTATCTGTGCTGTCCTCTATACATTTTTTTCTTTTTGGCCTATTACTTTCCAGTTGATTCCTCTTACTTATCTTTCTTCATCACCTTGCCTCACTAGAATATGTTCAGGTGAAAGAGAAAACTTTTTAGTCAATAACGGCATAATTGCACCCTTGCCAGTGAGTGGAGTTTGCCAACGGCGTAATCTGCTCTCGCACGCAGATGCTGCTCTTGGCCCTGACATTTGAGGCTGGCGAGTTGGCTGTCACCTTTCAGCACAGTGCCAATGTCTGCGTGGAAGGAAGCACTTTCCCCTGCTCCAGTCTTGCACAGGACCCCACAGGCTTATTTGGAGCACTGGTGGACATTTGTAAGAAAAGTTCAGGATCCTGAAAAGGGCTGATAAGAAAGCCTTCATGTTTGTTGCCTCTTTGTGTTCTCATTTTTTTTTTTGTCCAGGTTATTAAAATACGTTGAACACATTCGATTCCTTTGTTAGTTACTTTCCCTGTTTTCTATATTCCTTCACCTGCTTTTTATATTTGTTATTTTTAGAGGAGTGGCTTAGGAGTCAGAAAATTGTAAAATTTTCAGGAACTTTAGATGTCATACAATCTAATGGACCATCTCCGATATGAATCCCTTCTGGAATATCCGTGTGAAAAATAACCATTACTTTTTTTTTTTTTCTTGAACACTTCACATAATGAATGAGATCATTCTGCCATGAACTCTAGTTGTGAAGGAATGATTTTTAATAATTTTATCTCATTTTATCTCATACATTTCATCTCCAAATCACTTCTACTATTCACTGGTCTCTGGAGCCACACACGACACCTTCAGCCTGCTTTTCAAAGGGCAGTTCTTCAAATATTTGGATATATGACACCTTCCATGAGCATTTCAGTTGGTTCTCTCCATGGATCTTGCCTGGGCCTCTGTTTCTAAGCAGATGTTAACCCTGTCTTAGGCAGTTTGTAATCAACCCCACACCTATCCTTTCATAATCTCCCTGATATACTTTCCCTGGATCACTGGGAATCAGAAAACTTAAGACTCCCTCGGCACGTGGATTTGGACAGGTTTGAAGGTAAAGGTGAAGGCCAATGAAGGAAGAAGGCACTGAGTTTCTGGAAGCAGATACCGGAAGTACCAGCAGAGTCTCCTGCTGCATCAGCTCCCGCAGCTCCAGGGAAGGTGGCTCCTGCCCAGTAGCAAGTTTGGAGTCCTGGGTTCCAGCCCCAAAGCTGACACAACGTCTTGATCTCTACGTAATACCCTCTCTCCATTTTCCCCATATCACATCTGTCTCTGCCTATAGTATCTACAGACATTTGTTTTCCTGACTTGTACACTGATTGTGAACTCTGAGACCACTGATCATGTTCTATATTGTGGTACAATTTTCTGTGTTGACCCCTTACCTCACCGCTAGCCCAATCACGAGGAGGACACTTGTCATTTGACTCATAACTGTTAGGGATGCAAATTTTTTATCATTTGGAAACACATCTCCCCTTAGCCTCCCCTTCTTCAGACTACATATACCCAGTTTACTCATGGTTTCTCATACAGTATCATTTCTAAATATCTCATCTTTCTGATCTTCCTTTTCATATCATTCCTTCCTATTTCACTGTCTTAAAATATCAAAGGCAGAAATGAACCAACCATTCCAGATAAGGTCTAATAACAGAATTCAAAATGAAAAGAACCAACATGTATTTCTTTATCTGAACACTCTGTCCATTAATGCAAATTTTAATTGAATTTGTTTTTTTGCAGAAATCACATAACACACAAAACTCATATTAAAATTCTGTTCAAGGATGCCTGGGTGGCTTGGTCAGTTAAATATCCCACTCTTGATTTCAGCTCAAGTCATGCTCTCACAATTCCTGAGACTGACCTCCATGTTGGGCTCCATCCGACAGTGCAGAGTCTGCTTGGGATTCTCTCTCCCCCTCTCTCTGCCCCTTCCTTGCTCATGCTCAATCAATCTCTCTCTTTCTCTCTCAATAAATAAATAGACTTTTAAAAAATTCTGCTCAAACATCAACACCATAAGTCAGCTTAGAATCTCAAACTTGTAAATTTAATAAGCCATCCTTCTAGGCCTTCATTCGAGATATTGATATCATGTTGAATAGGACAATCTCGTAGAGCACCAAGCAATGTTGCTGAATCTGGCTTCATCCCTAACCATGAATTAGATGGACTTATGAGTCTCTGCATTACTCTCAAATTCATTAGTCTCCATGCTAAGTGATGTTCTCAATCTCTCACTAGTCAAGAGCTAGAAATTCCAAGTTTATTTTAAATTTAATTTATTGTGCACTTTCATATGTATAAGTGCTTGAATTTGTATTTCCTAGAGTAATTTTTAAGGGTTTGGTACAGTTTATTTTCCAAATACTGAATTCATTGTCAAAAAGAAAATCATAGTTGCCACATTTATTTTGCTGTTGTTATTTAATAACATTCAAATTCTTAGATATTTTTCACTCTCAAAGAATTTTCTAGTAAACTCTTACATTTAAAAATGGTCTCTTTGACAATAAAAATTATTGGATGGACATATGGTTCATGGAAGTGCATGCTAGAATACTTATAAAAATTCACTGTGGTTTTGATTTACATTTCCCTGGTGATTAGTGATGTTGACATCTTTTTATGTACCTGCTGGCCATTTGAATATCTTTTTAGAAAAAAAAATGTCTATTGAGACTATTGTTCATTTTTTTATTTGGAAGATTTGTTTTTTTGCTATTGAGTTGTAGTAGTTCCTTATATATTTTGGATATTAGTTCCTTATCAGAAATTTAGTTTACAAATACTTTCTCCCATTTGGGAGTTTATTTTGTTAATCATTTCTTTTACAGTGCAAAAGCTTTTTAATTTAATGTAATCCCACTTGTTTACTTTTGCTGTTGTTGCTTGTGCTTTGGGTGTCTTATCCATAAGATGGTTGCCTTATATGTGGAATCTAAAAACAAAACAAAACAAAACACAAGCTCACAGAAACCGAGAGCAGGTTGGCAGTTGCCAGGGGTAAGGGGTAAGGAGTAAGGGATAAGGGAAGGGGGATAAAGTAGATTAATCTCTTCACATAATCACTAGATATTGTCTGTGTCAAGGTTGTAGCAAAATATGGAAAAAAAACCCAAAGGTATGATTGTATTGGGGCTTTCAATGTCCAACAAAATGTTTAGTCTACAGGGTATGGAAAAATATCAAAGCATTTTGCATAGGAGATTGATATGAGGAAACATAGTATGTTTACTACCTATCTTTTTTATCAGCAAGACACTGGTCAATGATTTGGTAGTCTCTTAGGCAATTAGCCTAGCAGTGAATATTCATTAAGACATTTGTAGCCTGCTGTTTTGAAGTCAGGCAGTAAAGAAAATATTCCAAGCATATCTTGCCAACATTGGCATATTTTATTCATCTATTCAGAAAGGAGGTTCGATGGGTAAGGTCTTGGAAAAATCTACCAAACTTCCTTAGGAACAACTGTTTTTGTGTTTTCTTGCTCATGCTGGCATACCCATCCAGTCACAGAAGCCCCTAACATCTCAGGAAACCAACAGACTCATCCAGTCTGGGAAAGATGTAATCTCTCCCAGATGCTTAAAAACGGCCATTTAGCAAACTGTGAAAGTATATTGCTTCAGTTTTGCATGCTGAATTCGACATGCCTCAGTGACAATTTCCAACACTGAGCAGTTTCAGGGGGTCAAATATATTGTTTCAAATTTTTGTCTTTAATATACTTGATTGCTTTCCTTTAGTTTTTACTTCTAATTTTAATGGCTTGGTATTTGAAAGATAAAATGAATAATAATGAAGATGGAAGACAGCTCTCCTTAATTCCTTTGCCAGGTAAAACAGTTTGGAATGCAAAACAAGTATCTGTGCAGTGATCTTAGCAGGCGGAAGGAAAGAGCAATAAGAGATGAACTCTGGTCTTCAGCCAAAAGACCATGAAGGGTGAAGACACGCAGAACCAGTCAGAATGATTGAAGGTTGTTTTGGTGTTTAAAGGGGTTGCAGTTTTAGTCAGTAGTTTGACTTTAGCACAGCATTGTAAATTACAAATTTTCTAATACTGCCTGTTTGCCATCTGTTTTCGAGAAATTATATCTGACAATAGACAATACAAAAGCATGACCTTGCTCTGATTCAGTGGAAACCACCCAAATAAAACCATTGCATGTTTCCCCCCATTTCTAGAGAGATACTCAGAGAAGACAGGGAAGGGAATTTGCACAATTAAGCCACCCTCGGATTAAACCTTATTTTATTTAATCAAGGAGAAATCACAGAATGCTGGTCTTATGAAGACTCTCATTTTATAATTAGGCATAATTCCATAAGAGAGAGTTTCCATAAATATCTGTTAGAGTCCTTAATAGATAAAACAGAAAATGAACTAGCAACGTATTTTCCAATGCATGTTTGTCTGAAACACCTGTTGTATCATAAGAGAGTCATTATCTCTGTTAGATTTTAAAGAAGTAATTTCCAGAAAGATCAATTATTGATTAATTGATTAATTAAATTGTAATTGAAATTACAAGCTTTGATTTTCTTTTTTTAATGTTTTTTAACGTTTTTATTTTATTTTTGAAAGACATAGAGCGTGAGCAAGGGAAGGGCAGAGAGAGAGGGAGACACAGAATATGAAGCAGGCTCCAGGCTCTGAGCTGTCAGCACAGAGCCCGATGCGGGGCTCGAACTCACAGACCGCAAGATCATGACCTGAGCCAGATTCGGATGCTTAACCGACTGAGCCACTCAGGCGCCCCTACAAGCTTTGATTTTAATTGGCATTTATCTGCTTCCAAAATTTAAATACACATTGGAAAGTAAAAATATTTTCATGAAGAATGGTTTTCGAAAGAATATGTCTATAGACAAAGCAAAACAAGGCATGATTTTAGTAATGAAAGTGATACTGAAATAAATATATCTTTTAAAAATTTGTGCATTTAAAGAAAATTGCATTCTTATCATGTCTTGTGGACTATGACTTGAGTATGCTTGGTAAAAACCAGTCACATAAATTTATAATCATGTAATATATATGTTAATAACATGCTCTGTTGACATATATAATTATAGATTTTTCTATAAATTTGTCTATCATGTAAGAGGGCATTTAATTTTTATAAGGGATATCTACTGAATTTTCCAATTAAAATATCCATAAATGCAATTTGGATTTTTATTTAAGTTCCTAGAGTCATACGATTTCATAACAAATGCCTAAAACTCACTTTAGAAGTCAAGAAAAATGGCTTGTTATTGAATTTCTTGGGATAAAAACAAGAAGAACCTTAGAGAAACCGTTTCTACTGTAAACCAAAGACCTTATTTCTTAAAACATCATGCCACAATGCATTTCATTAAAAAATGGCAAATTAAAAAGTCACAACATAAATATTGGAATATGTAATATGCAACCAAATCAAATATGAAACTGAATTCAATAAAAACTTCATTAACCAATTATGCAACTCGAAAAATTTGTTTTTGACTCATTCTATATATTCACAATACAACTAATATTATTCTTAATCTTTAATGTTTATAAGTCATTTTTGTCTAGCTGCAAATTGCGATCACATGAATCATATCACTTATTTCAGGGAAGTCCGAAAGAAGGCTACTTGTCTCTCAATAAAAAAAGAAAGATACTTTCTAGAGAGAGTTACATGTGCGACAAAAACCACACAACTCAATATAATGATACAGACTAGGGATACCACACACATTCATCAGCGTAAACACAGGTGACCTACGCATGCCAGGCCATCTATCTGCTTCGAGCTGCCATCCTGCTGAGACTGGTCCAGTTCCCTGACGGTAAATCTTTACGCCATTATTGCAGCCCCTGTGCTGACAAGACATCTCATGCTGTGAGTAGCCAAATGTTTACGTGCAAGGACATCCCGTCCATTATTGTTATTAGTTGTCTACCCCCATGCATGAGCAAAGAACATTAAAGGCCAAATGGGTGAGAAAAATGGTTTCCTCTGGGCCTCACCTTTACAAACAAAGTCTGGTTTCTGTGGAATGTAAGAGGAGAGCTGTCTTTAAAATACATCCTGAGAGTCTAATTTTGTACCAGGAAGTCCGTGGAAACAACCATTTCATGAGTGCTCAGTTATGGAGAGAGCATTAGAAAAAATGGCAAGAAATGTGATTTCTAGTTCTGCCTCTAACAGGTTATGTGACCCCAATATATGTCTTACTCTGGTTCTTAATTATCTTCCATTTCTTTACCTTCTAAGAAGCAGCTTTCTTTCAGTCAAAAAATGTACTACAGACTCGATGCTCAATAATGTCCTACTCATATCTCTCAATAAATAAAGGTTCAAGATAATTTCCAGTACTTCCTAAGGTAATTTCCTCAAGTGATTTTGATACAAGGGTACTCAAGGAAACCCTTCAAAATTGTTTCAAACTACATCCTCCCCCCCCTAGTCATTAACCACTGCATTGGCATTCAACTATTGACTAATCTGGTCGAGTTTTCAAATGTAAGAGCCCTTTTCCAAATGACACTTTGGGATTCAGCACTCTTTTCAAATAGTAGTTTATAAGTATTGCTAAGTGTCAGTGCAAGTGCTCCGTTCTGTTAAAACACAAAGAGTTCGTCTGTAATAGGTATACAAACACCTGTGTGGGAAGCTCTATGAAGGCAGTGACCGTGGGCGTCTTGTTCTTTAGTATATTTTTAGGTGCCTAACAAGATGGCGAGCACAGCAAGTGCTCAGTGAATACTGAGAACGGAAAATGAGGTTAAACGACCATGATTAAAAGTAAAGGTAAAAACTAAGAACCAAGGAGATAGCTCCGTGGAATCATGAGCTGATCTGGAATTAGGGTCCAGTAACCAAGAAGAAGGACTGCTTTTCCAGTGACGTGGGAAGGAGAGGACAGTTGAACACGGACCAAAAACAGAAACATACTTCTCAGTGAGAAGAAAAAGGGCATAAGCTGGCAAACCTCCCGATCTTTTCACCTGAAAACAGTTTTTGTTGCATTCAGACACGCTCCTGTGAATACGGACTTCCTGTCAACTAAAAGAGAAGGACTTTTCTACTGTATTGCTTCTGGAAGGAAGTCCTCATTCTCTGGATGCTGACAAGAAAGTGACAGTACATGTAGCCTACCAATCTTTTTTCATCAGTGAAGTTCGCAGAGCCACCTCTGTATAATTGCTTGATTTCTCCTTTCGTCTGCATAACTGCAATATCCGATAGAAATAGATTAAAATAACACAGCTTGATCATTTCATTGTAAGTCCACGCTTTGATTCATGTCATGATCTATTTAGGCTGAAAATATCCCTATGTCCAAATACTCATTTCTCTTGTTTTAAGCTCAAAGTTATTTTAAATATCTTGACGTACTAGGAAAGAAGTCGATAATATCCTCCTATTTCTCTTCCCTTAAGAATAAGTCAGTCATTAGCAATTACCCAAACTGGAAACACATCTTCAGAAGTAAAAAGATTTTCAAAGGGTCATGACAGTGTAACTTTCCAGCAAAGTCCGACGTCTTAAAATCTCATTTACCGATAGTACTTGTCTAGAATCTTTTGTTCCAGAATCTCAGAGGAATTCACACATTAATTAATTCTGACAGTAGCCTGGCAATGTGCCCACATCACAAATAACCATCGGAAAAGAAGGTAGCCCGTGGTGAGATAACCAGAGAACCAATGATCGTAAGTCAGTTTTCCCAAAGCCCCATCTTGTTACTCATTCTTTCCATCCTTCAGCAAATGTTTCTTACTAGAATTGTTGCCACTTTGTGCCATGGATATCACAAAATGAGGTGAGACTGGACTCTCTCAAGTCCAGTGCTCTCAGAAATGCTTTATCTACAAATTATATGATAATCTATCATATAGAGGATCTGGTTGTTTCCTAATATGAGGAATCTTCCAAGTAAGTAATATGCCATACTGTCCAAAGCTATGATCAGGTGTTAATGTTTATTATCCCTGTGTCTCTTCATTTTCCCTTTGATTGACATGTACGCCCTACCATGTACACCAACACATTGTTGGGCATGAAATGATCAGTCTTACAGATTTCTTAAGATCTCCCAGACTGCAGTTTAGGGAATAAATGAAAAGGCAAAAAGTAGAAGGAGAAAAGCCTGCTTGAAGTTACTGTAATCATTCAGAAGAAAGACCACGGAAGCTTAGACTAAAATGACATCACTAGAGATGGGGAGAAATGAACAGAATTAAGCAAGAGACCCTCTTCTCACTGAAAAATGTAGATTTTTGGCAAAGTTTTAAATGACTTTACTTAGTAGGACTTGTTATTCATAGTCAAAAAATATACGGTATTCAGAACAAATCCTACTTTTTTCTGGGCTTATTCTAGAATAGCATTTTTTTAATCACAAAATTTTAAAAGCAGCAATGAAGAACTCATGCATCCATTTCACTGAAGTTTGAAACTATGGCCATATGTAGTTATATGAAATTAATCCTCCAGTAGAGGTCTAAGCCATCAGATTATTGTAAGTTCTACTACCTTACACATTCATCACACTCGGTATACGAAAATACATCACGGGAGACTGCTTGGGTTGTTCCTTACCATGTTAATGGAGATCGCCATTGATAGTAGAACTTGGCTTTGCCGTAGCTCCGGGTATTCAGCTAAACTTACCGGCTAGAAGACAGATGAAAACACAATGTCCTGCAAACAGCAGTCACTCTCTATATTTATAGACTTCAATATGGATGCTTTCGAAACTACAATTTGTTTTCTAAAACCATAAAACAAATTTTCATTTGAGAATGCAAAGGTGCCATGTCTCCTTAATGAGGTCCGTTTTTGTTTCCATTAGCAGTTTACTCTTTTACTTCTTCTACTGACATTCTAGCTTTTTGTGTTTTGTGTGTGTTCTGTTGTTTTGTTTTGTTTTGTGTTTTTGCCTCTCTCGCTCTCTCCGTTACAAAGCTATATTTCCCGTCGTCTGTCTTCTAACAATTAGATTCAATGTGATTAAAGTGGGAATTATCCTGTGAACTACAGTAATCAGCCACTTTCCCCCCTCTGTTGATTTGATTCATTCCTTCCCTCTATTTCCATTTTAATAATTATTTTATCATTTCACATTAATTTGCTTCCAATAAATTAAATTAAATGCATCAAAGGGCCTCAAAACAAATTAGCTTTTTGCTAAGTCAGGTCTTAAAGATCCAAAATATGATTTTGTTTGTTACTATGTAGATTATAAATATGCATTACGCCCTGGGAAAAAAACACTTTCAAATTAATTTTCCATTGCTTCTGAAATATCTGAGAATTCCTCCTAGGCCAAAAGAAGTTTCATCATAAATCTATTATGTCTTTTAGGTTCAAAATCTTCATAAGTTTATTTTAGAAACTTTTAGTTTGCTTTTTAAAAGGTCAAAGAAACATTGGATGCTAAAAAAAACTTCATTCACAGATTTAAAAATCTGGTTTTTTTAAACTTTCCTTTCCAAAAAGGCATTTTCTAATTAAAAAAATCTCTCTATTGCTTTCATTATTTTATTCTGATTATAACTATACAGAGAAAAGCCATTTCTTTATTTTTTAAGAGTTCAATTCTTTCTCATGGGGAAAAGTATTCTGTCTTTCCATCCCCCTATATTCTTAGGACAGGGAAAGGTACAGATGTAGGGTTTGTTGCAAGAGATTACCTAAGAATAACTTATTTAGAATGGGAAAATCTATCTTTTATAAGATACGAAACACTGTATTTAAAATCCTACCCTGGTCTGCATGGGACCCCTGAGGGCAGATGTATAAAAATATTTTACGAGAAAGATGTATCCAACTTGGGATATCAAGGACATATTTATCCCTGTAAGAAGTCAGAGTTCCCGGCTCCAAATGATCTGTAGAGGGATCTATGGGCAAGATCCCAGTTTTGGTGGAATAAAGACCATGGTGTGTGGAAGTATCGAGTCGCAAGTATCAGCAGCTGAGAAGTAAGGAAGGCCAGGCCCTACCTTCCATGCTCATGAAGTCATTCTGCATTTATTGAGTACCTATTATGACATGCCCCCATATATCTCTGACAAATATATGCATGACATAGTTTTTTTCTTATGTGAGAATCTGTTTCAGCATGAACAGAGGTCAATAGAGCAAAACATTCACAGACGCTCGAGTAAAAAGAATAGGTAGGAAGAGAAAAACGTGCAGGAGAAATCGATTCCTTCTAATTGTTGGGATGGAGAAAGGCAACCTGGAGTTCACGACCTGGGCAGAGTCACCCCCCAGACCTGCCCTTCCTTCCAGCTCTTCGAAGCCACTGTGGGGAATAACTGTCCCAACGCTCGCTATTTCTCTTGTATTGCTCACCAGGGAATAAGGTGGAACTTCTAACATCTCTCTCTCTCTCTCCATTTTGTCCCGAGATGAAGCAATGCATGTTTTATTATATTTTTAATGCTATAATAACAACACAGGAACAGGCAAGAGAAAAATGTTTCAATACTACGTATTATGTTTTCAATTATTTTTTAAAAAGTTCTTTAATGTTTATTTATTTTTGAGAGAGAGAGAGAGAGAATGAGCAGGGGAGGGGCAGAAAGAGAGAGGGAGACACAGAATCTGAAGCAGGCTCCAGGCTCCGAGCTGTCAGCACTGAGCCCGATGTGGGGCTCAAACTCACGAATCATGAGATCAGGACCTGAGCTGATACCAAGAGCCTGACGCTTAATTAACAAACTGAGCCACCGAGGTGCCCCTAAAAATCCGGTTTTGAACAAAAGGGGTAGACTAAGAATTTTTCCTAACCTGGTAAATGAAAATTTATTCTACAATGAAGCTTTCTTTTTAATTGTAAATTATATGACTAGAAAAGAAGGGCAAGAGCATACCAGAATTCACTGGGTGTTTACAAGAGTTTTAAAAGCAGCTAAAAATAGGGGCCCCTGGGTGGCTCAGTCAGGGAAACAGCTGACTCTTCTTTTTTTAAGCAGAAACACACCATGCTCAGGTTTTCTGGCCTTTCTCTGCGGCAAGCCAAGCAAGGCTGAGACCCAGGATAAAGTCCAGAATAAGGTCCTTACAGGGAGGAAACTGGCTGTGAGGCCAGGACAACACAGTAACTCAGGATGCAGACTGCTCTGGTGCTAGCAACAGCTGGTGGGATTTACCTGCCTCTTGTCATCCCTTCTGACTTTGACCCTGCAGAGTCTGCCTTCCGCCAGGCCTCTGATAAGACACGGACATATGTCACGGAGTCCCTGTGCTCTGCGGCTGCTGAAACGGTACCCTGCCTCAGAGTCTCTTTGGCAGAAGAATGATAGCACGTCGTTTCTCTCCAGCGCGCGCTAGGATTTGCTTTCGGATCTGTCCTGTGGCAAACTGGCGTGGGTTCTGACAATTCGTTCTTGTTCTCCTTCCCTGGTCGCCAGCGCTGTGCCACCGGCAGGCCCACGCCTTGACCCTTTCTTTCTGGTTACTGGCTCAAGTTCACAGAGGATCAGGTCCCCCTGCACGTGACTGTCATGGTCAGACCGCATCTCTTTGTGTAATCGGTGGATCAAGACTCCGCCATTAAATAAGACACTGGTCAGACACAAGTCTGACAGTGTGAATAACAGAGGAGTCTTTAAAAAATTAAAAAAAAAATAAATAAACAGGGGCACCTGTGTGGCTCAGTTGGTTGAGCTTCTGACTTCAGCTAAGGTCATGATCTCACGGTTTGTGAGTTCCAGCCCCGCATCAGGCTCTGTGCTGAACACTTTGCTCAGAGCCTGGAGCCTGCTTCGGTTCTGTGTCTCCTTCTCTCCCTGCTCCTCCTCCACTCGCACTGTGTCTCACTCTGTCTCTCAAAAATAAATAAATGCAAAAAAAAAAAATTAAAATAAAAACAATCAAAAAACAAAACCCAAAGTATTATTTATGCCAGAAAATTTGAAGATTCTGTCCACAAATAGAACTCTCAGAAAAATATTTAAGAAAGAATTAGTGCCTTCCATTATAATTTTAAAAAAACATATCACTATGTAGATTTATACTGCTATTATATCTAGTTTTATATAATATATGAACTATGACATATATATATTTGTGTCATACTTGGTATATGTGGTATTCCACAGCGGAATATACCAAGTATATGACACGTTATGTTATGCATTCTGTATGTATAATTATGACACATTACATTTGTGTCATATACTTGGTATAATATATAATACACAAAATAAATTTATATTATACATTATAAATTTATATTATTATTATAAATATAAAATATTTATATTTAAATATAATGCATTATATATGTAATTTAATTATATATTTATTTAATAGTAACTATATTTAATATAATATAGAATATATTGCTATTACTATATATATTATATTGGTTATATATTATTTATTTCTGAACCTTCTGAAGAATTTGCTATAATTAAATTGAATAATTTATTTTAATGTAAATAGAGATAAATATACATGTATAAGTGTAGGTACACACACACGTATTACATACCTCTATGGAGTATAAACACAAAAACAATGAAAATCCTTGGGTATCCTTCTGGAATATTTGTGCAAGTTTTTATTATTTTCTACCATGTAGATTTCTCTAGGCCTTATTTTGCCAGGCTTTTAAACAGTTATGTTTTTGCTTTTGTAAGAATGACGGAGATTTAGCTAACCCCAGCAAGGCGTTTATTTGTCAGTTGTGAATAAAAGGCTGTAAATCGTTAACGTGGATTTAATGTTGGGAACCTTTTCCCTGAAAGTTTTAACACTGCAATCCATTTGTCACCTGAAACAGTGACATTTGTGACTTTCCTCCATAGCTTATTACGAAATTTCAGACAGTATCTTTGGATAAAATATACTTCAGAGAATCCGCAGGAAACATTTGCTTATTTTGTAAGGATTTTACCAACACTACTGAAGAGGGACAGATCTGGATGGCCTGGTGGCTCACTGTCCCTTCCCCCCGCATCATGCACATACATGTAGGGGCACACACACGAATTCACATGTATACACATGCACACACATACACATGCATATATACACACATGCACACACACAGTCGATCAGCTGAGAGCTGACTCCACAGGTTTGACTTAGCTCAACAGTGCGCGACTCCATAAATATACTAAAAGTCAACGAACTATATACTTTAAATGGGTCAACTGTGTGGTATGTGAATAAATATCTCTCAATCAAGCTGCTAAAACACCCGCAGCAGGCGGTGGAGGTACCGTGTTCCTGCATATCCTTCACTCCCATCCCCGCGAAGGCTCCCTCCTCACTTCCTCAGTCAAGAAGCTTTCAGTGTTTCACCCTCCCGCGTTGCCAGTCCTCATTCGTTACAAGTGGATAGACCATTACGGAACTGGAGAACCTTTCCCACTGGAGCACTGGCCATGGGTGTGCGGACTCTCTAAACCTAGCGTGGCATGAGTGGTGAGAGTCTGGGACAGTGTGCATTCTCTTACTTCTTTGATTTTAAATCCTCTCACCCCCCTCCCCCACTGCAGTGATCCTGTTATATTCACCCTACTTACCACTGGTAGTGAGTCCCTGGGATGTGCTGAGCGCCAACCATAGTCATGATTTCCCCCCATGATACACATATTCATGCATTTGTAATTGGGTAAACTGTGCACCGGGGTAAACGTGGAGGTAGACCAGTGAAAGAGACCACGTTCCTGCTCTTGGGAGCTCACATGATCAAAATACTCAAACGCTGGGTACCTGATGTGCTGTTTTCAGAAGTACTTGCCTATTTTACTAATTGAATTTTTTTTTATTTCTACTTAAATACTTGCAATTTGCTTTTCCTTTTCTTTAAAAAGCAAGTATAGTTGCACCAATCTAAAAGCTCTCTCCAATCATACGTATTCAATATCCATCATCATTCATATTTTGTTTCATGATTTCTTTTCTTGAATGCTCTTACTTACCAGCTAGGGATGATTTTTATCATTAAAAATCTCTCACAGAACTGTAAGAATAATTTTGTCTTCATAGCTGCTGGGCCGAGTTTACAAAAAATAAGAATATAAACACAAAACACTAGATTTTAGTATGCTCACTCTCTGGGAGGTGTATGTTTATTTATGCTGTATCTGTAATGTCTTTGTGCAATTGTGTTTCTTTTTGCGATGCCAAAATTCTTAGGAAAAACATTGTTTTTTGCTCTCTTCTCCCAAACACCTGCACACGACTCCGGAGCAGAGATCAAAGGAATCCAATCTAGTCGAGTATGATCAGCAGTGGGTCACTGTCACACTAGCACCTGCCTTTCATTACCCCCAAAGAACCACAAACTGAAGGGCAGAAAGAGCTACAGACTGAGCCTGAGACGAGTACGTGTAAAAATGGAGAAATAAGTGAGAAGCAAGGAAACCCGAGAGGAGGGAGAACGGAAATGAAACTGTCTTCCTACTACTTAACAGAATAGGATTTACCTATTGAATAAAATAAATATCTTCTCTTATAAAGGATTATTGTAAAATGGCCCAGAACTTTGACGGAGGGGCATTTTTTCCCCCTCCTCTCAAATGCCAAACCATTGGAGGGCTGGCTTCCCTCTAGGATTTTCCTTGTACACATTTTAGGCATTTCCCCCTCGAATCCAAGCATTAATAGATAGGCCGTATTATACCTGATGCTGTCTTCCTTATGCTTGCTTCCTATTCCTTCCACATCACCTCTAACAGTGAGATTTATTTCCCTTTTTCTTCCTCTAAGCCTATCTATTATTTCCCTTTGCCCAAAATCAACATCACTTTGTCCTTCAAACACCGGAGTTTACAATTCTCCCCGTTAAGATGCTTTATATTAAAAAAGGGAAAAATCCACCAAAGAAGAACAGCTCGGTGCCCCTGCAGGGGTGTTGGCTTCTTTACAGGAAGAGATTAGAGTCGATGCTCTGGATAACCTCCTTTGAAAAAGAAGCTGGATGGTAAAATCCTCTTTTAATCAAATAGAACTCCTCCAGTAGATACCAGAGTCCTCATTAGACTAATTTGCTAAGGTTCCCCCCTCATGCACACTTTGTCATTCCACGTAGAGAATGTACGCTGTGCGATGACAAATAAAAAAAATAATAATAAATAAAAATTTTAAAAAAGAAGAAGAACAAGAAAAGAAAGGGAGGAGGAGGATTGGCAGAGCTTCAATAAGGTATCAGACTAATTCACCAAAGATGACCTTCTGGCCCTCGGACAATTGATCTACAATTGTTATTGTAGACGTTATCCAACAACAGCGCAAATTATAATCGGCCACCAAAGACACTCACTCTCTAAATGATTTCCTGACATTTCAGAACATTAGACAAGAAGTGTATCTCTCCTCTGGGACTCGCATCAGTGTTGGGTATAATTTCCTTGTAAACTCCAGATAGAAATATCCCAAGAAGGAAATAACAAAACAAAGCCATAAATATACCAAGCAGTTAATGTTTTTGAAATAAAAATGTTTTGCAAAGGTATTTCATGAGAAGCAGAGACATCTATAGTGGTCTTGTTTTCTCTTGCAACATCTGCCAGAATCGGAAGAGGTAGGCAGGGCGCGTAGGCAAGCACCCTGACATAGGACTTAAGGAGCCCTAGAAAGACTTTCTTATATATGGATCGTACCTTAAAAAAAACACCTCTTCAATAGCAGAGCTTCATAAGCTCCTAGGACGAGGGTGGTTCTGGCTATCTCAAAGGACTTACTAGAACAAACTCTGGAGTCAGCTTGACGTCCTTCCTCTCCTGACTCTGCCACTTCGTAGCTATGGTGTAGTCCTAGGGCAGAGACTTAATCTTTATAAGCTTGTTTCCCATTCTCCAAAAATTTTGCTATTATCCGCAGCTTTAATGTATTCCCACTAAGTAAGGGGATAAAACCCATTAAATAATGACCGTAATGCCTGGCACATAAAAAGTGTTCTGTAATCACTGACTACTGTTCTTATTTCTAGTGATGACTCAGCTCAGCTCTACTCTCCTGAGGAGGAACTGGAAAAGGTGACATCACCACAAGGCTCATGCTGAAGTGATAGTATTGACAAAGTCCTAGTAAATGGGTCATAATAAATGGTGGTGAGGGGTTACAAAAAGCCATTGTATTCTTAGGGCAATTTTATTTTACCTTCTGAAGTTCAGTTTCCTCCCCCATAAAATGGGGATAACAACAGAATCGATCTTGGGTGATGTTTGTAGAGTTTAGAAGAGGTGAGATAATGCTTAGAAAGCCGTTAAATGCTCACGGAACATTACTGGCGATCAGGTGTTTTCTTTATTATGAACAATGATGTCATTTTCTGCCTTTTCCAATGATATATTTTGTTCTTACATTGTGCCGATGAGAACTGATCTTTTCGCTTGTTTCTTTCAGGTAGAAAACCTATCGCTAATCTAGAATTAACTTGGAAGGTAAATAATGTTGTCCTACTAAGTTCCTGGATGGGTCTGTAGCTGCCTGAGATGAAGACTGAGAGAAAGCTCCACATAAGGAAGGAGGCATAATGTGAAGTTTGGGGAAAATCACGCAAGGGAGCAAGGGACTTCTCTCCTTCCCAGGTAGGAGAGAACCAAGGCTCACAATTGGCTCGACCCCACAAAGCACAGACAAGAGAAGAGGACTCAGGAGCAGAAAAGCCAAGGTCATGAGAAAGTGAGGTCCTGAGGAACAGGGAAAGAAGTTGGGAAGGGTTAAGGCTTCCCTAGGGCATAGATTAGGGGTCTCAGACAACACTAGACCTGAAGGGTTGGGAGGTGTCTCCTGACATGGAGGCCACATAAAAGTAGAAACGCAAACTTTTATGTCCTAATATTTCTACAAGCCATTATTTCACTTGTAGGTTGAGCACAGAGTTCTCTGTAAGCTGTGGATATTTCCACTCTATCTGTAATCAAACCTAGATCATGCTCAAAACTTAAGTAAGAGTCCAGAGAACACTGAATTTAGAGAAACTCTGGCTACAACACTTGTGCTACCACTAATCAGATAGAAGACGCCGTCAATTGTTACACATTCTTGGACCTCAAGCTTGTCATCGGTAAAATATATCAGACTAAATGGTTAATACATTTCTATTAGTAATTTATTTCTACTTTCTATTTTCTTCCCTGGAAAAGCTTACATGATAAAATGAGAAGGCATATAATTTGAGAAATAACATGATATGATTTTAAAAAATATACACGGGCTCCCGGGTGGCTCAGTCGGTTAAGCACCTGACTTCGGCTCAGGTCACGATCTCGCGATTCGTGAGTTCAAGCCACATATCAGGCTCTCTGTTGTCTATGCAGAGCCTGCTTTAGATCCTCTGTCTCCCTCACTCTACTCCTCCTTCAGCCTCTGTCTGTCTCAAAAAGAAATAAACATAAAAATATGAAAGAATATATATATGAAGTAAAACAATGGGCTATAGGCCTTTTAGCCTCAAATATATAATATTCATAAATTTCTTAACTATAAGATGGAAACATGTAATTTATACCTGAGATAGAGCACTTTCTAAAAAATGTAATTGGCAGAACCATGAAGATATGCATACTTTTCGGATGGACAGACAAGTGAGATTTCACACGGCAGTTGCCACAGCCAAGATAGAATTTGTATGTCAGGGCTACCTCTGCAGCCCCACCCACCTTGTCCAACAAACTAGAGGTCATTTGTCAGACCCCCAATGACCTAACTACTGCAGAAAGATAGAGAATTCTTCCAAGGCTTATAATTCAAGTCATTGTCAGCACATCCTTTTGGATATGATATAATTTGAGAAAAGTCATAAACTCCCCTTTAACTCAGTTTCCTTTAACCTTGACATGAGCTAAAGGTTACAAACATGTTCTATGCAAGGAACTAACAGGCTGCATTTATCACTAGAATTGACTTTGGATTGTCATAAAGCCTGCCTACACAATATGAGTTAGTACAACAGGCGTGCATATGACTAAGGTCATACGTGCCCACTTGGGTTACAAACGATAATCATGGACTATGGAAGAACGCAAATTTCTATACCACAAATAATTTAAATATTAATACTGGCTTTGTTCTTTTAAAAAATCAGGAATAGGATAAACATGGCTAATACTGACTGGAATAATTAAACCATGCTAATATTTCCTGATACCTTAGTATTGTCCAATTTCAAATTCAATTGCCTTTCTAAACCAGTCTGCATTCCATGCCTATGGGAGGCAGGAATCACTTCTCTCTCTGTACGGGTCAGAGGCAGTCTGCACGTGGTCATTACACGCCAGTGTCTGTTCAACTTGAAAAACAATCCTGGCCCTGAGCAAACAGAGATTAGGAAGGATCAAGTTAAAGAGCATTTTCTAACAGTAATTATATAATTCAAACAACATTGAGCAAGAGTAGTAACTATACCTGACTACTTGGTGACGTATAATAAAGCACCTAGCTGTTAGAGCAAACTAGGTAGTGTCCACAAAACTTTCTAATGAAAAAGAAAAGAAATAAAATACTAGCGAAAACACAAGAAGAATGAAACCCAAGCATGTGACTCAATAAGGTATAAACCATGGCAACGAAGAATATTTTAGAAGATATCTTTCAATTAATATGTAAAGCACAAACTCCAACTCCCTTTGTTTAATATGACTTCAAGTAGTCTTCGTGTGTACTGGGCACTGAAAAATGGAAGTTGGAAAACAGTATATTTTTGTGTCTGCCATCCCACTACTTTACAAGTATGCATATCTTCATGGTTCTGCCAGTTACATTTTTTAGAAAGTGCTCTATCTCAGGTGTAAATTACATGTTTCCATCTTATAGTTAAGACATTTATGAATATTACATATTTGAGGCTAAAAGGCCTATAGCGCATTGTTTTACTTCGTATATATATATATTTTTTATATCTTTATGTTTATTTCTTTTTGAGAGACAGACAGAGGCTGGAGGAGGAGTAGAGTGAGGGAGACAGAGGATCTGAAGCAGGCTTTACATAGACAACAGTAGTCTTCGTGTGTACCAAGCATTGAAAAATAGAAGATGGAAAACAGTATATTTTTGTGTTTGCCATCCCACTACTTTACAAGGTGCCCAATTAGTGTACAGGGGAATCTACCAGACATACGACTTACAGTGCTCCACAGCAAAATATCTACATTCGGTTTTTAAGAATAAAAAACAAATCCCCCTTAGGTTTTTTTATTTAATTAAATTGGTTTCTGACATTACTGTCAAATTATGAATACCATAATATATTTCCGAAGCTCAGGGATGTACAATTTATCTGGCTGTGTCCAATAACACTATGACAGTCTATTTCTCTTTGTGTATGTCTCTGGCATTGTCTGGAGGGTCAATTTCAGTTTTAAGTTTGGAATGTAGTTGAGCAGCAAGGTTATGAGAGGATTTTGAAATCAGAGCTTACACTTGGCAAAAGGAGCCCTAACATTTTCTATACAAACAAATGAAATGCCAGAGCAGACTCTCAATGTCAGAGCTTTTGAAGGAAATTTGGTTTGGCTCAACCAGAGTTAGCTGTGTGTGCTGAGACAATTTGACCTAGAAACAAAATGCTCTCTACAAATAATCAGTGAAGCTGAATGGAAATTAAAATGATTTCTACTGGTTGACCTTGGTTGCACACTAGACAATTATGAGAAGGTAATAATTATTATCTGAGCATAGATGGTGGAATAATGACTATCGCTAGTACAAAGTTGCCAACTAATTTCAGATTTATTTAGTTATTTAAACATAGACTCCTAAGAGGCAAAAACTGGAAAAGCTTTTGCAAATCATAGTCCATTGTAGCAACACTTTAGATGAGGAGAAACTCAGGCATGTTTCCAGCAACACCCTTGAAATTACATGTATCTGAATATTTGGAATCACAATATAAAAACTTTTTTAAAAATTCAGTTTTACAACTGCAGTATAATTTACATACAATAAAATTCACCCCTCTTTAGTGTACAGTTCTGCGACTTTAGGCAAATGCAGAAGTTGAGTAGTCAACAGCATATTCAAGGTATAGAACAGTCTCAACATGCCCCCAAATTCTTCTGGTAATTTTTTTTTCTTAACATGTATTTATTTTTGAGAGACACAGAGAGAGAGAAAGAGCATGAGCAGGGGAGGGGTAGAGAGAGAGGGAGATACAGAATCTGAAGCAGACTCCAAGCTCTGAGCCGTCAGCACAGAGCCCGACACAGGGCTCGAAACTATGAAGTGCGAGATCATGACCTGAGCTGAAGTCAGACGCTTAACCAACTGAGCCACCCGGGCGCCCCTCTTCTGATCATCTTTATGGTCAACTTCTCTCTGACCTCTACTGATTGGTTTTCTATCTCTATACAGCTTTTCCATAGAACCTACGTTTTAATAGAAGAAAAAAAATACACTTGTTTTTGAAGATGTTTGAGGGAAAAAGAATTATAAAATACTGCTCATCCATGATAAGGCAGTTTCCTAAATACAAATACACAAGCCTTAAATGGCTGCATTTATTTGCTACTAGAATACGGGCACCTTTTCCCGGCCATACTTCCAAACTCAGGATTGGCAAAGAACATTTGAGTTCTCTTGGCAAAGTAATCTGATACACCTTCAACCTAAAATTCTAAACATTTACTCAACATTTTTAGAGGAGAGTCTTAGCACCCAGTTGAGGGCAGAGGCAGAGAGAGGAGGATTCCAGAAGGCAACACCCTTGCATCTTGCATCATCCACTTAATCAAACAAACACACAACAATTAACCAACAATCCTTAGAGCACACCAGCTCTGCTGTGGGTGGAATGAACAAGAACTTGTTACAGTCAGCCCCAGGCTGCTTAATCAAGAATTCCCTTTCATACATTCAATAGTCTTTTGAAGAAGAGTTCTGATAAAAACAATTTTCTTCTCTGCTTTACACTTAGAGGGATGTTTTATAGCCTAGTGTCCCAGGCAATCGCCAACCCGACCTTCTGTCTTTTCTCTACCATGTGGCATCTCTACACATCGCCTAAGCAGCTCAACAAGCCGCCATGGTTCTCTTTATGCTCTAAGAGGCTCATCCTCTCCCGTAACCCCCACAGCCGCCCAGAGAATTGCCCAGTTGTCTAGGAGAAAGTGCCCCCACTGCTGGTTACTCAGGAGCAGGGGGATGGGAAGAGGGCTGTTGTGTTTTTTAGAACCAGCACTGAACCTTGGGTTAAGCTTTCATATAGAAACAGAGTTTAAACTGCAGTTCGATTTTTACACTCTAATAGTATACGACGTTCGGGTATTTTTTGTTTTGTTCTTCTGTCACTCACCTATTATTTACTGAGTGCCTACTATGTGTCAGGTATTGTGCTCATCACTGGATACATTATTTGCCCTCAGAGGGCCCTAATTAAGTGAGGTTAAGCCAGTTTCTGTAATTTGGTCCAAGGTCCTATCATTGGATAGGTCCTTGAATTATTTCTTATGGAAAAGGTGATTCGTTTTAATTGCAGACAGTAGATTTACAAAAAGGCTTTGGTAATCCCCAAACCATTTATCAATTTAGAGTTGCTTGCATATTAGAAACGAACAACCAATCTTCCATTAATCATTAATATGTCACATTCCTGTTAAATTGAAGTACCATTAATTTAATTGGAGGGAGGGAGGAAAAGTTGATTGCTATCATGAATTCTCTTTTCCCTGGAAGCGGAAATGTGCCGTGTGAGATTTAACAAAAAAGAAATAGAACCCAACTCTGAAACTCATCTTGTTAGCTCCTTCTTTCCCCACAGATTAGAAATGGAAGCTTGTCATCAACACGGCATGATTGGTTGCATTTTAAAATTCAGAGTCTAATGACTGGCATGTGATAAATCTCTCATTAAAATATTCATGAATAATCAGATTAAATGTCACATCTCCAAAGAAAGATCATCTGATCTGGGGTAACATCAGTTAATTTCTTTATTTGTTTGTAGAGTACTATTAGAGTGAAGGCAATCAGTATGAAAAACCTCTGTATTGGTGTGTGAATTACATATAAATTGCGCGTCGCCTTGCACTTGGAACAGCACAGAAAAATCAGAAACCGTTTCCTCACTTTTAAGAAAAACGGATGGGATCACTGTGGATGAATGCTCAGATAATTTTCTCCCACCAATATGCTTACTTCCACATTGACTGTGATAACCCTTCCAAACAAGGTTTAAGAAAAGAAGTTCTGATTTTCAGGATGATTAGAGAATAAGACATTATGGAGAATCCAATATTTTGGTTGCAAGAGAATTGCAAAACCATAATCTTGTAGAGGAGCCGATGATTTCATTCAAACTCTTTGTGCTTCATTTGGCAAACGTGTACTAATGTGTGCTGGAGAAGAAAAGGCACAAGGGCGTGGTTAGGTGGCATAAAGCTGGAGTTGGTTGGGGCGTCTGGGTGGCTCAGACAGTTGTGACTGACTCTTGATATCGGCTCACGTCGTGATCTTGCAGTTGTGAGATTGAGCCCCACATCGAGCTGGGCTCCGTGCTGAGAGTGGAGCCTGCCTGGTATTCCCTTTCTCCCTCTCTCTCTCTGCATCTCCCCTGACACAAAAATAAAGAAGTAAACATTAAAAAAAAAAAAAAAAAAGCTGGAGTTGGTATCTTGAAGAAAGGCATCTTATCCTCTTTCAAGGAGAGCTAAAAGTGCCCCAGAATTGACTCTTAAGGCATTCTCGATATTGGGCCAATCACACCGTTGCCACCTTGACAGAAGGCAAAGGGAGAAAAGGCTGCTTCCCTTTTTGGAGGTACTCAAAAATTACACCCAATGCCACCTTACGTATTAGATATGACTTTCTAATACACCATCGTATCTATTTTTTAGCCAAAACTTTATTTTCATTTTTCCCCAAAGGTTACCGATATCACAATATGCATGCTGAGCAGATAATAACAGCAGTTGTATATGCAATTTATTATGGAATTATATGATAGCTTATCATGTAGCTTGTGATTAACGTTACACTAACATCAAAGCCATATGGTCTCCTACCCATTTATGGAACAAAGCTATCTCCTTAATGTCGCTTACTGTAGGTTAATTTATGACTTGGCAGTCAAGCTGTAGAACACTACCTCTTCTCGGATGTAGATTCTTTTAGCAAAGGGAAATGCATTAACCATGTTAATTTTTACCCTTCTTTCATCCAGGTTATCCGCCCTTAAATCTTCTCAGTTTAGTTAGGCTTTGGAAGCATTTGGTAGACCTTGAGTTTACAAACACATCTTGTCTTAAAGGTATAATCTACCAGGGCGTACATACAAAAGTAATCCCAGGATTGGATGTGCCTGGATCTTAAAACTCAGACACCAGATAATCTAAGCGTGTGCCACGTGATCGCATACAGCCTGTTCCTTTCAGAGCACTCACGCTAGAAGTATCATTCACTAGACACTTCTCCAAAGAGGACATTCAGATGGCCAACAGACACATGAAACGATGCTCAAAGTCACTCATCATCAGGGAAACACAAATCAAAACCACACTGAGATACCACCTTACACCGGTTCGAGTGGCTAAAATGAAGAAATCAGGAAACTATAGATGCTGGCAGAGATGTGGAGAAGCAGGCACCCTTCTACACTGTTGGTGGGAATGCAAACTTGTGCAGCCACTCTGGAAAACAGTGTGGAGGTTCCTCAAAAAAATGAAAATAGAGCTACCCTATGACTCAGCAATAGCACTGCTAGGAATCTACCCAAGAGACACAGGAATTCTGATGCATAGGGCCACGTGTACCCCAATGTTCATAGCAGCACTTTCGACAATAGCCAAATCATGGAAAGAGACCAAGTGCCAATCAACTGATGAATGGATAAAGAAGATATGGCACATATATACAATGGACTACTACGTGGCAATGAGAAAAAATGAAATCTGGCCATGTGTAGCAACATGGATGGAACTGGAGGGTATTATGTTAAGTGAAATAAGTCAGTCAGAAAAAGACAGATACCATATGTTTCCACGAATAGGTGAACTTTGTGAGACTAAGCAAAAACCAGGGGGAGGGGAAGAGGGGGAAAGAAAAAAAGACACAGAGAGGGAGGGAGATAAAACATAAGAGACTCTCAAAGACTAAGAACAAACTGAGGGTGAGGGGAGTGAGGAAGGGGGGTGAGGGAGGGGAGAGAGGGGGTGACAGGCATTAAGGAGGGCACGTGTTGGGATGAACACTGGGTTTTATATGTAAACCAATTTGAAAATAAACTATTATAAAAAATAAAAAAAATACTCAACAACAACAACAAAAAGTGTCATTCACAACTTACAGGTGAGTAACAAGAATTTTGAGAAGACCAAAACTCTCTCTTATGAAGAATAACTGAAGAAACTGGCATTACTGGGAGTAGTTTGGTAAATTCATTTTGAAAACAAGCATTTGTTATTTATCAGGTACTGAAAAGGCTCTCAAGGAAAATAGGGTGTTTACTTACCTTGGAGCAGAAGAGAGAGCACGGGGGGATTTGCAAAGAGATAGGTGTCCGCCCAGTGCAAAATAGACCCCCGTAGTAAGAAACACCCATAAATGAAGTAGGGCCCAAACATCCATGATTCTGGAAGAATCACTTTCTGAAAATATTAATTTGCAAAAATTAACTCTAATTTATTAAATATTAATAAAGCCTCTTTAAACTCTTCCAATGTAACTGACTTACTACATTAACCATTTAAAATCCTTGCTTCCTTTTAATGTAATCTAAAAATTAATGTTTGAGACCATATTATTCTATGCATTATATGGGTGAATTGATTTTATGAAATAATATTCCTTATCTTTCCAATATCTAACCTTTCTTAAAATATGAAGAACTCTAATATAATAGAATTTATTTCTGCTAATGAATCATAATCACAGCATTTCTTATATTAACAACTGATGGCAGTTTCTGCAAGAAATATTCTCAAAAAAAAAGGTTTTGATTTGCTTCGGCCGTTTCTACTTGTGAGCAGTGTACATTAAAGGCTTAGGGTCTTCTAATAATATATAATTTGCTAAAAGAAAATTATTTTTTACACTTCCTATATTTTATAGTTTCAATAACTAGTAACAACAACAATGTACATGGTACATTCTTTGGTGAAAATATTTCATTATTTAAGATATTTTATATACTACCATACACAAATCAAATTAAAATAGAATGGCTAGGGACATATTTCAACTGTTCTGTTCTGCATTTTAAAATATATATTTTTGGGGTGCCTGGGTGGTTCAGTCAGTTAAGCATCTTGGCTCTTGACTCTCGATCTGGCTCAAGTCATGATCTCACAGTTTGTGAGTTTGGGCCATGTGTTGCACTGTGCACTGATGGTGCAGAGCCTGCTTGGGATTCCCTCTCCTCCTCTCTGTCCTACCCCACTTGTGCTCTCTGGCTCTCTCAAAATAAATTAACTTAAAAAAATATACTACGTATTTTTGATAAACGCATTTTAAGAAATCACATTAAAGAAGACAAGTTAGCTTTTTAGCAGAAGTAGCACTAAAAATATTTGACAAATAGTCTGTCAGGGACACTACATGTATCATGGCTGCACTAGCCCCAAAGTTTCCAGATTGCATGAATTTCTCAGTTTGGGCCGTTTGAAAGGGAGAAGGGTAATTCACAAGAGGGGACTTGGGAAAGTACTGAATGTCACCCAATACAAAACCAATGCAACCTTCAGCGTAGGACATGCCTCGCACTATTTTCAGGAAGTACGTTTTTTACTTATATTGAGTATGGAGATAGATAAAAGCAATCAAGAGCACGAATCATGACATCGAAGGTCCTGAAATATATAAAGTAAGGATGACTCCGGGAGACTGAAATTGGAAAGTTATCACATAGATGTGTCAAAGTTCAAGGGTGCACTCATCATACATATTTCTTTACAGTGGATGACATGGAACAGAGTAGGTTGCTAGGAGTTTCGAATTTCATTCATATAGAATACCCTCAAGCAGTGGGCCCAAAGACCATTCTGGAGGCTCTTCCTAGTGTCCTAGTTATGATCACTTTGATCTACTATATATGAGATAAATGTTTTTCTCCGTGCTCTTGTTAATAGGTCCCTCTTTGCTAATGTACTTGCTTCAAGTAAAGTCTCTAAATACTTACCTGTTAAGTGACAGCAAAGTTTTTCTTCCCTTCAATGTGTTCTCTGGGGCAATCTGGGACTCTGGCTCCTAAATTCTCTCATGGTATACTCTAGGTCTAAAGGCAACTTTTCTTCCCTTGAGAAATAAATACTGTCTCTAAACTGAGACAATGGGAGCAATTGGAAGTCGATTCCAGTCTGAAGAATTCTTGCTTTAAAGAAGTGGGAGAAGATAGCTCATATACCATCAAATATGTCTTTGGGAAAACTGGACACAAATGTTAACACATAATCAATCACACATATATATGTAACTGTACCTTCACAAACACACATGGATTAATATATACTGAATGCCACTTTCCTGAAATCAAACAGAACAACAAAACTGAAGAATTAAAGCTGAACTTTAAAACCAACTAAATTGCACCAAAGAAGGAAAGAGTAGACATAATCACTAATCGATTTGCCCTTTATGGTGTTTCCATAGAGGTGAAAACAATCTTCTGAATTTTAAAATGCATTCAGATTCTAGCTTTTCTAAACCTTTTGGGCTTACATAGTGAACCTGATGGGAAGAATATTTTAACTGTAATTCAAACTATGATCTGAGACATTAACAATGCTCTAAAATAACAGGTCACAAAAGGCACACTATTAAGGTCATTATATATAATTTTTAAGTTCCCTGGCTTAAAATTCACATTTTACTCCCAACATTAACTAGGTTAGCTCTCTATGAGGTTTGGAAAGAATTAGACTTTACAGGAGAATATGAAAAAGGTAATCATTATTATCAGTACATCTCTGAACTTTGGTTTTGGAGTCTTTTATTCACACTTTTAATCCTGACCAATAAAGTGTGTTTTTTGTTTGTTTGTTTGTTTTTGTTTTCCTAGCTATGGTACAAAATTGCTCTCTTTGGCATAATCAGTCAGCTCTTGTTGGGTCAACTCCTCAGTCACTTGGTCATATATAATGCATAAAAATATCAAGCAGTCAGCCTAGGAAAGGCAGTCCAGCCTGGAAGTGTGAAAGCAGCACAGAATTGTGGGGATAGACTCATCTCAAAGAGCAGAGTCTTCAGAGTGACCCCTATTTTTTTTTAAATGTTTATTTATTTTTGAGAGAGACAGACAGAGCATGAGCGGGGGAGGGGCAGAGAGGGAGGGAGACACAGAATCCAAAGCAGGCTCCAGGCTCTGAGCTGTCAGCACAGAGCTCAACATGGGGCTCGAACTCACGAGCCATGAGATCATGACCTGAGTGGAAGTTGGACGCTTAACAAACTGAGGCACCCAGGTGCCCAAAGTGACCCCCATTTTTAACTTGTAAGCGTGTCACCAGCCTGTTGGTTTAAGTGAAATAGGTGAGCACAGAGAACACTTCAGCACTCAAGACACAAATATGCAATTACAATTAAGCTATGCTGACATTGTAACTTTTGTTTTAACGAAGATGTTATTTAAAGACAGAAAAGTGTTTCAACTTGGTTTTGTACTTTTTCAGTGTTTATGTCTCTTTGATCTAGTCTTTGGTCCATGATGAGTTTATTTTTGCATATGCCATAAACAATGAAGAAAAACTCTTCCTACCGGCCAAGTGTACATTTAAAATTCAGAAAATAATTACGCTCTACAGGTTTGGATGCCTATTTTAACCGTATATTAAAATATGTGAGTCGGGTTCATTCTTGGAGGGCCTTTTTGTTTCACGCCATTACATTGCTATTTTTGTGCCACCCTTGCTGTTTTCTCGAGTATAGGTTTTATGTGCTTTCACATTTAGTAGGAAAGTTCTTCTTCTTGCTCTTTCTTTCACTGTATTGTTTATTCTTGCATATAGATAATAGAATCTTTTTTGTTTTCTTCAAAAATCCTAGTTGGAATTTTTTGGATTAAATTCAGTCAATATATTAATGAACATCATTGACATTTAGAACATATGCAACATTGAGCGCTGTTAATAACATACAATGCATATGCATGCATATTTTGCATATGAAGAGTAGACATGTACCCTTTCCAAACTTCTTGAATGTACTTCCTTAGACATCATTTCTGAAAACTCGTTCCCAGGTCTGGGCATGGAATCCTTCCTTTCACGTCGAATATCCACTTTTTCCCTAAATCATTCCCAGGCAGCGGCACTAGGGAGAAATGTCAAAAAGCACTCTCCACCCTATGGCTCTAAGATCCCTTCCTCCTGCTTGATGTCCCAATGTAGCATTTCCAGGAAGCCCTTCATAAACTTCGATATAATTGTCATTGTTCTTCTAGAGTCTACATGTTCCTTGGGTGGGGGGGGGGGAGGAAAAAAAAAACCTTTTAACTTTCAAAAATGTTCATTTATTTTTGAGAGAACACACGCATGAGTGGGAGAGGGGCAGAGAGTGGGGGACAGAGGATCCAAAGTGGGCTGTGCGCTGACAGCGGAGAGCCCCATGTGGGGCTTAAACCCGTGAACCGTGGGATCATGACCTGAGCCAAAGTCAGAAACTTAATCGACTGAGCCACCCAGGTGCCTCAAAACTTTTAATTCTTTATTTCAAGTTTTTGGCAACATTCTTAGCATACTGTCCATGTCCAGTAAATCAAAAATGTCATAAGAAAAATGTGTAACGAAAAGCTTTAGTGCTTAAGCTTTTTAGGCTTTATAAAGAGGAGAATGTCTACCATGTCATTTATAAAATATGCCTTTGGCTGTTACGTTCATAGTCAGGATACCTTTATCCATAAAGGTAGTTATGGATTATAGTTCTGCCAAGCTTGTTTAAATTAAATCTTAGAGAAGATGTCCTCAGAGTGATCTCAAAAAATCGAGCCTTAAGGAGTGCCAAGTATGAACTTACATCTTCAGCCGTGCAGATCTTAAAGAGTTTGTGTTTGTGATTAGGTACATATACATGCGCATATATATTTTTAAGGGATGATCTATACAAGGCTTCGATTTCAAATACAGATCCAGAAAACTAAATACCTTACAGGTTTTTCTAAAGGAGTTGATAGATTCTTAAGATGAGCAAGGCTTACGAAGCTATCATGAATCTTACATGTTGCTAGAGTTTTCTTATTATTATGATTGCTTTTAATGCAAACTTTGATTTTTTCATGAATGTCATCAATAATTTTATTTTGGGAAAAAATATAAAAATAATACAAAATTAATGTTGATAATTCAATCTCAATACATTCTACATTTATATATACTCTCCCTCAGCATTTAAAAATATTGATCGGGAATATAAGTGAAGATGGAATCCATGGAGACTTCATTCTCGATATTAATTTTTTATATAGGCACATGATGATACACTTACTACACTATTTAAAGTATTCCAATTATACACAATTCTTTCTTATCAAGCTTAAATTAAAATTAGAAAGTCTAAGACAATATATTTTGTAATAGAATTAGGCACCGTTTTCATTTCCATTTTAGTGTCTGCTGGGCTCCACTCACTAAATATTTCCTTGTTCTTATTATCTATAGGCAACCATGAGTTGACCTGCTTATAACACAATGATAAGGATAATAAGTTGATTCATCAACCAAGGTTTATTATTTTTTTTAATTTTATGCTCTTTATTAAGATTTTGGATGTCTTACAACAAAAATTTTGCTTAGAAACAGGATGCGACAGAATTCTGCTTTACTACATAGGCATTTCTAGAAAAGTAAAAATTCACTATTGTTAATTTTGTATTGTTAATATCTATTGCCGTTAGAGATGACAGGTCATTTGTTTTGCGCTTTGTGTGTGTGCACGTGTGCACGCTCCTTCCTCAATTAGATAAAGTATCACAAGTCCGAAGCCCAGAAATTGGAACTTGAACAAAAATACAATGCATATCTTTTGGTAGAAATGAGAAATGAGTCAGCCATTTCCTATCTAGTGCATGGAAGATAAATAACCTCTCATCATTTAATACGTGGCTCATGAGATGCATATTGTGAGTGTGGCATTGTAGCTAATAAGACAAGGTTCTTTTGCAGCTTCGAGTTCCCAGTAGCATCCCAGCTTTTGTGGGTAAATGAAGAATAAATTATTCCTTTGTAGGAGAATTCATTACCAGTGTCTGAGAGCTCATGGCTGAATTACTTCTGGGAATTACTGAAGCCATATTTTTCTGAAATTAAAAAAAAATGATGTTTTCAAAAGCAACCTTTTACTGTCATGTTAACAACCAAATAATTGTTTGGAATATTTACTTCCTCATATGTCTTTGCCAGTCTTCTCTTTCAAATTGCATTTTGGAATTTTTAAAAAATGCCTTATTTTACTTGAAATATTCCTCAACTTGACTAGTTGAATTAGTTCACATATAGAGACTTTGCATCTCTCAGGCCAATACTAGGCTATTGATTTGAAAACAAATTTTAGATTTTTAATAAGTCTGTGTTTTATATTTAAAATATTCTATGATATCTTTGTCACTGTTTTTCAACTTCTATTTTTTTGGGTGGGGAGGAATGTTTTTCTAGGTTATTCATGTCTGACCCCATAACTTGGAACTCTTACTTTTCTTCCCCCAAAGTGTTCTTTTCCAACACCTTATGTTCTTTCTACATCTCTCTTCCAAGGAAATTGTTTCAGCTCCTTCCTAGTTTCGTGTCCTTTTTTTGCCTCCAGAGAGTCAGGTACCTAGCTAGCCTCCTCCACCATTGACTTAAGTGCAAAGCACTACGTTCTGAGACTCTTACTGTCTTTTAGCACATGTGGCAATCTTCTGAGCAATGAATCCCAAAGGCCATACTGTCTGTAATGTTCAAAGCAGGCTCATAATTAATATAAATCATAGTGCACATTGATAAGGTTCTCAGATGAATATATTTGGAAACTTATTAGCATAACTCAGATCTACACATATATATTTAATCTGGGTCTCTGCTATTTGTTTTACGCAGACTTTTCTTTATTCCTCCTCTGGAGTTACATGAGTTATAAGACATAAATATATATATTTTTTAATTTTTTAATGTTTATTTATTTTTGAGAGACAGACAGAGCATGAGCAGGGGAGCGGCACAGACAGAGAGGGAGACACAGAATCCGAAACAGGCTCCAGGCTCTGAGCTGTCAGCACAGAGCCCGATGCGGGGCTTGAACTTGGGAATGGTGAGATCATGACCTGAGCCGAAGTCGGACGCTCAACTGACGGAGCCACCCAGGCGCCACTATAAGACTTCTTTAATGGGCCAAACACATATGTTAATAAATAATGGCATAGGAATTTTCATTATTTCACAGGATAAAAACAGAAGGCTGTTAGAGATGTATTCCATGTTCATAAGATGGAAGAGTCAGTATTGTTACGTTATCCTTCCCACATTGACCTACAGATCTGACACAATTCCAATAAAAATTTGAGCACATTCTCTTGTAGATATTGACAAACTATTTCTAAATTTACACAGAAAGAAACAAGACAGACTAGCCAACAGAATACTGAAGAAAAGAACAAAGTTGGAAGACTTACACTACCAGATTTCAAGATATAGTTTAAAGCTACAGTAATCAAGACTGTGAGGTAGTGGCAGAGGAATGGATGCAGAAATCAACAGAACAGACTAGGAAGCCCAAAAATAAAGCCATGCAAGCACAATTAATTGATCTTGACAAAAACGTTTGACGGAGAAAGAATAATAATTCTCTTTTGTTGATAAGTGGGGAAAAACGGGCTTGGATGCCCATATGTAAAATTATAACAAAATTATTATTAACATGGACACAGGTTATACATTTATACAGATTAACTCAAAACACATATATTTTCTTGCTCAATCAAATGAGAGGGGCTAGATCCAATGACACTCCAGTATCAATGAGTCTACCTTGCACCCAGATCTTGATTCCTAGTACCATTCTCCAGTAAAAGGAACCAGAATCTTTAGAGAAATGGTTGATTCTAAAACTGGGGCAGAATATACACAAGATGATCCTGGTGCATCTTCGAGTCCCAGAAAGGAAGAAAGCACTTTAAAACACCCTGCAATGATGACGGCATTCCAAAAAGAAACAGGACAACCAAAGCATTCCCAGTGGCCAGAACTGGAATGATTTGGACAAAAAGTAAGTAAAGCAGTAATAGATTATAACCTAAACTACAAAGTCAATATTCATGTGTTCATACAGATTAAAGAACTGATTACATCAATGGGGAGAACAGACAGATCTCCCGTGAAGAAGCATTCCAAATAATTTATGTTGATACTGTCCTTTCCAAAAAGGTGGGACATAATTCCCCCTCCTTAAATGTGGCCCGCACATACCAAAGAGTTTGGTATGCAAAGGGTCTACTTTACAGAGGAAAAACCTAACACACCCTATCTCAGTGAGGTAGTTAACGTTAACATCAACAGGGAAAAGCCCTACTGATAGTATATATCTTATATACAGAGTGATGAGAACAGCGTTTTCCTTGTGTGATCTTCCTCTCCAAAATCCGTAATGGCCAGTCTAATCATGAGAAAAACGTCAGACCAATCCCAACTGATGGACATTCTACAAAATACATGACAGCATTCCTCAAAACTGTCAAAGTCATCGAATGCAAGATAAGTCTGATAAATAAATTTATCAGAGCCAAAAAAATCCTAAGGAGGCGTAATGACAAAATATAGTAAGTAGACTGGAAGGAATCCTAGGGCCGAAATTGAATCTCATAAAAGTTAAGGAAGTCTCAATAACTGTTGGGCATAACAATGATGTGTGAATATTGCTTTATTAATTGGGACAAAGAGTAACACACTAAGGTAAGATGTTAATAATAAAGGAATCTGGTCATTGGTGACACTAGAAATGAGAGCTCTCTGTACTATGTTCACAACTTTCCTATACATCTAAAATGATTCTAAAATAAAAAGTTTATTTACAAAAGTGGATGCCAATCTTATCTTGGCACATAAAATGGGAGAGGAGAGGCAAAGCTCTTTATCACCACACTCCCTCAAACTTCACTCCAGCTTGGCATTTGCCACTTGTAAAAAACTGAGTCAAAGTCAAGACTAACATGACAGATATCAATGTGGCTATAGAAGGAAAGCTCTAAGAGTAAAAAAGGAAGAAGAGATGACACAGTTAATGGAGAAGAAACAATATTCCAAATTTTACAATTCTAGAGTGATGTAAAAGGTAACTTTATTTTCTCCTCTCTTACCACTTGATATTTAAAATTACATTTCAAAAAAAAATCTACTTATTCACTTAACCTAAAGGCATGAAAGTTATAAAGAACACAAACCTGAAGAAAGCAGAGTGTACATAACAATCAATTAACAATAATGTAGACACTACACTTTTCAAAATGTTCTCTCCTATTTGATCTTAACTGGTCATCACACTGTTCTGTTAGGACATCATATGTCCAGAGTACATCAAATTCAATGTGACATAAGACATATGGAATACATGGCACTCAATTTTAAGAATTTATAAAAGGCTATAGGAATCAGCATAGTATATTTATTTATAAATATCACCCATCTTCTGCATTTTATGACTGGAGACTGGGTCCTCATAGAATTTTCCATCCTTAGTTCCCTTGGTAATGTTGAATAACTTCCACCCATCCCTATTTCTCACAAGAAGAACAGAAATTCTAAAGAAATGTGTGGGGATTTCAAGGCTACCACTAACATTTATGGGAAGAGAGATAAAAGAGGTAGTCTGTAGTTATCAATGCATTGATCTGCATCTTGGTCAAGAACCTGACTCTTTGGACCAACTACCATGCATTTCTTCCAGCTACTGTGTTCCCAAAGGCACAGTGAGGGGGTATTTTGGGCATGGGTCAGCAGGTATCATTTGTATGCTATGTCAGGTGCAAGGAAAATGCAGTCGTGCACAGCCGAATCAGAATCACAAATCTTTATTAACTTAGTTATACTGGATTCTTTTCCCACTCTTTTCACGATGAAGAATTGGGACTACACTTACTCTACTGATAAAACATGCCATTACTCATTGAATAGACTTCTTTTACATGTATAACGAAAGTCAACAAGATTCAAGAATCTGGCCAGATTCATACAGGGACTTCACATCAGAAAAAATTATAACCTTATGTCTTAACTCTCCATTTGGTAAAATAAGTTTCCTGCTACTTCTTTAAATTTTGCACAAAATGTGTTGATAATAACGAAGGGAGAGTATTTTTCTTCAGAGAGTATCTTGAGTATGGTTTAATCCATCATTAAAGTTTGGTTTATTTAATAAATAGTTTCGAAGATAATAAAAACAATTAGACAAAGATAATTTAAGTATTACACCCTACACTCCGCCTACTTAATATTAAACTTAACTTTAATTTATTTATTTTCTATGCTGCTTTCTTTATATTGTTGAAAGTTTTAAAAACGACTTTGATTAATTTTTTAATTTTAGGAACTCTATTGTATTTTTCTGTTTATATCATGGTTGACATTATCTTTACTAGCTATAGCTTTCATTATTTTGCATAAACATACATTTTTTCAATGCATAAAGTTGAAATTCAAGTCAAATATTAATTGTTAAAAACAAAAGTAGCTTTCTGCTCTTATGGATTAACACAAGTATGCCTATGTTTACAAGTGTGCGGTTGCTTTGTTGCCTTAGATTGAATTTAGATATGGGCAAATTATGCTTCGGACTTTGGAAAATATATTTATTCCTATTCATGGGAACATCCTTCCTGAAAATCATGGCTATGTTCATTTTTCAGACATCAGTACAGCATAGTTACAGATAAACTGTAAACAACTTGAAAGCTTTACCCTAAGACAGTACATATTGTGATCTCTGCTTAACTTTGGAAAAAAAATAATCTGAAACATAAAATTCACAAGCTTTGGCTTGAGAGTATTTTGAGAGAAATGATGCGATTTATAAATCAAAAAGAATTGTGTAAAAATTAAAAGAGTCAAAAGATATCAAACCTCCTTACTATATCAATCTCTTTCAAGCGCCTCTTAAAAAGCATGTAGGACACACGTGATTTTTCTTTTGATCTGTAGCCCATCAAATAATTGAACTTTCAGGAGGAAGCAGGTCTATTTCACATGGAGCAGTGAATCTGAGGGTTCAAGGACTGATGTATGTCCAATTCAACAAATGGTTTCCTAAAGAGTTTATTTTTCAAACTTGTTTCCTCTACTTTTATTTCCCTTTTTTAAATAATATTTAATGTTTATTTTTGAGAGAGAGACACACACAAAATAATGTTTATTTTGGGGCAGGGGCAGAGAGAGACAGATTCTGAAGCAGGCTCCAGGCTCTGAGCTGTCAGCACAGAGCCCAGTGCGGGGCTTGAACTTGCGAACTGCGAGATCACAACTTGACCTGAAGTCGGACACTTAACCGACTGAGTCACCCCTTTTCTTTCCCCTACTTTTCTTTCTTTTTTATTAACCCTGAACACGAGCAAGCAAATCAAGTAAAAATCCCACAACAATAAAAATCAAATAATTATTGTAAAACAGATACACAGGTATTACAATTAACAGCACCAAACTCACAAAACAGTGCATTATTTCTTTAAATAATTCACTTTAGTCATTTTTATATTTGCTGCTTTTATTAAGCTATTTGCATTCTGAAGAACCTGAAACATTTTATTTTCTATGCTTGAATTTCCCAGCTTCCTAAAGGAAAAATACCATTTATTTCACCTTACTCACTAGATTTTCTTTAAATGTCACATTTCTCGATATTTTATGTGTATTTTTGCCCAATCATATATCACAGTTTTAGTTTGTTTTAACATCTGCCAACAGATCAGGTTTTTAATTGTCAAAGGACCTAAACCATCCTTTCATAGGTGAAAAACTTCATGGCTAGATAAGCTGTTATTTGAGTTTCCTTGTACATTTGGTTTTTATTTAAGGGACAAGTTCAGATCACAAAAAATAGCTATTCACAATAGTAGAGGCAGTGAGTCATAGAGTCATGAAGCAAAGAACTCCAGACAAAAGCAAGCTTTCAACATAGTACAATTCAGTAATTTTTAAAATGTTTTGAATAACAGCCTCTTTTAAGAATCTGATTAAAAACGATGTTCTCCCTCCTGGAAAACTGCAAAGGCCCACAATTTTTTGCACGCGGTTCCAAGAACACCCTGGAAGTCTATTCACGGACCTCAGGTTGTAGAATCTGGGGTACCGTTCAAACTCCTCGTTTTATAGACAAGGGAACATCGTTCCTCACAGGTTAAATGACTTTCCAAGGTTATGCTGCTCAAGTCGGGACAAACACAGGTTATCTGAAACCGCACTTTTTCTATTACACCCAATATTATAATGATAGTCAAGTAGAAAGAAGCACTCATAATAATTAGGTCCACTTTACAACTTTAGATTGTATTTCATTATCATAAAGTACACCTTAGTTCATTATTGCGAGTTACATTACAAGCACTAATTGTGTAGTGATCCTGACTCCCTAGTGGGTTTAACAGCCCCTGATACGGACCAGGTGCTCTGCAAATGTCTCCTGAATTTCAAATGAATGGACCTGCTTCGGCAGGACTGTCGAGAACCGGCTCAAGTGTACTAGTATAGGAGATGAGAGTTTCCCCGAGAAACTAGGAGTTTCAAGATTAAGTCATATCCCAGAGTATTAAATAGGTACAGAGATGTTAGCTCTGGTTAAGAAAGTCTTCCCTCCAATTTTTCTTCTTCAGTGTATTGATCCACAGAATTGTTAGAGACTATAGAATAACATAATCCAGATTCATGTCACGCATACTCTCAGAAATACCATGCCCTCTGAACAAAGTCAGCAACGTGGGGTTAAGACCTGGAGAGGTAGCTTTGCCCCGGTTCACCATTACTACAGACTTTACTTGCTTAAATTCTTCCTCTTGGACCAAACATACAGAAACAATGTGTTTATTCTGTGCCTCTGCCTCCCTATCTACTCTCTCTCTTTCTCTTTCTCACACACACACACACACACTTTTTTTAATGTTTGTTTGTTTGTTTGTTTGTTTATTTATTTATTTATTTAAATGTTTATTTATTTTTGAGAGAGAGACAGAGCATGAGCAGGGGAGAGCACAGACAGAGAGGGAGACACAGAATCTGAGACAGGATCCAGGCTCTGAGCTGTCAGCACAGAGCCCGATGTGGGGCTCGAACTCGGGAACGTCGAGATCATGACCTGAGCCGAAGTCGGACACTCAACCGACTGAGCCACCCAGGCGCCCTATTTATTTTTTGAGAGAGAGAGAGAAAGAGAGTGAGCATGAGCAGGGGAGGAGCAGAGAGCAAGGGAGAGAGAGAATCCCAAGCAGGTTCTACACTGTGAGCCTGGAGCCCACCACAGGGCTCAAACCCGTGAACCGTGAGACCATGACCTGAACCGAAATCGAGAGTCAGATCCTTAACCGACTGAGCCACCCAGGGGCCCCACACACATACACATTTAAAGAGCTATGGTATTTGAAATTACTCTGCTGTTCATTTTCCAAATTTACAGCAACTTATTTTAAAATAATCTTGCCTACTTGAATGACTTTCTTCATGACTTAACTTTTCCCAGTTATAGTCCTAAGTTTTATTTTCAATTTTCCCTCTACTTGCTTTTTATTTTCCCTTCCTGTTTGTCTTCTCTCTCCTACTTTCATAGACTCTCCATCGCTCCCCATAGGGATGCTCTTTCATTCTATTGCTATCTTGAAAACAAAACCAAACAATGGGCTCGTATGAAACAAGATTACCAATTTTGATGTCAATTCTCATGTCCACAGCTAGAATTATAAATTAAGTTGAATCCTTCGGAAGATCTGGAATAAAACATGTGAGTGCTAACATTCTTCGGGGAGGGGTGGGGGAAAGAAACGGGGAAAGAAGGAAGTCAGCAAAGCAGGCTACCGCTATGGGCACCTGAAGAACTTTGGAATGCAATCCCACTGGACAACTCTGGAGACAGCGTAGACTGTTTCAGTGTTATCCCAATCTAAGAACAAAGGAACTAGAATATTTATCCGCACTGCTGTCAGTCATTGGTCAAGGCTGCTCCCCAGTGATACGAACTGCTGGCATTTCTTTTGCCCTTTTGATGGGCCAGATCTCTTGGCCAGAAAAGCCTTTAGAAAGAGTCTCGGGTGCTTCCAGTTGGAATGTACAGGAATGGTGTGTGCAGATGAGATATGAGCGAGGCATCAAAAACGCCTTCAACAAAGGATTTCCTCAGGACATTTTGGTATTTATTTAATATGTAGGTAAAACTTTAACTCCAACACAACCTAGACTTTGATACCTTACTTCCATATTTCCGGTTTCACTGGGGAAATCTACTTGGCTTCTCTGGCTGGCTCTAACACATACACTGGTGGAGCAAGTGACTCATGAGAAGGTCCAGGGATCCATGTGCCTGTTTAGGGGCATAAGTGACAACAGTCAGGTGTGATATTTCTAGTTTTATCCTGGCCTGAAAACAACATGCAAAGAACAGGTTTTGCAGTTGTATGGACCTAGTTTTTCAATTTAACTTCAGTTAATGATGGTGGACTCCGGTGCACTTTTTTTACTGTCTTTCCAGCCTCGATGTCCTCGTCTTTTAGGAGATATTAACAGAACACACTTGTTTTGAGCACTCACAGAGACCAGGTAAAGCAGGCAGAGAAACACAATTTTGTGACTCAGTAGCAGCGGAACTCTTGGTGGGTACTTCCATCTGCCCCACACCCCTCCACCCCAAATCACCAATACTGGGATTTTACACCACGCAGAAGTAAAACGGCAGCATTTTCCTGCAACTTTTCTTAATTAAAAAAGGCCTAATCTTATTTTCTTTTATTATATGTTGTTCTTATGATCTGAAATTTTGGATATATCCGAGGAATTGAGCTGGATGTGCAGAATGGATAGAAAATTAAAAAGAAATCATCCAGAGTTTTTATTATTATTATTATTATTTGTATGATAATGGCCACAGTTCACTGCTTTCTGTAACACTGCCCTCCTGCACTTCAATTTTTCTAGGTCACTCAAGTGTGTGGTATTTTATAACTTGAAAAATTATTGTAGTAAATTGCAACTGAGCCTAGTTTTCCTCTCCAGTAGGACTATGCATTGTTACAGGCCGTATTGACTTTATTGCCTTTTTTATAGAAATGCACAGAAACAGACTGCAAGCGCAACACTCAACACGCCCACAGCTTTGGCATTCAACCGGATGGTTGTAATCGCACAGGGTAAATCCCCAGTAGACATGGCCACGGTCCTTTCCTCCATCACTGCATCACCTCTTCGCACCTGAGCGACAATCATATTCTCCACATTCTCTTATTTCTCAAAGTCTCTAGTGTTAATAGTTCTATTTAAGCTTCCTCGGTGGCAAGATTTTTACTACATTGCCTCATCAACTTTGTCCACGAACTTACAGTATCAGTGAAATGCATACTTTGCCACCATTTACATGCGTTTCCTTAACTTCTTACTTAGGAAGCACATAAACACAGTCTATGTAAAAATAAAGTCTCTCTACCACAGTCTATAGCTTAATTAGTTATTAATTTGCCTTTTTTTTTACATTGTGAAGTGACCATGTAAATATACTTTTAAAAGAATCTTAGCAGGAAATGGAAGGTCGGCTACAGTAACAGAAAAATTATACTCACAAATTCCTTTAAAATTAAATGAGATTTACAGGATATCATAACAAAAGTTTAAAATATATTTAAATACATAAAAGGGAGACTAGCAACTGAGAAATAAGTGGTATTCCATGACGATAACAGAACAAAGGATCTACTTTCCAAAAAAAGTTCTAAAATAAATGAATTCTTTCTTTTGGTTAATGATTTTAGGAAAATATCTACCTTCTACTTGTTTCTTAGAAATATAGGTTATAGATCTAACAATCATTCAGTAGCAAATGTAAAAGGTAAACTGAATGGATCCATAAAGATCAGCTAATCTAGAGTCTTTACTTTGGAATTGACACGGTAGGGTCCAATACGGTAGTCACGAGCCACTGTTACCACCAAGCACACGTAATGTAGCTAGCTCAAACTGAGATAAGTCGCGAGTATAATATATACCCTGAAATTGGAAGAATTAATTTTGTTACTTTTAATGTTTGTTTATTTTGAGAGAGAGAGATAGAAAGAGCAGAGAAAGGGCAGAGAGAGAGTGGGAGAGAGAGAATCCCAAGCAGAGGCTCCATCTTACGAATTAGGAGACCATGACCTGTGGCAAAATCAAGAGTCAGACGCTTACCTGACTGAATTAATTAATTCAGGTGCCCCAAGAATTAATTTTAAAAAGTCAAATATTCCACTGATGATTTTTATATTGATTACATGTTCAAATGATAATATTTTGTATAGATTGAATTAAGTTAAATGTATTCATAGGAGTAATTTTATCCTCACTCATTTTTTTAATACGGCTACTAGAAAACTTAAAATCATACAAGTGACCTGCATTCTACTTTTATGGACATTTGAATTTCACTGTCTTCAAAAGTTACAATGTAAGCCGCATGAACAAATTAAGTATGGATATATCATGGAGTCTTGATGGCAATTTTCTTAAAGGTTTTAAATAATTCAAAAAGGATATTGGGGAACTGTTGGCCAAAACGTAAGCAGAGTTCTTGGGGAATGCCTGTCAGAGACCTTTTGTGTCAGAGCCCTCCTGTGGGCCACCATGATGTGATTTGTTCACGAGAAGTCTTCCAGTGAAGACTGTAGGAATTACGGACAGAGGAGTCTCACCGGGACAGTGGAGACCTTAATAACTGGTAGATACAAGCTGATGTGTCTACAGAGGTCTGATATTTCTCCTAGAGCACTTTTAAGGAAAAAAAAATACTCTATAGAGAGGAAAATAAATGTATTAAAGCCAATTAGCCTTTCTACCAGTCTCTCAATAAATTGTCATCACATTGAGTTTTCCTTGCTAGTGAGCAGGGGAGCAAAAACACTTAATTACTGATTTACAAGCAGCAAAAAAAGGCCCCATGCTCAGATATGGAGCCTGAAGAAAAACTGTCTCAGGTATATGATGGGTGACAATCTCATTTAACATTAAACAAAAATGAACGGTATCATTTAGCATTTTTGGAAATGAAGAAGGGACATCACAAAAAACATCTGTGATTTTTACACAACATTAACTTCTTCATTCAGATTAAGGAGAGGCAAAGCAATGGACAAATACTGAAGTATTTTTGGTTTTGTGTAAGGGGTTGAAAGTGGGTGGTGGGGGTGGGGACGATGCGATGCTTTAAAAGGGTGATACAGGCTGGTCCAATCTTAAGTATCAGTCTCAAGTGTTACAAGTCATAATACTTTTTAGAAACTAAAAATATTTAAGATTTTTTTTATCACTGTCTTAGAGTTGTCTTGGAGTTCTCTTTGGCTTATTGCCTTAAATAAATAAATAATTAAAGTCTGGCATAAAGTCTGGCCAGATTTCCTGAGAATATTGCTTGTTCTCTTATGTTCTTCAACCTTTGGTGGTAGGTCTCCTTAATACATTTTTTCAAATAAAAAAATAAACTGAGCATTTCCCTTTTTTTTAGTTTTTTTTTTCAAAATGTTACTTATCTAAAAAGGATGGTAATATCTGAAATACTTTCCTTTTCATAACTTATTGTCTTTCTGACCTGAAAACTAATTTCACTGTTAACACTGCGTGCCTCAAGAGGAAAGGTCCATGTTAGCATATCGGAGAGAGATTATATCATTTTATAACATTATGAATATAAACCACATATTTAATAATAGTGATAACTACTTTTATCAAAAATTATCCTATCTATTAGGGACTACTCCACGTTCTTTTTTTTTTTTAAATTCTAACTCTAGGGGTCCCGGGGTAGCTCAGTCGGTAAAGCTACCAACTCTTTGTTTCAGCTCAGGTAATGATTGCACAGGTTTGTGAGTTCGAGCCCCGTGTTGGGCTCTGTGCTGACAGCACGAAGCGTGCTTGGGATCCTCTCTCTGCCTCTCCCCTGCTCTTGCTCTGTCACTAAGCGAATAAATAAATAATCTTAAAAATTTTTACAAAAAAAAAAAGTTCTAATTCTATCTTCACAACACTATTAATCTTATTATTGTCCATTTAAAGATGAACTAAATATTAGAGAGATTAAGTACCATATCCCAGAACAGGCTGTAAACAAGAGATTTCAAAATAAGACTCCTACCAACGATTATATGAAGGATGGATAGATACCCAGGAGATGTATCCAGGGAGCATGCTCACTCAGGAGCCGGTCCAAGTCTCACATTTATGTGCGAAGCTGCTATTCTACAGAGCTTGGCATGAAGCTTGGAGCCGTTACCTGATATAATAAAAACAACAACCTCTTATTTTTGTGCGAGAAGGGGTTCAATATATATGTGTCCCCCCTGACTCATTTATGAATAAGAACACTTTTCTACGCAATGCACCCGATGAGCAGGAAACAGGAAAGTTCCAGCAAATTCTCACACTGAGAGGTCCGAAAGCTCATTTTGCAAACAAGACTTTCTGTTTGGCCTGAGGACAGTGCAGGTGCACCCGAGGGTCCAGGGCAGGGCCGGTCTGCTTGAGCACTGGGCTACGCTGAAGGCATGGTACATATGAAAACCATTACCTTTGTGTAAAACTCACCTCAAGTTATACCAAACGATGTAATTTAAGTCATGCATAAACTAAGCCTGGCATAGTTTTACCAGCATACTAAAGAGAAATTTCCGCTATCATTCTGAAGCATCTATTTTAAACATATAAGAAGCGTCCTTCATGGAACTTAGAGCACCATAAGATTCCTCTATCGGTAACCATGAATCTGTTTTCTTTCCCCTCAGCTATTCCTTTATTATTTTTTAAATGTTTATTCATTTTTTGAGAGACAGAGACAGAGTGTGACAGGGGAGGGGCACGGAAAGAGGAAGACACTGAATCTGAAGCAGGCTTAGGCTCGGAGCTGTCAGCACAGAGCCTGATGTGGGCCTCGAACCTACAAACCATGAGATCATGACCTGAGCTGAAGTCTGACTCCTAACTGACTGAGCCGCCCAGGCGCCCCTCCCCTCAGGTATTTCTAAGGGTAGTCTTCAACTACTGCCATATAGGAAGGGGAGCAAATTTTAAGAAGAATTAGGTATTTTCCCCTTTCATAGCATTTCCACAAATAATAGAATAAAATATTTTCCCAACTCACACCCTAGTGGTTTATTAACTTTTAAAGCAAAATACATAAACAGCTTTGCTTATAGATTCACGAGTATCATTTTAATGCTCCTTAAAATCATTAAAAGTTTTATTGGCAATTCTGCTTCCATTTTTGACGCTCTTTTAGCTTGTTTTAAATTCCCGATTCAAATCCCAGAGGTTGGAACTTTCTCATTTGCATTAATATACTTTCTTCTTAAACATATAAGAGACTCACTAAATTAATGTGTAAACAGCATCGGGGCACCCGGGGCTCAAGGCAAGAACGTAATTACTCTGGAGAGAGAACATTTTCAGAACATATTCTAATTCAAAACAGGTTTACGTGCTAATGTGCTAACAGACGACTAGCACCATTTCTAGAACTACTTAATATGTTCAGGAGAGTAGACTTATGTTGAAAATAACTCAGACCTGTTAGGGTCTAGATGTGTACAGATCAAAATTATTTTGCAAGGAGATACTAATTAGGAGGAAAATGAAATCGCATCTCAAAAATGCGATTGAAAACATGGGTGCATTTTGAAATAATAATAGGATGTTAACCATCAAGTTAACTACTTTGACTAATGCCGATTTTACTGGGAATTTTTTTTCCCTTTCTCTGAAATTGACAATATAGACCTAGAGTATGTTATCATCTTTCAAATCTTGCTATAGTTTAAGCAGCACTCCAAACATGCACACACAGATACACCCACCTATATATATATGGACCCACAAGGACCTGCTTTCTGCTAGAGTCAGTGAATCGGAAAATAAGCCCATATAAATGTGTGAATGGGTATGTAAAGTCCACATATTTCTATGTGTATTAATTTAACAAGTACTATCTGATGATGATCTATTTTTCAGTAATCCTAAATATTTCTCAGTTTTAGCAGCACATAGGTCCCACCTGAAGACCATAGTTTAACTGGTACCCACAGTTCTCAACCTTTACTGTACGTAAAAATCACCTAATGGTCTTGTTAAGTCATGGATTGCCAAGCCCCACCCCCAGAGTTTATTGATTTACTAGATCTGGGGCAGGGCCCACTTATTTACAGTCCCAGTATGCATTTGGGTTATGCGGCTGCTGCTGGTGAAAAAGGCATCCTTCGAGAACCACCAGTCTGGAGTTAAATTTCAGAAATCTACGGTCGATTCCTATTTTATCCAATATTATGATTAAACCTTTCTAATTGCATGTAGGAAGTCCTATAGTGGGCATTTCAGAAACAAGCCATGTTAAATATATTTATTGTTGTTGTTAGGGAGAGAAACTGCTTTTCTCAAACTATAACATGTATTACACATTCCACTTAGGGATAATTCTGTTTACCTGTACATATTTCTTAGCCAACTACTGTTTTCTATTTGTGGACAAAGTTCTATGCCACGACCAAAAAAACGGTCTATTCCATATATTTTATATTTCACAAAATTTCATGTATCCATGTATTTTTAGACATGTGAAAAAATTATGTACTCAAATTTTTTCAAAGGGCTCAAATATTTTCAATTCATCACAAAACTGATGGTAAATAGACTGAAATTTAAATTTTCAAATACAGATCATATGGATTGCTCATCGCAATATTCACGGTAGAATATTATGACATTGTAATATCCGGGTAACAAATCAGAAATCCTATTTTCAGGAAGGCCCTTGGGCTTGTGGGAAAAAAAAATCGTGAAGTCTCCTTTGCGAGTGAGGGACAAAACCCCATGATCCCAACATTATAAAATGTGAATAAATTCTGTTCCAGCTATGGGGTGGTCCAAGTATAGGAAATGCATTTACCTTACCATAGAGAAGAGAAACTAACGTCAGCTAATCAACAGAATAAAATGCATTTGAGTGGAGCACTAGATACTTTTGGATGAAGCCTCTGACCAAGGAATGAAAGCTAATTTGCTCAATGTGGTAAAACAGGAGTCATAATGAGGTTAAGGGAAGGTAAATGAGACTTTTGAGACCCAGTAATAACACTGAATGATAGTGCCATAATCTTTGATGATTCCCATATATAAACGGTCTGGGAAAATGAGTTCTCTAGGACTATTTATTTATTACAACTTTTCTTCCCATCCTAGAAACTTAATTTTAATAAAAAAAATTCTGAAGAAGAAATACCGTTAATGATTTGTGCACCAACCAGGATGAGGTCTGACCATTTTAGGAGAAAAGTCAAAACGTATATACATTACAAGGTGTTGACGGAGCAGAAACTTAAAACATAAAATCACACATAGAAAAGAAAGGGAAGAAAGATGAATATTGAGAAATAAAGATGTAAGTGGAAATTGAACTTATAAAATAAATTGTAAGGAAGCAACAATTTACACTAAAAGCCTTTAAAAATACCCATTAGGTTGGAGGCAGTGCTTGAGGGACAAATGAAAATAAGAGGTGGAAATTTTAATAGCACAAAAAGACAATTTTTATACTTACATCAATTATTTTGAGTAGTATATTTTATAAGAGAGATATGAGGAGAAATACACCTCTCATGACTACACAATTGTATACCCGAAAATATAGTTCATTTTATGCAAAAGAATAAGATTCGTTGAAGCATGTAGTCTGTACTATCATTATTAACTCGATGAAAAATTTTACTTTCTCTTGACCAGCTGACTCATGCATATTTTCATTTTAGAGAAGAAAATTAAACTTGTTTCCTCACAGTTAATTCAAATGGGTCTGTATTATTAACTCCATTCATTCAACAATTATCACATTGATATTATATACTGTACCAGAACTTTCTTCTATAAAGAAACACATAAGCATGTGCCCTGGTCTTAGAAAGCTTTGAACCTGGCAAAGGGAATGATATATTTATACAAATACCTCCAACAAAACCATATATGGCATTTGAGTGGTACTGAATATAAGGGGTAGGAAGGAGAGAATGTATCCCACTGAAATGATCAAAAGAGAAAGCTTAACATTAAAAGAGGGAGAAAATGGAGGGTAGCTCAACATAGTATAACACTTAAATCTTGATACCATCCCAAGGGATTTTTATGTTCTTTAAATGTTGCTGCATTTTCTATTTTCTTTAAACAATGTGTCATTTTTATAAAACGAATAAACAATAAATCTCATTAAAGCAAATACAGAAACTGAAGGCAAGGTAAACTCTAAAGGGAAAATTAGTAGAATCTGTTAATTCATAAGATTTTGGAAGTAGGGAAAGCAAAATATTACATTCGGATGAGAAATTTTTAACAAAATATCAAGTTCATAGATGGTCTGAAAGGAAAAGGGATGCTTCTGGTTTAGGTCTGCTGAGTTTAGGTGATGCCTGCTAAGGGCCAATCCATAGAGTTTAGGTAAAAGCAACACTAAGAAGAGAAGCCAGGGTGGTGTTAGCCATCAACACAGGCATGATCATCAGAATCATAGGATAAAGTTAACATCTGAGATAAATCCAGAAATACCTGAAAGATGAAACACTGGGAAACACTTCCATAGCTGATTAAAATCTGACCTAACTTATGTTTGAAATTCACTCAAAACCTGACAGACTATCATTGCTTCTCTACTTCTATTTGTTTTTGTTGTTGTTGTTGTTTGTTTTTTCTCTAGAGGACCAGCCAACTAATACTAAAGTAATAGCAATCTTAGAAATCTTTCGAATTAGAAGAAGGGAAATACACCCTTGTCTCTTCCTTTCCTAAAATAAAGAACACGAATAGCACCGTGTATTTAACTATGAATTCCTCATAAGATTAAAATAAGAAGCTCAATCTCAGCCCTGGTATGAACTGCTTTGCTGTATAGTTTATGGCTATGCAAAAGGGCCAACAGGATTATCAGCATAATCACTTTTAATTTCTTCACTGCTTAACTGAGCAAACTCCATGGAAATTATGAGTGCCCCTTGACATCATGGATACTCACCAACTACTTATTCACTCATTGAGAGGAAATGAGTGTCAGCCACCAGAAAATGGAAGGAATAAGGTCTAAAACGTATGAAGCACTTCACCTTAAAATGATGATCTATCATTTGAAGTACTCAATCTCAGACACGTGCTGGTTTTGTCTTATAATTCATAAAGCAAAATAAGTGGGTTCTGTTGAGTGAAAAGGTTTTATTTCTCCTTGTTGAATTACACATTTGAGGTCAAAAGAACAGAACAGATTCCAGATGACCGTGCATTAGGGGTAAAATACAAAACTGAAGCTCATATCTATCTATCTATCTATCTATCATCCATCCATCATCTCAAAGATTAAATCTAAGATGGCCCTAAGTTTCATCAACTAAATCAACGGAATTTGGTAATGTGACTGATATTTTTCAATCTTCTCAATAACAAACAATAATCAAATATGTTTACAGAATTTGATACTGCATAATGTGAAAGTCTCTCTTGACTCTCAATCGGAAGTTATTTTTATATTCCTTCCAAACACTAAAGTCTTATGCTATTAAAATAACTGACATGAAAATTTCTTGGTGTATTATGCAAGATTCCACTTAGAAATTATGTATACCTAGTTTTTCTGACCTGCTTTATTCATGTCATTCAGGGTCAAATAAATATTTTTCACTTTCCACAACATTATATAACTTTATGTAAGTATTACCTCTAATGATAAAGCATACATAAAATATACTACAAAGTTGAGAGGAAGAAGATTTGTAATGTGACTCATTACAATTATTCTAATTGCCACACTCATTCATATTCATAGGCAGAATAATACTAATTATATTAATAATAATTATACCAAAATAGTAAATGGTTGAATGCCAACAACACATTTAGCATTTTAGCAAAATTACAACTGCAATCAGATCTGCTTCCAAAGATGTATATATAAATACCAATGCTCTAAGTAAATCAGCGGGTTCACATCAAAATTGATCCAAAGGAATAAAAAAAGCTGATGACATCCCTGCTCTATACATTTCTCTTTTCTCAAGTCAGTTGAAATCTTTATGATTTCATGATAGATGTTGAGCATTAAACCAAATTCTATAGATTTATAAGCCCTGGTAGAAGCTAGCTCACCTCTAAGAGTTTTCTCAATAACTTCCATAACATATAATCACCGCCCTCTGCCTGATCACCAGCAGTAAGGACAGACACCACTGGTTACTTCAAGAATTCTCTGTTGAATTAAGATCTAAGTTATAGCCACCATACTTTGTTCTAAGTTATTTTTGGAGCTTCAAATAATAATAGCAAAAATAACATTTAAGCATAATTATCATCATCCATCTATTATATTACAATCTTCAAAAAATGATAAACTCTCATATCTTAGTTCCTGGCTCCATATTGAACATCTGTAGTTGATTTTTGCCATAACTTGGGCCTGGGACTCTTACCATCTTAGATTTCTTTTTGTGTATAACTCATAACTATATTAAGGACATTAATATAGTTCGGATACCGGGAAACACCACAAGGTGGCTAAAATTTGGCCTTTGGAGTCAAACAGTTATATCTATTCTAGGGCAAGTTGCTTAACTTTTAAGACCTTTCCTCACTGGTAATGTGGAACTAAAGTAACAATTAATAGTCCTAATGATTAATGTTAATAATAATAATGATGATAATACCATCTACCTGATAGTGTTGGGTATGGAACAAATACAATAATACGTAAAACACTCAGCAAAGTCTCTAACCATATACCAAGATGAACACAAACATAGAAATAAGACAGGGTCTTTCCCTCCATGAAGCTTTTACATTAGAAAGGAGAGAAAACAATTACAAGTAATAATGTAAAGTAGGATTTATATATTGGAAGAGAGTTACAGCAGGATTTAAAATTTTATATATTTTACTAAATTAGACTTACTTACACATTTCTCTAAGTTCAGGGCCCCCCATGCTTGCATTCCCACCAAAAGTTATACTATGCTTCTATTTTCTCATACTTTCAATGCATTTGGAAATTGAAGACAGTGACAAGTTTAGGTTGTCATCTGAGAAAGACTAAGGATATAGGGCATGGGGTTCTAAACGACTTCCAAGTTAGAATCATTCTTGTGAGATGTTTGATATTACTTTATCTCTTTCATAATATTGTATGATCTTTGACATTTCCAACTGGAGAATGCTCACTCTACAGTCTCTCTTCCGTATTATTGGGAACATAGTGAGAATCCTGCCAGAAGTAATTTGTTATGGGTCCCCTGTAACTTTTCTTCAGCTCCTGAAATTCCCTGTTCTGTGTAATTCTTAATCAATGAAATTTCAAATTTAACTAATATAGAGGGCAATATGCTTATGTAATATTTAACACTGGATGACAAAAACTTTGAAATGGTGAGTTGTCAAATACGAGGGGAATAAGAGATCCCTATAATTAATCTCCTTTTAAATCAAGTTAACTTTTTTCTGGAAAGGGAAGTTGGAGATAATAGAAAGTCATGGTGTAAAAAGAATAGAAGCAGCGTCTCCTGTGTTCTTCAGTTTGATGTCTTCAGGTCCCTTGTTTCACTCTGTACATATGGTGACCCCGCTGCAACACTTGGGGCTATTGACCACCGATGCATGCTTCAAACAACCTCCTTCCTCAACATGCCGAGTCTTGTTACTCTTTTTTTCCCTCTTTTTTAAAATTTAAATTCAAGTTAGTTAACATACAGTATAGTATTGGTTTCAAGAATAGAACCCAGTGTTTCTTCACTTACATACAACACTCAGTGCTCATCCCAACAAGTGCCCTCCTTAATGCCCATCACCCGGTTAGCCCACCCCCCACCTAACACCCCTCCAGCAACCCTCAGTTTCTTCTCTTTCTTTAAAGTCTCTCAAGGTTTGCCTCCCTCTGTTTTAATCTTATTTTCCCTTCCCTTCCTGTATGTTCATTTGTTGTGTTTCTTAAACTCCACAAATGAGTGAAATCGCATATTTGTCTTTCTCTGACTGACTTATTTCACTTAGCATAATACACAGATGTTGGCGAGGATGTAGAGAAAGGGGAACCCTTTTGCACTGTTGGTGGGAATGCAAACTGGCACAGCCACTGTGGATAAGAGTATGGCGGTTCTCCAAAAAATGAAAAATGGAACTAACCTATGACCCAGCAATTGCACTACTAGGTATTTATCCAAAGGACATAAAAATACTAATTTGAAGGGCACATGTGCCCACTGTTTATAGCAGTGCTATCAACAATAGCCAGTTATGGAAAGAGCCCAAATGTCCATTGACTGATGAATGGATAAAGAAGATGTGGTGTGTACGTGTGTGTATTATATATATATATATATATATATATATATATATATATATATATTATATATAATCAAATCATATATAATAGAATATTACGTGGCGATCAAAAACAATGAAACCTTGCCATTTGCAACAATATGGATGGAACCAGAGTGTATTATGCTAAGTGGAATAAGTCAGTCAGAGAAAGACAAATAGCATATGGTTTCTTCTTTCTTCCACATCTTTCCAGGGGAGACAGCCAAAGGCTCATTTTTTGGATCTTAGCTCTGCTCTACATAACCACATATAATCTTAGATTCTTCAGTGCAAATTAATACAAACATTTTTGTTTGCCTCAAATACAATTTCCATACTGTGCATCTGACATATGTCATGCATATCACTTCAAATTCATTTATTTCCTCTCGGCTCCAAACAGTTTTGATACCATTCTTTCTATCTTCCCCAAAATAAAACATTGGTCTTCACCTCCAAGTTTCTGTTGATTTTTGCTTTGAATGGTTTACATATCTATCTTGGCTCTTTTTTTTTTTTTTTTGGTCTTGGCTCTTATCTTTAAGATTATAGCCACCACTCCACTGGCTACAATGTTAGTTCATTTAGTCCTTTAACCTTGGAATTTTGCCTGTGGAAGGGATGAGATAAATAGGGAGGCAAAAGAAATTTTCCGAATCTTCAACTTGCATTCGCTTGATTTCCTATGTGTGCGGGTACTTTTCCATAAGTATTTGGGTATATTTCCATTTTTTTTTGTACCAGTATCTTCCTGTTTTATTCACTGAATCCTTATCCTGTTTTTATAGCTTATAAAGCTCGCCACCCTTCATTGTTCTCTTTGACAGAATTCTACTAATTATCTTGCAGACTTACTTCCCCATTTCAACCCAAAATAAGTGTCTTCTCATTCAAAATCCTTATTGATTTACTTTTTATTTCACATTAATTTAAGGATGGATTAATATAAGAAGAGTTGGCATCTTTATACTAAGTCTTCCTATTTGCAACCATTAATCACAGATAGAGTGGTAAACAATTACATTTTTTTCTCAGATTATCGTGAGCGGTAGAATTTTAAGGATCATTGTATTTTCAAATTCTCCCTAAATGCGTAGGTGACAAAATAACCATTGTAACTGTTTGCAAAGAAATCATATAAATGCTTTAGATGCTTAAGCCAAAATCTATGTTTTTCATATACACGACCTATCTGTTGTGTGATATTACAAGGTCCCAGAAAAGAGTTGTCTCTACTTCCTGAGCTACACGTGGCATTTAAGGAGGATCCACGTCATTCTCAGCCTAGGACTGGACAAAGAATACAACGGTCACTCTGTGTTTATATTAATGCAACCTGTGTCTAATATTGGGAAATCAGGGGGAGAGACATAAAAAAGGAAACAATGAGAAAATTAGTTTGTTTATATCTGAAACAATGGTAATATAATTTGGGCAGGTAAGGCTTAGTTTCTTAGAGAGTTTAATTATGCTAATCAGCATTGCAGCATTCCACGGAAGGGTTCAATATTCAAATTGTCCTAAATGTGAAATCCTACCAAAAATAATAAATAAGTAAATCTAGGATTTCCTAGAACACTATTCAGATCTTGCAGAATTGGTGTACCCCTATTAACACTGTGCAAAAAGCTGGCTTAGTACAATACACAGCACTAACGGTCAACGCAACATTTACTGACCAGATACTACATGTCAACTACCAAGCTAGGGTTTGCAAATGCAGAAGTTAATGAGATGTGCATCATGTTTTCTTTTGGGGCTCACAGTATGTGGGAAAGATAGATCGACTGTGATACAATGTAGCAATACAACAAAAGAAGCGTGGAAAAGGAACTAAATACAGAACACATACATATACATACATCTAAATACAAATATGAACAAGATACTTATAAGCAAGTATTTTAGGACTGTTAACTTCTGTCACCTCATCTTTTAAAATCCTGACTGCATGTGCAAAACAAAAAAGAAAAAATAAACAAACTTGGAAATAAAAGTCGTGCTTTGTGAAGTCAATCAGTTATGTAACTATTTTCTAACTTGAGTACTAAGGAGATGAAGAGCTAAGATTAAACATATGATTAAGGGGCAATACAATTTTGTCAAAATGCAAATCCCATATTTACAGTATGTGAGTTCTAATGAAAAGAAAATGTCCACACTTCCATAACTGACGTGGCCAGGTAATCACGAGTGTCCTGGAATTAGCAAGCATTTCCTTCCACCTCAAAATGGACTATATGGAGTGTTGCTAATGAATAGTTGAGAATCACTTGCACATTTAAATACCTCTTTAATGGAAGCTGTGTGGGAGAAATAAATGTGTCTGGGTTGCAGCCTTACAAAAGGAAAATGCTCTTAAAGATAAATGTTAGACCCCTTAAGTGTGTTTAAGGTCACATTATTCCCCAGGGGAAACATGTTTCTGAAAGCATAATGGAAATTAATAGGAAAATATAAATCTATATAAATTATCATTTTACACATAGTTTTACAGAGCATCAATAGTACAAAGTACCATAGCTGTAAATTATTGTTCAATTAAGTCATTAACAAAATTACTTAGTGACTATGAGATTCTAGGCATTATTGTAATGTATAGTAATTCAGTGGTAAATAAAACTAGTATCTGGATATTTCGTAATTTAAAATTTTTAAAATTTTTTATTGTTTATTTACTTTTGAGAGAGAGACAGAGCATGAGGGAGGCTCAGAGAGAAAGAGGGAGACACAGAATCTGAAGCAGGCTCCAGGCTGTCAGCACAGAACCCAATGCAGGGCTCAAACCCATGAACCGTGAGATCATGACCTGAGCTGAAGTTGGCCACTTAACTGACTGAGCCACCCAGGTGCCCCTGGATCTAGCTATTTCAATCTAAATTTTGTGTGGGAGGGCTCACATAACAATCAATAAGTTGATAATAAGCCTGTGGTGTGACATCTACAGAAAACATTAAAACAACGTACGAGGGAAAAGGATCCTGGAGAGGCAAAAGGGGAAGTTCACATTTTTATATTTAAAGATGACCTTGGAAATGTCCTAAACTGAGGGAATATTTGAGAAGATTAGAAAAGAGAGAAGCAGGAAGGTAGACAGATGATTCTAAGCAAAACAAAGAACAAGCTTGAGGGAGAACAAGCCTAGCAACAGGGAGAATGGTGGACAACGAGATCAAAGAGAAAATAGGGAGCCAGACCATGTGGGAGCATTGGGAGCCATCCTAAGAGCTATGGCTTTTATTCTGAATGAGACACAAAACAATTGGAGGATTTTGAATAAATACATATGACTTCTTAATAGGACTTATTATTGAATGATCATTCTAGCTAATAATTGAGCACGGATTATCACCACAGATTGACATTAGACAATCATGATCTCCAGGAGTGAGAGCCCAAAGGATGGAAGCAGAGAGAACAGTTAGCAAGTTGTTGCAATAATTTAGATGGGAGACGATGGTAGTCAGCCAATGGTAATAGTATAGAAGTGTAGGATAATAATTAGATTCTGGACATTTGAAGGGAGACATCATGGGATTCACTGGTGGGTGATATATCTTAGAGGAAGTAAGGAGTCAAGGAGGATTCCAATGTTTCAGATCAAAGCTAGAAGACTAGAGTGGTCAATACTGCATTAGGGAACTTTTAAGGAAGAAGATTCTGGGGGATTGGAAGAATTTCCATCTTTAGCACATTCGTTTTGAGAATTTTAATTATGAAATAGAGAAGATTCCACTTGCATTTGAAAGCATGGATTTCAGGAATGAGTTCTTGGTAAAGGTATATATTTTGTCCTCGGAGTACCTATGCTGTTGAGAGCCATGATCCTGAATGAGATCGCCCATAGAAGGATCTAGATAGAGGAGAGTCTGAGGATGGAATTCTGGGGCACTCCGGTATTCGGAGACACAGAAGTTATCTGTGCCTTCAATGTGAAGATACAAATGAGGAAGGGGATGAAGAATTGAACAGGCAAGGGGGTTCCAGAAGCCACGTGAAAGTATTCTGGGAAAGAGAGTGGCAACGAGTCAAATACTGCTGATACATCCATACAAGAGAAATGTGAATTGACAACTGGGTTTGGCAACATGAAAACCACTGGGGGCCTGGATAAGATTTTGATAGGTTAGTGCGGGCAACAGCTAAAGTGGTGATGTTCAAAAAATAATTGGAGGACAGTAAGAGAGTATAAATAACTCTCCAAGAGTGTCGCCCTAAAGAGGTGCAGAGAAAAAGGTAAGAACTCAAATTCAAGTTGTCTGTCAAGTCAATGGGGCACTTTTGTTTTTTCTTCTGGTGTATCTGAAAGGAAAAATGATAGCATGTTAGCATGGCGGTGGAAATGATAGAGGAGAAAGGCATAATTGGAGAGCTAGGAAAGAGAAGAGGCCGTTGCTATACTGATGCTTTATGTGGGCGAGCAGGATGGGGCCTGGTGCTCAGGGCCCATTTAACACTAGTGGCCGCGAAACACAAGGAGACTAGTCATCAGAGGTGTGTGTTTCTCTCCAGGCTGGCTGAGTTGCCTGCACAAAGGACGAGAGTAGTCAGAGACTGAATTCAATATGAGTAGAGGTGTATCCGGGTGAGTGTGACAAGGAGAGGACACACCCATGGCCAGCGGTGTGTGACTGAGAGAAGGCAAACGATCATGACATTAGATAATCATGACTTTCAGGAGTCAGAGACCAACGATTAACAGGAGTAGAGGGGATTTTTGCCCCTGGCTACGATGTTAGCAATTTGGGGAGTAAATATTTCATAATTATTGCTACACTATTTGTTATTTCATTCAACCACAACTAATAAATAACAATAGCAATGTGAAATGACCATAATAGCATATTTCCTCAACACTTATCTATAACTAGATATATTTTCCAACTTTATTTCTATCCCAATTAGAAAGCAATGTTCCTAGAAATGCCATTTTCAGAGTCAAAATAGTTGGCTTCGGTTTTTCATTGTAAAATAATGTCTTTCAATTATTTGTGAGTCAGAATGTTCAGTGTAAAGTGCAAAGACCAAGGATTAATGAAACAGCACGTGAGTATTACGTAAAACCACCAAGAAAAAGTAAAACTTCAATTGTTAAATATATGTAACAAAATAATTCAGATGTATAATTAAGGCTCATGGTTCTGAATAATGCACTCGAGTTTTTTAAATGGTCATTGTGTACTATCATGCATTTATTTCACTTCGAAAGTTAACATTGAGATCATTTTCGGGGGATGTGTACCCAGAAGCTACAGGCTCATGAATGTTGCCGCAGACACTCCTTTATGAGAGAAGACCCTAAATAATCCTTAACATCTTATCCAAACCTATGATTCTAGGATTATGATTTACTTCCAACGCCACGCCTTTTGTGAGGTTCCATCAAGAATGTTTTAAGGTTCCTTAATGAGAATACAGCACTTTTCTGCTAGAGTAGCATTGTTTTCATTGCTCTCCAAAGGAAGGTAGGCCACATCTCATGGTCATGCTTGAAGATGTCTTTGATGGTTAGTGTGAATCCATTCAACCCCAACCTTTGCTGACCACCACTTGCCAACTACTGACTAGGCAGTGGGGTTGAGAATAATAGTTGACTTTTCGGAACATCTTCATCATGATGGACAGAGTGCTAAGGATTTCCTTTGCATTCTTTCATTTAACCCTCAGGGTATCTTTAGGAGATGCACCATTTTAATAAGCACATTACAAATGAGGCAATGCAGACATAAAAAGGTTAAGTCACTCACCCAAGGTCACACAAGGAGGTAAAAGATACAGCTCATATTCGGACCCACACTGGCTAGCCCCTGATCCACTACTTTACAGTGATGAATAAGACCAGTATGGCTCACATTAGCCCCCTCATCAATTTCTTTCTTTCTCTCTCTCTCTCTCTCTCTCTCTCTCTCTCTTGATTGAATGTGGCCAAAAATTGTTTGAAAGAACTCTTTCTGGGTTATAACTACAGCCATATTTATAAAAAGGGATGGTGTTTATAGCTTAGCCTCATCATCTCAGCGTCTACATACTCTTTTTTTAATCACGGTGCTTCTGATTGCTGATTATTTGCTTCTCTGCCTGTTGCTGTTTCCTCTCATTATTACACAGCCGGCCGCACAGCCAGGCATTGTGCTCCCGTGTGTCCTTGGAGCAGTTCACCCCGATTTAACTTGTCATAAAGCAGGTGGTTCCTCTTACCATCCATCCATTCATATGTCCTACAGAAATGTCTAAGATTCTACAGGATATTGTTACAGCCTACTGATAATAACCTAAAATTTGCATGCATATAGATTGAATACACGAATATACAGCAGAATTAACACTTTCACGATTCTATAGACTGTGCTGATGCAGGATGCCACATTGGGACGTGATCTCGAGGAGCTGAAGGGTTGTCCTACTGCTACTTGATTGACCCGCAAGGGCCGTAAATTTTAGATAATCTGATGCCAAGTCTCAGTGCTGCAATGCCAACGAAAGGGTTTTAAAAGATGTATCCGTGATAGTAAATTTGTTTTGTGGAAAGGCTTCAGCAACTACCAATCACACGTGAACCAGGTAAAGCACGACATAAATCAATACCCTGTAAAGCAGGTGAAGACCAACTATACCTGAAGACTAGCTGTTGAACCAGGTTACAGTCGGAGGTATGCCCAGAAACAAACTGTTATATGTGTATATGAAATTAATAAAACATTTGAGGGGCGCCTGGGTGGCTCAGTTGGTTAAGTGGCCGACTTCAGCTCAGGTCATGATCTCACGGCCCGTGGGTTCGAGCCCTATGTCGGGCTCTGTGCTAATGGCTCATCAGAGCCTGGAGCCTGCTTCAGATTCTGTGTCTCCCTCTCTCTCTGCCCTTCCCCTGTTCACGCTCTGTCTCTATGTCTCTCAAAAATAAATAAACGTTTAAAAAAAATTTTAAAAATTTGATCAAGTGGCATTAAAGGAATGTTAAATATACAGTTGACCCTTGAACAACACAGGTCAGAGGCACTGATTTCTTCCCCTCCTTTCCCCACCCTGTGCAGTCAAAAATCCATGTACAACTTTAAGCTCCTCCAAAATGTAACTACTAATAGCCTACTGTTGACTGGAAGCCTTACCAGTAACATAAGCAGTCAATTACCACATATTTTGTATGTTATATGGATTATATACTATCATCTTATAATACAGTAAACTGGAGAAAAGAAAATATTATTGAGAAAATCATAAGGAAGAGAAATTACATTTATAATACAGTATTGTATTTATGGGAAAAAAAATCCATGTATAAGTCACCGGTGTAATTCACACCCACGCTGTTCATAGAAAGACGAGGTTAAGTAAACAACTATTTTGGATGTATTTGATGTTATGAGAATAGGTGGTAGTGTAGAGAACGCCTGGCAGGTGTCCTGAATAGAGGCAGTTCTGTAGCTGAGTAGGTGAGTATATTTCTACCCACTATTTGCAGAAGTACTCAAAGGCTTTGAGCAATTGCATAATATACTTAAATGTATAAAGTACCATCATTTTGGTCTGTGGATTAATGGCCATTGGGGGTATGAAATTAAATTACCCAAATCTTATTTTTTTAAATATTTTAAAAATTTTATGTCTTTTTGAGAGAGAGAGAGAGAGAGAGTGATAGTGGGGTAGGGGGAGAGAGAGAGAGAGGGAGACACAGAGTCAGAAATAGGCTGTAGGTTCTGAGCTGTCAGCACAGAGCCTTATGCGGGGCTCAAACTCATGAACCTCGAGATCATGACCTGAGCCAAAGCCAGATGCTTACCCAACTGAGCCACCCAGGTGCCCCTAACTTACTCAAATCTTTCTGAAAGTTTAATCTTTCTCTTAAGGAATAATATTATTCTTGGTCATCATAATTCCATATATTAACACTATTACATATTTTTACCCAGATGTGACTTCTTTGTATATACGGCTTGGTATCTAGATTATTAATAGGTTTGGACAATTGTGGAGAGATTGTGATAATTCTTAGAACCTTTTCAAATAGGAGACTGTTTAGCAACAATACCAACAAAATAAAATGTTATATAGTATATTTATTGTTAACACTGATCTACAATCAGTTAATTTTAAAAAAAATAGTGATAAGGAAATTAGTATGTTTGTTACATTGATACGGTGACTCTTGGAAGCATGCTGGAGCCAACTCACATCAGTGACTGAGAGCTTATAGCTAAATTTTCAGAAATCGCAGGCCGGCGGTTAAATGTATCCATCACGAGAAAAGACACAAAATGTTGTGCTTGTGCTTCGGGATACCTCCGCCTATCGTATCTCTGTGCGGAGGAACTGTGTGATGATGTGACACTGCCCATCTCTTCTCAACTCCAGAAACGGCAAAGCCACCTCGGTAATCAGGGACCTGCCGTGATGGGAACAGTCACACCACAGAAACGGGCAAACACTGCAACTCGGGGCTTCGAAGTTCAGGGGGCAGGAGCCAGTTGTTAAACATCACACAGGGATTCTGGCCTTTCACGTGCAACATATCCTCTCCTCATTCACCAGAATGATAGTCAGACGGGCAAACACAAAATCGCAGAGGAGTCGTCGGACTTCGGCTCAGGTCACAGATCTCACGGTCTCTGGGTTCAAGCCCCGTGTCCGGCTCTGCGCTGACAGCTCAGAGCCTGGGGCCTGCTTCGGATTCTGTGTCTCCCTCTCTCTCTGCTCCTCCCCCACTCACACTCTGCCTCTCTCTCTCTCTCTCTCTCTCTCTCTCAAAAATAAAATAAACATTTAAAACATTTCAAGTGTCTGTGAGCTGCCAATGGCTACAAAAAGTGGGCATAAAATTTCCTTAACAGCTAATTAATACTAGAAGAGGAAGTCACTTTTCATGTCAATTGTTTACAAAACAGCTTCTAGAATCCAGGTGATTTTTAAGTTGCTGAGATGAAAACAAAACAAAACAAAAAGCAAGGTTAATGTGTTTATTCGAGGATGTCAGTATGCCAATAACTCTGTGTGTGTGTGTGTGTGTGTGTGTGTGTGTGTGTGTGTGAATAAAACGCTAGTCAGTAAGCTGCATGACAGACAACAAGGGGTACAAACTACAAACAGCTCTGTGAAAGCCCAGAAGAGGGAGTGATTATGTATCCAGGTGAGCCGGAACAGCTCTGAAGACTTCATTTAGGAAGTGACACTTAAGATAGATTGTTGAAATAAACAAAACTTCAAGAGGAGAAAAGAGAAAGGAAAGGTTTTACAAATGAGAAGTAGTGTTAAGTAGAGACACGGAGAAGAGGAAATATAAAGGCACTGGTTGGTGGTGATTTTTCATTCAATCTAAAACGCTTACTAAGAACCTACCCTGTACCAAACATCCATCTCTGATCCGTGAGAAAGTCAGGGAACCTGCGTGAAGGGGCCACGGGGGTGGCGGTGAGGATTGGCAGGTAAGGCCCTACAACTAGACTGAAGTCAGACTCCGTTAGATGTTGAGTATTACTCAGCCGTAAAAGGGGATGAGATCGTGCCGTGTGAGACAATAAGGATGGACCTCGAGGGTATTATGCTAAGTGAAGTAGGATCGAAAAGGATAAATACCATATGATTCCACTCATAAGTGGAATCTGAGTAAAACAGATGAATAAATAAACAAAAAGCAGACTCAGAACTGTAAATACAGAGAGCAAACTCCTGGCTGCCAGAGGGAAGGGGCTGGCAAAATGGATGCAGGGGAGGAGATACAGCCGTGAATGAAGAAGTCACTGGAATGAAAAAGTCACCGGAATAAAAGGCAGAGGGGCGCCTGGGTGGCTCAGTCGGTTGAGCGCCGACTTCGGCTCGGGTCATGATCTGGCGGTCTGCGAGTTCGAGCCCCGCATCGGGCTCTGTGCTGACAGCTCAGAGCCTGGAGTCTGCTTCCGATTCTGTGTCTCCCTCTCTCTCTGCCCTCTCCCCACTCATGCTCTGTCTCTGTCTCAAAAATAAATAAACATTAAAAAAAAAAAAAACAGCAGAGACTATGGGACACAGTCAATGATACTGTAATAGCAATATAATGGGACAGATGTTAGCTATGCTTGTGGTGAACACGGCATGATGTATAAACATGTCAAATCACTAAGTTTTACACCTGACACGAATATAACGTGTGTCAACTCTACAGAAAAATAGTGTTGAATACTATTGTTTAAGGCCTAATAATAGAGGTTTTTAAAATTTTTTAAAAGTTTGTTTTTGAGAGAGAGAGAGAGAGAGAGAGACAGAGTAAAGTGGGGAGGGGCAGAAAGAGAGAAAAGAGAAAGAGTGAAACAGTGAGAGAGAGACAGAATCTGAAGCAGGCTCCAGGGGCTCAGCATATATCCCAATTGGGGGGCAGGGGCGGGGCTAAAACTCAGGAACTGCAAGATCATGACCTGGGCTGAAGTCTGATGCTTAACCGACTGAGCCACCCAGGTGCCCCTAAAAGCATAAGAATAGAGCTTTGACTCAAACAACAGAGTTAGGTTTCTCCTTTCAGATACAAAACTTCCAATTAAATCCTTTTCTTCTGAATTCACCCTACATTGTGACTCCCCCTCTCCATCCCTAACAAGAGAGCCCCAGAAACCTGAGGGGCTCGTTTCATACTAACCAGATATGCAAAGCAGCTATCGACACCCCAACAATCTGGTTACTAATGATCTGGGCTAATTAAGGGCTGTCCCCACGGATACATTTTTTTAATTAATTGATTATAGATCGATGTCATCACACCTATATGCTTTTGAGTTTATCAGTATTATTCCTGAAAACTCTGCTATTTTAAAGTTTTGCAAGACTCATCAAAATCCCTCCAATCATCCCAACCTATTCATAATCTAACTCTGCAGTTGTATGAATGCACGAAGAAAGTGGAAGCGCTCAGGGAGAAAGATTCTGAGGGCATTTCCTGCCAGAGACCAACATTCTCATGTCCGTGTACACAGCGCTAGCAGACCAGGCAAGTACACCCGTGCAGATGAGGGAAGAAGATGAAACTGGAGGTGCCAACCTGCATTAGGCAGCAGCTCTGGCCTGCGTGGGTGAGGGTATCTTTGTTCCAAAAAGGCAGTCCGCGCCTTCTCCCGTGCTTCAACTCGAGGGATTGCTTTTTGAACTTGACGTTGAATTCCACATTGGTCTCTGTCTGTTCCCAACAAATATTTTTTGTACCAGAATGTAGGAATTTGGAGGGTTTTCTTTTCTTGTTTTTTTGTTTTGGTTTTTTTCATGCACTAGAAGCAATCTCTGGAATGGCTGAATTCTCAGGAACTGGAGCAACACATGGCTTGCACATATGGTACCGAGACCCGGGCACACACCCCCGCGAACACAGAAGCTTTTCTAGAGACCCTGGCAGCTGGCAGGAAAGCAAACAGCCACACAGTGTGTGGTGCCTTTGGTACCACCTGGTCCAAAGACAGGAGTGCGAGCACTCACCCAGTATCTCCGGGGAGCTCTTCTGTGACAGCCCTGTCCAGATCTCCCGTGAGCCTCTTGGTTTGCTGTTTTCTGGAGACTATTCTCTCAGGGATAGTCCCCTCCTGGGCTCCCATCTCATCCCAGCTGCCACAGGGATCCCCAGCCCAGAATGAACTTTCTCTGCAGGAACCTGGGAGCCTTCCAAGCTGCGAAGATTTTCTCTCCTGCTGAATAACATTGGCACCCGTGTCCTATTCGCATCCAGACTGCACAATAGCCGGGTTTGACTTGCCACCACGGACTGAGGCAGGCATCGTGGGCTCAGAATTGGACGCTCCCTTCTCTCGGTCATGGCAAACGTTCGGAGGAGATGGAAAATGATTCTAGAGTTTTCTTTTTTGGCTTTGACAACGGATGGATGTTGACACCATGAATTAATGTAGAGACAACTGGAGGAGGAGGAGGAGCGGGGGAGGAAAGGGAAGACAGTCATCCTGAATGTGATTTGGGACAGATTACATCCCGGGCGGACTCAGAACCTCTCTGAGCAAAGATTAGCAAAGGCAATGCAGACTCAAGACTCAAAAATAGAAAACAGATCTGGAATTATAGATTTGGAGCATTTTACTTATTCAGGAGAGGTGATCTGTGGGAATGGTCCACATCACCCACAAAGGACCAGCTGAACCATAAGAAAACAAGGGGGAGTGTACCTTGGGGAGCAGTTGGGCATAAACGTTGCACTGCAAATGAGGAGCCAATGAAAAAGACCGAGGCAACGCAGTCGGTTTCCTCTACCTACCAAAGTAAATGTCAAAAGCACACTAACTGTTCTATATCCTATGCATTGGCACTCATATATGGCAGCCAAATAAAAGAGTCTGATGAAGACTGTACAAAGAGAGTGCTAAAATACCATATCTATTTTCACAGTTAGATATTCTTGACCCATCTCATCCCAGCTGCCACAGGGATCCCCAGCCCAGAATGAACTTTCTCTGCAGGAACCTGGGACCATTCTCTCAATTACTGCATATACCTCAATATCCAAGGACATAGTTTAAGCTACACATTCGCAGCCTATTTTGAACCTTTGAGAGTCACAGAGAGTTGCTTTGTAGAATCTATTGTTTTGCATCTGTGCTCAAGGCCTCATGGTATGGGAGTACCATTCTTGGGAGACAGAGGGTGGAATTTTACTGTGTTTGTTAATTGAACAAATACTTTTCATGCTCTGGGCTCTTTAAGAGGCACTATGGTAAAAGGAAAGGCAGACAGGCAATAGTCATTACCTTTAGGGGGCTTACAGACTAGTTGGGGGATAAATATTTGTCAAGTAATATGACAAATATTACAAAATGTGTTTTATGAATAATAATGAGGTATTGTAAGATATATAGCAGGCGTCTCTGAAAAAGAAACATCTCTAAATGAAAAACACAAGTGAGCTGGCTAAGCTAGGTGAAGTTAAAAACATTGCATGTAGAAGGAACAATCTGTCAGGACTCTATAGAGACTTCTAGAAACCGAAGGGCAAAAAAGAAAAGGTCAATATAGCTAGAACATGCCGTGAGAAGAAGACACGCAGGTAAATGAAGCCAGAGAGCGAGGCAGACGTCAAATCACACAAACACTGCTCTCCTTTCTTCCTGACACAGGCTAAAATACATCCTTCAGTCCTTTTGTGGTTAGACACAGCCAAGAGACTGAGTTCTGGCCAAAGGAAGATGAGTGAAAATGGCACACGTTTCTTCTAGAATTGGCTCACACAAACCTTTTCTAATGTGTTCTGCTCTTTATCTTCTTTATCTTCCATCTGGATGCAAAGGAACCCAGAAAGAATTCTGGTTCCCTGGGTAAACCAGAACACATTCAAACTTCATCTGAGTAAGAAATAAACATGCATTGCATTCTTCCGTTGTATATCTTGGGACTTGTTTTTTTACAACAGCTAGTGTCGCCCTAACATACCTGTTTTGTATGATACGGGTAGCTCCATCCAATACCAATTGCAACACTAGAAAAACAATGATCACACAGCTAAAAAGGAAGGAAGGAAGGAAGGAAGGAAGGAAGGAAGGAAGGAAGGAAGGAAGGAAGGAAAGAAGGCAGGAAGGAAGGCAGGAAGGAAGGCAGGAAGGAAGGCAGGCAGGCAGGCAGGCAGGAAGGAAGGAAGGAAGGAAGGAAGGAAGGAAGGAAGACATTGGATAAGGTTGACTACGGGGGTTAATTTCATGAGTCCCCTTGACTGGGCTAAGGTGACTCCAGAGCACCAGTGAACATTATCTCTCAGTCTTGGAGGGTGTTTCTGGGAGAGGTTAGCATTTGAATTGGTAGACTAAGCAAAGAAAATGGCTATCTCCAAGAGGTGAGCATCGACTAATTCCTCCGGGTCCTGAATGGAACAAAAAGCCAGAGGAAGAACGAATGTGCTCTCCCTGCCTGAGCTAGGATACCCATCTTCTCCTGCCCTCAGACACTGGTGCTCCTGGCTCTGCGGCCCTTGGAATCGTACTAGGACTTATTATATCTTTGGCTCCCTTTGTTCTTCGACTTTCGGGTTTCGACTGAAACTACATCCCTGGCTTCTCTGGGCCTCGGCTTGTAGACGGCAGGTTGTAGGACTTCGCGGCCTCCATCATCATGTGAGCCAATCCCCATAAGATATCTCTTTCTATATATCACCTCGTAACCTACTGGCTGTGTTTTTCTGGAGACTAATATCATGACCTCTAAGGATTATGTTGAAGCAGGTTTTATAATTGAACTATGAAGGGGTCAGTATTGTAGATCACCACATATTCTTAAATCCAGCAACTAAAACATATGAGTTCATATCAGTTTCTACAAAGAAAGAACTCAAATGATCATTGGTTCAACATTACGTAAAATACACATATAAGTTACACATATACATGTACACAGGCACAGATGTATAAACAAATACGTGTAGGAATTTTCTTTTGGTTAAACATGCACTTCAGCGAATACATCTTATACTGACATGAAAGGATAGTTTAAAATGCTTTTCTTTTTCTAGTCATGTAGATTTAGTTCGTGGTATTCCAAAACCCAAACAGTGGAATTAAAAAACATGCCCCATCTATGAACTGTAGAATGAGTGCTGTACTCTTATAATGCCTTTGGCTAAACTCATAAATTTAAGCTCTATGTGGCCTTTCCAGGGGCGCCTGGGTGGCACAGTCGGCTAAGCGTCTGACTTTGGCTCAAGTCATGATCTCAGTGTTCGTGGGTGCAAGTCTCTCATCGGGCTCTGTGCTGACACCTCAGAGCCTGGAGCCTGCTTCAGATTCTGTCTTCCTCTTTCTCTGCCCCTCCCCCACTCATGCTCTGTCTCTCTCTCTCTCTCACTCTCTCAAAATTAACATTAAAAAAATTAATAGAAAAACAATATATGTGGCCTTTCCATACATCTTAACGAATTTCAGAAACATTCAGAAATATTCGAGTCCATCCTTAACTAAGCAGTAATAAGTTATATACCACACCACGGTCTGCCTACTGAAAACATCTGAAGGTAGAGACAGTATATAGTTTAGATCTGGCTCCCTAGAGTATTCTCTACGGCAACTTGAACTAAGATTGGGCTTAATATAAAGCAATTATTTTCTAATACTGTTAATATGCACATACATAGATAAGGTGTGTGTATATATATGTAAATCATATTATATAATTTGTGTTCTCCAGAGAAAGCTACTATATACATACATATAGACATATATATAGAGAGAGGTATGAATACAGATATAAACACATATGGTCGTTTTTACTTTCAAATACGTGCTTTGTAAATCACAGTACTGAGGGGCCCCTGGGTGGCTCAGTGGGTTAAGCATCTGACCCTTGATTTCAGCTCAGGGCATGATCTTGTGGCTCAGAGTTTGAGCCCTGCATCGCGTTCTGGGCTGACAGTGCAGAACCTGCTTAGGATTCTCTCTTTCTCCCCCTGTCTCTCTCCGCTTCTCCCCCACTCTGTCTCTCTACATAAATAGAAATAAACTTAAAAAAATAAGTAAATCACAGTACTGAAATGTTACTCCGGCAGCATGCTTCACCTGACAGGTGCCGATGTGGTTACTCAGGTGTCCACAATCACACACTGTTTATAGTCAAACAATGGCTGCCCGTTCAGCCTCTAGCGATCATAGGGACGGTCACTTCAGGGAGTCCCCCGCCTGAATATCTCACTGCGGGACTGCATTAGGTTAATAAACGTTATTTTGTGGGAGGCTGTAAAAAAGACTTCATAAAATGCTATGTTAGCAGAGAAAAGGAAATTAGATCGTGGATAAAGCATACACTTACGATACAAAATAGTGGTTAGGAAACCAGGGTAAGTGCAGTTTGGCAACGTCAAGATCTGTGATGAGAGACTTAGAAGTCGATGGCAGTTCATACGTGGACTGATGTCTTCGCTGACAATCAGATGAGCTCATTAACTGGCATTTAACCTTGCTGGATCTTAGCTAGCCCGAGGGTTAATCTGCATTATTATTTTGCTGGCAAAGGGCACAATCTCTCTTTAAAAAAAATATTTATTTATTTTGAAAGACAAAGTGAGAGATGGGGGAAGGGTAAAGAAACAGGGAGATAGAATCCCAAGCAGGCACCGCTGTGTCAACTCAGAGCCCGATGCGGGGCTCGAACCCACGAACAGAGACCATGGCCTGAACTGAAACAAAGAGCCAGACACCTAACCACCCAGGCACTCAAGGCATAATCTCTTTAAAAATAATTGTCAAGGTTATTTTTGCTATAAGCAAAATCCTATTTTGAAATATGAATCTTTTTTAAAGTAACACTAAGAATGCCACAATCATTCTTAGTGCCAGGGACCCTAACCAAACCCCCAGTTCTAAAAGTGACCCAAATTGGACAAAGGATAATCCCCTAAAACTCTGCAATAATTTGTTTCTGAACATTAGCCAGTGTTCAGCCATGACTCACTCCTAACAAGAGAGACTGCTTCAGAAACGGGCATGTGATTCTGGAAACCAGTATGGGGGATCTTCAAAAAACTAAAAACAGAACTCCCATAGGATCTAGCAATTTCACTTCCGGGAATGTTTTTTTTTTTTTAATGAAAACACTAATTCAAAAAGATACCTGCACCCCCATGTTCATAGAAGCATTATTTATAATAGCCAAGACCTGGAAATGACCTAAGGGTCCATCAACAGATGAATGGATAAAGAAGTTGTGAGATGCACACCCCCACCCCCACACACACACACATAATGGATTATTCAGCCATTAAAAAGTGAGAAAATTCTGTCACTTGCCTTCTTGGAAGATGAAGGGACCTTGAAAGCATTATACTAGGTGCAATACGTCAGACAAAGACAAGTAATATATGATTTCACTGATGTGTAGAATCTAAAAAAGGGGAAAAAACCTCATACAAAAAAGCGATCAGATCTATGGTTATTGGAGGTGGCAGGGGGGCTTCCATCTATGGTGGAAGGGGTTCAAAAGGTACAAATGTGGAGTTTTAAGATAAATAAGTACTATAAAGCTCAGCATGATGACATTAGCCAATGCTACTGGGTCATATATATGATACTTGTTAAGAGAGTAAATCCTAAGAGTTCTCACCACAAGGGAAAAAGTTCTTTTTGATTCTGCTTTCTCCTTTTATCGTATTTATCAGAGATGATGGATGCTAATGGTGGTGATCATTTTACAATATTCTATATGTAAGTCGAACCATTAGGCGATACACCTTAAACTTATACAGCGATGTATGTCAACTCATCTCAATAACACTGGGGAAACAATGGGCATGTGGTCTAAATCAGGCTGTTTAGACACACAGAGAGGTCCAGGCTCAGAGACAGCTTCTAGAATAAGAAACTTCCTTACTCTGACAACAGCGCTTACGCTCTCTTCTGAATGATGGGGTGTGAGGGTTTGCACCCATGTTTCTGTTACTAGCCATTATGAAGGAGGCACCTGAAGACAAAGGACGGGAAGGAATGTCGACTACAAGAAAGGAACCAGGAATCCGCAGCTCCCCTTCCAAACTATGTGAGCAAATACTTTTGCTGATTGTTTAAGCCAGACTTCATTGGGTGTTCTGTTACTTAGAGCTGAAGATACTTTTCTGCTATTTTCACTATGTGTTAGGCACACCTCCTAAGCATTGCCTAACTTAAATGTACTACACCCCAATGAGTTTAAGTATCCACACTTTACAGATAAGACAGCTGAAGCTCAGGGGTGTTACATAACACAATCAGCGTAACACCAAGGAGCCCTAATTTTAAACAAGTGTGTTTGGTTTGTTTCTTCATTCCAAAGCCTATGAGTTAAGCTGTTTCACTTTGGAAAGAAAACAAAGCCTAACAAATAACTTCAGTCTTCCTATATCAGTGCTTTCCTGGCTTATTAATCATTTTGAAATGTTATGTCTTACAAAAACGGATATGAGAAGTTAAGCAGCAAGGTCCAACATTAAACTTGCTGTATAAATATAGATTTCTAATCTACCTACAAATATATATAAGACACACATACTTGCTTACAAAATAAGCATACAAAAATGCATTCACAAAAAAGGGACCTCAGTTCCTCGTCATTATTGTAAAACCAGCTCTCTTGTATCAGGAAAACGTTAGACAACTGTTCATAAATATAGCTCATGATATGTTTAGGGTATTTTTTTAAATTTCATCTCAAAGGGTTATGTCGTTCATAACAAAAGACACATATGAGTAAAGCACACAGCCTGAACTCATTCCAAAGGAATGCTAAAGGCAACGGATACTTATGTAAATCACATTATCCTTAAGAATGGAAAAATATGAATACACCAAGAACCAGATCAATCTTGTCACCTCAATAGGAGAACCGATTAAAAATATATATTTTTGTCCTGCTGTTTCATAAACATTCTCTTGTTCTACGGACATTTGTTAAACAACGAAACCCGAATTATTGGACCCACCTCCCCTCTGCTTACGAGTTATCTGTGTCCTTTCTTTGCCTTCCCCTAACCTCAGCTTCTCATCCTTAACTTGGGTACCTCAACCCCGAAGCAGTTCACACATTCTCCCGCTGGACTTCAGAGTGACTTTAAGTACAGTGAAATCATCTAATGGGGAATTCCAAAGGACCGAGAGAAGTCTTTCCCTACCTGACTTCCATTTCTTTTGTGAGATGTTCCTCCTCCTCTTCCGGGACCCCACACTCTCCCAGAGTTCCTCCTGGCTGCCTGCTTCTTTTCTCCCGACCTGCTCTTTTGTCCGCCCTATGGTGCAAGGTCCTCGGATCTCTGTTCCTAATTTTCTTTAATTCTCATTTGACACGTTCCACCTGAGCAGTGATTTCATCTGCTCCCATGCTTCAATTATCACCTACGTGCTGGTGAATTCCGAGAGCTCCCATTTGGGGATCATGTCTCCGCAACACACTCTGGGATAACTACGTGGACCCAGATGTTCAAAGAAAGAGAGACCAAGGTCTCATGGAGCCGTTTAGTTATCTCTAAATGAGTATTCAATATATATCACAAAGAGGCTATTATAGAGCTATTTGGAAAGTTAAAAGAAAGGCAAAATGAGCAATTCCTTTTTTTTTTCTTTTTAGGTATAGTAGGAGTTCGTTCTGCATTATTCTCAGGCCCAATTATATCATATTTGGTAAAATCGGTAAAAAACAAGAAATGTGTCAGAGAAAGGCAAATATCATATGACTTCACTCACATGAGGAATTTAAGATACAAGACAGGTGAACATAAGGGAAGGGAAGCAAATATACTATGAAAACAGGGAGGGGGACAAAACATGAGAGACTCATAGATATAGAGAACAGAGGGTTGCTGGAGGGATTATGGGAGGGGGATGGGCTAAACGGGTAAAGGGCATTAAGGAAGACACTTGTTGGGATGAGCACTGGGTGTTATACATAGGGGACGAACTACTGGATTCTACTCCTGAAGTCATTGTTGCACTATATGCTAATAACTTGCATGTAAATTCAAAAATTGATGAATTAATTAATTTATAAAAAGATTTAAAAAAAAAAAGAACTGTATTCAGAACAATCTGGTCTCCGCAAGGCTTGGGAAAATCTTAGCCAATATGATTTTTGTACTTCTGTGCTGTTCCCCACTGTGGATGAGGCATCCTGGAGTTGTCCATGTGAGAAACACCTCGATCAGAAATCAGCACCTGCATTCCGAGTGTCTGCCCCCGTGACTTTCAAATCGAGGCTCCTGTTATAAATCACCGTTTACTTTCTCTCCCTGTAGCATCTTAATATCTATTGCACGTCTCTTATGATCAGCGGTTACAGCATTCCCTAGGATGATAACCTATGTCTTTGGGGTGTCTTCCAAGCCTGCTCACAGTGAATTTAAATGATGACATAACCTCTATTGTAAGTCATGTCATCCCAAAGTATCCTCTAGAGAAAATCCACCCAGTGGCCTTTGTATACAACTTAGCAACAGAGAGAAACGTATGTTTATATTTACATGGTATTCAAAAGACAAAAAAATGTTGTCAAAATATAATCTCAAAATCTTTGGGAAGTTATAACTGATTTTTCTACGGTGCAATCTTGAGCACCCATGCTTTAGAGATCAGGTGAAGGCTGTTGACAGGGGAGAGAAATCTTGTTTTCCCAGCCCACTCTCTGGTTGGTCACTGTCATCACAGACATCCTTACATTATAGTTACTTATGCATAAGATCCCCTTTTTAGACTGTGAACTCCTTAAAGTCAGAAACACTCTATATTATCCACTCTTGCCCCATCTTCTATGTACAAAAAGAAAGGAAGTACTGGGAAAATACACAGCAAGCTTGAACAAAATTATTATTTGGCTATCTTCTTAGAACATTACTTCCTTGGTACCTTAGTGTTCAACACAACGAAATAATAATTTCAAAAATATATATAAATATCATTCTCATCTTAAGTTTGAGAAAAAAAATATTGTCTCAGATAAAATAAAATGTAATCTGAAAATTCAGGCAAACCATTTTCTCAAGTAAAAGTAGCCATAAAGTTGATATTTACTATAGTATATTAAACTGACCCTATTTTTTTGAAAACTATTTTTTACTTACTTCCTTTAAGTTTTAATTATTTGAATAATATAAAATAATACGATCTTATTTTTTTGAAAACATTTTTTTTACCTACTTTAAGTTTTATTTATTTAAGCAATCTCTACACCCAACACGGAACTCGAACTCACAACCCAAAGATCAAGAGTCACATGCTCCCCCAACTGAGCCAGCCAGGTCCTCCTGAAAAGTACTTTTTAAAAGCTTCTCTAGATTAACGCACTTGAATTTATGTGACCTAAGTTTTCTCCTGTGCTTCCTGACATGGGTCACGTTCAATATTCTATCACCAGTTAAAGTATCACTGTTATCATAAAATCCCAATTGTAGATCGGATTTATATAATCTTGAAAAAGTTCAGCTGTTGCTATTATAATTTGTCATTGTCTTACTTTTGTTTGTTTTTTTTTCCCATAACATCGAAACAGTATTATTGCAATATAACAAAATAAAAGAAAATATCTTAGGGGGATGCCAATAATGCTGATGCTATTATCTAGTAGAGAAAAGCATAAAAATTGCTTTCATTTCTTGCACATGAGATCCTGTAAAAAAAATTAGTTCTTTCTGGAAACCCACATTTTAGTCACTTAGTAATGGATGTTTTATAACACAAGGATAATATACCATTCTGAAAATGAGGCCAGATCTCCACCAATTCTCCGAGTGTGTATTTTGTAGAACTCATCACACACAGAAGGTACATCTGTCAGGCAACCTTTCCTTGGAAGGTTTGAGGTTGCTTCCGGCCCAGAATTTTAGCTATAGGTCATGATTTAGTCATATTATTCTGAATCAAGTCATATTTGACGGTACCATCGGCTGAATTAATTTTCCAATTTTCTCTAGTGGCCTTTTATTTCTTGGGGGTGATTGTTAGCACATTTCTGAGGTAAGAGGGTCATTTGGCCAAATGTATACAAACCTTCAGTTTATTCAACATATATTACTGATTTCCTTCAATTACTCAGTCACTGATCTAGGAAATGGGGATAAAGCTGTGATGAGAGCATACAAAATTTCTTGCCCTCACTGAGATGAATCACATTTTAATAAATCTATCATCACTGAACTCTTCTGCAATACTAGCCTTCCTAAATATGATACCAATAGATAAGCATTTTGGGTACTTTTCCATATAGGTATTTAAGAAATGAAACATCCAGGGTTAAGACAAAACATAGACTGGTGGGGGTACTGGGCAGCAGATGGGAAAGAATGAAGTAGCAGGTAATAGTTTGGGCTTTGCTTCCTGGAGAATCTGGGTCGGTGTTCTAATTTTCTTCCTTATTTTGAAACCTTGCTGAGGCATTTACTAAAACTCTCAAGTCATCACTTTTGTGTTCGCTTTTTATTTTAATAATCCATTTTTTTCAGAGTTGTTTTGAGGATCCTTTAATTGCATGAACTACCTTCATTTTATCATATGGCAATGACTTGAGGTAGTTAGGCTGATACAAAGACAAAATCACTGTCTACTTCCCCCCAAAAACTTGAAAATCTAATTCGAGAGGCTCAGTTCATTTAAAACAAACAAAGCCACACGAAACTACTATGTAACTTTCAGCACACAAATCGCGTAATTTTCATTTTCTAAGCGAAGTAAGTATGAAATAAAATGTTGGGGGGAAATTACCCCTGATAAATTTCCAACTGCTACAAAAGTATCCCTACAGACTGAGAAACCAGAAGAGCTAAACAGTGGTATTTAGTATTTAAACATTGGCATTTAGCATTTAAAAAATCATTTTAAAAGCAAACATGTCTTAAGGATAGGAATGTAGTTTATTATGTGAGGGCAAAGAGTGTGATTTGGAGTCAGTTTTGGACATGCTGCCTTGTTTGGACCTAAAATCGCAGGATTCTGGGGCACCTGTGCGGCTCAGTTAGGTAAGTGTCAAACTCTTGGTTTCAACTTAGGTCATGATCTCAGGGTTTGTGAGTTTGAGCCCTGAGTCAGGCTCTGTACTGGTGGCACAGAGCCTGCTTAAGATTCTCTTGCTCCTTCTCTCTTTGCCCAATCCCTGCTCCCAGCTGTGCTCTATAAGCACCAAGTACGAGCTGAGAAAAAGGATCAGAAAGAGGTTCAGCAGAACATGGATGAACAATGAGGCTTTATCTTCTGCAATATTACACAGACTGAGAAACTTTAAGGCAAGTCGTCATTTTCATGCCAATAAATTATTTTGCATCATGTAATAAGAAGTACCAGAAATTATATCTTATTTTCCACTCAATGCCATTCATATTTTTTTGGATGCCTCTCAGATTCACGTAAGGGGATCGAATTAAACAGCTTGCGTGTACAGTAATTTTTAGGTTCTCCCTGGCTCAAATCTGTGAGATGATCAATGATGACCGACGTGTCTTTGAACGAAGTCTCCAGCGGGTAGTCAGTGGCAAACAGAGCACCCGTTTGATTTGAATGCTTAGGTGAAGGTTGAGCGTCTGTTCAATTTGTGGAGCTTTCTGGAAGGTTGCAAACCTATTTACCATTATGTTGACTTCTCAGTGGGCTGGCATTTTGGCACACAGAAAGGACTGAGGTGGTCGTACTATGACATTCTCATTAGTCAAGGACACACTGTGTGTAGGTTGCTATATTATCAATCCAATCCACCCTTAAGCTTTGTAGGAACTGTTTGCTTACTTATGTTTGTAAATCCTATCAAATCTTCCCTTTATGGAGCTCAGCAGGGAATGAGATTTTGAAGAGCAGCCATTTGAGACCGGATACAGATAACCCTCGTTTAGAAAATGTTTGACAAGTATGAAGTTCTTAGAGGAAATCAGATGTTGACTATTGTCCCAAATGAAATAGCTCAAGACCTGGAATTTCTCTGTTGGATCAAACATGCAGTGAAATCACCCGGAGAAATCCTTTATATCCCATCATACCAGTGGTTTAGACGAGCTAGACTATTTACTTCGTAGATAAGCAAATAGAGTAAAACAATTTGGCCATAATTCGGGGGACACCAATCTCAAGGGCAAGATCATCTGTTACACAGAGTTGAAGATTATTTAAAGGGTTTTCCCATATGGAGAGTGATATGAAGCATACTCTTAGAAACAGAAATAATTGAAAGGAGAGTTTAAGGAGAAAAGATAAAAAACAAAAAAAGAAAATTTGGCTAATTCTTGCTTACTAGATGTCTATAGCAAGTAGCAAAGTCATAGCTATACATATGTTGCACATTGCAGAGTATGAGTTTTGGAGTTTACATACTTGTGCTTACCGTTGATGGGCTGGATAATGTCAAGTGTGATATTTCACTTCTCTAAATCTGAAATACTCTTATTTATAAAGTGGAGATAAATGATGTTTAGGGAATAGCTACATAACCAAGCATGTAAATAAATGCTAGTTACAGTAAGTATTCACTAAACAGGTAGTAGGAGTAGTAGAAACAAAATTTAAACACACTGAATATATTGCATCTCCTGTGGAGTTCCTTCCACTCTCAAAAGGTAGCATGATGCTACTTAAAACAATTAAGGACCTCATTTGCATGATGAACTTATCCAGATTCTTAGGTGTTTTATTTAAGGCTGTGGTTTTCCGAAAGAGGATAAACAACGTCCATTTGTCTAAGATGCGAGTGTGGGATCCCAGCAACCAACACTAGCTAATGAGAAATTAAATATTTAATACTACAACTTTTCTCTGAACGAAAATTAATACGGACTTACTAATGAACACTGGAGGAAGTGGAGATTTAAAGCAGCTCCAGGCAAAACGATTTCACTCAATTAAGTTTACGCATCTTAAATTAAAGTTGTTGGTCTTAACTTTCCACTATCTGGAAAATATAACTTTGAAATATCAGTTAATGGACAAAAAAAAAATCTTTTCTAAATACTTTAGAACTATGGCAAGCAGTCAATGTTAGAGAAATCAGGTGCAGATAGTTTAAGGTATTAAAATAATTAGTAATCAGTCACAAAAAATGCAAAGTGCAATCCACAGAGAAGCATCCTATGAGGACGCAAGTGCAACAGGAGCTCCGACATGGCCGTTCCCCCTCGACGTGCGGTTCCCGCAGTACGTGCTGCTCGCATGCGCAGTTCTGTGCGTGTGTCCCCACCCCGGCCAAGCAGTTTCAAGCAAACCGCAAAAACAAAACTGCTGACCTTAGTCTTTACTTTCTGAAAGCAGCGAACAATAAATGCATCCGATATCTACTTGTATTCGCTATAATTAAAAAGGAAATTAAGTATTCCTGTGTTCAACTTTTAGTGCAGTTTAAACGAGCAAGGAAATTGCTTGAGAAATATGGATTTATTCAGTCTCCAAATGTTGTTCGATCATTTTATCTTTACATGCTAAGCTTCTGCATGTTATCCAGACAGAAAATCCGCTTAGCCTTTTTTGTTTTTAAGTTCAAGGTTTTCTGATTGGCTGGGTTTTTATTTTACATTTTGCCAGGAAAATGTAATTAGATTAAAAATTTCGTTGTGATAGAAACGTTGAATTCTTCAGAACGACTGCCACCATGATGTTCTAGAGTCACAGTAGAAGTCCTTTAAATTCTTAACTTCTTAGAAAATAGAAATTTAGTTTGCAAAGTCCTGCATACATCTATTTATGTATGAATGTATGTATGTATGTATGTATGTATGCATTTATGTATTTATTTAATTTGAGAGAGAAGAGAGAAAGCACGTTTGGGGAAGAGGGGTAGAAGGAGAGAGAGAGACAATCTTAAGCAGGCTTGACACTCAGGGCAGAGCTGGTCACAGAACTCGATCCCACGACCCTGGGATCATGACCTGAGGTGAAGCTGAAATCAAGGGTTGGAGGATGGAGTGACTGAGCCCCCCTGGCCTCCCCCCAGCGTGTACCTTTGAAGGATGTGTTTGTTGATAACTTTCCTCAAATCTCTTTGTGCCAGCAAGAAGCTGTCACTCTAGTCTCAGCACAAAGGTAAAACCCAGGGCACCAGGGTAGCTCAGTCGGTTGCACGCCCAACTCTTGATTTCGTCTCAGGTCACGATCACGCGGGTTGGTGAGTTGGAGCCCCACATCGGGCTCTGTGCGACAGTGCAGAGCCTGCTTGGGATTCTCTCTCTCTCCTCTCTCTGCCGCTCACCGACTCGCACTGTCTCACTCTCTCTCAAAATAAATAAACATTTAAAAAAACATAGGTAAACACTAACCGTCAATGAAGCAGAAGTCACAGCAGAGATGCACCCTGTACCTCCATTCACGGGGTAACAGCCGTCGGTTTTTAATTAAGGGCATCACTGCATCCACTCTACCTACTTCGCTTCATTAAATAGAAACGATGTAATAAGAAGCTGTTAAATAATTTAGGCGGATCTAATTCAGGGTACCTCTGCTAAACATAGAACTTGAAGTTTACAAAAACAGATGTTGCCAAATGACGAGATGATCAGATATTAGATAACATCGAGGGGGGAGGATTCCAAATGAAAGCTTGATTGGAATGGTGTCTCCTGGGGGTTTATTACCGATTTGTCATTTGTCATTCCTGATTTGTCATTCGTACTGAGCCCTCCTGAGGATCTAGAGATCTTATCGATCATTTAAATATAGTATTAAAAAAAAGGGGGGGGAGGGGCAGAGAGAGAGGGAGAGAGAGAATCCCAAGCAGGCCCTGCACTGTCAGCATGAACCTCGATGAGTCCTCAATCTCGGAAACTGTGAGATCATGACCTGAGCCGAGGTAGCCACGCAGGTGCCCCAATATGGTATTTTTAATTTTTTTTCTTTTTCTTTCTTTTCTTTTGTTTATTTTTCTATCTAAATATAGTATTTTATTCAAAAATAACTGTAACAGAGGACTGTTACTTCATTCACTAAATACATAAAACTAGAAAAACTGTCATGATCCATGCAGAGAAATCTACAAATGGACTATTTTTCAAAGCTGCTATGGTCTGAAAGTGCGTTTCTCCCCAAAATTCAAGTGTGGATCCCCCTAATGCTCAATGTGATGGCATTAAGAGGGCGAGCCTTTGACAGGTGCTTAGGTCAGGAGGGTGGAGCCCTCACGAATGTGATTAGAGGTCCTAAAATTTAGATCCCACGGGCTCCATCACCCTGTAAGGACACGGAAGTCTGCAAGCCTGAACAGGGCCCTCCCCGGATCGCGCTGGCATCCCGATCCTAGTCTTCCAGCTTTCATAAACTGCCCAGTCTGTAGGACTTTGCCGCAGTGGCCAGGAGGGATTAAGACAAAATCCCTCTCTAGAACTCCAGAATCTGGGGGCCAGCAAGAGGAGGAATCCTTGTATGTAAATCCTCAGAAAAAGGCAGACAAGGTAAAGAGAGACTGGGAGTGGGGCTTCCGAGGAGCCAGTGTTCATCTCCCTTCTAAACTAAAATGCAGGAAAAAGTTTTCCCCAACTTCCGGGCCTTGGGGATGTTACCAAATTTATGAGTGCTTATGTCAGAGGACTCATGGCAAAATGATAAATTAGTGCCTAAAATATCACTGACAACAACAATCGGGGGGGCACGGAGTTCCAGGATGTTTAGAGAGAGAGACAAGGAGTACCGACGACCCTGTCTGACCTGCCTTGGGGCTCAGAGAAAAGACCACTATGATTTCTGCCCCTGCCGCCTTGGTTCTTCTCAAATGGGCCTGGCCATGGGCACGGGAGGTTTCATCAGTCTGAGAGTTTGAGGATCTCCATATCAACTACAGAGAACTTCTACGCCCTATGGATGTGAAAAATGTTACCGGGTTGGCAAAATTCTCCCTTTTAAACAGAGCTTGCCTTCAGAAAGCATTTTCTACTGTTGCAAATCCAATAAATGACGGTTCCAAGTGGAAACATTAATGGCAACCTGGAAAAAAAAAAAAAAACCCCAAGGTCTCTCATCACCTCCTCACATGGGGGTCACGTGCCTCAGGTTATCCATTCATTATCCCTCCTCTGGACCCTTTCAGGGACTTAACAAGCTGTGTATTCTGTGACAGTATCCAGTTCCTCACTGTCACCCTCTCCCACTGCAAATTACAAACAGATGTTTGTGGCTTTCAAGCCAGATGCCAGCACAGCAGCAGGTGTTGAAGGCGGTTTATTTGTACACAAAATACACTGCAAGCCTGCATCACAATTAAGGTGTGTCTTACCTTCCTCTCCTGCTCACTTAGTTTTTCCTTTTTCTTTTTTTTTTTTTTTTTGTTTTTTTTGTTTTTGTGTAAGCCTTTCTATAGATAAGATTTAAACCATTCGGTCATTATTGATGGGTTAAAATGGGCACATACCAAATGGGCAGAAATAACGGCCATGTGGTTGCCAGGAAGTTCGAGTGTGACAATATCTTTCTACCGAGTTTAGAAAGTTTTTTATTGCCTGAGAGACTTCGGTAATAAAATTTCTCTACGTTCCTTTCAAACTTTGTTCCCACCGATAACATATTTCAGTTTCAAACGTTGACAACCTGGCCTTTTTCCACCATATTAAAATCCCCACTGATATCTCTCTCCTTTGGAAAAGTTGAATAAATTAATAGATCAGTTTAAATGGTATTTATTTAAAAGTACTAAGATAATGATTAGATCAGCCCCGTTATTTCATTCTTTAAAATCTCTTTCCAAACAATTAGTAATTGATATTCACAAATTATCATTTATTCAAGTAAAGAGGCTTTAAAAAAAATCTTCTGAAACACTAAGGTTGAAAATGTATTAACCAAGGTTGACAGTCAACAGTTTTTGTTTGGTTTGGTTTGGTTTTTGGAGACAAAAAAAATTATTTCTTTTAGAAACAGTTTTTATATAGGCTGAGGCTACTGGAGTTCTATCTTCTCATGCCTACCCCTTGCCTTTTGTCAAAACACATCATTTTCTTTTTTCTTTTATTTTTTTTATATTTTATTTATTTTTGAGAGAGACAGAGAGAGAAAGAGAGAGGGAGAGAGAAAGAACAGCAGCAGAGAGACAGAGAGACAGAGGATCAGACGCAGGCTCCACACGGACAGCAGAGACCCTGACGTGGGGCTTGAACTCATGAACGGTGAGATCAAGACCCTGAGCCAAAGTCAGACAGACGCTTAACCGACAGAGCCACCCAGGTGCCCCAAAACCCATCACTTTCTGAGGCAGAAATGTGAGAGAAACTGAAAGTAAACAATGGGAGAAATGAGACAAAGACAGTTTGCAAATGTGCTTGGCACTCCGGTGGCTTCTAGAGAAGGTTTTCAGCCCAGAAGTAACAACCCAGAAGGACTGAGGAAAAGTTAACCGATTGAGTCCGTAAGCAGGTCATTATATACTGTCCCCACAGCCTTCAAAACCACCAACCAACCAAATAAATAATAAAATAAGATTTCTGTTTCACAAATATTTTTAAAGCAAATGTATCATGAGTCAGTTAGCATACACATTGTATTCTTGACCTTGTTAAAACAACTTTATGTGAAGAGTAGAATTCCTAAGTACCTTTACTATACGTGTCTGTGTCTGTGTGTGTGCACTGTCCATGGTAACAAAACAATACGTACAACGGTACACCACTGAATTTTGTAAAGAAAAATGACTGTTACTTATTTTTGTTTTTGTGTTTTTTTTTAAACAGGAAGAAATGAAGGACCACCAAGCGTGGGACTTGGTTAGGCCTGTGACCTGTCAGGTTTCAAAGGCGGCTTAGGGGCGCCCAGGTGGCTCAGTTGGCTGAGCATCCTGAGCATCTGGCTCCTGGTATCAGCCCAAGTCATGATTTCACGGATCGGATCATGGAACGGAGCCCTATGATGGGCTCTGGCTTACAGCACGGAACCTGCTTGGGGTTCTCTCTCTCTCTTTCTCTGCCCCTTCCCCACGCGCTCGCTCTCTCTCAAAATATATAAATAAACTAAAAATATTTAAAGTGCCTTTACTATTGCTTGAAGGTACCCGGGTCTCCTGTTCTTCAGTCCTAACATCTCTGACTTTATCAAACAGGTCTCATATGACAGAGGTGCCGTCTCTGTTCTCTCTTCTTAACATGTTCCAGTTAGCTTACATTTCTCTTTTAATGGGGTGCTCAGAAATTAACCCGAGTTCCCAGGTACAACAATTGAGACAAAATAATAATACCTGTTGAAAATACCATCTCATTTATGATGTTCCAGACAGTACACTATGCAATTTTATATATATATATATATATATATATATATAATATATATATATAATTATCAGCCCTATAAAGACAACTCTGTGAGGAAAAGAGTAAAATCAAAAATACTAAATAAACTGCCCAGAATAGCTCATGTTTGCAGCCTGGATTTATAGCCAAGCCGTTAGACATCGAAGCCTCGGGAAGATAAAATCACCACACCTTGCTGTTCTAAGCACGTTAAGTAAAACTAACTGAATCTCCTAGGGCATACTGCTGCTAAATCGTTCTATAACCTTTAAGCAGGTGTTCTTTTCAACCAAATGCGGGACAACGTGTTTTCACATTATTAAATATGATATTTTGAAATTGCGCACACGGTTTCAAAAGCCTGAGTGGGACTTTGGGTCATGGTCCCATCATGTAATTGCTCCTTCATTTCTCCTTCTTTCTTCATGTCATCACTGAACATGAAAGTGGCGGGTCACAGTCATCTCTCTCTATTTTTTTTTTCTAAATCACCGTGTAAATTGTAGAAATGGAAAGACCAGAGAGACAAAGGCCATTTGACATTTGCCTTCATGGTGATACCACGCATAAATACTTTGTTGCATACTGCTCTGTCATTCAGTAATTCGTTTAATTTTTTCCGGCCGGTCTACACAAACAGCAGGAATCCATATCACTGATTTTTTCAATAATCCCTTTTTCTTCTTTCCTGTGAACATGTCTTTTTTGTGCTCACTCCACCTTTAATTTTGCCCCTGGTGCTAACTCCTATTATACAAACCATATTTTTGTAGAATGTGGTTATTTTTACCCAAGGTCACACACATGATAGGAAATGAATCAATTGTGTTATACTCTGGGGAATTCACCACATAAAAGGGTGCCATCTTTTTTTTAACTACTTTTGTGCGACTTTGCTTTTTCAGAATTTTATCTAACATATTTTATTATAGTCTTGACAACCATAATAGCAACATATTATCTTTAAAACAATTTTACCGAAGAGGTGTCTGAGTGGCTCAGTCAGTTAAGCATCTGACTTCAACTCATGAGCTCACAGTTCATGGGTTCAAGCCCCGTGTTGGGCTCTCTGCTGAGAGCTCAGAGCCTAGAATCTTCTTCCGATTCTGTGTTTCTGTTTCTCCTCTGCCCCTACCACATGTGCACTCTCTCTCTCTCTCTCAAAAATAAACATCAAAAAAATTTTTTAATTTATTGAAAATCCCCTATTTTCAGAGGAAGTGTTCATGCCCCGCCCTCCCACCGTGCCCTCTAGCCCCCTATGTTCTTTGGGATTTCCATACCACGAATTCTCAGTGATGCTTCCTTTGTATGTTACTAGGGATTATCAACACACCACCAACAACAACAGAACAAATAAACAAAAAGCAAGCTTGCTGTTCAAGTAAATTTGGGAAATTCTAGATTACACAGGCTAGCTTAAACAAGCCTCTCGGCTTCTTGACTTCTCATAAACCATAATATGCTAATGTGAATTTGAATCTCTATGATTGTAATAGAGTGTTTAATGTCTTTAAATTCAAATAACCATAGAATTCCAAGGGATGAATGCTACATGTACAGAGTTGTTATGGAAATCATCACCGTTTGTTAACTGAGAGACAGACCTGCATCAATTTCCAGCTAACTTGTAAAAAAGTCTAAGTGTCAATATTGAATCTTTCTTCCTCAGTACAGAATTAAAAAAAAAAAAAACCCAAAAAACTCTGAACTTAAAAAATGATATGCAATAAGCTTATATACAGATATCCATCATCTGATAGAAGATAAGGCAACATCTTCACATCTCCCCCAAACCTTGGAATAGTGAGGCCAAAAGGTAGCAACAGACTGTTCAAAAATGCCCACTCACTATAGTCTGCTCTATTTGTGAAAGTCAGTTATTACACTAGGAAGTGATTGCTGGTCAGTCAATTATTCCTTGATCCTCAAGGACAGAGTGAAAAAGAGAGATGGGTTGTGTCTATAGTACTGAAGCCCCTTAAGTCAAGATTCCTATGGAAATTTCCTCTGCAGTAATGAGCTGTACCAGTGTACTATCATTGCTGAAACGGACCAAGGAGACTAGAATAGCTAATCTCAGAAAGAAGGAAGGAAAACACAATTCTTCTCCTTGCGAAAGTCAGTGAGGTGACTTGCACACCTTGTAATGTCTTCAGAGGGGGGGAAAATATACATGTAGCCCCTGAAATGGGCCTTGGGAGCTCATGCATTTAATTACTGTCAGATCCAGAGAAAGCTACAATGACTTTTCATAAAATATTCAAATATATACTTGTGGGCCATCTCGTTAACAGATCTTGACACTGTCTTGTCAGATGGGAAAGTTATAACAATGTAGATAAGGTGACACGTGACACCGTCTTAGAGGAAACTCGTTTGGCCATCTGCCTGCCTGAACAGACATTGTGCTTTGCTTTCCTGTAATTTCACTCACAAGGAGGGGGGAAAATGCCTTTTGTGCCCCTCTGTGACCCTGGAAATCGATGATGAGCTCTGAGCTACACTACCTTAGAATAATATGGTTTCCACTGCATTTATGAAAACAAAAATGATCGCATTATTTTCCAAAAAGAACGAAGATGCCACAGGTGTACGGAGCCAATGTACAGGGTTCAGGGAAGGATTCGTTTATTTTACTGGGAAATGAACACTAAAATTTTCACAAGGATGTCAATGAGTAATATGTCTGAGATAGGTCTTCCTCTCTTTTCCCTCAAGATAAAGTATGCAAGTATAAACCACAGGTAAGTGAGTATGAAATAGATGAACAGAAATAGCCCCATAAGCAACCTGGGATGGAATAGTGTTCATCCACTGCTAGCAGTAACCTTGAAGAGCAAGAAAGATAGCAACTTGTTATCTACTTGACTTGGGGGCACTCCTAAATAAATGATCTCATTTAATCCTAACACCAACCCCCTGGAGTAACTATAACCACCATACGATCTCCAATTGGTTTAGTAAATTGTTAAGGTCACAGAGCTAGGAACTGGGGGGACCACAATCCCAATGCAAGTCTGGCTGACTTCAAAACCCAGCCCCCTTCCTCTGCAGTATTTGAAAGGTGAGGAGGTGGTCTCTTCCCACTAAAAATCAGGGACGTCTGTAAAACCGGTCCTTAAGGCAAAGTCCTGAGACAACCATACCTTGAACCACGAATTCATAGGCAGCCTTCACAAGTATGCGGCCTCAGAAGGGGGAATCTGTGACCCCCCGTGTTTAGAGCAGAACAGAGGGACAAATATTGTTGGAGCCGCAGAAGCAGAGCTCATGAAGGACTCTTACTTTAAACCTGAACACTGAGCAAGGGAAGATTGATAATCCTGCACCATCAGTGTATTGCTGCCAAAGATGGAACCAGTGACTTGCAGTAAGCAACGGGTGGACTAAAATGTCTCCCCTCTGAAGGACAGGAAGAGAATAACAGCAAAAAACATGAGGAGAATTGGACAAGAATCCAGGCAATGATACTGCCTCATCTGGGTCTGACCACTGGTTTTATTACTATCCTAATTAGGAAATTTTTAATTAATTAATTTTTTTTATTTTTAAATTTCTTTTAACATTTAATTTCGGGAGACAGAGAAAGAGAGAGAGACAGAGAGCAAGCTGGGGAGGGGCAGAGAGAGAGGGAGACACAGAATCCGAAGCAGGCTCCAGGTTCCAAGCTGTCAGCACAGAGCCCGAGGCGAGGCTCGAACCCAAGAACCATGAGATCATGCCCTAAGCCGAAGTAGGATGCTTAACGAACTGAGCGACCCAGGTGCCCCCTAATTAAGAACTTTTAAGAGCTGATGATGCATGTTACTTAATAGTAAGGTTTCAGCATTTCATCATTCTTTTGTCCTTTATTAGATCTCTATTAGGTCTTTTGAAAGCCTGGAGTTGAAGGAACCATTTGGATTCACTTGGCATGGACAGATGCACGTGGTAACCTCTGCTGTCAAGATGCTGGTTCTCTGAGTGGTAAGACATGCTACTATAGGTCAAAATCCAGGTGCGACTAAATGCGAATCCTCCTTGAAATTAAGTATTTGTAATACATTTTATTTTTCTACATTAGCAAATTCAAAAAATACCCCAATGTCTGAAAATGTTCCAAATTAAAATGCATACCCATCTTAACCAAGCTTCGTTATACAGCATTAACTATTTAAAACAGTGAAAGTAAGAACTTAGTACAGTTTCTGATAGATCCTTGATAAGAATTAGACTAATCGGGAAAAGGAAAAATAATTGGATAATTTAGTACAAAAATAAGTTAAAATAAACTGAATCATCTCAAGGCATAATCCTACGTAAAAACTTCTTTTTACCAAAAGCAATGAAAGTAGTTCTTACACTGTGACCCAAATATTAAAACTATATTTCTTACTGCTGTGCTTTCAAATATAATTAAATTGGTTGATGCTCAAATCTAAGTATATTTCTTTCAGAACCTTGCTCTGGAAGAACCAAAGTGATTTATTGTTCTCTTTTTGACACTTCAAGATAAAAACGTAAAGAAAAAATATGTAATATTAGTGTCTTTTTTTTTAAGTTTATTTATTTTGAGAGAGATTGAGTGGGGGAGGGGCAGAGCCAGAGAGGGAAGGAGAGAGAATCCTAAGCAGGCTCTGTGCTGTCCGTACAGAGCCTGACGCGGGGCTCGATCTCATGAACCGTGAGATCATGACTTGACCCGAAGTCAAGAGTCAGATGCTTAACCGAATGAGCCATCAGGTGCCTCTTAAGTGTCTCCTTTTTAAAGAACTCTTGCTGAGGAAGAGTACAGTATTCCAAGACTAACATAGAATTGATTCTTATATTAGCTGGAAAATGTAGTCTAGATGACCAATAAAGTCTCTCACAGAGTCTTACTACTTTACCATCTGCTATTGTTCCTCAGTCATTTGTTATAGACATGTGTGTGGGGTCGGGGAAGGGACTAAATTTCGGAACTATTTCATAATTGCATCATCTTTCGAGAACTTTATAGCATAACTACCTCCCATCATTTGAACCAGAAGAGAAGTATCTAATGTAGTTGTCTCGAGTTTACTGTGTGGTTCCAGTCAGTGACTATAATGGTAGAGAAAGAAGTAACTTGAAAAAGAGAAAATGAAGTACCTGTGGTATGTGTGGATTTTTCTTTTAGCTTTTAACACAGACACAGAAGTCCAGAAGCATCCTGATATGGTGAAGAGCTTCTTAGGATCCCAGGAAAATACATTTGCAATGAGAGAATTATAATCCAGATTACATTACTTGAAAATTTTCTCCTGTCGGCGGAATCCTTCAAGATGGAATCCCTTCTACTCAAAGTCTACAAGTCCAAGGAATGAGTCTTAGAAAAATAATTGCTATGTGATGCATTCGATTCTCCTATAAAACAACAAAATACTTCCCCATTTGCTTCATGGAAGGCGAAAGATAAAATCTTCATTAAAAATATAAAAGGTCATCTCCCCTTGGGAGACATCTCGTTGTGGATGGGATAGAATTTATTGCTGTGGGCTTACTCCACCAGATAACTATTGCACTATCTTCAGGAAGATTAAAGAATTACAAGTCCAAGCACTGGAGCATCAAGCTGTGGTCAGCTTCACGTCACCCAAGACGGGATGTGCACTGTCTGCGAGCCTACTTGGGTGACGCTGTGGCTTAGCCGGTGCAGGTCTGCCCTGCACCAGCTCCGTGGCACAGGGGCTGCTGCCACTCCAGAACCACCAGATCTGCCAGTGAATATGCATGAGGAGTTAATTTGCAAGGATTCAGTGAAAAGTGAGTGTTTTGATGAGGACGACTGAAATAACAAGAAGGGAGGAGTGAGGAAATGGGATAAATATACCATAATCCTTGATTACGCTGCAAGTACAGCAGGCTTGGGAGTTTATCTTTTTCCTTAAAGCTTGTAGTTTTCTTTCCTTGCATATTTTAAGTGTGACATGGGCCACGGAGGGAAGGGGACCAAAACCACTCACACGGTTTATTTTAAATGGAAAATTTAAACGTGCAGATTGCCTCTAATGACTTTTAAAAATAATTTCATGCCTACATTTTGAAGAGATCTCAATTTTTTTTTCTTAGCAACGAACCTGCTAATTTACCTACAGACCGCAAATGGCTTTCTACAGCTAATCAGGCTTATTATTCACCAGTTTTACCTTGATTCTTTAGAAAAGAAAAGAGCCAAAAGCAAATCACTTCAGAAATGAAATAAAAAAGCACAACCATGTGAGTTTTTCTCCCCCATATCTTTATTATCCCTGAAATTGTAGTACTATTTAATTAACTCTGACATACAGTATATACTTTCTTCTGGAAAGGAATCTGTTCTTTGACATCAGCAAGTAAGAGAATGGCTATGAATACACCTTCGTATGAACAGAATGAAATCCCTCAAGTGGATTTCCAGTTCTTTTTTTTTTTTTCTTTTTAATTGAATTTCTCTAAATTGTACCGATGGTTTCAATTGAAAACATGTACTCAGCAAATGAATAAGCAGAACTTAAGAACCTCTCACAAAAGATCTGCCTTGTACAGGCTGCTCAGGAGCCTTGCAACTGCGTGTTGTGCCCTGAATGGTGTGTGTGTGTGTGTGTGTGTGTGTGTGTGTGTGTGTGTGTAACTTCACAAATATCTGAGTCTACTATTGAATAGGAAGAATAGACCATTGGAAGTGCGTGAAAAAAAAAATGAGACTCAGAATAAACGGTAAAAGGCAGAGGTGGAATATTGTGGTGGAAAAAATCCTGGATTAGGAATCGGATTTAAGCTTAAAATTTGGGTCAGCCCTTAGTCCATGACCGTGGGCAATCACTTAACCTCTCAGATACTCACTTTCTTGTCTATAAAGATACATAATAAAGACCGTTTTCCTTATGTGATTCTAAGGAGGATAAGATCCAATGATCTATGTAAATGTTTTTTAACTACTAAGCACCAAACACATTACCCGCTTCCTGTAAATGCACTTGACAGTGTGTCAGTCTTGTCTCTGTGTCTCCGTTTTCTCATCGGTAAAATCAAAGGACTGGTATCAAATGTGCTATCAGCGTTCTCAGGAGATCCCAATGTAATTATTTTTAATACAAAATGGGTCGTGGGCTGAAGGCATGAGATAGGCAATTGTAAAGGCAGAGAAAAAGTATCAAAAGTACGAAGGAGTGGAGGGCAGTGACCTGGGGCTACCATTGTGTGAGGGAGGATGGGGGGGGTGACAATGAAAACAGGAAGCCAAAATAAATAAAAATGCACTAATTACGAATTTGAAACCATGAGATCAAGACATAGTATTGCTTACAGTAGACAACGAATGCCACAGTATTAGATTTGGCCAATAAAATAATTCAGGAAGAAATATATCTGAACTTAGACCTTAAAAATGGCCACGATCATTGTCTAATGGCCATCGGAGCCTTGGACTTACAGACTCGTCAACTCTCTTGTGAGTTTTTGATTGGCTTTTTATGAAATTTTGGCCTCTCTTTTCTCTCTCTTTTCCAACTTTATTAATTTTTTAGGCATGTAAAACTTACCGATCCTACCACTTCTCTTTAAGTTCACAGGATATGTGGAGGTATACACGAGAACCCGCCTTCACCCACGCACCGTTAATTGTGGCTTCTAGATTCTAAATTACAAAGACATGAATTCAGATGATCAATGGCCAGGAGGGAGGTCAGGCGTCCAAGGCCAGCACCGTAAATCCAAATCAGAAAATAAACACAGCAGGTGTCTGGTAATTGGGTAGAAGAAAATGCAGCTTTCTCAAAAGAAAGTAGAGAAAATGGGCAATAGGGGTGCCTGGGTGGTTCAGTCAGTGAAACATCCGACTCCAGCTCAGGTCGCGATCTCACAGTTTGAGTTTGAGCCCCTCGTCGGGCTCTGTGCTGACAGCTCAGAGTCTGGAGCCTGCTTTAGATTCTGTGTCTCCCTCTCTCTCTCTGCCCCTGCCCTGTTCATGTTCTGTCTCTCTCTCTCTCTCTCAAAAATAAATAAATAAAAATTGAAATAAAAAGGAAATGGGCAATAGATCAGGTCCATTCATTAATAAGTGCTGTGGGAATCTACCAAGGATCTAGCACCCATTATGTTCTGGTAGGTCTAAAAAAAAAAGGGTTAGGGGCCCCTGAGTGGCTCAGTTGGTTGAGCGTCTGACTGGGGCTCAGGTCATCATTCCATGGTTTGTGGGTTCCAGCCCCACATGGGTCTCTGTGCTGACAGTTCAGATTCTGGAACCTGCTTCAGATTCTGTTTCCCTTTCTCTGTGTGCCCCTCCTCTGCTAGCTTTCTGTCTGTCTCTCTCTCAAAGATAATTAAACATTAATTTTTAAAAAATGGGTTAGTCAAACAAAATCAAAGCAAGCTCTTCCCCCGGCCGGATATATACTAAGTACTTATTATGTGCGACCGATTTTCTACTTTCATCCTCTCAACAGATACGGATAAGGAAACACAGATACAGACAAGGAAATAAAGGCTTAGAGACGCTAATTACTTGCTTGAGGTAACGCTGCCTGTAAAGAGTAGAACCAGACTTCAATGGAGCAGGTTTGCTTCTTATTCACCAAGCAAGCATGCCCTTTCTATGGCACCAAAAGGCCCCTCACCAGCCCCTGCTCTGGTCTGTGTAGCTGGCCCCTGTATCCTCCTGGAGTTTCTTTTCAGAGAAATTGTATTGTCTAATTCAAAATGTTACCAGGAGCTTCTTTTCTGATTAGATACTTAACAAGAACTTGGTAGTTAACAAGATACTTTACCAAACTTCATGCTCTGCCTCTTGGTTGATGTTCGGAATTCATAAAATAAAGGAATCTGAGGGACTACTGGGTGGCTCAGTCAGTGAAGTGGTCGACTGGGTTTCGGCTCAGGTGGTGATCTCGCGGTTCGTGAGTTTGAGCCCTGTGTCGGACTCTGCGCTGATGGCGGGGAGTCAGTCTGGGATCTTCTTTCTCTTCCTCCTCTCTTCCCCTCCCCCCGCTTGTGCTCTCTCTCGCTCTCTCAAAATAAATAAACAAACTTAAAAAAAAAAAAAAGGGGAATTTGACTTATCTATGAGTGTAGGACATTAAAGGGAAAATATAGGAATCTGAGCCACTCTCTGAGGGTCCGAGATATCGTAAGCCGGGCTCATCAGAGAGTATCTTCAAAGACAAACCTCTCTCTGCATAAATGAGGTGGACAGTGTTCCATTTATAGGCTCACTGTTAAACCACCTTTCCCGAAAATCCATCTGCAGCTTACAGAGGAAACGGAGAATATGGGTTTGATATGGAGAGGAAATACAACCTCTTTAAACTTTCCTCAACATTAATTCCTTTGAACTGGTCTTAAGCTATATTGCATGGCCTGTTCCCATGATGCCAGCAGACATCCTGAGATCAAGAAGTTTACTTAAATTCTGTGAACGAAACAGTTCTCTGGCTGTATAATATTATCCTATCACTCCAGGGAAGCCAAGACTATTAAGAATGTTTCCAGGTACCGGCAACAGGCAGTAAATGAATATTGGTGGGATAATTTCTGTGTGGCAATTTCTTTCCCATGCTCTCTGGTGGATACCAAGAAAGGGGGCAACATATTCTTGGAGATCTAACGATATCCAGTACCAGCAACGCCATACGATGAGTCTCAAAGTTCTCAAGTGAACTCAAGGTAAGAGCCGGGAGAGTTATGAGCGCAATGGTTTGGAAGTCTTCTTTGAGCCTGTGCTCTCCCACGGTCTTGAAGGACGGGTAAGATTTGAAGGAAAGGAAAGAATGAGACCTTCTAGGCGTGAGGGACTTCGAGAATAAAGCTGCGGAACTGGCAACATCGGCACATTCGGGGGCGCTGGACCGAAATCAACACCTGATTGAACCAGAGGGTCTAAAAGGAGAGGGTGTTTCCGGTAACGTAACAGAGCACGAAATCAATGAACTTGCCCACGTTCTCAGTCAAATAAAAATGATTTTTAACCTTGTGTCTGCCACGAGCCATGTATAAGACATGTTAAGACAAGTTAATTTCCCTCAAACTCTGTTTTCTGTCTCTCCTATAAGGATGTCTTGCTCACAGAGCAGGAGAGTAAGTGTGATTCTGGACACAAGCAACCTAGCAGACTGTCTGGTGTGTCGTGTAGGCATCGATATGGTGTTTTCAAGTAAAAATAATAAATACAATAATAGGATTGGATTGGATCCTCCCTAAAAGCAACCTCCCTAAATTGCTTTTTAGTTTTCATAAAGCGACTGGATGGTGAAATTCTTTTAAGCGTTCTATAGAAAGCCTTGAAATTTACATTCAGCTTTAGCTAGTCAGTAAAAAAAAAAAAAAAAAGAGGTTTTAGCAATTGCACTTTTTGTATCTTTATCACACAAATGAAAGATAATGGCCATCAAGCTTGACCGGGGTTTCAAGGACACACAGAGTAGCATTAAAAATAATTTAAATAATGTTAAATCATCGTTGTCATTAAGTGTTGAGACAAAGCTCTGTCTTACTAGATTCTGCCAATACTTCCGAGTCAGACTACTGCCAGCACATTATTATCAGCATTTATTACATATTTGCCTTTAAACATGTCACATGGGTCCTTGTGCAGTTGAATTTTAGTCCTATTTCTGAAGCACACATTTTACAAATGACCCTCGCATGTGCATTTCCTATATTTAGCATTTAAAAAAGAAGGGCGAATCTTCTTAATCATTCAGAACAAACTTGAACGAGTGGAAGCTCTGATTCTTGTTGTTAAAACTCAGCCTGCGGGAAACACAAAAATACCTTAAAAATGCAAATAGAGTAGATTGCATTAATATTATTTGCCCCCAAAGAAAAAGTCACTCATATCTCAAAAAAAAAAAAAATCTATTAGGGATTTGAGAGCGTTTTATATCGACCCTGGAAGACCCAGAAGGAGATTGTGCCTGTTCGTGCCTTATTCAGACCCTCTGTGTAAGTGGGCAGCAGGAAGAAGAGTAGCGATTTATAAAGAAGTTAAGGAGATAAAAGGGAGGTTCTTTTACAAACAAGCGAGTTGTTGGAAATTCTGCGTCGGTAGTTTTCACTGGTAACAGATCGACTGCTGTTATACGAGATTATCTGGTAGTTCTCCTTGGAGCAGAACGCCCTGGCTCCGACATGCACCCTGTCCCTCCATCACGGTCCCTTAAGCTTGCACCTGCTGGTAAGGTATGTTCTGCTTGTAAAGGTTAGATATTGCCTTCCTGGAATTATGTCCAAGGTATCCCTAGGCCTTACTGAAGTAAAGAGAGAGAGCCCTCCTCTACTGTCTTTTACAGAAGTTCCTACAATTAAAGAAATTCCAGAAGAGATATTTAGAAGGCGCTGTTACAGCTCACAAGGTGACCAGGGAGGGGGTAGGAAATTTATTTCTACATCTTACGTGGTAACGCAGGTACACTTTTTAAGTGTTTTTGTTTGTTTATTTTCCCATTTTCCCTGGGGCTGTAATCCCAAGAAATGCTCCACTTAATTCCATATTTAACGAATGCCCACTCTTGGCAAATTTCTCTGGTGATACAAGCCTGATCGAGAAAGTAAATCAAGATCCCTTGAATGGACACGAGAGAGATGGAAACCGACATATGACCCAGTGATGACAGCAGAGCTGGAAGGCTGGAACACAGGTGTGCATGAGGTTCTCCTGGAGTCTGCCTGTGGGAGCGGCTGACATTTTCTTAGGAAAAGATGAGGGGGAGGTCAGGAACCTTGCCTTAAAGATTTACTTTACTCTTTTAAAATGACAAGTGACACATGCCCACCTCTCCTCGGCTGACGTACCTGTATCACTGCGTACTCTAATGCGTCAGGATTCCGAAGAGAATTCCGAGATGACCAGCTGTAGCGGGGCTTGGGGTCATAGCTGTGAATGGTGCCGGTAACGGCATCTCAGAATGAGCTCCACCAAAACTGAAGAAATGCTGTGCTGACAAGGATGGGAGACAGGGGAACCCTCTTGCACTGTTGGTGGCGATGCAAACTGGTGCAGCCACTCTGGAAAACGGTAGGGAGCTTCCTCAAAAAGTTCAAAGTAGAACTACCCTACGATCCAACAATTGCACTCTTAGATATTTACCCAAAGGATACAAAAGTACAGATTCGAGGGATACATGCACCCTAATATTTATAGCAGCGTCATCAACAATAGCCAAATTACGGAAACTGCCCAAATGATGAGTAAATAAAGATGTGGTATATATATATATATAATGGAATATGACTCAGCCATAAAAAAGAATGAAATATTGCCATTTGCAATGACATGGATGAAGCTAGAGTATATTATGCTGAAATTAGTCAGTCAGGGAAAGACAAATACCATAGGATTTCACTCATATATGGAACTTAACAAACAAAACAAATGAACATATGGGAAGAAAAAAAAAAGAAGAGAGAAAGAGAGGGAAACAAACCACAACAGACTCTTAACTCTAGAGAACAAACTAAGGGTTAATGGAAGGTGGGAGTTGGGGGATGGACTAGATGGGAGACAGGTACTAAGGAGGGCACTTGTGATGAGCACTGGGTGTTGTATGTTACTGAGGAATCACTCAATTCTACTCCTGAAACCAATATTGCACTGTATGCTAACTAACCAGAATCTAAAGAACTTCTTTAAGAAAAGAAAAGAAGGCGCTGAGCACGATGGCTTATTTAATGCATGTTCCACCTGTGCACATCCTGACTCAACGGAAGCAAGAGAGAATCAGATAACAATCTAATTACCCTGCAAAAGAATTTACCAATTGACAGTGGGATTAATATAATAATCAAACCCCAGCTGGAACGGACTGTAGTATTTGCTCCTGTTTTATTAAAAAATGCTAACCGTTTTACAAGCAAATAAAATGCCTTAAATGAGGGAAGATAACAATGATTTATTTTAAATACTAAAAAACAAAAGACTCAAGTTATCATTTGCGAGAAAGGACTGAATAACCAGATGGGCAAATGTGAAAATACGTGTGATTGTGCAAAGAGGCGGGGAGATGTTTAAAGGACAACTATTGAATAGAACTGTGTCATTCTTAGTAGGTAATTTAGATGACAGCTTAACAGAATTCAATGATACACAAAATATATTTTATCCAAACTCGATGAAATGATCTTTCACCCTGCATGAAGGAGAAGAATGGAGGGTTAACCAGACTAAAACATATCCCAAAATGGTTGGACTAAAAATAAAAATTTATGTTATTCAAGAGAATATAGATGAGCCTTCTATGGCAAATAACAGAAGGCCTTGCAAACAGGAAATAAAAGAAAGACAATTTCTAAAAATAGTATTTCATATGCATTTTTGTTAGTTTGTGGGACAGTTGGGAAACATCTGAAAGAGTCGGACACAGCAAATGCACCCCATAACTTGTTAGCATTTGAGGAACGAACTGGAGGGACACACTCCAGATGTGATTATTATAATTCTTCAAATACGCTGCTATCTAATGACCTTCAAAAGCTTCTTCGTTCTCATCCTGAAGAACAGCAATGATTTTTCATTAGTGAAATAAGTTTCACGAGTGAAGCAAGGCATGTGGGCTTGGTAAGATACCACGTGGGAATGCCTCCCGCGCCTGGACGGCGTTTGAGACTCAGTGAGCCCGGTCACCCCTACTCTTCACGGCGGAGTCCCATCAGATCCCATGAGCAACCTACTTCCAGAAGATGCTCTGGCCTGATTCCAACTGGGTAGCAACCAAATCCTGCTATTAGAAAATGGCCGTAGCAATCTATATGAAACTTCCATGCCTGGTGTTTGCAAGGTACCCAGAAAGACGAAAGCCTGAGATCTCATTAAACTCTCAGTGTACATTTTTATGAATTTTCCTGCTTGACGGCTAAGAGGAGTGGGAATGGGCAGTAGAATCTGATTTGTATGATTTGCTCTCATTGTAACATGAGATAGAATTATGATTGGGCAAGAGTTACTGAAAAGGAGGTTATCAGCTGTGGACAACCAAACTGGCTTAGGTCAGTCTACAACATAACACTCACACACACACACACACACACACACACACACACACACACACACACCCCGTGCCTATGCATATCCAGGTGTGCCTAACCAGCGAGTAAGGAAATGCCTAATTAGTTAATTAATAAAGAATCTCTACATAGCAGCAGGTCTCCTAGACTGAATATGAAAACATTTGGGGCCTAGTCTTACAGTCTAATTTGAACCACAATCGATTTCCCATAAAGTCTTTCTTTCCTGAAAATTCTGGATTGCATGACTTATTTGGATCCCTTCGACGCTTAAAGTCTACGATTTTTTATAGGGGGTTGGGGCACCTGGGTGGCTCAGCCAGTTGAGCGTCCAACTTTGGCTCAGGTCATGATCTCAGTTTCATGATTCAAGCCCTGCATCAGGCTTTGTGCTGACAGCGCTGAACCTGCTTCGGATTCTGTGTCTTGTTCTCTCTCTGCCCCTCCCTCTCTCTCTGTCTCCCAAAAAATAAATAAACATTAAAAATTAAAAAAAAAAAAAGATGCACATACCTAAACTGTAATCTAATAGAGAACAGGATTAATTATAAAGACGTAACTTTCCTGGAACGCCCTTCCAGAATACAGTGAGATTCACCTTCCACCATCCCCTTCCCTTGATTCTAATACCAGCACCAAAACGTGGTCATTTTTATCTGTTTTATAATAGTCTCTTTGACTTCGTTCCTGGAGGGTAACAACATAGTATGCGCCATCCCTGCCTTCTTTCCTCCTGACCTCTTCTTCATTATTTTCTTACCTTAAAAGTTTCTCTCCTTTTATAACCTAAATACCTACTTCCTGCCATTTCCTCCCTCTTCCAGCTTTCATGGCACCGTGGGGAGAAGCATCAGAAAAACATGCATATCGAACAACTAGATCATTTGGAAAATACCCATCACCATGCACAACCACATTAATTTAAAATTGTATGTTGCTTTGAAATATTTCATCCTATTTGTACAGACATGGCCACTGGCCTACTCCAAATCTTCATACTTGTACAATTTTATAAGAGTTATTTTCCCCATCTGCTTAATCAGCCAGAATAATCTGAAAAGAACCTGGCCGTGTGGAACCAGGTCCCTCAAGTCTAATGCTTCCCTGTTTCCCCCTTCCATGTGGAGTTATCTGTTCTGGAAACTAATCCCTTTCACTGAGGGAAGACAGATTTACAAAACAGTGCCAGCTCACAAATGTCGGATTTCACTCACTCTCTTCATCTCTTTGCTGCCCTCTTTGCCCCTGTAAATATTACGCTTTGCTTCCTAAATAAATCGTGCAGCCATTCTTCTGAGGAATGTTTGTTTTGGGCAAACATCGGTGCCGGTGAAATGATTAGAATTTTCAACAAGCTCTTCTTCTCATATGGATTTTTCTCACTGGATTTTCTTAAATGCCTTAGCATTTCTGTGGTGCTTTTGTTCCTGGACGTGCTATGTTGAGAAACAGAGTCGTGGAGAAGTAAAAGAGAGGAAGGGAAATTAACATTTATTAAGCATCTGGAGTAAGTAACACTGGTGTTGTTTCCACATTGTGTACATGCATTATTTTATCGCCTTTACTATCGACTGTGAGGTAATTATGATCTTCTTATTCTGTGAGCGAGTGTGGTAATAAATTTCGGTAAGATTGAGTAATTTTCTCATAGCCGCGAGCTAGTTAGGGTCAAAGTCAGAAATCAAGACCACACGTGCGTGGGATACATTCCCCAGTATTCTCACTGCGCTTTGCTGCCTCCCCTATTTCCTTCCAAATACTTCAAAGGAACACGATCTATTGGGGGTATATTGGTATTTTTAAGTAAGATTTTAATTACAACTTGAGCAAAAAAGAATATCCGAAGCTCTGTATTAGAAAAGATTTTAACAGTGAAAATTCCTGTTTCTTCATGCATTTGAAAAAATAAACACTGCTGGCCTAATCTTGGTATCTAATAAAGTCAGTAGGCATTTCTGTTTAGCCTGGCTTCATAAGAATTCCAGGGGCAGGGAAAACAGATCTCCTTTCTGAGTGTGGATTATATCCGAGGCACTACAAGTCAGCTTTATACACATTTCCTCACTTCTCTGGGTGTCTTGGCATCCTTTTGTGCAAAAGTGAGTTGTGTGACCCAGAAATGAGACAAGTCACTCGGGCCGCCCCACATGGCAGGGCCCGGATGTGTGGTCAGGCCTTCTGTTGCCAGAGGCCATGGTCTTCAACTGCATGCTAGGCTAGTCCTCGTATGTCATACAATGTGCTCATGCCGCACACCGGGAAGATGATTCGATTGTATGTGATACAATTTTATCCCCTTCTATTGCTCTGTAAATTTTCACGTATGTAAGTACCTCTTCTAAAGTCTACAATCTTCTTCACAGCCGCTTGTGTGTGTGTATGTGTGTGTGTGTGTGTGTGAGAACTGGGTGTTTAAAAACACACACTATATGAAAAAAAGTGATAGATCTCAGGCAGGTAATAGGTAGGTAGAGAGATCATAGAATAATTCTGTGTAATGTTCAAAACAGGCTATGATTAATGTAAATCAGAAGCAAAAGCAAGGACTGTTTTCTAGGATGGGGTCATGTGGGGTAGGAAGGTGTGTCTGGAATTGATCAGATTTAGCCTGAGTCACCCGGCCTTCTCTGTGCTCATCCATTCCAGGACGGGGCTGCGCAGCAGAGACACTGAGTCCCTGCGGGCAGAGTATAAAAACCTATAGTGAGATGATCAAGACCTGAGCCCTGGCTCGATCTCCTTTTTGACAAATAAATTAACCTTTCCTAGCCCCCGTCTTCTTCGCTTGGAAAGTGGGGAAGTCTACGTGTAGGTCACAGGATAATTATGAGGTTTAAGGGGAGAAAAAAGGAAGGGCAGCACACTTTGTGAATGCTCAGGGCGACATCAATTCACCGTCCCTCTTTCGCCCTGGCTAACTTCTGTTTTGTCAAAAAGGTCTTGATGGCTTTCGCACTGCCCTGCCTCGGGGACTCTGTGCCACGCGGGCCACCTGTCTGGGCAGCTGTCCGTGGCCAGTGCCCTGCACGTCGAATTCAGAGTGAATAAGAGTGAGAGCTGATAGCAAGGCCGACCTCCGCGCCATGTCCACTGCTCTGCAGACAAACAAGGAAATTGAGCCCTCCCTAGAGAGCCAAAAATCTTTAGCGACTCATGCCACTCTTACTTCCACACACAAAATTAACCAACAAAATGAGAGAGAATAGAAGGAACGACAGGAAAAAAGTTTGTGGGCCTTTGAGGAACCTGTAAGGGGAAAAGAAAGGCAAACACGATATGTGCTTTCAAAATATCTATCTTGATTTGGTTAATATGAAGGATTGTGGAAAGAAAATGATTTCCAACGCAAACATGTTGTAGAGGTTTTATTTGTTTGGGGGCAAAATCTCCTTTAGGAAAATGTATTACGAAATCAGCATGAACAATACCTAAGGCTCTCCGGGGCGAAAAATAATTCGTGCACTGAGGACAAATTACTATTGTTAGCAACTATGAGATGAGTGTTAGGGGCTTCAAATCTCACTATTTTGAAGGAAAAGCATTGGTACAGCTATGTGCCAAGGCAGAAGGTCGAAGTTATTCAACCATCAGAGTGTAGCCTAAAATTGTTTGAGCCAGGAAGGCTCCAGCGGCTAGCGCATGCTTTCTGGCTTAGATTCAATCACATTGTCATCAACCGCAGAGAAAGGAATGCCTGTTGATACAGTTATTTGACCACCGAATGGAACGCCCAAAAGGACAACTACTCAACTGCTGTGTGTGTGTGTGTGTGTGTGTGTGTGTGTTCACACACATCTTGCATTTACTTAAACCAAACAGCGTTCGTGTCAGTAAATGTGAATGAATCACATGACTTTTATATTTACCTAATAAAAGCCGGCACTTCCGGAAACGTATGCAACTCATAAGAACATGGGTATCAACAAGATTCTCACCTCGACACAGAAATGAGAAGAGCTCACACTGACACAGAAACCCGTTGTTTTAGAAACGGAACCTAGCATTTTTGTAGTGTTGCACTGAAATGCTCACTTTGTAATGTACCGACTTTTTAAAATATCATATATATTTTTTTAATGTTTCTTTATTTTTGAGAGACACACAGGTAGACAGAGCACCAGTGGGGAAGCAGAAGACAGAAAGGGAAACACAGAATCTGAAGCAGGCTCCAGGTCTGAGCTGTCAGCACAGAGCCCAATGCGGGGCTTGAACCCACAGACTGCGAGATCATGACCTGAGCCAAAGTTGGACGCTTAACCGACTGAGCCACCCAAGCGCCCCCAAAAATATACTTCTATAGTAACTGACAGTGCAGAGCCTGCTTGGGATTCTCCCTCTCTCTCTCTCTCTCAGTTTCTCGCTCTCTCTCTCTCTCAAAGTAAATAAACACCACCACCACCAAAAACACTTATTTTTTCTCTCTTATTATTGCACAAAAAGAACAACCCACTTCATCCTGACTTCTGCAAGAACTCTGTCTCTTGTAAAAGCTATCTTTTCCTTGTTCTTATAATACAGACATCACATTTTAAGCCTTAATCAATGGGGGACCTAGATCTCTTTAGTCTTGTAGATGAGGAAAGCTTCCCAAGGAAGCAAAGGAAAATAGGCATTCCTTAGACCCACGGGAGGAAAAATGCGAAGAAAAACAAAGCTGTTAGATTTCCAACTAACACAGTGTGATCGTTCATATCGTGTAACTCAGGGTAGAACAGTTATGTTAGGCTGAACGCAACGCGGTACGATGTAGTGGAAAAATGTGCTTCTAAAGGTAAATGGCCTTAAATGCCTGTCGAAAGCTTTAGAATTCTCTTAAAAACCGAGGATCAAGAGTAAGACGCCTAGAAAGGCCCAGAAGGTGACACAGACAAACAAGTGTGCCTGCACAGGGCCACAGAGTCAGGAGGACAATAAGGTGGGTTCATTACTCAGTTTCCAGTGATTGTAGCCCCAAGGAGGTGAGAGCTCAGTATTACTACTCACAACTTTTTTTAAAAAGTGGGAATACTGAATTATCTCAGGGCACCGCCCCAGCTTTAAATATCAGCAGCTACATTTTAAAACAATTTCGTGAGAAACAAAAGACACTTCCGTGGCTGCTTTTATTCAGCAGGCTATGGATTTATAACTTCTGACAATTAAAACCCATGAAGGCTTTGTAATCAGGTCTGTGTTTTACAAAGATAAACGTGGTAGCAGAATGAAAGATGAAGTTCATTGGACTATGCACTCTTGAGGGGTGTTTGATCATTTGCCAAATGAATGAGTGAATGAATGAATAAGAGAGAATCTAAAGACAGACAGACTAGTCAGGAAGTTTAGTCAACGGTTTAAGGGTTTTGAAGGGCCTGAACCAACGTGGTGGGAGCAACAATTCTGGTTTAGAGATACTCTCCAGTTTCTAGTTTAGTTGATATTTATAAAGATCGTGATGAATGATATAAGACATATCAATGAAGAGAGATTAGAAGATAATGACTGTGGGGGCGCCTGGGTGGCTCCGTCGGTGGAGTGTCCGACTTCAGCTCCGGTCATGAAATCGCGGTTCGTGAGTTCGAGCCCCGCGTCGGACTTTGTGCTGACAGCTCAGAGCCTGGAGCCTGCTTCGGATTCTGTGTCTCCCTCTCTCTGCCCCTCCCTAGCTCACTCTCTTTCTGTCTCTCTCAAAAATAAATAAACATTAAAAAAATTTTTAAAAAAGAAGATAATGACTGTGATCCAAGTTATGCCATTAACTAGTTGTGTGGTCTTCGTTGCTTATCCAAGGGCTTCGGTCTCAACTGAAAAGTTAAGGAATTACAGGAAACTACATCTCAAGAGCTCTTCAGAGCTGCTCAGTCATTCTAGGTTGACATGTCCTGATCTACATCGGTCAGCCGTAACAACCTCCCCAGTGTGTGACTTCACTTATATGAAATTCAAGACAAGACAAAACTCATCTACAGTGAAAAAAGAAGAACAGTGCTTGTCTAAGAGAGGGGTTGCCTAGAAAGGGGCAAGCGAGGTCATGTTCTAGGGTGTGAAAGATACATCTTGATTAAGGTGACAGTTACCTGAATTTTACATATGTCAAAATACCCTGAATGGTACACTCGCTATGGCTCTATGTCTTTTATTATATGTAAATTAAACCTCAATTAAGAAATTGGGGGGGGGGGCGGTTCATGTCTTTCACCTACTTGTTCTTATGCCTGGATGCTCATTAGGATAACCCGGAGAGACTTTAAAAGATATTGTTAATAGATCAAACCCCAAGACTTTGAATGACTATATGTTCATAGAGAAACCCGAGAAGCAAATCATATGTCTTCATTCAACAGCTTATCACATTTCATGTGATTGTAACTCATGGGTCTCTCTCTTATTTTTTCATTCTTTCCATATTTCTCGTCAAAGCCTGCCAGTTAAGGACAGCAGCCACCACCACTGTCATCAAGCGGGTAAGCAAGGAAGCCTGCCTAACCAGCAGAACCAACGAGTGGGTTGCATTTAGACTCTTGGGGCTACAGGAAGTGATAGGATGCTCTTAGCAGGGACCAGTCAGAACTGATAAATGGGGAGGTGTGCTCATGAGAACACAGGTCTAGGCACAGTTTCTCCCGAACCAGTTGGCCTCCAATCTTATATTGGGACATATTCACCTAAGTGAGCTGTTGTTGAAAACGTCAGTGCCCACGGCATCCGTGAAGCAGGTTTGGTTTTATACATATATTCTGCAAGTCATGGCACAGTCTGTTTTGTCCGTTGTGATTTGTGTTTCAATCCACCCTTGAAGCCTTGCCATCAGCCAGTATGTTTTTCCCTTTAACACATTAAACTAGCAGAACCCAAGCATTTGCCAGAGCTCCCATCAAAACTAATTTCCAGAAGAACTAAACAAGAAGACACCAGAACAGAGAAGCCAAATGGGTTTAATTTCCTTGAGAGACGCTGCCCACTCTCTCTGGCCTGCTGCGCCTTTCTGGCAAGCACACCTCACCTGCACTTCGCCTTTTGAGGACTTGAGTCACATGAGGAAATGTTTATCTTCATGGTGAGATTAAAAACCTAATTTCCGCCCTGAGGTGACTATTATTTTCCATCATATCACCCTCACTCATAGATAGTTGTTTTGTTAATATTAAATTAGCAACAAGGAAAATTTAATAATATCCTGGCAATAAATCATTTAGGGAGTGCCTACCCACAGCAGGGCAAAATGAGGGTGTTTCTGGTGAAAAGGTTATCTGGAAGATTCCTATTGTCTTCATGGCATGATGTGGCTCTTCTCCTCCTCAGTGACAGGAAGGCAAACCTCATCTCGAATGGCTGCCACACTGACGGCTGCGGCTTTCCCAAATATTCATCTTTTACAAATGTCCGTCATTCTACAGTTCGTTGTTGCTGTTAATAACCCTCCCGGGTACCCAAAAGATGCAGCGCCGAAGGAGAAACAAACAACTCAGATAAGGAAAACACCATCGTGAAAATGAAAGCCCACGATGTAAGGAATATTCCTTTAGAGGCAGAACGAAATAGCAGAGACCACCCTCGAACTCCTGTCATACACCACGTTTCGATTTCATCAGAGACCTTTTCAGTTATATTTAATGGATTCCGAAATATAATGTAGCTCCCCCAAAGATCCCCCTTTCCCAACGCATATGTACATCCAATCATCACGTCGTACACGGTAAATATCTTAAAATTTTATTTGTCAATTATCCCTCAATAAGCTGGGAGGAAAAGAAAGAGTAAATTATCTTAATGCCAAATCCAGAGTCGCTGATAGATGTCTCCTTATTAGATCTGAAATAGGAAATGCGGGACGAGGCATTTATAATTCGGTTGGGAGACTAACAAACACACGGCTTAGGAAATCCTCCATGAGACTTGTATTATATTCTGATTTCAGAATACTTGTGTCACCAAAATTTTGACAGAGCAATTACTGGATCTACTGTTTCTCTCTCCTGACAGAAACAATTTTATATTCATTCCTTTTTAGGGCTGAAATACAGGAGGACGAATAGGAGCGGGATGAGGTAATGAATTGCTTCTGTGTCTGTTTGTTCTGAAAAATGGGTACTAAAGGGGTTATTGTAGAGTTATCTTACAAGGATTATGATTTCCAGGTTTCCTAGGCTCAGAGGAATTTCCATCAGAGATTTAAATGACAGAGACGAGTTTTATATTTGATGGCACGTTTGGGACGTGACGCTTGACAACAGAGCACTCCCTGTTCCAAGTGAGAAGTTGCAAATTATCCAACCATAGGATCTTCATGACAAAACACACTTTCTGTAGTGGAACCACTTTCCCCAAATACAGTAATCAAATTTCTAACAGCAAGTATAAGGGATGCTTCTTAGAGACCGAGGAAACGGGGCTGTTCAAGGGTTTTATGACTGGTCCCCTCATCATCTTTAGCCCCAAAGCGCGGTATTGAATATCATCTTGTTTGTGCCATTTCTCTCTTTTGGTATCCCTGAAGTCCGGGTACTGTCTGGTTTCTGAGCAATGTGGGCAGATTGTGATTGCATCCTCTCATTGGAACACACATCTGTGCCTCGTTTGGGAATTTACCGGAGGCCAAAAGAGAGAGAAAATGATAGTTATGGGGGGGGGGCAGGAAATCAGAGGAAGGAATTCCTCCAGCCATGCAGGGCTTCGATCGTTGGTCGCTTATGACGACAGGCTTATTGCAAGATTTCTCCCTAGTACCTAGTACCTAGTACCTAGTACCTTCTGTGGTTCCTAATGCAATTCAGTTTCAGCACTTCATCTTCCTCAAATTTCTTCTTTTTTAAAACTGCTTTTACTTTAAGCTTCTTAAATTTTTTTGAAATATTGTAATTCACATGTGATACCCTTCACCCATTTGAAGACTGCGATTCAACATTTTCAAGTTTTATCATTTCTTGATGTGATATCTGGCAGAGAATGAAACCAGAGAAACCTCACTCATCTGGGAAATCTGGAAAATGGAGTAAGTTCTTCCCAAATGTCACAGAATATGTCAGTTCTCAACTGAGTACTGAGACCGATATAGTTCTCTGACTGTCTGTTAAAGAAACTAAGACCAGCAAAGATTATTTAACTGCTTTTCCCTCAAGATAAGGCCATGAACCAACTGAACAGCTTACTTGTCAAGACTAAGACCTTGCTCATCCAGTCGCTTTAAGACTCTTGCCCCATCATGCTCACCGATCCAAAACTGTTAGGTCATGGACTCTGCCCAATCCTAACCAGGGCTCCTCACGCAAGACCTGCCTTAAAATCCCTCAGTCCAGACCCCAGACCTCTATAAATCTCTTCCCTGCAACTTCCCCTCTCAAGACACTGCTCTGACGAGGTAATGCCCTCCTTGACCGTAGTAAGTCTAATAAACTTAGCTTTGCCTCATCAATAATTTTGCATTTATTTACTTTTAAGGAAGTTAACAGCCAGCATAAGTCTTGAGTCACACCACTGGTGACTTTGGGACTCTTATTTTCAAGTGAGAATCAAAGGAAATGTCAGAAATTCGATATAAAAACAACAACAATGAAAGACTTGCTCTTCCTTACAGAATTCTCAGATGTAGGTGGGATATATGCCCAACCAGAAGAACAACTTTAAGGTTCCATATAATGATGTTTTAGGAAAATCATGCTTGTACATGATGAGTATCTACTGGAACTTTCACAGAGGGTCTAATGTGTCACTACACAGTATAAATTAAAATGGTTAATCATAAGGGAGTTTCTTTTTTTAAGAAGTTGTATAATCCTTATTATTTTCTACTCATGAAATTGTAGCATTACTTTCTGATACCCTCTAACTCTTATAAGTAATCATTAATAATTAAAAAAAAATTACATGTCCAAAAAAAAAAAAAAAAAAAGAAAGAAAGAATCACTCCCTGTTTGTAGTAGCAGGGGCTGAGGGACTGAGCCTCCTCTCCCTTCCCGCCATACCTTCATGCACGGTTATCAGGCATCTGGGCAGAAATCCAGGTTAAAACACACAGACATTGCTCTAGGAGATACACACTTTAGTCTTCTTTTCTTTTCTCCCCTGCCAGCTCTTCCATAGGAGGTATATATATTTGTTCATGTTTCTACTCCAGCTTTGTGTCTCTGAGTAACCATGAACGACTACTTAACCACTCTGCCAGCGTTGGTAGCCTAGCAAAGGTTGAATTCCACTGAACTGGGAGATTGCTTTTTAATTTTCTGCTTGGATGGGTTGTTTTTTTTTGTCTTGTAGTTTCCAAAATATTTTATGAATCTTGATGGAGAGGCTAAAATGCTTGCAAATTTTGCTGATCTCTGCCAAAAGCTGATTAACCCTCCCTCATTCTTCAGGAACCCAGGTACCGGCAGGCATAGGTGATATAAGAAACATGATACACAGGTGTGCAACAGGACTTCCACAAGGTTTGCAAAAATAGTACTTCCACACAGGGATACATGTGTTGATAATTATTCTGTGTAGATGTTATCTTACTTTTCTGTTTTTGGAGTTGAGGGAAATATTTATGACTCTAAGAGATACGAGACACAAGACAGGTTGAATATCACTATTCCTGAATGCAGGTGACAGTCTATGAATGATAATTATACGACTTGGAAATGGGCTACACCTATGCATACAGGTCTTTTCATAATCTCGTATCAATTGCTCTAAACTGTGTAGTTATTTTACTTCAAATAAAGAGCTGGGGCCTTGCTTACCTCGTGCCAATTGTACAATTGATCAGACATCCAGAATAACTTATATTTTCTCTATATCATCACAGATGGTTTAAAATAACTGAAATATCACATCGCACTGTCAGTTTGCTATTGTTACTGTCAATTTCTTGGTGTACTTTTCAGTGTACTCCATCTGTTATCTTCTCCATTTCCGTGAGCAGCAACTCCTTCTCCAGTTGCTCGAGCCTTTTAAAAGCTTTGATTTCTTTCAGTCTGCCATGAGGTAGATCCTACGATGGTTGCCAATTATGTTCTCCCTTCCCCATCAGATAAAGGGAACTGAGGAACTTCCTCAGAGGAGGGTGGATGTCCCTGGGCTTAGCAATGTTGCTGTGTGTAATGAAACGTGAGCAGATGGGATTTCCACCTTGTCTCCACACAAGTTGTAAGAAGAATGCTCAACTGTTAAGAAGATTGCAAATCCTCTGATTGGAACTGCTTCTGTAGCCTGGATTCTGGAATTCACGGAAACCATGGAAAAGAACCAAGCAGGGTCAGGCGCACCCCCCAGGTGAGCAGAACTATGGCTGCCTGGGTGTAACTTGAGCAAGAAATCAATGCTTGTTATTGTAAACGACTGAGATTAGACGGAAGATGTGAGATTGTCTGGAACAGCAACATAAATTAAAGTTGACGGGTTGACAAAAATAGCCCTATCTAAGACATTGGCTAATCCTATCACTTCTTCCAAATATTTCCAATACCAGACTACTTCTCATCTCTGCTGCTATTACTGTGGCTGAGGCCACCAAGCTCTCAGGTGATGACTGTAATAGCTTCCAGATGAGCCTGGATGTACTCTCCCTTATCATTTGACTCACCATCTATTTTCAACAGGGGACCCAGAATAATCCTTTCAAAATGTAAATCAGATTGTGTCACTCCTGTGCACAAATCCCTTCGATAGCTTCCCACATCACTGAGATGACAGCCAAAATCTTACAATGGCTCCCACAGCCACTGGAAGCTCCTGAAAAATGCCTACCTCTATGCTTGCCCTCCCCCACATCTTCTCCTCCTAACCCCACCCCCCGCCCCCATATTCCCTCTACCCAAGCCATTTTGCCTCATCATTGTGTCTCAAACCTGGCCAGGAGGTGCCTCTTTCAGGCAAGTGCATTTTCTCTTGAAACGCTCTCTGTCCCAGGGCACAAAAGGGGCTTAGTTCTTCATAGTCTTCAGTCCTTCATTCCCATATCATCTACTCAGTGACATCTTCCCATCTTTCCAGAACTTTTTCTCTGTCTTTCTGTGTTGAAATATCCCGGCACCAATACCATCTTACATGACATCAGTTACTCATTTATTTATACATTGTCTAATTCCACCAGATTGTAAGCTTCGTGATGGTAGGTTTTTTTTGTTTTGTTTTGTTTTACTGTTTTGTTTATTGCTGACATCTATAGCCTGGACAAGAACTTAGTTAACAAACGAATTTGTTGGATAGTTGAAGAAAGAAATCAGATTTTTAGCAGATAAGTTAAGTACTATATTATTTTAATATTTTTTTGTGTTTTCTCTCAGAGGCAACTTTTTTCTCCACTTATTTTCCAAACATATTTTTTTTAATTTAACATGTATTTTTTAAAGGTTTATTTATTTATTTTGAGAGAGAGCAAAAGCACCAGGAAGGGACAGAGAGAGGAAGAGAATCTAGAGCCCAGAGCAGAGGTCAAACCCATGAACCCTGAGATCATGACCTGAGCTGAAAACAAAGAGTCAAACTCTTCACGGACTGAGCCACTCAGGTACCCCTAAAGTTAACATTTATAATTGCAGATAGCAATTCTGTGTCTGTTTTATTTCCTCAGTAACTTTTATCCCTCCAAATAGAACATATTCACAACACTGATAGGGTATAGATGTTGTCAAGTACATTTTGGAATCCATCATTGTCTCCCTTATAAATGATGATCCTATGACAATAATGAAGGAATCAGGTGGTGAAAAGGCTGGGCAGGCAGTGAGCTGTCCGTATACTAATCAGTGTGTTTTTCTCTTTATTCCCCTTCCACCCACTTCTCTGCTTCCCTACCCACCAAGCCCTCCTCCAAGGCACCATTAAAACTGCAGAGGGAATCGTGCTTAAAGAACTCCCTGACTCTCCTTCCTTTGGGCCAAAATACTTAAATCTCAAACATAAATCCCAAGCTGGAAAAACAACTCTTATTATTAATAGTCATATATAAACCATATACAATCCTATTTCTACTCTTAATTTCTATTTCATATGCATCTAAGCTGTGGCAGGCATTGTTTCTAACCAGTAAATAACTGCAGAAAGGAAAGATGTTTAGATTGAAAGGTAGAGACTCCAATGAATACTGCATAATTCTGAATGCAATTCACTGTCCAATTGGTAAACATTGTTCAAAAATCACAATCTTTCATCAAGGGGCTGAACTTCAAAACAGATTGCGGTCCATACCTATCTGCTTTTTTCTCACTGTTACAGAATGAAGAAGGAAGAGAAAAAATAATGTGGTCGTCTCACGATTGCATATGCATATATACTTTTTTTTTTTTCTTTTTCAGCTTTTTATTTAAATTCTAGTTAGGTAACATGTAGTGTAATACTGGTTTCCAGAGTAGAATTTACTGATTCATCACTTACATATAGCACCCAGTGCTCAACGCAAGTGTCCTCCTTAATGCCCATCACCCTTTCAGTCCGTCTTTCAAACACATCCCCTCCATTAACCCTCGGTTTGTTCTTTACAGTGAAGTCTTTTAGGGTTTGCCTCCCTCTCTTTTTCCCCTTCCCCTATATTCATCTGTGTTGTTTCTTAAATTCCACACATGAATGAAATCATATGGTATTTGTCTTTCTCTGACGAACTTGTTTTACTTAGCATAATACACTCTTGATGTTGTAAATGAGAGGCAAGGGAAACAAAACAAAAATGAACTATTGGGACTTAGTCAAGATAAAAAGTTTCTGCACAGCGAAGGAAACAGTCAACAAAACTAAAAGGCAGCCTAGGGAATGGGAGAAGGTATTTGCAAGCGACACATCTGATAAAGGGTTAGTATCCAAAATCTATAAAGAACTTAGCAAACTCAATACCCAAAAAATCAAATAATCCAGTTAAGAAATAGGCAGAGGATAGGAATGGACATTTTTCTTAAGAAGACATCCAGATGGCCAAGAGACACATGAAAATATGTTCAACATCGCTCATCATCAGGGAAAAATAAATCAAAACCACGATGAGATACCACCTCACACTGTCAGAACGGCTAAAATTAACAACACAGGAAACAACAGGTGTTGGCAAGGATGCGGAGAAAGGGGAACACTTTTGCAGTGTTGATGGGACTGCAAACTGGTGCAGCCACTGTGGAGAACAGTTTGGAGGTTCCTCATGATTGCACAGACATGCCACACCTTACCTCATTGAAGGTCCTGATGAAAGAGATGCCTTTCGTGTTTCCTCTTTTAGCCTTAATTTTTATCATAGCTCTTTATGGGAATAATTAAATTCCACTTTAAATAAGCACCTCATTCATCTATACCCAATGCCTTCAATGTAGTCAACACAATCCATGGGAGATACATTTTTTGAAGTGTGTTTTTTATGAATAAACAAAATGCAGCATCGGCAATATCAATACATAGAAAAAAATAATGGTTGCTAGTGGGAAGGGAGATTGGGGGTTGGGTGGGGAAGGGGCGAGGGGGATACAGGCCTCCAATTACGAAATGAGTACGTCACAGGAATAAAAAGCAGAACATGAAGAATACGATCAATGATATTGCAATCTCAATATAACAGGACAGAGGATAGCTACGCTTGTGAACACGGCATAACTTATAAGCTTATCAAATCACTAAATTGTCTACCTGAAACTAATGTAACATTGTATGTCAACTATACTCAAGGATAATTAATTAGCTAATTAATTGAATGTGCTTTTAAAGGATTTTTGTGTGGATATTGTGCCATGGCTATACATACAGGAATATTTCTGAGTAATGGCCACGGTAGCATTTTCATTTTTTTAACTCTAAAGACTGTTGTTTTTCTTTCCCCACAGAGTAAGTGAATTAAAAAGCTGGATAGAGTTGCGGTACCTGGGTGGCTCAGTTGGTTAAGTGTCTCATTCTCGGTTTTGGCTCAGGTCATGATCTCATGGTTTTGTGAGTGTGAGTCCTGCATCGGGCTCTGCGCTGATGGCGCAGAGCCAGCCTGGATCCTCTCTCTCTCCCACTCTCTCTGCCTCTTTCCTGCCCATGCAGTCTCTGTCCCTCTAAAAATAATAAACTTAAAAAAATTATACAAAGCTGGACGTAGCATGCTTAAGTGTGTGTGTATATCATCTACTTCGAATTTACACAAAATATTTCATTACATTCGTCTTCAAAATTATGCCTAATTATTGAGTTAAATGTTACCGCTTTTTTATTTATGGGCTACAGAAGAAACAAAAAAAACCAAAAAACCCTGAACTTCTGATTGCTTAAGATCATCAAAGAAGTAAATTGCTTGGCTCATATTTGAACCCAAGTCCTGAGTGTGAAGGATGCAGTGTGGACAGACAGGAAGTGTTGATTTTGTAGGCGGGACGATAATAGAATTCTATTTGTAATGTCTACATTTTCTTACGTGGAGAGGAGGCCTGAAAGCAAGACTTATTGTTACTGTAGATCGTTTGTGCACGTGTGCTATAATATATGAAGCCAGTTTTCCTACAACAGCTCTCTCTGTGGTCAGGAAAGATTAGCCACGTGTTGCTCTTATCTCCCTTGGATTACTGAGCGTATTGTTTAGATCAACAAAACTTTTCTTTATCCAGGTCCTTTTATCTGGGCCAGACACATTTCTCCCACACTCCTTGACAAATCGCTGGCTGTACGCAGAGTACATTTGCAATTGATAAATGCAGAGACTGTCATCAGTAAAAGGCACTCATCCTGCATCACTGTTATTGCTATGTCAACCAAGTCCGGTTGTATGACAGGTATTCCTGCAGCCTTAGAGGGCCGGAAGTTTCTGTCGCTGTCTCTGTCCGTTTGCATAGTTCACTTCCTTTAACTGCATTAGGAAAGAATTGGCTCCAGAATATGAGAAAGAATCCGCAGGGGAAAAAAAATTAAGTTCAGTTTTTCCTGAATCCTAGTTTTTACTTTCTACCAGAAAGGCCTCCCTCCCCTGAATCTTTTGAGTCTGTCTTAGTACCAGAGGTCCTTCCAACGCAGCATCAGCCTTGGGATCATCCTCTTGAAAAAATGCAAATATTCACACATGCACACACTCTTAGTCATGGACATAGTACAAATTAGTTTATGACACATCTTCTGAAATGACAGATACCTTATGAATAGAACCTTATTTTAGGCCAGATTTTTTCCAAGAGTAGAATTTGGCATAAACTAGTATTTTTTTTTTAAGTTTATTTCTTTATTTTGAGAGAGAGAAAAAGAGAGCATGTGTGGGCCGTGGAGAGGCAGAGAGAAAGAAAATTCCAAGCGGGTTCCGCACTGTCAGTGTGGAGCCCAAGGCGGGGCTCGAACCCAGGAACCGTGAGATCATGACCTGAGCCAAAGGCGGATGTTAACCGACTGAGCCACCCAGGCACCCCTAGTATGTTCGTTTGTTCATTCGTTCATTTGTTCTTTCCTTCCTTCCTTCCTTCTCTCCTTCCTTCCTTCCTTCTGTCCTTCTTTCCTTTTTCTTTTTTCTTTTCTTTTCTTCCTTCCTTCCTTCCTTCCTTCCTTCCTTCCTTCCTTCCTTCCTTCCCTTCCTCTCTCCCTCCCTCCCTCCTTTCTTTCCCGTCCGTCCGTTCTTTCTTTCTTTCTTTCTTTCTTTCTTTCTTTCTTTTTCTTCCTTCCTTCCTTTCCTCTCTCTTCCTCCCTTCTTCCTTCCTTCCTTCCTTCCTTCCTTCCTTTCCTCCCTCCCTCCCTTTATCCCTTTCTCCCTCCCTCCCTCCTTTCTTTCTTTCTTTCTTTCTTTCTTTCTTTCTTTCTTTCTTTCTTTCTTTCTTTCTTTCTTTCTTTCTTTCTTTCTTTCTTTCTTTTCCTTATTAAATCACCTTCCTAACTCCACTTTAATAGTACCTCACTCTTTATTTTTGTTATTGCCAGCAACATCTAGTACATGATCTGTAATTTATAACTCTTTGTTGAGGAAAAACAACTGGCAATTTGGGGCTAAGAAAGGGTACAAAGGGCCAAGTTTGTGGTGTACAGGATTGTTCTGTTTGCATGTACAGTAGCCTAGCGGGAAGAGCAAACACTTTGGAAATAAACAAACAAAAGTGGACAGAGCCTACAAACTTTTCCAAAAATAAAGCCAAGAAGGGAGTTTCCTGTCCACTTAGAATCAAGAGCAACGTGCACTGGCGGCGGGGTCGAGAAGGGACGCCACCCAGGCAGGACGAGAAGACCCTGCTGAGATCCTAGGATTGTGGTGTTTTCTCAGGGCTGGCCCTGGATCAGGATTGAATCGGATGAGACATGGGACACAAATCTAATCTTATTTTCCATTCGGTGGCCATATTCATAAGACCGTGTGCTTTGCAATAAATTACTGTCCTACCAGGAACAATTGCTTTTTCTTTAAGACAGTAATTCTCCCCTCAGCCATGCACAAAATGGACATTTTCAATAATGTCAGATATAAATTTGTTTAGCAGCCCATAATGTTTACATTTCCAGTGTTTTTCCTTTGATCCTGGGGAGGATATCAATAGAAATAAGATAATAAAAAGACAACTTTTTTCTTTTTCTTGGTTTGCTTTTCATTATTGACTATAGTAGCGGTTCGCCATAATACAAGCTATACCGTGTAATATACAGAGTTAAATTTCCCTAATGAGAATTCTGATTAAGAAAATCTATCCTGGACACTGTCGCCTTTAAATGATTCAGTTTTACTTTTATGGAAATAAGACTTCAACACTTCAACTTCAAAGGATTTAATCACACTTAAAAATACTGAATATGTATCTCGAATATTCCATCAACAGCCTTAGCCACGTGTCTAATAGTATGCTTTGGTGATTTGATGCTAACACCTAAAGAAAAGAATGACAAAAATTATACTATTTTTATGTCATTATTTCTGTTATGGGATTCTGATGCTTAAACTTTCAAGAGATAATTCATTCTTGAAGTAAGTGAAATTCAATCCTCCAATGTGACAATCAGAAAATTAATGTGAATTCATCACTTTGCAAGTTCGCCTTATTTTTACGGTCTATAGACAGCACCTATAAATATCATCTGTGTACAGGTGAATTCTGGACATACGACACCGAGTTTGATGTCCATGTGGTTCTCTTGACAGCCAGAACCCTGTCTACTGCTTTCCTCTGCATTCCCAGAAAATAGAAAATGCTTATAATAGAAAATAATAGGTATTTAATACATAGTTATTGAGCAAAAGAACCAACCATGCTTTCAGAGTCACGATCTTCTAGAAAGCAGGTAGGTGACTGCTATGAACGTATCTATAAATTCTAAGCATTCTTCTTTGTGGTCCTTGCCTCTAGTGAATATTATTCATTACATTATCCCATTGTGGTGCTTTTGTACTTATATAGATGATGTTATTAATCGAAGCTTAAATAATTACATATTTGGTAAAGGAGTAGAGGCAGTTTTTTCCCTAAAAAGATTCTGTGAGAGGAATTTTCCATTATTAAAGCTATTGTGTTTATGGCTAAATGTAAACCGATACAATCTTCTTCTTAAGCAGCTTGTAAATGCATGTAATGAGTGTTAACATGCTGAAAGTTTTAATAAATCCCACTTCTGGAAATTTAACTGGAGGAAATATCACAAAGTATGTGAATGATTTGGTTTGTCAACTAGAATATTACTTATCACAACAAAGAAATGAGAATAACCTAAATATCCAACATCCGGTGGAAGTTTAACCTACTACGCATCATCAAGAGTGCCATTCACACACATTCATTCAGACACACACAAGCATATCCAAAATGAAGAGTGATATGTAGCCAAAACTTCAGCTACAGTTTTCTTTGGGTGGTGACGCTTTGGGTCCCTTTAATAACTCCTACATATACATTTTTTTTAGTTTTCTTTATATTCCTGATTTCTACTGTAACATATATGTCTTTTCAAATAAGGAAAAATAAAACCCTTCACTCAATTAGAAGAAGTCTTGTGTTGGCTCTTTCCTATTTATACCTTTGCTGCCCCCTTCATGGCTGCTTCCCCTAGGTATCCCACCCATGAGGCTGTAGTCCACCTCATGGCTCCAATGACCAACCCAAGCGGGGATGACATGCCTACCAGGTTTGTGTCACATTTCTGCAAAACACTGACTCTCGTGCAAGAGTTGCAATGACGAGGTCAAGGTGCTGACATCCTAAGAGAACAAACGTGATATAATAACAACTCCTATAAAACCGATAGTGTCTCCACTTTCATCACAGGCACATCCTCCCATCCAGCATCCCACGGATGCCTTGAGGGTGGCCTGTGGGAGACCCAGAGCAAAAGAATTTTTGTTTTTGCCTGTGGGCAAAAGAAATGGCACTGAAAACCAGTCTTCTTTTATGTAGTCAGCTGGTGGCTACCACAATAAAGATGATAGTTGATAGACACGCAGGCAGGCAGACAGACAGACGGGTGGATAGATAGATAGATGATAGATAGATAGAAAGGAAGGAAGGAAGGAAAGGAAAGAAGGAAGGAAGGAAGGAAGGAAGGAAGGAAGGAAGGAAGGAAGGAAGGAAGGAAGGAGAGTAGGGAGACTAGGGAGGGGAGGGGAGGGAAGAAGAGACGAAGGAGCAAAGAATCATTTTTACTCCTATTTCTTTTCACTGGCTTAGCTAATCACCCACCCTCCTTTTTTTTTTTTTTTTTTTTTTCCTCTTTTTGATACTTTCTGCAGAGTCATGCTGAGTTTGGTTTAGAAACCTATTCTTAACAGTTATGTCATTGGTCTTTCCCCCCATTAATTCTCCCAAGTAAACATGGTAAAACGAAATTATGATGTGGTACTGCTACTAAACACTGTCCTATGTAAAGAAACAAAGACAAAAAGCTTCGTTTCTTTCTTTGAAAATCAGTGATTTTATGATTGGTTACATGAGAACCAGGAGCTTTCAACTGTGTGTGTATTAATAACAGCACAGAATTAACAAGGATATGCCCCAGCAAATTCCATTGTACCAAATAACGATTAAATTATAATCTACTTCTCCATGATCAACTTTTCTGATTATTTTTTTTTCTCAGCTAAAACAATCTCCAGGATTCGCTGGCCTGTACACTCTTTCCTCTTGAAAACACTGGAAAATTTTAGTTGTTTCTCGGTTGCTCTGTTCTTCAGATGAAACCTTCCCAATCACAAGGCAGGCTACCATCTACAGGGACTCCAATGCAACAGCTTCTAACACTAGAAAATCTAGGAATCTTCTGAAAGCTTACTCAGAAGCCAGGAGAGCTCTTGAAAAGGGGTCTCCTCCCTTGAAATAATTTTTGCAGATGAAATGATAACACTGTATCAGGGAAATTCTATTTCCTGTGATTTTGTTCCCAATTGATTCTCCGGGGTCAGAACTCCAAGTTTCGCACCCTGTATTTTACCACTCCCTTCCTTCTCCTGAAGAGTCCTGTAGTTCAAATAGCACGAGATGTAATATAAGGTCCTCGGTGACACACCTCCCCTTCTGCTCTTTTCCCAGGCAATGGAGTAGAGGAGAAGCTGTTCCTTGGCAGCAGACTGGCACAAAAGCACAAGTATTTTATGTCGAGTGACATAAATTGTTAGAAAAAAAAAAAAAAGAAGAAGAAAAGGTCAGATGCAGTTGCAGTTGTGTTCCGACGGCACCCGTCAGAATCTCCTCCGGTTCTCTGACAAGACAGCAAACTGCGGGGAGGAACGAGGACCCTTCCATATGCTACCATGCAAATACGCTGCTATCACGCAAGGGCACAGACATGGAAAGAAGGAAATAGGGTCACTGTGATCTCCACCTTGAGACTCCCGTGAATGAGGAAAGACGATCTCGGGTATCTGTCACCCATTTTTAAATTCTCTCATAGGACTTGAGGGAAGAGAGATAGCAGATGCGTGACCAGAGATCAGGAAAAATGATGGGATTACAGATTCATAGTAACTTTTTAAGTGCTCTGAATTTCCTTTATGGGCCTCCTATGGGCCATCGGCATAGCGAGTCTATGTTTCAACAAAGCATTTGACAGACTCGCACGACACTCTCGTGAACAGAATGGCAAAAAGTTTGGTAGGGCTTCGTCAGGTTTAGTAAGAGTACACTGAGATCTCGATTAATGCCTAATGCCTCGGTAGAGTTCAGCTTATTGGGAATGTGTCACAAAACCGCTGGAACTTTCTCTGATGAGATTTGAATAAACAACTTGAACGAGAGCCCGGGCAGAGCAGGCAAAAATAAATTCAAAAAAAAAAAAAAAAAAAAAAAGCAAAGCACTATATTTAGATTAGAATATCAGTTACGCAATATGGACTCTAGCAGACCGGTGGCTCAATAATTCCTCAAATTAAGAGCAAATAACCTTGAGGATTTAACTGAGAAAGCTAAGTATTAGCCAGTGATTTGATGGGGTCGCTTTGACAGCTTTTATGATCTGAGGATTTATCAATAGGCGTTAACTATTTAGGGCAAAGACGTATTCGTATTAGTATTAGTATTAATACAATCTGTCATCTTATTTGTATTATTCTACTTAGTTTTACATGCAATTTTCAAGAAAGACTTTGATTTAAAAAAAAAAAATGCATGTCCAAAACTATAATGACAAAAACGAATTGTAAACCATATAGCAGGAAAAATCATCAAAGAGGCTGGAGAGGTTATTTTGGATGAGATACGGTTGGGTATTTTATTTAAATATTTTAAAAGCTGGTGATGAGAAGGAAATACACGCCGTCTGATACGGTAACGGATAAACAGGCCCGAGGAGCACAAATCACAAGAGGTCACATTTTGTCTTAATAAAAACATTAAAAAAAATAATCATGAAGATGGAGTGCTCCCCACCCTTGGGAATTTTTTTTTTCCCCTTAAGAGACTCAGCAACATACAAAAGTGTTCAAGAATTGAGACTTAGGGGCGCCTGGGTGGCTCAGTCGGTTAAGCATCCGACTTCAGCTCAGGTCATAATCTCATGGTCTGTGAGTTCGAGCCCCGCGTCAGGCTCTGTGCTGACAGCTCAGAGCCTGGAGCCTGCTTCAGATTCTGTGTCTCCCTCTCTCTCTCTGATCCTTCCCCACTCATGCTTTGTCTCTCCTGCTCTCAAAAATAAATAAAAAAAAAAATTGAGACTTAGACTGAGTTTATATACAACCTAACAGTATTTATTTACTGGTGGTAATTATTTATCAACTAGTGGTTTATAAATATTTAGTCATCTGAATTTATACGCTAGCCATTCTATTTAAAATAGGAAATTATTTTGCATGAAATAATTTTTTCCTGGACCTAAGTCAGTTTCTAACAATATGGACTCATTTTCTTTCCTTTTTCCACCTCCCCCAACCCCAGTACTGTAATACTGAAACTGCTTTTCTAGAATTTAAAAATTTGATTGTAACATGAAAATTGTTACCGCCATGACCTCAAGATTTCAGTATCTGTTTGTGTTCTGAGGCCAGGCTGCTGAAAAATGTTATTATCTGAAACACAGAAGACTCTCAATGAGCACTTCTCTCTTTCCTTTGGGGTTGCGTGATGTAGTTATCACAAACACTAGACGTGTGTGCCAGCTCCTGACACCGGCTATGGTAATGAAATCTAGAGCTCTGACACCTTGCAGTTCGCCACGTCTATTTGGAAATCTAAAGCCTGACTAGAGATAACTAAATTTTAATAAAATTGGATAGTTTTGTCTCCAGTATGACGGAGAATTTTATGAACAACAGGGGCTTGAGAGATCCATCTGTATAGGAATTCGTAATCTCAGAAAACACTGTTTTAGGTCAAGAAATATTGAAACCTTAAATTTGGTAATTTTAACCATTGCAAGCGTCTCATTAAATTGCCCTTGAAAGGAAGGATGGCAACTTTTACACTGTGAGGAGAGGCTGGAATTAAAATCAGAAAGTGCTGGAAAAAATAGAGCACAGTTGTTGTGTTTTACAAGATGTTCTCCTGAATAAAATGGCTATGAGAATTGCATTGATTTACTATTTTTTACTAAAAACCATGAGAATTATCATCATGTGTATGTTTCACCACTGCCCACATTACACAAATCTTTGGTAATTCTTTGGTATGAAGCAAGAGATAATATTAAAGGCTTTGAATGTGTTTTAGACTTTTTTGTAATTTTTTATTTATTTTTGACAGGGCGCAAGTTGGGGAGGAGCAGAGAGAGGGACGGAGGATCTGAGGCAGGCTCTGCCCTGACAGCAGCGAGTCCCACGTGGGGCTCGAACTGACAAACTGTGAAATCCTGACCTGAGCTGAAGTCAGCGGCTCAACCGACTGAGCCATCCAGGTGCCCCTAGAATTTTTTAGTCTGATATTTTCTCAGCTCAAGTTTTGAAAGCAGAGGATCAAGGTTCGAATGTTGATTTTGCTACTTCCTAGTTGAAAGATCTATTTTATCTTTCGAAATCTGAATTCCCTCAGTTGGGAAATGGTGGATAGTTATAATGATTAGATTAAATGTTTGTTTAAGCTAAATGTGACTAATGTTCCTTAAGTGCCGGGTAGTTAGGCTGTTGTCCACAGGAACACAGGATCCCAGGGTTTTGTACAATTGGCTGCATATTTTCCTATTACCAGATAATGCTGATTTGGTATTGACAATTCCCTGTGGTGGCCATCTCCCTATTTCATGCTGTAGTTAATGTAGTCCAGCTTCTTCTAGAGCTTTCATAGTGGAATGAGTGATGGGGGTTGGGGGGAGGTGAATCCTTCAAAGCTGATGTTGGAAATTCTCGCAGAAAGAATAGGCTGAGAGAAAGATCTTTTGTAGCCGAAACTCCAAGTTTACGCCACAAACTCAGAGTCAGCAAACGACATCCTGCAGACCAAATTCAGGCCACCACCTGTTCTGCAGACAGGTATATCTCCGCATTCATTCCTTTACCTGTTGTGTATGGCTACTTTCAGGATACAGTGGCAGAGCTGAGCAGTTGTGACAGAGAGTTCATATCCTGAGAAGCCTAACATATTTGCGCCTTGGCCCTTTCCAGAAAACTGTGCCCAACCTCTGTCACAACCCCCAGATGAGGTAAGAACTTAATACTGGGGAGGAGCCCAGGCTGTTTTCTCTTTCATCCCACCTCCCCATTTACTCCTAAACTAGGGAGAGACAAGGGATCATAAAAGTCAAGTTTTATAAAAGACAGTTAACACTTCAGATAAATTTTAGGGACTGTAAGGAAGAAGGGTATTTGTGCCAGAATTCTACTGGCACAGAAGAAGCCAGAGGCTTCCCGGAAGCTTCCCACAGTGGTACATTGGTATCCCGTGTGTGGTTTCAGTGCAGGTAGAGAACTGTGGTGCCCAGACAGAAAGAGCCTCAAGAGACCTTGATAGAGTAGCTAGCATTACACTAAACACACTTTTTTTTTTTGTAATTTAGAACATAGCGCGCTTAAACACACTTTTTTTTTTTGTAATTTAGAACATAGCGCGCTAACGACACAAGATAGTCATTCGAGAAGGCCTCAATGTAGGGAATAATAACTCCCTAGAAGTTCAGAAGAGACAGTGAGATCACCTTGGCTCAGACGATCATTGCAGCCTTGAAGGAGAATCCAGAAAATGAACAGAGTCTTAAATGCAGAGAGGAGTTCAAAGTTTCCCAGGTGGGACATAGCGTGAGGCAAATCAAAGAGATGCAGAAGATGGAAATAAACCAGATAGAGGTACAGGTTGTTCAGACAGAGCAACAGTGGTTTCAAAATTTTGACAATTGGTTAGAACCATATTGTGAAGAAGTGAATGTAAGGATAGATTTTATCCCTATAAGCATTGTGACTTTTGTTGTGGCAAACATATAATTGAATTGCACTGAGTAGAGGCATAAAAAAAAGAAGGGAACAAAATAGTTTCAAAAATAACAGCAAAAAATAAAACTATTAGAATGGTCCTAGCGTGAGGTCCATGAGCAAATCCAAAGGACCCTGGTGCCAATGACTAATTTGTACTTCTTGCTGTACCCTCAGCATGTAGCATAGGGGTGAACTGGGAGAAGGTCCCCAGTCAATAGTTATTTTGTATATAGACAACTGGCTATGTGACCAGAAGGGGTAATCTAGAAGACACAATTTGAAAAAAAAAAAAAAGGGTGTTAGGATTTGGTTACAGACAGACTACAGAGAGAAAAAAAAGTCTCAGAGGAGTCCAAGACTTTAATTCTGTCTGTTCAATACAGGAAAGTCTGGAGAGACACCTGTTTTGTGGGCAAAAAGGTAAACAGTTGTATCAGTTCCTGGTATAAATTCCATCACTGCATATAAAACCGTTTTAATTCATTAAGTATGATTTCATGGCTCCAATGAATTAGAGAATCAACTCTAGGTATTCTAACTCTACTGATTTTGCTTTTAATGCCTTGATTTTCCCCAAATGGAAGCCATCTATTAATTTTATCCATATTGAAAGATAAACTTAGTAAAACAAACACAGAGGTAAGATAAAGTCATGAGAAGTACAGCCTAACATTGGAGGAACCATAGAAGTCAACAAGGTCTACTCTTAAACTAATTTAGTAAAGTAATAGAGTAACACAATCTCTTCTTAGGGACATCAAAAGAGAATTTACATTCTTTTAAAATGCTCAAAGCCTTTCTAAATTCCACCCATGGCTGGCAGGTAACAGACTATGTTACATTTTACATGCATTCATTTTGTCATGTACTACATCTCTCCACTTAGTTGTGAAAGGAACCAACATAATTGTGAGTCCCACAATTGATTCCGGGGATTAAAAGAGTAATTCCTACATCTTATATAAGACTTAGGAAGAAGCATTGCACTACTAAAACAGATTCATCTTTGCTCATCAACAGAGAATCGAGTTTATAAAAGATATTGTGGTTTGGAAGAGTTCATTAGACTGCCTTGTTTTCCCCACATAATTTTTATTTTGTGCAACTTCCTTGCTTATAGTCTTACCATCCACTTAGAAAAAACTATGTTCACTCAATTTAATTCATCATGCATACGTTGAATGTCTACTGCCATTCTTTCCCATGGTGATGGATGTCATTTTTATCATTAGAGGTGTGTGTCTTAATTTTAAAAGTTGCATACTAGCATGGATGGAACTCGAGGGTATTATGTTAAGTGAAATAAGTCAGTCAGAAAAAGACAGATACCATATGTTTCCACGCATAGGTGGATTTTGAGAGACTTAGCAAAAACCATTGGGGGGGAAGAGGGGAACGGAAAAAAAGACATAGAGAGGGAGGGAGATGAAACATAAGAGACTCTCAAAGACTAAGAACAAACTGAGGGTAAGGGGGGTAAGGGAGGGGGGAGAGGGGGTGCGGGCATTAAAGAGGGCACGTGTTGGGATGAACACTGGGTGTTGTATGTAAACCAATTTGAAAATAAACTATTAAAAAAAAAAGTTGCATACATATGGGGCACTGGGGTGGCTCCATAGATTAAGTGTCTGACTTCAGCTCAGGTCATGATCTAGCAGTTCTTGAGTTTAAGCCCCTCATCAGCTCTCTGCTGTCAGCACAGAGCCTCCTTTGGATCCTCTGTCACCCCTTTCTCTCTGCCCTTCCCTGCTCTCTCCCTCTCTCAAAAAATGAAAAAATAAATAAATAAACCTTAAAAAATAAAAATAAAAGTTGCATTCATATTACCTTAAGCTATGTTTGTACATATAACAATGTTCAAATACTAAATTGTATACGTAAGAAAGATGAAAATCAATAAATTTTGCCTAAGTTGATAATATTATTGCCAAGTTAATTATTTAATTACTTAGCGTATCCTTTTTTTCCCCTCATTGGAGATTTCAAGCTACTGCGGAAATTGGCAAAATGAAAAATTGTACTTATGCTTGCTTGCATCTCCATGGCTAATTATTGGGTAGAGAGTATTAACATTCATTTGACATTCTGAGTGTATCTGAGAAAAATAAAAGCCTGTATATTTAATATACTTCATTCACTCATTCTGTATAAGTTTTATATAATCTTAGAAGCTTCAAGTTTCAAGATTTTTTCTTCCCAGTAAAAGTCCTTGAATTACTCAGAGAAGCTACAAAGGTAACAATGCAAAATATTAACGAAGATATAGTCTGTCATGTTGATGCTTAAATCATGGGGTTTCATGATTACTGAATTTATAAACCAAAGGACTGATTGCATATGTTATTCAAAGGCTAGCGTCAGATTTTCAAGTATCTTCAGGAAGATATTTCAGTAATCTCTCCTGTGTATTTACTGCTTGGTTTTAAGTCCTTGTCTTTATTATATTTCTACATTTCTCCTACATTTCAATTCACGAGTTCAAGTCAACATCAGAAGATTTGCAGTAATGAACTCAAAATGGATTCTCAAAAAGCAAAGAAAACTCTGTAACCTCTTCCTATAATATATTGGGAAGCACTGACTGGATGTGGACAATACCTCCACCCGGTAGACTCTGTTAAGCTAAGCAGACTTTACTGTTACACTCTTAGATCGCCAAGTAAGAGGACAGAATAGACCTGTTTTAAAATTCCTACTTTGAAATGTATAAACACAGATCACAGGAGCCGACAATCTCTTGAAGACATCCCCAATCCATCCTTCCCATCTACCTGCAGCTCTCCTCCACTTGACTTATCGTAGACTCAAGTGAAGCCTCAGATGGTTAATGATGTGCCCATAAGATTCTAATTCTACGACCAGGCCTAGAGATTCTTGTGATTGCTCTCTCTTTAGAAATGCAAATTACCCGACATAATTTTTGTCAACACCTGATATTTAGAACACATCACAGACTGCCTTGCATTATTATTAGTCAGTTATCAATAATCCATATTGACTTTGCCCTACGGTGTTCAGAAACTCTGCTGGGCACTTGGGATACAGTCGTTTCCCTGAAAGACTTCATGATCTTACAGAGACTCAGCCACGTGAAGCCAAACGAGAATAAACAGCAAGGATTGTAATCAATTCTGTTTGATGTGGGGAGAAAAACTTCACAGAGGCGACGGGTACGTTGAAAGATAATTAGTAACCGTGTGGCCAACCCTAATGACAGTCATTCCATACAGAAGGAATAACCAAGGCAAGTCCCAAAAACATCTATGGATAGCCTTGTATCCCCAACTGGATTATAAATATATTACGACTAAGAATCGTGCATGCATCGTGTTACTTGAAAATTACCCTACTCTTTTCCTCCCTATCTCAGTAAATAAGAGAGAGCTGATTGAATCCTGACCAACAACTAAGTTGCCATTATTCATTCCTTTTGAGTGCCATATATCTAAGGCTTTCTTCCAAGCATGTGTGATGTATTCTCTTTATAACTCTATTCAGGACCCAAATGTTTGAATTTTTAGGCACATAAATAATTTCTCCTAATATTTTCCTCTCTCTTACAAAAAAAAATGGCTTTATGCAAAAGTAAGCAATTTCCCCAAATTAAGCATCTGCCAAATTATTTTCCACATGCAGAGCTCAGGGAAGATTTAGGCAATTCGAGATAAAGTTTAACATTTTAATGAATATAATCAAAGTTAATAATAAGCATAAAAATGAACCATCTATTGAAAAATTTACTGGGTGCATAACTTTTCATTTTAAGTCGAGCTCTGAATTACATCGTCAAAGTTTTTATTGGTTTATTTAAGTTATTCGCGTTCTCCTGAGTTCAGTTTTGAATTAAAGTCAGGTGGCTTAACTGTCAAGTAACCTTGATTCCCGCAGGTAGTCCCGCATTTCTTTGAGTCTAACCTACTGAAATCTAGAAATGAAAAACCACAAAATGGTACCATTAAATTCTATAGCAACATTAATATATATTTGAATAATATACAGACTGTTCTTCATACATTATATTAATTATTTTAAAAATTAAAATTGTACTGTTACAGGATAATGGTTTAAAAAGGTAGGATGAATAAAATATCACTCTTTAGTGCAGTAAGGGTTCTACTTTATTCCTTTTTAATGGATAGTCACAGGGTATAAATGCTGTAAAGGAAGGCAATTTGGTGACTAGGAACTTAATAGTAGATCTCGAAATATGCATTGATTACTTGGATTTTAAATTACTCCTTCCAATGTTTAAATAAGTTATGGTACATCCATATAATGGGCTATTAGGCAGCTGCTAAATAGTATCCAAATCGCTTTGGAGATGCGCCAAAAAACCCTAAATCAGGCCAGTTCTCTCCATCTCCACCACTGCTCCCCTCCTCTCTGCTGGGGTGTTCTTACTTGAACTAGCTCCGGAGCCTCGGTTAGAACAGAAGCCTTCTGCTTCCATTCCTGTCCACTAACCAGCCTTGTCTCTATAGAACTGCTAAAATTAACTTTTAAGTTTACCTATTTATTTTTGGTGGGAGGTGGGGGGAATGCATGCCCAAGTCGGGGGAGGGGCAGAGAGAAGAAGGAGAGAGAGAGAGAATCCCAAGCAGGCTCCCTGCTCTCGGCACTGAGCCGGACGAGTGGCTCAATCTCATGAACCGTGAAACCATGACCCGAGCCGAAATCAAGAGTCCGATGCTTAACTGTGCCCCCAGGTGCCCCCAAAGTGAATGTTCTAAACACAGATCAGGTGATTTCACTCAGCTGCCTGTATCTCTCCTATATCTCTTTCAATTCCTTTCAGAATTAAATCTAACCCTATTCCTTATTTTATTTTATTAATTTTTTTTGTTGTTTATTTGAGAGAGAAGGTGCAAGTGAGCTAGAGGCAGAGAGAGGGCAAGAAAGATAATCCAACAGGGGCAGAGAAAGAGAAGTGGGATTCACCCAGGGCTGGTGTTTTTACCCAAAGTGGGGCTCGTGATCACTTGATGTGGGACTTGAACTCATGAACCGTGAGATCATAACCTGAGCCGAAATCAAACGCTTAAGACTGAGTCACTCAGGTGCACCCGAGTATTTTAGAATTTGAGCAGAGAACTATTTTGAGGGAATTGGGAGGATAGTTGCAGTCAAGAGAAAAACTGCCTTTCACACTGTAACTACTGGTGCAGACTGACAGGAGGATGAACCTGCACTTCCAACACGATGATGCACTCACACACCGCATACCGCCCCCCACTCCACCCTGCTATAGAATATTCAAGAACTTAGAAGCCTCCATACGAGGAAAATTCCCTTTTACATAAATGAGGTAGACCTATTATTTTTTTTTTATTTAGCAAGAATAGGCAATAAAAAGGACTGAAATGCCAATTTCTGGAGTTCTATTCTAACCTAGAAGTCTGGGTCCCGATGCGTAAACAAATGAGAAAAAAAATGGATGAAGCCCCTTTTCAATGTGAATATTCGCCAAAATTTGGGCTTTGTGATTTTCCTTCTCATAACTGACCATGTTGAGCCTCGCACATCTAATTTCTACCTGTGACAATAAAAGGCTCTTGAAACTGCTTTGTCGGTTCCTCGGGCCAGAACACAAGGTGCCATGATCCCCCCCCCCTCCCCGCCCCTCCCCCGCCCGCACCATGTTGAAGCTGGAGTAAAAATAGGAGTTGTCAGACAAACAGACCCCTGCAAAAACTGCAGCGGTAAGATACTAAGATTCACTTCAGTTAACATAGAAAACGATTTATGTTATCTAAGTGTATTATAGACTTATATTCTGCACAGTGGTTTAGAAAGTACCCGTAGATTAATTTTGGTGACATAACGAGATAGGAATTCATAGTGACCAACAGCGTTGGAGCAAATGGAATTGTCCAAAAGTGAGGGCACACGTTCACTCTGGGTTGCCTGGACAATGAGCCAGCTGGGACTGCCCTCACCTCACACCTCACCAGGGGGAGGAACTACCCCCAAATCCAGTTTCCCATAGAACCGGCAGTGACCTTGCCTTGGCAGTAGACACAACAGATCCCCCCTGGGCACAGGGTCTTTAGGTATGGGGCACCTGAAGGACCCATACTGTCTAATAATCACGAATGTCTGCGTTCTTCAATATTCTGTGTTGCTCTTGACGTATCCCTTATAATTAGGGAGAAGAACAAAAGAGTCAGGGGACTGTTCTTCTAGTCTGCCTCTCTCTGAAAAGTCAGGATGATCAGGGGACTTGTGCCTTCTTCGACTGATTGTACTTTCGTTGAATCGCACATTCTTTCCAGAGCCAATTCCTTAGCTCCTGCTGTGTGATGTCACAGAACTTATTCCAAGTCTGAGGCATGACACAATCCATCAATTACATACAACCAGGAGGTCTATGACATATGATAAATTAATTACACGCTTTTAAAAAGTTGCTTAGATATTGAGTTTCTGGTACTTAAACATGACAAAAAGTTGCCTATGCCATGAAATTAAGAGGAAAACACATTCACTTTTCATAAAATATAAAAAAACAGTAAATTTCCAAAAAAAATTCATTGTTGATTTTATTTTTCCCCAGCACAGTCCTGTCTTCCCTCTTTGCCTTTTTCTGACCATCATTATTTCCCTAAATATTAGGAATGACCTTTTGTAACAGTTCGCAAGCAGAAGGTAGGTTCCGATTTAATCATGACCAAATCCTTTCCCTTGTTATCATTAATTGTCCTAACCAACAGTTTATTTGAAGAACGTCCCTAAAATACTCTAAATTCAGAGTTCCCACTTAGATGATTCCTTCTTAGTTCTCTTGAAAACAGTTGCTACTCAATTTGGTTGGGCTGCACCATGAGAAGAGGAGGGAGAGAAAAAAGAAAAAAAAAAAAAAGGAACCTGATATTATATCACCGGGCCTTGAAAGCTACAGATGCCGGGTAGCAACCACTTAGCATATTAAATCGCAGTATTTTCAGCTCTGGAAAATAAAATGAGGAGCGGGCTGGGGAATGTATGATGTTATCTTATTTTCCCGTAATGTGCAATAATGAGATAATTGGAGCCGCACTAGGACAAGACTAATCAACTTGCATTTCCACCTGATTTAGCAAAGCAGAACCTGACATCATTTCCTTTTCTGCAAAGATTTCGTTCTTCTCTCGTTTAGTTATATGTATAATACTTCGCTTTACTCTTTGTGGGATCACGTTGTGGCTTAATTAGTGCTGAGATGCTATAGGATTGTTTGTCATTTTTAGCATTTGTAAACGGCATAATATAAATAAGAGAGCCAGAAAATAGATATTAAAACAAATTCAGCTTTTGTTAGAGCCAATCATCTTACAATGGCTATTCCAGGAATATATGGTCCAGACTGATGCCTGAAGTCATTGTTCATTGTGTTGCTAGAAACAGATGATTGACTTCTATGCCTTTCTTTCCTGACAGACTGAAAGTTTACTGAGGAAAAGGACCACACTTCATTTCACTTTATATCCTCTGTGCCAAATCCAGGATTTGGCACGTGGCTGAAGATCAAACACGGTGTGTTGGAGAGCTTTTCTGTAACACGGTATCTATAAATAGATTTAAAGGATAAGAGTTATGGGAGTATTCAGGGACTAAAATCTTGGTTATGGGCAAATATACATATAGTTTGTGATTTTGAAGACGTTGGGGTAAAACTCTCTTAAATAAGATTCTGAAATTGCTTTATTATTTTCTTTCTAAATAGACACAAGGTTTATAATTGATCTAATACCAGACTGAAATGCAATTATATTACTTATCTTCCCCCAAACTTACAACTTCAGTCTGATCCAGGGCTAGATTGCAATGATGTTTGCTCAAAGTCTCCAAAACTAGACCACGTGGAGAAGAACTCTCCAGAAGCCGTGCTACATTTTGTTCCTAACAATAAAAGCCTGAGCTGTGTCTTTTTCCTCTTCTCTGAACTGTGGTGAGGTGCTGAATTGATACATAACGGCTAAAAAGTCTCCCATTTTTAAAAATACTATGTTTCTCCAGAGCCTTAAAAATACAATATAAAGAGGGGCACCTGGGTGGCTCAGTCGGTTAAGCTTCCAATTCTTGCTATCAGCTCAGGTCATGATCTTGTGGTTCCTGCATTTAAGTCCAGTGTTGGGCTCTGAGCTGACAGTGTGCAGCCTGCTTGGGATTGTGTGTCTCCCTCTATCTCTGCTCCTCCCCTGCTCTCACGCTCTCTCTCTCTCTCTCTCTCTCTCTCTCTCTCTCTCAGAACAAATAAATATTAAAAACATACAACATAAAGGATTTATAGTATTTTTTAAGGATGTAGAGGTTGTTTTTTTTTTTTTTCTTCCAAGATTTTGTTTAAATTCAAGTTAGTTAACATATAGTGTAGCACTGGTTTCAGGAGTAGAATTGAGTGATTCGTCACTTACCTATAATACACAGTGCTCATCACAACTGCCCTCCTTAATTACCCATCACCCATCCACTCCACCCACTACCCTCTTTCCCTCCAGCAACCCTCAGCATGTTCTCTACAGTGAAGAGTCTATGGTTTGCCTCCCTCTTTGTGTTCATCTTATTTTATTTTTCCTCCCCTTCCCTTATGTACATCCGTTTTCTTCCTTAAATTCCACATATGAGTGAAATCATATGGTATCTGTCTTCCTCCGAGTGACTTAATTTGCTTAGTATAAAACACTCTAGTTCTAGCCGCACCGTTGCAAATGCCCAGATTTCATTCTTTTTGATGGCCGAGTCATAGTTTTAGCCATTAATATAAAGGTTGCTGCTACAGCTATCCACTGAACGCTGAATGAATTTAATAAAAATATGTGTATTTGATCTGCTGTCCTCTAGCAAAAAGGTATCACTCATATCTGAGCTGGTAATTTATAAAGTAGTTACTGTTGCTCTTAATAATGGAATATTACATACTACATGTCGTAGTAAATATACACATTTAAAATATTTTTTATGCTTAAAGAAGATTGAAGACTTAGAAAGAAAAAGTTGTAAAGTAATGACTGCTGGGAAATAAATCTGAAGACCAAGAGATTTAAGCAAAAGACTATTAAGAGCCTATTCTTGTCAAGGCCTTACGGTCAATTAAGAAATGACTCATCACATTTAAGACCTGAATGAAAACGTAAAGGTCACAATCCAATACCATCACTCTCTAGATGATGCCGACAAGGACACACAGGCCGAGTTCAGAGTTAGGAGGCCACATTGCTAACTGGTGGCTCACTGGACACCTGTTAATAACTCGTCTCCTTTCATATTTCCCAAACGACAGTAACAAGATCTTTGAAAATCCACTCGTCCATAAAAACAAGAGGAAGATTGCCAAAAAGAACAAAAAGAGTCAAAATCGACATCTTCAATACCTTAAACATTGACCAAAGAAGTATGGCAATTCAAAGAGTGTTAATTCAGGAACACTGGCTACACTGTGGCAAGAACAACAACCAGCCTTGTGGGTTTCAGCTTGTCATGTTTCCAACCCCCAACCCTAGTTCCACACAAGACTCAAAACCAACAGCCTCACAATCATGTAGCCATGAAAACCAACCGTCGACCATCCGCTAACTAGAGGGGAAGAAATGGCGTGGAAATCCTCGGAAGCCCCAGAACTGCCACTGTTTGACCCGTCTGGCATTTCCGTGAAAAACTGTACACTCAAGGCTTTTCTTCAACTGCTCCGAGAGCCGCCTCTGTACAAACATCACCATCCCAAGGGCATTTGTCATAAGCAATCAATGGCAGTTGGTTCACATCCCCTGTGGCTGAGGCAGTGATCCCAGCGGGGCTAAAAAGAAACTGATTCAAACATTTATAAGGAAGACGAGATGTCCACAGAAGGCTTTGAAAAGCTCTGACATGTTCCTGGGAATCCGGAAGTCAGCATACACGCGTAGGACTGCACGCGAGCCCAGAAAAGATGTGGAATGGCCCTAATGCCTCACCGCTGGCTGGCCACAAAGCTCTGCATAAGTAGGAAGGGAAGCTGGCAGAATTGTGAACTGCACGCAGGCACGTTGAAGGCAGGCTCCGATATGCACAGGACCACTCAGCAAAGGTCCGGGGCTTACCATTCCAAAGCATTTAAAGCAATCTGTGTCTAGTCATTACCTGACAACGGAGCTAATCAAACATACTCTTCCTGGTTGCACACAACAAAGAACAGAGACTTCACACAATCTGGGGACCTCTGAATAAACAAATGGCAATGACAATTACAATGAACTGTGTACTTTCAAATGGTAAACTTATGGCGTGCCTGGGTGGCTCAGTTGGTTAAATGTCCAACTTCGGCTCAAGTCATCATCTCACGGTTCAGGAGTTCAAACTCTGAGTCAGGATCTGTGCTCACAGCCCAGAGCCTGGAACTGAACCTGCTTCAGATTTTGGGTCTCCTTCTCTCTCTGTCTATTCCCCATTCATGCACTCTCTCTGTCTCAAAAAAATAAACATTAAAATTTTTTTTAAATGGTAAAGTTATGGCACATGAGTTAGATCTCAATAAAGATTTCATTTAATCTAACGGCAACATAAAACTCTCCTGAATTCTAGATATGTGGGGTTTTTCCCCCTTAGGAATAAACTTCTCCAGAAGAAAGAAATTTTGGAAGACTACGTGTTACTAACGTGAAGATAATCTCTGTCAGTGATCATTTAAAATGGTAGTGTAAGGGGTAAAAAAAGCCTTAATTTTTTTAGATGTGATATGGCTTCACCAAGTATAGACCTCATAGATGGAAATTGTTTTCCCAAGGTGTAAGATTAAAAAGCTTCCAATCTGAAGTAGAGAGATAGAGACATAGAGACATAGATAGAGAGATAGATAAATGGACTGCGTATATAAAAGTCAGGATGACACATTATAATTCATATCAATAGACAGATCGGCAAAAACTGATAAAGTACAGATAATATATTTAAGATAGAGTATGATGGGGACACCTGGGTGGCTTAGTCGATTAAACGTCCAACTTCAGCTCAGGTCATGATCTCATGGTTCCTGAGTTTGAGTCCCGTGTCAGGCTCTGTGCTGAAGGCTCAGAGCCTGGAGCCTGCTTCAGATTCTGTGTCTGCCTCTCTCTCTACCCTTTCCTGCTTACTGTCTCTCACACTCTCAAAAATAAAGAAACACTAAAAAAAAAAAATAAATAAAGAGCATGATGAAGGCATAGACAACGAGGGATTGTATGGAAGAATGAGTGTAGGGGACTAGCTTTGAGGTAATTAAGACTTCTTCTGAGCACGGCGTATACTTTTTAAAATGTGACATCACACATCATATTTCCGGATCCTGCACTTCAGCCCATCGTGTTCGACTGGATTAGCACATTAGTGCTCTTGACAGAAAATTAATGTCTTAAGACTTTGCAACAGCCATACTTGTGGAAATGTGTTTCGGTGCTATTTTCCCTATCTGAATTGACAGATGAAGCATCCACTGCCGTAAAATCAGCTTTCCCTCTCCGGAAAGCACACAATATGATTCAGGAGGCCCCTATCGAAATGAACTCTGAACTGACAGGATATTTCTGGCAGTGCTTTTCCTACACGTCCTTACATTTTTATTATTATTTTTGCTCACGGTGTCTATAAATGGAAGAAAGAAAAAACTAGGTGAAAATGACTGATGTCATTACTAGAGTAAATATAATTGTAAATGAACACATCTGCCTCGAGAGGCCTATTTGATCCATGATCTTGACTTTAGGGAAAAAAAAAAGAGTATAGAATTTTAAGTGACATGATTTAAATTGGTTTATCTTAACACAAACGTTTTTCACAAGATACGGCGAGTCTCATTCAAAGCATGCTTGCAAATAATCACTGGTTATTTCAGCTAAAATATAGGAATCTCAGGAACGAAAACGATGCATAGTGGGGTTGCCAACTGTGAAGGAAATGTTAATGTTTTCCTCTAGGAAGTGTTTGAAAGCACGCCAGGAAGGCTCCCAAATTCTCCAACCCAGTCCCTGAAATCCTACTCTTCGTGGGTAAATGTGTACGTGATCCAGGCTCACCCTGTACTTCCTCCTCAAATATTCTTGCTCATCTTTCAATTTCTAGATCCTTTCTCTTGTATTTATTTATTTTTTAAATGTTTATTTATTTATTTATTTACTTATTTATTTCTGTATTTGAGACACAGGGTGTAAGCAGGGGAGGGGCAGAAAGAGACGGAGACACAGGATTTGGAGTGGGCTCTGTGCTAACGGCAGAGACCCAGATGCAGGGCTTGAACTGAACTCAGGAACCATGAGATCATGACCTGAGTGGAAGTCGGATGCTTTACCCACTGAGCCACGCAACTACCCCAGATCCTTCCTCTTTTAGACAGTGCAAATATCCGCTGGACTATGAGGCTCTCCAAGTTATATCCAGAGAGCAGTCATTTCTGCTTATTTATTCAATCCTTTATCTATCTCAACCGTGTGCCATTTAAAACTTTCTAACTTTAACTCCTCTTACAAGCTCGTAAGTTCCCCTTATTTCTGTTCCTTCACCCCCAAAATACTACCATGCCTTGCCTTTAGTGTTGTTTGCAATAAACACGTATCTATTTGTTCATATAAAATTTTTTTAAAAGACATACAGCTCAGGAAGGAGAGGTTGAGAAATTATAAAGAATGAAGTCTTGATTCTGAGTCAAACTGACAAGACATATTCTTTTCATTGTGAGGGTGGCATGGGCATTGAGAAGGTGAGAATTTGATGGAGGGCAGTGAGTATAGATTGGATATGGATTATAGGCCCTTGCTTAGGAGGGCAAGTTGGGGAGGGGTATTGTACAAGGAGGTACTAAGGAGCCTGAAGTTGGCTGAAATTGTTGGGTTTTCTAAAGGAAGGAAACTTTACTGGGAGGAATAAAGACAGTAAGGCATTACTTATTAAAAACAGTACTTGGAAAACTGTACCATCCATGTTGGAGCATACATTATATTGAACTCTCAATTAAAAGTACTATACAAACAATGGATAAGGGTAGCTAAAACTTTAATCAGAAAGCCAGTGAAATCTTTTAAGAAATTGGGGGTTTACTTAAAGGGAGATTTTTTCAAAATCCAACATTTTGTCACCAATGGACACGATTTAAACCAACATTTCAAAACAGAAGAGACAAAGGATAAGTTCCGAGACCGGATTAAAAGAACAGAAGTGATAACAAGGTGTTCGTTCACACAAGAGAAAGAGCAGAGTCTAAGATATCATTCACTCTGAGCCTCAGTTTCCTCAATTGTAAAATGAACACACACACACACACACACACACAAATCCTGCTTCACAGGATCATGAAGAAGAAGAAAAGAGAGTTTATACACCATGTACTTGATATTCAGTAGGTATTCATTAAAGGATAATGCCCACTGCATAATTCAAATGGTCAGTTTCTGAATTTTCCCCTTACAAAGACGAGGCAAGTGGCATTAGGTTAAGTACAACTAAAGCACTGAAGATTTATTAACAGGTGTTCTGTAGTCTGATGATATAATCACACATAGGGTATGAGAACATTAAAATACACCACTTACTTCCATTTCTGTTATACCAGAATGGTGAACGTGGCCATTAGGCTGTTATTCTCAAGCATCATTGTCTAACTTATATTCCATCCTATGAAATGCAGAATAAAACCTGGGAGGTCTCTGGTGGACACACAGGCTTAGTGTTTGATCTTGAAATGGGAAACAGAAGTCTCTGAGGGGCTGAAGTAAATGAAAATCAGGAGGGCAACAGGCTCTGGCCAACTCGTCAGATCCTTGGGGGACAGAACCCTTCTGTGAAGACCCCATGGGTTTTCTGATGATCTTGCATTTCCAGCTTTGCAGAATTAATTTGTGGGTTTTTCCCCCCTAGCTGAGTATAGTTTTTATTTGCTTATTCTATTTCAATCATTCTCTTTTAAAACCTTCCCTAATCACAAAACAGAAATGGAGTAATTGCCTTTTTTTTAATACTCATAAGCTAAAAAGGGTTGGTTTCAACTATTTACCATCATTTATAAATGAGTAACTGTCTCATCAAAAATAAAATTTTAAGACTCAAGAAATTGGGGCGCCTGGGTGGCTCAGTCAATTAAGTGGTTGACTCTTGGTTTAAGCTCAGGTCATGATCTCCCAGTTTGTGAGTTCAAGCCCCATGTGGGGCTCTGTGCTGTTAGCACAGGGATTCTCTCTCTCCCTCTCTCTCTGCCCCTCCCCTGCTCACATACTCCCTCAAAACAAATAAACCTTAAAAAAAGAAGACTTGAGAGATCAACCTAATAAATGGAAAGCTTCTTATCTTTTCTAACTTTTCCATCCTTTAGCACATGTGTGCAGGTACATGTGTCTATATGCATGCATACTGTGAGCTTTCAGGAAGGTAAGAATCCTATCAACCACCTAAACTGAGAGCGATGGGTAAAAGTAGGCTCAGGAGACTTGACTGTCATCTGTAAAGGCTCTTGTTTTGCACCTGATGTTTGCAACAAACGCTCTCGGTGGTATCAGGGCAGTGAAGAGCTATGGCAAGGTCCCATTCAATATGGCGCACCTCTTCCTTGCCATCCTCATGCAAAGGTGGGCTGCTGTTGAGAGCCAGCAAAGGTGGCAGGTATATCTTAAAGTCCACCTTTTAATTTAGCCTTACCACTCATTCCCATAAGTTGGCTGAGTTTTTCATGCTTTCATTCTACCCTTCTTTTCCCAATTTTCTTCACCCCCTACCTACACTTCTGCACACATAATACGTATTCTTGGAATGCAAATGGAAATAACGAGGCATTTTATTCAATCTCAAATAGCCTAATATATCCTCCTCTCTGCCATTCTCACCCTTGGAAACACGATACAAAAACCAACTTAATGCTTGTATTTTAATGTACTCATTGAAGCAAAAAGGGATGGCATATTAAGGGTGGTGGGACTCTTCAACAGGTTTAGTGCATCCCCATTATTTTGCAGTGAGGAATCTGAAGACCAGAGGGTAAAGTGTTTCACCTAAGGTCAGAGGGAAACAGTATCAGAGGCAAAGTCAGGGGCATGGACAGTTCCCCTGAGTTAATCTCATGCTTCAGCAGTGCTCTCGTGAATTTCTGTGGTCTCTAATCTATGGTCAGCTAGCACATACCTTCCTTAGAAACACACACAACCACACACACACACACACACACATACACACGAGGTATTGTATTCCTTCCTTATTCAACACAGAAATGGAAAAACAATAAGGAGTTTTATTAACAAACTTGTCACCTTCTTTGAATCCAGAGGCAAGTCAAAAATAAGAAAACGTCATTGTAACCAGGGTCCCAGAGGAGCTGACCCCACCTAACCGCATCACAGGCTTACTACGGATTTGACAACCTCGGTCATAATTTTATCAAGAGATGCTCTATTTCTATGTTGCCTAAAGCATCCCCTTCAGTTTAATCACTTCTAAAACTCCACGGCTTCTGCTAAAATGGATGATAAATTGATTTTATCCTCTGGTAGTTGGGAAGCACTAATCTTGTTTAGCTTTTGCTGTGAGCATTATATGGGATTGGTAAATGCACACAGAAATACACGCTAGAGTTTGAACATATTCCTCTAACTGTGCAGGTGAACTGCTTTCACAAAATGACTCACCTAATTATTTTTGAGTGGGAAATGAGAAATGTAACCAAATAGCCAGTTCGGTAAATGTGTTTAAGAGCAGTGTAGTGTATCTTTTAAAGAGGAGACATTTAAGTAGAAAGGGAAATGAATGTATTGCAGAAGTCCTATTAAACACAAGTCCTTTGAAATCTTGCTTGGTTAAACAACATGCGTTTTGGTCGGCCGACATAGATCTGGAGCCTTGTGCACGTATCACAAAGTATTCTTTCCTTCCAGCTTCAAGTTGTTTACTTTTCATATTCAAGTCCGATCCTGTTCTTTTGCCAGGGTATCAACTACTTCATCTCATTGAATAAAATAATTTACTTACGACAAAGTATTTTGTAACAGAGTTGGGGAGATGGTATCCTACATATCTTCAGGAAAACCATTTCATTGTTATTTCTTAAAAACAGTTATTTACTTGAAAAAAGCATTAAAAATAATTATTACGTAACCTTTTCATATCTTCTAGTGTTTTACTGCATACAAGGCATTCTAGGGCTCATATTATCTACTTTAATGTTGTCCTATTCTATATTGAATTGCATGGTGAATTTTATTTTATTTTATTTCTTAATGTTTATTCATTTTTGAGAGAGAGAGAGAGAGAGAGCGGGGGCAGGGTGGCAGGGGGAGAGGGAGACACAGAATCTGAAGCAGGCTCCAGGCTCCAAGCTGACAGCACACAGCCCGATGCATGGCTTGAACTCACAAACCATGAGATCATGACCTGAGCCAAAGTTGGATGCTCAACCGACTGAACCACCCAGGTGCTCCCGCATGGTGAATTTTATAAATCAAGTTGGTTGGAGTTTTCAAAAGGCTGTATTGTTGGGAGCCATCAGGGGCACACAGGTTGACACTCTCCCCATGTGAAAAGGCAGATGTTGCAGAAGCTCCTGGCACCCAATGCCATCTCTTTCTAACACTAACTTTTCAGGCTTGGATCTCTTGAATTGCCCTCATTGGCCTCAAAGGATGTAATGCTCTTTTGCTTTACGACATTCAAATAAAAAAGGGGACCTGGAATGTGATGCATTGATGGATTACATCTGAAGGAGACTTTGTAAATGTGCTCATTCATAAGCAAAGGACAAGCTTTGGGAATTCTGTCCTTGCCAGATAGGTTGCACCTCCCCCATTGTAGTTGGAAGAATAGGCAGAATGACTCCTGGCTTGTTTATAGATAATTAACATAGGCCTAGGTAACACCCTGTTCTCTCCCCCTGCCTTACATTTATATGCTAATTAACTTGAAAACAACCTGCAAGATTGCTGATAAAAACACATTGTTCTTAAAGATACCAAATTATGCTTCCTGATGGGATGTCACTCATTGATGTAATGTCATGTACTACTTTTAAAGAAAGACACTGAGACCAGCAGAGCAGAGAGGCCAGAGTTGCCAGAACTGCCTGCTTGGTGACCGGACTACATCTCGTGGCTCTCTCACTCCCTTCGCCGACCATTCATCCTTCGGGGACTCCTGGACTCACCAGAGCTGGACCCGGGCACTGTATACTTCCATCTTATTCTCTCTCCTTTTCCTCAATAATGACATTATCAGTGTTTGTTTTTAGCGTGAACTCACCCAGAGATGACGAATGGCTTAGAATGGTAGATGGGCCAGATAAGAGGAACCTCCCAACATTCTCCTAACTGCCTTTTATAACTCACATTCGATACAGATTTTTTTAGACCTGGGCTCTTTATTTCCTTATCTCTCTGAGAACCCCCAAGATGCTGTTTCTGCACCCTAATTATCTTTTTTCATCTCTTCTTAGGTTCCTTCTAAATCATTCCAGACAATGCTACAAACACGACTTTTTGGAAAAACCTCTCAAATTTGATTTTCAAAATCCTCGAGGTGATTTAAGATGGGACACAAATATGACTCCAAAACAACGTATTCATCTTACAGATTCTCTACATGAAGCTTCTGTTCTACAGGATATTTTGTTTTCTAGAATTTTTGAAAATGGCAACAGCCAAGAACAGCAACAAAGAAAGAAAGAAAGAAAAAAGGGCCATCTGTCAGGAATAGATTTGACATCATGACTAAAAGCAACCTTGACTTGACACATGTGTATAAACAGAAGTATATAAATGAAAAGAAAATGTGTGATACGTACGATTGATCTCAAACAGGGTTCTTGGCAAGGGAAGTAAGTTAATAAACTGTACTTCCTTCATTCCTTTATTTACAAGGGTTATTATTTAAAGATACCTGTCTGGATTATAAAACTAAGTTATAAAATTTTTAGAAATGTGCTTAGATCACTCAAACATTCATTATATCACAAATCTCATTCTGTTTTGTTTTCTTTACCCAATAGTATTAACAGCCTAGTAAATATTTGGAGACTAACCACTTCAGATAAAACCTTTGCAAGACGAGGCAAACACGAGCTCTTACAACCCTAACAAGCAAGCATTTAGCAAATGCTCTTTCTCTCTGCAGGCACAGGGTGATGGGAGCAGTCCACACAGCCCCGTGTGCAGAGATGGGGCTGTGAGTCTAGTGTTTGCTTATCTGCTCTCCAGCTGGTTACAAAGAATTTTGCAGAAGGAACTGGAGTCACACCTGTTGAAGGAAGATGTAAAAGGATTTAAAATTTGATGTTTAGAATCAACAATCTAAAGAAAGAAGCAAAGCACCAGGATCAAACTTCAATTTTTTTTTTTAAATGATGGATTAGGGGTGCCTGGGTGGCTCCGTCAGTTAAGTGGCTGACTTTGGCTCAGGCCATGATCTCACAGTTCCTGAGTTCGAGCCCTGCATCGGGCTCTGTGCTGATGGCTCAGAGCCTGGAGCCTGCTGCAGATTCTTTGTCTCCCTCTCTCTTTGCTCCTCCCCCCTCTCAAAAATAAACATTAAAAAAAATTTAAAGGATGGATTAATTAATGATGCCTAACCTAAATAAAATAATTTATTATGAGCAAGAATTTGCCAAGAAGTTTGTCAAGATGTTCTGTTTTTTTTTTTTTTAATGTTTATTTATGTTGAGAGAGACAGAGAGAGAGAAGAGAGAGAGAATGCCAAGCAGGCTCTGTGCTGTCAGCGCAAAGCCCCACTGGGGCTCAATCTCAGGAATCATAAGATCATCACCTGAGGTGAAATCAAGAGTCAGAAGCTCAACCGACTGAGCCACCCAGGAACCCCAGGAAGTTCTGTTTTTACATTTTGGACATCATAGAGGAGATGTGTGCCTTGGCTCCCTCCCTCCCTATCTCCTTCCCTCTCTGTCTTCCTAACTCTTTCCCTCCTTCCCAGTCTTATCTAGATTTATTTTAGCAAACATTCCCAACTGACAGTGGGCCATTGTACTGTACAGACATGAAGCCCAGCAAGCTGTATTGTTTTTTATTTGATACTAATTACTCACATTCCGACCACCATGTTTCTAAGACAGCACGCCTTAGGAACAGGTGCAGAAAACCACAGTAGTTTTCCCCTTCAGAGATCCATCCGGGTGTCAAAAGAAAACAAGACACTCCGCTTCTTTCCCTCCTTTTCTCACAGTCAGCGCCAGTTTTCCAGCCTCACCACCTTCGATTATGAATTCAGAGTTTCAGCGCAGTATTTGGGGCACGCTTACGGAGAATATGCCACCAGATGACACGGAATAAAAGGAGGCAGGCACCTTTCTCTGCAAATCGGAGGAATTCAGTCTCAGGGAGGAGGCTGAGCCTGTACAATTTCTACCTCACAGGACAAACGCTGATATTGTCTTTATTTCCTTTGTATCCACAGGTAAGGAGTGTTAGTTCCGTTTCGGTTTATGAATGCACAGAAGGTTCATTTGGCAGCATCGGGTATCTGAGTGGGAGGAAAGCCGAAGGATAGGAACGCTCTTAAGGGCCCCTGCCTCCTCTCCAGCAGCCTCCTTAAATTACTGAAGAGAATGAGCCTTTCACCGGCCGCCCTCCTATCAGTCCCTGTTACCTGTCCCTTACGGTGTTAATCTGTTAACACTGCAGCTCAGAGATGAATTTTAAAACATGCTAATCTGAGCTGGAAAAGTCCCCTGAAGAAAAACAAAAAAAAGAAATATATTACAGGAAAAGAAGCTTACTCTCTGATTTCTCCTTACTTTGGAATACTTTTTTGTTCTTAAAAAGAAGAAAAACAAGGATGCATTTCCTATGAATGTCGTTGTGTTATTACGTAAGGGAAATTAGCAGAACCCAGCCCTGTAACGCTCACATAGGTGTGGCTTACAAGGAACTGTCACCAGATTCCATTCTGTGACAAAATCCCATGTACTGAATGCCACTCACAAGACTTCATTTTAATCGCACATTAAAATTTTACTTTCACATGATGTCGCTGTAACGGGTCTTATCCGGGGGATTTTCTTGCTTTGCAGAAATCTACATGCTCTTATTCGTAACATACATGCTCTAGACACAGCATTTTAATTTATTTTAATACTTATTTATTTATTTTGAGAGAGAGTATGTGTGCACGTAATAGGGAAGGGCAGAGAGAGAGAGAGAAAGAGAAAGAGAATCCCAAGCAGGCTCCACGCTCAGTGCAGAGCCGGACTTGAGGCTTGAAACTCACAAACTGTGAGATCATGACCTGAGCTGAAATCAAGAGTGGGAAACTTAGCTGACTGAGCTACCCAGGTGCCCCAGGACAGGAACTTTTGAGTAAAGATCAATAAATGTTTGTTGAAAGAACCAGGTGTAAAAAAAAACAGCAAGACATTTAAGTACAAAATTCAATTTACAGGTATATTTATTGAATTCCTATATATGTAAGTTCTCTACTGGCCAACAAGAAAATATTAAGCTGACTATTTAAGTGACTGTTTTCACTGAAAATATTACATAAAAACTTGGGATTCTCTCCCTCTCTCTCAAACAAAAAAATAAGTTCCTGTCTCAGGAAGACATCCTACCCACTCTCCTGAAACCCTTACCTCTAACACTTCATAGGCCTTTTGTGTGATTTTTCTTCCTTTGTAACTTGTCATTGCCTATCACACAATATATTTTTATTATTTATCTTGTTCATTGCCTCTTTACCTCTTTAAAATATAATCGCTAGGTGGGCAGACATGTTTGTTCTACTTACTGCTGTATATTTTCCCTAGAACTAAGAGGAGGGCCTGGCATACAGATGTTCAGTATATATTTGTTGAATGGGGGGGAAAAAAGATTATTAGAACCTCTGGAATGCCACACAGAGTTCTGGCACAAGAATAAAGTAAAATAATTTTTTACATTGACTTCTCATTGACTGTACACAATATTACTACTGTAAGAGCTGTAAAAAATTGGTTTTCATTAGACGAGTTAAAAAGCAAACTATTTCCTTTTTTAAGGCCTTGAGTATCTTTCTCCTCAGATCTACTTCTTTTCAATACAACACTTTAATATTATCAAAGGAGAAAAGAGATCCGGAAGGCGATGGGGGGAAGCTCCAGGGTTTGGAGCTAAGACCTAAGGAATCAAGTATTATTAGTTGTTAGTTAAAATGCAGATCTGGGGAAACACTCTCAAAGCTGCTGAGAGACAGATGGTGACTTAAGAAATTTCAGAAAGGGTGGCTTCTTGTTCCACTTCCATGTGGGTCCAGTGGCTCAAACTTAATCTCTAAAGTTTTCCCACTCCTGGTGACATTTCATGGAAATGCGGCCGGCGTACCACAGAGGCCTTTGTTTTAAAATGACTACGCATCCCATATTCCCCAGCTGCCCCGATTTAACAAAATCATCCCCTTCAGTAAAGGTGATGTATGCCTTCCCTAAATAAATCTGATGTAATGCTATTCCTTTATAACTTTTCAATAATAAATGCCTGTGTTTAAGTAGAAGGAAGAAAGGCAGGAAAAGTAGGAAGAACAGGAAAGAAAAGAGGGAGAACATTCTGACAGAGTTTGGGTGAAACAAATCAAGGTGTATCCCAAATGTTCACAGCTAAGGAATTAATAAATTCCAAAGAAAGCAAGCCATCAGGGTTTGGGGAAACGGTCATGTTGGCTTTTAGCCATCAGTCTTTTGTTAACATTTCTCAAAACTGTTGAAAATCTCTGAATAGCTCTGAAAATCTCTGTGTTCCTGTGAGCTTTCATGTCCCTTCAGATTTGATTGGGCCTCTCTACTTCAACCCCATAAGAGGGCAGCTCCAGGAAAGACTGAATGAGGCCGGTTGACTTGGGCCTCTTCCATACTCTATTTCTGCCTCACCACCTTTTAAACAAGTGCCCACTTTCCTCACATTATTCTCTCGTTGCCTGTTTTAGGACTTCGTCTCTACTTCTGTCCACTGCCGAGGCCTCACGTCCTCAGACAGTGCCCAGACGTGACCGTGACACATACTATGAATTTTCTAGGACAGTCCCGAAATCAACCATAACGTTTTCAAGACTCAGTCGGCTGTTGGAAAAATTATCACCAAGTCACTCCTCCTCTATTTACTGTGTCCTCTCAAATGTAACTATTTGTTAGACAAGTTAAAGACATTAGCTTAATTAAGTTGTAAATCACTTACAAAAAGTGAGCTAGAGCGGCTTTAGGAGGGCATTGTACTTTCCCATTTTAAAACAGATTTTTTTTTTAACAAAAAGACATATTTGCAATGATTTCATTTCTTGGGAAACATCTTTGTTTATTAAGCACTTCCAGGAGTCCTTCAAATGTCCCCATCAACTACTCTCTTTACTTATTAAGAAATCCGGACGTGACTGCCAGAATAAACTGAGTATTAGTCTAGTGTTTCTAATAAAATTAAGTAACAATCACTGTTGGGCATTGGAGTCCTTAGAATTTACCTTCTAGTTTATCAGTCCATCATAATCAGCTTTTGTTACCTTCCAATATGGGAAACAAATAGGTGACTTATTTCAATGAGTTCTCGATTTATGTGTATTGACATTTAATCAGAAAATGTGGGTCCTAGCAACCTCAGTCTCTGAAGAAAAATATTATTGTAAGTTTAAAAATATCATTTTGGCAATGCATACGTGATAGAGACATCTGAAAGCCTCTCCATTTTTATCTGCACAAAATTGTGTTAAATTCAAGTCAGTGCAGAGTGACAGTACAGCTGGAAAAGATGCAATGTTTTCTTAGAGAAAACACTTGGCATTTGGTGAGGGGAATACATGGAAGAGTAATACTTAGGGAGCCAAGAACAGATGTGAAAAAATGAGACAGGAGCCTTTTGATTCTCTGAGGCTTGAGGCAAAGTCCCATCTGTCAGGTACCTCTCTTGGCTCTCCCAAAAGAACCATGCCTTCAGCTCTCCAGCTCTTCCCGGCAATTAAATGTGATCCAAGATCTGTCACATTTACCCTTGTAAACTTCCCACAAGGGGTCTCCACTGACACTCTGATTTTCCATGATTCCATGGTCTTAATGACTAGCCAATGGCCTGCTGGTGACCCTCCCGGATCCACTGAGGTGTGTTCACATGAAGTTAACACTATGGCGGCCAGAACCAATCCCACCCCAAGACACACTTGACTTCTTCCAGACTATAGAACCCACCAGAGGAGATGGAAGATCCCAATGTCCCAGATACCCTTTGTAGCTTGATAGCATCCCTAGAGTGATTATCTCGAAACTTCTTAAAGGTTAGAAAGAGGCAGATTTTTACAAATATTTTTGTTTATTCATTTTTGAGAGTCAGAAAGAGACAGAGGGTAAGCAGGAGAGGGGCAGAGAGAGAGGGAGACACAGAATCCCAAGCAGGCTCCAGGCTCCAAGCTGTCAGCACAGACCCTGATGCAGGGCTCAACCTATGAACTGGGAGATCATGACCTGAACTGAAGTTGGATGCTCAACTGACTGAGCCACCCAGGTGCCCAGAGGCAGACTTTCATCTTAGGGCTGTTGTGGTTTGGGGCATTTTTGTTTGTTTGTTTGTTTCACTTGCAAAGATGCTAATACTATGTGATACAAACAAAACAAAACAAAACAAAACACACACCATCTTAAATTTGAAAGGCATATTTTTCAGGGAGATTTAAGCCTAATTATAAATCTGTACATTCTATATTAATTATTTAAAGGAATATCCATAGGACTATCGTTTCACTTGGAAAGTACACGGCCATTGGCATCTTTCAAAGGAATCAGCACTCTATGATATTAGGAAGCACCAAAGAGACAGCATGTGTTCAGGAATCAGATCAATCGGGAAAATCCCAATTCTGCAACATACCATTAAGTGTACAGCGTGAGAAGTTTCCTCTACCTCTGATCTTACTTTCCTCATCTCTGAATTGGTATAATTACCCAAGTTTCTTAGACCAAGTGTGAACATTCAACGAGATGGAATATAAAACACACAGGACGCATCATTAACACATCTCACAACCTTCCCTCTGGTCTGTCAGCCATGGCCTCCCCCGACGAGCAAGTGGTTAAGACAGGCTGTCCGACGGTGGTAATGATGATTTTCCCTTTCCGTGTTTTCTGTTTTGAAACATTGCCACACTGTGCTTTCCACCCTTGCAAAGAGATGAGCAATTAGCAGACATTTCCCCATTTTTACTTTATTTCTGAAAGCTCCTAAAAGTCTAAAGTCAAAAGAAGAGAATAATTACTATCATCTGTAAGGTTACCTGGTACGATCAGAAAAAAAAATCTGTCTTTCTCTTTCTCTTTTACATACATAAAATTATTAGGGTGCTATCGGACCTTTGTTCTCCTTTACCATTGTATTCTTGTCTTCATGATCAATTTCTAAATTACTTTATGATTTTTGGATGAAGAGTAGAGAAAACAGGAAATGGCTAGATGATCAATTGCATATTAAAGATAAGAATATGAAAGCCATGGGGACACGATGCTGTAAGTTGCAGATTGAAGAATCATTAACAGGGGATCAACATGATATGTGCCACAATTCATCTACATCCGTGAGGTGCAGAAATGAGAGCACTGCAGCTTTTAACACAGTATCTGCCTTCTAAAAGTCAAAAACAGTTTGGTTCCAAAGTATGTATGTGTGTGTGTGTATATGTATGTGTATGTATACACACACACACACACACACATATATGTATATGTATACCGTTTTACTGTTAGTTTCAGAGAAATATATATATTTTAGTACAATGGCCTTTTTTGTTCACTTGTATTATTATTCATATGAAAAGGATTTAAAAACTCTTTTGTGAATGCATAAAATCTCCTACACTATACTCGGATGCCTGCGTTTACAAGGATAGACAAAGTGAACATTTCTGTTATCCTGCAAATCTGATCGGTGTAAACAGAAAAATCCGAGACGAAAATGGACACACACAGCATGTAGATCCTAAATGTTTTTTTTTTTCTTTTACAATACTTCCATTTTCAGATAACACTCAGGCTTTCCAAGATGATGTTTTCTAATATCAAAATTGGTGTGCCCCAAAGTTCAATAGGCTCTGAACTTTTGTATCAAAAGGTGGTCCCATCTGAGTGGTATTCAGAGCGAACTCTTCATGGAGATTTCTTGAGCGCCACATCTGTGCTTTAAGCCAATATTTCATCTGACTATTATTATTCTTGGTCTGGCAGCATTACACACCTGTGTGCCCACCAAAATCTTTAAATAGTTTGAGAAATGGTCAGGTTCTGAGATATACTCCAGGGGGTATGGTTGAGATATGTTAAGCACCCTACTACTCCTAAGATCCCTCCAGCCAATGGAAGTCAGTTTATAAAGATTTATGTACTCAATATATTCCCGTTATTGGAATATTCTATGCAAAGAAAATGAAAAAAAAACACAATTTTCAAAAATTCCAAATTACTAGGAAACAAAAAACATAGGCTGTAAAAATAAAACCTGTGCCAGAAACCAGGTCTTTAGGTCTCTCGGCAGCCATATTTAAGACTTCATTTCTTCATCTGCAAAATCATGGACTAATACACACGTGTCAGTATGCAGTAATGTATGTCATTTTCCACGCTGTGCTCTATGACTGTCCAGTGGCAAATGAAATTTACTGTGCTGAAAACAAGAAATGAAAAACAGTTTCGTGGTTTAGATATCATATTCATTTCTAGAAGATGATTATTTCCTAACAATGAATGTACAATGACTGTCTGTCTGATTATATCCATTCTTCAATTAAGATCTTTCTTATATATATATATATACACACACATATATATATATATATAAAAGATATTCTATATATATAAGATATTCTTATATATATAAGATATTCTATATATATAAGATATTCTTATATATATTCTTATATATAAGATATTCTTTTATATATATTATATATATATATAAGATATTCCTAACATGAGATATATGTATATATCTCATGTTAGGAAAATATTTGTTGATTAAATTAAGACAGATGTGGTTATTTTTGTGTGTGTGTTTGTGTACACATACATACACACTCCCCTACATACATGTGTATACACAACACAAAATCATATACATCTAAATGGCATATATATAAATTTAGATGCATTTATAAAATTTACATTTTCTTTACAAGCACTTTACCATCCGGCAATCACTTCTTCCTTCTTATATTTTAATTTAACATATTTTTTTTTTCTATTCTTAGTCTTTGATTCTTCCATATAGGTTTTAGAATCTGACTGACAATTTTTTTTTTAATTTTTTTCTCAATGTTTATTTACTTTTGAGAGACAGAGCATGAGTGGGGGAGGGGCAGAGAGAGATGGAGACACAAGAATCTGAAGCTGGCTCCAGGCTCTGAGCTGTGAGAACAGAGCCCAACACGGGACTTGGACTCAAGAACTGTGAGATCATGACCTGAGCTGAGGTCAGAAGCCTAAATGACTGAGTGACCCAGGCACCCCCAGACTGACAATTTCCAATGAGCACCCACTAGGAATCTTGATTGGACTCTGTGACTGTTGCAATGGTTGATGCCTACTTTCTTCCCCCTGCCATGGGTTTTTAAGTTAGTATTATATTTTTATTATTGATTGATATACACGTAGTGAATTAACCTTTGTATCTGGGCACTTGGATTAAAGGTGCTCTCCTCCAGAGAAGATTTGTGTTTGCTTCCAGCAGACTTTTGAGGGCACTACCCATCTGGGAAACTTCACAAAACATTTTTGTTGAGTTTTCCTCTCTATTCAAATTCAATGTCAAATAAACTGGTGTATTTATCCTACTCTACAAGACCCCACTATCACCACCTTTATTCTTGCCAACAGTGTGGCCCATTGGATGTTGGCCATATTTAAGGGTCCACTCCCAATCAAAAATGCTACAGCTACAAAGCTGTATGAGGACAAAGAGCTATGAATAAGGAACTCCGCAGATTTTTACTCCGAGCAACAGTAAAATTCCCTGCCTGTATTTTTCTACAGTGCTTAAATCTCCCCGCAGAATCTGAACAATTGTTGAAATAACAACCATAATAATTATCATGAGGAGGAGGAGGAGGGGACACATTCAGTGAGCAATTACTGTGTCCTAGAAATCATGCTAAGTGCTTCACAGTATTATCGTACGCAATTCTCAAAAGGTACCATGCACTGCATGTTTTCACTCTTTTCATTTTGCAAGTGAGAAAATTGGAGATAAAAGTGAGCAACTTGCCAAAGGTCATGTAAGTGGTTGATGCAGCGTTAAACTCCAGATGTGTCTGATTTTAGAGTGACTCTACTCCGCTGCCTTTGAAAATATGTTCTATGTGTACAGATATGACCAAGCACTTCTCCAAATGTCAAGAATGTATAAGTAGGGAAGAAGATGCTCGGTGAGGATGCATTAGCCAGAACTAAAGAAAGGAAGGAAGGGTTCCTGAGGAATACAGTGCAGTAATCTACAGAAGACCTATTCACATTGCCAGAATACTGATGTATTTTAGTGGTTTGAGAGAGTTCATACACCTTCACAGGATATATTTGTTACCAAATGACAGTTTCTGCTTAGGCCAGTCTGGGTGGATATGGGCAAAGATGCTAGATTTCTTCGATCTAGTCTTTAACCTTAGGAATTTCAAAAATCTATTTTATGAGTACACCAAGCTTCTGAGAAACTCCTTCCCAGTCACAAAAATTGTGAAATCACTAGCGGTTGTCTAACTGATGGTAGAAGTTTGCTTTCTGTAACATGGGACACAGAATGTCTGCCAACAGGCACACCCTTCTTAGAAACTAACCACCCCAAAACACTGAGTTCATTATGGGTCGCTATTATGGGCCATAGAATATTCTTAGCTTATTTAATTATGTATCTATATTTGGGGGAACCTGTTAAAACCATACCTACCTTCATAAAAACATGGAACTGGTTACCTACAATCAAATCATTCTCACTATTGCAAACAGTTTCTATTATTGTCTTCTATTTACATTTTTTAACAAATTTGTCTTCCTGCATTACATTTAACTGTTTTGTCAATTTTATTTACCTATTTATTTATTTGTTTATTTATTTATTTAGAAGCTTATTTATTTTGAGAGAGAGGAAGAGACTGCATGCACAAGTGGGGGAGGGACAGAGAGAGAGGGAAAGAGAATCTCAAGCAGGCTCCATGCTGTCAGCACAGAGCCCAACATGGGGCTTGATGTCACAAACTGCAAGATCATGATCTGAGCCCAAATCAAGAGTTGGACCCTTAACTGACTGAGCCACTCAGGTGCCCCGATTCTTTTTGTACATTACTAGAGAGCAGGATTAGGTCCTATAAAATTTTGCTGTAAGTAGATTCTTTTTAGATATTTAGATATTTAGGTGAGTATAACTTTTTTGACTAAAATTTTGGGGTTTTATTTCTACCCACTTACATGCATTCCTTTACAAATGCTTAATTTAAAATAAGTTTTTAAGTTTATAATTAATTGTTGACTATGCTTATAATGTTTCTAAATTTATTTATTTAGAAAGTTGGTAAAATTAATTGCCTATCAATGGTTGTATTTATGCTTAAACACAGAAACACAGAGGTAGGGGAGAGTACTCTTTTCTCTTTACACTCTTTGGCATAAGAGTAATTGTATTTCCCATGTGAGTATTATTTTTATAATAAAACAGCTGTCTTAAATTCAGAAAACCATTGCAAATCTATAATCTGGATAAAACAAAAAACACTTAAACATTCTGTGGAATGCATATTTACTGTTGAACAGAGGTTTAAAAGAAGAAATAGCAAAATAAAGAACAGCCTCTATTAGATCTTTTTTCCTGATGGATTTCAGGGATGTGTTTATCGAACTGCAGAAGAACCAATAGATAACTCATCTTTATAGGGTGTCTGTTGCCACGGTAATAATGTGACATCTTTCCAAGGGCAGGTTTTGTTCTAAAAACAATAATGAGTAACATCCAGCAGCCTCCATTCAAAAACAAAGGTGGGAGATTGGACTGTTTTCCTAGGAACAGGCGGGGGGGTGTGTGGTATCCTGACAGTCTCGCTAAGGTGCCCCTCCCTGTCAGATTTTATTGTCTGCTATTCAGAAATAACTTTTTTCTTTCTTTTAGTGTATAAAAGTTGCTATTCAGTGCTTTCCTGCTAGAATATTAATATGAACAAAAATGAAGAGTATTGCTATGAGCAAAGAACAAGAAAGGAGTGAGTACCTCCAACAGTCTGTCCTTTTTTGCTACAACGATTGCCTAGGGAAAGAGCCCATCTTTTTTACTCAACTTTTAATGATTTTCTTTTTTTCATTTTATTACACAGAGAGAGAGAATCTCAAGGAGGCTCTATGCTCAGCACAGAGCCTGATGGGGAACCCATCGTGGGGCTTGACTCCATGACTCTGGGACAATGGCCTAAGCAGAAATCCAGAGTCAGACACTCAACTGACTGAGCCACCCACGTGCCCCAGGAAGGGCCCCATCTTGAATTAATATATAACTGGATTAACTCAAAACAAGAAGAAAATTTGAAACAAAAACATGTTAATAGAAATCTTTCCCAAATGACCTAAACTACTCCCATCCTTTTAACGTTCAAGTGTCTCTAATCCATCGACACCTCTGGCTTTCTGCTGTCTATTGGTTAACATTGCTTCATCATTTCCAGGCACATACTGGTCGGAACATAATATGGTTCTTTTCGGTGGGGGTCTGCAGTGACTAGAATAGGCAGAAGTCCCCCGTGAGGAGTAGTAAACCCCCATGGGGTGTGTGGGCATGTGTGTTGCAGGGTGAGGGGAGGGGTTGGTCATTTGGATCCTTGCACTTGAAGGCATGGCATTAGGTGATGGGTCAGAAAGGACACCTACATGCTTCGCTGGTGTGGAGTACTAAGCCAGATGAACCTATATCTTTGCATGTGGGCTAACACCTAGGTCTTCTGTCAAGGCCCCCAGAGGCCAAATCAAAGATGCCCACGTCAGAGGACATTTATATTCAGCAGGCAAACATGTTAAACTGGCTTAGAACTCAAGAGCTGTGAAGTACGGTCACCCTCTTCCCAGCTCTTACTCTTTATTTTCAGTCTTCCTTTCCACCTGCTTGGTCTCCGCTTCCCCCATTCCTCCAACCTTTCTATTTCTTCTGTGTTTCCATCCTTTCTTTGGATTGCTCCTTTACTCTTCACCTAGGCTTGGGATGACCCTTAGGAAAAGTAGTTGATGAGATACTAATGAGGAAATAAAATCTCTGAACGTGGCATAAATATCCTCACTGACCCATAAAGCTGCCTCAAACCATTTTCTCACCTGTGATGATTTTCTTATGGAACCCCCAAAACAAATTCTCTGTCTAGGGTTATTAAAGAGTAGACATCAACTTCTACATTCGTGTTCGTTTTGTATTATGAGAGGCATGTGTGTTTGTAGGAGTTGGGGACACATACATAGTCATCCAGGACTTATTCAAGGACACTGTATCACTCACTCTGCTTCTTATCTCATTTAATTGTGACATCACCCATCTAATTTAGGTACTACTGTCTCCATTTTAGAAGACTCAAAAACTTAAGTTATCTGTGGGTAATCACATCGTCTCTAAATGATGAATCTTCTCTAGTGTAAGTTAATCTAAGTCCAAAATCCATGAATTTTTAGTATATAATTTGGAAGATAGTGTGTGTGTGTGCGCGCATGCACACACACAATTGCTGAAGAACAAAAATGATAACTGTAATCTTTGAATGGAGGAAGCTTAGTAATTACTAAGTAATAGTTAAGTAAAGAATGATTAAGGTGAATCCAGTACAACTCTACATATAATGTAAAAATATGTAACAACTAGCTTCCCTTTTTATAGTAAATCTTTATGGCAAAGACCTGTTAAATCGTTTAATAAAATGTATAAAGTAGACTTCTCCAAGAAACAAATCATAAAATAATAATTATCTTAGTAGCAAATTCACAAAGCAGGTGGTTTCCACAGTCTCCCAATCTCTATCTCTTGCCCTCTCTCTTCTATGAATGTTTAATTACTTTTTAAAAATCTATATAAATAAATATTATTCTGCAAACCAATTTTCTGAGTGCTAAATTTACTTCCTTTGTTTCATATGACCATTGAATGGTACATCTGAAACTAAACCCTGGATTTGCTGGTAGGGGAATTGTTGCTAATTGACTTGAAACAAACATCCTGTTGACTAACTGAGATCTCTTTTATTTTCTAGGATCATGGTTAATGTGTTACATTCCTCATGAGATAAAATATTGATTTACTTGAAGATTTTGGGAAAATAGGCAGTCAGTGCAGAGCAATCACACAGCAAACCTTACATTTTGCAAAAAACATCTTAGAGTATGAAAACATTCTAAAACTTTCTGAATTAGGTCCCCCTATTCAGTTTTATTCTTTACATTTCCTTAAGATTGATGTATAAATATTGAAAGCATCAGCCTTGGTGTGGCCACAGTCTATGGAGAAAATCCACACTTCACATATCCTTTGCTACAATCTGAGTCATTTATATATTAAAAAAATAGATCATGAGATTATGCCTAAGATTGTATTTAATATGATAATTTCAAGTTCTTTAAAATGTATTCCTATCTAAATGTCTCATAATTTACTAGATCCTACAGAGTCTTAGTTGTATTTCAAAACAACCAAATAAACTTTACTCTTAGTCTTCTTGTTTCCAAAAAGGCTCTCTTAGGTCTCTGTACTATAGATTTTTCATATACATTCCAGCACACATTCTGGAGAAAAGGACCATGAAAACAAACAAATGTTTCTCTATAACTCCACTCTTAGTTCATAGCAAAAACTTTTCTCTCCCCTAAAATTAAAAAAAATAATGATAATAATTACAATCACACACACACAAAAGAGAAAAAGGATTCAAATCTATTATTTTTAGAAAATAAATACCAGGCATTAGACTGCTTTGATTTTCCATAGCAGCTACTATCTTCAAAAGTCTTTAACTTGGACAAACAAGTATATAATTTTTCTTTTGTTGAAATTTTGGATACGAAATGGAATTGCTAATGAATGAGATATTACAAGATTTCACTGGCGAATAATGTAATTCCTTGGTGACAGACACTAAAGACACATTTCTAAATCTGTTCTTGTGACTGAAGAATAATAAACTTCCATTTATACTTAACAGGTAAGGGAAAGGCAGGGGGAGGTGAAAGTGATATTTTCACTTTATCTGAAACCAATAAAATTGCCCATATTTGTATACTAAAGAGTGGAAACCCTAAGGTGAAACAACTTTCAGTGAGAGCAGGTTCAGTTTTTGGTCTCAACTACTCCCTATACAGAGATGGCTTCCTAATCAATATCTCTTCACCCTTGTCTCATGTGGGCTCCATTTTAACTTAGAGAACCATTAGGACATTTTAAATTTCCTAACCTAAGAAACACAGTTTAGTTGAAAACTAAATTCTTTGTCTTCTATGAGACTTCGACTTTTCCAGTCTGCTGTCATCCTGTGACTACATCCTTAGCTCAACCTCCCTGGCCAGAAATACATATGATATTTTAAGATACTGGGAGGAGTCAAAGCATGATCATACAGTGTCAGTTACTCATTGCCACCTATCTCAGATTTTTCTTGTCACATTGTGACACAGGCTCTTGTCACCTCCTAGTTTAGATCACAACTGCTTCCCATTGATATCCTGCCTATCAATCTCAGTCTCCCAAATTTAGACTGCACGCCACTCACTGCTGGAACAATCGTTCCCGACTTCAAAATAATCATCACACTACCCCATCCAAAACCAGCCGATGGATGGGTCCTACTTTCTACCTGTCTGTAAAGATCTCTTTAGTCTGACTTTATTTCCCATCTACTCCCCTATGAGAACACCTCCATTCATTTAAACCAGTGTCCCATCATCCTCAAGAGATGCCGTAGTAAATTTTAATGCTGAACTTTTTCTGCTAGGTTTAGACCGCCTTCTTTCCCCCGCTCCACCAATTTATATCCTCGTTCCCCTTTTGTTTCTAAGATTTTTTTTTTTGAAGTTTATTTATTTTGAGAGAGACAGAGACAGTATGAGTCGGGGAGGGACAGAAAGAGAGGGAGAGAGAGAATTCCAAGCAGATTCCAAACTGTCAGCGCGGAGCCCAACCCAGGGCTCAAACCCACGAAACCTTGAGATCATGACCTGAGCCGAAACCGAGAGTCAGATGCTTAGCGGACTGAGCCGCCCAGTCGCCCTTCCTCTTCTCCCTTTCAGATGCAAACCTCATCTCTGACATGAAGCCTCCTCTTACCACTGGGGTGCCAGGTGGATCAACAGATAGCTGAACCCAGCACGCTAAGAAGAGCTAGAGACTGTATGCAGTGGGACCATATATCATCATGTAAATTTGTTACTGAAAAGTTGAAAATATTCAAACATAAGCTTTCTTTTGCATTTAGTCTGCAGAAAAATAAATTGTGTGTATGCATATGTATATGAGTATGTGCAAATGTGTGTGTGTGTGTGTGTGTGTGTGTGTCAGGCTAAAGATAGAATCATAGAATATTACAGTTCAAAAGACACCCATACATTCTTACTTCCATAATTTACAGGTTAGGAATGTGAAACTCAGGCAGTAGAAATGACTTGCCTAAGCCTACACTTGGGGCAGTTGAGACCAAACCCAAATCTCTGTTTACAATGATAAGCAGAGATAAGAAGCTGCAACAGATTAAGTACCTTACATCCACTAGACAAAAATGTCATCATATTTCTTTCCAAAATCCAGATGCATCCAGATCTAGTTTTGTTTTGCCTTTGCTTCATTAATAACCTACTACATATAATGCAATAATCATGCAAAATGCAATTAACAGAAAAATAATTTAGATGCTCTCTCCTTCAAAAAAGATGTGGTATTTTCATTGTTGATACTAAGACTGCTATTTCAAGATTGATTTATGTCTTACAGTTCATGTAAAATCAACGAGGAATCATTTACCAATAACAGAGCAATGTTAATGACACAGGAAAGATATCAGCAGAAAATGTCATCTTCCTTGAGTGCTAAAGACTCAACCATGCAGACAAATACAGCATCCTCCTTCCCCTGTGGGGTACGTATGTACACACACACACACACACACACACACACACACACACAAATAATTTATTTGGAAAAGCAGTTTGAAGAATTGGGTTGTGCCCTCTTCCAAAAGCAAATATCCACAGTGCGAAATAAATAAAATGAGACCAACACAAAGACACATTGAAACTGGAACAATACCTACACAGAAGCTCCCAAATGCCTTGAAAAATGTTAGGCAAAAACACTGATTTAATACCCCGAATCTCCAAACATTGCCATTTCCATCTTTATCTGAATCATGGAATCTATCCCAGGCCTCTGTACTGAGCGGAGAGAGATAACACCTGTAAACCGTGTTAAAATAGTCTATCCCGTTCACCCCATCAGCTAGGTCAGATTCTGATTGACAGACAATGCCTAGTAAAAATAAATGCTAGTATTTGTACTCTGGATACATTCCTGATATTCTTTCTCTCTAACACAGGAGAAGCCATCATGTAAATAGGAGTTTTAGGGATGCTAATACTGGAAGAACAAAGTAACGCTGGAAAGAAACCTGGAGGGCTCAGGAGCCTAGATCTCTTCGTGAATGCCCGAACTGAATAGAACAATGGAAAGCAACAGTCCAAAAATTATTTAGAGATATCATGTATCAGAAAAATTATTAAGTGCTTCATATTTGAATAGCTTTAGTTGCGGGTGGGAAGAATATTAACGGAACAGAGGTAGATCAAGATTTAAACAAAAATAGCTTAAAATCAAGGGGAATTTATTGAGAAGAATCTCCTTAAGAGAACCACAGTATCCATGAAAGAAAGATCGGAGGAATATCGCTTGCCAGGCAATCAAAAAGCTGTTCACAGCCAGTGAAGTGTTTGGTTCTTGAGGGAGCAGAAAACACAGAAGAGAGGTATACTATTGAAGTCTTTATAGTAGAAGGAAAACACAAAAGGAAGGAGGGAGTGAAGGAAGAAAAGAAAAGAGCCACGCAACAAAATGAAATGATGCAAGGGGTCCTTCACCTTTATATACAGTCTCCCTAGAAATCACCTAATAAGACATGCCCTTGGGTGTTAACCGAAAGGAATGAAAGCTTTTTCTTTTTTTTTTTTTTCTTCCTCTCCCTAGCCAGAATGATCTCTCTCCACAAGATCTGTAGGGTTCCCTTCAGAAATGCTAGCTCACGGACAACTCCCATGGGATCCTCGTCGTGTGCTCTCAGCATACCTCTTAGTCAAGATACTTTCTAACTTCCCATTCAGTCTGCCATATCTCTTGCTGGCACCCCGTTATGAGGGGCTCTCCTTTCATTTAATTAAAATAACGCTCCCCACCATTGCCTTGGAATGAATCCCATATCTATGGCTAAGCCAGAAATCTAAAGAATAGGAGAGGGGACGGGTAAGATTACTGTAGGCAAGTCATACGCCTGACATCACCAAACAGCATTTCATTTTGAGAAACTGATAGAAATTCGGTTCAACTGTAAAATACCATGAAGGCAAGGAGCAGTATTGGGTTGGAGGTGAGGGACACGTGCTACGAGGGTCTATCAAGACACAATGCCTATCAAGGAGTGAATGGCATTTCCCCTCCTAGGGATCTGAGAAGTAAGATCTGACCTGTATTTTAGAACTCTCACTTTGAAGTTGCATGTGAACTGATTGAAGGGACACAGGAAAGTGTGGCTTGGGCCCCAGCTTATCTTTGTCTCCACTACCATTTCAGGAGAGGGCGTGCGTGTGTAGTGACTAGGTTTATATTCAAAATTTCTTTAAATCTCAGATTTTGAAGATTCATGCAAAATACATAAGCATTTCTCTCAATATGAACACCATTCTCCCGTCCTCTCTAAAAGATATTGTGCAAATAATGCTGGGCAGATGTGTTATGTTGATTATTGACAAAGAAATAGATTATTTATCTATTGCCCCATTGCTAATGTCCTTAGGATACATTATTACTCATTTCAGATAAAAGGGTATAAAATGGTAATCTATAAAACAATGATAATATTATAAAAGGGGCTCTAGGTTCAAGGAGTAGAATCACAACAGCATTTGGTTGCTAAAGTTTGATCTACTCAAACCAATCAGAGTCTCAGTTTGGCTTATTGACTTTTTAAAATACCAACTATATTGGGGCGCCTGGGTGGCTCAGTCGGTTAAGCGGCCGACTGCAGCTCAGGTCATGATCTCACGGTCTGTGGGTTCAAGCCCCGGGTCGGGCTCTGTGCTGATGGCTCAGAGCCTGGAGCCTGCTTCGGATTCTGTGTCTCCCTCTCTCTCTGCCCTTCCTCTGCTCATGCTCTGTCTCTATGTCTCTCGAAAATAAATAAATGTTAAAAAAAATAATAAAGTTAAAAAAAATAAAAATAAATAAAAAATAAAATACCAACTATATGACAAAGAAAAGGGAATATCTTCACCTTTGTTGTAAAAAATATTGTTTAATCCAACAAAGATGTAAGAGAAAACATTTGAACTTGTTTGTAAGAATCTGTATTGTTTTAAGGTTTGCATACACATTATATATATATTTTCTCATTAATTATTACTATTTACTTTCTAAGATTTATATTAACTCAGACTATAGCAAAGATAAGTATTGGGTCATAATACATCACGATACATCTTTAGATTCACAGTCAACAAATGGTCTGAAATAAAATCAATTAGATGACTCCGGCCTGAGATCCCAGTGGGTACCCAAGGCAGAGTAGGAGGATTGCTTTAACCTTGAGGCTGCATATTGCGTTTGGTTCCGGAATCAGTTATATACTCACAAGGCAATTTTCTACAGCAGAAAAGATGTGATTTTTCTTTAAAACATGGAACATAATAGGTGTAATTATTTGGATGCCGGATATACAAAACTTCACTGTAAATGGTGCATGAATGTGGCCTCGTTTTGTACTGACTTATGAGCTACATATAGCAGAGCCCTCCATATCCCCTGCATCAGGTATAAAGATACTGATGTGGAACTGAAGAGTCATATCTACCCATTGTGAAACAGAATTAGCTGAACCAGTACAGAACAGTGGCCTATGTTACAGTGCATTTACACAAGGCAGATAATGTAGGGATGGTAAATGGAGCTACAAAAAGTGTTTATAATATTTCTCCAAACCAGGACAACCCTGAGAGTTTTGTTTTTTTTTTTTTTTTTTTCATTCCTTTCGGGTCATTTTCCTCTAAATGGGCAAGTCCATTTTAGACTCTTAATAAATCTAGGCACCTGACAAAATCTTTCGAAATTTTATTTATTCAATGACCAAATGTGGTCCCCATTTCCCACAATAAATGATTCATGGACCTTAATTCCTGACCATTTGCTCTCCACAGAATCCTTGCAATTCTCAAGTATAGGTAATAGCCACCACTTACTCACAGGAATTAAAAGTCAATTCTCTGGATAATTAGAAACATGCCTAAACTGTCTCAATGACTCTTGTAAAAAGAATTTTATGTGAAGTATATTTTCTTCAAATATTTAAAAAAAATTTTTTTGAACGTTTATTTATTTTTGAGAGGCATAGAGACAGAGTATGAGCAGGGGAAGGGCAGAGAGAGAGGGAGGTACAGAATCCGAAGCAGGCTCCAGGCTCTGAGCCATCAGCACAGAGCCCGACGCGGGGCTTGAACTCACAGACCGTGAGGTCATGACCTGAGCCGAAGTCAGCCGCTTAACCAACTGAGCCACCCAGGCGCCCCGTCTTCAAATATTTTTAAAGTTTATTTATTTATCTTGAGAGAGACAGAGATAGCCTGAGTGGGGGCAGAGGGGCAGAGAGAGAGAGGGAGAGAGAGAGAATCCCAAGGAGGCTCCGTGCTATCAGCACAGAGCCCCACACAGGGCTTGAACTCACAAAATGGCAAGATCATAACCTGAGCTGAAACCAAGAGTCAAATGCTTACCCAGCTGAGGCACCCAGGGGCCCCAAATATATTTGCTTTAAATGACAAATCCAAACATGCAATTTATCTTACAGAGATTTCATTTGAGCCCTCATCGTTGATGGACTTTCCAACCAGAGAGGGAAAGACTATCATGTCCAAGTCGTCATGGTCATGCGAGTCCGTGTGGAGAAGAACAGCAAGGAGTGTATCAGGGCCAGTGGAGGGAACTCTACTTTTGTCATCGGAAAAAGAATTTCAGCTTTGACTAAACCCAGTAGGTATCCCTTCCCTGCTGATTTAGAGCTAGAATACTTCATAGGACAGAAGCAGAGAAGTGTTCCAAAGACCTACAGGAACACACGGCTTACAGGCCAATAAGGGAACTCTAATCTATCTCAGATAAGAGAACAAGACTCGCCTGAAACTCTGATTCAGAGGAGCCACTGGCATGTTGTAGACTCTGTGGAATGCACAGAGGAGTGTCAACAGACAAGGCAGATGGCCAAGAACTCACCTGGACAATGGTTTCTCCAAACTCTCCAGTAAACACCGATTCCTCAATATTACAGATCTCCTCAACACTATAGCTGCAGTTTGCTTTCAATAGACCTTAAAGATTACCTAACTCTGTGGGAAATACTATGCTATTCTCACTCCATTCCTATTTTGTGGGCTTGATAATTTGCTCATTAACCCAGACTGGTATAATTGCAAAGAGAGACATGGTATTTGGTTCCAAGATCCTGAAAGCCAGGGCAGAGAGACCTTTCAGATAATTCTGCCTCAGTCAGGCTTATCCTGATATGGCTGTATTATTTAGTAAAACAGATACTTGGGATTCAGGTAATAAGATAAAATAAGGCAATGAGGGAGACAGAGAGCAAGAAATTCAACCAAGGAAAATTGGGGAAAATCATCGAGAAAAGAAAAGATGATATTTAGGCAAGGTCTCTGCCAGATAGAGAAAGGAGGGAGGGACAAATCAGGTAGTGAGAAGAGTATATATTAAGGCTTTTTCGAGTGTAAGTTACTTCTCTGCCCTTCATTAATAAGGCTTGATTTTTCAAGTTGTCTTATCATTTTGCCTTGTGAGCTTATCTTTTATTTCCTTGACACTTCAGATGCCTTGCTAACAAAAACAAAACTGAGAAAAATATAACAGACTACTTCCATGTAGATGAATTTCAAAAATATGCCGAAGAAAATATCACATTTACAAATACAAAAACATGTGATTAATTCATAAAAGAGAACAAGAGGAGGGTGAACTTAAATGCCATTTAAAAGAGTGGTTGCCTCTGAGATGAGAGGCAATGATTGGACATTGGAAACGGTATGCATGGGCCTTCAAAGGAGATTGGTTATATTTTAATTCTTAAGTTAGTGAGTGGCATCAATTTGATACTGTAAACATGGTCTTTTGGGGGGGTCTTTGGGACACAGACTCTGAGATGGAGTTAGTATGCAGGAAGTCTACTGGAGTTTCCCTTTGGACCCAACCCCTGGGGAAAGGAGGGAAGGAAAGCAGGATTGTGCAGAGGGAGAAAGTCAGGCAGGATACAGGTCTCCCAGCTTTAGCCAAATTCATAGGGAGCTCCAGAGTTGCGCTGGCAGAGTTGTGGCAGGCAGAAACGGCTAGGCCTTTACGTCTTGCCTCATTGGTCGTCGGAGGTGCACCATCCCCAGAATGGCATGATCCCATGCAGCTGAGGCTATCCGTGAAGTGGCTGACAGCAGAAGGCTGTCCACTGCCAGTAATTCCTGCAGCTGGGACAACAGGTCCTTCCTTGAAGGGCAACTAGGATAGAGTCTATGATTTATAATAACAAAATGTTTCATAAAAATATAAAATTTGTATGGAGCCACAAAAGACTCTGAAGAGCCAAAGTCATCTTGAAAAAGAAGCACAAAGTTGGAGGTATCACAATCCTGGATTTCAAGATATACTACAAAGCTACAGTAATCAAAATGGTATGCTATTGGCATGAATAGACACATAGATGAATGGGACGGAACAGAGGGTCTAGAAATAAACTCATGTTTATATGGTCAATTAATCTATGACAAAACAGAAAAGAATATGCAATGGGAAAAAGACAGTCTCTTCAACAAATAGTGTTGGGAAAACCAGACAACTACATGCAAAAGAACAAAAGCGGACCACTTTCTTGAACCATACACAAAAATAAACTAAAATGTATTAAGACCTAAACATGAGACCTGAAGCCATAAAACTCCTATAAGAATACAAAGTAATTTCTTTGACATTAGTTGTAACAACATTTTTATAGCTATGTCTCCTCAGGCAAGGGAAACAAAAGCAAAATTAAACTATTGGAACTATACAAAAATAAAAAGATTTTCACAGAAAAGAAAAGCATCAACACAACAAAATGGCAATATACTGAATTGGAGAAGATGTTTATAAATGACATATCCAATAAACGGTTAATATCCAACATATATAAAGAGTTTCTACAATTCAGCAACAACAACAAAAACAAATAATCTGATTAAAAATGGTGAGAAGACCTGAATAGACATTTTTCCAAACAAGATATACACATGTCCAACAGACACATAAAAAGATACTCAACATCCCTAAACATTGGGGAAATGCAAATCAAAACCAAAATGAGATGGGGTGCCTCGGTGGCTCAGTTGGTTAAGCATCCAACTTCAGCTAGGTCATGATCTCACAATTCACAAGTTTGAGCCCCGTGTCTGGCTCTATGCTGACAGCTCAGAACTGGAGCCTGCTTAGGATTCTGTCTCCCTCTCAGTTTGCCCCCGCTCTCTCTCTCTCTCCCCCTCTCTCTCAAAAATAAACATTAAAACATAAAAATTAAAAATTAAAAATGGTAATAAAAAACACAGAATGTCAGAATGGCTAAAATGGCTAAAAAGAAAACCATAAGAAATAACAAGTTTTGGTGAGAGGTGGAGAAAAAGGAACGCTTGCACACTACTGATGAGAATGCAGCCATCAGGGAAAACAGTGTGGAGGCTCCTTAAAAAACTAAAAGTAGAAATATAATATTACCCAGTAATTCCACTAGTACATATTTACCCAAAGAAAACAAAAACACTAGTTTGCAACGCTACATGCACCCCTATGTTTACTGCAGCATTTACAAGAGCCAAGGTATGGAAGCAATACAACTGTATACCCACAGATGAATGGATAAGGAAGATATAGCATATGTATACAATGGAATATTACTCATCCATAAAAAAAGAATGACATCTTGCCATGAACAACAACTGGATGGACCTGGAGGGTATAATGCTGAGTGAAATAAGTCAGAGAAAGACATATACCATGATTCCACTCATATGTGGAATTTAAGAAACAAAACAAATAAGCAAAAAGACAGACAACAAAAGAAGACTCTTTTTTTTTTTTAATTTTTTAATGTTTAATTTTTGAGAGACAGAGCATGAGTGGGGAAGGAGCAGAGAGAAACGGAGACAGAATCTGAAGCAGGCTCCAGGCTCTGAGCTGTCAGCACAGAGCCCGACGTGGGGCTGGAACTCACAGACCGTGAGATCATGACCTGAGCCGAAGTCGGCCGCTTAACCGACTGAGCCACCCAGGCGCCCCAAAAGAAGACTCTTAAGTACAGAGAACAAACTGCTGGATACCAGAGGGGAGAAGTGGGTGAATGGATGTAATGGATAAAGGGTACTAAGGGTAGGTTTATCACGAGGAGCACTGAGTAATGCATAGAATTGTTGACTCATTTCACTGTATACCTGAAACTAATACAACAGTGCATGTTAATCATAATTCAATTAAAAAACAATAAAGCACTTTCCTACATCCTCAGAATTTTTCATGAATGTTAATGTTAATGGTTAAATGAGAAACCATCATGTGGCTATAGCTTATGTTCTATACCTTTGTCTCTTTTTTGGTCATTTTGATTGTTTCCTTTGTTTTGCTTCATTCTGTTTTTCCCCTATAACAATCCACAATGACTTACTCTCTGTGGAAATCTTTGTCCACATTTTAATTTTCTTATTAGGATTATAAATACACATATACACACATACTTAAATAAGCTCAACTTATTAATTTATTGTTTTTAGAGTCTAATCGTTTCTTTTGCTTTGAAATCAAAGAAACCATACGTTCTCCATAGTTTTTCAGTGAAAACACAATTTCAAGTTCTTGCAGTATACCCTTGGACATGTCAGGTTCTAGAGATTAATTTCATTTGGTTTGGCTGTTCTTCAGTTAGTGAGTGGCATCAATTTCGCTTCACTTATTTCAGCCTGTAATTCCTATCTTGCAGGGTTGTCTAAACTTTTTCCAGCTTCCCAACCATATCTTCTCCTGGAAGAAGCTGGAAGCAAAGGATGGATCTGCTTTTGCTCTTTTTTCCCCCTTATAATTTAGCATCTCTCAAAATCTCCCAAGTAGTGAGCTTACTTCTTCCTTACTATTCTGTTTCCAACATTAAGTACATGCTTAGAATTTTTTCATGAGCCTCAGCACAACAGTGTGGCTAATTCCTACTGAAATTTATCAGATTCAGCTCAATCTTACGGTCTCCTGACACCTTCCAGATACTCATTAGACTGGGTTATACACCCTCCCCTAGATCCTCAACACTTCCTGCATGGCCCCTATCACGGTCTTTATCACACTGTGCAATTATCACCAGCATTCTTCTTGGTCTGTATGCTACTCTGAGATTATGCTGATGTGCTTCTATTCTATCCTAAATGTCTATACCTACTCTCCTCCTTGCCTATAAAATCTCTTTCTATGCCTTCAGTTAAATTTCTTCTTTTCTCCCATATTTTTTAAAAGAATCATATTAGAGATTCATTTAGAGAACACAAATGCCCGTTGATCATGAAATTGTTTATCTCTTAAACAGTCTTCCCTGAAATAAAAGTATCTATCACTATATATTGCTATATATATATTTTAAATCAGTTGTTACCATATTGAATGGCATTTCTGCTGCACTGCTCCAAAGTATTATTCAATACTTCGATAATATGAAAATTTTATAAATGTTCCTAATTAACTAATAACATGATCTAGCAAATGGAAATGCAGAGTTATGGGAACAACAGATTCTCAGGGATCAAAGTTATTTGAATTAATTGCATCTCCCCTGAGATTCAAAGAACTTGCATGAAGTTTATTTGGGATTTATTTAAATACTTATTTCCCAAGGAAACTGAATAATTACAAAACAGGAAATTAACACTCTTCGAAATATATTCTTATCCATCTTGGCAGGAAATAAAAACACTCCAAAGCTATTTAATCTAAAGATGCACTTTCTTTAAAATTGCCCAAATTATTTCCTGTAGAGCTTATTGAACAGGCTGTTCTAAGAGACGGATGGACAGTCTGGGAAAGATGCGGAGTGATCAATTGAAAAGACAGCCACATTTAACTTTATCAGAAATGACCTGAAAACCCATTTACCACAGTCATCTTTTGCATCAGCCTGTGTAATAGTGCTTTTAATGAAAGAGACAAGCATAACTTAACTAATTACTTAGAGACACTGAAATCAGTCATGTCAATGACTCCATCACTCATAATCCCTTAGTTTTTGTACTAGTTTTTCTTAAAGGCAAAACAATTATCAGAAAAGTTTATATATTAAAAAATAGCAGGTCAGGAGATAACATATAAAAATATATACTTAAAATTTAAGTAAATTAATACAGTAATTTTTGAATATGATGGAGTTCAGAAATTCTTTAAGACTAGTTTTAACTACTTGAATTCTGGAAGTCTTCCATATATTGTCACTGGTTAGCAGTGAATTATTAACTATCTGTTATATACCCCATGGAGGGAAGAGATGGACAAGAGTGGATCGAAAGAAACTTGAAGGTATAAAAAAATTCCTGAATAACTCTGTGTAAGCCATATTGATTTTCATAAATATCAACATAATCATAAAAAACATAGCTGTCCTCAAAGATACAAGAGTGTTCTAAGTACAATCAAATGTTAAGTAGAGATGTTTAGGTCTAAACCCTCATTTTAGGATTAATTAGTTGCCTGTCAATAAGTTGGCAATTGACCTAAATAAAAGGTCAAGCTTAATCTAAGAAGATTTCTCAATGACCAAAATAATTCAACTAGGTTGAGTAATTTCAGGATATATTGTGTTTAAAGTCATTCTCCTTTTATTGTGCTTAAAATTACTGATGACTCTGGGGTGCCTGGGTGGCTCTGTCAGTTAAGCACTGAACTGATTGATTTGGGTGCAGGTCACGATCTCATGGTCCTGGGATCAAGCCCTGCGTTGGGCTCTGCCCTGGGCATGGAGCCAACTTAAGATTCTCTCTTTCCCTCTGCCCCTCACCTGCTTGTGTGCATATGTACTCTTTCTCTTTCTCCCCAAAAAAGAAAGCTATCAATTACTTCGAAAATCAGCATTTTCTACTGGGATCCAAAATAAAAATTGGTGAAGCAAACCACCCAGATAGATGAAGGAGACGAAATCCTGAACCAAAGTTGCGAAGATTAAATTTACTTAATTATCTGTAACAACAGTCCTTTCATTAATTCATATTAGGAAAAATTTAACAGAGTGACCAATGTTCAGAACAACTGGTTGTTAACAAACATCAGGGCAGCATTGCTAAAGCCAAGTTCGAGGCTGTCTGTACTGACTCTGAGCAGACAAGATGACACATTAAGAAACAGAGCACAGAATTCCCAAGTGCGGCCCAGCAGGAACTTCTTTGAAGGTGCTGTGGTCTGGCTCCCAGCCTCTCCAAGGTCTGCAAACCCACACTTCTCAGATGCTCTGACTTGCTGCATTCTCCACTTAATGTGCACTGCTGAGGTCACTGAACGTCGGCAGGTGCACGGCTTCCACTGGGAAGAAGGGGAAGCTTAGAGACCCTAATGCACTCCTTCGTGTGTTGCCCCTTCGCTGGCCGATGAAAGTCAAAGCCACCTTAAGCTCCACCGTTCAGTCACCATTTCATCCAGTCTTTGGAATAAAACCAACTTTTATGGTCTAGCCCAGCTCACACATTCAAAACCAGACTGCGGCTCTAGGCAGGAGCCTCTAACTCAAACGCCTACCTCTCGGAGAGGAGCCAACATTGTCACTTAAGACAATACATGAGCCAACAAAAGAGCAAAGGAAATCACTCCTGACTTCCCATGAATAAAGATATGTGTGGTCTTGTATGTCATGATAACTCCAAATGAAATGTATTTTAATTAGTGGATTTGAGGCTTCATATCTTAGCTGAATAATTATATAAAAGGACAACAAAACAGACCAAATGAATTCCCACGTTCTGAACTATGAAAATAGTTTCATATATTAACTGGCCCCTGAGCACCAGTTTCTAGTCCTCTGATCTTAAAAAAAAAAAAAAAAAAGGCCTGAAGATAGTATGCAAGGTCTCAGAAGACCTTACTTTTAAATGACTCTGCAGAAGCTGTTGGAAGGTTCAGGTGCCCTCTTTAAAAGTGACTGATTCTGCCACATATACATGGATTGTACAGGAGAAGCTCTATGATTTGATATTTGAAGGCATTGGGGAACAACCTACCTAATACTTCTCTACAAACTAGCCCTGGAATTTCAATTTACCTTATGCACATCAGTAGAACTCACACTGAGTAATTAGGACTAGAACTACTAATGGCTCTGGGACTCGGATGAAAGAAGAAAATGGCCTGTAGCCAGGAAGTTTTCCAGCTGTTGAAGGCTGCGGACTTGCATCCTGATGCTTTGTTCGGGCCCAGTGCACGGCGTGAGCTCTTTTCGCTATTCTCCCCTGTTCCAACCTCTTTAGACAACAAACAAGCTTGGCAACCTTTGCATCATTAGCGCAAAGGAATATTCGGCCGCTACTGTCGCCCTTTCCAGTCTCGGAATATTTGGTCCCGAAACCGCAGCATCTTGCACTAGAAATCCCATCCTTGAATGAAGGGTTTCTTTGGGTCCCTGAGAGATGTATTAACTAGAGACACCATGCTGGGAGGTGTTTCTGACTGTCTTTCTAAACAGTTTAGAGATAATCAAACAAATCAAGAAAGGAGGCCAATTAAAGCAGAAGCCAGACGAGGTCCAGAACTGAGTGATCATAGACTGTAAAAACTGCAGCCTCGAAACCAAAGAAAGTTTGAGGTGGTCCAAGGACTGAGACAGGGTAAGAAGTTATTAAAATTCAGGAGTGCACCAGGGACCAGAATGATGCAGTGACACAAGTCTCAAATCCGTCTCTGACTGCCCAGCCAACCTGAAACCAACATATCCTTAACATATTAGTTTTTTTCTTAACATTCATTCATTTTTTGAGAGACAGAGAAAGAGTGCAAGTGGCAGAGGGGCAGAGAGCGAGGGAGACACAGGATCTGAAGCAGGCTCCAGGCTCTGAGCTATTGGCACAGAGCCCACCCATGCAGGGGCCAAACCCACGAATTGTGAGATCGTGACCTGAGCTGCAGTCAGACTCTTAACCAGCTGAGCCACCCAGAAGCCCCGACATTTTCTTTAAATTCTAGTTGCCTTACAATGTTGTATTAGTTTCAAGTACACAACATAGTGATTTGACAATTCTATACACTGTGCAACGCTCACCAGGATTAACTGTAGGTACCACCCACCATCATACAAAGTTATTACAATATCGTTGACTGTATTCACTATGCTGTACTTTTCATTCCCATGACTTCAAATTTATTTTGTAACCGGAAGTGTGTGCTTCTTTATTCCTATCACCCTATTTCTTCCATGCCCCCAACCCCTTGCCTTCTGGTAACCACCAGTCTGTCCTCTGTGGTGATGAGTCAGATCCTTAACATTTTGTGACCAAAGCTGTTCACAACGTTTTTCAACAGATTGTACTAAGTGTGCTGCTAGGCTTCTCATTTATCTGTTGGACAAATAAAAAATGGTCTAGAAAGATGAGGCATTCAGTATTAGAATGCATGACGGATCACTTCAGAAGAACATTTTTAGTATTAAAAGTGATAAGTTGGCAAATGCATGAGGTATTAGTGGTAAAATTGGAGGAGGAGGAGGAGGAGGAGGAGGAGGAGGAGGAGGAGGAGGGGGAAAAGTAGAGGAGATACAACCATGTGCTTCCACACTTGTTTCTTCTAAAAGGATCTCTCCCATTTACCTAATGGGCTTTATGGATTATTTTTAATTAGCCAAGGTTTCCAATTTCCACAAAGGAGATTAGTTAACAAATAAGAGCTTTTCTTCTGTTCTACAACATAATTCATTTTAGGAAAACACATTCGATATGTTTTACTATGCAGATTTCATCTGTCACCACTGAAATCATTTCCTTCCAAAACTAACATCCTTTTTCAATATTCTGGTAGGGAGGGAGAAAGACTATAAATCTGCCTTAAGAATTTTACCTAGAATAACAGGCCTTTGCAGTTTTTGGTTGATTGGTTGGTTGGTTGGTTGGTTGGTTGGTTTTGAGAGGAGATGGGAAGAGGAGCAAAATGAAGCCTCAGGAACAGAGGGCAGGGGTGAGGTTAAAAACAAAGTATGCTGCCGAGACAGTTTGCCAATGAACTGTCGTTTAGTGATCAAAAATTATGTGACCCAATGAGCATAAGAAAATGAGCGGGATGCTACTTAAAATAATGGCAGGATTACATCCACGATTCCTTATCTGCTCTCACGTTCGGAGGCTTTGAAACACTGCTGCCCAATTGATCCTCCCAGAGGCCACGTAAAACAGTGTTCCACTCCCGTGAATCATGTCAACTCTTTTCTACTTTAGTTCAGAAAAAAAAAATCAGTGAATTGCTGTGGGTCTCAGCCTACTGATAACCAACGCTGCGGCTGGACTGGCCCTTGTGGTGTTTATTATGTTTGCAAGACACCCTCAGCAATCACCATCAGGAAACTTGGAGGGGCAAAAAGGTTTATTACTTACAGGTCCTGGAAATTACAGGGACACCTGGGGCCACACAGTGAGGTCAAGGGGAGAGAGAGAGAGAGCGTGAGTGAGTGCAAGCCTGGTTGTTGTTTCGTTGTTGTGTTGTTTTGTTTTTGTTTTTAATTGGGGTCAAGACAAGAGGGCCTGGGGTTTCATGGACTCTCTTCTTATTGGTGAATTTAAAACTTGAGAGTGAGAAGTTAGAGCGAAGGAAGAGTAAAACCAAGTGGCCCATATGGTCAGTTATTGAAACCAGCCATGATCTCTACAACCAAGGGGGGAGGTGACACACCCAGGATCTTTACTCAGTTGTGTGGATGGCAACGTGCTCATCTGAGGTCGCCATCTTGGAAGCGCTGCCTCTCTTGAAGCAGATGCCTTGACAGTCAAAGCTGAAGTCGGGCACTTGGGTTGCAAAAAGAAAAAGCCAACCGTCAGGGCTGGTACCACATGAATGGATTGCACTGATTCATTTGTACATCTCTCCTACTTTTTTTCTTAAAATTTAGCCTTTGTTAACTCATATCTATATTAGAATCTCATATTGATGAGCAATTATTTTCCTCCAAATAATATTTTAAGTTGCTTGATTAGGTCAGGTTTTATATATCAAACAAATACTGTGACACCATCACGGTTACTAGTTACTAGTTACTTCATCACAATCACAGTTGAGAATATCCTGCACATGTGGCAAACATGGCAAAATAATTTAACATTTTGATCCCACAGTACTTTTAGGGAAAAGCAGTTTCTCTATAATGAAGGGGAGATGATCTTTGCCTTGAATTTGGAACTAATGTGGGCAGGAGGGGAGAAAAAGGAGGGAAAGAGGAGAGGCCAAAGACTGAAAGAAGACAAATAAATGGAGACAATGGAAAGTCATAATGCCGGCAGCCCTGAGGATCACCAAGCCTTTGGGAAAGCTGGCAGTAGATCATGAGAGATTGAGGACACTGGGCTCAATAATACTTCTTTTAGATTCTTTTCTCCCTGCCTTTTTGTTTTACAATTTTTATTTCCTCGTTTATTTCCCCCTCCATTTCTTCCCATTTCCTGTCTAATATTTTCTACTCTACCCAGCATCTTTTTCCTTTCACTCCTGCTATACTCCCTCTCCCAGTCCATGGGGGACAGGGGAGGTCTGGGCCTTGTCTCACTGGAGAGGAGGAAGGGAGGTGTCTCTCGAGTAGCATTTCTTCCTTTTCCATCCATCCGGTTGCTTCCCTCTAAGGGAAACTCCAGGAAATAGTGGGCCTGACAGTGAGTCATTTAGAGAACTTTCAGACATACTACTCATTTCTAAACTATTCAGAAAGAGATGACAAGAGAGATACCCAAACTGTTGCTGGAGATCAATGATGCGATCCAAAATGCTATTAAGTCAACAAATTGTTCGCCACACAGCGAGCAACGTTTTTTCCAATGTCAACAGCCTTCTGTGGGCTTCACTGATATTTTATCCGGGACTTATGATAGATTTTGAGTACAAAATCCCCTTTTCTGATACTCCGGAATACAACTTCTATTGTGCATTATATTATATCTAGGTCTGATAAGAAATATTGTAAAACAGAATATATTAATGGAGCACATCTCATCATGAGGACAGATGCCACTTTCATAAGACCAACTGGGGATGAGCATCCTCAGATACTCTGAAAGGAAAACCTCAAGGTCAGAAGTGAGAGTCTAGTTATAATAGGCCCCCCTCAGCTCCAACAACAGAAAGGAGGAAGTGGCTTCCTTAGGAACAGAAGGATCATCTGTTTTCCTTATCAGGACTCTGCCTAAGAGTCAGAGCTGGTCAACAGGCTTATTCTCATTCAGATCTCCTCCTGAAGGAAGGGAAGGCAAATTGTAAAGGAGCAACAGAGAAGAAAAGAGAGCTGATGAATTATACAACAAAGTAAGGCTGTGCTTTGTAGTTTTAAGTGTCAATGAAATGGTTTGCTGTATGTGGAGAAGCGTTATTAATGAACCCAGGTAGGGACGTCTGCTATTTCTCTTTTCTGGGCTTAGCTAGGGTCCGGATGATATCTGTTACTTTCGGAAGCTCTTCTAACTCATTCAGTTCTCAGAGATATTTTATAAGCCTTCAAGGTGCGAAATTAGAAGTAACTTAATTTAAAAAGCATAAGGAAAAAATTAGGATGTTTTAAATGGTATTTGCACTGTTTCCAAAATAAAAAATGCATCAAGGAGTGAAGCGGCTCCTTAGAGAACAATAGAAGAGTTTGATCTTTTCCATTTCTGGTTCATTTTTAGCAATGACAGATCACACTGGCATAAAAAGAGTCCAGCCCACATTGATTTTCCTTTTTTTCCACAACGCTGACCTACAAATGATTATATGCGAGGATTATGTGTATTTTTAATGTGCTCTAGCTGTGTGGCTTACAGTTGAGTATCCTCAAAATTGTCACAAATGGTTGTATTCCTTGCCACACATCGTATACAGAGTCCACAGACCAGGCACTGAATTCTGAATTTACCACTTACTAGATTTGATTTTAGATAATCTACCTGTGTTTATCCAAACCCTCCTGGCTGAAGTTTCCTAAATCCTAAAATAATATTTTTTACTGTTTATTCTTGAGAAAGAGAGAGAGGGAGAGAGAGAGAGAGCGTGAGTTGAGGAGGGGCGGAAAAAAAAGGAGACACAGACTCTGAAGCAGGCTCCAGACTCTGAGCTGTCAGCACAGAGCCCAATGCAGGGCCCAAACCCACGAATCACAAAATCACGACCTGAGCTGAAGTCAGACACTTAACCAACTCAGCCATCTAGATGCCCCCACTCAAAGAAATTTTTAAATGGGAATCACATTAAAAAAAAAAAAATAGGGGCACCTGGGTAGCTCAGTTGGTTAAGCGGCCGACTTCAGGTCAGGTCATGATCTCGCGGTCTGTGAGTGTGAGACTCGCGTCGGGCTCTGTGCTGATGGCTTAGAGCCTGGAGTCTGCTTCAGGTTCTGTGTGTGTGTCTCCCTCTCTCTCTCTGCCCTTCCCTTGCTCATGCTCTGTCTCTATGTCTCTCAAAAATAAACATTAAAAAAATTAGAAGGTGTTTGCAAAGCAATAAACAAATGATAAAAGTCCTAACTACATGCAAAAAAATCATTACTATACTCTGACTAATTTCTTATTGACACAAATAATTTACTGAACTGCCTTCACTGAGAGAGTAGACTTGATTCTCCTCACAATTCCAAAATATTGTCTACAAACTATCACAGGTCCTGTTGACATCCTCTTGAGATTGGTCCACTTTAGTAATCTTGGATCTTAAAGATTTCTAGATGCCATGCTTAGCCTCCATGTTGACGCTGAACTTTCTTTTTGCTCACTTTTTTGTTTTTAGGTTTATTTATTTATTTATTTAGAGTGGAAACAGGGGAGGGCAGAGAGAGAAGGAGAGAGAGAATCCCACGTTGACAGTGCAGAGCCTGATGCAGGGCTCGATCTCAGGAACTGTGAAATCATGACCTGAGCTAAAATCAAGAGCTGGATGCTTAAAATGACTGAGCCTCCCAGGTGCCCCTTGTCTGCCTTTCATAAGCATCCAGTAGACTTTGTTGTAAAATCTCCTGCTGGACTTTTATACCTTCTTCCTTTTCCTCTTCTCATAATCATTAGGGAATCGAACATTTATAGACATGTCATTTTCAGCAAGCATTTTACTTTCTGACCCTACAAAACTTTGCTAGCTTCCGTAAAGTCTAAAGGAGAAGTAGACAGGGAGAAGAATAGAAACAGTGACCTGAGCTAGATGCAGTTGATGCTGTGATGATGTTATGACCAGGTCCAATCCTGAGTCTTGGTTACACCACTATCAGAACATGAACTAGCTGAGGTGGTCAGGTGTAGAGTCCGCTTAGCCAGTATCTCATGGGATGAGCTAAAAGCATGTGAAAGTTCATGTTCATAACTGCACACACATAGGCCTATATTAATTATTCATGTTTTCTCTTCCTTGGCAAGGAGTGGGAAAAGTCAACAACCATGGGAAAAAAATTCAATCCTAATACTTATTCGGAGAAAATCAACTTTATTAGCAGTGTAGAGACCAAGCAGAGATGACAAATGAAACAGACTTGGTTTCTGCATTCCATTTTAGGAATTAAAAGGAGAATTCAGTAAACTATGACATTGGAATGAAATTTAATCTTGTTGCTTTTCAATGGTTAACTAACATCATGTGCCTAAAGAGTTCTTGATATGTAAGGGTGTATTTGTTACTGCCAGGAAGTAACATATTTTATGAGTATCGTTCTAGTCAGGGTTTTTCAGAGAAACAGTACCAATAAGATGTATATGTACATAGAAAGAGACTTATTATAAGGAATTAGCTCATGGAATTATGGAGGCAGGCAAGTCCAAAATCTTCAGGCCAAGTCCAGAATTTTCTGGCTGGAGGCCCAGGAGAGCCACTGTTCCATTTCAAGACAAAGATAGTCCTGTAGGACCAAAATGAACCAATGCTGCAGATGAAGTTTGGAGGCCATCTTGCTCCTTGGGGAGGCAGATCTTTTTGTTCTAGTCAGGCCTTTCACCTGATTGGTGAGGCCCACCCACATTATGGAGAGCAATCCACTTTACACATAGTCCACTGATTTAAATATTAATTTCATCCCAAAACACCCAGAATCATGTTTGACCAAGTATCTCAACACCCCACGGCCTAGCCAAGTCGACACATAAAATTAAAATTCATAGCAGTGCCTGGGTGGCTCAGTCAGTTAAGCGTCCGACTTCAGCTCGGGTCATGATCTCATTGCTCGTGGGTTCGAGCCCCGCGTCGGGCTCTGTGCTGACGGCTCAGAGCCTGGAGCCTGCTTCACGTTCTGTGTCTCCCTCTCTCTCTGACCCTCCCCTGCTCATGCTCTCTCTCTCTCTCTCTCAAAAATAAACATTAAAAAAAAAAAATCCCATCTTTAAAAAAAAATTAAAATTCATGGGTATTTTATATATGCGTTAATATAGAGAGATATTATATGCATAAAATATATATAAAATATTATATATTATATAATTACATGCTAGCAAATGTTCTATAAAACATAAGATATTCCTTAACAACTCTAATACGCATTGCAAACCAAACTTCCAGAAAAAAGTACATGTGAGGGTGACCGGAACTTTGACTTGGTTCTTGTAATTCCTGGATTGATTATTTTTTTTATCAGATGGATTTTTTTAAGTAGCCTTAAAATAAATGTATGACATTAACTCACCAATGGATAGTGATCCCATTTTAAATCGGTATTTCTCAAAAATGATTCCTTTCATATATTAAAAATGAAAATGCATTATATTGATTCATTTTTACCTTCAAAAATGTAGGTATTATCATAAATCTTTAGAACATCCTTTCTGATTAATTTTCTAGTCATTAGTTTTATTCATCGGGTAGTCCCTTGATGATGCTTCATTTTGCTTCAGCTTCTAAAACAATCATAACTCTCTATACTTTATCTACCTCATATGTTCATTACTTCCTGCAAAGATCACAGAAGTGTTGACAATATGAGATCTAATTCAACACTTCTAAAAATACATCTGTGATTGCAGAGTTGTCTTTAAGGCATTTATCTTAAATTACGGCTTGACATCACATTTAGCGAATGACAAATGATTCTTCTAATCCTCTTGGGCCTCCTTTCATAGTGCTTTCCACATCAAAATTGGTCAAATCTGAATGAGGTCAGCAAAATAAAGACCATAGTGTCATGCAATACAGTTTGAAAGCCTATATTTAAATAACAGTTACTTTATGTAAAACGTTTTCTGTGAACAAAGCATAGGGGGTGGTCTTTGATACTTTAAGGATTAGATAGATAATCTCTGAGAATGTCTTCCCTGCCAGTTTCTTTACACTAGCTATGATCTCTCTTCTGTGCCATTAGAGCAAAATTGTAAATGGGCTATGCATATTAGAAAGCATAAGTTGTCTATACCAGCCTGAACGCTTATGGAGAGAATTCTTTTTTAAGTGAAATTCTTTTTTGTTTTGTTTTGTTCAATTTTTTTTAAAGTTTATTTATTTTTGAGAGAAAGAGAGACTAAGCAGGGAAGGGGCAGAGAGAGAGAGGGAGGCACAGAATCTGAAGCAGGCTCCAGGCTCTGAGCTGTTAGCACAGAGCCCAATGTGGGACTTGAACCCACAAACCTCAAGACCATGACCTGAGCCAAACTTAGACACTTAACTGACTGAGCCACCCAGGTGCCCTGTTTTTACGTGAAATTTTATTTTATTTTTTTATTTTTTATTTTTTTAATTTTTAACTTTTTAAATTTATTTTTGAGAGACAGAGCATGAGCAGGGGAAGGGCAGAGAGAGAGAGAGAGAGAGAGAGAGAGAGAGAGAGAGAGAGGGAGACACAGATCTGAAGCAGGCTCCAGGCTCTGAGCTGTCAGCACAGAGCCCAACTCGGGGCTCAAACTCAAAGACTGTGAGATCATGACCTGAGCTGAAGTTGGCCGCTTAACTGACTGAGCCACCCAGGCGCCCCTTTACGTGAAATTTTAAGATATCAAGCGACACTCTCTGACCTCTTTTGGGTCTGATCCTGAAGAAACATCAATTTACAATACCGCACCTGGAAAGAGACATTGTGAGGCCTTACGGACAATGTGGGAGATTTGGGGAAAGATTACATACAAAGATCCAAACCCAAAAAGAGCAAGTTATCCAGGACTGAAATGTTTAGGTTTGGAGGAATCTGGAGCATTGAGGGCTATTCTCAGTGACACCAAGCACCTAGGGAGGGCTTAGGAGATTCAGATAAGTTTATTGGAAGATCCAGTCCTAGGCAGGACGGGTGTTCCATACCCAGACTCTCAGATTCAGAGGGATCTGGAGCTTTGTGAGTTCTTTCCAGGCAAGATCAAGCCGCCTGCTCACAGGAGCAGTTAAGTCACAAAGTAGATCCTGACTTTCTTTTAACCACCAGGCCTGCCTAGGAAGCCTTCCACGATTTGAGGGTCCATCACTTTTTTTCTCCGGTTTCCACCTAGCAAAAAGTCTACCCAAAAAGTTAAAATTAAAAAGAGCAGTTAAAATCAATAAATAATGAGATCTCTGACATCTGATTCTGGAGAAATCAATTTTTTCCTTTTGGCTTTTGCAAGCTTCCAAAAAAAAAAAAAAAATCACATTTAATCAGCCCCTAGTCAAGAATGTTCCCATTATGGAGATCAGTGAGAAATCCCATGTTTTAGGAAACGGAACAAGTAAGTTCAAATATAAAACTTCTGGTTTTTTGGGGCGCTTGGGTGGCTCAGTCAGTTGGGTGTCCAACTTCAGCTCAAGTCATGATCTCACAGTCTGTGAGTTCGAGACCCGTGTCAGCACAGAGCCCGAGCCTGCTTTGGATTCTGTGTCTCCCTCTCTCTCTGCTCCTCCCCTGCTCATGCTCTGTCTGTCTCTGTCTCTCTCTCTCAAAAAAAATAAACATTAAAAATGTTTTAAACTTCTAGTTTTTAAGAAAAAATATTCACTTATTCAAAGATTTGGGAGATATATACACACACACACACGTGCTCAGAGCTCACATTGTTCATGGTTTATATCCAAGATAGTGTCACTTTATAAACATACAACCTAGAAGAAATTGTTCATGTGTTTTCTATCGTTCAACTTTTCTCGACTAAAAATACAAAAGCCGTACTATTGTTTCCGTCTGCAAGAGCTTCAAGTCAATGCTAAAAACTATTAAAACATACAGTTACCTAACTATTCTATTTCATTTTGCCCCAGAAAAATTCAAGCTGGAAACGTTACATTACTTTTTCCACTTTAAATTGAATTTTCATTTTCTATTCCCCTCAATGGTGTCTGCCTTTCTACACAAGACCCCGTGGATTTAAAAATCATGCCAATTCTGTACGGAGTAAGAGAAGGTCTTCCAGGAACTGAAAAGCAAACAAGATAGGGATGCCTCTGTCTCTTTAACCAGATACTGGTCCTCATTTTCATTTCTAATTGCCGGTAAAATGTGCAGATGTTTGTCCTGAACTGATACTCTTGTCCTGACAAGAGTAAGGATGCATTAGTAAGAAAATGGCACGTCTAAGATGACTTCTTGAAGCCAAGAATCAAGTCATCCCTCAGAAAGGTTTTTTTGAACATAATTGCTTTTTGTATGCCCTTACAGAGCAATTGTTCTCCACAAGGATTTTTTAATATAATTGATTTACATTTAGAGTAAAGTTGCTTTCATTGGCTCATTTACATGCAATGCTTTAGTGCTTTAATGCTAAGGAGGTTATACAGATACAAAAAATTAAAGAACCACAAAGCTTAACCTGATATCTCAGACTGAGAGGCGCCCTAGAATTCTCCAGATGGTAGTAAGAGAAGTGGCCACAGTTGGGGAACCAAGAGAGACAAATTATAAAATGAACACAGACTGGACAGAACTGCCTAGTGTCTTATGTAGGTGGGCTTCAGAGAAAGAAAGAAACTTCGGGGGAACGTTATCATATAGTCCCTCCATTACTGGATATCATTTATTACTTAGTATATACACTTATTACACTCAGTCTTTCAACCCTAATTTTTAAATCCATATATCTATGTACGTAAATATCGTATGTATATGTGTATGTGCCTATTTATGTATAGATGTGTGTATGTATGTATGTATCTATCATCTATCTATATATCATCTATCTATATGCCAACTATATATTTTGGTTTGGCATCATTTTGTGAGTTCAGCAATTCACTCGTTAGAGCTACTCTGTGAAAACAGTACTTTACTTTAACTGACCTAAACAGGCATTGGTTAACCCATTAGTGTCCCTTTCTTACTGTATCCCAAAATTAAGTACATAGATCCAAAATACCTATCTACATTTTTTAATACATAGTGAACTTTTTAAAAGGTGAGATATCTAGTTGAGAATAAACAAGACTATGATCGTATTGAAAACAAGGCTTCCTTTTGCAAAATCTCTTAGTTCTGTCTGATAAACAAATTCAGTTAAAAGTTAAAACTTTCAATGCAAATCCTCTGCCTTGTTACCCTACATTCCTATAAAAACGTAGAAGAAGAGATACTTCTAAGAAATACTTGGAAATGGCAGAATGACCTTCTGACGTTTAAATAATTATCTATACCAATAAATGGTTTGATTTTATGAAATTAATCTGAGTACAGAATAAGAAGCAATTACTTATACCTAAGTTGAACTATGTTCAATAATACCTAAGAAATGTACCTTTCAAAGGTGATTTCAAAGAGCTTAATATTTTATGTTTATCCTGAGTTTGAAACAATTTGATTGTGATGTACTTTGTTGTGGCTTTCTTCATTTTTTCTTCTACTTGGGGTTTGTTGAGCTTCTTATATCTTTTAATTGATGGTTTTCATCAAATTTGAACATTTTTGGTCATTATTTCTTTGCCTCTTCACCCTTTCAGGACCCCGAGCTGACCCATGGCTCAGTGATGCTCTGTTCATTTTTCCCAGTCTCTTTTCTCTTTAGGTTTCATTTTAAATGATTTCTGTTTGTTGGCAAGCTCACTGGTCTACAATGTCTAAACTAACATTAATTGCATCCTATGTATTTTTTTAATCTCTAGGAGTTCAATTTCGATAGCTTTAACATCTTCCACATCTGTAGTTATCATGATCAATCTTTCTTCTATGTTTCTTGAACATATGGGACACGATGGTAACAACTGTTTTATGTCTTTGTCTATTAATTCTGTTATCTGTGTTATTTCTTGGCCTGGGTTGATTACTTTCTTTCTCCTCATTACGGGTTGCACTTTCCAGCTAATTTCCATGCTTAGCGATATTTGATTGGATAGCAGACACAGTGAGTTTTACCTTATTGCATCTGGACATTTATATACTCTTATAAATATCCCCAGGTTTCGTTTTATGACTCAGTTGTCTGGAAATATTTTGATCATTTTAGGTCTTGCTTTAAAGCTTTGTTAGGTGGGGCCAGAGTAGCATTGAGACTAGGGCTAATTTTACCTCACCACTGAGGCAAACATTTGTGGGGGCTCTACCTCATGAATTATGAGGTTTTCTTCTCTGGCTGATGGAAGAGGTACTGTTTCCAACCCTATGTCAGCTTCAAGTATTGTTCCCTCTATTTATTTACAGTAGTCCTTTCTCCAGCCTCGGGTAGTTTCCTCACACATATGTCTGAATCAGTACCCCACTGAAGACTCTAGAAGGATCCTTTTCAGAACTCTAGAGCTCCCTTTCTATCAGTCATCTCCTCTCTAACACCCTACCATGAGAACTCCAGCCATCTTGAGCCAACTGTAGCCTCATCTGTAGAGGTCATCCAGCCTCTGTAGATTCAGCTCTGTCTCCTCAACCCATGAGACAGCTAAGCATCTCCTACCCCTGCACAGCTTCCCAGAACCTAGGCTGGCTCTGCAAACGCTTTCCAGGTATTTCTCCTTATATCTCTATATACCTCCTTATATAGTTTCCATCTCTCTACACTACGCCACTGACTCTTGTCCAGGGTCCTGAAAATCACTATTTCATGTTTTCTATGGTTTTGTGGTGGTTTTCAGATGGGAGGATAAATTTGATCCCTTCTACTTCATCTTGGCCAGGACTAGAAGCCCTTCCATAAACTTAAGATCTTGTTGTGGATGAGTCTGCAAAGATGAATTAAAGAAAATGTACAGAATAACACATCAGTAAGTGTTAACCTCTGTGCATGACTCTTATTGCTCTGGGAAATTAAGGTTAAAGGAAAATTTAAGTTCAAGTAATAATGACATGAAGTTTATTGAATATCTGATAACAGAGTATGTTTTATATTTCCAATAAGGAACAAATGGGAGGATTGGACAAAAATTGTAACTGGGTGGTTTTGGTAGAGATAAGAAGTGAACACTGTTAGCAAACAGATTTATCTGGTGGTGAAATCTATAGTGTCTGCTCTTACTACTTTAAAGACAAGATACAAACTATATTGTACTCATCTATTTATTTGTTCTTTGATTCAACCAAGTATTTATTGAATATTTACGTGCTGTAGACTATACACTGAGAAAACGCTACGTGTAACAATGAATGAGGCAAGTGTTTTAAGCACAACTCATATAGGAGAGATGTATATACAAATATTCATTAAAAAACAATTACTATAATAAAAGTTTATGCCAAATGGCATGGAACCAAGAAATATACAGAAAAGAGTCCATAATTCCCTCTGCAGGTGGAGGTAGGAAATCAGGATAATTTTCAGAGTCCAGGTGATATTTAAGCTGCATCCTGAAAAGTATTTGAAAACTGGCCAGGTAGATTACTGTGAGAAAGAGAGAGCTCATTCTAAACATAAAAACAAGATTGCCTCACGATTTGTGGGACCTAGTACAAAATGAAAATGCAGTCCTCTTTCAAAATAGAGATGGCAGAAGAATTAAATGAAGTGTGGGGTCCTTTCGAAAGCAGGGCTCTGTGACTACACAGGTCACTTGCCCACACAGCTGCTGTTTCTGTCTAGAGCACAGGTTGTGCAGTGGTGGGAAGGTCAGAGATGAGTCTGGGAAATAAGTATAACATAGGAAGGAGCTGGGTGGTTCGACTGAGACCATGTCAGAAAAAAGAGGGGTTGAGTGAAAATCCTTAGAATCTCTTTTCAAAAAAAAGAAAAACAAAACAAAACAAAAAAACAGCTTTTAGTTTAGTGGATCTTTTCTACTATTTTTCTAGTTTCTGTTTTCTTTCTTTCTGTGCTGATCTACAGTTTTAACTTCCTTCTACTAAATATGGTCTTAGTTTGTTCCTCTTTCCCCGGTTCCTTGAGGTGTAAAGTTAGGTTGTGTATTTGAGATCTTCCTTTTTTAAAAGAATTACAATTATTTAGAAGTAAATTAGTAGTAGTAATTTTACTACTAATCCAATGGCAGTTTTAGCTGCAAGTTATAAAACAAATAATTCCACCCAGGAAGTTTACATGGCATAGTATTCCAACAGGTGATCACAGAACAGCATCTTTCATTCCACAGGCCTTTGGCAATGACATTCGATCTCTTCTCTCATCAAGAAGTGGAGTCATTCCCTCCTACTCTTGAAGGTAGGCTGACTCAGTGATCAGGTTGACCAATAAAATATGGCAGAATTGACAATGTATGGCTTCATATAAGAGGACTGGTAGATTGCATTTTGTGCTCTTGACACGCTCTCCCTGAACACTCATCTACTACCTTCCGGAAGACCAAGTTAACCATGAGGATAAGTCTCATGGAAAAAAGTGAGGTAACAGATATATGTATGATATACGAAGCATCAGTACTTCTAAACTTCTCATGTTTTCTTCAAAACTATAGAGATTTTATTTCTTTTATTTTATTATTTTATTTTATTTTATTTTATTTTATTTATTTTTAAGAGAGAGAGAGAGAGCACAGGAGATGGGCAGAGAGAGAGAAAGAGGGAATTCCAAGCACTGACAGTGTGGAGCCTGATGTGGGGCTTGAACTCATGAACTCTGAAATCATGACCTCAGCTGAAGTCAAGAGTCAGATGCTTAACTGACTGAGCTACTCAGGAACCCCCCCAAAAAGATTTTAAAGCATGTTATTAATTACTTTTAAAACGCTGCTAATTTTTAGAAGGAATAACATCTATTACTTGTTTTTGCTGGTCTTTTTAGATCAGCTTCTAACTTTTCACAAAACACACAAAACCTAAGTAGGACTGGTAAACACTTTGAATAAGACCGTATTTAATAACGCAAACATAAACTGAGGAACAGCAAAAATGAAATGCTATCTGTGGAACTGTTGACTGTTAATCAACCAGGCAGACCATACATCAGTGCTCCACAGAAGATGGCTGGTGTGAATATCACTGACAAATGTAATCTTTATTCACCTAAATACAATGAGCATGGCTTAAAGCTGATAGGACAGTGCAGTCTCTCAATCATCACTGATTACAATCTGTAATGTGACAGATTTTACATCATTGTCAACTAAAGCATCATCATTTTAAAAGGCATATCAGCCAGTTTAATATTAGGGACACTTGTGAAATGTGCAAAATGTGTCTATGGTGTCACCTTAAACAGCCTTCAGTGTCTTCCACCTAGGTCTTCCGGTTCCAAGATGGAGTTGGCACACATCCCATTCCTCCTACTGAGTACAACTCAAATCCTTGATCTTCTAAATGAAGCGCATGTAATAAGGCTGAAAACTAGAGAGGAGACAGACTGGCTACAGACATTGAGATCTGACGAATAACATGGCAGCGAATTGCCTGGGTTTTCTTTTTGCCTCACGTATCCCAGGCTGGGTGCTGGAAAAGGCAGTAATCCAGACACTGACGGACACAGGAAAACAAAACAAAACAAAACAAAAAAAACCCACAAGCAAACAACAACAACACAAAAGTCAACTTTCTCTAGTCAAAAGACCAAGAAGACCAGGAAAGGTGCAACCTAGCAAGACAAAAACTTTCATACAATAAACACGGACTCCAGCAAAACACTGCAGAAGAAATTCACCTCCATCCCAGCAGCAAAGTGCAATGGGAAGGCTGTACTGCCCCTGCACCCAGCTCTTACCAGCCATGTGCAGCCTCTCCCCACCTCACGGGCAAATGAGAAGAGTAGAAATCCTGGACTCCCACCCCACCCCAATGTAATTAAGTACGTCTCTCCCTTCCTACCAGAATAGTATCAGCAGAAGCTTAATAGGGAACCTAAAATCCCACCTGGATCAAGCAGTAACAAAAGTAACCGTCTCGACAGTACGATATCAAAGGAGGCTGAGGCAGAAACGTAAAATTTCACCCCAACCTGCCAGTAACAAGGCAGTGGGTGTCAGAGAGCTGCTACAACAGCGAATTTAAAGAATGTTCGGGGTCTCCTAACAATACCCCGAAATGTGTAGGATAATATCAAAATAACTCACTGCACCAAGAACCAGGAAATCTCTACTTAAATAACATAACTGACAGATGCCAGCACTAAAATGATACCTAAGTAGGAACTGTGTGACAAAGATTTCAAGGTAGTTATCATAAAAACAATTCAACAAGTAATTATGAACATTCCTGAAACAAACAAAAGAACAGAAGGTCTCAGCAAGAAAAAAAAATAGAAGATTTAAAGAAACAATTAGAAGTTTTAGAACTAAAATTACCATAAAGAAAGCTAAAAATTCAAAGGATGGACTCAAGAGCCGAGGAAAGTGGGGCGTCTGGGTAGCTCAGTCAGTTAAGCATCCAACTCGTGATTTTGGTTCAGTTCATGATCTCACAATTTGTGGGCTCGAGCCCCACATTGGGCTCTTCGCTGGGGGTGCAGAGCCTGCTTGGAAATCTCTTTCTCTTCCCCTCTCTCTGATCCTCCTGTGCTTGTTCTCTCTCTCAAAATAAATAAATAAACTTAAAAATAATAATAATAAAAAAAAAAGATCAGAGGAAAGAATCTGCGAATTAGAAGAAAGAATAGTACTAATGACCCTAACTTGAACAACAGAGGGTATACAGCCTGGAGAGAAAAGAAAAATAAAATAAAATAAAATAAAATAAAAAGAACAGAGTTTCAGGCACCTGTGAGACTATAACAAAAGCTCTACCAGGCATCTCATCAGAATCCCACAAAAAGAGCTGCAAGAAGGTGGAGCTAAAGATTATTTTAGCAAAATGGCTTTAAAGGACTTGGAGGGAGTTACAATTTCTATTTCCAATAGCTTGTCTTAGTTACTATGTATACAGCTGAGGGCAGTAGTAGCTTTGACTATTAAAGGAAGCTAAGGGGAATGTTTGTGGTAACAGAATAGTTCTGGATGTTAACTGCGGTGGTGGTTGCATGTATCTACACATACGAAAGATATTATTCACACTGTACCAATGTCAACTTACTGTACTGTAGTTTTGTAAGACATAACTACTGTCAGAAACTACTTGAGAGGTACATGGGACCTCTTGGTAAGATCTTTGCAACTTTCTGAGGATCTATAATTATTTAAAAATATAAGGATCGTCTATTCCCTGTCCCTCTCCTGAGGCTTCAGGGAGTATAGGGAAAATAATTTTGAGCTGGAAGTCAGAAGACCCAACTGAGGTGGGCAGTGTGTGTGGTATGTCATTCTGGAAAAGGATATTACCTTGGAAAAGGGTCGTGGCTTTCTGTGCTTTATCTCCTTAACAGTGAATAAAAGGACAAGACTAGATTTCTGACACCTCTAATTTTAAGATTTGAAAATTTAGTCACAGTTAACAGTTACATTGTATGATCTCGCTATGATCACTAAATACGTGTGGGTAGCATTACGAATTTGTCTTGACTCAGTAATTACCATTTTAAGACATTTCACAGAAACCTGTGGATTAAGTTAAGGATATATCGGGAGTTTCCTGTCCACAAAAGTTACTTAGACTCTGAGAGACTCTCTAATTTTCATTTAATTTTGGAAACCAACACTGTTAAAAAAAAAGTCATTCATCTATAGCCCCATTTTTTCTTAGATGCGTGTATTATCATGCAAATTCGAGACCCTGAGAATTAAGAAAAACAGGGAAAAAATGCACGAGGAACTTGAAAGACAGAATTGGTTCTCTGATATGATTCAATTTAAATCCCCAGGATAACAAGCAAACTACACTGATATTCTTTTATCATAAAGAATCCATTTGGGGATGTTTATTAACTCTAACAGTCTTCTGCTTGGCATTTCAAACTATTAAAATAAACACTCCTGTGATTATTGCAATTTGAAATATTACTTTGTCAAACTGTTAGACCTGAATTTATAGCACTGGTGTTAATGAGGCATGAAAACTTTTCCAACCTGATTTGCAGTTGCAAGATTTTCATATTTTATAGCGGTGCAATTTTTTTTCTGAAGTTTATATAATGCCAAAGAAAAGAACACTGTCTATGCCAGTATACACTCTGTTATTAGATCATCAGATATATAACAATTCAGGGGATGATTTGAAAAGAGTAAATTGGTTCTAGAATAAATGGAACACAGTAGAGAAAAGTAAAGCCTTGTGATCTTTAAAGGGCCTTAACGCACATTCTTTCCCCCAATATGATACAAGAATAGTCAGCCTTTAAGACAATAAAATATATTCTCTCCTTCACTGAAGCTATATTCTCGGCATAATTGTGCTGTGGCATATACTCTCAATTAAGCAATAAAAGTTAAGCCCACTGCAACATTTAAAATCATGTTAATACCTTTGTCCCCAAATTTTAGATTCAGCATAAATCATACACAAGGATATTATCTAAAATGTAACTTGAATAACATAACAACACCGATTTTCTTAGCCAAGTTGACAAGAACATTTATAAAATATTGTCTTTGTCTCTTTAAAATAGATGGCTTTTAAAGCTAAACTAAAATAAAAATGTGATATGTATCTACATTGAAACTATAGTTAATATAAATTATTACTTTGTACACACTTGAAAAATTATGGGTCTAAAGTTACTATGCTATATATACACGGAGTTGAACTTGGGTTACATTTTGTAAGCAGTCTCCTTCCATGGTCAGAATCTCTCTTGGGCTTTTCCAAGGTATAAAACAATAAAAGTGATGAGATGTTCTGTTGAGCTAGGACAAGACTCATGGTGGGGGGGGGCGCGGTGTATACTGCATGTTTCAACTAGATTTCTCTTGGGCATCTAAATCAGAACCTTCAAAAGTAACTCCAGTGTTCTGTGTAATACTAAATATTCAGAGTTAAAAGTAAATCTGCATGTGATAAAACCCACTTGAGAGCTGGCTTCACCCACTTCTCACTGTTTCAACGCCTCACATGTTCTGTTTCATTTTTTTCTCTCCCTAAAACCAATTGGCCTTTTCCTTAGCTCAGCGACCACCTACGCAAAGAGTAACAGGGATTTGTTTTTAAGAGTAAGTGTTCACTGATGTGAATCTGACACCACCATGTTCTCAGGAAAGCACCAGTGTGCTTGCAGATATAATGTCTTTTTTCCTTCTTTTCTGCCACACCCTCAGCCATGTGTATTGAAGGAAAGGTTTCTTGACTGTAGTTTACACAGGAGATTTCTCTAGGTGACTTCGACTGAGTGAAACATTAAAACGTCCACAGCCACCATCCTCTGAATTGGTTTAGCCCTTGATCATGACTTAGCAACGGCCATCAAGGAGGCTCTCCAGTGTCAACATGCTTATTTGTACTGTATCATAATTACATGATTAGTACTAAATCATAACATTTTTATTCAAACAAAAGCACTTTATAGTCATGGAACCTCATGATTTCAAGCTGAATTCTCTGGGGGCCGTCTTGCCTTTGACGATCGTTCTCAATTTTCATGCGAGATCAGTTAATTTAATAAGAAAGATCTGACTCTTTTCTGCTCTGGAGTCAAAGGGATTCTTGTTTTTTCACAATGTACCCATCGGCAAGACACGACTCCGTCATTTTACCAAGATTGATCACATTACCTGAAGGATATTTCAGAGGACACATCTCTAGATGTCCCCAACAATAAATTTCCTACACGAGACATTAGAATTCTATTAAAAAAAAAATCAGCGACAGATACTTGCTGTAACTTCAAGTTAACCTAGCATTTACAGAAGAAACTCTTACTATCATTTCTGCTGCAAAGTGGCCTTTTAGTAAATGTTATTTCCAGTACTAACTCATTCTTCTTTCGTTCCTCCCTCCTCCGCTTTCCTCTTACACACTGTCTTTATTTAACACAGATTTCAGAAATGCTGTTAAAATTAAAATAGAATATTCAAAAATTTCCCAGATAATGTGAACACACAAACAACAAGAAAAGAAACTTAAAGAGATAAACACATGCCCACACAAGTACACATACCCACCCCCTCTTCAGTTATTTGCTTCTCTAATGGGAAAAATATTTCTTATTTTGATCAATTAAAAAATTCTTCATCCCTATACTTTGGTCTGCCAGTAATCTGGAAAAAAATTTTGGGGAATTTTTTCGTTACCTCATATGAAATTGTTTCCTCTTGGTTTATGTTACATAAGGTATTCTGTTTCAATAATTAAAATGTGATCATGTCTCAACAGGCAGCAAGCATTTCTAGACATCAAAAGGGATTTTGGTCTCAATTACATATACCTGGGTCGAATTTACCATGTATACAATAGGTACTCAATATCTATTTGACTTGATTTTGCTCAATTTACAGTTGAAAACATTTGACGTTAGGGATGAGATTACAATATTTGTTTCAGTATTTATTACAACAATCTCAGTTATATTTACGGAGGGGATATGGAGGGGTAAGTTGAGCATGGCCTATGTTCTATTTCTCTTCCAGGGGTGGGGGGGGAAACTTCGTGACTCCAGTATAAAATCTGATACTCTCTGGCAAATATACTAACATTTGCCTAGAGGAAATTCCTTATTTATGAAATTATTTTAGCAGGTTTCCCCTTTTATAGGCTCACTTATGGTAAACACACTTAGAATTTACAGATTTATGAGGTATAGGTCCTGGGAAAATGCCATATAAGCCTTGAAGGATCTCAGTGTGGAATGCAGGTGTTTGATAATACTTCTCACTATGTGAGGTGACCAGAAATCCTCACTGAGACAGCTCATCTATTCCTTTGGTCCAAGAAATGTGTCCAACGTAGAAAAGAAGAACCTGGAGTCCATACGGGATATCTCAAATCACTTTGTGTTTCACCTGTGTTTCTGTATTGCTTGTATCTTTTGAATTATTAGTACACTATTATTTATTTATCAATATTCAAGTATTGCTACTAGGTAAGTCTCTGAGGCATGTAAGTCTAGTTCATTTTACTGTGAAAAAATATGGAAAATATGACAACTAATCAGACAGCACTAAGAGTGGGGTTTTCTACTGAAGAAACGGAATATGGATTATTTCCCACAAATTCGAATTCAGCAGACATTTACTGAACGCCAACACAGTGGATGATACTAGGCAGATCCGCGTGCATTATTGGTTTAATTCAGCTTAATGTTCAAAACAACTATGAGAAGGCTTTCATATTCTCCATTGACAATTGAGAAAACTGAGGCACAGGAAAGTTATATGGTTTATGGAAGGGCACACCACTGACAGAGCTGGTATGCCAACTTCTTCCACCTTCAAGTCCAAATGCTTTGGTTTTTAAAAAAAAATTGACTCCAATTGGGAGTCAGAGAAACCTGAATATAAAATATCACTCTCTTACTTACTGAATTCAGGGGTTTGTTAATTTTCCAAACACTGCTTGTGTGTGTAAAGTCGCAATATTACCAATATCATTCATGTTATACACAAGTTTTTAGATGGATTAAATGAGTTAATATTTTAATCAGGTCAAATACTGGGGCTCACAGAAGTTATTGCATTGTTGTCCTTATTTCTCTTACTTCTCACTCTGAGTCTCAGCAGCAGTCCTGGAATTTCCAAACACAGAAACTGAACCACAGTGATTGAATGGAAAGGGGAAGGGAGGAGCAGAGGGTGCTGCCAGAAGCTGTTTGTTCATTTGTTTGTTTTCCTAAAAGAGGTTATGAAATTTCCACTGAACCCTAGTGGGGAAAATTGGTGGTAAAATATAATCATTTTCAGTCAAGACAGCAGAGGAAAGACGGTGGTGGAGTATAATCATTTAACTCAGCATCCTCAAAAATTGACTTCTTATTGTTAAAAAAAAAGTTTATGTATTTATTTTGAGAGAGAGAGCGAGCAGGGGAGGGACAGAGAGAAAGGGAGACAGATAATTTCAAGCAGGTTCCATGCTGTCAGTGCAGAGCCCTACATGGGGCTCGAACCCATGACACGGAGATCATGACCTGAGCTGATACCAAGAGTCAGACACTTAACCAACTAAGTCACACAGCCAACACATTTTCTTATTTTCAATGAAGACAAACTGTCAAAAGAACAAGACATGTGTTAGGAGTGTACGTCCGAAAATACAGTAAAACCTTGGTTTGCGAGCATAATTTATTCCAGAAACATGCTTGTAATCCAAAGCACTTGTATATCAAAACGAATTTCAAGAACCAATGGCTCAGTTGTGGTCATGTGACCTTCGGCATCAGGTACCACTCGTATTTCAAGACATCACTCATTTATCAAGTTAAAATTTATTAGAAATGTGTGTTCATCTTGTGGAACACTCACAGAACAAGTTTCTCGCTATCCAAGGCTTCGCTGTACTGTGAAATATGGATCAAAAAGAAGAATGCCAAGAGCTCGCATGTACCTCCTCAGTCTCTGGGCCTCAAGTGTAACTGCTGGAATTCGGAGGGCTATATATAGTCAGCATGTCACATCAAAGAGGGGTAGGTGTGCTGTGCCGGGGTAGTGTAACACCACAAATTGGTGGGTGGGGTAGGCAGGGACTAAAGAAGAAACCATGTTCACAGGCTATTTCTATACTATTGCTCACAGGCTATTTCTATTCCATTGCTCACAGGCTATTTCTATATATCCTCCCCCTGATAAAGATGAACCACCCACTTGAGTTGGGGGTGAGATGCCTTGAAGAGGTAACAGTTCAACACAGAAAGCTTTTGGCCTCTTGAGCTTTCCTGAGAGGCATCAAGGTTCTGAAGAAGGTGTTACACTCACACACACGAACACCCCAAATGGATTCTGAGGACTTCCCCTAGTTTCCCTGATCCCATTCACACCTCTCTTGCAACTAATATACACACATAATGGGTGGAATTAAAAATCTCCTCTTAGATGCACCAAAGAAAATTCTAAATAAAGACAGAAACATGGAGCAAAGGAACAAGATTACACAGACATTAGATGTCCTGAATGCAAGAAGATAAAGGATTAACCCTTCTAAATGTAAGGGGGAAAGACCTTATGGCCCATAATTTTATGTGTAGCCATTTCATCATTTAAAAGCAAGTATAAAATGAATACAATAGACTATAAGACTTCAAAGTTTTGCAACACACAAATATACAGACAAATAGTATTTGAAAATACTCTCAGAGAAAGTACTATAGCAAGAAGAGAAATTATTCCAGAAGAATGAAAAAGAAGGCAAAATACATTATGGATGTGCAAATATATTTAGATGCTTATCATGTTTGGAGAGAGTATGATGTACTATCAAATTCACAACAAAGATGGGAAATATTAACATCATTACCTTTTCCTTTGCTTCTTACAGTGAAAACCAATACATCTCTGATAATCTCTGGTTTTTCTGCTTCCCTTCCTTCTGGCTGGAGACAAGGAAATGAGGGAAGCAGACACAAGTCACAGTGACAAGTGGGTAGATAGAATTGCCCTATGCCTCCTTCTCAGGCAGGGTCTTTGAGAAGTGGCAAAAACTCAGGACGGGAGATTAAAAAGCCAAGAGTATCTTCTCCAGTAGACGCCAGGAAGTAGCAAGCTCTTAGAGAAATATGCTTGCTGGGTTTAGGCAGATGGGTTTGTCTTGTAGATACTCATACCCAGTGTTATGGAAAGAAAAAGACGGTGTTCATGGCCAAATATGTAATTATCGGTAGCGAGAACCATGATAAATGTGGACAGGAAGGGAAATCTCTCAGAGTATCTGTAATTGAGGATCATAAAAACTGATGGCCCTTGCTGGGTACACTTAGAGAGATGACTTGATGACAACAAGGATATTAATTGTCTGGAAATATGTAAGCCCCCCTGAAAGTTAGCCATGATCCCAAGAAGGACACTTATTTTGCCAACCCAGAAGAACAGGGCTTGAGATAATTCTTAAGTTGACTGCTAGATCAAAGTTCTTGCATCGCTATGTTTTTTAACTGAAAGCCATACCTATTACATATGGTTATAGTTTTAATTTGAGGTTTTTATAGCGACATGGTTTAAAGGTCTCAAATATTATTGAGCATGTCTTATGATAACCTCTGTGCTCTCTACAAATTCTTCCCTGTATGAGTTAGTGAAATACACCTAAATTTCTGGCTTTTATTCTAGGAGTCCAGGACAAGTTGTCAGTGTCACCTTTTGATTTACACCCATTGGGAACGAAAACGAATTGTGTGCCATTCCAAGGGTGCGCTGAAGTGTCACCTTAGATATTTGAAAATGAAGATGATGCCTCACTGAACTAGCATGTCCCTGTCTCAAATTCTAAAACTGAATTTTTTGGTTAACTGGACAAGCAATTGATATGAAATAATAATGATAACAAAATCAGAAATATGTGTTTACTTATATTACTGTAAACAAGGAGTGGGCTCTTCAGGATTGTTAATATTTTGAAAGATCTGGTATTACATCTGATGTTAAATATTAAATTTGATATTAAATGGTAAATAGCTTTAACTCTTTTATCAGTAAACTTTAAACAATGTGAAATTGTGAAATATTTACACAGATACTGTTTTGGTGGGAAGTTAAGTACTAATAGTTCCCCAGAGACCCTGATGAAAGATAAACATACTGACCATCTACCCAGTGTGACTTTCAATCCCCACATCCTCTCTTCAGGTAAGAGACATGTCCATCTACTTGGTTAAAAGCCAGCCTATGGTGCTTTATCACAGGCATCATCTTAAGGGTTTTCCTAACAACCTTCAGATTCTAAAATGAATGTCAAACAGCATTTAGGTAAGAAAAATTAAAGATCGAGAGTTTCTTGTGAGAAAAGTTAATGGATAAGTTTCAGTACCTCTCATATAGTTTATTAAATGTTAAGTTTAATAGATTTTAACTGACCGTACTTTAAAACGAAAAAAAAAAATAGTGACCTTCATATTTACTTTTATTCCATCAAGCTTCTTACTGCTAAGGTACATGTTTTCAAAATCAATCCAACAGTGAGGCAAACTGGTTGGGCAAATTCTAATAGAGCTATGTTAACAATAGGACAGAATATTTGAATGTGGGATTATATCGTAAATCCAGAACATATACTTAGTATGCATGCAATACAACAAAAGATGATTTTTTTTAATGTTTATTTATTTGAGAGAGAGAAAGAGTGTGAGTAGGGAGGGGCAGAGAGAGAAAGAGAGAATCCTAAGCAGGTTTTATATTGTCAGCACAGAGCCCAACACAGGGCTCAAACCCAGGAACCATAAGATGATGACCTGAGCTGAAATCAAGAGTCAGATGCTCAACCAACTGAGCTACCCAGGTGTTCCAAGATGATTTTTTAAATAACTCCTCCTAAGGAGGTAAGTAAGTTGGAATGTATGTCACTAGGACAGTAGTTACACTAGTTTTAGATAAATGTTAAGGAAAAAGGAAATTGCACTTTGTGGTGAGCTGCAGAACATGTAAGCTTTGAACATGAAATGTGGATGTACTGGATACTGCTGGAATTGTGTTTGGGAACAACTGGAAATATGGGGTGAGTTCATAAAATTAGGTCTGGATGGGACAAGTGATTTCCAAATCATCTACCTAGAAGTAATGGTGGAAGGAAAGGAAGCAGATAGGACCTTTGAGGAAGAGAAGACAAAACAAAAGGCAATCAAGTTCCCTGATAAATATCTATATTAAAAGGAAGGGGTGGGGCATCTGGGTGGCTCAGCCAGTTGAGAGTCTGACTTCAACTCAGGTCATGATCACACAGTTCATGAGTTCCAGCCCCGCCTCGGGCTCTGTGCTGACAGCTCACAGCCTCAAGCCTGCTTCCAATTCTGTATCTCCCTCCCTCTCTGCTCTGTCTCTCTCTTTTTGTCTCTCTCTCTCTGCCATTAAGGAAGGAGTAAAGCCTGACATTGGCTCTAAAACTGATATGAGGATGAAAGGTCAAGCAAATCTTATTTTTATATCAAGGAAATCAGTGATGCCTACATTAAAAGGTAATCCACTAAATACTTTAGCAAGCATAACGTATTGAAGAAAAGGTAGCATAATATTGCTTTTGCATAACTTGAAATTAGAAAGTTTTTAAAAAATTAATTACTGTAAGCACAGGAAATGTAAGGAAGGGCTAAATATTCCCTTCTCTAAGCAGAAATGTGCTCACTATGGAAAAAAAAAAAAGATGCATCAATGGTAGATACTCCAGCCATGAGAGTAGGTACTGTACTACTTTTAACAAATGATCCAAATAATATAATGAAATACCAAAGATTCTAGATTATCTTACATTGTTTTTGAAAATAAACCAGAGAAACAATTTCTCAGTGTACGTGAACAGACTGAAGAATAGTAATAGTTTTAGAGAAATAGGAAAACTAGATTTCAGATGATAGGGTATGGTCAACACACTTTTACCTAAAAAAGAGAACCAGAAAGCAAAATGAATTCCTATTTTTCCAGTGTTCTCTAAGTGCCCAGTCTACATTTTTAGATATCAACAAAAGCTCAATAGAAAAATTTATCTTACTCCTTTATAAACCACATTGTAAAGTATTTGTAAGAAAAGGTTTCTGTACCCCAATTACGAACAAGAAAACTCAGAAAAATCCAGAAAAGAACAACGAAATCCATCAACGACTTGGACTACTTCATGAGGGTCTTTTGTTAGTACTGTTTTATTTCAAGAATAGCCTACACTCTGAACAAGTGAAGGATGAGACAATGCTGAGTAATAAAAGAAATACAAAAATGGCCATGAATTTTCCATTCATTATAAATACGCATCCCCAAACCCTGGGGAATGTAGTATTTGGCAAATAAAAGAAAATGCTTCACTCTCTTATCCCATGGCTAGTAAACCTTCAAAGTGCTTGATCCCATACCATCAAGGAGCATGATAATGGGGGGTAAACAAGCATTTAAAATCAGTATTTCATAAACTGCTCCACAGAACACCAGACCAAAGGGACAGGGATAGATTCTGGAGAAAAAATAAGTTTCTACAGTCACATAAGTTTGGGACATAACAGAGAAACAGCTTAAGAGTCCCCTTAACTCTAGGACTTCTAAGAGCTTTTATTATCTAATATGCATGTATATGCAATAGATGCTAGGTCGATATATGCTAGATTATACCTTGATAACAAACCCTGAACTCTAGTGGCTTAACACAGTAACTGTTCATTCTCCATTCACACCCCATGCCATCACAGGATAGCAACAGTGCTCTGTCCACAAAAAGCCCTGGCCAGTGGAGATACCAACATCTCGTAGTTGTATCACCCATAACATGGGCCTTCCTTCATCGCCATGGTAAGAAAAGCGAAACAAACCAACAACAAAACAAATCAGACACTAATGCCTAGCTCACAAGTTTCCCAGTGTCTTACTGTGAAATTTACATCACTCTACTCACGTTTTATTGGTTATAACTGGTCACATGTGCCAGTACCCTATGGGACTGGAAAAGATAAAAAAACAAACTTACATTTGGTGAGCATTAATGCCTTTTCCCCAGTGTCCAAGAAGGAATTTTTAAATGCAGCATTTCCTCAAGTCACTTGAGCTATAGTGTGGTATTTTATAGAATTAAGTGCTGGGGTGCCTGGGTGGCTCAGTCAGTTAAGTGTCTGACTTTGGCTCAGGTCATGATCTCGCGGTCTATGAGTTCATGCCCCGTGTCGGGCTCTGTGCTGATGGCTCAGAGCCTGGAGCCTGCTTCCAATTCTGTGTCTTCCTCTCTCTCTCTGCCCTTCCCTTGCTCACTCTATGTCTCTCAAAAATAAACTTAAAAAAAAAAAACAGAATTAAGTGCTTATGAAACACAATTTGGAAAATACAAACTTAAATAAGTTTTTGCTTAAAAAGAAGGAATTTAAGTCATGTGCTTATAATTTAACCATAGAATTTTGAAAGAAACCCATTGAAGAATCATAAAAGGATGCCAAAATTATCTCTAGGCACCCTAAAGACGAAATACCGGGCACCATAAAATGTAGTTTTGATTCAATATGGCGGTTTTTATTTTATTCTGTGTTAGTATACAACTCATGCATACGCATATGACATGTTTCTATATTTTTGAAGTAGGAGTTTTGTTGTCTGGGAACTTTAAAGGGATTCTTTTCCTTCCAGTATTTCTACAATGTTAGTGTGAATAACGCCAGCCTTTGATATTACTTGTCAAAAGGGAAGTCAACTTAGCCCCTTGTTGCGTTATATTTCCATTCTTTAATATCACTGAATAACATGTATACATTTAATCCTCCATAGAGCTCATATACCAAGCACTTTATATTGCAATATTTAAGAAATTCCATAAACTATTTTGCAGTACATATTTCAAAGTCAATTTGGATTCTGAAAAGTATCTACTAAATTTTAGAAATTTCCATTTTCAGTAGATAATCTTCTTTGTGCTTTATTTTTCTCTAAAGTGGCTGTTACTGTTGTTTTTATCAGCCCTGTAAATATTTTTCATTTTGCTTTTTGTCATCTATTGGGTTTCAGTAAGTATGCTGAGTTATTTTAAATTGGAAAAATTTTTTTAATCTGCTTATTCTGATGATTTAGAACATTCTAAAGAATTTTGTTTTATGTTAAATTTGGAATACATATCAACACAAAACTTTTCATAAGAGAAGTGGTGCTTCTAAATATACCATGTCAAGAATTATGAATCCACACTTTTATGGTCACCACTGCAACATATGTAGTCACATCGTACTACTGCTAGGTACTAACTGATTCATACTTGCACTCTCTGCATATACATGCCAAATAGTATCAACAGCCTAAGAGTAGATCTATTTTTCAGACATTGTTTCATAATTGAACTAACCCAAGAATTACCAATTTGCAAAAAGGGACCAAAGAAATTTTATTCACTTTCTCATCATACACATAAAAGCTCCCAAGTATTCTGATTTGGACCTGGGGTTCATTCCATGCAAGTCTACTTCTGAGGGAGAGCCACAGCACTAGTTACAGGAGACTATCAGTATCTTCCACACTTTAAATTAAAAAGAATTTTTTAAGGTTTATTTTTTTTTTTGAGAGAGAGAGAAAGAGAGAAAGACAGAGCACACGTGGGGGAGGGGCAGAGAAAGGGAGACAGAATCTGAAGCAGGCTCCAGGCTCTGAGCTATCAGCACAGAGCCCTGCACACGGCTCAAACTCACAAACCATGAGATCATTACCTGAGCCAAAGTCAGACACTCAACTGACTGAGCCACCCAGGTGCCACCAAAATTCAGAATGTTCTAGACCTCCCTTACGCTGAATAACTCGTATGCAGTATAAGGAAAATGTGTTCAATAACTGGATTGCTTGCAAACAGATAGCATATAAGGGAAATTTAAACAAGTTTAAGCCTTTTAGGTTCAGCCCAAACTTGGCATAGAGTTATAAAATACATCATTTAGTGGCTATTTACCTTGGGTTTGACCAAAACAATTTACTGCAGATATACTATTTATTTGTTTATTTATTTATTTATTTATTTATTTATTTATTTATTTGAGAGAGAGAGAGAGAGAGAGAGAATTATTAGGAGCAGGAGAGGGGCAGAGACAGAGAGGGAGGGAGAGAATTCCAAGCAGGCTCCACACTGTCAGTGCAGAGTCCGACGCGAGGCTCAAATTCACAAACCGGGAGATCATGACCTGAGCCAAAATCAAGAGTCAGATGCTTAACTGACTGAGCCACCCAGGGGCCCCTGCAGATATGCTTTTATCGTTAGTTACCCCTATTTCCTAAATCGACTCTTTTATTTCTTTTATTTAAAAAAATATTTTTTTGAGAGAGAGAGGGCACGGGTTCACATCCCAGTGGGGGTGGGTGGGGCAGAGGTAGAGATTTGTACGCAGGCTCCATGCCCAGCGCAGAGTCCAATGCGGGCGGATCTCAGCACCATAAGACCATGTCCTGAGACAAAATCAAGAACTCAGGAGCTGCACTCTTAACTGAGGGAGCCCCACTAAATCAGTTCTTTTAAATATATGATGCCATGTCTACATCTTTTTGTGAGGAGAGGAAATGACTGCCTGCAACGTACCTTCAAAAAAAAACATTAATTACATACGTTTGAAATACATACTTGTAAGTACAGTAGTTCCCCTGTATCTACCATTTTGGTTTCTATGGTTTCAGTTACCTGCAGTCAAAAGTCAGGAGCACAGGATTCTCCTTTGGATGTACCGTCAGGAGGTCAGTATGGCGCCTCCACCAACTGCCTCACTTCTCCTCATCACACAGGCATCGCAGTATCTAACACCCTCACAAGAAGGGTGGTACAGTCCACTAAGTTATTTTGAGAGGGAGAGAGAGACCACATTCATTTAATTTTATTACAGGTATATTGTTAGGATTTTTCTATTTTATGGTTAGTTTTTATTGTTAATCTCTTACTGTATCTAACTTATAAATTAAAATCTATCATAGGTATGTATGTATAGGAAAAAACTTAGCATGTACAGGATTTGGTACTACCCAGCCACTGGGGTTCTTGGGACGTCTCTCCCATGGATTAAGGGGAATTACCGAGTTTCACACGCCACACACACACACACACATTAATTGAGTCTCTCAGAAGCATTAAGTGCTTAGGTAATACATTATCTGAAACACAGGTATTATCAATCCCCTGTTCTGTACAAGGACCTGAGGTTAAGAAGTTCAGTCAGCTCTTCTCAGAGCCAATAAACGATGGATGGAGGTGAGGTTAGATGCAAACTCTAACTGTTGCCACTTCACGAGTTCATTTGACAAAGGCTCAAGATTATTTCAACTAAAAGTCACAAAAAGCCTGATAAAACAAAAGCCAGTAAAATGTTTAGCATATGTTTTTCTGCAGAATCTGGATACAGCTGGAACTAGCATGTCACTACGTAGTTTCCCACAACGGTAGAGGGGGTTTTTTAAATGATAATTCATAAAAAAGTTATTACTATAATTATTATATTCTTGGTACGAAGTTCTGGGTTAAAAGAAATCAATACAATATGATGCTACTAACACGAATTTTAAGTTAGAACATCTAAATCCCAGATATTATATACTCTTCTCACTAGCCATATTTGACCAAAGGCAAGTGAATTAACACTTTGACAATGACATTCGTTGTCATTCAAAATGTCTATCTCCCTCACTCCATAAATTCTTCAAAAGCGGAAATTTCATTTTACACACGCTTTGATTTTCTGCATCAAACATGGACCCTTCAGGGCTACTGAGTCACAAGACATGCTGGGAAGGCCATTCCCACCATAGTCTCTTTGGCGCCTTTGGACATGGACAGTCCTGAGCTAAGCAGGTGACCTGAGCACATGGTAACTTTAGGGATTCAATCCACTGTGAAAGGCCACCAGTTTTTCCAGGATTAACCATTAAATTGCTAACTTACTGCAAGGACACACTAATTATTCTTTTATAATTTCTATGCTCCTGTCCCTAACGTGGACTATACTGTTGTAATAATTAAGCGGAAACTACATCACTGCGGCACCATTATTAACAATATCATCTTCTATTTCTTAATCTACATAGAATTTCATTCAAAATTTGGGTTTTTAAATTTTTATTATTAGTTTTTTTTTAATTTTAGAGAGAAAGAGAGAAAGCACAAGAAGGGTAGAGGGGCAGATGGAAAGAGAAGGAATCTCAAGCAGGCTCCATGCTCAGCATGGAGCCCAATGAGGGGCTGGATCCCATGACTCTGGAATCATGACCTAAGCCGAAATGAAGAGTCAGACACTCAACCTACTGAGCCACCCGGGGTCCCGCAAAATTCGTTTGAAATGTTCTCCTTTACCTGCTCAGAAAATTGTGCTCATACCTTTTCTGAAGGTTCAAACCCTGTTGTCCACCATGTTTTATTAAGAAACTTAGACAATTAGCATACATTTTGAGAATTATGGAATTATCCTAAGCTAAAGGGTGCAATTTATTTATTTATTTATTTATTTATTTATTTATTTATTTATTTACTTTCAAAGAGACACAGAGACAGGATGAGCAAGGGAGATACAGAGAGAGAAGGAGAGCAGGGATCGCAAGTGGGCTCCGCACTGCCAGCGCAGAGCCCAATCCAGGCTTTGCGAATTATGAGATCATGAGCCTGAGCTGAAATCAAGAGTCTCTTAACTCCAAAGCCACCCAGGCGCCCCTAAGGTGAGAGTAATTTTAAATCATTCTCGAAAGTTCAGGATTGTTGTAAAAATGAGCTCATGAATTCAGAGCATCTTCTGACATCATGCAGTCATGATGGTGTAAAAATCCATGAAAACACCCTTAATGCTTTGGCATTAAGAAAACTAATAAGCTTCCTTCTTAGAAATTCTGTTGAATACTTTAGCTCCTATTTTTATGTCACTTTATTGAGTACAACCAACCCAAAGGCAACCTCACAGGGTAATTCTCTTGTGAATTGCTCCTGCAGATTTAAATTAAAATGGTATCTGGCCATAAAAAAAAGGAAAGAGAGGAAGGAAAGGAAGGGAAGGAAAGAAAGAAAGGAAAGAAAGGAAGGAAGGAAGGAAGAAAAGGCAGTGGAATGCTACGGTGGACACCAGACACTTCTCCTCATGTATCAACTGTGAAATGCAAAGTCCATTTGGCCACAATAAATGTCCTTTGCCCTTAGAGACTCCATTAAGATGGAACCTGAAAATCCTACCCAGGACTTTTTTGTTTCTGGGGAAGAAAACAACTGGACTGGTCAAGACCATTATTTTATTTCAGCAAAAAAATGCAAAATAAGCTTCTTCAAGAATTCAAAAAAAAACACAAAAGGATTTAAAAAATGCGGTAACTGTGGTTGAGCTGGCTGCTCCTCTCTGTAAGATCAGGCTCCTTCAGCACTGATCACATTTTTGTGTGTGCATTCAACATAGCTTTTATTTATTTTATTTTATTTTTTGATGTTTATTTTTGAGAGAGAGAGAGACAGAACATGAGCAGGGGAAGGGCAGGGGGGAGAGAGAGACACAGAATCCAAAGCAGGCTCCAGGCTCCAGGCTCTGAGCTGTCAGCACAGAGCCTGACGCAGGGCTTGAACTCACGAACTGTGCGATCATGACCTGAGTTACAGTCAGATGCTTAAACTGACTGAGCCCCCCAGGTGACCCTACATTCAACATATCTTAACTAAGTTCTCTTCTGCACCAGGCATTGTGTGGCGAGAGATACGAGGCTCAGCCCTGGAGGTTTCTATGGTTGTTTATATCACGCTCTACAACACAGTGGATACAGGGACTATCTCTATAGAGAAGCATTTATGAACTCTGGTCTGTGTTTTTTTTTGTTGTTGTTTTTTTTTTCTCTCTTATCTCTGCATTACTCCACCAGGAAAAAAAAATGCATATTGTTGAGATTATTCTATGAAAAAAAGGGGTATGGAAACGCCTTTTTCAGACTATATCCCTAACCACCACAACCTCCAGAATTTTTCCCACTGCAGGTTTTACTGTGTTTGAGGAGGTCCTTATTATTATTGTTTCTACTCCCCATTCCTGGGTCACCGTGGCTCTACAGTCACTGAAGTGAGTTCTGAATGACAAGTGTGGGCCTAAGCCTAAACAAATTAAAAGTGACCACCAGGTAGCTTATCTGTTTTTAATTATTAATTTGCTTTCTGTGTATATACAGGCCAGAGTGATCACCTGTACAAATATACTAAATTCGATTTGGCAGAGAACACATAGATATTGAGATCATTAATCACGCTACGTTCTAAACCAGCCAAGAGCTTTGTAGTCAAAACAAAAGCAATTACAATAGATGACTGATGTTTGGTAGGGCAAAATGCTTCTTAATGTAAGAGAAAGAAAAATCCAGCCATTCCAGACACAATTGTTAGGGGCATTAGTTGATTTGTCAATAGCTCCAGGCTCTGTGAAGAGACGGCCCTGCTCACGGAACGATACTGTGTTAACAAGTGCACGTCCATATCAGGGCTCCAAGGCCAAATCACAGCCAGACTTAGATTCTTATGAACCCAGCACCAAAACTGTGAACTATGTTAAAGAGACTGTAACTAGTTAAATGTTTTTTTCTGTTATTTTGGTTTGGCTCTTCAGACTTTAAACATAAGGATAACAACAAAAATTGAGCTAACGACACAACTTAAGAATGAAGTGGAATCCCCTACCTTCATTTAACCAAATGAGGAAAGAGGTGAATTAGTGGCCAATTACGTATAGAATGGTTATTTTTTGACTATCTGACTAGCACTGCTTCCACTGAAACAGATACTGTCAAAATTACTTGAAAGCGATTGATTTTTTTTTTGATCACCTAGGAACATCCTATATAACTTTTGGTTCCATGGCTTCTACACTTACAGTGTTCTATGATGAGAATTTATATTTCGAGGACAAAAAAATGGTAGAATTCTGAATGATCAACACATGCAGAATGCATTTATTCTACTGAACTTACTGAAGCAAGAAAGAAAAATAGCACCTAGGGTTTCTCAGTATATAAAAATAGTAAACATGACTCAAGATGATAATTCATAGCAAGATGTTCTCTGAAAAACCATAAAAGCAACTTTCTCTATTTAATCATTATTTAACAGAAAACACCATCTCTTGATCTTCTGATTTGCTTTTTTTCCCCTTTTCCTTGAATATATATATATATTTTTTCCAAGTCAGTGAGAAGGCAGAATTTGTGAGTTTGACTTTTCCATGTGACTGCTGAGAATTTGCTTTGTTCAGAATAACTTGTGTATTTTTATTACTTTTTAATAGGGCCACGGAACGAGACTTACTGTTTTTCATGACTCTTCAATATAACAACAAAGTAAGAAAGGGCTATCTTGGCCACCTTCGATGATTGGGAATATATGATTGTCCTGTGCATGAGATACCAGAGAATGAGGAAAGGAAGTGTTTGGCGTAATAATAAGCACACTTCTCAGATCCTGGGAAAGCTACTTTCGAAGAATTTAGAATCATAGGGATATGATCCATCGACCAAGGATTTAATAAGGCCTAAAAAGAAATGGATTTATCTCGGGGTTAGTAGCTCAGGCCTGGAGGCTAGACTGGATTTAAATCCTGGCTCCCCGCTAACCATCTATGTGAGTCTTCCAGGCACTAACAAAATGGTGACTCACTAACCATTTGTGTGACTTTGGTAGAGCTATTAAACCTTATGATGACTCAGTTTCCTCATTATGAAATAGATATAGTAATAGAACCAACTTCATAGCTCATTATGAAAATGAAATTATTGGTACACACAGAACATACAGAATTGTCTCTGGCAAATAGTTTGCACTTAATAAATGTTAGCTATAATTATTATGGTAAGAAACAAGGAAATCCTATCTTATGAAGAATAATTTCAGCAACTTTTACCTACAAGAGAAGGTAGATCTGAGCAGAGTCATTCCAAAAAAGCAGAGTTAAAAATAACAAATGGAGGTTTCAGGACCACAGACTTAAATGAGAACCAAGGAGATACTCTTTAATAACTAAAACTGTCAAAACGTGAGCTCCCAATACACTGAAGAGGTTTAAGAAGAGTATGATGACTTTCAGAGATACTAGAGGGTATTTCTACCCAAATTGCTACTAGATGAGCATAATAAATGTCTTTCCAGTCCTAAGGATCTGAGAGATGATATGCACGAAATGGAGGAAATCTTACTAGAACATATGTGTCGTCTAATTTGGCATTTCTCTGGCCACAGGCACTGTCACACCCAACTTCTGCCAAGCCTATCTGACACCCACCCCCTCCTCCCAGGGGAAATACTTTTCTTAAGTTACATCCAAAACTATTATCCTACTGATGTAGAAAAGTGGCGCAATTATAGAGTCTCTGACTCTGTAGTCTACAAAAATAGACACAGGAGCCTGTGGCTTAGATTTAATATTTCAAAGAGCCAAACAGAACACTTAACTATTTCCCATAATGAGAATGAATTGATTAAGTAAACTGTAAACTTCCTTTATTTTGAATGGAATTATGTTGATTGAATTAGGTTGTCTCTGGTTCTTTTTTTTTTTTTAACGTTTATTTATTTTTGAGACATAGAGACAGAGTGTGAGCAGAAGGGCAGAGAGAGAGGGAGACACAGAATCCGAAGCAGACTCCAGCCTCAGCTGTGAGCCCGACGCAGGGCTCAAACTCACAGACCGTGAGATCATGACCTGAGCCGAAGTCAGCGGCTCAACCGACTGAGCCACCCAGGTGCCCCAGGTTGTCTCTGGTTCTTGATCATAGGAAGTTCTAAGTGTTTTCATTGTGATTAACCAGGAAAATTATCATTAGTTTATACACTTTGGTGTTTAGGAACTTTCAAAACATGCAATCTTTTAGTTAAAAAATAATTACAGTAGTAAGAGTTCAACAAGATTGGTAACTATTCTATATGTCTGTTAAAACAGTCAGGTAGGTTTTTTAGGAGACAACATGTCTTAGAGTCAGAAGAACTAGGGTGTATCCAGGCACTGCTGTTTAATTGTTTTGAGACCTTGGGTAAATTACGTAACCTCACTGAATATCAGGTATTACCTCCTTAGAATGAGGATAATGTTTGCATGTGCTTATTCATTGAATACTATTTCTATGAAAGACTTACATGTACCATCGAATACATGATGGGATATATTCAAAAACTGGTTTCCTTCAGAAAATATTTTTGTTGCTGTCAACATATTTCAGTCCCAGAAAAAAATATTTTGAATGAAATGATAGATTTGTTAGTAATACATAGACATAGTAGTATCTGTAATTATCACCGACCATGTGGTTTGGTAGTAGACTTCCTACGTTCATTGGCAGTTCTTAATTAACTAAGATATCGTTAGAACATGTGAGGTTTACGATGTCAGTTTCATATTTCATGATCATGATCTATATAACCAAAAGCAAAATTAAGGTCCTCAGCAGGGTGAAGCAATCCAGATCTGGCTCTTGGGCAAAATCCTGGCCAAAGACTGGATTAGACCTAAGAATAGTTTTCATGTTTTTGAATGGTTGGAAACAATCAAAAGTAGAATAAAATTTTCTGACGTGACAGTTACATGAAATTCGTATTTTAGCATCCATAAATAAAATGTTATTGGAACACAGTCTCACTTATTTGCAGCCCTATTTGTTTTTTCATTGATTCATTGATTCATTCATTTAATTTTGCCTGCCATGGCAGGGTTGAGAAATTGTGACAGAAACTGTTTGGCATCTAAAGCCTAAAATATATTTACTTTCTAGCCCTTACAAGAAATATTTTCCCAATTCAGAGGGCACTGAATTAAACCATTTCCACTTAAGACTATCTTAACTGTTTATTTCCAAGTCACAAAATAAATATGACTTTGGAAGTCAAAACTTACAAAGTACATATTTAAAGATATAGTTAGATAGATAGATAGATAGATGATAGATAGATAGATATAGATATAGATGCACACACTCTTTTTATCACCATGGAGAGCAAGTTTGCAGTCTTCCTGAAAAACAATATTGTCTTTTCATATGTTTAATATATGAAAGTACTTACCTAGAACCATCATCTCTGTTTTGTTTCCTTTTTAGGAATAAAATGAGAAACTTCTAGACCAATAGCATAACATAATTAAGCAGCTATTGAAATGCTAGGGCAATACATTTTGGCTTAAAATGGATTTAAATGACTGCTGCTTTCAAAAATTTTAACGTATTCTTAAAATGTTTTAAGATATGCATTTTGGTAAGAATATATATATGTGTGTGTATATATATGTGTGTATATATATACATATATATATTCACATACATACACATATATGCATTCGGTAATATATACATACACACGCACACACGCACACACACACAGAAATGCATTTTATCCCCCTGCCCACACCTAGGAAGACACACAGAAGAATAATGATGCAAAAATCGAGCTACAATAGAATACTCAGTGTAAGTGCTAGTGGGTGATTCTACACATTCCTCCGCCGGGGTGACTGGGGAATTAAGCTGCCCTCACCTCAGTTTCTTCATCCTTGAGATCCAGAAGAAGCAATTATGATGATAAATACATACATCCTAGAGTTCACTTAGACAATGAAATGATGTTACATACATAATGCACTTAGAGCACGGTGGGGGTGGGAACCATATTAAGCCCTCAGCAATGTTCATCAACAATTATTCTCATGGTTGCTATTGCTAGTGCAATTTCCTGTTCCACCTTCAGAAGGGTCTACAGATACAAGACAACATCTCTAGGGACATGTCATCTGTCCTGGCAGCCTAGGAAAGAAAGGCACTGGTTAACCTGAATATCTCATTCTGTAAAAATAATCATTTACGGAGGGAGTGGAAGGGGCGGAATGGACCCCAGTGGCAAAGATTCTTCCCTTTGTCTCATCTGTAGCAATGCTGAGAGGCCAGAAAATGTCTGTTACTTAAGTACTTGTCTTTATTGGAAGGAAGTTTTGAAAGAAGGAAGGAGAAAAGAATTTTGGGCATTTTCCTCTCTTGTAAGGATTCTGGTGATAGGTAAAGAAGGCTTATCTTTTCTTCAGGCAAAATCTATTTGTCATTCATCAAAAATGCAAATAGTGTAATAGTAGACTATAAAAAAACAGTATCAGAATGTGTTGGTAAGGTAGGAGTACATTCTAATGACCAAGACCCAGGAGAATGCAAAAATAATTTGAGAATCATAAATTTTGCTCCTGAAAATTTAAGAAAGGGAAAACAGATATTTTGGAAGAAAAGAACCTTTTTGTTTTGTTTGTTTAGTTTAATCTGTTATCTACTGCTTATATTTTCACATGCGATGTTAGAGCTATCACGTTTCCCCTGCTGGATTAGATTTTTTGCCAGGGATGAATAATAAAATGTAGCTAACTTGTAAACAAATCAGACTGTGAACCACTGAAAATTATAAGGTTTGATTTGTAAAACTATTTCTCAATATATGTCTGAAATGTTTGTAGCGATTGTTTATAGGCAATATTATAATGTCTGCGTAGGGCGGAAGTAGTCTTTGAATGATGGACTTACTGTCCATGTTGGTTCATCATTACTTGAATCTTTTCCCAAGGTGCTTCTTTGCTGTGGTGTAGAAACAACTCATGCAGAAACAAATTAGCACAACGGGCTTGAGAACCCTCTCCTTGCAAGGTCTGCACTTGGCTGGTGTCCCAGAACATGAATGGTAAACAGTTGCCTACACTAAGTAAAACTTTCCCGAAGTGGTAACAGTAGTCTGCCTTGCCTAAACCATTTGGGCAAACTGTATGGTTTCTACCGAATATTTGCTTTCATTCTCAGAGACTGAACTTGCTATATGTCAGAAAAAAGGCACCACTGACCCATAAAAACCCTAGACTTCTCAGGCCAGCTTTCCCTAGTAGGTGGCATTTCTCATGTGTCACAACTCAGTGCTGGAGGAATGACGTGTCTTCTGTGTGACTCCAGAAGGAGATGATTCTTGGAAGCTTCTACCTAGTTTTCTCTGGATTTCACCCCACATGTCTTTTTACTTTGCTTCGTTACTCTGTAGTAAATCATAGCCATGAGGATGAGTATGACTGTATTCTGAGTCCTGTGAGTCCTAGTGAATCACAGAAACAGGGGGTGTAGGATGGGTGGAGGGAGAATGGGCCCGGGGAGGAGAGCCTAAAAGAGCTGAACACACTACCCGGCATTGTGCTGTTAAGAATCTGATGAAGATGCATCTCTTGGAGTAAGAGTAATTATTTAACTTGAAATTAACTTTGTAATTGAACTTCTTAAGTTTATAACCACAGACTGTGAGAGCTTCACACAATTTTCCCCAAGTTCTCTTCGAGGAAAGTACGAAAGGTACTAACATTCACTGAATATTCTAAGGGATTTGGACAGATGATGATGATGTATTTAATAGCTGAATTATCAAAATTTAATCTAAGGTTTGTCTGACTTTAAAGCCGGTGCTCTTGCCAGGATGGTGTACAAAATGTCCTGAAAGCAACAGAGAGAAGAGCTGCCTTCTATTTTATTCTGAAGATATTTGTTATAACTGTTTACACATTTAAATGCTGCTGAGTATAATGATACTTGGAGTGCAGAAATGTCCTGCCCAGGAGAACCGAGAAGTTTAAAGAGGCCAGTCAGCGCGACCTAGAGCATGTGGACAACAGTTTTGACTGTTCCTCCCAGGTGTCACTGTCACTTGTATTTTCCCTCTGCAAGGGTGCAAATTGGATGGTTGCTAAAAGATTAGAACACAAATATCCTTGATTTGTAAGTGGGGTGCTCAAAACTGGGACAGCAGGGCTCACGTGCTTCTCTCTCCGGCCCTCCTCCCTTAATACCCTGGCCCTAAAGCTTCTGGCATTTTCCCCCATGCCTTTCAACCCTACCACCTTTCCTTACGGAGTTTACTAATGATAATAATATAACCATTCATCACAAAATGCTTGACATCCATTTAAAAAAAATAAATAGAAGCAAAGTAGCTAAGAAAACAAGAATCCGCTCACAGAGTTTTATCTTTACTGTAATCATAATACACACTAAATATTTAAAGGGTGCAGGGCTTGAAATATTATTTCATATATGGCTGTTCTTCCTTCCCAAGAGGGAATTAAAAAAAGAAATTAAAGTGTGAACTGTAATGAGAAAAGTTGCCCTAGAGATGAGAAACTCAAAAGGAAAGGATATAAAACAATATGAGGATGGAAGGTACATATTAAAAGGTTTTAACAAGTATTAGATAAGGAACATTAGATACATTTTGAAGGGAGCTAAAAAATAATTCTGGTAGTTCTATGACAGTCGTTTCTTCATAGAAAACACAGCGAGTTAAGGAAAAATTTCTAAAGCAACTTTGATTTATATTTCATCTCTGTATCTTATAATAAGCCACATATAATACAGATAATGTTATGTTTTAAGAAACTGCTTATTAAGGTAGGAAAAAAACCCAACTCCTTTTTGAATGGGCTTTGTATGTCTACCTTGGAAAAAACCATTCAAACTAATGAATATTTTGTGTTATATGCTGCAAGGCAATTTACTCTTACAAACTGCCCTGCTTCAAAGCACTTAGTAAAGAGCCTTTCAGAGAGAGAGAGAGAGAGAGAGAGAGAGAGGGAGAGAGAGAGGGAGGGAGAGAGGGAGGTGGTGTCAAGTGGGAAAAATAAGGAATGGTCTTTCAGGTAACATAAGGAAGAACCTACGGAATACAGAAAAGCCAAAATAACACAACAGACTTCTCTATGAGGTTTGAGAAGAAAGCCCAACACAAAGCTGTGACTTCCATGTCTCGCTTTTTCACATGTTGTAATACAAAAATGAAAAAACAGATTTAGACGAATGTTCAGAGCATATTTTTAGTAACAAAAAAAAGTCATATAAAATTTTCTCCATAGGCAAATGATATCACTGCTACTGAAAAAAGTAGACTTCTGTGTGCTAATCTGAAAAGATCTCAAAGTTATACTATTCACCGAAATAAGCATCTATATTGCAAGGCAATTTACTCTTACAAACTGCCCTGCTTCAAAGCACTTAGTAAAGAGCCTTTCAGAGAGAGAGAGAGAGAGAGAGAGAGAGAGGGAGAGAGAGAGGGAGGGAGAGAGGGAGGTGGTGTCAAGTGGGAAAAATAAGGAATGGTCTTTCAGGTAACATAAGGAAGAACCTACGGAATACAGAAAAGCCAAAATAACACAACAGACTTCTCTATGAGGTTTGAGAAGAAAGCCCAACACAAAGCTGTGACTTCCATGTCTCGCTTTTTCACATGTTGTAATACAAAAATGAAAAAACAGATTTAGACGAATGTTCAGAGCGTATTTTTAGTAACAAAAAAAAGTCATATAAAATTTTCTCCATAGGCAAATGATATCACTGCTACTGAAAAAAGTAGACTTCTGTGTGCTAATCTGAAAAGATCTCAAAGTTATACTATTCACCGAAATAAGCATCTATAAAGGACCATTGTGTAAAAATAAAATCTATCTATATACTGAGTGAGTATATAGATACTTGGGAAATTTCAGAAGAGATATAAAACAAAGGGTTGATACAATCTGTGATCCTATGGAAGGAGGTGGTGTCTGAAGTAGGAAGTGTCGCTATACTTTGTCTCATATATAGGATCAAAATATCTGAAGCCTTCTATAGTTCTACTTCAGGTCTTTATATATTAGACCTTACCTACACTTCTTACCTATTGTAAAATTCAATTCTAACTTGAAATCAATTGTTTACCATGAAAACTTTTATGTATGTGCACATTAATATTATTCTAACTCGATCATCAAAACAGATCAATAGATTAGAAGCTAGTCAACCAAGAGACATGAGATTTTTGTCTACATTTTTCACATCTGGTAGTATGCTTTGTTATTTCTTTATACCACCTTAATAATATAATTGATAACCAAATTTTGCTACTGGGTTGGTTTATTCTATTTTCATGTCAATCACATGCTGTACATAATTGGGAAAAGAGAAATGTGGTCTATATCAAGATAGATTCCATTATAGGTTTCATCATTTTAGACGCAGACCTAACAAATGGGCGTTCTTACAGTGTTTCTATAAAATCAAAATTCTTTGTCTCATTTTTACTCCTTTTGACATGATGGCTTTTTCTACTCTATACCTGTGATTTTCTTTTCATTTTGTAAATCCTTCACATGAATACACAAAATCTTTGCATAATACAAGGTGATATATATGTTGTCATAAACAGAAAATAACTACTCTTAACATGATCAGTGCAAAATCTTGCATGATTTTTCTTCATCCATCAATCTCCAATAACATCTGAGAGTCTACAAAGTGCTAGTAATGTCATTTGATCAAAAACAAAACAATGAAAACAAGTGATGGTTCCTATACTCATGTTGCATCTTACATAAAGCAATGTATTTATTCTAACATTATGAATAAATTCCGTAGCTTTTGAGCTGCTATAAAATGACCAGGCAGTTTTGTAAGCTCCCTATCAAGAGCAGCTTTTACCCTATGGCCCAGCAATTGCACTACTAGGTATATATCCAAGGGATACAGGTGTGCTGTTACAAAGGAGCACATCCCTCCCCCCCATTTCTAGCAGTGCTACCGGCAATAGCAAAAGTATGGAAAGAGCCCAAATGTCAATCAACAAATGAATGGATAAAGAAGATGTGGTATATATATATAGAATGGAGTACCACTTGGCAGTCAAAAAGAATGAAATCTTACCATTTGCAACAACATGGACGGAACTAGAGGGTACTATACTAATCAAAATAAGTCAGAGAAAGATACATATCATATGACTTCACTCGTGTAATTTAAGATACAAAACAGATGAACATAAGGGAAGGGGAGCAAAAAGAATATAAAAGCAGGGAGGGGGACAAAAACATAAGAGACTTAAATGCAGAGAACAGAGTTGCTGGAGGCGCTGTGGGTGGGGGGGATGGGCTAAATGGGTAAGGGGCATAAAGGAAGACAATTGTTGGGATGAGCACTGGGTGTCATATATAGGGGGTGAATCACTGGAATCTATTCCTGAAATCATTATTGCACTATATAGAAACTAATTGGGATGTAAATTAAAGATAAATAAAAGTTAACAAAAAAAAAAAAAAAGCGGAGCATTTAATGGGAAAAGGAACCACTTACAAAGACTGTTGTAAAGGAGACTCTGCTTGGGTTGGGAGAGTTGAACAAATAAGGGCACATCCAGCTGGGACAGTATTCTGTTATTCTGCCATTTTTAGTTTTCTCCCTAAATTAATAAGTCTTATGAAAAATGTTTTTACCTCAATAATGGGATGTTATAAGGCAGATTTGGAAAAATTATCTCCATTTTTTTAATACAAATTCATTATTGTGTCCTGCTTCAGGGATTCAGTGAAAATGGATAACACAGCAAGGAAAAAGGAATTTTAGAGAAGCGAGAGGGAGAGATGTGGACTTTGTTCATTGAAAGAGACACTCGCAAAGGCAAATTAACTCCCTGACATTAATTCCTTCTGAAGTTCATTCAGGATCCTCAAGCTTGAAGGGGAGATTCTAATAGCAGAGCTCCGGAAAAGTTGTCTAGAATTTTTTGCCAACGAAAATTTAGTTGTGAAACTGGAAAGGAGAAATCCTTCAAGAGTCTGCAAGCCTTTTTAAAATCACAAATCATATAGTTTCAGCAGAACCTTAGACTTCACATAATCTAAAACTCTCATATTATAGATTTGGTAAGTGGGGTCCAGGAAAGTTAAGTGTCTTGATAGCTAGCTGGATAGCTTTTCCTTTACCATGTTTCTTTGGCTATTTACTATCTTCTTGCTTAAAACTTTTTTCCTGGTGCTTTGTATCTCCAAATAAGAGCAGATCATATTTTCTAAATCTGCATTAAAAACTTTGCCTTATTGAAAAAGAGGTTAGGCTTCTGTCCTTGAGAGGTCATCTATGCCATCCTTGAAAGAATTATCTTTGTTTAGAGTGAGAATTGGCCACACACAACAGTCTATCCAAATTCGAAAGGGTGGGAGCTGCTCATATTGGAAAGACCAACCATGTGATTTATGTTGGGGGCTTTGAATCATGAGGTATCAGTTGACATGGAGACTGAACTCAACCATGAGGTCAATCATTCAATCAATTTTACCTATGGAACAAAGTCCCAGTAAACACTCCGGTCACTGAGCTCAGGTGAGAATCTCAGGGTTGGCAATACTCTGTGCATATGGTCATACATCATGGCCTGGAGGAGGGAATACCACCCATGACTCATGAGTCCATGGGGAGAGGATAACCACAGAAGCTCTATACTAGGATGCCTCCCAGTTATGTTTCTCTTCCCTTGGCTGATTTGTTCTGTATCCTTTCTCTACAATATACCACAATCGTGAATATAATAAACTTTTTGTGAGTTCCTTGAGTCCTTCTAGTGAATCAATGAAACTGAGGGTGGCTTGGGGACTCCTTCCACCCATTGCAGTTGGTGTCCGAAGTCAGGGAAGTTTTATAGGGACTGTTTCCTCAAATTTGGCAGTTTGGCTAATTTTGTATATGAACTTCAATAGTCACATTTAGAGTTTTCTTAAAAGTTACATTATCTCATGTTTGGATCTGAGGATATGAAGTTACAAGGATAAACATTCCCTATAGAAAGGGACTTTGATGTCAACTTGGCTATGTCACAATACCAAGGTATTTGGCCAAATATTATTCTAGATGATTCTGTGAATTTTTTTTAGATAGCATTAATATTTAAATAAGACTTTGGATAAACCTGAGTACATTCTATGATGTGGGTGGGCCCCATCCAATCAGTTGAATGCCTGATTATAAGAAAGATTGACCTCTCTCAAGGAAGAGAGAATTCTGCTAGCAGAGACTGCCTTTGGACTGGACTCGCAATATCAATTCTCCCCTTGGTCTCCAGCTTTCCAGCCTATCCTACAGATTCTGGATTCATCAGACTTAACAATCACATCGGCCAATTCCTTAAAATAAGTGCTATTTCTCTCTCTCTCTCTATCTATCTATCTCTATCTCTATCTCTCTGTATTTGTATGAACTTCTGATTGATTCTGTTTCTCTGGAGAGCCCTGATTAATATAGGGGTGCTGAGTTTTTACCTATAGCTACCCCAATAGGCACTCGAAAGCTTAGAGATATGAAAGTTCAGAAATCCCAAAGGATAAGAAACTTATTGTGATGGAATTTCTAAGTATTTTCTTACACCGTTACATCAACAACTCCAGAGTTCATAAAACACTCAAGTAATATGTTATAGAACAGAATATTAACAATTTAAAGTCCTCTCATATTGACTATCACTGGCTCAGTCTGGCACTAACCTTCCTGAAGACTGATACAATCAACAAGGAGGAACACAGAAAGTTAAAATCAGCACAAGGGAAAAAGAGCTGACCACTGTGTCATTTCTCTTTTCCTCATGGCTACAAATATTTCCCGAAACACCTCTGAGCTATAGAAAGGTATGAAAAAGTGATTTGACAGAGCTCTGCTTCCTCTTTGTCCACAGCATTCCTAGAGGGTGGCCCAGAGGAAAACAGTTCTGTCAATAAAAACTCCTTCTCATGAAAAACCTTTTATGGACCTCATCTGTCTATATAGTGTGTAAGAAGTTTTTTTTTTTTTTTAACATTTATTTTATTTTTTGAGAGACAAGGAGAGACAGACCATGAATGAGGGAGGGACAGAGAGAGAAGGAGACGCAGAATTTGAAGCAGACTCCGGGCTCTGAGCGGTCTGCACAGAGCCAGATGCGGGGCTAGAACCCACGAACTGTGAGATCATGTCAGACACTCAACCAACTGAGTAACTCAGGTGCCCAGAAGTTTTTTTTTTTTTTTTTTTGATGTTTATTTACTTATTTTGATAGAGCGCGTATGTGAGCATGGGTGCGTGAGCAAGGGGGACAGGGACAAAGAGAGAGGGAGAGAGAGAGAGCTCCAAGTAGGCTCTGCACTGTCAGCATGGCGCTCGATGTCGGGATTGATCTCATGAGCCATGAGATCATGATTTGAGCCAAAATCAAGAGTTGGATGCTTAACTGGCTGAGCCACCCAGATGCCCCAGTGCGTTTACACACAGATTTCACTCATCAGCTTTTCTGGGAACTCAACTTAACCCATAACACTTAACAACCACAATTCAATCATAAAAACATCTTACAGAAGATAGTATATTTTACTATTCTATATAGCATTGGTTTCCTGGTTGTTGCAGATGAAGAAAAGACAGACATTGAAGAAGGATTTTCATCTGTATAGTCTAGAATTTTAAGTACTTCATAATGGATATATATAAAATATATTTCTTACATTATTTACATATTCTATGGTATACATTTATATACTTATATATATACATACGAATTATTTTTTCCTATTTAAGAAAACCAATAAGCAAAAGAAAGTGGGAGATTACTGCATTTTATGGCCCAATTTCTGGGGGGGGAAAGGAAGTTGTTTATACAGCTACTCAGAATATATGGAGAAAAATGCAAAACCAACAGTTGGTAATACTGACGTCTGGGGAGGGAAACTTAGGTTGTAACAGAAGCATGCAAGGATTTCCTCTTTTTTTACTTTCCTTCCATTTAAAAAAAATGTTCATGATTTAATTTTATAGTTAAAAAATTATTTTAAAGACTCCCATCGGGATTCTTTAAAGGAGCCGAAGTAGTGTTGGGACGTGTCTTGCAATGTAGCCGTCTCCTGCGGTGACACAGAGCTCGGTGGGTAGAAGTACTAAGGACAGCTCAGGAGAGCACCGCCCAAGCACATGGCTCACCTGGGACCCTCCCTCAAAGCTGTGAGTTTCACTTTACTGTTCTGTCAAAGACAAGTCGCATATTCTAATTCCCTTTCACAGATGAGGGGGAATGTCTGAGGAGTAAAATAACAATGAAAAGTAGAACTGAAATCTGCATCCACCTGTCCACGAGTTTCCATGACTTCACACTGTCCGGTTCCCCCACTCCTTGTTTGTGCCTTTTCTTTCTCTCCCCACTAGAAGGGAAGAGCTTCCAGAACAGCACCCCGCGCGTGCTTGCTTTGTACCCCTTCGCAGAGCTGACAGTCTAGACTCTGCCTGCTGCCCAGTACACTCAGTAGTAGATCTGTGTTAAACAAGTAAGTGAATGAGAAGTTCCAGCCAAGATGTTTATGGTCTGTCTGATCAGAATGGCCTGTATCTAATAAATAACCACATGGTATACATAAGTACATACAGCTTCATGCAGATCCTTTTAAACACCAGATCTTACCATTTTCACTAATTATGAATTTAAATATATATCCTTTTCATGATAACGCCAAGCACACAAGATTTTTAAACTACAGACTTAATAGAAGAAAGATCATTAAAAAGGATAGCAGATTATGGGGCTAAGAGCTGCCTCCAAAAAGCAAACTCAGAAGAACATAACTCTGATGGTAAGTAAACAATCCATATTTGACTTAAGACAAAGATGTAAAGTCATCTTCATGTTTAACTTGAGTCTGCTTTAGAATTTCGCTTTCAACACAAATGGTGGCATAAACAGGCTGTCTTTGAGAGTTCTTCTTACCAGAGAGGTGCTTAGCATGCAAATCTATAAGATAAATTTCATTTACAAATGGCACTGCGGAAAGATCGCTGCTACGTCTCATTCTCTAGTCACAATAGATGTGAAAAAGATAACTAGTTAGTGAATAACTATAATTCAAGGGGAAAACTGACACGGAGCCCCATAAGCTTCTCCAAGTAGCTTTACTTTTTGACAGTACAGAGTTCTCGACGCAGATATATCTTTTGGTTCGGTGACAGTTTTACTAGAATAAAAGATGGACAAAAATTAAAGCGCCGTAGGGCAGTGGAATCCGAGCAGACATAGTTAAGAATTCTTTCTCTTCTGCTGTCCCTAATCCTCATCACATGTCAAACCTGTTGTATACCTGGGAGAGGGAGTCCATTGCCTAATATTTTAGGATAGAACTCAAGTTATCCTCATTAAGCTGCTTTAAAATCAGGGGATAGAATGCCACATAATATTTAAGAAGTAATTGGTCTTCTAATTGGGCGATTCTGTGAGCTGTGCTTTATTGTACCCTTGTTTTTAGAGCACAGATGCACAACTTTTTTTCTAATGTTTGTTTATTTTTGAGCAAGAGAGAGAGAGCACCAGCATTTAGGGGAGGGGAAGAGGGAGATGGAGACACGAAATCCAAACAGGCTCCAGGTTCTGAGCTGTCAGCCCAGAGCCTGATTTGGGGCTTGAACTCACGAACCTTACTGAGCTGAAGTCAGACACCTAATTGACTGAGCCACCCAGGCGCCCCTGGATGCACAATCTGAAAGAGATGAGGACATCAGACAATTGATACATCCGTGTCTTCATATCAAAAATACAAGGGGCGGACCTAATGGGACAGAACTTAACGGGGGAAGTATTTGAAATAAGTAGAAAGATAGTCTTTTTTTTAATGGGGGGAAAAAAACAAAAAAACAAAAAACCACTTTCGAGATACAATTAACCGCAGGAGGGTAAACACAGAGCTTCGGGAAGTCTCATCGCCTTATAAAATTTTCTAATTACAAGCTGAGTGGCTACCGAGGACTTTCTTCCTTTGGTGTTTTTTGTTTTGTTTATTTTTAGATAATAAATTACAAGAATTAAAGCGCAGTTAAACTGGTTTAACTAGTTTCTACAGTGAAACTCGAAATAAAATGTATACAGAGGTTCCTAATACTTAAATGGTCAGACGCAATAATATTATAGAATTTTAAACTTAGACGCTGCTGTGAAATCAAATTACCTCAATTCTCCCCTTCCATGTAATGAAATAAATGCTAATTAAAATGCTATACAGGAGGGGATAGGAAATGACCAATTTTTCAAATAGTATTAAATGTAAATAATTTAATGGATACCTTTTCAGGGTTACTTTGTAACTAACTCAAATATTTTATGTGACTTTGAATAGAAGTCTTTTAATTTTATAGGTTAGCATGAAATGCCTGTTCTCTACGATAGAACTTGATAAAAGGAATCTTAAAATTGTGAAATTAGCTACTGAGGTGAATGTATAGGCACTATTATCAACTGAAAGACAATTTATATTGACTTCTTAATAAGAACAATTTAATTTTACAAGTTTAGAGAATTTCCATGCATTCCAGATATATACTTGTAGTTTTTCTCTTTATTGAAAATACAAAAAAATTATTAAAATGGGAAACAACGCAAGACGCTGGTGGCAAAAATACTTTTACACGGTCCTCTTAACTTACAAGAAAAATAAACCGAAGATATTTTCCTGGGATTCTAAAGCAGGGTGGGAGCGAGGGGAGGGGTCTCAATTACAGGGACGTTAAACTGCATGGTTCAAAAACAACAGGTACATTTAATGGAAACCAAATTAGCTGCATTAAGGGAACAGTTACAATTTTCAAAGAGTTCACTGAACATTAACGTTTCGTTTTTTTCTTTCTGCAATAAAAACCATTAGAGTTTCATTTTATTAGCTGCAATATTTTGTAGATGCAAATAAAGAAATTTTACTTAAGGTGTACCTAGCCAATCATTTTGAAGTAAAAACAACGTGCTTGAAACTGATCCCTATTATTGTTAAAAAAAAATACACAGCATAATGCGTGCATTTCTAGTTGAAAATACCCGAGAAACACAAATAACTAAATGAATTTGAAAATCCCGTGGTTTTCCTTCCGTGAAGCACTCCTGTTTTTCTGAGGCTGGGGGTGCACGGGGCAATTAATTCCTTCGCAGATTCTGGTGCTTTGTTTCTTATGAACTGACATGGTCCTTTGTGAATATGCCACTTGAAGCGCTATTAAACAGACTCACGTACTTCGCTAGGCCCACGGAACTTGCAAAATAAACCAGGCCACATCCCCTTTGCTGCCTGAAGGGGCACCTCAGTTATCTTTGCAAGTATTAGTCGTTACTGAATAATCTCCAATATTCCCACCTAAGGCTCCTTTCCTTTCGCCTTACTCCCTCAAAAGGGATTTCATTTCTTTGATTTTATCGCAAATTGTATTTACATAAAAAAGTCCATGGAAAGCCCACATTCATCTGCTTTGGAAAAGCAAGAAAGGAAGTTGCCCTCAGCACGTGACAGACATTCAGCAGAATAAAGGCTTTTCAAAGCATCGCCCTTTACAAAATAGGGCTGACCCTCAGGCTGTGGCCCTGGTCCCAGGTGCTGAAAAGTTCTTTTCCATTCTTCTGGTGGCTGGGTCGCAGAGCCTGCCTACTTCCACACCCAGCCCTTTTGCCTCAGTCTCTAGAAATTCTTCACCCATCCCTGTTTCCATCCCCTCTCATCCATTCCTTACTGATTCATGCCTGCAGCAACTCAAATCACAATAGGGTGAGGCCAGGAAATAAATGAGCGAAGCCCAGGGCTCAGAGGACAGGCAGGTAGGTGCCAGGACACCAGGTGAGACATGGGGAGTGGCTCCTGACTCCAGCTGACGGCAGCCATTACCTCCCAAACAATGGCCCCACCAGGGGAATGAGGGTCTGGTCCTGCCAAAACTTCAGATTTCCCACGTGGAACGATAGTCTCTGGGGATTCCTGGGAAGCTTCTCAACTCTTAAAAGCAAACACGCAGCTAAGTCTATTTACAAACAATACTATGTGAACTAGACAAAACTTACTTGTCATCCAGGTGTGAAGAGCGACAGAGACAAGTCAACACCGCCTTCTTCTTCTAATTCTTTAACTACTTAGAACACTGCTTCATTCATAGTTGATAACCACTAAGAATTCATATTATTGTGTGTATATATATGTTGATAAAGTTAACTGGGATATCAGGACCCACGAAATGGAGGCCACCCTACTGACCTGGCCCATGTTAAACAAATCTAAACTTAAGTCAGCCCGCACTTATCGAAAACACCTGTTGAGGAATCCTAACATACACCAATCACAATCCTCCAACTCAGCTTTAGCTGGTTTTCCTTACTCTAGAAAACAAGGAAATGCCCGACCCCTTAACCAGTCACTCCCTGTTTCCACCATGCCGATTTCATCGCTCTATAAAATTTGCTCTTGACCCAAATCCCTCGGGAAGACTCTCCACTGCTTGTGAGGCACTGGACTCCCCTAATCCATGAATTGTTTCTTGTGAATAAAGGAAATCCAACTTGTTACTCAATTATATTGTTTTTAGCGTTTGATAATGTGCACGTAGATCTAGAGAGAGTCAGCCCTTGTGCTGCAAACACTACATTGACAGAAATGTGAAGGCAGGCAAGTCTGGCAGTTATTATAGCTAACATGGCCGGCTTTTGTCTGAATAAACAACTCAGTTTTGTGCATTCACTGAAAAAACTTCACAAACCATAGGGGCTGCAGACTACCTGGTCTTCGAGATCACTAATACTTCACCGATGCTCAGACGGTGAACACAGCTTCACCAGGAATGATCTTAGAAACTCCAGAAAGAAGGAAAGAAGGACTGGTAAACCTTGCTTTCCTTTTACAAGGCTTATGCTGAAATTTTTTTCCCCCCTTGGGTGACGTATGGCTGTATTTCATCTGAGCAGTTAAAATCTCTTCTGCACTGGCCATGCAGGAAAAATAAGAGAACAACAACAAAAATCTTAAAGTGTGACAGGAGATCACCCAGAGGAGACGCTGCGAGACTCATGCGAGGCTGAAGAGCTTCTCAGCCCACGCAGCTGACCGAGAGTTTTGTTTAAAGTGCTCTTTCTCCGTAAATAGAAAATAACCTGCTTCCAACAATGTGCGAGGAGTCTTTACCCAGCTTATTTTGCTCAGAAATACGGAAGCATCTTTCTTTTTTGGGATTTGGAGAAATGAACAAGGGCACCTCCACACCCAACTCCAAGTAGAAAGGACAACGCCGAAGAAGGGGAATACGGTTCCAAAGCTCATTAAGCAATTGCCTTCTCTTCACGGCGCCCAGTCTTGGCTTAGACCATTTTCTCTCCTGTGTGGTTCTCGTGTTTTGGGCACAGATGATCACCAGCTCAAGGGCCTTTATCATCCTACTACTGAAGAAGTCCATTCCTTTACCGTTACATGCATGCCTCCCTTTTGCTGTTTTCAGTACATTCCAATGAAAACTGCTTTTGTTTACTTTCCTAAAGCCCAGCCTGCGTCGCCGTAAAAATAACCTGATTCCTCAACAAACACCTGTGTTTTGTGGCCTCTCCAGAGTGGAGGGGTCTCCCTTTTCACGTGGTTGGGATCTAAAAGCTAGGCTATCTGACTAGAGATAGAAAAAGGAATTCATGTCCATCAGGCACAGATAAAAAGTAAGGCATTTATCCCAGGATTGTTAGGTTTACTGTATGACTAAACGTGGCTTTAAGATTTCACAGTAATATTTGAGGAGCTCCAGAAAATTCACCAGCTCTATAAATTGGCGAGCCCTATTTCTATGGCAGTTGGCTGTAAGCAGTGAATTAATTCCTGGCGAGCCATCATGGGGACTTACAGTTCCACCTCACAGATAACGCACCACTGCGTTAATATGCAACTACATGAAATTGCCCAGTAACTTTAAACTTCTCCACCATGCATGTGCAGCACTTGGGAGGGAGGAATGCTGTGTCGGTCTCACAAATGGTAAGGTGAACACATGGCTGCAGTGGGTATTACTCGCCGTGGAAAGGCGGTCGTCTGTGCGCCCCAAAGAAATCTAGTCTAAGTCTTGGCTGGATTCTCCGTCCTGATTTGACTGAATTAAATCAAACAAGGAATCCCTCATCCTGACACTCTTCCTCAGTCCTTAGCCCCAGGTTGACAGAAGAATAGCAAAGGGCTTTCACAAACCCAATCTTTCCTCCACTGGAAGGTACTCCCGGGCATGTACCTGATTTACAGGTAAGAAAACTGCAGCTATGAATGGCCAGTGACTTAGTACCCCCTTCCCCCCCAACACCTCCTCTCCCCCCTCCCCAGGCACCTGGTCAGCACGCACTGAGCTACAGGGCTGGGGCAGGGGGAGAGGAATCTGGCTGCTTCATGCTCCTCTTCACCCCAAAGCTGCAAAATAACAATTTTGGGGGTGTTGAAAGTATACGATGACAGGTCAATCTTCCTAAAGCCAATTTTATATAATACCACCCCTATATGTGGTCAGTTGTAACTTTTAAGAATGGGAAAAGTTGTACATCTTGGACCACGTGATGGGAACAACAAACTATTTTTTGCCAAAATTAATATCTTACAGATAATTTAAAGAGCTCATGGGAGTTCCAATAACATCCACTCAACAGGTTAATTGGATTTATATGGATTTATATGCATTCCTCTAGGGCAGAGAAGTCGGCAAACTCTGTAAATAGCCAGATGGGAAATATTTGGGGCTCTGTGACCAGGAAGTCCCCTACACAACTCCTTTACTGCCTTTGTAGCAAGAAAGCCACCAGAGGACAAGAAACAATGGGTGTGGCTGTGTCTTAGTGAAAGTTATTTACAAACAAACACAGGCAGCGGAAAGGACTGTCAGTAGCCTGCACACCCATGCCTCAGGCATTCATGAGGACATCGCTGGATACTGGAGTGCCCAAATATGGAAAAGTCCATATACCAGATGAGAGAAAAGCAAGGGTGGGTGATGAACACCTTTCTGAAAGCATAAAACCACCTTGATTCTTAGGTCCTTTCCAACTCCAATTTTTTGGGTTATGGGGAAGCTAGTTAGTCATTACAGAGTCTTTGGGGATAACACCAGTTTACTCACAGAAACAGAGTCAGAAGGACACTGAAACACATCTCATTCATTCCTTGTCTTCCTTCACTATTTCTGAGACCTTGAAATGTCAAGTATGTAAAGAAACTGGAACCACAATTCCTGGTCCATTATTACACGTTTCTACTCTTCTCCCTTTATCCAGGTCGCTGCCTAAGAGTAGTTCTTGAGGAGAAAGACTGGTTTTGAATGAGGAACAAGAAGCCTCAGTAGAAGGTTCGAAAGCCTTTGGGGTGAAGATGCACTGATGAATCTCGAATATTTTCTACTTTACTTCTTGAGTAATACGAACACATTCTAAAATTTGTGTGAGTATATTTTCTATTTTACTTCTTGAGTAATACGAACACTACTAAAATTCTATGAGAAAGTTGTGTTTTCTTTTTAAGTGATTTCAAGTGACTTTTTTTAAGCAATTGTTTTTTCATCATAAATAGTATATAACTACATTTGCCTTGCAAAACACTTAAATTCTTTAGATTTTTTTAATTTTCTAGAGGAAAATCACCAATTGGTTCAAAATTCGAATACCCTTTAAACTACTTTCTGAAATTTACTCAACATCCCAAGATAAAATTGTGATGTACAATATAATTTACTTACCAGGAGGGATAAAAGAGAAAGTAAAATATAACAAAAGTTTGCTAAACACTTACAGTAGCCTAGCTTTCAGAATTATGGAAAAGACTAAATGAAATGACCACAGAGTAATCATTTTTGCCACTCTATGAACGAAGAGGCTGGGCTCCGAAGCTAAACAGCCAACGGCAGCGTGTTCACTTGGGCGTGGACTTGAATCCAGGCTGACCTGGTTGAAGGGACTCCCTCTTCCCTTAACTCTGTTGGTTGTTCACCATCAGGGAGATTTCCAAATTACTTTCTGTATCTAGTTTTTTTTTTTTAATTTTTATTTTTTTTAAGTTTATTTTATTTTTGAGAATGAGAAAGAGAGAGAGAGCACACGTGCAAACAGGGGAGGGGCAGAGAGACTGGGATGGAGGATCCAAAGCAGGCTCCATGCTGACAGCAGGCAGCCTTATGTAGGGCTCAAACTCACGAGTCACAAGGTCATGACCTGACCCAAAGTCAGATGCATAACTGACAGAGCCCTCCAAGCACCCTTGTATCTACTTGAAACTGGGCTCTGAGATAGTACTGGTTGTTTTGAAGAATACAGATGCTGTTTTTCTGTGCTCAATTTTTTTGCAACTAAGTTCTTAGAGCAAATAACCCTTGACTACAGGGGAACAAAGTACTATTTTTAGAATGTATGTGGTCAATGGATATTCTCTATAGAGAGAAACTGACAACTTATTTTTAATGGTTACTTTTGCTCGAATAAATGAATAATATTCAGTGTTCTCTCATCTTGTTTAGATTTCTCAGGCTTTGTCTGTATATATTATTTAGTGTTCAGTGACCAGGTTACCCTGGGTGAGCATTTCTCAGCTTTGGATTACTTACATAATTATTCCAAAACAAATGACCAATGACAGCCTGCAGAACTCTCAACATATTTCACGTCTGTAAACACGAATCACAAGAAAAGTGCCAGAGTGGTCTATTTGAACACTTATTTCAAGAAAATCACGTGTTTTATTCAAGAACATCACGTGTTTCTGAACTTCTTGGAAGAGCCGATCGCAGCGATTATGAGGCAGATGATGTACTTTTGTCCCTGACAATCACAGAAGCTCTCTGGAGGAAGTCGCCTTTATTGATTTGCTTTACCAGTTGAGCTCATTGCCTGCCATTGTTTCCTCAAACTTTGCACTACAGCCATAGCCCTTCAAAATAAGTTCACAAAAGTATAATTCACAACATAAACAGCCATGGACTAACATGGGGTGGCCTAAATGTGCCAAGTCTTGACATACTTATGCTTTTATTTGGGGTTCGTACAGGAACACTTGACTTCATGGATGAGTCTTGTTCACTATGGAGAACTTGTTACAACAGCCTCAACAGAACACCGGAGATGGAGCTGTTTAATGATGTTTATCGCTAGTAATCTCGACGCCGTTCATTAGTTCACTAATTTAACTGATTATGCTTTTTCTGCCTGGCACCAAACCATGTGAAATCAGGTATTAAAATTAACTTTTTTCTGGTATTCCAGGTAAGAACAAAATTTCTTTTTTTTTTCCTGATGTTTTATGATGAAAACCATACCAATACTAGCAAAGCACAAATTTTATTCCGTGTCCATTGTTTCTTCTTTCTGTATCCTCTGCCACTCCTCATGAGATACTCACAGACCTCCTTTGGTACCCACACGGGCCTGCAAGGGATCAAATCTACCATCCCATCATCTATCGGTGTTTTTTAGTTAGAAAGTAATCTATGAAAATAAACCTTAGTGAGAACTGTGGTCCAAACACTCGTGACCCAGATGATGTAGTGAAAAACTTGCACCAGAATTTTAAGAACCTTTATAAGATCCCTTCCGTTGAAAATTATAAGCCAGCCTATCTTCTATAACTCTCCATACCCCATGCGTATGTGGCCGCCGTCCTTCAGACCTTAGGATGCTCGCTCTGAACAATCATGGCAGTTGCTCCGGCTTTTCAGGCACCTTATTCTAATTAATAGGAAAGTTTCTGCAACTTTGACTCATGACGGTCTTGTGAGGATGATTCACATTCCCACCTGCTAGGACGCCGTTTGGCCCAATCCTGACACTTCCTGGTGCTCCTGGATGCTTTCTTAGCATAATACCCTCAAGTTCACCTATGCTGGCAGTTATGACAGGATTTCCTTCTTTTTTAAGACTTAAGAATAGTCCATTGTATACACACGTACCACATTTTCTTTATCCATTCGTCTGTCGATGGACACTTAAAACGTTGTTTTCAGGGCGCCTGGGTGGCTCAGTCAGTTAAGCGTCCAACTTCTGCTCAGGTCATGATCTCTTGGTTTGTGGGTTGGAGCCCTGAGTTGGGCTCAGAGCCTGGAGCCTGCTTCTGAGTCTGTGTCTCCCTCTCTCTCTGCCCCTCTCCCACTTGTGCGCACGCTCTCTCTCCCTCTCTCTCAAAAACAAATATTAAAAAAAAATTTTTAAGGTTTTTTTTTTTTTTTTTTATAAAGAAGAGAATCCATTTTCACAGTGTGAAAAAAGGGAAATATACTTCTTTTGGACGAGTTGCAATTCGTACAGGCCAGTAACTCGCTACTCAGAAATAACAGTACTTAATCATTAAGAACCATCTAATTACAGACTGCGCTGAAGTGCAGGACACCTGGAGAGCTGAGGCAGAGAACTAACAAGGGGCATCGGGGCAGACTTCCCGCGAGAACAGAGGTGTGAGGCGATGTGGAGGAGAACGGAAGTTGGCCAGGCAGAGAGGGCGCAGAGTCTTCCCAGCACAATCTCCAGCTTCCGGCCAAGTAAGGAAGAAACATGGCGGGTGAGGGGCGGTGAGGAGTCACTGGCTCAAAGTCACTGGTGCAAGGTAGAGCAGCACAAGAGGTTGGGGGGTGGGGGGGTGCAGGGGCCAACCCTGCCGACACTTCCGGCCACCTGATCCGCTACCCAAAGTCACAGGGTGTAACGTGGGTTCGCCTTTCTGCTACTGGCTTCTCTCCATTCCCTTCTGTGTCATTCCAATTCAATCCACCCAAACTCGTGGAGCACTGACTCTGCGTGAAGTAGCAATCTTCGGGAGAAAGCGAGAGCTCTGCATGTTTATTCTGCCTAACTCCATGTTACGAAAACCAGGAGGGTATGTTCTGGTTCTTGAATCAAGTTAGAAATTCAGAGAACTGTGTACTGAGCACAGAGGAACCTCCAGAAATTCATGACTCTCTCAGTAGAGAGAGTGAAAGTCTTCATTCTACTGCTATGTTTGGGAAGAGTTTTTTAAGATTTCATTTGGTCCAACAGTATTATTCAGTATTGGAGAATATTAAGCAGAGCTCAGAGAAACTCGATTTAAACTGCTCTTGTTTAGATTCTTATTATGTGAAGGATTTTTGTTGGTGGTGGGTATCTTTGGCATCTTAAGATAACATCTGTTTTCAAAAATATATTTAATTCGGGCTAAAAGTTAATTAGAAAATAAACGTTAATCAGAAACTGATCGAAATTTAAAATAGTGAATTGTTCGATCGGAAATAGTGTCTTGCAAAGTCATATTGCAAACTGACAAAATAGCCATAAGAATGAAACTTTAACAAAACATTATGCAAGTTATACAAATTGTTAACAATTCTCATAGAATTGTAATAAAATAAAAGGAAGTCAGTCATTTGTCAAGGGATTAAATTTTGTTGGACATATAATTAGTTCATCTGAGTATGATAGTAAATGCCTACCAGTAATTACTGAATTATCACTCGAATAATTTTGTGAATTTCATCATTGATAATGCTGAAAAGGTTATAATTAATTTTTCAAAAATTGTATGTGTACCATGGATGAAATCTTTACACAAATTGCCTAAACTCTCTAGGTATCCTGTAACAAAAAACTATGACATACATATGAAGTAAAAATGACAATTATAGGTGTCAACCGAAATCCATCAAAAGCTAGAAACTGTTCAAGAATGGATGACTTTCATAACACATACAACCATATAAAAATGAACTACCAAGTTATTAATCATATTTATAGTGGAATAATTAGTAAAGAGATTCCTTTTATAATTTAAATAAAGCCAAAGCAGAAAATAAAACTAGATAAATATAAACTATAATTCTAAAATTCGGAGCAGCATTTGGTTATGTTCCTTGAAGTCAAGGATTTGAATTCGTGAAGTATTCAAAAATTTATATTTCGTAAAACAGAAACAAAGCAAAATTAAAAAGAAGAAAAAGTTCTTTGAATTCACTGGTAAACTCTCCAAGGTTTAAAAATTTTCACACGGGGCGCCTGGGTGGCTCAGTCGGTTGAGCGTCCGACTTGGGCTCAGGTCATGATCTCGCGGTCCGTGAGTTTGAGCCCCGCATTGGGCTCTGTCCTGACAGCTCAGAACCTGGAGTCTGCTTCAGGTTCTGTGTCTCCCTCTCTCTCTGCCCCTCCCTGCTCATGCTCTGTCTCTCTCTGTCTCAAAAATAAATAAACACTAAAATAATTTTTTTTCACACATGGAGGGGCACTGGGGTGGCTCAGTTGGTTCAGCATACAACTCTTGATTTCCACTCTGGTTATGATCTCACGAGTTGCTGAGTTCAAGCCCTGTGTGGGCTCTGCACTGACAATGCGGAGCCTGCTGGGGATTCTCTCTCTCTCCTCTCTCTGCCCCTCCCCTGTTTGTGTGCACTCTTTCTCTCTCTTAAAATAAATAAATAAACTTAAAGAAAACAAATTTTCACACATAGTCAGCAAGTTCAATTATTTTATATCCTGTCTTTTCCTCATTTTCAAGTTTCTAGATATTAATATACGGAAACCTAGTTGTACGTAAGAAGCTTTTCCGACTTCTGCGGGAACAAATCTGAAAGTTCCCAGTACGTTACATCTGTACTGTACCTAGACTTCCCACACTGGATTATAATTACTTGTTTAATTGCCTCTTCTTAGAGGTAGATACAGGTGTTACAGGTGTAGCATTAAAGGGCATAACAACTCGTGAGGATAAGCTTATCTGTAATATGATTAGCCTATCCTTGTGATTTTACACCTTATTTTAGAACGAGAAAAAGAAGAATGGCTACCTCTGATTCCGGGTAGGCCCTACTGGCCATCTGGTTCCTGGACTTACACCCCAGCTGGGGAACTTCTCTCTGACCCCTTTGGTATTGAGAAAAATGTGAATTTAACAATTCGCACGCAAAATTTAGATGGTAACTTTAGCCCGAATACACAGGAAATAGCCGAAGCACAGGTTTAAAATTCATACGTTGGTGGTGCTCTACAAAAACACAACATCAATAAAATAGTTGGCAATTTGAAGGTTTATTGCAGATATTAACAGTATGAAATGAACACATACTCCTCTATTAAGAATATGTATTACAGCTGCCCAATGGAGATGATAGAAAAGATAACTGTGTAGGAACATATTTTATGTGACAGATATTCAACTTCTGAGGAAAATTCATCTGTAGATATAATATTTATAATAGCAATACACATATATCATGTCCTTGGTTGAAAATAAAACACATTTTCATCTTTTAGGTTTTATGCTTTTAATATTATGGCTGTAAATATGAGAAATATATTTCCTAAATACCAAACTTTACACTGTGGCCAATTACAGCATGAAATATTCTTTTGCATGAAACAGTATTAGGGATATATAGATGACCGTGATGCAATAAACTTTGGTTGGGGGAAATTTTTAGGAAAAAAACAGCTAGTAAATTCTACTACGTTGCCTAAATAGCTTTTTGCTGAATAGAAATTTAAATAAACCTAAAGGGGAGAAAATATCACAGAATTTCATGGAAATGAAGTCAAAAGAAAAATGCAAAAGATGTAGGGTAGATGTCAGTCATTCATCAAGATAAATAAAATATCGGAATCCATTAATCAGAATGTAAACTGCAAAGACGCTGTTAGAACACACTATGCATGCGAGAAGTAAGTGTATGCTTTTCTACAAAATCAACCACACCACGAGTGTGCCAAGGCACAGACTTAGAAGATACCTAATAAATGTCTAATCACGGAATACTGTGCCAGGAAAAAGTGAGGGAAAATGTAAGCCTCTTGCCTGTCGAATTCACTGGCCCTCTCTACCTCGCTTTCGTTTCTACGTCTTAGTTCACTTACTTTTACTTTTCTTGGTTATTTGTCTCTGCCGTCACCTCCGCTGCTTGCCTCATCTCTGGCTGTATCAACTGAAACGTGGGATGTGGAGTTTTCGCTCCCATCTGCCCTGCTGTCTATGAAATAAACACAGCCCTCTCTTCTTTTCCATTTTCGGCTTTATTGACACATTGACAACTACGATTACATGATGTATAGAATGTACATCGTGATGATTTGATCTGTGTGCAGACTGTTGAAAGGATGGCCCCCGTCATATTCATCAGCACATCCGTCACTCACATAAGGTTCCTTCTCGTGTGGGTGAGAGAACATTTAAGTCCTACTCTCTTAGCAAATTTCGGTTATATAATATAGCGTTATCAACTCTAGTTACCAAGTAATATGTGAGATCCTTCCTCAGACCTTATTCATCTTCTAGCTGAAAGTGTGTACACTTTTACCAGCCTGTCCCGATCCGCCCCCCCGCCACCCCCCGCGCCCCCGCCAGTCACTGGCAACCCCTTTCTTTTTTTTTAAGTTTATTTATTTTGAGAGACATAGAGACAGAGTATGAGCAGGGGAAGGGCAGAGAGAGAGGGAGACACAGAATCTGAAGCAGGCTCCAGGCTCTGAGCCATGAGCACAGACCCCGACATGGGGCTCGAACTCACAGACCATGAGAACATGACCTGAGCCGAAGTTGGCCTCTCAACTGACTGAGCTACCCAGGCGCCCCATGGCAACCACTTTTATACTGCATTAATTGACTTCCTTCCCTTTTATTTTATAAAATGAGTCCTAGCTTCTATCCCAGTAGCAGGTGGAATGTACTGGTGACATCAGGACAGTTACAACGACTCAAGAAACCGCCAAATGTATTATTCAAAGTCTCCCCGGGTGTGTGATGAAATTGAAATGGTGTCTCTTTCTTCCTGGCTTCTTCTCTTCAATGTTTCTTTGGAAGACTTTCTGGTTTGTTGGTTTGTTACTAATTACCCTCAAATGATACCAAGGCACTGAAACTGTTGTACAGATTTTGGTTAGTGTAGGTTCACTGGGTCCAACAGGATTCTCGGTTTTTTGGAATGTGTTAGTCATCCTTTATGAAGACAGAATTTCCTTAACAATCCAACAGTTTTCAGTCTATTCCTGAAACTTTACTCAGATTCTCGTGCCAAAAAGCTTCAAATTCTTCAGTCCTTCAATTTTTTTTAATGTTTATTTATTTCTGAGAGAGAGAGAGAGAGAGAGAGAGAGAGAACAAGTGTACAAGTGGGGAAGGGGACAGAGAGAGAGAATCTGAAGCAGGCTCCAGGTTTCCAGCTGTCAGCACAGAGCCCTACACAGTGGTAGAACCCATGAACCATAAGCTCATGACCTGAGCTGAAATTGGACACTTAACCAACTGAGTTACCCAAGTGCCTGTAAATATTTTTCTTGATGTTTATTTACTTTTGAGAGAGAGAGAGGGAGAGAGAGAGAGAATGAAAGAAAGAGAGAGAGAGAGAGAGAGAAGAGAGAGAGAGAGAGAGAGAGAGAGAGAATGAGTGGGGGAGGGGCAGAGAGAAGGAGACACAGAATCCCAAGCAGTCTCCAGGCTCTGAGCTATCACCACAGAGGCCAATGCGGGGCTCAAACTCATGAACCTTGAGATCACAGCCTGAGCCAAAGTCAGACGTTTAACCGAATGAGCCACCCAGGCGCCCCCTTCAACTCTTCAAACTCTTTCTGTATCTTGAGCTCACTTTTCTATGTCCTAATCGGGTTTCTAAGGGTGCGAATCAAGAAGTCCTTATCTGTTAAAGCTGGTTCTACCCATATGTGATATTTACACGGTTTCCTTAAGATTCAAAGCTTGTTATATCATAGATCTTGAAAGAAACAATCCCAGCCTCCCACTCTGTAGGTTTCATTTGAACCTTTCCTGACAGGCCTCGGCTGCTTTGCAGAACTGGGGCATTCTTTTGCAAAAATTACACCTCTGCTATAAATTTCACTTTACAGTGACACGACATCCTTAGTTCTCACTCACTGATACAAGTAACATTTAAAGCAGCTTAAATATACGAATATCCAAGCCTTCTCTGCATCGAGTTTTCACGCCCGTCTACTTACTCCAGTAGAATGTGTTTGCGACAGCGTTAACAATGGGTGCGAAGAATGCCTACCATTGAGAAAAAGGCAATTCAGGAAAAAATATCACTAGTGCATCCATTGACTCCGCTCATCGTCTTCATTCATATTTTTTTACTAGATAGTTTCTCTCTGATTACCTTACTAGGCAAATGCAGGAAACTTTGCTTCCACTTGCCTTCTAAAGGTTCCAGTGAACAGCTGAGAGACAGCCCTGGCGGAACAGGCCAGTAGACAGGGAATGATTGGCTTACTGCAGGATGGGGAGGAAGGTTTGCATTAGGAGCCAGAACCGGCCTGGGGAAGGTCTAAAACAGAGAGCTCTCTTGCTCGAATTAGACTGTTTTCTTCGGATCTCTCCAGAAACCGCAGCTGATGGACCAGCAGTGTTTTCTCAGAAAGCCAGCATTAGTGTTATGACTCATGCTATGTAAACAGTAGTCGCATAATAAAGAGATAAGGTATTTTTCTTCTCAGTTAAATGAATCTGAAATAGGAATAACATTGGAAGGAAAATGTGTTCCCTCACACAGAAATAACTACCAGTGAACAAGTGACTAGAAACATGTATATTTAGAGGGAAGAAAGGTCGAAGGAATTCCATCTCTAATTGTGATAGCACAGAAAATAGTAATCTTATATATTTTAAATATAATAATAATGCAAATATTTTAAGAAGAAATGTTTTCTAAAGTTTTGAATTCCTAAGGATAAGAAACCATCTTCAGCCTCTCTCTGTCCTGGTTAGCTTCAAAATTTAAAAAGCCAATTTTTTTTTCCCCCTGAAGTAACCAGCGTCGCCTTTTTTTATAGAGAGTCCCAACTAACTAATTCTCAGGAGAAACAGGGGTAAATGTTCAAAGAGTACAAAACGTGTTAAGACCCAGCTTCACCTCACTCCAGAGATAAAGGATGTTCCTCCCTGGTGGCCCTTTCTCGAAGCCTGTTTAAGCTTCAGATGTTGGATTTAGAGAAAAACGCAGAGTAAGATTCTAGTATGTTAAAAACAAGCATGTAACATTATTCTCGGCATTCTGCTTGATGAAATGTCTCAGTTATTCCAATCTGCCCTCAGATTTTGTCGTCTTGCACTATGTGACTTGTTTTCTGTAACAGTGGATTCTTTCTATTTATACGCTGACATGGCTAATGCGATACTTCCTCATACTGATACCTGATGTTAACGAGGGACGGGAGTCTGTTTCCAGATATTTTGAAAATATCAGCTCCACAGTTACTCACAAAATTGGGAACATGGGGCGTGCAGATACTCACAACGACAAATAATCCCAAATGCAAGTCATTAGCAGCACGCCCTCTCCTCATTTTTCACGGCAGTTCTCCCAAGTCGCCTCTGAAACTTTCATTTGAACCTGACTCGCACTGTGGCCCTGTTGGGTTAATTGACCTTAATGTTTCAAATTCGTACACATTAAAATAACAAATAGCCCTTTGAATGACATCTAGGCAGTCGGAATGACAGGCAATCAACAATCGCCTCGGAATGACAAGTAACTACAGTATGGGAAATGCCCAAGGATCATTGCTGTCATGAGTGAATGTTGTAAATGTGGCCTCCAGGAAATATATTTATGTAAATCTGCAAAAGAATCGACTGACAAGTAGCAGGGAAGTCCAGGCCTGACTCTGCCATGTGGAAGCGTGTATTCCAGTCAAGAGAAAATGGATCCCAAATCAGGGTCAGATGTTATGAAAGCCATCGGGTCTAAAGTTTTCAGAGAAGGAAGCCGCTTTGCGGTAAATTTCAAGGAACATTCCATCTATTTATTATAATTGGAAAGTGAAATCCTACAGGTCAAATAAAGCTACAAAGGTCAATATCTAAAGTCCATTATAAATTGTCCGAAATAGTGTACTGTATGAATCAAAAAGGCTACAATAAACATATAAACCTCTAAAAAGGAGACTGCTATGTGTCTTCGATAAGAATATTTTCTTATTTGTTAATGTGTCCAAGGAATAATGGGCAAATAGAAATGTTATCACTTTCGAGCAAATACCTCTCTTTCCTATTGAACCCCATGAATTCTAGTTGTCTGTCGAATGCTTGGAAGTATATATTCTTTTTCTGCCAGTAATGATCTAAGAGAAAAGACATTTATTTTATAGAACATATGTATCTGATATTCTTGGGGAACCCCAATAAAAAAGGAAGAGTTTCCAGAATTTAAGATGAAAATATTTTTGCAATAATTATGCTATCTGTATTTCTACGACATGGCTATGACCGCATTAGTTCCACAAAACATTTTAACTGACTTCATTGTTCACACAGGAAAAAAAAGTTCGTTTTCTTATAATTGCCTAATCAAGTGAACTCTAATTGCAATATTCTGTGAGTACCTTTGATAATGCTTTACAATTCTAACCTAGAATTAATGATTTGGTAGTACTAATTAAACTTAGAAAATAAAACTGCATAGTTCATTAAAAGAAATAAACAACATCTTAACAACAGATGCTATGTTTCCTTGCTTACTACCTTATTTTATAATATATAATTACACTTAAAATGTTGACTTATATGAAACCCTGGAAAATGAAGTATGCAGTTTGGGAAAATTGTTGAAATGCTGTAATTGAAATATTAAATAAAAGATATATATACAGAGAAAGGAAACACAGGGTATTTTGTGAAATATGTTTTTAAAAGTCAAGAAGATAAGGAAACTGACTAAATAACTCTCATTTTCTCAGATGTCTGCATAGTAAAAATACCACTGCACACACGCTGGAGGATATAGTATGATCGAAGAAATGGTCTATCCGATGCCAGGTCACGTATGGAAGGAGGAAGTATGTTAATTGAAGAATATTGGGCATTTGTAATTATGCGAAGACTATTCGGGAATATTAACTCATCTAAATTTGCAACAATACTATAAATGAAAATATTCTCCATTTACAGACTTAAAATCTCCTACAAAGATTTCCACGACTAATGCTGTCTAAATTTTCCTTTCTCGGATAATCATTTTTGCCCCTTGCTTATATGTAAAGCGATCTTTCCACCCATCCATCCATCGTGTATCTTTCGATCTAACGAGCTGGCCGTCATCTCTTCATTATGTTTTATATTCTGCTCTGCTACATGGACCATATATGGCTATGATGCTATTTATGAACTTATCAATGTAATTATTTACACTGAATGCAACTTTTAGCTGTATTGATACCCATTTGTATCAATCTAATCTGATTTAGAATATTAGCTCCCAAAGGAAGGACACTATTTGTTCAATTCGTTGACTATACCAATACTTTTAAACTGTGATCTGTGAACTCTTTAGTGCCCATCTGGAGGACTGACAAATATGAGGAGGAAACTATGAGGTTCCACCTGCACCTGCCCTTCACCCTCCAACATTAAGCTATAAGAAGGGGCATGCCTGGGTGGCTCAGTCAGAGTATCTGACTTCAGCACAGGTTATGATCTCACGGTTCGTGAGTTTGAGCCCTGCATCAGGCTCTGTGCTGACTGCTTTGGATTCTGTGCCTCCCTCTCTCTCTGCCCACCCCTTGCTCATGCTCAGTCTCTCTCTCTCTCTCCTTCTCTCTCTCTCTCTCTCTCTCTCACACACACACACACACACACACACACACAAACATTAAAAATAAAATTAAGCTATAAGAAGAGACTGTTTAGCACTAACATGTGTTGAGCATATACTGGGTACAAAGCAATGCCTACAAATTATGGTGTATATAACATAAAGCATAACAAAATGCCTGTCCTTCCCTCTGCATGTGATGAGGTAGTCAAGACTCTGGTGTTGGACTCCTTGGGTTTAAATGTCAGCTTTCCCACTTACCAGCCCTGTGCCTCAGATTCTTCAGCCTCTGAAATAGAGGTAATACAAGTACCTACCTCCAGAGGTCACTGTGTGGAATAACTGCACCATCGTGGGTGGGTGAAAACACTAGAACAGTCTATATGACACATTTATTGTTGATGGGGTGCTGATACATAAATATAAACTACAAGTACCAGAAATAACCTCCAACTTTCAATACTCTTCGTTTAAAGACTCCTTCCGCCATGAATTCACTAAACCTTTCCTGAAAGGATATATTCGACATCCTTGTGTGTCAGGCCCAAGTCATGCACAGGGCTTGCAAATAGTAACAAACAACGATACTTTCTGTCCCAGATTTCAGTCTCCAGAAAAGACTCTGTAACTATATTTATAAAATGTGGGAATTAGTCTCGTGCTCTGGATTGAGTTAATAAAGGATAGATGGCGAGTCTTCTCCACAATCCAATTACCATTATTGCTAACAAGCTCTGAGGACGTGACTTCTCATTCCATGTACCTTTTCGTCTGCTATAGCATCATTTAAAAACTAGCATTTAGTTACCTGTTCCTCCAGTATTCCTTTATTCCATGATTATTTTCATCTCAGATCTGTTTTTCTTTCCTTTACTTAGATAATGAAGATGCAATTTCAGATCGGTTTACCTCCACCTGACTAATCTAGGAAACGCCAGCCAAATGCCCATGGCGATCCACATTCCCCTGGCAGTCAGTCTCATTCCTCCACACGCAAATTGCCATGGGTCAGCCAGACTGACTCAGGCACATCTATCAACTCTTTTGAATAGACCCACAATAACCAGGCTTTGAAAAGATCTGAAAGAAAAGTCACTTATTGACAAGTGTGTCATCGAGTACTTGTTAACAATACCATTTGCTCCTCTGTAAGCAAATGTAACATTACAAGGAGACAGCCACTGAACGGACAAATACCTTTGTACACTATAGACTTAATGCCCACGGAGTTAGGTTTATGGCTCTTCTTAACTGCTCTACCTTTAAGTGCTTCTATTTTATTTGGCAAATATCCATGTATTAGTCATCCGAAAAAAAATTTCAGTACTAAGCCTAATCAGAAAAAAAACATCAAATGGCATTGTTGATTGGCCACACCTATGCAGAAATATTCTAGAGAATTAGGCAAGAATTAAGAGATAAGCTAAACTCATGGGACCACTGTGTGTGTCTCTCAGCCCCATGGGAAGATCTCGCCACCACAGGGTGAATCCTGGTAGGGTGGCTCCAATAGACAATATCATAGTAGGTAGATATTCTTCCAGGTCTATAGCAGCAAATTAGGCATGAAGTGGTGTACAGAACAACCCTGATTCCTTCCCATTGACTGGCCCTATTATCTAGTTCAAAAACCTAACAAAGGAAGACACCTTCCTGGCTGTATTGAAGTTGGGTTTATTAAGGTCTACAACACCAAAGAAAAATCTCCCAACTCAGTATAAATGTCTCTCCCAGGTGGATTTATTTTTTCATTTATTTTGCTACTCCAAGTTGGAATGAAGCCGCTATTATTTCATAACCTGACACTTGTCAGGGAGCGAAGACTTAAGTCATTATGTTTCCAGATGCAAAGATCTTAAAGAACTTTGGCCCTGTAAAAACACTTCAATAGCAAATTTATAGAAGCCCCTGAATGCCATCTGCTTAGTATAAGGACTGTTATCCTACAAACTCGACATAAGCCATTGTGTGGAACAAATCCAACAGCTATACAGGTTATCAGTTAGACGGTCACTGCAAAAAACGACGTTTTCCTCTTCATTTAATTTAAGCTCTGTCCCTTGGATGTTTTGAAGGGGAGCCAAACAGCTCACTTGCTTGTCATTTCTTTGGGTACCATGCTTGCCAGCAGCCCTGGACTCTCTTTCACCTCTTTCCCTCAACGAAACCTCAAATAATTTTGCAAATCTCAAATAATTTTGCAAAACCCAACCCGAGTGCAAGTGATTACTCAGCAGTTTCTTACTTTCAAAAAGAAGATTTGAAGATGATTGGAAATCCTAGCTCAGGGGAGTATTTTAAAGATCCTTTGGATAGAGGAACAATTAGTCTATCCCCATACCTAAATGCTTCCCAAAGTCATTCCTTCTTCAGTGGATAATGCCAGTACTGAAAACCATACTTCTAGTGAATATTAAGACACTGCTCTAAGCCCAGAGAGAAAAGGGGGAAGGAAAACAAACAAAAAAACAAAAACAAAAAACCTCCATTATTATGTAATATTTGGGCTTTATTAGGAAAAAGAAATATTAAACATACAAGAAGGTTCAACTATTCAGAATGAACACTTAGAGCAATCCCAACTGACACAAATCTCTAACATTTTCTCAAAAACCTGAAATTCCCAATTTCCATCTCTGTGCTTTCAAACTAAAAAACGAAACAGCTTTTATCGGAGGAGTAAACCTGGATTTAGTTTTGATCCAAGATTTAGAGGATATTTGTAATTTATTTTGATCACCTTTTTTATATTTGATGTCATGCTAACGTACATCCTAGCCTTCTTGATTTTGCATTTCTTTGTGAACCATCTCTCTTATCCTTCTCAACGATGTGCTAGTGATGATAATATTAACCAAAAATAATGGGTAGAGGAGCTGAAGACACTTTTCCAAAGAAGACTTCCAGATGGCCAAGGGACACAGGAAAAACCGTTCAACATCACTCATCATCGGGGAATGCACATCAAAACTACAGTCAGATATCACCTCACACCTGTCAGAATGGCTAAAACCAAACAGACAGGAAACAAGTGTGGCCAAGGATACGGAGGGAAATGGAACCCTCACGTCCATGTTGGTGGATGCAAACTGGTACGGACACTGTGGCACACAGTACGAAGGTCCCGACCCCCAAATTAAAAACAGATTTACCATATGATCCAGTAATTCCATAAGAGGGTACTTACCCAAGAAAAATGAAAACACTAATTCAAAACGATATACTCACATCTATGTTTATTGCAGCATTATTTACAGTACCCAAGATACGGAAGCAACCTAGTGTCCATCCATAAATGAATGGATAAAGAAGAAATGGTGTTCACATATAATGGAATATTACTCAGTCATAAAAAAGAATGACACCTTCCCCCTGCAACAACTGGATGGACCTGGAGGATATGATGCTAAGTGAATTAAGTCCGTCAGAGAAAGACAGATACAGTATGACTTCACTCATAGGTGGAATGTAATAAAGAAAACATAAACAACCTGAAAAAAAGAGACAAACCAAAAAAATAGACTCTTAAATATAGAGAACGAACCGGTGGTGGCCAGAAAGGAGGTGGGCGGGGGGAGGGTGAAAGAAGTGATGGAGAATAAAGAGCACACTTCTCTTGAGGGGCACTGAGAAATATACGGCCTTGTCGAAGCATTATATTGCCCACTTGGAACTAATGTAACACTGTATGCGAATTATACTTCAATAAAAAATAATAACATAATAATACCAGTGGTAAACATTAAAAGACATTAAGCAATTAACATGTATTCTTTGATTCTCCCTATAATGCCATAAAACACATCCAATTATGATTACTATCACGTAAAAGTTGAGAAAATCGAAACTTAGGGGGATACACTAATCTCCAAAAGTAGACTTTAACCCTGGTATTCAATTTTAGGTTTTTCTAACTTACCTGTGCCCAAGTATTTACCCACTCTGCATCGCAATGCGCAGGATTCCTCAGGACTACAGAAGGTCTTATTTTATGCCTATATGAGATTTACGGACTATAAAATATCCATAAAATATAAAATATTTGTCTTCTGGTTATTTTTATCCATTTAAATTAATGAAAAGCAATTAAATGTGCAGGCATCTTAAAAGTGAGCTGACAGTTATTTGAACATTTGACTAGAAAATAGAATTATTTTAAATGTATGGCTAATATATACAATACATAATCAAGTTGAGCATAGAGAAAACAAGTTAAATCCTTTAAAAAGTCTTGGACTTAAACTTAATAAGGCTTATTGAACATATAAGTGTATATCTTGTCTCTTTCCTGAAATCTCATAAACTTATAATGAAAACACAACATTATAAACACACAAGTCAAAATATACAGGAGACTACAGTAGACGAGACATGAACAGGAATTTTCTCGAAGATGAAAAGCAAACAGATGAGTGGCAAAACAAACAAACAAACAAACAAAAAACTCAAAGTATCCAGGTGCAATGATGTTTGTCAGGTTGCGGGGGGCAGGCATCACAAAGACCAAGTCTTTCTCCCTGAAAAGCCACAGTGGACTGTAAAACACAAGAAAGAAACTTGGTGTGAGCATTAGGTTACACACTCCAGAAATCATTCCTTACCCCATCGTTTCCTAGGATCAACTAAAAAGTGTGCATTACATTAACATGACATGTCTTCTTAATTCTAGAACTGGCCCAGTCTAAATATGTGTGTGTGTGTGTATACATATATATATTAATTTCATAACTGACATGTTTGAAGAGTCTGATCACTTGTTTGTAGACTTGACTGAAATCTGCAGGTGTCTGATTGTTTCTTCACTGTAAGATCTAGGTCACTCAGTGGTGCTTTGTAATCTCCAATAGGTCTCACAGAGGGTGTGTCTTATCAGGATGTTCCATTCCTGGTGACGCCGTTTGATTCCTCAGTTAATGTGACGTCCTAATTTTTTATGCATTATACTTACAGCTAACCTACACTAAAAAATCAATAGAAAATGAAGGTTTATAGTATGAAAGACAGAGACCAAAATGGAAGGGAAAAAAAGACACAAAAAATGCAAGGATCATTAAATATTAAGGCCTTTAATAATGTCAAACAGATTGAAAGACATTACAACTATGAAAATCAAACAGATGCTATAAAGAGAAAGAACAAATAAGAAAATGTTCTTGAGCTAAACCAAAAATTATAACATTTAAAATTAAAAACAAAAAGTTGAGGGGCGCCTGGGTGGCTCATTTGGTTTACGTCCGACTTCGGCTCAGTCATGATATGGTTCGTGGGTTCGAACCCTGCATCGGACGGACTCTGTGCTGACAGCTCAGAGCCTGAAGCCTCTTCAGATTCTGTGTCTCCCTTTCTCTGCCCCTCCCTTGCTCATACTCTGTCTCTTAGCAGTAAAATTAATGTTAAAAAATAAAAATAAAAAGTTGAGATCAACCAGATAAGAAATCTGAGGAATATTTCCAGAAAGGAGAGGAGAAAGACACAGATAAAAAACAGGACAGAAAAGATAATAGTTGAGGGTTGATTCAGGAATTCTAGAAGAGTGAATTAAAAGGATGATATTATATAGAAAAAGCAAAAAAAAAAAAAAAGGCATAATGAGCATGATATTGGGATGAAAAAATAATTCATAAACATTCACTAGAATTGAAAAACATCAACTGTTTTTGAAGCAAAGCAAAAATAGACAGTTTGCTTCACTTCCAATGATTAACGATTTCGCATTCCATAGTCAGAAAAATACACACACGCCATTTTATACGCTGAGATAAACCTAAAATAATAGGGTTATCCTAATACATTCTTATATTTATCTAATTATATAATTAATAATTTATCTAATTATTTTCCATGCCTGATCTCTAATAAAAATAACATTTTGTTTGATTTTTGCTACACTGATGTCTGAAATGAAGGCCCTCTGTGAATATGATAATGATGTGAGAAGTTGCTGTTTTTTTCACCATGAATAGATGAATTTAACTTACTAATTTGGATATTTAACAGTTTTTGTTATTGTTGTTGTTTTGTTTTGTCTTTTAAAACATTTTTATTCCTATTTGGCAAGACAGTTCTTCTGAAGTCTGACTCCCCTGAATTCTATGTTAACTTCTTTCCTTGCTGAAATACATGTCTCTGTGTCTCCTTTCAGCAACAGACTGAAGGAAGCCATATCAGTATAAACAATCACATAATTTTAAAAAGCAAAGATCAACAGAAGATACTGGAAGCTTTCAGATAACTCAGAAACACACACACAACGATACATAACAGGATCCAAAGTCAAAGTGGGGTAGGCCATCTCAAAAATAAGATGCTAGAAGACTGTAGAAGACCTTTAGTATTCCGAGAGTAAAGTATATTTCCCCTAGACATCTAACTAGTCGAATTAACTGAGAGTACAGGTAAACTGAAGGTATTATTGACAGACAAGTCTGAAAATTTGTCCCCCATATGGTCTCTCTCAGGAAGCTTGTGGAGGTACTCCACCACAATGAGAAATTAAAGGAATTGGAAATAAATGCCAAGACGGAGGAAATCTCATATAAGCAGAAGGAAAAGAAAGCTCACAGCCTGATAGAGAATTGAAGTCCTATCAATTGTGCGGTACGCCTGCAATCTCTTTGTTAACACACACGTAAGTCTTCAGGAGTCTTGTCTTCAAGAAGTAAGGAAGACACCAAGAAGAACACCGATTACTTTGAAAACCTGACCATTTGTCCTACCAAAATGATACATTATTAGGAATATTGGCATCCTCTTCCAAGGTCTGCCTACACAGAGGAGCCGGAGAAGAAACAAAAGGTTAAAACCAGACACAATCAAGTGGTGAAGACTTGCTGCGGACAGGGGTTGTTCTAAGCTCGTTTCATGAGTCACCTGGGGCAGGAGACAGCAGCCCAGGCTGTGGGAGAATGAGAATCTTGTCTGCTCGTGTCCTCCTAATTGTTTTGGAGAGAACAGATCTGCCGGAACTATGACCTTTGGTGCAGGTGTCCTGGGAAGAAGATCGGGGAAGCCCCAAAGTCCCAGAAACCTCACTAAAAGAAAGTGAGAAAAACACATGGAGGTTACTCATTCCTCATCTTTCTCAAAGATCAAGGCTGGTGATTTCGAATGTAAGGAATGCTCACTTCAATTTCTGCTTTTCCCTAAAGAGCAAAGGGTGAATGAAGTCTTAGAAGTGCTTCGGAGAGTGGAGGCAGGTTTTCCTGGGGTCTCTGTGTTCTCTGCCTGAAGGCCATTCATCCTCCAAATGGGGAGTTCTTGGAACATAAACAAGGACCTCGGTCTGGCCTTCCTGCTCTCCCAAACCCAACAACCTGCAGCCCCTCACTGCAGGGGACAGGCACATGACATTTGAAGGCATACTAATTCAAAAAGAAAATAACCTATATGGTTACAGACATCGTGAATTTGACAACTCTTAAAGGGACTTTATGATTCTGTTGGAAATTTTGGAAAAGAACAAACAATACAAAGAAAAGAAGGCAAACGTGGAAATGAGGCAATTATTAACATCAAAGACAGCAATAAGTTATAAAAGACAAAACATAAAATTATAGTATGCTATGCGGTTCAACTTGAAACAGGAGAGCTATGTAATTAAAATACTGTGAGCACTGAAAACTGATTTAACCAAAGCTTTTGACCTACTCTATGACGGGATAAAGGGGGTGAAGGGTGGATGGACGTGCGTGGGGAAGAGACTGTTGGGCAGGAGGTAAACAGATATGTAAATCGTATATACTGAGAAATACTAGTACAACTATTCCATTCATTAACATGCTTCCTATCTGACTTTTAAACTACCTCTATGTGATGTGCTGGTAACAATAAAAATTCCATGAAGATACAATAGTTCATTTACTCCTTGGAAAGTGGTTTGGTTTTTTTGGTCTCTCTTAAGTAGCTAAACTACAGTGACAGCTTACTACAGAGATTTCATCCAAAGAAGCAGAGTTGCAATAAGAAAGGAAGAAAAGAAAGAAAGAAAGAAAGAAAGAAAGAAAGAAAGAAAGAAAGAAAGAAAGAAAGAAAGAAAGAAAGAGGAAAGAAGGAAAGAAAGAAAGAGAGGAAGAAAGAAAGAGAGGAAGAAAGAAAGAGAGGAAGAAAGAAAGAAAGAAAGAAAGAAAGAAAAAGAAAGAAAGAAAGAAAGAGAAAGAAAGAAAGAAAGAAGGAAGGAAGGAAGGAAGGAAAGAAAGAAAGAAAGAAAGAAAGAAAGAAAGAAAGGGGAAAGAAAAGCCCATTGTTGCAAGTGTTTTAGAAGATAAATTTTTTTTTGCAACAGAGAGAAAACTATTTTAACTCTTACACGACAAAACAAAACAAAACAAACAAACAAACAAACGAAACCCAGGCTGTTCAGAAACCCCCAGGATTCAGTAACTATTGGAGCTCCTACCCTGTTGGCTCTTGGCTGACTAGAAATCAGAACATGAAAAGCAGCCCCCATTTTAAGTGACGCACAGAAGCAGTCCAAATACATCTCACCCATTTAAAGCTAGAAAACAGAACACTAGGCTGACCCTTCAACTTTCTTTTAATTTTATTTCATATTTCGAAATAGTTGCACTTAATCATGATATGCTATGAATGAATTCTCTGTAGCTGAGAATATATGTAACTTTGGTGGCCCCGTTTATTTCATCAGGTTTTTTTTTAGTTATTAGTTTTAAAACCAAGTTAAGACCAAGATCATTTCCTGGGGCAGCACTCCCCAGGTACCTAACTCTCAACAGGCAGAAATCATGTAGGAAAGAAGTCTGATCCCAAGGCAAGGCCCCTCAGGACTTTCGCTAGTTCTGGAAGAACATCAAGATTAGAAGCAACAGAAATTATGAATAATTGAAATCGATAGAAGTAAGGATTTTTAGAGCTAGAAGGAAGCTCAGAGGTGGAAGAATGGAATGGAAATGGAATAGGGGATTTGAGGGAATGTAAGGGTATAAAATTCATAGTCTCGAGGAAACCAGAGTTGAGTTCAGTTTAACAAGCATATCCTGAACAACTTCCACTTACGGGCTTTGTTCCGGAGACTACAGAAACAGACTCTTACTCACCAAGTGTACAGAAGGCCAGCTATGATCCTGGCTTGCCCCAAACTGTAGAGATAACTCAGTGAATCAAATAAACACATTTCCTGCGTCCAGTGATTATTATTAAGGCCAATCAGGGAAGTCAACAAACTATTAAAGCATGATGTGATTACAGCAGGGGAAGGAAAAATTTCTCTGTGAGTACACTGACAAGAGCCTGACGTGATGGAGGCGTCAGGGAACTTTTAGAGGAAGCAACCTAAAGGTTGAAAGGCACTGACTTTGCTTTTGAGCAATTCCTGGGTTAATCTAATCGCTCTGGCTCACCTATGTTGTTTGCTGAGGAATGAATGTATGTGTCACTTTTCACTATTCAAGTTGGCTGTCTGTCTCCAGCATCAGTTTGTTTAATAATACAGAAACTGAAAGGAAACAAATTTAGGTACGTAGGGCTGTCCAATGACAGCCGATTCACAGAACACAGGGACGAAGACCTCTTGTTTCAGGCACAGAGTTTCAACGACTCAGTGCATTTAACACCTACGAGAGAAAAGCAGCTCAGACTGAAATGTGAAGAAATTATTTAACGCACCACAACTTAGAACTCCATTTCCAAGTATTTATTGTCTTTGATGTCTAGAAAAGGGGAAAAGCATCAGCTTGGTTTATGCTTCTGGTTTCATGACACACTGGATATCTTCACTGCTTGGTTAAATGTTTCAAGCTGAGAGTCTTATGCTCCACTTGAGTTTTATATTTCAATAAGCAGAAATAATTCTTGTACAGTGATAGTTCTCACAATAAGAGTGGATAAAGAATGGCTTTAACTTTGCTAATTATTCTGAGAAAAAGAGCACACGATGGACTTCAGACAGCATACAGCATTGTTTCTTGTTTTCTCCCCTCCCTCCCCGCCCGATGTATTTCCTTGGATATTTTTGTTAGAGAAGTTCAGTGAATTTCAGAGATTCCTTGTTTGTTCCTTTTCCAGCAGGAGACTTTGGATGCTCAGAGTCTGCTTTGGCCCATCTGTGCAAGCCATTTGAGAGCGAGCCAAAGCTTTCTATGAAATCAATGATGTTCCTTTCCATTACGACCAACAAATGGGCAGGAGACGGAATCTGTCCGTTCTTTAAGAAAGAAAAACACCGAATCCATTGATACTTTCGATACAACCAGAAATCTTGCTGAGGCTAACAGATAACAGAAGCCATGGATGATGACTCTAGATAGGGCTCTTCCCAGAAACTTCATAAAACATGAAATTTAACATAAAGAAAACACAGCTATTCTCCAAACACTATATGAGATTTAATCCAGACTGACTAAGGTCGGAATTTATCAAAGGCAATGGAATTTGTAAAAAGAAAGAAAAAGAGAGGCAAGAAGTAGCATGCCAATTTAATTTCTTACCACTAAACAAGGGGATTTATACTAAAGTGACATTTAAAACTAAGAATTCGATCGACCAGGTCCAACTGGTCACTTATGACCAGGTTATGTCATACTCAAAAATGAATCTTCATCAAAAAATATCCTACACTTTAGAAAGTCTGGGGTACTTTAGAGATCGTGTAATTCAAAGTGTTTTTTTAACAACTTTATTGTGGTATAACTGACATACACTACATGTCATAGCTTTAATATATACAATTTGATGAGTGTTCATATACATACACCCATGCTACCATCGGCATAACCAAGATAATAAGCCTATATCCATCACCCCCAAAAGTCTGTGTAAAGAACCCTTAACACGAATCTACCCTCTTAAAGAAACCAGCCACACGATTCCTACTTCAAGGATCTTTTCAATGTGCCATTCTCTTCTTAGATGATGTATGTGAACTTTCATTGAAAAGCCAATGTTCAAGAGCTACACGCATCTAGTGTATAGTGTTTGATTAACAGAATTCAAATTTATTGGACGAACACATTTTAGCAACTCAAAGCTACCCACAATTAATCAATCTACGTCAGCTACTGATGCCATCCTCCAAATGGACATGTTTGCGTGGTACACGATTTTTAAACCCTAGAACACGGTGGATCACCTTCTCCTACAACCTCAACTACTTCTCACCCAGTCTCATTGTTTCCATGACAATAAATAACTGACGAGTTCATGGGAAACACTAGCTAAACCAGATGCTGTTTTACCTATGGTGGGGTTTTAAGAGAATCATAGAGATTTGGGGGGGGGGGATTTACAGTGAAGGGGTAAATGATATTTGTCACCCAAAAAGAAAATCCTACTTTATTTTGAGAGATAAATGTCAAAGCTTTTATATAGTTGTTTCAAATTCTTCATCTATGCCTAGGCACAAATACATTAAAATGTTTTCCTCTGACTCTGTCTATAGAATACATATTTCTAGGTTCATCATAACTCATGGAGGGTAATTCCGAAAGCATCTAACTATAGTTTGCTGTAGTAATGAGAACTGCTAGCTTTATGTATTTAAGCAGAACTTGATATGAAAATTGGATTGCCACCCCAGGTTTATTAGATGAATTATTCTGTTTACAGAGCACTATGCAATTCCACAGCCAAGTTGGTTTCAAAATCTTTAAACGTTATTTATCTATTATATTTGTTAAATTGCTAGATGGAGCTACCTGGAAAGTAATTATATGTACCCTGGAGAGTAATTATCCAATTTTATTGATAATAGGATCGGTGTAGCCTAATGAACACTAACGTAATTTTCAAAAAAAAAAAAATCAGAAATTTCTTCCTTGTCTTCAAGCAAACTTCTCGGTCAAAAAATAAGTATAAATGAAATGGCATGGAAAGCATTTAGAAGGTGGGTGATTTCACCACAAAACTACTGCCTTACCTCGTCCCTTCTCCTGCCATATCTCTGCACATTATTTCATCCCTTTCGTCTCTCCAAGGGAGGCTGGCACCTCCTCTTCTAGGCACCATTCTTCCTTAACTTCTTCATCAATTGAACCTCACTCTGCAACTTAAAGACCACAGACCACTGGAAGTCTGTGACACCCACCTGTTCCCAAGGGCCTCCTCTTGGCTTCTGCTTTGAATGTTCTCCCTTTATCTTTTATTCCATGCCCTGATCTGTCAATAAGCTTCCAACAAGTGTACCCTGACAACACTTTCCTTTAGTTTCCAGAGAATCTCTTGATTTGCGATGAGTCTTCCCTGGCCAAAGACAACCTAGAGGAACCCAGCCCCACTCCTTTATGGACACATGCAAGTTCCAAGGAAGTTATCATCCCAGGGTCAAACTCTGATCAGTGAGGAATGAGAGCCAGTGGATAAAGTCTCCTCTGCCATTTTCTGTGTGGCAGAAAGTTCTAAGGCATGGTCTGTATCGCCTGAGTCAGGATCGAGCTCTGTGGTCCATCAGGAGAAACCACTCTTGCATATGGGTTGTCTCCAGCTTTGTTTCATTTTATCTGGTCCTCTATTTCTTAAAAATTTTTTTTTGTAATGTTTATTCATTTTTGAGAGAGAGAGACAAAGTGCGAGTGGGGAAGGGGTAGAGAGAGAGGGAGACAGAATCTGAAGTAGGCTCCAGGCTCTGAGCTGTCAGCACAGAGCCTGATGTGAGGCTTGAACTCACGACCTGTGAGATCGTGGCTGGTCTTCTACTTCTGACCCTGAGATTTCTTCCCCTCTTCTGCAAAAAAATCATCCCGCAAGCCTTTATCTTTAGCTCTGTTTTCTGGGAACTGACTCCTTAACTAAACTACGTCCTTGAATTCTGCAAGGAGCGTGACCTCATAAATCCCTCATGTCTAATCCTTGTTTATTTATTTGACAAATATATATGCAACACTTACAAGCGCCACATACTATTCTAAAGATTATAAAATATTAACCCATTCATTTCCTCCAAAACCTGAGGTAGGTACTATTATCATCATTCTACAAATGAAGACAGACACAGAAAGTTTAAATGACTTCCCCAAGATCATATATCCAGTAGGTGAGGCAGTCAGGGTTCTAAATCTGGCAGTCTTACCATATTCAACAAATAAGCTAATGCCTTTTGGATTGCTTTTGTAACTCCGTTATAGTGATACATCAACGGTCAGTGAGGGCTTTCTTTATCTCAAGTTTGTTTGTCCTCAAATTTGTGAACAAAATCTGATAAGATTTGATATTTTTTGCATGGCAATCTTAGGGCAATGAGATGTAAGAGCAAATCCCAATATGCAAACACTCATCGAGTCTCTTCTTGTAACATGTTTGCTGACGTTCCATTGGCCAAGGCATCTCATACGGCCAAGTCCAGAGTCATTGTGGAAAGGAACATACATATAAGGGAATGGACAGCAGGAAACGGAATGCATTTAAGTCTTTTTCTTTGAAAATTAGAATTTCTTGTGTATAAATACATTAAGAAATAATGCAGATAAAGAATAATGCGGGTTCTGTTTGTCACCATGAGCGACATGGGCAGAATAATAGAAAACGCAAAACTACCTGAACTGTTCTTTAGAAAATATTTTGATATGTTTAATACACCAGCCATATTTTGGTAATGGTTAACTTGTAAGAACAGGTGTCAGAATGTTAAAGCCTTTTAAAAAATCTTTGGTAATTGGGCCGAGAATGACAAAGAGACAACTCTAGAGATGCTTTCAATGGCAATTTTGTACATCTTCCCTTTTCTAGAAAAGATGACATACATTACTCTGAGCGAAAAACTACTTCTCTTAGTTCTTGTTTAACAAATCTGCATTTACTTCACTTTTATTTAAGTCCTTCACAGAAATATGAGATATAACACTTTTACTAATACTTTGAAATGCTCAAATAAAAAGCACTACTAAACAGTAATTAAATGTACTGTATCATTACCTTTTATGGTCGCTATAGGCAATTTGAGTGCATTTTTTGTAGTATACAGGGATATACTACACATGCACAGTTAAAAAGCAAAATCATTATAAGACTGATTGGTCCCAACATTTTCTAAGCAGAAACTTAATATTTTTTATTCTCATTCAAGAAGTCAGCATTCTCAGAAAACACATTAAGTTCAACAAATTCAGCTGTTTTTAAGTTACCTGAAAAGAGAAAATAATGCACTTTCTTGTTCTAGAACAAAGAATTGCAGAAAGCCTGTACATAATTTAAAACAGCTTACATTTATAACTTCAGGCTCTCTAAGTGTTGATTATTCAGTAGGAAACAAATGCTTAGCTAAATTTGAAAGCTACAAAAAAAAGGAAGTCTATTATGAAAGTGTTTCCCTGTTTTGTATTTTTGAAATGTATGCAAAAATCTCAAAATGTGACCCAAATTATTGTCCCAAGCATCTATAAAAGGGTCTCAAATGATCCTCAGAAGATTTTTATCATTAATCTACGTATCAAGCAGAGTTGAAGGGGAAGAGGGGGCCTCTTTGATGAGGATGTAATATCCACAAAGAGACCAACATCGGTATTGGTTCTTTTTCAAACTCAGTAGTGAAAATGGAAGCCCTTTTCCCACCTTCTTATAGGAATTCAAAATGATCTGCTTTGATTTTGATGAAATCCACTGGAGGGACTGAGAATGGGAAAGAGAAGTTGCTGTCAGTCAGACACCCTAACATCACAAATTGAGTATTTTTAGGGTCTCATCTCCAATTCAAGGTGAACTCCCTACCTTCTCAAGACTAACCTCTCAACCTTAGCTCCAGAATCAGAATTTGACCTCAAAGACATCCTGAGGGCACTGGTAAGGAAATAAAAATTGGATACCCAAGGTCTGTTCTCCACTTCCCTCACTGAGAACCTCCCTCTCATACCTGCACAAATTGGCTTCTCAAGCACTCACATCAAATACCCAGCTGATTGGTCCAAATTATGATTAAGCCCTCCTCCCAAACAGCTGCCTCCTAGTCATCACTGGAAGAACCTCCTCAGGGAAGAGTCACACAACCTCTGGAAGCTGGATGGAGCTCGGCAGGCAGAAACTTCCAGGTTCTGGGTACTCAGAGCATAGTTTAAAAGATGGATAGAGAGGCACGACTTCAGTGCTCCGGGCCATGTAGGATAGAGGCAGAGGAGAGTCAGAGTCAGAGCAGACCCTACGAAGAACGGGGCTCAAGTTAGTGCCTCTGGTTGTTAGAGCTAAACACAATGATGCTTGGTCTATTGCAAATTCGTTCTCCTGAAACGTGCATCTCCCTCTTCTCTCTACTTTCTGGATTTCCCTGAAAGGATTACTTTCAGAACATTTACATGGTATTTGTTTCCTCTGAAAAAGTTTATTCCTTCATTTGCCATATTTGAATAACATTAAACAAAACTATACCTTTACACAATTGTTTGTCAGATGTCTGTCATCATAAGTCAGTTACTTATTAAGAGCCTAGAGTCGTATTACCTTGGTTTAAATACTGGCTTCATGAGGTACAGTTGGTTGGAAGTTATATACCATTCCTGTGTCTCGATTTCCTCCCCTGTACAATAAAGACAGCGTTATCTATTTCAAAGGATTTTTTTAAAGATGAAATAAGTTAAAAATGTAGAACGCTTGGAGTATTTTTAAGTAAATAGTAGGTACTAGGTAGTGGGTAGTGGCTATTGATATCACCATCACCATCATCACCATAAGGCGGTCGTTATTAACACTGCTTGCAAATTAGAATGAGTTTGAGGTGCTTTTAGAAAGGCAGCATCTTAAACCAAATTTGGGGAGTAAGACCCAAACATCGATAATTTGTAGTCTCAGAACCAAGAATACTTCTTTTTGTTTTTTTGGTAGTTTCACAACACTGTCCTATGAATCGGCCGTACATCTATTATGCATCTGTTTTTGTTGCCCAGATTACCCTCTGAACTAGTCTGTTATCCATATTTATGAAGTACTTACTCTCTATGCACTGAGCTGCGCCTGGGATGGAGGAACAGGCCGCAAAAGTAAGATACATGCCCCTGTAGTGGGCAAAGGGAACAATTCACAAAAATAAAGGACAAGCAAGAGCATGTATCATGCAGCTCCCATTAAGAAAATCAATAGGATGATGACATAAAGGATAACTGCAAGTAAGGTAAGGGGGCTCTTCAAGACACAATGGTCAAAGAAGGCCTCTATTTCTTTGCTTCTCATCACTTGGTAGCTTGTTAGAACCGCAGAATCTTGGACCTCATCCCGGGCCTAATCAGAATCTGCATTTTATGCTACCCATAATCCAACGTGAACAATTATCAACTCACGGCAAATGTCTCTTTTATAGCCCTTGCTCTAATTATTTCGAAGCAAATCTTAGACATCATATAAATATATCTATAAATATTTTAGTATATATCATTAAAGATAAAGACTCTTCTCCTAGGCTTTTAATTTGAACAACCAAGTAGAAGAAGATAATATTTACCAGGCTTAGGAAATGGAGAGAGAAGATGACAGGGGGGCTGTGGAGAGTGGCAGGAAATGATTGGGGGAGGGGGGCCAGAGCTGTCTTTTGGACACAGTACGTCTCCGACACCTATTTAGCAATCCTGTGGAACTTATCAGGTAGACAGCCAGACATACAGTCCAGGACATTGGGGAGCCACTGAGGCCAGGGACATACAATCGGGAGTCATGAATATATAGGTGGTATTTAAAGTTATGTGACATATTTGAAAGAGAAAGTAAATAGACAATAAAACAAGCCTAGCACTAGGCACTTGGCACGCAGATGACAGGAGAAAGACAGAAGAGAACCCGATGGGGTCGAGCCAATGAGACTGGAAGTAAATGAGGAGTGTGGAGTCACAGGCCTGAGACAAGAGAATGTTTCTAAGAGACAACACTCCATGGTATTGAGTGACGCAAAGTGAGATAGATGGGTACACATTACGATCTGTTGGACTGGGTAACTGGTAACACTAACAAAAGGGCTTTATGTGAACAGCCCATAAACTGAAATGGAAAGGATTTAGCTCAAGTAGAGAGCAGGACGTTTCCCCTCAGAGTTGTGTCAGATCGGTCATGTGGCGTGAGGCAAATCCCAAAGTTTTAAAATTATTTCCTTTCATAAACACATTATTTCCTTTTTTATTATAAGCTATATAACAAAAGAACAATGAGTGTGGGAGGAATTAGGGGAAGATAAAAATAGTCCATATACACAAAACTTGTAAGACATTTTGTTATGTCAAGAACAAGAAGAAAGTTTACGGTGTCAAAGAAAGAGTTGTGTTTTCAACTGTTTCTTCTTTGTTTGTCTTTGTTTTATGGATGGGAGATAATTATAACCATGCTGTTTCCTGAAGAGAATGGTTATGTAGAGGGGAGATGAGCATTGCAGATACGGAAAAGGGGTAATGGGGAGATTAAATCCTTTCGATGGCAAGATGGTAAGGGATTGGAAGGACAGGAACAGAATGGAACTTAAAAGTAGCCACCCTCCCCCTTTCATTTCACTGTAGCTGCGGGGCAAAGAAAAAGATTATGAATACGTGTAATGGCAAATTTGTGAATCAGGATGTGGGAAGGTGAAGGTGGTTGGTTCTCTTAGTGTTGTTTTCTCTGCAACGTCAGAGGAGCAGTCAACCAAGAGAGCGGGAAGTCCGTTTCACTAGGAAGAGGTAGCAACACTGCCTGACAACGCTGAGTGTCAGTTTGGGAGTACATGCTCACGATTTGATTTGTTTGAGAGAGAGAGAGAGAGAGAGAGAGAGAGAGAGAATCCTAAACAGTCTCCATGCTCAGGTGAAGCCCAACACAGGGCTCGATCCCATGACCCTGGTGAGGTAAAATCAAGAATCAGATGCTCCAGTGACTGAGCCACTCAGGAGCCCCTGAAAGTTGATTCAGTCAACCATGTTGTGTGACTTTCCTGAGCAAACTTCATCTGTTCGGGTGAAGGCAAAATAAAGGTAACGAGCTGGGTTCATCTACGGGGGTTTCTCCACGTAGGTCCAGTGGTGGAGAGAGGGGGGATGAAGGGAATGTGTGTGACAGTGAATTAGAGGAGCTTATAAGAAGCACACCAGAGGACCTTAGTCCAATGTCCTGCATTGGGTCCCAAATAAAATAAAATCAAGTCTAGATCTACGCCCTCAAATAAAGTTATATGAATTGACTCATGTGGGGGAAGAAAACATTTATTTCATTGTCTGGTTTTCCTTAGAAGAGCAATCAGAGTTCCTCACTGAAGGCATGCCAAAAACCTGAGAAAATCTGTCAGAACTGTAGTAATGGCTGATTAAAATTTGGAGAAGGGGAACTGTTAGCTTCTTTAAGCCTACAGCTTTTCTTTAGTCTCCCATCTGCGAAGTGTCAGACTGTGATCCGATGCAGACTCCCAGTACGTGAACGCGACTCATGCCACATATAGCAAAAGACACACGCTAATCCCTCTCCGACCAGGCTGAGCCTGGCGCCCAGCGTGCAGTCTGGCTTGGAAGAAGATTATCCGTGATTGTGTGGATGAGACTTGCTCTGGTCCTCCCCCCCCTTCCCCAAGGGGTCTCTGCAGGTATCACGGGGGTTTCTTCTGGTTGGAGCCCACGATTTCCTTTTGAACAGGGGACGTAAACCAAAGGTTGAGAGGATTCTCACGAGATAGTCTGGTGACAGAGGAACAATGAACTAACAAATGCATTCTTTAAAAAAGTACACTGAGGGAGACGGAACCGCTACAGGAAGCGTTTTGGTTTTGTTAGCCTGTTTTTAAGAGGCGAGGCAAACAAGTACAACGTGTGTCTTTTTGGGGGGAGCTGAAATAATATCTAACCGACTCTTTGACCTACGTTCCCTGGAACCAGACACTTCCGAGCCGACAGATCAGCACGGATATCTGATAATGAGACTTTGTAAGATGTACAATAAATTCCGGAGTTGAACATTCACACTCAATTGTATATTCCATTTCCAGTGTCATAATACTGTTGAAAAGACCCTGAAAATAAACCAAAACCACAAATATTGAAGTCTTGGCTGCTTTCATGCCCATGAACGCCACGGCTCACAAACAGATTTCAAAATATGCCTCTGTTTGATCATTTTGATATGCTTCAGGAAAAAGTAAAACACTGTAGGTAATTTCCCACGTCCCTAATGAGGAGCCCGGCACATTTGCTTGTATTGTAAAGCATCAGTTAAAAAGGCTCGGGTCACATCAGCTACGCATTTATTCAACTACATCAAAGGCCTCATACTAAGGATATGCGATTCCCTTAAATCCTTCCTCGCAGCCAAAGTGAATTTTTAATGATAACGCAGGTTCTTGTGACTATCTTTCTTGCCATCCCATTCTCTTAACTATGTTAGTGTATTTGTGTATGTATACAGATAATCTGATCTTTTAGCAGAAAGCAGATAGAGCAGAATTAGTGAAAAGACAGTATAGACTCATAGGCTCTTGGAATTGCTATTATTTGTGAATTACGTTCTGGGAGACTCTCTGCGCTGCAGAAATATTTTAAATTTGGGGGCTATTTACGTTCGTGTTTTTAAACCTTTCTATTTTAGACATTTCTAGTTAACTCCTTGTTTAGAGTTTAAACTTTCAAAGTAAATTTGGGGGCGCTGAGTGGCTCAGTCAGTTGAGTGCCCATTCTTTTGGTTTTGGCTCAGGTCACAATCTCACGGTTCACGGGTTCGAGCCCTGCGTCAGGCTCTGCGCTGACAGGGTGGAGCCTGCTTGGGATTCTCTCTCTCACTTCTCTCTGCCTCTCCCTCCTTTTCTCTCTCTCTCTCTCTCTCAAAATAAACAAATAAACATTAAAAAAAAATAAAGTCGATTTTTCTCATAGTCACACATAAAGCTATAAATGTTCAATTTGATTTAAAACATAAACAAGACCAGACCCTAGTTCTTTACCTGTTCCCACTCTTTCTGTTTCGCTCCCCAGAACCAACCACTCTAGCTCTTTTGTTTTCTTCTTTCTTACTTTGCATTCTTTTTTAAAAAAGTAATCCTCAAACAAGAAAAAGCTTATGATTAAAAAAAAAAAACCCTGCACAATTGAAAATATACTTAATATATTCTCATGCCTATTTGATGAGATGCTTGAAAACCATTTTCCTTCAAAATTTTAAAAACTTTGTTCCACTTACATCCAATTTTCAGGATGGTGATTCTGATGCAATAATTTATATGGGACTTTTTCTTTTTAATTTCTGATGAGTTTTAAGGTCTTCTCTTTATCCCCAAGTCAAAGGAAATTTCTCAATGATGTTTTAAATCTGAAGACTCATGTCTTTCAGTTTCTGGTATTTTCTGTATTATATATATATATATTTGTACAATTTCTCACCCCGATTTGCTTTCTTCTTCTTAAATTATTGCTTAGATTTTGGACTTTTAGGGTTAATATTCCAAATCTTCTCTTTTCTTCATATAGTCCACCTCTATCTTTTTGTTTTGTTCTGTTCTGTGATTTTAGAGAGTGCAAGTGGGGGAGAGGGTCAGAGGAGAGAGAAAGAATCCCAAGCAGGCTCCCACTCAGTGCAGAGCCTGACACAGGGATCCATCCTTCGACCCTGGGATCATGACCTGAACTGAAATCAAGAGTCAGATGCTTAACCGAGTGAACCACCCAGGTGCCCCATCTCTATAATTTTAATTTATTTTATGGGAGATTGCTTCGACTTTTCTAACATACTCCTGATGCTTGTATTCATGAATTTTGCATGTAACATCATCAATATCACACATCATCATAAGACCATATTACTTCCTGAAGGATAAACTTGGTTGTTTTGATGCGTGGTCTTCCTGCCTAAATTATGTATGTGTGTATATGCACGAGTTTAAGTTCCTTTTGCTTTACTGTTTACAGTCTGTATTTCCTTTTATGACCAAGGGTTTCTTCAAATGCCTAAGGATATTTGAAAATCTGTTTCTGGTTTAGAGTGAGGCACTAAATAGCTAGATAAAAATTCCTAAATACACAAGAGGGTCCTGCCTTCATGGTTTCACTGTGGCACTCAGTTTGCGATTATATTCTTGTGGAGGATCCCCAAATGTCTGTAGGGAATGTGTTTTCTCCCGGGTGGATCTAATTACTGAGGGAATGTATGCCTTGTTATTGAAGTAGAATGAGGAGTGAGCAATCTTACTATTCAATGTGCTATTTCTATTTTCTTTACAAGTTTGTCTTCCACCTAATCTTATACCCCCTCCCTCCAGAGCCTGTCACATGGTTTCCTCAGACCACAGGTGACCCTTCTCAGAGACAGCGGGAAGGAGGGTAGGCACCTGACTGCAGCAGGTTTCTAATGAGAACCTGGGAGTCTACCGCTTTCATATTCAAATGTGAAAAAAAAAATCTCCCTGTTTCACCACGACCGATAAATTACCTTCTTTTTGGCGCCTCCTATCCCTTAGCCTTTTTCAAATGATCTCTTACATTTATCTTTGTTGGGAAAATCCTAAAATTGGGCTTCCTCTTTCACCCGCTCTGAGTCTTCACTTCCTGTTTAGAGTTACAGCTCTCTTCTTGGTGTATCGAGGATACGATTTATATTTCTGTTTTGTATCCCCTCATAATTTGGGGTGGTCATTTGGGAACACAAAAACGACTTTACTCCGTTGAGACTAAAAACTGGATTCAGACACCTTTCAAAAATGTGATGAGGTTTTATTTGTTCACATAAAGAAATGGTGATGAAGTATGCTGATTTGAAGGGGCACATGCACCCCAATGTTTACAGCAGTGCTATCAACAATAGCCAAAGTATGGAAAGAGCCCAAATGTCCATTGATGGATGAACGGATAAAGAAGATGTGGTATATATATACAATGGAGTATTACTCAGCAATCAAGAAGAATGATATCTTGCCATTTGCAACTACATGGATGGAACTAGAGGGTATCATGCTAAGCGAAATTATTCAGTCAGAGAAAGACTAATATCATATGACTTCACTCATATGAGGACTTTAAGATACAAAGAAGATGAATGTAAGGAAGGGAAGCAAAAATAATATAAAAACAGGGAGGGGGACAAAAACATAAGAGACTCTTAAATAAGGAGAACAGAGGATTACGGAAGGGCTTGTGGGAGGGGGGATGGGCTAAATGGGTATGGGGCATTAAGGAATCTACGTGTGAAATCATTGTTGCACTCTATGCTAACTAACTTGGATATAAATTTAAAAAAATAAAGAAAAAAAAAGAAATGGTATGAAGGTAACCCAGTAAGTTAAAATAGATAAATTCCTAGAGAATTTGTATCCTAAAGTTTCAACTGTTTTATTCGTTTATCTCATTTCGGTGTGTTTCCCTTTTGCTTTTGTTTCCATGTAAACGTCAGATAACCTGCTATTCCGTATGCAAAATCTTGTTTCAAAAAAGTTATAAAAGAAATTAGTAATGGCAAAAACAATACCGCAAAATAACTGACATAATGCGAGTAACAAAGAATAGATATTTGGGTTTATCTCTGTATATACAAAGTTACACTTTAACACTGTTTTCAGCCAAAGTAGCAAAAGCATTCCCATAACAAGTCTACCATCACCACTATTATTACACGCTTTGCTATAGGTAGCAAATGGCGCATACAAGCAAGGATAAAACGGCAGATGTAACAGAAAATGTAAGAAGCAAGATTATACAGTTAGAATGGTAATTATAGTATGATTGTCTACTCAGGAAATTCAAGAGAAGTAGAGACCATCATTATATGTTATAAGAGAATTCAGTGCAATGTTCAGTATAAAATTAAAATTTCCGAAATGGTTAGCGATCATATACATATTACATTCAGTTCTGCAGTATATTTAAGGAAAAATACTGTTTATAGGACAGCAATCACGTTTTAAAAATCTACATGAAATGTGTAAGATCAGCGTAAAGATACTTTAAAACTTTTTGCTGGGGTACATATAAAAAAGTGTTGAAAATGGGCTTTTGTCCATTTTGGGTAAGATTCAGTATGACAGAGGAACCATCATGCCCAAATTATCCCATGACCTTACACTTTCCCATGCAAATATTGTACAGTTTTTTGTTTGTTTGTTTGTCTTATTTATTTGAATTTTGGAACCAGGCAAACTGACATTAAAATTTATATGGTTAATTTAACATCAAAAAAAAAGGAAAAGAAAAAGACTAAACACTGCTAACTATCTCTACTTAATATTTAAGTACATGTTAAAATTGTATTAATTCACTTTGGAGCTGGTGTTTAAAAAGGCAAACAGATGATACAAAATATAAAGTCCTAAAATATGGTAAAATGCATAAATATTTATGTAATGAATAAATAATGATGCCACTTAAAATCATAGAGAAATGGTTTTATGCAACTGAAAGGCACTTAGACGAAAAGTAACAATCATGAGACAAAAATAAAAGCAAAGTTGGAGCTATCACTTTTTACTCTAGAATAAATCCCAAATTTAGTAAAGATTTAGACATGACGATGAATAAAAATACACAAAACTCTTCATTTAGAAAAAGTCTTTCTAAGCATCGCCTCAAATCCAGAGACTAAATATCTCGATGCTGACATAAAGAATCATATTAGCAATCTATGGATGTCAAAACATTATAAACAAAAGTCAAACATAAACAGCAACTCGTGATAAACATCATGCATTCAAAACCTCGATTTTCTTTACAAAAAAGGGGTTTCGAAATTAGTAAAACAAAAAATAACTGATAAAGAAGAGTGAAAGGGTAAAAATCAAAAAGTTCCTTTGGTTAGAATGTGTAGAAGCACAATCTCGATTGATTTTGTGAATTTGTTAGCAAGTTGTGTCTTAAGGTATCAGAGAATCCTAAGAGAGATTATTTCCTGGTCTAGGAACACTCAAAAAATTTTCCCTATAAATTAATGACAATTGCTTCTCATGAAAGGCATGAAAGGAGTGCTCTGATTTCAGATAGCAGGGGCTCCCTGTGTTCCTCTTCTGGCTGCTTGATGTTTGAGCAAGTGCATATACAACCCACTAAAATACACACAGAGATATGCACACACATTAAAAATAATGCGGGGAAAGGAAAATAGTCCAAAGGGATTATGGGAAGTAGGTAGGATCAAGAATAAGACTGATTCAGAAAAATACAAGAAAATTTATTCTATAAATCTGTATATCTGCAGGAAGTGGGGCACAAAATACGCCTTTAACATGATAAGGGCACGGCCATTTATACAAATGAATGATGATTAGATTCACACACGCAATTTCTGGATGAAGCACAGTGATTTGTGATACTGAGACCTCTCAGTGGAAGTAGATGGTGTGTAACAGACTTAACAATACCCTTACGTTACAACGTGAAACAATTCACAGCAAGTCCTCTTTCTTCTCTAACTTTGTCTATTATATAACTTTATCCTTCCGAATGTTATTTAAGAAAATGAAAAAAATATATTTTATAGGTGACTCCTCCGATGAGTTCTCCAGGCTTCCTGACCAGATAGCTTAATCCAGTAATACAATTTAGGAGGTCTACAGGTTTGAAAGAATGGCTTATCATTCGGATAAGCATCCACGGGTATTATTTTTCAGTACTGACGAATCGAGCAGCAGTGAATTGGATATTATACCCCCTGGCAGTTACTTGGAATATAGCAATCCTATGTTCTAGGTAAATGGGGGAGCTGTACAAAGCCGCAAACCGGGGATAAGAGAAGGATTTGTTCGTGAATACCGAAGCCTCACAAGGACATCTATCTCAATGAAAGGCCAGGCTATCTCATATTTGTATCAGGCAAGGTCCATGCAGTTTGCAAAGCTTTCTACCAGATGACTTTTTTTTTTTTTAATTGAAGGAGCAACTTTGAGTAGCAGAAGAAGTTATTATTATGGATGAAGAAACTGATTTTGTGTGATTCAGTCAATCTCAAAGAGATAGGTAAATGGCACCGCCAGCTCTAAATGCTAGACTTGACACCATGTCTGAGCTCCTTCCTCATGCCTACTTCACTGACCTTCACTGACCTTACATATATATATATATATATATATATATATATATATATATATATGTAAGGTCACATCCCTGGTATATATTATTTCGCTGTGTATTTTTTCCTACTTTAAATCTGAGCCATTCACTTAGGCTTTCTAGGAATTTTTTTCCCCCTTGGATACAAAGAGCAGGAGAGGGACATGAGGTCAAGAGAGAACACACACACACACACACACACTCACACACAGGCATGGACACACTTGAGCACAACCACACATAAGGACAGAGTCTATATGACTATTCATGAGGGAAAGGGAGCGACGGAGATCAGAAGAGAAAACTGCTATCTAACATATGGACACGCCTGTCAACACAAAGCAAGAGAAAATTCAGAGAAGAAATGGAAGGACAGCCTTGGAGGGCGAAGAGACCTTTCTTTCTTTTTTTTTTTTACTGTTTACTTATCTTAGAGAGAGAGACAGAGCACAAGAGGGGTGGGGGCAGACAGAGAGGGAGACATAGAATCCAAAGCAGGCTCCAGGCTCCGAGCTGTCAGGTCAGAGCCTGATGTGGGGCTCGAACTCATAAACCATGAGCTCATGACCTGAGCCAAAGTCAGATGCTTAACCGACTAAGCCACCCAGGTGCCCCAGAAGAGACCTTTCTTCCTCATCATATGAGACAAAGGAAGGTGGGAGGAAGGGGTGGTGGGGTGCTTTGGCCAAAAGGTCCTTCCTCTGCTCTCTTCCAAGGCCAGTGCCAAGCCGATCGATGTTTCGATGATACTGAATCGTACGCTTATGACAAATACATTTCATTTCATCATGTAAGATGTTGAAGTAATCATTCATATATTCATATATATTATATATAAATTTTTATTAGTATTAAGAAGAAAAACGTCATCAACATGTCTCTCTTAAAGTTTTAATGGATTTATGCAAGGGCTAAGAAAGCAATCGAGCCATGTATAGAACAGTCTGGAAGGTACAGATTGCTTAGTGATGAGAACGTTCGATACAATGAAATAAAATTAAAATGCCTGAAAGAACTGTGTCAACTACTAAGGCTACACAGATAGGAACCGTTTTATTATGAACATGCGTGTTTGCTTTATTCCCACTGCTACACTGCAAGCTTCCTAAAAGTGAAATGCTTCTTTTATATCTATCATCCTCAATACATTGCTTAATCTATGAGAAGTGTCATGTGCAGCCTTGTAAGTTCTTACATTCAAGAGTTTTTTTAGTATATAAGTATCCCAAAGGCTGACATGTTGGTTTGTTTTCTGAATCATACAGGCATGGAATGAAATGTTTAGCACCATTGGCTCTGCCACTTACAAACTGAGTAACCGAAAATAGGTTTATTTTTATTATTTACTTTTGAGAGAGACAGAGAGAGCATGAGCAGTGGTGGGGCAGAGAGAGAGGGGGCAGAGGATCCGAAGCGGACGCCACGCTGACAGCAGAGAGCCTGATGCAGGGCTCAAACTCACAAACAAGAAAATGATGACCTGAGCTGAAGTCAGCCACTCAACTGACTGAGTCACCCAGGTGTCCCTAAAATAGGTTGAATAATATGTATCCAAGGCGTTCACAGACTTAAGTCTGACAACTCACATAAAGCACGTAGTACAATGAGTGACACACAGTAAACTTGCCATAAAGATGAGCAACCACTACAGGTAGTCATCGCCAATTGGTCTCCGTGGCTGAAGGAAGAAATCGTGCACTTTTCTTCAAAACACTGGCAGACAAGGGGCTTTCCTGGTTGTCATTTCTCGCGTCTCATGCAGTGTTCTATAGTTCACATGATAATTCTCAATGCAGCTCTTTTTAAATACTTTATTTTTTTTAATTGACTACAGTTTTCCAAGGAAAGACATAATTGAGAAAGATGATGTCAGGTGTAGTTTCATGAGGTGACCCAATGAAATGTCCACCTTTGTCTAAAAAGAGACCAGGGGTGGGGGGTGGGGGGTTGGGTTTCCTATGAACTGTATGTTATTCTCCAAAAGTGGAGTTGAACTTCAAGACTCCAGATTCCTGTGAAGTACAGCTTCTCCCTGAGAAAAACAATGTGTATTGGCTCCAAAGTGCTCTTCGCAATTCTTCCATTCAGTGCATGACTGAAATAAAGATCAATTCAGAAGCTAGTCTCTCTGCAGATAAATAAATAATGGGCGCTATCGCCAAGACAGGTGGAGCTTTTGATGGATGGACAAGCTGAATACATAAACACACATGAAAGGCCAATTTTGAGCACACATCCCAAGTCCCTTTGGTCTTCTCAGGCCCATCATCTGATGTCAAAAATTCCTTTTGTGGAGGAATTTTCTTTGAGGTTTTAATGGTATCTGTAGGTTTCTTTGCCATTATTGTTGTCTAAATGGTAACGTGATACAAGACTCCTTTCTGGTGGATTGGAAGCAGCCGACTTACCTTGCCCAGATCTATTGTTTTTCAGGTTGTTAATAACTTAACCTTCTCAGAAAAAATTATTATCAGAAATACATAACAAAAATCTAAATGAATTCATCATTCTGGTATTTACAACAACACATATTGATATTGTGGATAAAAACTATTTTAAGAAAAATTCTCAGCTCTAAATCTTACTATGTCCCAGAAGTAGGAGAAAACGATTAAATTGACCAGAATATGCATTGTCAGTATGCAAATCTCTTTCTATATATCCGTATCTACACCTATGTTTCTCTATCCATCGTTTGGGTCCGGTTCTATTAATTGTATGATGAAAAGAAAATTGAAGCAAAAATAAAAACATCTTCATTATTATAGACAACATCGGTGTTAATGCTCCTATTAAGGGACAGCACAGGTGAAGACCATAAGAACTCCTTCACTTCCTGTAACCAGGAAGGGACCTCCTGGGTACTCAGCACAGGAAGAAAGAAGCATATGTAGATGTTTAATAGGCAGTATAGGGTGATGACTAATTCGTTCTCAGGATTATGCTTCTTCTTAGCCTGATGAAACAATTATTTTGCAAGCCCCCTTTCATTTCTACTGACTTAATGTTGGATTATTAAATTAACAAACATTTTTTTTTTCATGTCAAATGTCACGTATCAAAAAGGGAATAGCTCGTAGGGGCACCTGGGTGGCTTAGTTGGTTAAGTGCCCAGCTCTTGATTTCAGCTCAGGTCATGATATCAGCGTTCATGGGATTAAGCCCAGCACGGGGCTTTGCACTGACAGTGTAGAACCTGCTTGGGATTCTCTTTCCCTCTTTCTCTGCCTCTCCCTCAACCCCCCCTCTCAAAAATAAAGAAATAAGCTTAAACAAAAAAAGGACAGGCTCAGGAAAAGGGAATATGACTGGTCATATGAATGATTGATTTTTATGTTTATGTTTTTAAAAAATGTGAAATGAAGTAAAGTTAACAGAGAGTTTGTATTAGTTTCAGTACAGCATTAGTTCAGCACAATATATTAGGTTTAGTACAATATAATGATTTGACAATTCTAAACAGTATTCAGTGCTCATCATGATAAATGTCCTCCCAATCCCCTTTCTGTTCCTCCCCACTCACCTCCCCTCTGATAACTTCCAGTTTGTTCTCTGTATTGAAGAGTCTGCTTTTTTGTCTTTCTGTTTCTTTGTTTTTTTGTTGCTTAAATTCTACATATGAGTGAAATCATATGGTATTTATCTTTCCCTGACTGACTTATTTAACTTAGCTTTATAACCTCTAGATCCATCCATGTACTGCAAATGGCAGGATTTCATTCTTTTTCAGGGCATGTGATTGCTGTAAAAAAACATAGCTGACTCATGTTACCATATTATAGTTCATCTTGAATGAGGTAAATTCCTAGATCTTCAACAACCTAAAACATTTATCTTCTAAAAACTCACGCCCAGAGAAAGAGTTGAAAAACACTAAAATAAAATTGCATGTGAATGTTTTAACAAAGTAAGATGTATTTTGACACATGGATGTGGGACTTAAAGACATATGTACCTTCTCTTCATGCTTCTACAGATAGAAATTTAATTCTTGCCTGTGTGTTAGCCCGGGCCATGCACTTAGTTTGTTTGGGAAAGCCATCCTGGGAAGCCTGTGTGAGGAACAAGGGAATGCAAAGGAAGAAGGGAAACTAAGACAAGCTGTATTATCACGTTGGCCGCCATTTTGAGGGGCAAGTGTGTGAGCCTGGGGGACACTCCGAGTCTCCTGAGAGAAGCAGTCTGCAGGATCTGAACTGAGGTGTTGTTAGGTTCTACCTGTGAAGGTCTGTTTGATGTCCATGTGGGCGTCATGGGGTGGAGTAAAAGATATTAACATATTAAATGTTGCATAAGAGAGTTGGGAAAAAAAACAAATAAGCAGAAAATCTTCAGGATACTACATTTATAGAAGTAGACTGAAACTATACAATGAATAATAAGACTGAATGGAAAACATGCAGTTTCCTTAAATTATGAAATTTAAAATCCCTCTTAGCATTTTATACTAAGAGCTTATAAGGGTGACAGCCATTCCATTAAAAAATTGTTTTAAATAGAAATCTTTCTCGTTATACAGGAAATATGAACAAACACACATCTAGCCTTTGGAAAACTGCCACTGCTAATTTTGATCAGATTTGTTACATGAAAAATTGTTGAACTTCCTCTTATATAGCTTCTGTAGGGCACACGTGTGCAAAACGCACAACACTGTCTCTCACTGCTGTTTTTCGTACACAATCAGATGGTGTCTAATCACCTTAGCATTCTGATTAAAAGTTAATCAGGCACTTGGAAAATTCTTGTTTTTAAACTGATTGTATCTACATGGAGTTTGCATTAGAAAAATTTATGCGAGTGACATGAAGAGCTCTTTGACTTATTTTTTTCCTGTCTTGAGAAACAATTATATCGGATTCTTAAGATTTTAATCTTTACAGTCTCCGCCCCAAATTCCACTAACTTTTCAGTGAATAAAGTTTACACTACACCGTCACGTAGTTCTCCTTTAAAGTGCTTTAAACTGGGTGGGATGGAGGAGAAACACTGAGGCCTGTCAGCGACCAGGTGCATACACGGGAGAAGGCTGGGGTAGCTCTCTGAGCCTCGCCTCTCCCTTACGAGCGGCCAAGGAAGCCAATCTCTAGCTCTGGAGTCGGATGTTGGTGCCAGACTGATCACCTCCAGACTTTGAGCTCTAGCGATTAGTGGATTTGGGATTTGGGGCAAGTCACTTAGTTCCTGTGAGTCTCGGTCCCATCGGCTGTTAATTAAATATTAAAAATATTTTTTTCTGAGAATTTTCCAGGAAGAGTTTTCTGAGAATTAGTTGAAATAACATAGGAGAAGCATTGAGCAGCGATGGAGGCCCATCATCAACCATGTTAGATATTTCTCATTATCAGCTTTTTCTTTTTTAAACAAATTTAAATGTTTATCTATCTATCTATTTATTTATTTATTTATTTAGACAGTGACTGAGTGGGGGAGGGGCAGAGAGAGAGAGAGAGAGAATCCCAAGCAGGCTCTGCAATGTCAGTGCAGAGCCCAATGCGGGCTCAGTCATACAAACTGTGAGATCATGACCTAAGCCGAAATCAAGAGTTGGGTGCTCAACCGGCTAAGCCACCCAGGCACCCCTATTTGCCTTTCTCTAAATGTAGAACAGGAACCCACTGGCCGAAGTCCTCTACCCTTGAACACACATTTTTTCACATATGCCCAACCAGAAAAATCCCTTCTCCAGCAAATGCTGAACCTCCCATTTCTTCCCTGAATCTTCTCTTGCTTTGTCTCCTCAGAGAAACTTCTATATCAACACTGTTTTCTCTCCTGCATGTTCAAAGGCTCCCTTTTCTCTTATCAGCATATGTCTATGCTTGGTTGTTCTTTCCTTACACTTAAGTGTGTGTGTGTGTGTGTGTGTGCGCGTGTGTGTGCGTGTGTGCGCTCCCTGACCCAATAGCTCTTTCTCTCCAGCTATCTCTTCTTTCACCACAAAATTCTAAACAGCCATCCATATATTCTATCTTGACTTTATCTCTTTCATGCTTACGCCCATCCATCAGCCTTTTTTCATGCCTCTCATGAAATTTCTCTTTGCCTGGTCATGAAGGATTCCCGTGACCTAATCAGACACAGATGTCTACTCACTTCTCCGCAGCCTGAAGCACAGCTGACCCTCATTTCATCTTAGGACACCCACCTGGGTTCCCCACCCCTTCCCCATCGGCAGTGCCCCCCTCTTACTGGGGCTCACTGATTTTCAGTGTCCTTTGCTAGCTTTATCTTTCTACTCCGTGTGCACTGCCGGGAGCATGCAGGGCTCGGCCCTGGGTCTTCTCCCAAAACTTGGTACCAGGTGCTTGGTGGCTCAGTAGGGTAAGTGTCCTACTCTTGATTTCAGCTCAGGTCATGATCTTATGGTTTCATGGGTTCAAGCCCCGCGTCAGGCTCTGTGCAGTCCAGAGTTTTCTGGAGATTCTGCCTCTCTCCATCTCTGTCCTTCCCCTGCTCACACACTCTCTGTCTCTCTCACAATAAGTAAATAAACTTAAAAAATAAACTCAGTCCTTAAAAAACCTCACCTATTCTCATGTATTTAAGCACTGTTTAACGCTGCTTATGTACAACTTGTAAAAGTTGATAGAGGTCACTAACTAGCTAGAAAAATATAGGCAGTTACTAGTTAGGGAATGTGTTGCGCGGGTCTAAACTAGTTATGCAACTTACTAGCTAGACAACTCTGGATACCATGAAACTGTTGTGTGCCTTACTTTAATTCTATTTCACGGGGTTATTAGAGATATTCGTGTGTGTTGAGTCGAGAAAAATGTGTCTGGCACAGAGTAAGTGCCATGTAAATATTTAATATCGTCGCTATTTTTATACTAATTCAGATGATGTCACTCACCTACTTACAGTCATTCTTCCAGTGAACTTTAAATGACATTCGGCTTCCTCAGGTTCGCTTCCAAGGCCCCGCACAGTGTGACACCAGCTCTTTCCTCCATCTCAATTCACACCCCACCCACCCCACTCCTTGTTCACTCGTGTCTAGTCACAGGGCCCATGGCAGTTCTAGGGTTAACCCCCCCCACTTTCCCCACCTCAATTATATTCGACCGTGGACTCTCATTTATTTTCTTCGTATCCCCTATCAAAATTTAATGTTCACAGTTTTGGGTCCATTATTCTCACAGTTCCAGAAGGCATGAATGCTGCCCTTCACGGCGCAGTGTCTCACACTTACTAGGCACTCACAACTATTTGTGCAAAGATGAACAAATGAAGATATTGGCAAGTAGTTGTTGCCCCCATATAAAGTAAAACTTTCTAATAGACTCATCGCAAAAGCATCTTCTAAAGCAGTGAGAGCCTTCAAGCAACATTAAAAATCCATTTGCAAAGGAGGCTAGAGTGAAAAATATTCGCTTTTCTGTATCTTTATTATATATATTTATTTATTTTGCAGAGAGAGACAGAATGAGTGGGGAGAGGGGGAGAAGGAGAGAGACAGAGAATCTTAAGCAGGCTTCATGCTCAGAGCAGACCCCAACACAGGGCTTGATCGTACGACCGTGAGATCATGACCTGAGCCAAAATCAAGAGTCAGATGCCCAACTGACTGAGCCACCCAAGCACCTCCATTCTTCTTTTTATTAGTGAAGAAAAGGATGAATACCATTTTGTAGCATGTTAGTGTAACACTACATTACAAAGCGCTTCTAAATGATGATAGAAGGCTCCACCTTAATAATAAAAATCAAATCTCTGGTTCTCACTATGCTTACAAATCTTTGAACATTTTAAATATTCTCGATATTCTGTTCCGTGCCTTTACATTTACTTACCGACTCGTCAAGCCTTCATTACTGGCATTTAGAGCTTCCAGTAATCTAATCATGACTATCCTATGATACATTTGGGAAGGTCCAGCCCGCCGATCAGATGGAACCCAATTTCCCATTTAAAAATGGATCCATCCTATGGAGAACCACTGGAAGCAATCTACTAACAGAGAGCAAGTGAACCATTCGAGGCAAATTCAGTCTTCTTAAAGCAGCAGGGTACCATTTAGGAATTTACCTCCTCTGGGGCATTAATTGGTACCCTAGAGCCTTGGAAGAGTTAATTGACCTCATAGAGTGAACTCTTGAATCCTAGAGAAGTATGCTTAGTTCAGCTCACTACAAAGCAGGATTAAGGCAGAAATTAAAAGTAGCTTAAATCATATGGTAAAAACACATATTCGGATGGAAAAGAAGTACTGTAGTCAAGATGTCATTTTTCTTCTGTGGATATTTCGGGAGTTTATAGTTCTTAAGCTCAGTACCTTTTTCCTCAAAAAACAGAAATTCCGGCTGCACAATATCGACACATTGGCAATTGACATAGGACACGGACTCATTCTCAAAGATCACTGTGTTGTACAGTAATTTCCAGCAAGTGTTTTTCCTGTGAAATTCTACTAAAAGACGAGAAAGAGTAATGAATGCCCCTGATAAGTGTGATGTGTCCTGAGGTGCCCTGATATCACACGTGGCCACAAACTGACGAATCACTATTTCACTTCAGTGACTTGGGCAACACGTTCTGCTATAGAGACTGTGCATTTGTTATCCAGCAATGTCCTTGAAAGCAAAAAATCAACTTGAGAGTATCTATTAGTATCATACTGTAATAGTATTCAAGTAAAAAAAAAACACCTGTGGCTTTGAAACTTATTTTTAAGGTCACAGAAAACCAGTAGAACTCCTCCGATTGGAATTTGGGGGTCTAAGACTCACTCACTTGATCCTTGGGGAATCACCCAAGATTAGACTGAGGGGTATCTTAGAGCTGCAGATCCTTTGGGTGCACAGAGTTTTTTAAACTCTTAGAATAACATCTGATTAAGTTGTTTTCCAATTTCAACAGAATGTGGTCACCTCTTTTCTAAATCACCGCGGCACCTGCATTTCTGTGGTAGCGTCCTCTGTTAGTACTATTATGTGTACATAGTCCACGAATCGTCTTTCAGCTGGGGTCTGTATCTTGTTCACATTTATGTCACCTGTGGCATTTTTCCACCATAGTAGCAGGTGCTCAATAACTATGAATTAATTACTTAAAGTCTTAGGTTCTCTGTTGTCAGATGCAGAGCTGATATTATGAAATAATTATAATCTCCTTCTAGGAAAGACAAATTTACCCAGCTGAAGCCTGAAGCAAGAGAAGGAGTTGGCTGTTAAGGAAGCAGGGGAAGAATATTTCCATTAAGGGAGACAGATCCTACGAAGGCTTACCACTAGAAAGAGAATGGAGAATTCACGCAGTCGGTCAGAAGGGCTGGAGCTTAAACTGTGTCAGGGAGAGAAATGTGGACATACAGCCCAGGGAAGGAAACACAGTTCCGGTATTGAGCTACCTTTGTGTTTCATGGTTAGAGTTTGGCATTTTATCCTAAGATCCTTTGGAACCCTTCAACTGGGAGGGACCTTTTCAGATTTGTAAATCACAGAGATGGGTCGAACTACCATCCTTTTTCTGGATGAGACGGGGAGAGGGCTAGTGAGTTGGTTTCTGATGTCATCACGATTTATACCGTTGCTGCACTACTTCAAGTGCCCACACACGTGCATGTGGACGGGCACACACACACACAAATGTATATTGAGTATCTCCTGCAAAGTCATCTGGAACACTTATATGATATTACTTTACAACAAAATTGATGTTTACTTGGTATTTATCAGACCCTATGATAACTTCGAAATAGTTTACTGAAAGAAATATGGGAGTTCTCATGAGGCATTATTTTTTTTAAATAATCCTACAAGAAACATATAAAACTCTACAGCTGTATTAGCATTGAATTTTATGGCAACTGTGAGTAGTCATGGAAGTCCACCAGTGAACAAGAATTTGCACTAAAGTGATAAGTTGTTTGTTCCTAAGAATGCTCGGTGGATGCAAAATAATTCAGGAGTTGGAATTACAGCAGGTTTGAGTTGCAAGGACCTTAGGGATCAGAGAAATTCGTTTCACTTCCACAGCTGAGATGACTGAGGTCTCAGAAATGAAAGTAACTTGTTCATGGTCTTCATATTTTTCCTTGAATACAGATGAGAGAGCTTTATAAACCTTGAGACACCTCCCTCAACTGTCCGTAATCACCACCTGAAACAATCCCATCTCCCGCCTAGTGGTGTCTGTGTGCCCTGTGCTGACTCACAACAGCCCTGCGCCCAGCCTCACACATTCACCCCTGCAAATTCCTATTCATTCGAAATTACAGGGTCCTTCCTCTGATCTTAGAATTCTGCGTGTAATATAATCAGAATAAATGGGACCTGCAGCTTTCCTCTACCATCAAGTAGTCTTTTTAATTGAGATCAACCACAACAAAAGGAAATTAACAGCAGCTGCTTCTCAGATAGGATTTAGTGACTCACGGCTCTGTTGGCACCATTGTACTGAGGAGACAGACGAACCACCTGGCCTTCCACACCTGAGGAAACCTCACCAAATACACTGGCCCCGTAGCCCGGGGAGAGAGGAGGATAAACCACTGTCTTCCTTTCACTCATTCTTAAGAGCTTCTTCACCTAAAATCACTTCCGGTTCAGTGTTAAGTTTAGAGTTCAGCTGAAGCATTATTCTTCTAGGTTGCCTCTTTATAGGGCGGGGGGGGGCAGAAATTTAAAAAAAAACATTCTTTTAAGGTTGATAACACTGTCTAGAATAATGAATTCTAACCAACGATCTTTAGCTTGCTGTTATTAAAACTCAGTACACATTAATACTCTTTCTCAACATCCATAATCCAGCCCTAATGATTCCTTTTGATCTTTCTTTCATTAGACTCCACAGGTCTGTACCCCGTCAATATTCCTCTTTCTCCCAGACCGGGCCTTAGCGTCTGATCTTTAGTCAGTGTTCGAAAGAACTCAGTTTTGCTTACACTGAACAAGATGTTATAAGGACCTCAATCATTGCAGTTGGATGTTGTTGTTGTTGCAAGACAGGAAGCTGTGCCTGATGAGCTGAGGGAAAACACGGCTCAACTATTTTCTGTGCAGAAGCTGTAACCATAAGCAGTGACCTGGAGAAATGTCACTTAACAGTGGGCTCCCAAGTTGTCACGCTTAGAAGCGTAAGGTAACACTGGAAGTAAAGTGTCTAAAGGAAGTGTGTGTATATGCTTGTGCATGCGAGCGTGCATGCGTGGGTGTGCGTGCATGTATGTGTTAGAAGGGAGGACAGGCTTCCCAGGATCTAGCAAAGCTGAAAAAAACAATATATATCAGTACTCTATATGAAACACTGATTAGGGCGACTGGGTGGCTTAGTCGGTGAAGCGTCCAATCTCAGCTCAGGTCATGATCTCATGGTTTGTGGGTTTGAGCCCTGTGTCAGGCTCTGTGCTGACAGCTCAGAGCCTGGAGCCTGCTTCCAATTCTGTGTCTCCCTCTCTACCTGCCCTTCTCCTGTTTATGCTCTGTCTCTCTCTGTCTCTCACATATAAATAAATGTTAAAAAAAAGAATTAAAAAAAAAGAAGCACTGTTCCCTCCCACACACAAATTTCATAGAGAACGTTTAACTGCACAGTTCGGATGGAAATAAATGAAAAGTAAAAAGAAATTGGCATATTTACCTATTTTGCATAATTTCCTATCTCCTTTAATCTTTTACTTTTTTCTTTCAAACTAGAGGTCAAAGAATACACTTGGTATCGACTTCCATTAGCTTATTGCTACAAAGGCAGCTACCACTGAAGTTTTCCAAACACGTAAGTAAAAATAAAGCAAAAAGTCCTTCAAATCCTTAATTCCTAGTTTCTAAATTCATGGTGATAATTATGTTTGGCTAGCATAAGGGTATTTAATGTCTTTATGACCTTGCTCATTTGAGCCTCACATTCATTCTCCCCAGTCCTATCCTTTCTTTTTATCACGCAAATGTTTCTGAGATAGAATATTCCTCTAGTCGGAGCTGGGATCAGGAAGTGAACACCTTTTCACCCCCGAAATAAAGTGGGAGGTACCGAGAGGCCAGTTATACCTGGTGACACCTTATAGCCATTAATTAGTAAGCAACAGGGAGATGAGATAGGGAAATACAATTTCAGGGCTCTGTCAGCCCCAGGCGAAAGCTTGGTAACCGGCATCTTATTGGTTAGATGTCAGGAACTTGCACTCTAAATCGGCATAGACTTTTACAGTTATAAACTCAGGTTACAATCCCAGAATTTCCTGTTGAAAGTTTTCAAACAAGAATGCGGCCTTTGAGACATAATCCATGTGTCGTCAATGGACAGAGCTGCCTGGAAAATAAAATATCATTTCACTGTACAAAACTCTAACATATGAGAGAATGTGCCTAGGTTTACGTTTATGGGCACACTTCTTATATGTCTTCTTGATTGAGACTCTAAGCTAGAAAAGGTTGTTTCTCTTGTTTGAAATATTCAGCTAAGTCAAGAGACCAATTATTGACTCTGCTGTAAGAGCATGGACATTCATATATCCCTTGTCACTGCATTGAACAAAGATGAATGCAACACTCGTAAAAAACAGAGAACTCAAGAAACCCAATGGGAGAATGAAAAAGGTGGAAACAGTACTCGTTTGATGAACATGTATTTGTTTACGCCTCCACAACCTACCAACACACCCAAGACATAAAACCTGCTTGAGACGAGGAGATGGCATGGCCAGAGGGCTAGCGGCATGGCATGGTGCGGTGACAGACATTTTGGTATGAACGGGATTTGGATCCAAGCTTTGCCAACCAATCGCGGGAGGCTCACCCCAGTGCCCAGGTCTCAGGTGCCCCTGTCTTGTTCATTCATTCATTGCCCATGCTCACAACCTTGTCTGGAGGGGCAGGAGTTTTGCATTAAGCATATCCTTGGAGGGGCGCTTGGGTGGTTCAGTCGGTTAAGCATCTGACTCTTGATCTCGGCTCAGGTCATGATCTCATGGTTTGTGAGTTCCAGTCCCTCATCAGGTTCTGCGCTCATGGTGCAGAGCCTGCTTGGGATTCTGTCTCTCCTTTTCTCTGCCCCTCACCTGCTTGTGCTCTTTCTCCCTTCAAATAAATAAATGAACTATATATATATATATATGTATATATATATATACATGTATATATATGTATATATGTATGTAAATGTATATGTATATCTTTGAAGACAAGAATGCACCCTTCAAACAATGTAGTATATGAATGAGAATGAAAAAGAATGAAAAAAGATGTCCCGGTGCTTCTTCAAAGCCGGAGAAGAAAGATCAGGTGTCCTTCCGTGCTGAACACGTCTAGAGGAATGCTCTGGCACTTCACGCTCAAATGAAGAAGACCGATCCAGGGTCTATGGGTGAAATACTCTGGTCCCAGCTGCGCTCTTCTACGAAGACAAATCTGGGAACTCAGATTCCCAAAAGCAGGCACAGCGAAGCCAGCCAAATTCTGGACATGCTGGTGTGTACCCTGCAGAAGAAGTTGCCCTGTTACGCGTGAGAAGCTAATTGGTTCGCAGCCTCGGTACGCTGATCAGTTTAAAGGACTTCAGCATCGGCTCAAAGAGAAGAAGCGACATTATTTATTTACACAATTGCAAAGTGGAACATGAAGCTGTAGATGGTGGTCTCCAGAGAGACTTTTGGCCAAAGGACGAGAGAACCTAAAGCATCTAAAATGTCTTTGGCAGTATTACAGTACAGTGGAGTGGAGGCTTATTATGGGCAACTGGAGGAACGCAGAGAGCTGGTCACAGCTGATACTGCCCAACAGGCTCATACGATTCATCCAAGTCAGAGGTGCTTGGCCTTTGTGGACGATGTTCATTGTTCCAATCAGTCTCTTCCAATGACCAGACACTGCCTTACTCCTATTTGTCAAGACACGAATCAGGTTCTCTTCAAATACTGCCAGCAGGCTCGAGAGGTACCTTGCAACAAACCAGTTCCTGTAACCCTCTCTGAGGATCCCTGCTGCCTGCCACCAACTAGAAGTCCCTCCCCCACCAGACAGGTAAGCCGGAGTAGGACTCGGATGATGTAAATGATGGTACGTGATCCCCTTCTTCACCCTTGCTTTTTGATCCTTCACTAACCCTTGAAGATCAATTCAGTCAAAGAAATTGCTGAAGGCACAGCAGACATTCTGGGCTAGATGCAGATGGAGGGAGATAGGCATAGATCACAGGGGTCTTGAAATTGGGAGAAAGCCTCTGCACCACTGCTTCACTGTGGAGCGGCCACTGCAGATGGGAAGTCATCACCCTCTTCCATCAATTGATAGTTTGTTTGGGGAACCATCTGACCTGGGAGGATTTGAATTTTCCATTCTTTAAACAGGTATTTATGACCCTCTCTCACTGAAGGATGACTCAGACTGCGTTAATTTTTTTCTGGGTTATTGAGTGCTCTAGTTAAACATGAACTGATTTTGGAAGGAAGGGACCAAAAGTATCTACACATTGTAGATATCTTCCTACTCTGTGCAAGGAAGAGAGAGACTGGTGATTTGTGTCGGAGTTGCGGGAATTGAGAGTATTGGGGACCATGCCTAAGCGTAGAGACACCGTTGTTAGGGGAATTTCCAAGTCTTGGAACAAATCCACATAGTTTTTTAGGTATCCTTGGGATATTGTTGGAATCCAAAGTCTGATTATCTCTATCTAATGTCCTGTGTGTTAGCCTTTCTTGACTTCTCACCTGATTGGGTCATCTGAACCCTCTTCCCCCAATGAACTCTGACCTACAGAGGGACAGCCCACGGGACTGGGTCCTCCTTAACCATTCATCTTGCTTTTAACCTACATAAACTTCTTTAGTGGCTATCTTATAGAAGATAAAGTAAAAATATATGTATCATATGGTCCCTTCTATTAAATGTTAAAATGTTACGAAAATGTAAAACAAACAAACAAACCCCGCTTGGGTAAGACAACAAAAGACTACGCTATAAAATGAAAAGATGTTTGATAAGGGGATGGTGGACTCTGAAATTAAGGTAATTATACAATCTAATTTTATTTTAATCAGGGATTAAGCAGGAGCAGAATCCCTCTGAATGCTTTTCTTCTGGAATCTCTAAACATGGTCTGCATGAGTTTTGGAGATTATAGGAGAGATTTATTACCACCGTGCAGGCACGAATAGCTCATGACCAGGGACAGTTCTGAAAGGTGGCCAATACCCCTGGGGAGCATGACGAACTGGGTGTAAACAATGCGAGGCTGCCGCCGCAGGGGGGCTTCCTGGGCTTAGATGATATAATGCCTAGAAGACAGTTCCTGTGTTACTGGAACCCCGTGGTGTTAAATAACATTCACTTCAGTTATCTGGCCCTATTAGCATTACCCCCCGTTGGTCAGCTAATTGGACATAAATCTATTAAAACAAAAATAGATTTGTATGTGCTTGGCTATCACTTACATCAAGCTTCTGCATATTTAAATTATCATCTTGTTTAAGTTTCCAACGTAAAATACGTTCTGAATTCTTCTTTGTAGGTAGAGAAGAATTGAACAGTGGGTGAAGGAGACACAGGGTTGACAAGGCTTATTTGTTTTGGTTGTGTGTGGAATTTGAACAAAGCGAGAAAAAAGTGTGAAACTACCAGCACATGCTGACTGTACTTCTTTGTAGAAACCACACATGTCCTCTGAGAGCCCGTTTCTACTGTACGGTTGCGTATGTGGCAAAGTTGCCACATGGGGGGGTCACCTCTGTAGACCTGTAAAGACTACGACTGTCTGGCTGCGACGCCATGCCAGGGATCCGTTTTCCAAGTACAAACGTACACCATTGCCGTGTCTCATATTTTCCTCCTTGCCCCGCTGAAATCATGCCACTTTTTACTTTGCCAGGATATGCCCAAAGGCACAGCTCAATTTCTTTCTCCTCCTTAATGATCTGAAATTGAATCTATTAAGAAAGAGACCAGGTTGCCCATCAGTACAAGAACATCACGTGATTCCTTAAAAGACTAATAAAATAGGAACAGAAGAATGAAATACGCCTATAGCTACGATGATATTAACAATTATAATGCCTTATATTTGGATATTATAAAGTGCAGTTTCACTTAAATCTATAAAGTCCCGAGAAGTAGATGAAGGCGGCAACATTATACTTATTTCTCTCTGTATAATCTAAAGCTTACAGCCGTAAGTCTCCCGTCCAAGGTCACATAACCAGTAAGTGGCGAAAACCAGACAAGAACAGGTTTTTCTGACCCCTAGTGTCAACCAGTTACCTAAATGTGCGGACAAGCTGTGAAGGGCTTCAGGGTTATTGCACTGCGTGGAATTAAGCCTCAACCAGCACCAGAACTTCACTGAAGAATAGTTATTTTTTCACAAATATTCTCACCTGCTCTGGGGTCACAGCACCGGGGCTACTAGGTGGTACCCCGCCTTCCCTCCCCTTGCCTTCCTCTCTCCAGGATGTCGGGACTTCGGAGGCAGACAGATGTGAGTTCATATTCTGGTTCCACTACTACTAGCTCCACGATCTTGGGCTAGTTCCTGAACTTCTGGGCCAAAGTTAGTTTCCTCAACTGAAAGTAGGGGTATGTGCAAAGCGCTTAGCACAAGGTGGCTACCGTGAATAAAGATTACCGGTTATGATAGCAATGTATCTTTTAATGTTTATTTATTTTTGAGAGAGAGAGCACGCACAAGCAGGGGAAGGGCAGAGAGAGAGAGGGAGACACAGAATCCGAAGCAGGCTCCAGGCTCTGAGCTGTCAGCAAAGAGCCCCATGCGGGGCTCGAACCCACGAATCATGAGATCACGACCATGAGCTGAAGTTGGACACCTGCCCGACTGAGCCACCCCGGCGCTCCGAGTCTATCATTTTATTATTATAATTAAACCGGCTATAATAACCTAACAGGTTGCAAAACATTCCTCTACCCCAATGCAGTTACTGATTTTTACAGGTGTGTATCAACTCTGCTGCTGATATGTAGCTTGCCAAGGAGTTTCACTGCCGTGCTTAGTTGTAACTTAAACCTCAATGGGAAGATGCAGGTAGAACATTCTGGTAAAACCTTCAAGACAGCAAAGAGGCTGGCGAGTGCCTACCCCTCATTGCCGGAATGATCACAGTAAAAGGGCACACCAGGTACCTGCGGAATGAATACTTGAAGCCTAGCCCACAGGCGTCGTGAAAATATGCAAAAATTGTCAAACCTGTTAATGAATTTCCATCCTTGCACACACGGACTCACAAAAATATTCCAGAGAAAAGCTGATACTAAGTTTCTGTGTGGAAACATATTTCTGCAGAAAGACTTTTTTAGGGTTTGCCAGCTGGCGATGCCAGCGGTTTGGTAAGTAGAAGTCTGCATATTCTTCACATAGGCATGAAAATAAATGATCCATATAACCTCTTTCGACACATATTTATTTAGAATTTAATAGATGAGGCTTAATGTCTTAAGCAATAGGTACATAGTAGTATATACATAAAACTAGTGGATCTCACACGGTAGTGGGGGTTAGATAGATAACACATACATAATTAAAACATACACACCTTGCAGGTGGGGAAAAGCTAGTTATGAACCCAGAGAATGGGTAAAGTCATGCTGGCAGGGACAGGACAGGGGGCTAGCAATTTTTTAACCTTTTTTTTTTAATGTTTACTTATTTTTGAGAGAGCGTGAACAGGGAGGGGCAGAGAGAGAGAGAGATGGGGACAGAGGATCCGAAGCAGGCTCAATGCTGACAGCAGTCAGCCCAAATCGGGCTCAGACTCGTGAACCCCAAGACCATTACCTGAGGTGAAGTCCGACGCTCAACTGACTGAGCCACCCAGGTGTCCCCAGGGGTACTAGCAATTTTAAATATCAGTCAGGGAATACACCACTGAAGAGATGATGTGTGAGCAAAGACATAGAAGGAGTTGAGACAGATCTTCATGCAGACAGCAGTGGGAAGGGTGTTCTAAGGCAGAAGAAACAGCAAATGAAGAGGAACTATGTTTGAAATAGCTAGAAATCCCTTCTGGGCAGGGTTGAGTAACTGTACCGAAAGATGTCATCAGAGAGATGCAGGGACCAAGACAGGTAGAACCTTGTAGGTCACTGTGAGGTCTCTGGCTTTTACTCTTTTTATTGACTGATTGATTGATTGATCTTTATTTTGAGTGAGTGACAGAGAGAGAAGGAGTGGGAGAAGGGCAGACAGAAAGGGAGAGAGTGAATTCCAAACAGGCTCCGCGCTGTCAGTGCAGAGCCCAATGCAGGGCTCGATCTCGCAAATCATGAGATCATGACCTGAGCTGAGATCAAGTTGGATGCCTAACCAACTGAGCCACCCAGGTGTCCCGGCTATTACTCTTAACTGGACTTTCTAGTCCATATACAACGTCTGTCTCAGTGAGGACAACTCCACAAAGCCACCTAGAAGAACGGTTGCCTGTCTCCCTTAACGATCTACACGCACAAGCTCAGAGTCTGTGCTGAATCATACGACCATTCCCATTAGTCGTGTTCACCATAAAAACAGGCAGACAGCTGTTCGTTGACCTTGTGTTACGATGTTCACATATATCGTTCTCCAGGTGGCCTAAGCATCTCTTTTCACATGGATGCAGGACTTCTACATTTCTGACACGGGTATTCTGTTTACTCAAATTTTAGTACCTTTATGGTGTTTTCACTGTGAGAACTTTGGGTTCTACTCTGAGTGTGACAGAAAGCCATCGGTTAACTTTTCAGAAACGCAGGGACATGATGTAACAGTGGATGGAGTCTCGCTCTGGCGGCTGTTTTGAGCATAAACTGAAAGCAGAAATGGTTGAGGCAGAAGCAGGAAGATTATTTTGGAGATGACGGAAATGTTACAGGGTACGAGGTGGTCACGTACTGGTCCGGGGTGGTAGCGGTGGAGGTTCTCGGTGGTGCCCACCTTGTTAGGGTAGAGAAAGGATGGTTCGGATGGGGAGTGTGGGGCAGAGAGATTTCAAGGTCGACTCTGATATTTAGAACCTGAAGAATAGAAGGAATGCAGTCGCTATTGATCAATTTGGAGAAGAGTGTGAATGGAGCAGATTTTCAAAGAACAGACATCTTGGATTTGTCTCGGATTTGAACATTTTAATAATAAGATGCCTATGAGACATCTCTATTAGAGGCGATGTCACATAAGTGGTTGGGATAGGAGTCTGGACTTTTCCAGAGGAGTCAGGAGCAGAGATATAAATTTGTGAATCGTCAGCGTATGCATGGTTGTACAAACACAAAACTGGATGTAATCCATGAACGCAGACAGAGAAGAGACCCAAAGACCGAGAAGAGTGGCATTTCAACAATTCGAGGTTTAGAGATCGGGAAAAGGACAAGGAGAGACCTGTTATGCAGAAGGGAAGTCAAGATCAAACAACGTCGGAAGTCGTGCACAGAAGGCATTTCAAGGGTGAAAAGATGTTCAGCCACGTCGAGCGCTCTGATGGGGCAAGAAAGATGAGAACTGAGAATCCCATCTTGAGGAGGCAGCATTAATACCTGCAGTGTCGACAAGAACAGTTTTGTAGAGAGCTCAGCATAAAAGCCTAATTAGAATGATTTTTTTTTCAAACAAAAGAGGAAGAATTAAAACGGTAAGTGCCAAGGAGTCTTTTAAAGAGCTCTGCTGTAAATGTTCCAGAAAAATAAGAAAAAACTGCCGTAAGATCGGTATCAGGCACCTTTGGGTTGCTGTTGTGTGGAAGATGAGGTTACTTCATGGTTACAAAGCATGTATATTGAAGAAAACTGTGTATATGCCGAGAGAATTTTCTATTACAGAGAGACCGAGAGGGGAGAATTGAGCAATATATTGTCTTGGAAGGGGGCAAAGAAGGGATTGCTCAGGGATGTTCTTCGGTAGCAAGCAGAAAAATGTCTAAGTCCAAAGACAAAGATGCAAATAATAAATGAACGATGTGGTAACAATTTGTGGAAGTTCTCTGCAGATTCCTCCCAGGATAGAAGTTCAGATAAAAGAAGCAGTACTAGATTGGAGTAAAATTTAATTTCTTTTCATGGAATACATACATAGAGACCTGCACAAAGCAAACATTAAGTAAAGAAATTTAATTGTCAAAAAAAAAAAAAAACCTTTCAGAAGGTAGGGATAATTCCCTGGTTATATATGAAGTGATAATTCTTCATAAAACCAATAAGATTTTTGAAGGAGTCGGCTATCTGGTTCATTCAGATGAATTATTTGTTTGGGAACGGTGGCTAAAAATGAAATTTAAATAGAAACACTGATATCAAAGAAAAAATTAACACAAAGAGCATTTATTTATTGGATGAATTTGTCACACAATTTGAGAATTAGTAGAGATTAGACATTTGTCTTGATCTTTCAAGAATTTGGAGACAATAACTGGATATGAGGAAAATATTAATAAATTATGAACAATGTAATTCAAGTAAGATTTGAAAAAATGCCAACATCATACAGTATGAAAATGTTTCTCAGGTGGAGAATTACACCTAGTCTGAGATTATGTTGATGTTTATCTTTGATTTCAGTTGTCATTATATATAATTAGTCCTCAAAGATGAAGACGATTGTATAGACATTTTATAGATTTTACACACTCTATGGGGCACTATAGGTGTTAACCATATTCTAATGATCATGAAATAATTATGAAGGAAAAAAACAATTTACTATTCATCATCCTTATATATTATCTACTACATCTGTTCTTCATGACTTTTAGGTTTATTTCTAAAAATCAAACTTACTTTGAAAGACTGGAGATTTTACACACTTAAGACAACAAAAGACATTGGATACACACTTAAAAGGTAGTTATTAAAGAAGTACTTTCAATTTTTTTAATCATACAGAATTGTTGGGAAAAGTAAGTTAAAACAATAAACAGGAATCACATTTTGGGTTATAATAAAAACTCTGATTTATTCAACAATCTATACCTGAGGTAAAAAGGGGGAAAAAAACAAATTTAAAAAAAGAAAGAGGCTTAGTGAAGGGATTTAATAAACCAAGTAATCTTGGTAAGACAATGATATCATTTAGTTAACGGTGATTTAATGCAAATTGTATACAAAACACATTTGTGAAGTCTTAAATTTCTTCTGCATTGATAAAAGTTTTAAAAAAAAGCAAACATAAAAACCCACAGGACAAACTTTTAGACTAATGCTAATTGGGTAACCTTAATAATTTTGCACACTGTGTGTTTTATTTGACAGGCCAGTTCTTCCGAAATCAAATGTTGCTACAACTCCTTTTCAAGTAAACCTACTTTTCTTTTCTCAGTTCTTTTGATCCCGAGTCTTTCTTTCATATTCTTGAAATTTTTCATACATGCACAAGTCTCCAATTAGCTTTTCCTTTCCTTCTTCAGTATGTCACTTGCAGTTCAAGAAGTTAAGATGAAATAGAAATGAGGAACACTGTTTGGGGTAAAAGGCTATCGCTGAGTTAGTCCAAGTGGTTTATTAGATTCTAAGATGGGCTCCATGATACCCATTACACAGATTGCTCCGTGTAATCCCCTGTTCCTCGTGCCTGACCTGGAATGCCGGAAGAACCCGCGGCTCAATTCCAGCAAACAGAATTTGGCAAACATGAAGAGATTTTTTAGATGTACTATGGACTCCTCAGTGGCTGACTTTGAATTTATCAATGGGAGATTATCTTGGATGGGTCTGGCCTAACCAGGTGAACCCTTTGACTAAAGATCCAGGCTTTGCAGTGATATGTTATGCAGCAATAGAGAACATATTAAACATATTTGTCTGATTGGAATCTCATCTATATTTGGAAATGCTCTATCAAAGCAAGGACAAATTTAAGGTAGGGAGAATGAATTCAGGACTATTTTCAAACTAAATGATGGATAGATAGGGCTTCGTTTCATCATTCAACTTTTTTAATATAATTTTTTAAGTTAACTTATTATTTTGAGAGAGAGAAAGAGACACATAGGTGAGGGGTGTAGAGGCAGAGAGAGAAAGGGAGAGAGAATCCCAACAGGCTCCGCACTGTCCAAGCAGAGCCCCACGAGACACTCGATCTCATGAACCAAACCATGAGATCATGACCAGAGTCGAAATCAAGAGTCGGATGCTTAACCCACTGAGCCACCCAGATGCCCTCATTCAAAATTTTTTTATGTTTGAAAAATCCATAATGTACTTTTTTAATCATGAAAAAAATTGAAAAAAGAACTTACCTTGCTTAATACCTATTTTGTTTGGTGCTGATGAGACAAGATATAAAGACCAACCTGTTAATATTCCTGCTCACAGCAGACACAGAGTGCATAATTTTAGTATGTCAAAAGGAAAGTATAAGCAAACCTATGATCCCAAAGATGTATGACGTTAACATACACAATGACAAGTTACAGCCTAAACAAGGAAAGAACTACACATGCCAGAAAGAGTTTTCAAAAGAAAACTTCTGAACCAATTAAGTCAATGTACATTTGAGGGAACTCCAAAGAATGTGTTAGAAGGAATATTTAGAATCCTAGCTGGTTTTAATTTAACTAAGATTATGTTATTTTTTGCCATAATCAATGTTTCATGACTGTTAAGAGCCAGTGTGGACAAAAGAGTGTATATTGCTAATAAGTCTATGGCTCGAGTGCCCACAGCACACCACATCCCCAGAGCCCTAAGCCAGTCTAAAAGGCCACAGAATTTTATTCTCCCAAAGTCAAGAATAAAAGTCTGTCATCTGGTGACATGTGCTTCAGACACAGACTTGCAGCGCCTGTGACGTTCAAGGAGAAATGATTTTCTATGGTAGGCATTGGGTATTTTACCAGGAAACAAAGAAGAAGAGCTGATGCAGCCTGGGTAATTTAACAGGAATACGTAACTTGAGTGTGTTTTGGAAAACTATGCATCGCCAATCCAGGAAGAATATTCTGGAGCGTTGCCAGTCAATGGGACCCATAAGATTAATGAAAGAATGATGATTCAGGACCTTGACAAGATGACCTCCGCCAGCCCTTTTGATTTCAGGAAGCTTTGCATCTCGCATCTGGTTCAGGCCTGTTCCCAGCTGGGAGTCTAGGAGTGTGGCACGTCTGATTTATCTCAGTAATATCTGCCCGGTGCTCACTGCTCTCTCCTTGCCTCTGGCTCTGCCTGGACATTCTCCCTGTGTCATTTCTAGCTCTGAAATCTTCCTTTTCCCATCTTTTGTTATTACAGCATTCAAAAAGGTTGAAATAAGCGTGTCAAATGACCAGGGCAGGATTTAGTCAGAATATCTGGATTCCTAGCCATAATCTCCTGGCTTTCTGAGGTGATAGGCCAAAACGCTCCAAAATATAGCCTCTTGCCCAGTGTGGGAACATCAGACTCCTTCCCTGCCATTCTACCCATGGTTCTCTGTGCTGAGGCATTCTTCCTCTATCCCCTTCCTCCTTGCTTAGAAAAAGCTTCACGAAAATAAACAAAACCCTTCGGTCTCTCAAGACACAAGTTAGTGGCTCTGTCCTATCAATCCTCTGGGTGAATTCATGATGTCTTCATAGTCTTTTCCATGAGTATGTCCCTTTGATCTCTATCTTGCATTAATATTTTCACTCAGGTCCCTCAGCTACTATCTTCCCCATGAAAACAGTGCTTTTACCCTAATTTTACAGAATCTGAGCATTGCAGAGCTCCTAGTAGGGACTCGGAACAAACATACGCATTTATTATTCATGGACGCTACGTGGTATCACCAACCAGATAAGGCTCGCTTTTAAGTCGTGACTGGTGTGTGTCGTGACTGGTATGTGTCTGACATCCGTGCCTCCTCCGCGTTCTCAGCCACGCTACCAGGAAAGGGTTTCATTTCCTCTTCGAATGCATTTAGTATCCAAAGCAAAAATGCCATTTTCTTTCCATTTCTTTGCGTTTGCATTGTAATTAGAGGACATTCTGTGAGACCCTGGTGTAAAAACTGTGATGACTGAAACTGCTGATTGAAAGTGTAGTGAAGTAGGAAAAACAAATGAGAGGTTCTAAGGCCTCACGCTGGCCCTGTCATTAACGAACTGTGTGACTTTTGGCATTTCAGACTTCTCGGGTTGTGTGTGGGTGGAGGCATGAGTGTGTGTGTGTGTGTGTGTGTGTGTGTGTGTGTGTGTGTGTGTTTCTCTTCAGTATAGCATCTGGGGCTGTAAAGAGAGTGGGGAAGCTATATCTATCTTGGTCTTTGCTCACTGGAGTATTGCAACTGGAAAGAAATGTCAACTCACGATGACTCCTAACAGTTTTATCAAGCGCTTTCGGCCAACTTCTTATAATTAATCCAAAAGGACCCTAAATCCCCTAAGAATCTGCCCAGACTCTACCCTTCCATTTAACCTCTTGAATCCTACAAGAGGAGAAAAAATGCACACTGATTAGAACATATGAAATGAAAAAAAAAAAAATCCTTAGTAATGCATACTAAGCCATTGAACAAAGGAGAGTATCAGGGAGGCGGGGGGGCTCAGTCAGCTGAGCATCTGACTCTTGTTTTCGACTCAGGTCATGATCTCGCGGTTCGTGAGACTGAGCCCCATGTCAGGCTCTGCGCGGATAGTGGGGAGTCTGCTTGGGATTCTCTCTCTCCCTCTCTCTCTCTCTGCCCTTCCCCAAATTGCACTTTCTCTCTCTCAAAATAAATAAAAAAATGAGAGCATCATTTTCTAACGATAGTACATAGTACAACTTGATGGAACATTTATCGATTCCCTAAGGTCACCATCTTGTCCATATACAAAGACCATCTCAGACACAACTCCACAGAGCCACTTAGAATGTTTGCCTGCCTCTCTTAACAATATATACCTAAGGAAGAGCTTTTTGCTGAAAACAAACAAACAAACAACAGACAAAAAGCCTTTGCTAAGTTTTAGATCCACTCCACTTAGGAGTCTTCGTAAAAATGGAGAACCGGCGGTTCACTGACCTTGCATTATAATGTTCATACATATTATTCTCCAGACTATTCTAGCATCTCTTTTTCACCTGAATGCCAGATTTTCACACTTCTAACATGGGCTATTATTTTCATTCAAATGTTTAGTAACTTTATTGTGTTTTCCCAAACCACGCTTAAGATATCTACCTACTGGATTCAAACGTTTCACCGTGAGGCCTAAAGTGATACTCTAGTAAATGCTAGTCCAATTAAAAACGTGGTTAACAGACGTCAGCCCTGCAGGAGCAGGTATGTTTGATAGATCAGTTCAAGACACATGTACCGAGCTAATTTTATTTCATATTTTCCTTTTTCTTTCTTTCTTTTTTTTTTTTTTTTTTGAGAGAAAGAGTGTGGATGAGTGGGGGGAGGGAGAGGTGGGGGGGGAGAGAGAGAGAGAGAGAGAGAGAGAGAGAGAGAGAGAGAGAGAGGGAATCTTAAGCAGGCTCCACGCTCAGCGCAGAGCCTGATGCAGGCTGGATCCCATGACACTGGAATCACAAACTGAGCCAAAATCAAAAGAGTCAGACACTCAATGGACTGAGCCACCCAGGTGCCCCTCAATATATTTTTCTGAAGGAAATGACTTCTACCTCTCTAAATGATTACTTAGGGTGTCAGTATTTGCCACAGAAAGGACAACTTACTCTGGTGAAAATAATCTACTGGAGTTTATATTCCAGTTACGACAAGTTAGAACCCAGTGACTGATGGATTTATGGCTATGCTGATGGAGACATCGCAGCTGAACATTTTCTTCAAAACCTGGGTATATACAGTGAAGAATTATTGTAAGGGAAATAGCTCGCAAAGTTTGAACATTGAAATAGCAGAAACACCCCGCTCTTCAGGTTTGTAAGAGAGCATTTTCTCCATTCCCTTCCTTCCTCTGCTTCTGGTCACTTACGGTTATTTTTATGATTAGCTAGACATCCACAAAAGTGATGTTTTGAAAACTACAAAAATATAAGGATTCTCACTTATATTGCCCATAATTTCAAAAGAAGAATGACTTGCGCAATTTATAAAAACAAAATTATTTTACTTTTAGGTTTCTCAGGTTTTTTTTAAATTTTTTTTAATGTTTTAATTTACTTTTGAGACAGAGAGACGCAGAGCACAAGCAGGGGAGGGGCAGAGAGAGGGAGACACAGAGTCAGAAGCAGGCTCCAGGCTCTGAGCTGTGAGCACAGAGCCTGATGCGGGGCTTGAACTCGTGAACTGAGAGATCATGACCTCAGCTGAAGTCGGGCGCTTAACCGACTGAGCCACCCAGGTGCCCCTCAGGTTTTAAAAGCCTGCAAAATCTCAATAAATATTTTAAGGCACTATTCCCATTGACCAATTATGTACAGGTATGAACAAGAAAGGTCATCAGTCTGACACATAGCCTTTGCTGTCTCCTAAACTTTCAAAGGTAAGCAACAGTTCCAGGGTGAGAGAAATGAAACCTCCAATTTCCTATATTCATTGCCAATTTAAAAATTCTAAATGGCCTTTGGGATAATTTCTGATTAATTCACTTACCTTCGATTTGTTTCTAATAGATACATAATTTTTCTTTTAGCAGTATGTTTTCCTAAACCACCTGCTTAGATGTTTCAAATATTAAAGCATATTCCTTGTCTCTCTTTTTAAAAATCGGTTATGGTGGGCGATTTAACATTTTAGGAGATATTTTAAAAGAGTCTGCATAAACAACAATAATATAAGAGGGGAGATAATTCTGCCTTTTGAAGGGCACTGTAGCACAGGATGACTCATCCAGCGACATTTAAGATTTTAAATCTGATGGGCACAATCTATAGGATGGGGAGGATTATTTTCTTAAAAAAATAAATAAAAAGACAAGTGTGAAATTACATCATTCATAACTTCATGTCTACGCTTCAGATCTGGGGCGTGACCACAGAGGAAGAGTGCTCTCTAAGCCTGCATTCCATGCAACCAAAGACTAACACCTAGCATCCAGCAATTTTAACCCACTTGTACTCAGGAAATCTTCATAGCGTTTATTGTTCAGCACTCAGTAATAAACAGAGGAAATAATCTGTTAGAGATGAAAGTTAACGTGAAAGATATATAACCCATGTCAAGAAAAAGGAAAAAAAAAATTCACTGCACGACATACAATAAAATTTGAAAAAATGGAAAATCGTCTTGTGTGTCTCGATCCCATGTGTGCCAAATACCAATTATTCATGACTACAGTTTCATGGGTGGGGGTGCTGCTTGAAAGGGGACAGAGAGTCTGAAGTTAAATTTGAAATTAACAAGCAAGAAGAGCCAGAAGTATTTTACAAATGAAGAATAGTAAAAAAGTAATGTCTTACCCTAAAATGTTAGCATGTGCTAGAAGCATTAAGTAATTCAAACGCTGCGGTAATAGCGTCGACTGACAGAGAAATGGGACAAAACGAATCTAAACCAGCATTTCAGATACTAAGTGTTTAGCATAGCCGTACTCAGATCCGAGCTATCACCTTTGGTGAAGCCATCCATTAAGAATGAAAACATCCAGCCAATTAAATTACATGCTTCTAACATCTGGAATTCGTATGCGTATTGAAAGAACATATTTACCCTTAAAGGGAGATTTCATTATACACACACATAAAATACGTGAGTAAAATAAATTAATTACATTCTATCGTTTCTTTACATGCGGAATTAAACTCTTCCAAGTGACTTCTAGATGTACAGCTCTTGATTTTCTTCCACACAAGGAGATCCTTTCAGATACCAAGAGCGCTGGGTTGTGTGGTATTTCTGAAGAAAAAGTTCCTGATTTTGACATTTGAATTCTGACTTGCAGTCATGTGGGAGTAGCCATATTTTGATTTCAGCTCATACCATATTGGTATGCATATCTGACTCCTCGCCTCCTCAAATACTACTCCCACCATTTGGGTCCACCATTAGGGACTAAAAGAGTCCCCGCTGTCGTCTCTGGAGAAGAAACTTTCACAGGCACACCAGTCTGCAAGCTTTAAGGCTGGGTTTTGAGGCTTGTACACGTGCAGGTAACGGCGGACACGGCCCGCGTGACCATGATTTTTAGATTTCATTGTTTGTAAATGTTCTGGTGAAAAAAAAAAAGGTCTTAGAATTTATAAACTTCGGCATGTTACAATTCTCTATCAAGAATTGTTGCCGAAAATGAAGAATTATTCCCCCCAGAAGTTCAGAAATAATTTTTTGGAAAAATTCAACCTCTTATCTAAAGTAACAAATAATAATACCTACACCACACCTTCCCCAAAAGATGTTTCCAGGGTCTAAGTGCAATTAAGCACGTGTGTAGGTCTTTTTAATTAGAAAGCACTCACGATTGTGTATGTGGTACCCTAAAAATGAATACTTCTTGAGACAATTTAGCAAGGTGGTCTTCTGGTTGTTTTTTAGGTTTCTCTTAGTTTTTCAAAATTAACACCAGAATTAAATACTAAAATGACTTTTTCCACAAGTTGTTTTTCAATCTTTTAAATTCACTGTCAAAATCCTTTCTTTCTGGGGCGCCTGGGTGGGTGGCTCAGTCGGTTTAAGCATCCGACTTCAGCTCAGGTCATGATTTCAAAGTTTGTGGGTTCCAGCCCCTCATCCAGCTCTGTGCTAACAGCTCAGAGCCTGAAGCCTGCTTCAGATTCTGTGTGTCCTGTCTCCCTCTGCTCCTCCCCTGCTCGAGCTCTCTCTCTCTCTCTCTCTCTCAAAAATAGACAATAATTTTTTTAATTAAAAATCATTTTTTAGCAATGTAGAGCATTATTATTGTATTACCCATGAGAAAATCATTTTATTTGTCTACCAAAATTGTAGGTACAAAAACGCTTCGCTCTTTCTATGCTTTTCTTAACACTTGACATATTGATTCATTGCACACATCACTATTTCATTTGTGCTAATACACCTGCTAATCAAAACTAGTTCCGAGTCTTGAATATCATCAACTCATCATCACTTACAATCTTGACTCAATCTTAATTACAATAACAAACATTATAATAATTTAGAGATATTTGGGACTCAAGATCTATAATTTCTGTGTGATATGTATCAATTTTCTTGTAAAATTTCTCAACAATATTTTACATTTGGAAATTATTCAGTTTATTGTTATTTCGTTTCTGACATAATTTGATCACTTTGTAAAATGTGATCAAACTTAAAATACTGTCAAAATAGGTCAGTTCAACATAACAGGGAAATGCTAAAATGCTGAAACAGAAGGATCAGTTGATTTCAATCATTATTAAGCATTACAACTGAAATCATAGCCCTTGGCTGAAAGCAGAAGCAGGAAATACATCAAATTACACTGTGCTTATGAAAGGAGGCTCCAGAAATACTTTTAGAAGAGATGTTTTCTTCTTGGAATTAAAATCTAGGCAGATTTTTTGAGAGAATATTAATCAGTATCTTCAACTGCCTTTTGTAAAACTAAATACTCTTTTATTACCACTTTCATATTAACATCAATAAAACATTAAATCACAGAATTAAAACTTAGTTAAGCAAAGATATGCCTCCCAGAATTCACAAAACCTAATCTAGGGACAACTCTGAGACTAATCCTTGAGGCTGAGATCTGTCCGCTAGAATAAAGAATGTTAAAAGACATGGTACTGGGGCACCTGGGTGGCTCCATCGGTCAAGCGTCTGACTTCAGCTCAAGTCATGATCTCACAGTTTGTTAGTTCGAGCCCCGTGTTGGGCTCTGGGCTGACAACTCAGAGCCTGGAGCCTGCTTCAGATTATGTGTCTCGCTCTCTCTCTGCCCCTCCTCCACTCGCACTGTGCCCCTCTCTGTCTCTCAAAAATAAATAAACATTAAGAAAAATTTTTTAAAAAGGATTACCCTATGCAATAATTGGTACCTATCTAAGTGTTTTTCATTCTTAATGTAGTTTCATATGATTTGTTCTGTAGATATAACCCTATGTCTTTTATTTATTCATTCATTCATTCATTTAAAGTTTATTTATGTTTGAGAGAGAGAGAAAGAGAGAGCAAGCATGAGCAGGGGAGGGGCAGAGAGAGAGAGAGAATCCCCAGCAGGCTCTGTGCTTTCAGTGAGGAGCCCAATGCGGGCTTGAACCTGTGAACTATGAGATCATGACCTAAACTGAAACCAAGAGTTGAATACTTAACTGAATGAGCACGCCCGGGTGACTCCCTATTTTATGCATTAAAAACATTGTTTTGAAAAAGGTATTTTTGGTTTCGTCGACTGACAAAATGGAACACACACGCACGCACGCACACACACACACACACACTCAGGATAAATCTATGCAATGCCGGAATAAGAGCCTCCTCTTCTAGAACTAGGGAGTTTCTTGGCCCTGTTCACCTCCATTTTGATTTATTAATAAGTTCCAGATTGTACTAAGATATCTGCCAGTAGCTTTAGTTAGATAGCCTCCTATAGTTAAGTCAAGCAGAAAATAAGTGATGGTTCCTACTGTCACCTTCAAGCAAAACCAGCTATTAGTTTAGACTGGCTGACATGGAGTCATGTGTCTGTCCCTTAACCAGTCACTAAGGACAGGGGTATGTTCATACTGTCTGGGCCAATGCCACGAGCGGTCATGTCACCAACCTACTTACATTTAGCTGAGAGTCGGTGAAGGCAAGTTTCCCCCTAAGGCACATTCTAGGAGATTTTTCCACAGGGAATGGCAACACGTCCCTTTCTTGTTATACTAACCATTCATATTACCTCATTCAAAATGTAGATTCCCTGTGATGCATTTCATATCTACACAACCCATTCACCCCAAGATTTCCTTGTTTTTCTGTAACAATAAACATTTTTAGCCATCTGCAAAGATTTGCAAGAATTTTAGCATTATATTTGATACATTTTATATATAGGTGGGCTTATTCATGCAATTGGAATTGTCCACAAAATTTGACTTTTTAAAATTTTCTTTTAGAAAGAGATAAGAGAGCATGTGTGCATGCATGACACGTGGAAACGAGGGAGGTAGGGGCAGAGGGAGAGAGAGAGAGAGAGAGAGAGAGAGAGGGAGAGAGAGAGGGAGAGAGGGAATCCCAAGAAGGTTCTGTGCTGTCAATGCAGAGCCTGACGTGGGGCTCAATCCCACAAGCCATGAGATCATGACCTGAGCTTAAATCAAGAGTCCGACCCTTACCCAACTAAGCTACCCACGTGCCCTGAGAGAGAGAGAAAACCTTAAGCAGGCTCCATGTTCAGCACAGAGCTGATGCAGACTTGATCCTATAACCCTGGGATCATGACCTGAGCCAAAATCAAGAATCGATACTTAACTGACTGAGTCAAGCCACCTAGATGCCCCCCAAAAATCTGTCTTCTAAGTAATGAAATAAATGTATACAAAGTAAAACTTCCAGAAAATTTAAATAAGTAACTCTCCAAGAGGGTCTTCTAATTATCATTTTAATGTTTAAAATATACACATATGAAATCCATCAAATGTTTTATCCTTTCCATCATACAGTTTGTACAACAATCAGTACTACTTTCATATAACTCCTAAACTCTGCAAATATAAACAAACAAAAACGTGGTATAACCAATCACCAGACTTGGAATCGATAAAATACGCAACTGTAATGTGAAACATACGTTATTCATGTAACTAGTATCAAAGATAGATTCCCAAAACCAACACCCACTGAGGGAACGGAGGCGTCCACTACTGAGAATACGACAATTATCTTAGGAGCTGTCATACGGAATAACTGAATGTGCCATGGAAAGAACCTCAAAGACAGGGGAAAGCAAATCTTTTGTCAAAGGTAACAGAAATCTGCAAATATCTATTTAAAAAAATTTTAATGTTCATTTATTTTTAGGGGGGAAGGGGTAGTGAGATAGAGAAAGGGAGACACAGAATCTGAAGCAGTCTCCAGGCTCAAAGCTGTCAGCGCAGAACTCGATGCGGGGCTCGAACTCGCAAACCGTGAGATCATGACCTGAGCTGAAGTCAGACGCTTGACCGACTGAGTCACCCAAACGCCCCTGCAAATATCTATTTTTTTAAAGAAGAAACTCAAAGCAAGCGTTCATTCTCCTAAGTAAGCACATATATATACTGTGTGTGTGTGTGTGTGTGTGTTTAATATATGGAATTTCAATTTTTGTATTTATAGCCATACAACATAATGTTATGCATATACATATACATATGTATGTATGTATGTATATACAATGTATTTATACATGTATTTATTTATAGCTGATATAAATGTTAGTATATTATATAATACATAATACTAAATAATATAAATATATGTAAATATACAAAATACAAAAGTATATAAATATATTTACATATACACACATACATGCATATGTATACTTACATTTTGTTTCAGGGACCAAGAGATGAGGATATGTTTCTTTTTTCTTTTTTTTTTTAATTTTAATGTTTATTTATTTTTGAGAGACAGAGACAGAGTACAAGCAGGGGAGGGGCAGAGAGAGAGGGAGACACAGAATCCGAAGCAGGCTCCAGGCTCCAAGCTGCCAGCACTGAGCCCGATGCGGGGCCTGAACTCACGAACTGTGAGATCCATGACCTGAGCCAAAGTCAGACACTTAATAGACTGAGCCACCCAGGTGCCCTGGATGTGTTTCTACTCGGACGTTTAACACGCTTTCACAGAAACTGCCTTCTCTGAGTCGTGCATCTTTACTTGTAGTTTAGGTCAATGAAAATTCTTTGAAAATACAAACGTTAATCAGCGCCATCACCCTGATTATTTGACAGCACTGAGATGAGAGCCGCGCCCCCTGGAGTCTAAAGAAATTTCAGGTTGACATCGTCTATTCCTCTACGTGGAGGAGATGACCTTGCTTCCCAGTCATTCCAGGGTGCCGGCGCCTCCTTCATTCACCTCTACGGCACAGACGGGCCTGCGCAGACATGATCCTTCCTAGGCTGGGGACATGTGTCACAGCAAAATAACCAAATAGGAATCTAGTATTTGTAAAAGTAAAGCTGAATATTCAACTTCACATGGGTAATATGTATTGTCGGCTTCACAAACGAAGCATGGTGGTGGATAATTCTCACGGAGGATGAACAGATAATGAAAGCTCAGACTTACATTTCACTTTGCCTCTTTCATACCTGCGGTTCTCCATTGGAAATTGCTCTGAGACCTCTTGATATTTCACATTTGGAGGTAACTAAAGACGTGACGTGAAGGGTAACTGCTGATTTCTGAGTCGGTAAATAAATAAGAAATTATTAAACGAGAAGAACGGTTGGCTCAAAGTCACCATAATAAAGGGCACACATTTTCAGGTTCGTTACACCTCACGAAATATTTAAGACACTACAATTAATTTAAATTTTCCTTTAGGCAATTGATTTCCTGATGTTTCCAATTGTGTTTTTCAGGAGGTATCAGCGGTATGAACGCATAAGAGTTTTATGGTTGTTTTCCCTCCCTATTTACTTTTTGAGTAAACGATATTAAAACGAATTAAGTAATCCCAAGCTAAAATTATGCATTTGGTTATAAGATTTAATAGTTTGAGTCACATTGAGCCTTTAGTAATATAACTATTGCTACACTTTTAGGAATAGATACCATTCCATTTTATTAGTAGGATATCTCTCTCTCTATGTGTATATGTGTGTGTGTGTGTGTGTGTGTGTGTGTGTGTGTGTGTATACACATATATATGCATATACATATACAGGAAGTAATAACAAAATAATTTTAATTTTTTCAATGAAAATCCTTTTAAAATATGTGATAACTTGTTCACTGACAAAGTAAACAAAGTTTTGAACATACTTTAACCTCTTCATGAAGATTAAAGACGTCCTCGTGTATATCATTGTCTTATTCCGCCATAGTGTCATCGTTAAATTCTGCTGTGTTCTGAGTGATATCTTAAAGGTGACTACAGATTTGCTACTTCTTCACTGACAGGGAGAGTGATGTGGAACGTTAGAGGCCTTAGAGCTTCTCTGGAGGCCTCTTCGAATGCTGGTTCTGAGGCAAGTCAGCCATCAATGGAAGAAGACTGACGACCTAGAGACCACCAGCCCGACATGAAAACCAAGCCACGTGGAGGGTCCTTGGAGTTGAGATGCCACATGGAGACAGAAGGGGTCCAAAAAGCAATGAGACACCAAGCCTGTGAGTGACTAACCCCTCCTCTGGGGAGTGGATCTTTCAGCCCTGACCACCCCAGGAGACGCCACGTGAATCAGGGCGAACAGCTCATTGGCACCCTTTCCTGAATTTCTGACCCCCAAACCATGAGCAAATTAAAATTGTTACCTTAAGACATTAAGTGGAGGGGATTTTGGCACACCAGAATAGATCATTAGAACACCAAAAATAAATTCAGGGTGACTAGAAGAAACTGAATTTAATTAGCTAGTGATCAACAGACTCTAAATTGGGACAAAGGTGCTTCCTTTCCGCTCCCAAGGGGGTGGTGGGAGAGAATTCTGAATTCGGAAATTACCAATTTTGAAAAAATCTTCTTTTCCCTGGAATGTTCGAAGACCATCCCTGCTTACTCTGAGCTGCGTCTCTATTCTGAATGACTGAGGTCACTAGAAATCGCACCGCTGGATTAATGGAGTAAATTTGATAAATGCCAGACTGATTTATTTGATACTTGGCTACTGAATAACACCTTCTGATTATTGCTCAGGTCTTATAGTTTGATCATATTTTAGACCCTGGAATCATTAAATCATGATACTACTTTTCTCCAGAAATTACAGCACAGTTATGTTTGTGGTCACTAAAAATAAATGTGGATCCAGTACTGCTCTGAACATCGTATATCCCTAGTACGTATTTGCTGATTGGTAGACTAGGAAGTTGAAGCTGCGTATAACACTTCCCCTCAATTTTGCTACTGCTACCCTCCTCTAAACCACCACGTTACCATTACTTACTCTTCCTCCAACAGCCAAGAATATCCCATCTTCGGTCTTATCATTCATTCTCTTAGAATGGAAGTTCAGTGACCAGGTGTGTGCAGGTCTTGTTCCTCGTGTCACTGGGCTTCTTAATCAAATCGGAGAGGCCTTTCTTCTTTTTTTTTTTTTTTTAATTTTTTTTAATGTTTATTTATTTTTGAGAGACATAGAGACAAAGTATGAGCAGGGGAAGGGCAGAGAGAGAGGGAGACACAGAATCTGAAGCAGGCTCCAGGCTCTGAGCCATCAGCACAGAGCCCGACGTGGGGCTCGAACTCACAGACTGTGAGATCGTGACCTGAGCTGAAGTCGGCCGCTTAACCAACTGAGCCACCCAGGCACCCCGGAGAGGCCTTTCTTGAGCACCCGGTATAAAACAGCATTTCCCAACGTCCTGCCTACTCTCTGTCCTATTGTACCACACTTCATTTTCCTTCTTACCCCCTTATTCCCATTCAACATATTTTGATATTTTTTTATATTCTCATTTGACTATATATTCTTCTCTTTTTTAATATGTACTTATTTTTGAAAGACAGAGAGAAAGTAGCAGAGGAAGAGAAGCAGAGGGAGAGAGAGGAGACAGAGTTCGAAGGCTGCTCCAGGCTCTGAGCTGTCACCGCAGAGCTCAATGCGGGGCTCGAACTCACAAACCATGAGATCATGACCTGAGTCGATGTCAGACACTAACGGACTGAGCCACCCCAGCACCCCTTGACTATATGTTCTATGAGAAAAAAAAAAAAAAAAAAAAAAGAAAGGTCTGTTTGAAAGCCATTCATTCTACTGCTACTCCCACAAAAAAATGATACAAGAACTTTGTGGTATTTCCAGATTCCTGAATGGGGCTTCTTGACAAAAATGGTTTGATTCTAATTCTGTCAAGGAGAAAACATCTTGATACTTTGGACGACACAGCTCAGACCGAGAACATCACTTTGGTACTTACACACACCCTGTGGTTACTACCGGCTACAGTGAAGATCCTGTGGTTAATCGTTACCACATCATTCTGTGTCTCTTTCCAACAGTAGTCAATCCCCTCCTCTCTTAACATCACCCTTTTCATATCATGGATATCAATGCAAAAGTCCTCGATCTTAGGACCTGCCCAATTTATTCCACGGAATAAAGCTCTTAATCTTTCTACTTAAGGCAGGGCATGCTTAATATTCCTTTTGTTTCTGTATCAAAAGTTCACTTTAGTTAAGAGGCCATTAATTCATTCCTTTTTATTACAATAGCCACTGAGGATTAAGCTAGTTTAAAACTATGCAGCCATAAAACTTGACCTTCAAAATGCACTGAGCATTTATAGCCTTCTCATTTGTTGATAAGCAATCAAAGTATGAATGGACTGCCTGCTGGATGAACTATAAGTCATAGAGGTAGGTTTTTTTAGATTTTAATTTCACTTGAAGTATCTCAGGTGCTATACCGTAGGTGCGAAATTGTGCAGAGTGGATAGGATAGTGTTTTCAAGTATTTATCAAAGTTTCATTGTTTTTGTGCAACCAGATACACAATTGTTTTTATTATTTAAGAGGTGCCCTCTGCTATCTACCTGATGCTAATGCTTTCAAAATTTAGTGTTGAGCCAACACAGCTGATCCACTGTGTACAAGAAGGTTCAGAGCATATTGTTTATGGTACCCCCAATTATTTGGCTGTCTTGGATTGCCCTTAAATCAAGATTTTCTGTAGACTTGACTCAAAGGAATGGAACCGCTGAGCCCTATATATATTAAATGTCTTTTTTTTTCTCCAAATAACCTTGAAGAATTAAGCATAAGAAAGAAGTAAAATTTCTCCCTTGCTCACTCTATCCCAATGAGATTTTACTGCCATGTTATCATCAAGTCACCTTTTAGGGCTTGCTGTCTAAAAGTTGTTCTATTTTTGTAGTTTTCCCCAGGGGGAAAAATGCATCAAACTACTTTTATGTGTAGGATGGAAAAGAATTTATCTCCCATACTGGATATCTAAATAAGAATAAAATCAATGAAATAGGACTTTCTTTCCATAAGAAAACGGGACCTCCCATGGGCAGCATGTCACCCAACAGGCTGAGACTTACTACTTACATTTGGTTAACACACCTGTGTCAAGCTGGTTCAATCACAAAGTGGACAGTGAAACAGGTCTGTGCATTGGATGCCAGCGGTGCTGTCCACAGCTGTCACAAGCTCAACACGAAAAGTCATCACTCTTCTAATCTATGGGGTTTTCAGTGTTTTTTGGCGAAGGTTTGATCTGTGCACGTACCTGTCCCCATGCACTCGAACAGTTCCTTGTGGCTATGATGTGTTGTCAACATATACAAAATCGTACACGGGATAATAAGTGCCGAAATTCCCCAAATTATAACACGAAGAGCAGTGCCGAGAGGCACATGGCAGTTTTGTCCTACATGGATTGAGGGCTGTTTGAATTAATTTGCTATCACCAAATGACGCCCACTGTCAAGCAACTGATTCATAGCGCTTCTGACAAGAACTAGAGACTCGGGAGAATCCAGGAGGAGGTATGCGAGGCTGGTTTCAGGACTTTGAAATGGCTCGTGTTAATTCTCTTTGAGGACTTTGAGAGCACAAACGGAAATAATCATTTGTTGATTTTTTTAAATCGTGTGTATGCAGGTGTGTAAAAAATTAATGTAAGTGTCCTTCATTGGCCTCAGCACAGATATCTGGTTTCCCAACTCAACATCAGTCAGATGTGTGTATGTATGATCTTTAATAGAATTAGGATTTTGAGGAAGAGACGTGATAATGTTTGTTAAATGTGCCGTGTCTGAGCATTGTGTTAAGTGCTTAAGAAGTACATATAATTGTAGGTAGAATCCTTAACTTAGATCTTAATAACATTTAGCCAAAATATAATCTCCAGAAGTTAATCAACATCAACAGAAAAGGGTGTCAAGATTTTCTGGTCTGAGCAATTCCTTTGGAAATTGGTAAAGAGACTCAGTTTGTGGCCAGATGAAGACCTGGATGAATCTTAACTAAGTACGTCCAACATCTTCCATATGAGTTGTATTTCGACTGAAAGTTAATTATTGTTACCTGAACTATGTTCACGTGATCTGTCTCACTGGCCCGATATTAACTGAGGAGATTTTTACTGAAAACATGTCTCACCGGGGAAGTAGGAAGGAAGACGGAAGGAAATAAGAAAACGAGGAAATGAATCATTAAATGCCTATCACTCGTCAGTCCTATGTTCACCTCATTTTCCCATTTTCCCATTTAATTTCTTTGTCCCTGTGGATGTATGTCTCCTCTTTCACTCTCTCAACTGGAATTCTAAATTCTAATTCTCAACTGGAATTACAGAGTCAGCTCTATATGATTATATATAAAACAGGGAAAAGGAAAGACAGAATTCAGTAAGCCACGCAAGTCTGACATTTTAGAGCTTCTTCCAGAAAAACCCCCATACGCGGAAATTAAATAGGGGACGACATAAGCTGAGTACATTTGCCTGAGACTCATAAAAACAGAAATATGATCTTATTGTTTTGTAAGTATTCGATTTAAATGGGAGACACAAGCATAATCTTTTTGAAGGGTAAATGGGAGTCACAGAACAGAATGATCGGGGAGTGTGTGTATGTGTGTACGTGTGTGTGCTTGTGTGTGTGCGTGCGTGCGTGTGTGTGTGTATGGTGTCTTTCTCTTGGTCTGGACTGAACGGGTACCCAACCAGTTCTAACATCCCATAATATCTCCACTTAGGGGTCAGGGTACCAGAAACCTCAGGTCAAGCATTATTTTCTTTTATGGGTGTCTTTGAAATGCAAGTAATCCCTGGAGTGGCAAGGCATGAAATCACTGTAACTCTTCAGAGAATTAGTTTCCCAATGCATGCCTTATAAAAGGAATTTCTTTAGGAATTAGGATAAGAAATACCTGCAACAAAAGGAGAGTGGCGAGAATAGAAGAGAATGTGCATTATAATTACAAAGGAAAACTTCATTAACTTCCTAAGTTCATGTGCTGAAGAGGGAGAAACAATTTCAATAAATGAAGCATTTATTAAAAAATAAGGAATTCTGGGGGCTCCTGGGTGGCTCAGTCTGTTGACAGTTCGTCAGCTCAGGTCATAATCTCACAGATGGGAGAGTTCGAGCCTCGCATCAGGCTCTGTGCTGACAGCTAGGAGACTGGAGCCTGCTTGGGATTCTGGTCTCCTTCTCTTTCTGCCCCTCCCCCACTTGCATTCTGTTTCTCTCTCTCTCTCTCTCTCTCTCTCTCTCTCTCTCTCTCTCAAAAAAATGAATACACATTAAAAAATTAAGGAATTCTGTGGTTTTAGTATTCTAGTTTTCTTCCAAAGTTTTTAAATTTAAGAATGGGCAAAAGCTATCCCTTCGGGATTTTTTAATAAAAGTCTATTTTAATGCCTTCCTAGGAATATGCTTGTACTATAGCTTCTCTTTGTAGGAGTGAGTTTTCTCTTCTTCTGGACAGTTTTATTTATGGATCTATCAAGGATTCATACTATGGATCATATTATGAATCGATTCATGACTCATCATGTCATTTATGAAGACAAGGGTGCTTAGCAGAAAGGCATTCAATGGTTTCACATTTTGGTTTTGATTTTGTCATTCTCACGCACATACAGCAGGCTGTCTGCTGTCTCTGGTCTCTCCCCAAATCAGTGCTGCAGCCTCTCTTTGGCCAGCATGATATTCTGCCTCTTTTGATCTCAATGATAAGGATACTGCATAACACCAAGAGACACAGATCAAAAGCTTTTACCCTCCTGTTTACAATTTCACCTACTGGCCAGGGCTTCGACAAAGAACCGTTAAGACAAAGCCCAATTAATGAAAAGATAAAAAAAATATTCTCAACAACAGATCTTCAGACATTTCATGATTCCTTAACAGACGGTGGACTCCTGGCTTATTCTGCTTAATCTGATGATTTTTATGACATCTAGTTCCCACAAAAAGAAAAGCTTCTTACATGGTGTTTCTAAGGAACTTTGGGTCACACCCAGGGACATTTCCTGAAAGTTTTCCCGAACATAAGTGAAATAAGAAGTTTAATAAGAAAGGGGCACCTAGGTGGCTAGGTCAGTTAAGTGTCCGACTCTTGATTTCAGCTCAGTCAAGATCTCACATTTCATGAGATCGAGCCCCACACCGGGCTCCTTGCTCACAGTGCAGAGCCTGCTTGGGACTCTCTCTCCCTTTCTCTGCCTCCGCCCCACTCATGCAGTGCTCGCTCTTTCTCTTTCAAAATAAATAAAAATTTAAAAAAGGAGTTTAATGAGATGGTATATAAGACTCCTGTCACTCTAAATATCCGAGGACTCTGACAACACCATGTTATTCAAAATTTTAGAAAGACCAGAGAATTCTTTGGCAAGAAAATGCTAAAATCACTCATTTCTACTACTGTTCTCTCATGCTTATCCATTTTTCTTTCTCACTACAATAAAAGTAATTCACATCCTCTGATTTCCAATTCATGTCCTGTTCTGTGCAGTATATGGTAAGCCATCCACTAACATCAGATTTTCTATTTTGCAAATTCTACGTCTGGTGGCCACAATGTCATTGGTAGCACTCTTACTGTCTTTTTGTACGCTCTGTTTTCATTCTCCATTGTGCTTTCATGTATTCGGTCAACAAGCATTGACTGAAGCCCCACCGAGTGTCAGTTACTGTCATACTAGAAATAAAAAAGATGAACAGAGTCTCATCTTATTCACAGAAAAAAAAGTCTCCTTGAGAATAAAAGAAGATCCAGTAGATTTCCCAAATGCAAATGTATATATCTCCTTCTGAGGCTACACACATGGATGAGATAATTCCAGAGTACCAACGATACCCTCAATTGGGAGAAAGCCTTTCCTGAACATGTGTAGCAACAACCGCTTAGTTATTAGTAACCACCTAGTAACCACTAAGTTTCAAAAAAAATCATAAAGTGGCCCTAAACATCATGGACAGTTTCAATAGCCCAGCTGAGTTCCCACCAGAACTCACACATCGGAGTTAGCTATTGACAGTTAAGAACTGGAAAGGAAACTTCTCGACTGTGAAGCAAATGATGACATTTAACTGAGAGTACAGATACGGGTCCAGCTGTAAGGCTTACTCAAATCTCTAGCTCAGTGCTGCCCTGCGAGTACCATCTGTGTGTTGGGCTATAGAAAAGGGATAAAACCTACTGATCAAAACACATGAATATCTTAGGTCACTATTAATGACAAGCTTTTTTTGTAAGTTTTATTTATTTGTTTTGAGAGAGAGAGAGAGAGAGAGAGAGAGAAAGAGAGAGAGTGCAGGGGAGGAGCAGAGAGTGGGGGAGAGAGAGAGAATCCCAAGCAGGCTCCAAACCACAGCATGGAGCCCAATGCAGGCTTGATCTCATGAACCCTGATTATGACCTGAGCTGAAATCAAGAGCAGGATGCTTAACTGACTGAGCCACCGAGGCACCCCAATGACAAGCTCTTAGATGTGTGGTAACTTTGATGTCGCTTGGGTTGTAACCATGAGCACTGACCCCAGTCAGAAAAGAAGAACTGAAGGTTAGCTGATGTCTTCCTTTTCATTCCAGATACTCTTCTCCTTCCAGCGCCGCCCTCCCTATGGGTTTACTTCCATGCGGCCTTGTTCTCAACTCACTCATGGAGGCCTATCAACTGTGCCTAAAGAATAGGATCATTCCCCCAGATGTTTTTGCATATTTAAGGGGCAATGGAAATGGAAAGATCGTATGTTACGAAAGGGAAGAATCTCAAACATTAAGTCTCGTCGAAGACTGATTGGGAAAAAAATGAACCCGCTAATCCTACATGGAGGCTACCATCCATTCTACGTATTTTCAAGTCTTATCTTTATGACCATAGATGAAGAGTATTTTCCTTCTTAACGTTTTTAAGCATCCACAGAGTGGAGAGTGCTGCCGTGCACGGAACAGCGTCTCTCTTCTCGGCTTCGCCCATCACTCCCATGCGCCGTGGTTCCGCCCTCGCTCGGAGCCACATAACTTTATTCTGGGGCAAGGCCAACATGGGGTGCGGTCTGCATTCCACTTTCCACCTTCTCCATTCTTGAGGCTGTTGCATGCTATTAACATGCTGTTATTTCCATGTTCTCATTCCAAGGAGTCTGTTAGGTGGTGCTTTAGAGGGTATTTCAGTAGCCTGTATTTGTGCTCAGCAGGGAGAAAGGCTCAGATCCAGGAAGCACAGGGAGGCAACCTGCAAATGAGGTCTGAGTTCTGCACAGTGAGGTCTTTCCTCCTCCAAAGGGTCAGCCAGAAATCCCGGCATTTCTGATGTGAGAACCAGGCAGAATGCCACTTACTTGTAGGTAACAGAACAAGGGAAACAAAGCTCCGCGATTCCCCATTTCAAGTCTTTCAAAATTCATATCTCATTCTAGGGCAAACAAATGACTCGAAAGGGAAAAATGCCCCATGAAGAACTTCACGACTGCGGGTTGCCTTCACCTAGGTCCTCCCTGGAGCCACCATGTTTTTTCCTCTCTGTTTTCTTCATACGGGTGTCATCATCTATTAGGCAAACCATTGTCAGCCAAGATCTCACCATGGCCATACTTTATGAGGTATCTCTGAAGATCATTTTTAAATTGGCCTGTTAGTCTGATTGTAAACACTTCTTAACTATTACCTGATCTAAAAATCAGAAAATCCTGGGGCGCCTGGGTGGCTCAGTCAGTTGGGCGGCCGACTTTGGCTTAGATCATAATCTCACAGCTGGAAGGCTCGAGAATTTGAGCCCCACATCGGGCTCTGTGCTGACAGCTCAGAGCCTGGAGACTGCTTCTGATTCTGTGTCTCCTTCTCTCTGTGTGCCCCTACTCTGCTCATGCTCTCTCTCTCTCTCTCTCTCTCTCTCTCTCTCTCTGTCTCTCTCAAAAATAAACATTAGAAACAAGTGTTTAATAATAAAATAAAATAAAAATCAGAAAATCTTTCACCAGGACTGTATTTTTTTGTTGCTGTTGTTCCCTGGCAATCAAGCCATTTAGAAAATAACTTTTATTTTCCTTCCTTATTGCTGAGTTTTTAAAAACTCTAATATTTGAATTCAGAAAATCAAAGAAACTAGAGTGCATTGTATGAGTAGAAATAGAAAATTCCTTTCTATGTAATTTCATGCTTGTATAGTCAGATGACTCTAAATCTTGATCAGTTAAATCAATCTCCCACTGTGAAAGCCACATGAACTACTGTCCATACCTTCAGTGTACTCAAAGGAGAGAAAAAAAATATACATTTCTGATCATAGAGTCAGATCCTGGAGGTAGGCAGTAGAGGAGATCCATCCACCCTGTAATCATAACATAAAAATAAACAAACATTTCAAAAGACTCTATCTAGGGGCACCTGGGTGGCTCAGTCGGTTAAGCATCTGACTCTTGGTTTTAGCTCTATTTATAAAAATATTGCTTCCCTATGAACCACATTTAGAGGAAATGGAAACTTTATCTGGGTGAAATCTAAGGAATGGGTCTGCCTCTTCATTCCTTCACAGAGCAGGAACTGTGGTGTCACTCAGGGTGAATGCTAATCAGTAAGGAACAGCACAGATGTGCCCAAGTGACGAAAATTCAGGCACGACCCACACTTGTTATTCTGCTATCTAGCTAAATTAGATGAGCTACATGGAAAGCTGTTTTCATGAACACATGCTAAAAGAAAATCAGATTCAATGCCCACTCAAGTTTTTGATGTTAATAGACATGAAGCAGAATGATGAGTCCTTGTAGAAGAGAAATAGCGCCTCAGTATACACACGTGGGGTCAAGTCTGGCTTCAAAGGGTGTAAGAAAGCAAATCAAGGAGATGTCAAAGCGATGTAAGCCCAAATTTATGAGCTGTACACTCTTCTCAGGTTTGGCTAAAGAAATGAGCTGAGATATTGTGTAGGGTGCTATTTTCTAACATTTGTTTACCTAATGCACATCCAAAACTCTTAAAATCTCTTTGGTTTTTATAGGGAAGCCTTACCCAGAGACATAAATTAAGGCTTTTGTACTGTATTTTAATTTTTGTATTAATATCAGTTCATGCAATTTGATGACATGACAACCAAAATTCCTTTATCAGTGCATAATTGTGAGAAGTCTTTCTAAAGTATTTTTATTGCTGTGAACCTACATAAAGGACACAGAGAAGAATGGATTTGATATAGTAAGACTCGCATACATATGCTGAGAAAAAAAATCATTAATGTCTCAGAATAAGCCTAAGAACAGTAAATTTTATCTCACCTGGAAGATAAAGATGATTCTGTGACACTTCCTTATGCGGGAGCGACAGAATGAGGCAGTCAAGAGAGATGTTTCCAGAACTGGACTGCCTGGGTTCAAATACCCACTCCACAAGTTATACCAATGACTTTGGGCAAGTTACTTTACTTCTTGTGCCTCACTATTTACAACTGTAGAATGGCTAACAGTAGTATCTGCTTTCAGACTCAAATCAGTTGGTCTTTGCAAACACACAGTGTCCCAAATTGTTTGCTAGAGTAGTGAACTAAAGGTTCAGACAGAACATTTACAGATAGAAATATTCAAGTATTCTCGACATGTTTCCAGAAATTCATACACTACCCGCCTCTGCCCCATTCTTACCCCAGTTGAGATAATTCATAATTTACTGTGGTAGATGTTTTGTCCATATACCTCTAGAAAAAAAGACCAGTTTATTCTCTGAATACCTACAGTTTGTATAATACGTGTTTTCCAAACAGGATATATATCAGAAGGGAGAGAAGGTAATAAAATAAGTTGTAAAATTATTCTGAATACTACAAAGTATCTGTTTTGATTTCATAGAAAAATTATCGCATGTGTAGACTGATTTTTAGAAGCCTATACTATAATTTAAAAAAATTAATTATTACGTACTTCACCTACTTTGCCTGCATACTCTATTGAAAATGGAGTAACATGACCTAATTTTCGGTATGGCAATAAGATCACCTATAATGACAAAATCTGTTTCGAGAAGAGAACTCATGTTTTTGACATTTTGACTTCACGACATTTCAATATTTTCTTCTCAATATGAAAAGCCTAATTAAAATAGAACTAAATAGGGGCACCTGGGTGGCTCAGTTGGTTAAATGTCTGACTCTTGATTTCAGCTCAGGTCATGAGCTCATGGTTCATGAGTTCGAGCCCCACATCAACCTCTGTGCCGACAGCGCTGATACTGTTGGGATTCCCTCTCTCCCTCTCTCTCTCTCTATCCCTTCCCTGCTCATGTTCTCTCTCTCTCTCTCTCTCAAAAATAGATAAATAAACTTAAAGAAATAGAATGAAATATATAAAACCAGGATCTGTTTTGCTATAAATTTAGTAATCATGATAATTATATTTTATAGCCAGAACTGTGATGAAAAATGTTAGTCTCCTTTCTCACTTCAAAATACCTCAAGAGACAATAGTTTTAAATTGTTTTGAATAAGTTCAATGTGTGTACTTTATAAGTAAAGTTGATACGAGCAATGTGACCTTGGCCTTTTGGAAATTCTGTCTTCCGGTACGACATCAACTTTATGGCACGTTTTGATCCAACACAAAAGAGCCAGTTGGGAAAGAAGAGCTTAGTTTCAAACTAGAAATCTAGAGACCTCCTATTTCAGAAAACAGGGGTGGCTGGCCCTAGAAACAGAGCAGCTTAATTGTTATTTGTGACTGATTGAGAGGAAATTAGTTATTTTCCAGAACACGTGATGAGTGCCTGTTTACTAGAATAAATCGCTACTGCTGAAAAGAATATTCAAAAGGAGCCTCATAGAAGAAAAAAGAAAAACAAAACAAAACAAACCACCCGCAGGCACACCGTGCCAGAAAAGGAATGAATGGAGAGATTTTTGTTTTCTTTAGTCTTAACATTCTTGTCAAATTACACGAGGATTCTTGGGAAGATCAAGGAAAAGACGGGAAAGTAGATTGCCATTAACACTTCTCTGAAACTTAGAGCTTAGTATATATAAGTACCTTTTTGCTTGTGTTTTCTGAATGATTCTAAATTTTAATTATTCTTATAAAGTCAACTGCTACTTTCTAATTTCAGTGTATTATTTATAAAAACTCTTATGCTCCAAGGAAATTCAAACATTGTAACAATTAAACATTAAAATGCATACAAATACACGGAAAGGGTTAATTAAATACATATGTTTACCAATTTTCACTCTACGAGACAGGAAGATATAGTTTTATCCACAACGTAAAGAGATAAACAGTGAAATTTTCCACCCGATTAAAAGATTACAGTTTGACTGGTTTCTAAATGTGTGTTAAAAGAATAAGTGAATGAATGGATGAACCAGGCCCGCAGCCCTCTGGATTTGGGGCCCTTCCATGGAGAGCCTCTCTTAGTTGAGTATTTAGAACAAGAGCAATAGAGCCTTCTGGTTCAAGCTTTGAAAGAAAGAGGCTTCGGGGAGCCACGTGACTGTCGGAATAGTATTTCCGAAAAAACATTTTTTTAAAAAAGGTCCTAATTTCTGTGATACACGAAACTGTTACAAATATATAACATTCTCCTTAGCCCTTGAGTGTGCACATTTCCCTGAGATCTATTCAGTAGAGTCCAGTAGTGGAAGCTAACACATTCTCCTGGCCAAACGCAGCCATGCCATCCTGTCTCCCATACGGGTGAATTTATAATGGTATTTCTTTCATACTCAGCTTGTAATCAGTCTTCAGTTTTCTGAATTCTCAGCCCTGCATTTTGGTTTAAGTCTCTCTGATCTAAAAAATCAGTATTGCCCTGGTCTCCTCTCTGCTTTGCACACCACGATGCCCAACAATAAAAGGTCAATAAGAGAGTACAGGGCTCAGTATTCGCATAAAAGGCTCGGAGGAGACACATAATCTGACCTTGACTCAGTCTTGCAACCCCTTTCCCTTCTCCTTTAATTTCTGTAACTGAGAAGAAAGTGGAGCGCCAGGCTTTCTCTCTTTCACTTTAAGATCAAAAGAAAATAGCAATGAAAATGTTCTGAAGTTGAAGTACAAAAGCTACATTAAAAAGGCATTATCATTATCCACAAATAATTACAGATCATTTGACAAACACAACAATTAGTAAGGAAGCCGAGTGGCCTCTAATTTAAAATGAACTCGAAAGATTAAAAGGCATTGTCAAAAATTAAATCAGAAGACAAATGATCATCTATCTTCTGACTACAGTTTAGTTGATTTGTTTGAAAGAATTGAGAAAAATAAGCAGTTATGGCTTAATCTAGAGGCTGTTTATTATTTCAAGGGGGCAGCAAGGCCTCATTGTGAGCACTTTTTTAGTTTGCTCTTTTTAAAAAGAGAGAACAGACGAATCTCTGGTCCATTCCAATCTATTTTCTTTGGTTTCTAGAATTTTTACATTCTAAGGCAATATTCTAAGTCACAAGAATCTGTAGCTGTAAGAGGAAATTACATGTAGCAGTGAACCTAAGGCTACGCATAACTGATGGCATGAAGCCGTATTCTTGTATTGTGGCATCACTAATTAAACAGCAAATGCATACACAAAATGTAAATAAACACAAGTCAAAAATTTCCATCGCATTAGAGCCTAACGGTAAAATGATGCTATCTGACAAAAAAACATGTGTGACCGGTTATTTGAGGACACTGAGAGTCAACTGTGCATCAACTAACCCTCATCTGTCGGGTACACAAGTCTCTAACATTTACTATCATCTTACCAGACATTTCTTTTGGAGTAAATTAACGTCAAAAATTTCAGGCAGCTGCTCAAGGTCATGGAGGTTAAAAAAATTGTATCCTAGCTCCTTTTGATTTACCTCCAATTTTAAGGTGACAGATAAGATGGTTTGAAAGTGCTGGAGGTTTATTTCCTGCTTACAGTCTCTTTCGGATAAGCTCAGGATAGGCTGGGTGGTAGGAAACGATTCTCCTCTCATTGAAAATCCTTACAAGAACTTAAAACAGGTAATACCAACCAACGTTTGATCAACTGACTGGGATAGCTGGTTATATACTACATATCACTGCCTTTCCTCTTTCCCCCCTAGTTGGTATGTACCGTCCAATGGATGGATACTTCCTGTTACTCATATAATCTACTTTTATTCTACTGTAATCAATGATTTAGGATCAGCTGATTTCCTCTAAACGAAAAGTCAAGTGATGCATAATATTTACTCATTTAGTTATCTGCTGTTGTAGAAAGGAACTGGTCACTTGTTTTTAGGTTAAACTGTATAAGCTCAAGCTTGAGCATGAGTGTGAATCTGAGAAATTTGCTTTGCCTCTATTTGCCCAATTAAATAGATATATATGACTTCTAAGAGGAAAAATGTTTACTCTCAAAATTTATAATCTCGTTTAGTGGATACAAATATTGTACCATCTTATTGCTTTGTTATCAATATAATACTATCTGCCCAAAAGAAAATTAGAATCTCGATGAATCGATCTGTTTAACTTAGAAAGTTAAGGGCAGTGTAAAACCACTGACATTTCTTCCTGCTGTGTACTGAGTGCTATTTCCTTAAAACCAAAACTTAAATAAATACTTCTGCCAAAGTGGTTTTACAGAGTATTATGCTGTTGTGATAGTCAACAGAAGCAACTGTTAAAATACAAAGTATCTGGAAGTTCTCAATTACATATTAAGGGGTTTGTACTGCCATTGGTAAAATGAAGATACAGCACCAAACCCTAATTAGATTTATTTCAAGTTAGCCCTGTATATATCCACAGTACATGAAGAAGGAATGGATGGGTGGGTAGAGGGATGGATGGGTGGATGAATGGATGGAAGGCTGGAAGGAAGGAAGGAAGGAAGGAAGGAAGGAAGGAAGGAAGGAAGGAAGGAAGGAAGGAAGGAAGGAAGGAAGAATGGATGTTAAAGTGGGTAGGTGGATGGATGGATGGATGGATGGATGGATGATGGATGGATTGGTGGATGGATTGGTGGATGGACTGGTGGATGGATTGGTGTATGGAAGGATGGATGGATTGGTGGCTGGCTGGCTGGCTGGCTGGCTGGCTGGATGGATGGATGTTAGAGTGGGTAGGTGGATGGATGGGTGGATGGACCATGAATATCACTCTTCTACTAACTATGAAGTGCTATCTTGATTGTGGAAGTTAAAATAATTGCAACCATAGTATCATAATGGGAGACTAGACAGGAGAGATATTAATAGTTAAAAAATTATCTCAATGTTAGCTCAGATATTAAAATATAAGTCAACACAGGAACATTAAAAGCACCAAAATATCGAAAGAAGCCAAAAGGGACAAACCAGGAAACAGTATGCATTTGAAGTTACACAGAACTACTCAATTTCTAACTCTTTAAAGAAAAGGAAAATACACTGTATCTATGCACAATGCAAAAGTACCTACTGCTTGACTTTTAAAAAAACTGAGTAATCGGAAATAATTCAATTCATAAAAACCACTGATACAAATTCAATCTCAGCCTAATATGGTATTAGAATAATATCAACATAAATAATAGCTCCTGTGTAGTGGGTAACAATGATAGGTAATTTCATTTTAATTAAATGTCAGTATGAAAATTCTATTCATATTTATCATGCTAACTATGCAGACCATGTACAAAAGGAATCCAAACAGCTGTTTGAATGTGGTATTTTCATTCGAAGATGTTGTACCTGCTGGCATTCTGATTAGTGTTTACTCATTTTAGCATTAAAAACACCAAGTCTAATTTTTGACATACTGTGTAGTACTACCAATAGGATATGAGATAATCACACAGAAAGCCATTTGGCACGGTCGTTACCCAATGACCTATTTGCACTGGTACTACATCACAATTATACGTCAAACAGCGGCCAAGACACTTCTCTGAATTTAGTTCAGATGGTCACATTATAGTTCCTCTTTATTACCAGACGTCTGATTTAGAATCAGTGTGCAGATCAGAAGCCCCAGGAAATGGCTTTGAGTTCTGGTTGCCACAGCCAGGACCACTGGCCTCTGAGACACTTCACTGCAAATTAGAAACACACCCCAGTGTTCTTGGGGAACGAGCTTCTGCTCTGTTTCAGCTCGCACGTGCTGCCTGAGCCAGGATCCCTTCTCTGGGGCACACCAACACACATGGCAGTTTTTTGTTTTTTTTTTAAATTTTTTTGATGTTTTTATTTTATTTTTGAGAAAGAGACACACAAAGAATGAGCAGGGGAGGGGCAGAGAAAGAGGGAGACCCAGAATCCGAAGCAGGCTCCAGGCTCTGAGCTGTCAGCACAGAGCCCGATGGGGGGTCAAACTCACAAACCGAACCGTGAGATCATGACCTGAGCCGAAGTCGGACCCTTAACCGACTGAGCCACCCAGGCACCCCACACAAGGCAGGTTTGACAGCACTGTTAAAATAAATCACACTGTCCGGAGACTCGCCAAAATACACTATAATAGCTACCTCCAAAGTTAACATAGGAAATATTTGTAAGATTTCAGTGGTCAATAAGCAGGTATATTAAAATGATCTTAGCCAAAACAATGTCTAGGTTATTTCCAATGATGGGAAAGGTATTTCCTCTCGCTATCTAGTTCTCCAGGCTGCACTTGGTATATAAAATTAAGCCCAATATTAACATTAGGTATAAAAGATAGTCTGGTATTTTATATTAATTTTAAAATTATTTTTTTAAGTTGAGGAAGAGTGTACAATTTCAGACTGGCAAATTTCTTGTAACTGTTTATTACGCCCTCAATTATTTTATGTTCGAAAATAAAGATATGTAAAGACTTTGCCTAAGTTTATCCTTTTCTTTCCTGAATCCATATCCCTCTGGTTTTTCCTGAACCCTCTGTGTAATCCCACTCGTGCCTCCCACTACCCACCACACACACAAACACACACACGGCTGCTCCCACCTCTGAATCCTCAATAGCATTATTTCAGTGCCTATTACTTTAGATGATAATTGTGCACTTACATATTTCTACTTAGAAGCTGAAAATCTTGAGGGCAATGCCAGCCTACAATATCAACAAGGTCTGCTTTATCCTGAAGAAAATTGGTAACTTTGGTTAAATGATAAATTATATATATATATATATATATATATATATACATATATATATAATTGGTAACTTTAATAATGATAAATTATATATACTATATATATATAATTGGTAACTTTGGTTAAATGATAAATTATATATACTATATATATATATATATAATTGGTAACTTTGGTTAAATGATAAATTATATATACTATACATACATATTAGGGAGAGGAAACTTTGTCACCTGTTTAAATATGAAGTGTGTCTCTAGAGATGAACTTCTAGTAACAAAAACAGAGTCCAAGGCAGAGTCCAAGGCTACCACAGCAAAGTGTTAACAACAGTAATAATAATGAATAATAATAATAATGAATAATAACAGTAAAATAATGATGGCAAGAAAGAGCTCTTTGTAGCAAAAACCATACGTTTTGGCCTATGTTTTATCCTCAGGCCACTGCTCAGGTGTCAAAGGCAGTATGTCCTCTTGTTTAAGAGTTTTGAATCCAACGTCAGATTGCCTTTTTAACACCTGATAGCTGTGCAATATTGAGAAAATTACTTAGCTTCTTTGTGCCTCGTCTTCCCCTTCCATAAATTTTGAAGAATAATCTACTCCTAGATTCCGTGAGAGGATGAAATGAATTAATATATGTACGGTACTTAAGAGTATGCCTGGAATACGATATATTCCATATGCATTAGCTATTAACGTTTCTGTCATATAATAAGCACGCAAAATGTTTTAAGTAGTGAATAAGTGGATGAATGAACACATACATAAACCAGATGGACACAGAAGTTGTAACTGTCAACATGTTTGAAAATATAAATTTAAATATCCTTTAAATTTAAATATCCTTTAAATTTATTTAAATCTTTTTGTCATACAGCAAAAGTCCATATTACGCCTTAACATCTTTTGCTTTGCTCAAAACAGTTGTCCAGCCATTTCATCAATAATTGCACCTTTTCCTGTACTCTAGAAATTATCCAGTTACCACCAGAACAACTTCATAACCAACCAAGACTATGTTTCTCTATCCTTGTGGAAAACAGGCTTCCATTAGTTTCTCAGAGAGAATGCAAGAAGGGCTGTCATTGTGCCACGCCCTGAGTGCCTCCCCAAAAACGGGCCTGCTGGGGATAAAAATGGAGACTGGGCTCGCAACTCAACCACAATCATTCAGCAGAGATAAGGTTTACCATCAGCCTTCACATTACCACATCCATTATCTCGGTTCCTTCCACACCCAGCACACAGGCTATCTATTCCCTCCTGGGCTCATGTTTGTTCCTTCCAGAAAGTTTTAGCACTTTGATGAACATATATGTGTATCTATTTTGATATCACCATAGAACTTCAGATATCTATAGGCTGTCGGTGTTGTTTAAATGATACCTGGTAGATCTTCTGAATGGAAAGGAGAGAACATTCTATAAAAGAGCATGTGGAAGACATCAATTTGTTCTCCCCTTTCAAATTAATCCTAAGTCAATGTTTCATGTTTCTGTCTCTCAATTAAGCTGTATAGAGCCCAACAGATTTCAGAAATGTCATTAAAATATGCTACACCTACCTTTTAATTGCACCAATTCTAAACACGATTAACTTTGATTTTGTTGAAATGTTGAGGTCTTCTATTATCATAAGGAAATGCTATCACTGAAGTGTAGCCTGTACTTTTTATAAAAAATTAATGTTAATGTTGTCTTAAATAATGTTATCTTCAAGTTCAAGATAATTATCTGTCACGGGGACCAATAAATGTTTTGGATTTGGATACAAACAAAGAGTCTCTGTAGATCAAATTTCGATGATTTTTATAAATATCATAACAATCCGTAATGCAATATATTTCCCTTTTTGTCTTAGCTGTCAGGAAACTCGGAACTAACCCATGTGCAGTAACAAACTCCTTGTGAGTCCTACTGATAAATACTTCCCCTGCTGCCTTTCAATAGTGCCTACTTTGATTTTTTCTTAATATCTAATGATGCTATCTATATGTGCAACCTAAAATTTTCTTAAGTCTGTATAACTTTTAAATAAGGAAACCCATTGTTTTTTGATAACTTGAAACTACATGGCCAGCCTAAAAGATGCCGGTTATTTTTCACCATAAAAATCAACCAGCCATACCATTTCCAATATTTAAAAAGATAACGTTTTTATACAATATGGGACCCTCAAGTCAATCTGTTTTTAGAAAGGTGTTCGTAAATTTTAATGTAGTGGAACTTTCAAAATTATATCTATTTAGTTTAATGTTCTCTCTCGTAATGCTTCAAGCATAGGTCGTATTATTTACCCACCAGGATCAATTCCCCGCTGGTTAAACTCACAGAGATTGCTTTCATCCCACTACGTGTCAGCCATATTTATTTATTAATAACTTAGGCCCTTCGGTAATAAATGAAGGACACTTCAGTTAAGTTTATGGATAAACCGTAACGCCTTTCTGTCATTATTGTTTTCCTTGTAGCATTCTTATTTTTGTATTTTCATTTTTTTAAACGTTTATTTATTTTTGAGACATAGAGACAGAGCGTGAGCAGGAGAAGGGCAGAGAGAGAGGGAGACACAGAATCGAAGCAGGCTCCAGGCTCTGAGCCGTCAGCACAGAGCCCGACGTGGAGACCAAACTCAGAGACCACGAGATCATGACCTGAGCCGAAGTCGGCTGCTTAACCGACTGAGCCACCCAGGTGCCCCTTATGTTTTTTTTATTTTATACAGATGGATTCTTGTAGGGTCTTTCTTCTTACAGACTTGTAGCTTTTATAAAAGCTTATTCTACTTTTAGCCAAAATCACTCCCAAGTATCCTCATTCCCTCACAACCGCAGAGCCTTCTGGTTGTCTTCTTGAAGAATCTCTGACATAACACAATTGACTAAACTTCCTAATATTTTCATGGTCCAAAATACATAATATATGTATATAAATATAGAATATAATGGCTCGTTCTGACCTGTCATATTGAGCTAAACTTCCTCTGAGGTCAAGTTCTGTCATATCCTAGACCCATTCTTCACAGCTAATCTCATTTCCTGCCATCGCAAACATGTATCTAACTTGAATGCGCACCAGACAGCACCCCCTCCCTGCATGTGCCATGTTAATTCCTACAGTTGCACAGACTTTTTCCTCACATCTGAACTAAGCTTCTTACTTCCTTCTACCTACATAAAATCTACACATTTGTTAAGGCTTAATTTTAATTTTACTCCCTCCATACTTGGGAAATACACAGGACCCTAAATCCCCATTGGCTTTGAGACTTTTGTATCATTTAACAATCCGATTGATAATGATAATGACCATATATTTGTGCACCAAAAATATATACGTGCACTGTTTCTCCTAATAGCCACACTAAAATTCCAAAGTAGAAAATATTAACATCCTTGCTCTACAGCATCTATGATTTAAAGAAAGCTGCCCGACGGGCACCTGGGTGGCTCAGTCGGTTAAGCGGCCAACTTCGGCTCAGGTCATGAACTCTCAGTCTGAGAGTCTGAGCCCCGCGTTGGGCTCTGTGATGACGGCTCAGAGCTTGGAGCCTACTTCAGATTCTGTGTCTCCCTCTCTCTGCCACTCCCCTGCTCATGTTCTGCCTCTCTCTCTCTCTCTCAAAAATGAACAAACAGTAAAAAAATTTAAAAAGAAAAAAAGAAAGCTGCCTGAGCCCCAACAGAAGACCTGGGAGGCAAACCCACATCCGGCTGACGCTCAAGGCCATGCTCTTACCCCCTGCAAACAGTTAACACACTACTCTTCGTTAAGACGGCACATAGACCTTGCTCTCACCTCCTCCACCTGAACCTCTGGGACGCAACTGCCCGAGGAGAAAAGCCCAGCCTACCGCCTTCGGTGTGCAGCGTGAATTTAAAAACAGAGCTTTGCCACATCCGCTGTGGATCAAACATGGGGACAGATTTTGTGAAAAAATAAATGGGTGAAATAAGGAAAAGCCTTATCATCAAAGCTAAACTCCAAATACCTTGATAATTCTAGATCTGGACAAAAATGTCTATAATCTTACAGCACCCCAACCCCTCGGAAATCTAGGTAAAACTGACGGGAGACCTCATATTCACCCCCAATCTGCAGATGATAGATGTCAAGTCCTCAGGGCGTTTTCTAGAATTTCTGAAGGAGATGGGCAGTGGGATAATTTACTTGCTAATGAGGCCTTCTGTTTCCTGAGCTAAAGTGCTGTATGTGTGACTTCTATGCTTGGGTGTCTCACCTTCCATCAGAAAATCCCCTACTGCAAGCATCTGTGACCAGCCCAGACTTTTTTTTTTTTTTGAGAGACAGAGACAAAGCCCAAGTGAGGGAGGGGCAGACAGAGAAGGAGATGCAGAATCTGCAGCAGGCTCCGGGCTCTGAGTGTCAGCACAGAGCCCAACGTGGGGATCGCACTCACGGACTGCAAGATCATGACCTGAGCCAAAGTCAGACGCTTAACCGACTGAGCCCCCCAGGCGCCCCCGGCGCAGACCTTCTGAAGACAGGTGAAGACAGACAGGGCAAGATTCAGTAACAGCCGGGCCCACACATTCCAATGGCAAAGAGGGGCTCTTCCCAAAGTCCCAGACCCCTTCTTTCTCACCTCTTCTCTCCTCCCATCTTTCCCGTTCAGCGGCAAAACCAAATTTCCTCTCCCGGTTACAGGGAAGGAGGCTCCCTTCCTTTGGGATGTTGGTGGCCGCCTCCATTCATGTCCTCAGCATCCCATCTTCTATATCAAGTGGCAAGGGGCTTATCATGGTGTGCCCTCAAACAAAACATACTTCTCTGCATTAGTGGTTAATATAACCCATTTCCCATCATGTCCGTGCCATGTGCGTGTGCGTGTCTGCATACACTTATGTGAACAGTTTTAGGGATACCACGTATAGCTTTCATCAGGCCTGCTGTACAAAGAACACATTCATTTTAGTTATGCTTATGTGCAGAGCTACGAATAACTCGACAGAAAAACCTGAAGCCCATCAGTATTGTGTAACGGACATTTCAAAGAGAAGCATATGACAGTCCCAACGCTCTGACGATTACTCCCTAACTGATCTCCAGGTAAGCGCTACTGAACCTGAATCATGTCTGTATCATCCACCCCCTACCCTCTCCTGCTCCCAGCACTGGCTCTGCTGCTATCTCTGTTCTCTTAGGTGCTTACCTCCCTGTGTTCCTCCCTGGCCATTCCTTTCTCAGCTTTGTTTCCTACACCTTCAGGATTTTAGTATTTTGATCATCTATCTATTATTCTCTTTTCTCTTCCTGTTTCTAGTCTCCCAAAATGGCTGTAAAATGGAATTAAAATATATATCTAACATCGAAGACGATTAGTTCCATAAAATTTTATGTTGATATAAATTGTTTTACTATCAAAAGATATCATTGTCTTTATAAAATGTCAGCACACATAAAACCTGAATATAGATACATTAAGAGGTCGCACTGATAGACCAATGATCCCTAATTTAAATTTTCCCTCTCTCTCTGTATATATAGTGTTACATATGAGTATTAAGAAGTGTTACATTGAACATCCGATGTAAATAAGGTATGTTCATACAAGAAAAAACAAGTGGAGTAATAGCCTGGGATTGATACACTTTTAATTCTTGGCGTTTAATGTATTTTAAAAAGGAATAGAGAGGATATTATTTCTATGGTTTCTATTAATATTAGAATAACATTCTAGGAATATACAAAAATAAATGTTATAGGTGCTAGTATCTGCCTTGCTCTATCTAAAAGTACTCAATACTTTGCCGATCTGTTATCTATAAATACTTAGGACTTCTGATTTGCAAAATTGAACTTTAAACTTTCATATGTATGCAATTCTTGCAATTTCAACTGTGTGCCTTTAGGTTTCAGCAGGATCTTGGTACTGTAGGTTCACGTGACAGGTTGATTCGCAGCTGTATCATCTACACTAAAACACGTGGCCACACTGATCTGGATTGTTTGTGGTGTTAAGGGACACTGGCTTAATTGCCAGGGCAAAGCAACAACGTGTGGTATCAAGGGGCACGGGGCAGCCATGCAATATCCGCGTTTACAGGAAGCATATTCCTTTAACGTTATTACAGCAGGTGAGAAATGCCACCTCCTGAAGCCTGATTCCTGAAATCAGAACAGTCTGAGAGCCAGTACGTCCTCAAGAGGAAAACGCTGCCGTGCTCTGTTAAACACTCCCCAGCACACACACGTTAAAGCAAAATGAGTTAGTTCACATAAGATCACTTTTCCCATTGTCATGAAAAACTTGTGTCTATTGTCAGGACGGTGATTCTAAGCTTTCTGGAATGAGAACAATAAGCTAGGACTACAAAGTCATCTGACGTGTAATTGAAAAAAAATTAGGGAAAATTTTATTGTCTTTATTATTTTTTTTAAATTTTTTTTTTACATTTATTTATTTTTGAGAGGCAGGGAGAGACAGAGCACAAGTGCAGGAAGGGCAGAGAGAAAGGAAGGCACAGAATCTGAAGCAGGCTCCAGGCTCTGAGCTGACAGCACAGAGCCCGACTGTGGGGCTTGAACTCACAAACTGTGAGATCATGACCTGAGCCAAAGTCGGTACTTAACCGACTGAGCCACCCAGGCGCCCCTATTGTCTTTATTATTGAGGGGTGAGAGCATCTACAGAAAACATTTTTCCTCACATCTGCAGAAATAGGTATTTTAATGGGTGATAGGTGGGATAATATCTACTTAAATTACTATATTATATAGGTTATTATATTATACTATATATACTGTATATACTATATATAGGTTATTACCTTATACTATATATATACTATATAGTATATACTATATTATACCTATAGTCCATATGTATGCTATACTATTATATCTATCTATCTTTCTATCTATATACTATATATACTTTATATATAATCTTTAGCACAGTCTGGCCCAAGTTGGCTCTCAGTAAAGGTTGCTTAAATTCCTTGCTTCTGGGCATCCCAGGAAGCTGGGAAATGCTAACGATGACTGACTTTATGTTCAATTTAATTCTGCACAGCTCCCTCACTTTGTTATTTTGTTGAATTGTTAGTGAACCCTAATCACTGGCTGGAGGAAAGTCCAGCCCAGAAAGAATAGAAGTGAAGACCAGTTGCTAAGGGGACAGAATTCTCTCTTGTTCTCATGAAACGAGTTATGAAAATCTCTCCAGTAACTGATCAGGGACCTCCTTAGCACAACTTTTTAGTTGTTATACATAGATATTTGAAATAAATATTAGGAAAATTTGAAATATATACTTATATTGCTATATATTAAACTGAGTGATACATTGAATATACATAAATATTGAAATATATATATTTGAAATTTTGAAATATAGAGAGAGAGAGATAGAGGGGAAGGCTCTTCAAAAAGAGTCGATAAACAAAACAACCGTTTATACTGACAAAGCTCATCACATCGCTTTTTTTGCCTTTTTAATTCCTTTCAAACTCCATATTATTTTTCCTTTAGTATTTGAGAATATATATTTAACAGTAATTTTTTTTCATATTACTGAAATCCAAGGAAAAACAAACAGCAAGGGGAAAAAAAACAGTTTGGACCAAGCCAAACCAAACATAAAAGAAAAATACAGAATAAAACAACAGTTGGAAAGTTTATATTCCTGTATTTGACAAAATTCTAGAGACAGATGGGATGGATTCAAAACTACTCTCTCCTACGGGAAAATTCATGGTCTGAAATAAAATGTACTAGTCTATTTAGGTGCTAAATGTTGATTTATAATTTATAATATTGTTTCCAGAAGCCCACCTCCATTATGAGGAGGTCAGCCATTAGATACTTTGTATTACGGGTATTTCCATGGTATTATTAGCCAATTCTGCACTTGCACTAATAAGTAAACAATCATAGACCCCTAGGTCGAATAATGAATTACACAGAATGATTTTCTTTTTCATTTTCATTAAGAGAAATGAAAGGCAGAATTCAGTCAGATCTAAAACTGAAAATTTCCGGAAGGAAGGAAGAAGGGAAGGAGGGAAGGAGGGAAGGAAGGAAGGAAGGGAGGGAAGGAAGGAGGGAAGGAAGGAAGGAAGGAAGGAGGGAAGGAAGGAGGGAGGGAAGGAAGGAAGGAGGGAAGGAGGGAAGGAAGGAGGGAGGGAAGGAGGGAAGGAAGGAAGGAAGGAGGGAAGGAGGGAAGGAGGGAAGGAGGGAAGGAGGGAAGGAAGGAAGGAAGGAGGGAAGGAGGGAAGGAGGGAAGGAAGGAAGGAGGGAAGGAAGGAAGGAAGGAGGGAGGAAAGGAGGGAAGGAAGGAAGGAGGGAAGGAGGGAAGGAAGGAGGGAGGGAAGGAGGGAAGGAAGGAAGGAGGGAGGGAAGGAGGGAAGGAGGAAAGGAAGGAAGGAGGGAGGGAAGGAAGGAAGGAAGGAGGGAAGGAAGGAAGGAGGGAGGAAAGGAAGGAGGGAGGGAGGAAAGGAAGGAGGGAGGGAGGGAAGGAAGGAAGGAGGGAGGGAAGGAAGGAAGGAAGGAAGGAAGAAAAGAGGACCAACTTGACAGTTTCCACTGATTATAGTCTCATAAGCTTAAAATCTTCTCATGTAAATTCCTTTTTTTCATGGCATTACAATTCTAAAAAGCAGTAATTGTGCTGGTCATTTCTATATTATTTGCACTGTTAAAATTAAACACAATTTTATTGGCTTTTTAAAAATTATATTTGCTCATTTCTAGAAGAGAAAATAACCTCCGTGTTTTCACATATTCTTTCTGCCTGTACATACTTATGTGCGGAGCTCTGTGCCAAACGCTTAGCCAGGTGCTAGGGTTGAATTCTCTCCGCGCCTTCAACTCTTTACCGGCAGAACTCGGCAAACTTCTTCGGTAAAGTCTAAGTCGCAAAATTCGCTGCTTCGCTGGCCACGTATGGTCTCTGTGGCAGCTCCTAAACTTTATAAAAGCAGCACAGATACAATGCACACACACACAGGCGTGGCTGCATTCCAATGAAACTTTATGGACATTAAAACATGAATTTCGTAGAGTTTTCATGTGTCATAAAATATTATGCTCCTTTCGTTTTCTAAAATCATTTAAAAAACAGTTTTAGCTACGGGCTATACAAAAACTGAACCTCGTGGCTTCTGTTATTTAAACCTGGGGGGCTCAGTTGGTTGAGCCTTCGACTTCGGCTCAGGTCATGATCTCACGGTTCATGAGTTTGAGCCCCACATCGGGCTCTCTGCTCTCAGGGCAGAGCCCGCTTTGGATCTTCTGTCCCCCTCTCTCCCTCTGCCCCTTCCCTCCTCGAGCTCCCTCTCTCAAAAATAAAATAAATAATAAAAACAGAACCTTGTCGAATTTAGCCTTAGGGCTGTAGTTTACTGACCCTCGGTTCATGGTATTAAAACCATTTTTCTTACACGATTTATATTTCTCTATAATATTCCCCTATCCTCTGAAGTCTCATAGACCTCTCTCTCACCAAAATTTTTAGGATTTACCGTCATGTTTTTATTTCGTGGATTTTCATCGTTTGCCATCTCAGTGTACTTGGCTCCAAACTGATGTAACTGATCCGAGGAAACGGGGGGAAAAAAACAAAACAGAATAAAACGGAACATTTTGTAGCTGGCAAGGGAACGCTACTGTAGTTTTTGCTGTCTCTACTTGAAAAAGGAGTATGGCAGAATAAGAAGAACAGTTTCCAAAATGAAGGCAACCACGATGTATCAATAAAACAAATCTCGGCTCAATTGAGCAAGGCTCTGCTACATACGCTGGCAACATTCTTGGCACGGACGCCGCAATTAAGATATTGGAGCGAATGAGGGGATACATAGAGACGCTGTACGTTTCCATTTAAACGAGCCATTAAATTCAGATCGGTCCGCTAAACTAAGGAATACATGCAGATATCATTCAATGAGCTTGCCCAAGAGGACACAGGTAGCTTCAAAACCTGGTTTTTCGTGGTTTGCTTTTTCCTGATTCCAAAAGAAGTACTCTTTCTCCTATACACGGACTCCGAGGATGGGGGTACCCTCCTGTTTTCTCAGAAGGAGGTAGGCGAACTCACATCTCAGCTTCTAGTTCACAATTAGTGCCAACTCGATTGGAATTTAAAGTGTTTTCGCTGCATTAACAAATAATTGGCTCTGATATAGAAACAGCTTTGCTCTGCTTGAGAAGCGGGCGTCAGCCGTTCAGCCTTGCACAGAACCAGCTTAGCCAGCGGGGTGTCCCCCAGAAGCAGCTCTTGGTTCTGTTGGCATGGAAGCACCGACAGGTCTGCTCGCTCGTGCCGGAGGTGAGGGGAAGCATTTGCTGTACGTGGGTTTAAAACGGCATCCACGTTCAAGTCGGAGACCTGAACGAGGTGACATGTAAGGTTGGCTGTGATGGTGGCACTTCTGTAAGTGGAGCCATAAAGAAACACCCTCCCCACACATGCATGCTTCTCTCTTCTCATTTTTTTTAATATATTTTTTTAGCATTTATTTTTGAGGCAGAGAGATAGAGCATGAGTGGGGGAGGAGCAGAGAGACAGGGAGACACAGAATCCGAAGCAGGCTCCAGGCTCTGAGCTGTCAGAGCCCGACGTGGGACTCGAACTCACAGACCGTGAGATCATTACCTGAGCTGAAGCCGGACACTTAACCGACTGAGCCACCCAGGCGCCCCCTCATTTTTTTTTAATGTTTTTTTTTTTTATTTTTGAGAGAGACAGAGCATGAGCAGGGGAAGGGCAGAGAGAGAGGGAGACACAGAATCCGAAGCAGGCTCCAGGCTCTGAGCTGTCAGCACCGAGTCTGACACGGGGCTTGAACTCACAGACCGTGAGATCATGACCTGAGCCAAAGTCGGACGCTTAACCGACTGAGCCACCCAGATGCCCCTTCACTACTCTCCTTAAATAGATAAATTAGGTTATATACATAATTACTAGTTATTATAGCTTAAACATTTTAAGGTCAGATTTTACTCATCTTACCATATTCTGCCAGTCATCTTTAAGTTTATGGTATAAAAAAATATCCATTTATTAGTTAAAATCATAATAGCAAATAAGCACAAGAGAAAAAATAGTAGCAGTTCCATGTTTTATCGCCAAACATAAAATGAATATTAGAACCACTGAGATAACGAAATTGGCCCTCCTTTAGAACATCTGACACAGAAATGTATTTTGTACTGAAGACTCACCTCGCCTTCATCTATCGGCTCTGGAGTACAAAATGCGGTGATTTCCTGGAGTGAAATTTCTGCTTTTAATAAAACAGATAGTGGGTGCGAAATGTGTCTTTTCCTATGAAAAGAGGAAGTGAAAATAATAACAAATGCTAACTAGGACGTGGAATATGAATTTTCTCTTTCTGGAGGCCGGCGTCGCTCCTACGTAGGACTGAGGAACGGTGCAGGCGGCAGCGGCTGATCGGACTTGAACTTGTTGATTTTTATACCACCGTGGTGAATACTGAACATTACCAAGGGCAGACTTACGCTTTTTATAACTTCAAACAAGATTTTAAGAGAAAAAAAATGAATCAATGCGGAAAAACATATCAAGATTGAAAGAAAAGGTACCATGGGCCAGATCTTCGCTGTTGATTTAAAATCCATGGATGCCTGAAATAAGTCCCCTGCCTGGATGTTACCCTCTACCTTCCACCTTGTGAACGGAGATGAGCGCCCTTTACCACATCGGTCCCCATCTCTCTGAGTGAATGGTGAAGTCTACAGCACAAAATACATTAATTTCACTCTCTTATTTGTCTTTATCCTGTAGGCAGGTCGGAAGACTGATTAAATTATCCACAATTGTACAAAGTATAGTTGCACTTACAATTTCCTGATTTTATGAATATACGGTGTTTTAAGATTCAGAAGTTGTATTCATTCACTCGGTCAACAAATCTTAATATCCATAAGAGTCATCTAATTTTTCAGATGCATATTCTAAAATCAGTAAAAAGTAATTCATGTCCCTGTGTCTTTCAACCTAATGTGCAGCCTAGTGGTTGAGCTGAGGAAATAGAAGTCCTTTATCACAGAATTATGTGTGTGGGAATCAATTTTTTTCTAATTCCAAGAATGGGAAGGGACTTGAATATTCATTTAAGTATTCAGACTCAACTATTTTTGTATTTCTCCTTAAGCAGATGCAACTTTAAAATTTTATAGAGGTCTTTTTACAGGTGAGAGGCTGCTAACTTTATACATGTGTTTGTAATTTTGAGTTGCACATCTGGAAAATTTTTTGTGCTGTTGACATTAACAAAACCTCTTATCTAAGCAGCAGAATTCTGGCAAATTAAAAAACAGCCCAGTTGGAGGTTCTTGTCACGTTATTCCTTTGTGATCAAACCAATGAGTCTGAAATCTCCCCATCGGAGGCAGTATCTGAGTCTGTACGTGTCTGAGTCTGTACAGGATCAGAAGGCACAAGCCTTAAAAAAGAGATTAGTGTTTGCGGGAGATTCCCCCCCTCCCCCGCCCCGTGGCATTCTGGTTTTTCCTGAGGTCAACTCAGAGGTAAGAGTGAGTTGGAAAATAAGCTCATATCTTTGCAAATGAGGACTGGCGAGGGAAAAAAAAATAACATAGCTTCAGGACACTAGGGAGAAGGAGCCTTGCCTGGCAACCCGTTAAGTTCAGGAAGCTTATCTGCCTCCCGGCACCTGCCGGCCTCAGCCTCCCTGTTGGCCAACCAAGCCTTCCAATGCTAATTCACTGTCCCGGCGGAGACACCTACTTTGAGGGGTTATTTCCCGATGTAAATTATTAAATTGATCGTGTGGCCCACATATTGACCTCATGCGAGTTCCAGCAGTGTGAGTCGTCACCCCCTTGGGACGAGCCAATTTTGTTATTTTTTTAAAGGCGGAAAGAATCATCTGAAAGCAATTCATTCTTTAGGAAAAGGTGGCGACACGTGAAAGGCTCCCTTCTGCCTCACTTGTTTTGGTCTTTAAATCCACATTGATGTTGCGTTTGCCTGCACGTGACTCTTAGCCACAGGTGCTGTTCCTCTCGAGACTTGCCTCTTTGTTTCAGATGGGTGTTCTAATCACCTGTGTTTTGTTTTGGGGGGAAGGCATTTATTTATTTTGAGAGAGAGAGAGAGAGCATGAGCAGGGGAAGGGCAGAGAGAGAGGGAGACACAGAATCGGAAGCAAACTCCAGGCTCCAAGCCGTCACCACAGAGCCTGACGCGGGGCCCGAACCCACGAGTGAGATCATGACCTGAGCCGAAGTCGGACGCTCAACCGACTGAGCCACCCGGCCGCCCCTAATCACCTGTGTTTTTAATGGTGCCATGTGTCCTATTACCAGATGTCCTGATGACTACATTTAGACTCAGACGTGTGGCGGGTAAAGACTGAACGACGGCCACCAACTACAGCGGGTGGATGACAGCAGCACGTTCGGGGCTGACTGCTCTATTCTGCACAGGCAGACAGGGTCAGACTACCTAGGCCCTTGAAGTTACATGAGGATTGGGGCTTTTATCACAGAACAATAGGAAGTCACTCAAGGGTTTTTAGCAGGGAGCGACACAATCACATTTTTATTTGAAAAGCTCATTCTGGCTGAGTATGAAGAATGGCCGAGTGTTGAGAAAAGCAAAACTCTTAATGATTTGGGAAATTGCCTGGAGGGACAGAAAAAAAAAAAAAAATCAGGGTAGGCTGGTCTGTCCCTGCAGAAGTTTCTATTGAAAAGACTTCAGTGGCTAAGCGGCACTTACCTTGGTAAATTCATCACTGCCTCGCTTTACAGAGTCAGAAGCAAGTTGATTGGACTCCATTCTTTTTTTCTTTTTTTTTACCTTTTTTTTAAAGTTTATTTATTTTTTTTGAGAGGGAGAGAGAGAGCATGAGCGGGGAAAGGGGCAGAGAGAGAGAAAGAGAGAGAATCACAAGCGGGTTTGCACTGTCTGCACAGAGCCCCACGTGGGCCTGAACTCATGAACTGTGAGATCATGACCCAAGCTGAACTCAAGAGCCCAATGCTTAACCGACTGAGCCACCCAGGTGCCCCTGGACTCCATTCTTATGCTAGCGGTTCTATGCAAAATCAATGAAATCTCAAAACTAAAAAAAAAAAAAAAAAAAAGAACAAAAAGTAAAAACAAAACAAAACAAGGAAGATATTATTCCCATTTCACAGATGAGAAAGTAATGCTCAGATAAAGCAGTTTTTCCAAGTGACAAAATTAGGGATTAAAATGAGAGTCGAATTTGCTGTCTGATTCCAAACCCCAGGCTATTTTTACCTGAGCACACAGTCTCTCTGTTGAGAAGTCCAGTTGCCCAAGGACTAGACAGTTTCCTGATAAACCAAATACTTCGGAAGCCTCAGCTCCTTAAAAAAAAAAAAAAAAAAAAAATCTTAGAGTATTTGGGAGATTAATTATTCATGCGGCCATTTTAGAGTTTTTGTGAGAGAAAGCCTTCATATGGTCGGCATAAAGGTAAACTCTTGTCTATTACTGACACTAACATGACAAAGGGAAATGTAACATTTTATTCCCAAGAATCGCATTTTATCGAAAAATAGTTGGCTTCTAAATAAAACTGTAAATGTTTTCTCTTTGGTTTACAAATTTTACGACTTTCACTAGCACCAAAAATCAGTGTGAACCAAATTGCGCCTAATTCAGATGTTTCTGTGTAATAAACACAGATTGGGTAGTTTCCCGTGTCTTGAAACACAAGGAGGCGGAAACGAGTTGTGCTCATGGTATTCAACATTAATTAGGGATTTAGGCTATACCTGCTTTCGACACTCATTTGAGATCCCTGTTTTACATATTCATACCCGTGTCTATATCAAGTCAGTATCTACAGGGTGAATGATTAGCTTCTTTAAAGCTACTTTGCTTATAAAGAGAGGATAATTTTTAAGCATGCTAATACCATTTCTTTTTGTGAGCTTAACCTACGTTATCTATTATAGGAAGACCGGTTAAATACTTATCGTTCTATAAAGTTCCCAGGAATGTCCACGGGCCTTGGATGGCTGTTACAAGTGCTGCGGCGAGTGTGAAACTTAGAGCAAAACAGGGCGAGCATCATTCAGGAGCCAAGGGTCAAGCAGTCGCTAACACAACTCAGGGGTGAGCCCTCAGCTGCAAGAGACGTCTTTAGAGCCTGTGGGGAGGTGGGGTGCGGAGACCGGAAGGGGAATCGTTTGCTGGCCCAGATGGCACCAATGAGTGTCTGCTCGGAAGCCCAACAGTGTTATCCCTCATCTACCTGCACCCTGTTCGGTGATAAATTGAGTTGTCAGACTCCATCAGGCTCCCTCTATGGGAGGCAATGAGCATCCTTTAGGAAGGTTAATCTCGTGAATGGCTGGTGAATTTACTGTCGATACAATATTGACACTTTTATTACTTTTAAAAAGTAAAAATGGAGAACAGCAGATAGTACAAGGACTTTGTTTTGGCATCTCGGTTGCCGGTTAACTAAATTCAGTTTAGCTGAGCGGACGTTGGCGAGGCAAACTGGAAGCTGCAAGAATACAGAATTTGAAATCAGAGGATAGGAGATCCCGTTATGGCTACTGCACTTATGAACTCTGCTCACCGGCAGCTTGCAACCTTTCAAAACTCTGCTTTCATAAAACGGGGAAAACGGCATCAACCTCATAAGGCCTTCGTGTACGTTAACATGTAATATATTTGGAAAGAGGTTGATAAATTATAAAATGTCTATAAATGCTCTTGATTTTCCTGCAGCAACTACGTGAAATAACTGCAGTATGCTGTGCTTTCCCCCTACATCAGTCCCTCCAAATATTTTAGGTCGTTTAATCCTCTCAATAAAATAATTTTGAGTTTGCACCCCCCTAAAATGTGGATTTAAAAAAAATAAAGTCTAGGGGCGCCTGGGTGGCTCAGTTTGTTGAGCATCTGACTTCGGCTCAGGTCACGATCTCACGGTTCACAGGTTCAAGCCCCATGATGGGCTCTGTGCTGACAGCTCAGAGCCTGGAGGCTGCTTCGGATTCTGTGTCTTCCCCTCTCTCTCTACCCGTCCCCTGCTCATGCTCTTTCTCTCTCTCAAAAATAAATAAACATTAAAAATTTTTTTAAATAAAGTCTCTATATGAACAATTATTACTAGGTTGTCATTAACAACATACAAAAAGTCAGGCTTACTATTAATGACAGCGGATTTATCCACATTTCAAATTACTTTCTGGATAATATTTTGTCTCCTTGGCCAATGTCTTATCAGATCTGATTAAACCATCAATGTTTTTTCTTGTTTTATTTATTTATTTTTACATCATAATGTGGCCAGGGAAGGGAGTGTGCATATCACCCTTTCCATTTTGTTGCTGTCTGTGCTTGAACTTGTAGTGTAACATTCATGATGGAAGTTCTTGGTAAATATCTTCCTTAGCCAGCTCTTCATTTGAGGAGAGTTAACAGACACATAACATGTCTGTTGTCCACCTATCTTTTCTTCTGCTAAGGAAGTATTGGCACCAAATATAAAATATGATGAAATAAAGACAAGTATGGACTCCACTGCAAATTATTAAGTGAAGCTTTATTTCTATTTTTTAGATAAAAATAAACAAAGATCGGAGATGTAATCTCCATGTCTCCTATTCCACACTTACTGTATTACTAACGTCTTCGTGATGAGGACCGCTCACCTGGGCAAGCCTAATAATTGGCAATAAAACAAACACACAGATCTTAATTTCTTGAAAAATGTCCAGAGCCCTTTATTCTCCTCACATGATTATTTTTACTCCGTTTATAACTAAGGATGTTAGCACGATAAAAAGAAGATGAATTTAAGACGTAAAATGCCCTGCTTCACCTCGGACCTCCTAAAGAGAGGAAAGTCGCGAAAACCTTTCAGATACATTTGACGTTCTGCAATTTCACGATATTACCAAATTATAAAATATGACTGAATGCACGAAGTGCGCACTGAGGCGAGGCTTGCTGTGAACAGCAACACAGCTGGAAATGTGTGTTAGCTTAAAGAGAACACAAAAATCAGATTTCATGTGATGCTTGGTTAGAGGCACATAAAGGTCTGTCTTGTTCCTTCGTCAAATCACAGGCAGAGTCTCCCCTTTCAGAATAATCGGGGGTGCCTGGGTGGCTCAGGCAGTTAAGTGTCTCACTTCAGCTCAGGTCATGATCTCGCGGTCTGTGAGTTCCAGCCCCACCTCGGGCTCTGTGCTGCCGGCTCAGAGCCTGGAGCCTGCTTCGGATTCTGTGTCTCCCTCTCACTCTGCCCTTTCCCTGCTCATGCTCTGTCTCTCAAAAATAAAATGTTAAAAATAATTTTAAAAAGAATAATGGACAGCACCTAGCACATGTACATCCTCTGCGTATTTGAGGATTGAATATTCCAGTTTCAGAACCATGTGAGTGCTGTTCAAAAAAATAAAATTTTAATAATAAAATAGCTCATTGGATCCATGCGCTGTATCTGGCCACACAGCAAGAGAAGCCCTGACTTCAGCTACGTGTGGTTCATACTTTTCTAGAATGTTTCAAAACTTCAAATGTCCTGACCTCTTACCAGGCCAGAGTTTGTCCTGAGAACATGGCCAGCGTATCTACTGTTTATGAATCTTAAACATAAGATTTCGTTTCAAAAGTATAGCCAAGGGGTGCCTGGGTGGCTCAGTCATGTAAATGTCTGACTCTTGGTTTCGACTCAGGTCACAATCTCATGGTTTCCTGAGTTCGAGCCCTACGTCGGGCTCCGTGCTGACAGTGCAGAGCTTGCTTGGGATTCTCTCTTTCTCTCCCTCTCTCTCTGCCCCTCCCCTACTCAGACTGTCTCTGTCTCTCTCAAAATAAACAAATAAACTTTAAGATAAATAAAAATAAAAAGTACAGCCCACCGTTAGAGGTGAGAGGTTTCTCTATCCAGAAATACCTGGGGTCTCAGGAACTCATCCCTAATCTCTTAGAGATTGGTCTTCCTGACAACAGATCAATACCACTCTAATACTCACAATATTCTTTTAAAAAATTGCATTAATATCAAGTAAAACAGTTTAAATGTACCTTCCTGAATCATTTTTCTGGACCCTGCGAATCTGGATTAGGACTTATTGCAGCAAAACCTGCTTTGCCAGGCATCAGACAGACTCCTAAAGTTGTACAGTGTATTCCAAAGGCAGGTGAGGTCAGCTGGGATTCAATCTAATCTTTCATATCAGAAGGGGAGACGCACAAGGAGAACCCCAACAGCTTTGGCGCTATAGTGCATTTTCCCCTTGCATTTCAATAGGTGCCACTTTGGACGCAAAAGGTATAAAGCCCCCCACTTAAGATCAAGAATGGGCTAGGACCACTCCGGTGTAGAAACACTCTCACGAGTCTTCACAGAATTGGCTTCTATTCATAGATCTACAAATTATCAAGCCAAAAAATTTGGTTAATCTGGCAAGCACGGTACCCACATCTCGGGAGACTCCAACAGCAATGCTAACAAACTTTTCTTTCTCCATCTCCCTGTGTTCAGGTTTTAGGGCTGGGAGAAATAAATCACATGTACATCTTGTATGAGATCCTTTACTCTGTGTTAATACAGAAAGGTCTATCTTCGTTATTATTGTCCCAGGAAATTAGGAAAATTAAAATATATTATTTCATTTTATCCTTACTATAACCCTGGGATATATGGACGTTTATAAAGGTAAGAGAACCTGAAGAAATTAGGTAATTGAAGTGAAATCGTACAGGTAGTAAGCGAAAAGCTAGTCGAAAGATATACATCGAGCCTTATTTCAATGTGTTTTTCTCAAATGTTCGAGTAGAAAAAATCATGCCAACAGGAAGGCCGAGAAGGTGCCATCTCTGTCTCATCTTCTTGCTGATGCCTGGGATTCTACCATATAAGAATTTTTCTTTAGTAGGAAGCTACTTGACCTTTGTTAAAATGAAAACGGCTGTTGGTCTATGAAGCCAGACCAATGTCTTAGACCTCGGCGTCAAGGAAAGTTGCCGTGGTTCTCATGTTGGCAGAAAACAGCTCAAGTTTTCTTGAGATGATGCAAACAATACATAATATTTTGGTTCAAATAACTTGAAATGCCCAAGTGTAGACTGTGGCCAGGCACAGTCCATGGGAAACTTTGCTTCCTCCCTGGAATTCTCGTGTCCCTCCTCTCGGTAGCCTTCATCCTAGCGAGAGTGCAGGATGGCCGCATTTTTCAGAAAGAGTGACCATCCCTTCAGAAAACTTTCTCAAAGAGAAAGGAAGCTTCCCCTCTTCCCCCATCCCCACTCCAAAACCTTCAGCCAATATCTGATGATATCTCATTGGTTCAAAGAATTTCTTGGCTGGCACTGAGGCTGGTCACTCACTGATTGGTTTTATAGCTCCCCGTCCCTGAAGACAGAACTCTGGCGAGGAGAAGGGCATTATATTTGTAGGATTAGACTGGAACTTCGCAAAATTGGCCGAGCCTTCACGCAACCCCAGGACCTTTGAGAACGCCTATGTCTGGACCACATCCCACTCAGGAGAGATTAGAATCAAGGGGCGGGGAGGTGAAGAAATGCATACAGTGAATAGCTGATGGTCATATTCGTCAAAAAACAAAACAAAACAAACAAAAAATGTCCCCAAAATGATGTTAAATGTGCAGCCAGAATTTGAATCCCTGATTCAGACTCTGGAATAGGGATCAATCAACCACTTCATCTCTGTGGCTATATGGAGGGCTACAGTGAAGGGAAGGAGACACACAGACATGACGCCAAGCCTTAATGTCAAAGAGCAAGGACCGATGTCAGGAAGGAAGGGAGATTTTAATTTCTTGAGATGAAAAAAAGGCAGGCATCCAGGGACAGGGAGGAAGAACTACGGGAAAAAAAAAAAAAGAAGGGAAGGGAGAATATAAAAGTCCTATTCCCTGTTTCACTTAAGGGCCATGCTTAATAATAGCAGTAATTGTATTACTATGTATATAATTTAATTTATATAATTATAGTAACAATAATAACTATTATTATAACCTCCATTTACCTAAACCATTTTTTAAAAATACTTTCTCATCTATTGTCATTTGCATATGTCATAGTTTGGCTGTACTGGGGAGTTTCAGGGTTTGTCAAATTAACATTTCTTGGATAAAGATAATTATTTCCATAAAAAAGAGGACACGGACAAACTGAGAAACAGTTCAAGTTTTAGAATTGTAAAAAATATCAAATCACAGGGGCGCCTGGGTGGCTCAGTCGGTTATGTGTCCACCTTCGCTTGGACTCAGGTCATGATCTCGTGGTTCAGGAGCTCAAGCCCCAGGTCAGGCTCTGTGCTGACAGCTCGGAGCCTGGAGCCTGCTTCAGATTCTGTCTCCTTCTCTCTCTGCCCCTCCCCTGCTCATACTCTGTCTCTCTCTCTCTCTCTCAAAAATATACATAAAAAAAAAACATAACACGTTTAAGTCTACGCTTGCTGCGGGGCCCATGAAAGGCTGACTGAGCCGTGCACGTGTATGTCTTTAACCATATTAATCTAAAAACTAGCCAGAAGAACATATAGATAAGGCTAGCTAAAACAATTTTCCCATATAAAACCAAGAAGGCAGGATTATTTCTGCATAATACTTAATATCGTTCAAACACGCGATACTTAACAGTGCAGTATTCATGCAAGAATAGACAGGAAAAGGAGGAAGATGAAACATCTAGACGAGAAATGAGCCTTGTCAAATATCCAAGTATCAAAAGGGCCCTAAATAAAAAAGAGAAAAACGAGAAAAGAGAGGAAATGCTACGAAAAGACAGTTTAAAACTCTTTCGTATCTTCCTTGATTGTAAAAATGACTAAGTACTTAAAATCACAGAAATATGTAATTTAGAAACTGAAAGCCCTCCTAGCTCACCCTCTGGGGATTAGCACGCTAACATATCGCTATAAATTCCTCCACATTTGTGAGTTGTTACCAAAACATTATTTCTAATTCATGTTTTTCTAATTCATGTTTTTCATCTGGGTTTTTAGTCTTTAAACATTGAATTCATTTTTTCTAACAATAAGTTATGGCAGAATATATTTGACCAATCCCGAAATAATGAACACACGTATTGTTTATAATTCATCATAACTAATGTAAAGCTGTAATTAAGATCGCTGAACAGGTAACATTGTATTCTCCTGTTCATGCCCATAATGTCACAGGATTATTCAATTTTATCAGAGATCTCCAAGTTAAAAAGTAATATGATTTTAAAAAGCAGTATTATTCAAATTGACGAGGACAATAATTTGTTCGCAATTTGCACATGGAAAAGACGGAAAAATAATTGTAAAAGAAAAATAAAAGTGGCTCAAATAGAGAAGAAATTTCAACTGTAGTAATCATCAAAAAATGCTGATTTAAATATAGAGACATAATTTCTCACTCAGCAAAACTATTTTATAGTCTTCTAAAAGGTGAACAGACACCTCTAAAATGTTGGCAGTCAATAACATCGTAAATATATAAACAGGGCATTAGACGGCTTCTAAAATAAATTCGTGAAAGTATATGATATAAAGTTTGATATAAGTGAAAAATAATAAAAAAATTAGAATTAGAATTATAAGAATGTTTAAATGAATTAGTGTAACTACACACACATGTTAACAGGGTTTGAGAATCAGCAATGGGTTTTTTTTTTTAAATTTATAGGTGTGTGTGTGTGTTTGTCTCCAAGTGTATTTCTTTTATGAACAAAAACTGTTATGATAAAGATGAATGATTCCCCCCAATCAGTTTCTATACATTTATATTATTACATATTGGGTTTTCAAAAACTAACACATAACTCCATTGTACCGGGATGCCGTTTTTATTTTAATGACACAATACAGTATTATAATTTGTGTGATAGCGATTTTTACCATACGTCTCCAGAATGACAAAAAAGAGCAGTTTTCATTATTTAGAGTAAGTGCAGAAAGTGATTTACTACAGCTTTCAAAATACAAGGACAACAGGAGTTTCTCAAGAGGTTTCTATTCATTTCACAATATTCCTTAGAAAGGTTAGAAAATGATTGTTTTTGAGCTGTGTGAAGAAACCGCACACTCCCAACATCCTTTGCTCCTTTCTTTTGGGACTTGGAACCCTTGGGGATAAGAGTGTTGAAGTTATTTAAAATGATCTACCTTTAATCCTCCCATGAGTTAAGGCTACCAGCGCTGTGCCTTTCCTATCCCCGACACAGTGGTTTCAACGTATCCTAACGCTGAACTAGAGCAACAGGGCATTCGTCTAGCCTTTCTTATTTCGATGATGACTCTTAGCGCTGTAATGAAAGTGAGCGCCAACTAGAAATATTGATTATTTCAATTTCCTCGTCTTCATTTCTCTCCACATTCTGAGTTTATTAGATTTCTGCATCGCCAGAAAATAAGATTAATCAATCACTATTTTCTGCTTTTTGCTCATACTGTCAGGCAAAATGATACCTTCAAAACACACCAAATTATAATTTATATCTGGATAAATACGTTCTCTTAGCCATCTCTTCATACCAAGGTGCCGGCGCAGAGACTGGCACAGAGGAGAAACGTAATAAATTATGGCCAAATAAATTAAATAGTCTTGGTGGGATTCAAAGGGATTAAAAATGAGGTAATCTCTATTTCATGAGATTCTTTTAAATATTTTTCTTAATTTTTTTTTTTTTTTTTTGGATTTCCAATCTAATACTGGTCTTCATACTAATGCCACATAGCTGCACAGAGGGCATTAACTCAAATTCCAGAGGAAAAGAATAGAGAGTTTTGTCTCCCTATCTTTAAAAGATACATGCTCTGTTTTAAAAATAGTGCCCTTTGTGTCTCTATCTCCCTCACGTGGTCACAGCCCCATGCCGCTAGGAAGACGATAAACCAATGGCTGCGTGTCTCTCTGCTTTAGGTTTTTTCTTTTTTTCTTTTTCTCTCTTGTCCTCTCATCTCTTATTAGTCAGTTGAAAAGCACCTACTCGACTTTCAAAACACGTCAGGGATGACTTAACAATTTCATCCATAAGCCTTTCCTTGAAATTTCAGGCTGGACTGAGAGTCCCCGGCAGGCGTTCCCTTAGCACCCGGGGCTGACTTTCTACTCAAGCGTTCGTCACTTCCTCTTGCGAGTCTCTACCCCATTTCTTTGCAAAATGCTGAAACTCCAGGAAATAACAGGAAGTTTCTTGTAGGGATAAGCAAACAAACTCAGAAAGTGCCCAACCTGTGATACATTCTATGAGCATTCTCTAATCACCTCCTTTAGAACTGATGTTTTGCTTAGCCAATAAATTTCGGATTCTGGTTTGGCTCTTCATGTAGCTTTTCTAAAGGGAGGGAATATTGAGGGGATATTGTCATTAGGGGACAGCATTACCTCGGTCTTCTTGACAGATGTAGTTATCGCTGCCAATTAATAACATGACATCATGACATTCCGGCATTTTATACATCACTAGAAGTTTCTGGGAATGTGGTTAGCATGTGTGCCTTCATTTCTATTGATACCACTGACATTTTAGCAGCAGGATTCCTGGCTGTCTTGCGTGTGACAGCACATTTGCTAGCATCCACGCCCTTGACCCACCAGATGCCACTTCCTGTAGCAAAAGAAAATATCCTCAGATATTGCCAGATACACCCCGAGGGGCAAAATTGCTCCCAGTTGAGAACCACTGTCCTGAGAGTAATTCTGGCCATCTGAAATACTGAATTAGGTAGTAGTGAGAAACACAAAACCTCCAGTTTTGTAAACAAGAGTCTTGGGTCAGCATAACATAGACTCATTGCGTGTCCCCGCCACATTCTTGTGATTACAAAGGGATGTGTCCTTAGGTTGGAGGTACGGAGGCTCTCAGAAACCAACCTCTAGGACCCTAGTGGCTCACTGCTCTTACCCACAGCCAATTTGCCAGAAAGAGGACGCTGGAACTTAATACGGCCTGTGTGCCAGAAGAATTTGGTTCAATGGTTCCCATTTCTTGATTGATATAACAGCCGCTCCAGAGGTATGGGATCTTTTGCACCCAACTAGAAGAAAGTGGTTTAAAAAACATCATGCCGTAGGCATTTTACTGTAAAAGTGTGTGTGTGTGTGTGTGTGTGTGTGTGTGTGTGTGTATGAGCACATACATGTGAATTTACCCCAAGTTTCAGCTTTAGAAATAACTGTTACAGGGGCACCTGGGTGGCTCAATCAGTTATGCCTCTGATATGAGCTCAGGTCATGACCTCATGGTTTGTGGATTCGAGCCCCGCATCGGGCTCTGTGCTGTCAGCTCAGAGCATGGAGCCTGCTTCAGATTCTGTCTTCCTCTCTCTGTCCTCCCATCCCCCCTGCTCACACTCTGTCTTCTCTCTCTCTTGAAAATAAACATTAAGAAAAATTAAAAAACAAAAAAGAAATAACTGTTACAGAAATATAGATTGAGGCGAGCTCCTTGCAGAATCCACAAAGTATCACTTTTTGTATCGCTTGTTCGATGTTTTTAATGTAATAATTTGTCTTTCTGAATTGAAAAAAGTAAGTAGATATTACTCTTTAAAAACAAACGAAAGTGGTATGTGGAGTCAGAAGACGGAGCTTGAATCCTTGTTCAATTTGGGTGCGGCCACTGTAACATTAAGTCACTACTTGCAGCATCATTTAAAGAAATCTGTAATTGAAAGATAAAAAAATGAAACCTTCTAAGCGGTGTCATGAATGCTGAAGGTGACGACCACGAGCATCACAAAGGGGCACCATGAAAAATTACATCTATTTGATACTGGATGTGAGAGAGAATGGACACCAAGTGGTCAGGTGTATCTAGTACTTGACCCCACCTCTGATGCACGGTTGCCTTGACCTTGTGTAGCCTTGACATTGAGCCTTTATAAATATGTCATGTCAGAAACAAATCTAAGTGGAAGCCGGGGATTTAAAACGATAAAGACAAAGGCTTGTTCACCGCCAAAGTACTAGTCATCACCGTTGCAAATAACAACGTTCCAGGTGCAGATTCAGGTGTAGAGAGCACTGCGTGAGACAGCATCGGTGTTAATTCCCACCGATTTCAGTGGAGGAGCCGCGGCTTAAAAGGGACTAATTTCAAAAGTGAAAGAAAAGAGAAAGCCCACCCTCTCCTTAGAATGTAGGTTGACTCTTACAGGAAATGCTTTTCCTTCTGATGAATCACACCTGACCACCGACGTTTCCTATCCACTTACTCAGAAGCGAGGCCGGACTGCACCTGCACCGTACCTTTCTCCCTCATTAAATCCTTCTTCATCCGTGGCAAACGGACTGATGCTTACCCTGCCCCTCCTGTGTGGCCTGAAGAACTTTAATGGGGTGGAATCACATAATAACCAAGCATTCCCTGGTCTGGTGAACAAACCGCACATACTGAACAAATAGGGGCAAACGTTCCTCCAAAGGGCCGATGAGTACATTTGCGGTTTAATTTAAAGCTGCCCCGAGGTAGCCATGCTGTCTCATCTGGCCTCTTTGTGTTTGTGTTACCATAGAATCAGACAGATTCCTTCTTTTTATTCTGGGACTGGGGCTTCCAAATCACAGAAGAATGAAAACGCTCCCCTGATATCCATCTGAAAACTCCGATTCGGAGTCATTGGCCTCCGTAGCAACTGTCAATATCCATTTTTTACCCCATTTGCTAAGCAGCCCTGGGAGGCTAATAGAGGAGGTTTTGCTATAACTGCCGTGCCCGTGGATGACGATGCCAGCCTCGTACAGGAATAACTTGGCTTTGTCCTTGCAGGGGCCCAGTGTCAGAATCACTTGACAACGTTGATGGTCTTTTGAAAACTAATAACGCCGTCTGACATTTATTAAGCATGTAGTATACGTCAGGCACTGAGGCTAAGCGCATACCTTCTTATCATTTAATACCTACAAGAGTTAAGCGGTAGGGACTACATACAACACGCCACAGTCTTACATATGGGCACTGAACCCACTTTTTTTAGATTTTGTAGCAAATGATAGTGATTTTCTTATGTTTGAACAGTATATCCGTTTAGAGCATACACATAGTGATCTGGGATGATTAAAGACAGGTCCCTGGCCCATTTTCAAAAGGCAGGAACTAAGGCAAGAATTCCATTTTACAAAGTTTTAAATAACTGTACAGTAGAAGTGGGAGGGCTTTACCTAAAATCCAGAGTCACCACATAACACAGGCTCTGCCCCATGTTGTGTTACAAATAGAAGAAAATCTCAACACACAAATATACAATGACACTTCAAGCATGAGCTTAAAATATCCTGACAGAGCAAATGCTTGATCTTACTACTGTGAATTCCTTCACTGGTTTGGGTTTTAGACCAGGAATAGCAAATTTGGCCTCCTACTTGATTTGTAAATAAAGTTTTATTGGAACACAAGGACCTCTATTTGTTTGGATTTGTCTATGGCTGATTATGTGCTAGAACTACAAGACCAGAGTTATGTCGTGACATAAATTGTACAGCTTGCGAAATCAAAAATGCTATCTGGCCCTTTACAGGACAAATACCAACTCCTATTCTAGAGGATAAAGGATTCTCTTTTATGCTCATATTTGGCTTAGGTGTGATTGTGAATAAACCTTTTTTTTTTTTTTTATTGCTAGGTAAGCTTAGAATAGCGTCAGTCTTCATAATACAAATGGAATGCGTTCTGAAATATTTTGAATGTGAGGCATTTATTATTAAAAATTCATTTCCCAGGAGAGCGTTTGTGGCTTTGCTGCTGGTTAAATCCTCTGCCCCTCAGTGCTGCTCCCTTCCTGGTCTCTCACGCACATGCCCATCTGTGGCCGACTGCTTCCCAGCCCACTGTCACAGGGACCCCCCCCCACCCGCATGATGGATGCTAAGTCTCATGCCTTTCAGCGACCTCCTCCATCTATGTCCCCTCTGTCTACTCCATCTTTCTGCCTGTTGGTTCTTTCTCATTAATGGTTCAACATTAATTATCATTAATGGCTAAATCTTCCCCAACATAAGGGATAGTCTTTAGTCTCATCTCCCTATGTTGCTACCAATCTGTTTTCTCTCCTATCTTTCATATTGAGCTTCTTGGAAGCTTGCTCATTGAGCAAATGCTAAATCACTGTCTTTACTCTCATTTATTCCCCAGCCCATTGCCTTTGGCTTTTTTTTTTTTTTTTTTTTTTGCATACAGCTGTCCACGTAGGCAACTACATGTATGTTGATGTGTGTGTGCATACCCACAAACACACATACATTCAGACAGTCATACATACACACAGACACACACACACAATCTTTGTAAAAAGCCCGCTCCTTTTTCAGGATTAATTCCTAATAGTGGAGTTGCTGGGGCAAAGGGTGTGTAACACTTTAAGCGCTCCAGGAAAGCTGTGTGTGTACTTCTAACAACAGTGAGCAAGAATAACTTCTAGGTCACCGCTGACAGTGGGATATTACCATTTTCTAAAACTAAGCCAATTTGGTTAAGAAAAGTAATAGTTTTTCAAGTTTATGTTAATTTGATTTGATTGATCATGAAGTTTCACACACTTTTATAGATTTATTGGAAGATTACGATCCAATTTCCGGGATAAGTGTTTTGAAAATTTTCAACTTTTCCGATGTAAAATGCTTAAAATAAGCCACTATTCTAAGCAATTGTAAAATATTTTTTGTTTTCACCCATTTTTGGCAATACTGTTTATTTATTTATTTTTAAATTTATATGCAAGTTAGTTAGCAAATAGTGCAACAATGATTTCAGGAGTAGATTCCTTACTGCCTCTTACCCTTCCTTAGCCCATTCCCCCTCCCACAACCCCTCCAGCAACCCTGTTTACTCTCTATATTTAAGAGTCTTTTATGTTTTGTCTCCCTCCTTGGTTTTATATTATTTTTGCTTCCCTTCCCTTATGTTCATCTGTTTTGTATCTTAAATTCTCATATGAGTGAAGTCATATGATATTTGTCTTTCTCTGACTAATTTCGCTTAGCATAATACCCTCTAGTTCCATCCACATAGTTGCAAATAGCAAGATTTCATTCTTTTTGATTGCCGAGTACTACTCCATTGTATGTATGCATACCACATCTTCTTTACCCACTCATCTGTCTGTGGACATTTGGGTTCTTTTCATACTTTGGCTATTGTCAATAGCACTGCTATAAACATTAGGGTGCATGTGTCCCTTCAAAACAGCACACCTGTATCCCTTGGATAAATACCTAGTAGTGCAATTGCTGGGTCATAGGGTAGTTCTATTTTTAACTTTTTGAGGCACCTCCATACTATTTTCCAGAGGGGCTGCACCAGTTTGCATTCCCGCCAGCAGTATAAAAGACATCCTCTTTCTCCACATCCTTGCCAACATCTGTCGTAGCCTGAGTTGTTCATTTTAGCCATTGTGACTGGTGTGAGGTGGTATATCATTGTTGTTTTGATTTGTATTTCCCTGATGATGAGTGATGTTGAGCATTTTTCCATGCGTTGGTTGGCCAGCTGGATGTCTTCTTTGGAGAAGTGTCTATTTATATCTTTGGCCCATTTCTTCACTGGATTATTTGTTTTTTGGATGTTGAATTTGATAAGATCTTTATAGATTTTGGATACTAACCCTTTATCTGATATGTCGTTTGCAAATATCTTCTCCCATTCCATTGGTTGCTTTTAGTTTTGCTGATTGTTTCCTTTGTTGTGCAGAAGCTTTTTATTTTTATGAGGTCCCAATAGTTCATTTTTGATTTTGTTTCCCTCGCCTCTGGAGACAAGTCAAGTAAGAAGTTGCTATGGCCGAGGTCAGAGAGGTTTTTGCCTGCTTTCTCCTCTAGGATTTTGATGGCTTCCTGTCTTACATTTAGGTCTTTCATCCATTTTGAGTTTATTTTTGTGTATGGTGTAAGAAAGTGGTCCAGGTTCCTTCTTCTGCATGTCGCTGTCCAGTTTCCCCAACACCATTTGCTGAAGAGACTGTCTTCATTCCATTGGATATTCTCTCCTGCTTTGTCAAAGATTATTTGGTCATACATTTTTGGGTCCATTTCTGGGTTCTCTATTCTGTTCCATTGATATGAGTGTCTGTTTTCGTGCCAGTACCATACTGTCTTGATGATTACAGCTTTGTAACACAGATTGAAGTCCAGGATTGTGATGCCTCCAGCTTTGGTTTTCTTTTTCAAGATTGCTTTGGCTATCCAGGGTCTTTTCTGGTTCCATACAAATTTTAGGATTGTTTGTTCTCACTCCGTGAAGAATGCTGGTGTTTTTTTGATACGGATTACAGCAATATTTTTAAAGATTTTTTTTTAATTTTTTAATGTTTATTCATTTTTGAGAGAGAGAGAGAGAGAGAGAGAGAGGGAAGAGACAGAGAGGAAGAAAGCCTGAGTGGGGAAGGACAGAGAGAAAGGGAGACACAGAATCCAAAGCATGCTCCAGTCTCTGCACTGTCAGCATACAGCCCAATGCAGGGCTCAAACTCAAAAACCAGGAGATCATAACCTAAGCTGTAGTCGGATCCTTAACTAACTGAACCACCCATGTGCCCCTTTATTTTTTTTTAAGTAATCTCTACACTCAATTTGGAACTCCAAATTATGATCCCAAGATCAAGAGTTACATGCTCAATGGACTGAGCCTGCCAGGCGCCCCCAATTATAGCAATAATTTAACTGATATAGAGATGAGCAAGAAATCTGAATAAAAGATATACATATATATAATATAAAAGATATATATTAAATATCAAGAAATAACTTCAAATGTTACATATCTGTAAAAATCTTAACCCTAAAATATTATGATTCCAATACAAATTTTCAGAAATTAAAAAAAAAAAAACTAATGGGTATATTTCATTTGATATTTTTCCTTGAAGAAGATAAACCAAATATACCACAAAAAATCAAATCTGAGAAAGAACAATTTTAACTGAACCCTTATGAAGTATGTTTTTGCAAAATCTTCCTTAGGACGTGACTGAATAAAAGCAAATCTTTTACAAAAAGCTAAAAACTTATTGAAGTACTTTTTATTATCTCTCACTCTTTGGGGGGTCCTTTGAAGCTAAGGAGTTACTTCCATTTTAATAAGTAGAATTCTTTAAACTATATTGCTAATTAAATAGTCTAAGATTAGACAGAGCAAAACCATATCCTTCTGGTGTTTTTGTACAAACTACTTGAAACCGCTGGTGTCATTTGACACTGTTGAGATGTAAATAGAAACTATAATTAAAATCCATCGAAACTGGTTGGTTTCAGCGCTAAGGTTTGATAAATTTGGTCATGATGACTAACTACGGCTTAAAACTGTCTTAATGAAAAAATGTGTTAGACTCCGCTTGTGAACCTGTGATGTCTGAAGTGAATCACAAGATAACACCTTCGGAGAAAGAAATATTCAGCAAGTCCCAGCAGAGAATAAGGGTGAAGGAGACCACAATATTTGTGAAGAAGAAAGTGTTCTTATGTGATGCCAAATTAATTTATGTATGTTGGTTGTTTACATAATTGTGTTTTCCATCAAACGGTAGTCCTTATATTTCTATTTATTTACCTAGGATGGTGTCTTACCCGTATTAGGTGTTCAAGAAATATTTATTGAATGAATGAATCTTTCTTTTCTGATAACTGAGACTTCGTACTTTTAAGAGAATGAATTTAAATTTGTACTATGTGTAACCATGTAATTTTCTTTATGACATTTAAATGTAGCGATTTGATTATAACATTAAAAATCTGGGTCTGAACTGATGCGTTTTTACAGAACCATGTTAGGAAGTGCATCTTAAGGCTTAAATCTATGTAGTCTGTGGCCCTGGAATTGGATGAATATGTCCTAGTGACATAATTGGCTCTAAAACAACATACTTTTGAAATATGAAAAATTATCTAATACTAAATTGTCTTCCTTCCTTTTATATTAGAGTTATTAATACTAATTATTGATGATCATCTTAGCAACTGAGTAAAATGGAATGGATTAATCAGAAGAATTCATGAAATTCCTCATCATTAAGAAATTCTAATTTTTCTTTTTTTTTAATTTTTTTGAGACAGAGAGAGAGAGAGAGAGAGACAGAGTATGCACAGTGGAGGGGCAGAGAGAGAGGGAGACACAGAATCGGAAGCAGGTCCAGACTCTGAGCTGTCAGCACAGAGCCCGACACGGGGCTCGAACTCACAGACCGCGAGATCGTGACCTGAGCCGAAGTTGGACACTTACCCCCCTGAGTCACCCAGGCGCCCCAAGAAATGAGATTTTAGGTTGAAAATGCTTCAAGTAATTTGCTAAAAGCAAGCAAAATCCATCTATTGCTAAGGAACAGGTCATCATTTAGTGAAAGGGACACTCAATCACTCGCCGACTCCCACATGCACATCCACGCACATTCCACCCCACGGACACTGGTCTACTAAGAGTCTACTGCATGCCAGGCACTGCGCTAAGTGCGTAGGGACCAGAATCACTGATGTACTAATGCAGAGGGTCCTGTGTGTAATATAAAAGACTTAGTAGTTTACGCTGTCCACCATGAAGAAGAGTACCACGATTAGGTTTATAATTTAAAGCTGATCATTACAGCGACCGTGTGGAGGCTGAAGTGGATAATAGGCAGAGCAGTGTAAGAAAGGCCAGTCATAAGACTCTTGAAACGGCCCAAGGAAGGGTGAAAGGAGGGCCTGAAATAAGACAGCCGTCATAAACACTGCAAGAGGAGACAGACAGGAATTCCAGAAAGCACGACGTGTTTTGAGTCTCCTGTCCTTTACAAGATATTACCATGTTTGAAACTGGAGAATTCAAAGACAGAGACCTTCCCCAAGGAAGGTCAGGAGAGAAACGGAGCAGTCGGTATGGCCGGCCAGCCCCTGTTGCCTCTCATCCTTCCCACAAAACAGCAAATGGTAAGTATCTGAACGAGCGGCTGTAGCCTTTGGACCGTGTGCACAGAGTTAGTCAGAATTCATCATGTTTGCATTTGTTCATGTGGTTGTTTGAATCTCCATACCCTTTTGGTTGTTATTTGAAGACTGATTTTCTTCTTCCTAATACTTAATCCCAACACAAAGACCTCAAGAGCAAAATAAAATATTATGGTACTATGATTTTATTTCTTTTAAAATCGGACCTATAGCATTATTTTTCCTTCAACTATGAATTATATAAATCCAATCCAAATTATATATTGGATTATATAAATCCAATATAAATCTTGGATTACTTTCCCATCACAAAATTAGCAACACTTTGGAATAAAATTTCAAATTTGTAAAAGAGTTAGTTTGGTAACCCTTCTTGGCATGCATGAGTTGTCGTACCTAGATGCCAACAACATAAAATTTCCCTTACCTTTCTGTGGGATAATGATTCTTTCCAAAGCATCTCAAGCTATGTTCTCCAGTATGGCACACTTTTGCCAACTGCTAGGAAGAGCCTCTATTAAAGGCTGAAGACTTTGATCACTGGATAAACGTGACGTCTTTGAGTCGTGCTAGTCTCTCATTGCTTTGTAGATTTCCAACCAATTCATCCTAGTAGTATTTCAGCTAAGTTTCACCCAAAATAGAGATGTGGTTGTTGAACTGTCTTCTTGTGAATTTTTAGACCAATCAATCAAATTAGGCAATTTCAGTAGACTAGGCATGTGGTCCAGATAATATGGTGAAATATTAATTTGTCTTCTGTTCCATCTTGAAAGAACATGAGCTATTTTTCCCCTCAATTCTATTCCAAGAAAAGAACTAAATGAACTGCCCTCTCCTCTGGTGTCCTTCTGGATACAAGATCTTCTTCCCAGGAGCTACTTTGGAGATGGATGTGGAGAAATACAGCTAGACAGAAGAAAGCAAGAGAACTTTGCAAGATGAGAGTTATAAGAGGAGAGGTTATTCAACCAGAGGGGAAAAGAAGCATGCCTCCCCAATCCAGCCGGTAAATAGGTTTTTGTAGTTATTTGTTTTTCAATCCTGTTCATGGTGGGAAAAATAAAAATAATCAATAGCCAGGAATGAAAAGTGGGCATCACTGGACATCCCTGAGATGTTATAAAGATTCACTTATTCCAAAGATCTTCAGAGAAGGTAAGATTTATCTATATTTTTCTTTTAAAAAGTATAGGAATTCTTCATACATCCTGTACACAAGTGCTCTGTGGTGTCTCCTCTTCTCTCTCTCAAAGTGACTTTTGAGTAATAAAATTCTTAATTTTAAGTAAGTACCATTTATCAAACTTTAATTTCATAGGTAGTACTTTTTGTATCTTCTTTAAGAAACAAATCTTCGCATGGTAATTAACAGTGTCCTGGGACCAAATTCCGATGTGTGGGTGTAAGTTTCCCACCACACCACCAGAAAGAATTTTCTGGACACCAGCTGGGTGTCCAATTCATCTCAGTTCTGACACTGTCTATCTGAAAATGGCATAAGATTCCATTTCACCATAAGATTCCCTCACCCCCATGGACTTCAGAAGTCAGTCAGAAGCACAGGTGACCGCCCAGGGCTGGCTATAAATTCTAAGTTCCTAACCACCCCTTCCTTGGGTTTAATTTGCTCAAACAACTCCCAGGACTCAGCAAAACATTTGACAAAATCACTGCTTTCTTATAAAAGGATATAACTCAGAACCGACCGGTGGAAGAGATGTATAGGGCGAGGTGTGTGGAAAGGGGCACAGAGCCTCCCTACTCTCTCCAGGTACACCATGCTTCCAGATCTCCAAGTGTTGACCACCCCAGAAGCTCTCCAGACTCACTCCTTTTGAATGTTTACGGAGGCTTCATCTGCATGACTGTTTACATCACTGGCCATTAGCAACTGATTTAACCTCCACCCCTTCCCTCTTCTCCAGAGGTCAGCATGGGACTGAAAGCTATCAACCTCCAATCACAGGGTTGGTTCTCTTAGCAACCAACCCCCATCCTTAGGTGCTTTCCAAAAGTCAACTTGCTGATATTATAAACGACATTTTATCACTTTCATCACTAAGGGGTTTCATCATCCAAGAGTTTTAGGCGTTCTGTGCCAGAAACATAAAGAACAAAGTAGATTTCTTAATACAAATCGCAATATCGCACCTGCCCACATTCAGACAGATATTATCATATGTTTTCTTTCAGAAATGTTACCGATTTCTTCTTCAGATTTAGTTTGATGGTCCTTTTCAAATTAACTTTTTGTATGTTATGAAGTAGTAGTCAAAGTTCATTTCTTCCTGTATTGAATAGAATAATCTTTCCCACTGAACTGCAGTGAAAGAGAGACAGACAGATATATATGTGAAATACTTGGAAGTATTTTCTGGTCTACTGTTGCACTGTTCTATTTGTCGGTTCTTAAGCTGATGCAAAACCATCTTAATTATTACAGACTTACGGTAATGTTTAGAAAGTGATAGTGTAATACTGACAACTTTGTTCTTCAAAATAATCATTCAGTCAACCAGTCCTGTTCATGGTGAAGATCTGTTTGACTAGATAGTTAACTGGCTGTAGGATGACCACAAAAGACAGACATGGAAAGTTCTGGGGTCATGAGGAGGAGGACTACCTGGAGGACTAGGGTTTTAATATATGAAGGAGGACCAGATTCAGCAACACTTGTAGCAGAAAGCACAAAGGTGATTCTGATGTTTCACCTTAGTCTGTGAAGGGTCAGACCTTTCCTGTTTTCTGGGTACCTCACAAGCTTCCTGGGTATTTACTCAACACTAGACAGAGTTGAAAGCGCTTCCAAACTTGATTAAGTTTGAAAGTCTTGCTGTTGTGTGTAGCGGGAACTCTGAACAAGATATAACATTACTATGATTAAGAACAACAAAATAATGTGGTGTCTTTCACTGGAATATTATGAAGTGAATTTATAACCACAACGCCTTCAGATAAGAAATGCTAACTTCTCTTGCTTCAAGCATCTCCATGCGAGCAAGGACTTTGGTTTTCTCATGTCCCTATTCCTAGATCTTGGCACAGAGGTTCACTAATCACATGAATAAATCCATTACATGGAAAAGATTATGACTCCTTGCATTGTAACTCGTCTTTTATTGTGATATCTTTGGCATATTTGTGGGAGAAGATTTATACATCCCTGGTATCAGCTATTTTTACTATAGTACCTGGGATTCAAACTCTCACTCAGCATCTTTAGCAGTTTCAACCCACAAAGGGCAGACCACGTAAGTACTGAAATAATAGAGGGCCCCGATGTAACTTGCCTCCAATTGGTTACTTCTCTCTCCACTTATTGCACAACTTAGAGCAAGTGTCAGCGCTGTGCAGCATTTGTAGCATTTGCTACACAAATATATCTCACAAACCAGGATGACCAGAGGAGATTTTAATGTCCCTCTAATGAGCAAGGAGGAAGTGTTACATGAAATAGTACTAAGAATCTCCCTCTGAGAAAATCCTCATCTTCCTTTCTTTCCTTGTCCTTCCTCCTATCTGCCTCCACTCCCCATCTCCCCCTACAATTTAATTTTTTTGGAAAGCTATTTTCATTGGCCCAGGCTCTTTTGTTTTAAATATCTCTACATCTATCACCTCATATATTATCCAAGTATATGAAAAGGTATTATGTTGAAAGTAACTTTGAAAAAAACTAGAAACTACAAGAAAACTAAAAAAACTAAAAAAAACAAACTAGAAACTACTAGAACTTCAATTTTGTTTTAAATATCTAGACATTTATCACCTTATATATTATCCAAGTATATGAAAAGGTGTTATGTTGAAAGTAACTTTGAAAAAACTAGAAAAAGCAACTAGAAACTACAAGAAAACTAGAAAAAACTAGAAACTACCAGAACTTCCAATTTTGTTTTAAATGTCTAGACGTCTATCACCTTATATATTATCCAAGTATATGAAGAGCTATTATGTTGAAAGTAACTTTGAAAAAACTAAAACAAACAAACAACTAGAAACTAAAAGAAACTAAAAAAACTAGAAAAACTAGAAACTACTAGAAAAACTAGAAAAAACAACCCAGCAACATGGAACCTTCCTCAGAAGAGTGTGGATGTGTGTGCGGATGGGTTGAAGTTGCGATACGGTGGGGTTGTGAGTAAAGAAACATTTTTCTCCCTGTCACAACATCTTTTACGTCACATAGGCAGTTTAAACCCAGGCTATATATTTTTTCTCACCAATCCTGTCAGATGTTCTTTAGAGCAGTGCTTTCCTTCTATTGTCTTGTTTTCTCTGCTTAGCAGTTTGTACTTTTTACCGCCTCACATTTTGCTGCAGGAAGCAATTTAAAATCCTTTCTTTTTTTCCTCTTTAACATTACAATTCACTTATGAATAGAGCTTATAACAAAAACAATTTTTGAAGAGATAGAGAACATCAGTCTCTCCACAAGTTAAATTTCATTCCAAAAAATGAAAAATCAAGTTACAGTCCCAAAGTACGCCTTATCTACTATACTTGTCAAAGTCTTCTTTGAAGGCAACAGAAACCAACTCTGGGGGATTTGAACAGACAAGTAATTTCTTGAGACTAGTTGCGTTAACTTCTAAACGTGCTAGGTGCTTTAAAATACCAGCTCAGAAGAACCAGAAGAAACCATGAATTCTAGACAGCAAAGATCAGAGTCAAAAAGCACTCCACATAACTGTCCAAGGAAGACGCTGTTGGCACCATTTCTCAGCATGAACACTTTCGCTTCTACCATCTCTGACTCTGAACTACCAGAACTCTCTGTGAACTGTCAGTACCTGAAGGGGCCTTTGGTTTCCATGGTTTTCAGACTGATGCTTGAGACTGGCTAAGATGAGGTTGTACGCTTATGTCCTCACTTTCCTCATCAATAAATTCAGATAATTTGCATATGACCCATAGAACTCGTATAATTACTTGCCAGAGAAAAAGGGAGAAGGTGTATTTGTCCTTTTAGGCTTGTACGGTCTTCTTAACTCCAAGACCCCTCGGTAAGAGATCTCCAAACAGAAGAAAAAGACTCAGTTCTCATGAAGACGCAAAACAAAACAAAACAGTAATGATAACACCGAGTGTCCCATTAGAATCACAGAATAATGTAGAAATTTCCAAAGTGAATTTGACTAAATTATATTCTAATTCAGTGTTCTAGATCTGAAAATACACCCAAATGATGGTGCAGTTAAAAAAGTCAAAAAAAGTAAAATTTAAAAATATTTTTAAAATAATTTTAAAGTTTAGAGACATGCCTCAATATAGTACCATATATAATGGTATTATGTATGGCAATTTTATATGAGAATATAATGAAATACTTATGCATAATATTAATTAACGTTAATTAATATTAATATGTAATGATTTTGTATAAAATAATTACATACATACTTTAAAAAAAAGAAAGACAGGTCTATATATGGCAATTTTATATGCTAATATGATGAAATATTTATGTATAATTAATAAAATGTAATGATTTTGTATAAAATATCCTTTTTTAAAAAAAGAAAAACAGGTCTATGGACTTCTAGCATTCCCAGACTCCTACAATATTCACACTCAATATAGCTATTACAATTTTATAAACTTTGGTGTCTTCCTCCTTGCAGTCCCTCCTCTGTGCATTCAGATTAACGGTCACAATCTTTTATTTGACCTCGCTATGAACGTGGACTTCCCTTGAAATAATGTAGAATTGGTCTTCACCAGATTTGTGATATAGTGACAAGAATAGTATTTCTGGCAGGTGAGTCATTCAGAGTTACATCTGACCATCGTATTTTGTAATCGCTCTATCTGCTTTTATTTATTTATTGGGGAGGAGAGAGAGAAAGACCACACATATGTAAGCAGGGGAAGGCAGACACAGAGAGGGAGAGAGAGAATCCCAAGCAGGCTCCATGCTGTCAGCACAAATCCTGACTTGGGGCTCGAACAGACAAACCGTGGGATCATGACCTGAGTTGAAATCAAGAGACAGGCGCTGAACCTACTGAGCCACCCAGGCGCCCCTCACCCTATCTGCTTTGAAACCATGTTACCACTCTGTTTTTGCAGCTTTGAGAACCACTGGCCCTTCTCACATTCAATGTTATCACTAACTGAGGCCTTCATAACTTCAATTACCCTTGCCTCCTTCTGTTGCTTCCTTGCTTCACTTGTACCTGTGCCCTGTATTATTTCAGGTTTCCCTCCCAGCACCAGAGAATCCCTTGTGTCTTTTCTATTTCTTTGGGTCTGTCACCAAAGTCAAAGCTTGGATCACTCCCACCGTCATCTGTACCAAACATCAAAGTAATGGATGTTGATGGAGAAAGCCATGAAAATATATTCAGCTACCAGTTTTACTGGGTAGACCCTATTTCTACTACGCAATTATTTTATTCTTCTCTTATTGAGTCGAAGCCAGTTGTCTTCTATAAAAATTATTTATGAACATTGTTTTATATACAAGGATTTTTTTTTCATAGTTTTTATTGTTTCCTTTGCATTGGAAGCTTTCCGAAGGAAACCACTTTCTCACTCCCTGATTCTCAATTTTGACTCTTCAGATGACGAGGAATTCAGGCGGGAGGGCCTAATAACCTAACGTTTGTTGTTGTTGTTGTTGTTGTTGTTGTTTTTATTTGTTTATTTTTTGAGAGACATAGAGACAGAGTATGAGCAAGGGAAGGGCAGAGAGAGAGGGAGACACAGAATCTGAAGCAGGCTCCAGGCTCTGAGCCATCAGCACAGAGCCTGACATGGGGCTCAAACTCACAAATTGAAATCATGACCTGAAGTTGGCCGCTTAACCAACTGAGCCACCCAGGCGCCCCCCTAATGTCCAAAAAAGGGCACAATCTTTGAGTCAAAGCATCGGGCAAAGAATATTCTCTCGCCCATGATAGCTCCGTGTCCATAGGCAACTATGTTCACTTCTATGCCTGACTTTCCTTATCTATAAATTAAATGAATTCCATCTAACCCACACAGCTATTATAATTGTATTTCAGGGAATTTCTCTGGCTTTAATTCATAACCCTACTTTTAAGTGTGAGTGAACATTGACATTTTTTCTTTCTGTTTTCCTTTGATATTTTCTTTTAGAGATCTGTCTTTAATTCTCTCTAGTTGGTTTCTCGAGTGTTATTTCATAGATGACTCCTGATCCCAAACTTCATCCCTAAATCATTCTTGATCTTCTGTTCTCTAGAAAAATGGAGCCATCTCTGGCTTTGTCTGCACCCCCAGGATAGCAAAAGGAGTGCGCTTATATCTAATCAGGTGGGGCTTTATAAATTATAATTCCAATATATTCTAGGAAGATAGAAGTTCTGATCTGCCTGTAAGGTGAGAAAAGCTGAACTTCTCTGATACAAAAACCTGAGATTACATTTTCCTATCAATTTTCTTTTGTTTTTCACCTGAGAGGTTAGGGTTGGAGAAGAGAAGAAACGGAAATGAAGCTAAGAGTGAGGAGAGAAAGGAGCATGCACCAGTCAGAAGAGAATAATTTTAAACACAAGTTTAAAACTTTAAAGTTTTAAATGAGTATTTAATGTTAAGTTGTCTACACAGTAGTATGCATTTACCTCTCTCCCCAAGCCTACAGTTGTCTTGTTTGGATGAATACTGCAGGACTATAAAAAAAGAACGGTTTCCATTTCTAAATCAACATTTGAAGAACCTGGGCAGCTTGGACCAAAGTTTTGGGGCTGAATTGAATTACCAAAATGAGAAGTTTGTGGCAGAGGTGAATATAAGAGGAAAAAGAATTCCTGGAAGTTTATAGAAAATCTGAGGGAGTTTAGTAACCTCTCGACGAAGAGTGAGGTAGGTTTTCAGCAATTACTAGAGTAAGGTCTTGAGAATCAGATAGTTAAGGGTGCTTGGGTGGCTCAGTCAATTAACCATCCAACTCTTGATTTCGGCTCAGGTCATGCTCTCGTGTTTTGTGAGTTTGAGCCCCACATCAGGCTCTGTGCTGACAGCATAAAGCCTGCTTAGGGATCCTCCCTCTCTCTGCCCCTTCCTCTCTCTTATTCTCTCTCTCTCTCAAAATAAATAAATAATTTTTAAAAAATCAGATAATTAAGGTGATTCCTACATATACTCCAACTACTTACAACATTATGTAAGCATATACCTGACTCTTACCTTAAACACAGTATTTCTAAATGGGAAATCACATTTCTTAAATAATGTCCAAAATTGGAAGTCTATTATTTTTATCCACATGCCAAAATGAGGACATTGTCTTTAACCTTAATGTCCCCCCCCTTTTCATGCTGTTACTAAGCTTCTATTTACTATGAAGTTTGTTCAACAGTAGTGACCATCAGAAAACGTACTCCCTCCTGTTCTGCAAAATGCTTCATGAAAATAATTGTCAAAGTAATGCTTCCTCTCTTGTTTATTTACTTTAAAAAAATCATCAGTGAGATTCTTGATATTGCACATATTGGAAAATGATTACACGCATCGGAAAAGATGAAAGTGTCTTTGCTTTCTTTATCTGGAAACACATACAAAGCTATCACTTTGCTCATCAGGATTTCATGGAATGTTCTTGGGGAAGAAAATTATCGGGAGCACTATTAACAGAAGGCTTTATTTAAAAATGAAGGTAAGTAAGAGGGCGGAGTTAGCCTCTCTTAGGTAATGTTTGAGCAGAAGAGTTTCGAACTATCGATGCAACTTCTGTTTTCCGGACACTGTTCAGCTAGCTTTAACTTCCGCAGAGTACAGTATGAAAGTTACCTGGATTTGGAGAGTCTGCGTTGGGGAGAAAAAGCAGCGGATATCCTAAGACGTCTGCCAGACTGTGAGTAGAGGGATCTGGCGCTGGCTTAGAGAAGGAAACTTTGAAAATGACCATATATAGGTAATGAGGACATTTAGGGAACTTCGCTGTGTGATCTCCGCTGTCCTCACTCACTCTCATTCCTTCATAAAACCTTAGTCAATTCTACATTATTGATCACAATTGCACTTGTCCAAGAGGCAGCCTGGGGAGTCGAGAAACAGAATGACTGACGTGAGAACAGCCCAACCGCAGAGGCCAGTTCGAAATGAATCACGCGCATAAAACGGGGGGGAAACAATACTGAGATTCTTAGTGATGAAATGATGTCGCTACTGACTACTGATAATCTCAGTAACGGAGTATTTTTAAACGACGTGGAAAAATTTTTTGATAATTTTTCAATGTACGCCTCTGCAGGGTAGTTCGTACGATAAAACACCCTCAGAGATTATGTAACCAGAGAAAGGTCACTTCCAAGAAGGTTGCAGTTACCCACGGAATATTTGATCTCTGATGCCTTTCCACTCACGCATCAGGAGACAAGGTACGTTACTGTGAGACAAGGTTTTAAGAGAACGAGTTTAGAGAGGTTACTCCCTTCACAGTATTCAGACTCCTGAAAAATAGCAAATAAGTAAAGTTTATCCTTGATCTCGAGACTCTGTGGGTATACAATATTTTTTCCTCAACAAAGTTATAGTACATAAAGTCTCAAAAGCACCAACACTGAGACCCCTTTAGTTGCTTTGTGTGTTCTCTCAACGTTAGACATACACTAATTATAAATATTTGCAAAAATGAATGAAGCATGAAACATATACCGTTGCATCTTTTGAAAATCATGATTATTCTGTGCTTCTGTAGTTAGATAATTCAATAAAAAGTACATTCGTTCTAGTATATTTTCTTTACTGTGTTGCAAACTATAAATATATTAATTTGAATAATGTACTAAAGATTTAGAAGTCAGGCATAGAAGTAGACTACATTTATGAAGGAACTAATTTTTATGCATATACAAATTTTTATTTGCTTATGTAGTAACTTCTCAATAAATGGTTAATAAATAAATTTTTAAAAAATAGCTGGATAATCAAAACAACTTAATAATACAAAAAAGTGAAGTTAGCAAATTGTTGAAGTATTTTGTCCATTTCCTCTTGCTGATAACTTTAGGGCCCTAGAGCATAACCATGCTTCTCAGAGTAAGGTCCTTAGACCAGCAATATTAGCATGATGTAAACATTTGTTAGGGCTGCCTGGGTGGCTCAGTCAGTTGAGGGTCCAACTTGGGCTCAGGTCATGATCTCAGGGTTTGCGAGTTCAAGCCCTGGGTCGGGCTCTGTGCTGACAGCTCAGAGTCTGGAGCCTGCTTCAGGTTCTATGTCTCCCTCTCTCTTTGCCCCTCCCTCACTCATGCTCTGTCTCTCTCTCTCTCAAAAAATAATAAAGATTTTAAAGATTTTAATAAAATAAACAGTAGTTAGAAATCTGTCCATTAACACCGCCTCCCAATGATTCTGATGCAGGCTAAAGTTTGAAAAACATGAGTTTAGGCTAACATATTGGGTTCCTGCTTCCCATACTTACACTCTTACTATCCTGACCCTTCCTACTCAGAGAATAGAATACCATCCAACAGGACACCTGGACCAATCAAATTCTCTCCCTCGAGGACTTAATCTAAGAGCCCAAAAGACTGGAAATCTATAAGCAGAAAATCATTTTTGAAGCTAGGAAGTCAGGTATAAGTAATATAACTAGAACAAACATTCTGGGGTCTTATGGACAAGAGCGGGTGTTGGTTTCTGGACAAAGGTAGGAAAACAGAGCAGATGAGAAAAGAAAGACAGAAATGATGAAGTAGTCACACCTGTTCTCATATTTTTCTTGTTCTCAGTTCTGGACACATGTAATTTCTGGCAGTATTTTTTTTGTTCTTAGGTTCGGCGTGATATCTCTGTACACGTGTGTTATATCCCACTCTCCCCTTTATTCCCAAGAGCTAGTTAATTTTCTCTCTCTTGAAACAAAGTTATTCTAATACAAAATGTGTGCATAATAGCAGCTGGTTAGCTGTTTAAATAAAGGAAAATAAGAGTGATCAACTGCCGAATATGGCTAAATGGACTGGCAAGTAAGTGGTGGATGAGGTTATATAAATGAACCTCTTCAAACACAGGTAAATTGCTAAAAGCAAGTGAAGATATACTTTGAAGCATTGTAGACAAATGTTTTCCCATTAGCTATTAAACTATCCGATGGATGCCATTTCTAGAACACATTCTGGTTGTTCTAATTTAAATGAATCCCTTGATGCCCTGGGTATTTCTGGATGTAGCAGGGAAAAAAAAAAATCCCTCAGACTTTTAACTTGCCATTTATTTCTTTTCTGATTTTAGACATTTGACTTAACTCTTTACAGCTCAGTTTTTCCAGTGCAAGTTGAAGAAAATACTGCAGCATTTGTGGTCCTGGGATTTTGTATGTGGATGAAACTTTCTTAACATATATCTTAAGAGGTTTTATTATATTTTTTCCCTTACCTTTTCTTTAATTGGCATTTTACTGACACTAACACAAAGGTAGCAACTTTGATGGTTGCTCTTTGAAATATTATTATTCTAAAACATTATTCTTTTGGGGGTACCTTGGTGGCTCAGTTGGTTGAGTGTCCAACTCTTGGTTTCAACTCAGGTCATGATCTCATGGTTTGTGAGTTCAAGCTCCGTGTTGGCCTCTGCACTGACAAAGTGGAGCCTCCTTGGGATTCTCTCTGTCTCCCTCTCTCTCTGCCCCTGCCCTGCTCTCTCTCTCTCTCTCTCTCTCTCTCTCTCTGTCTCTCTCTCAAAATAAAGAAATAGATGTAAATTTTTAAAAATATTGTTTTGCATATTTACGTTTATTATTTTTCTTTAGTATCATGACGAGAAATATTTTTTTCATAAAAATCCAAACTATTACCTGTATTTTTGTTTCACATTCTGATAACTGAACTAAACTGAAGTATTTTAATAACCCTTTCTTTCTATTTTTTAAGAATTCCACAGAATGGACCTTAGATAGATTTAAGGGCTATAATCATGAAGTAAAATGGCCAAATTGCATTACATTTTATCATGTGTTCAATCAATGTGTTCAATCATAATTGAAGTGACTGCAGAAGTCTCTAGGAATTTACCTCATAGGCAATTATCAGGACTTAGAATTAGAAAATTATGCTGATCTGCTGAAGCTTCAGGAATAAAAAGGCCGGAAAGACGTATGACCCAAACAGGCTTCCGTAGGGTTTGCCCCAATATGGTTTACGCATGAATTCCTTCCTTACTATTTCAAAACACCTCTGCTGCTGAATTTCGTCCAATAAAACAAGCTAATATTTCTCTTGTCATCCCCAACTAATACAATTCATAATGATCTTTCTTTTGGCAACAAGTTTTACACATGGCCAAAATTAAGATAAATAATACATAAATTCCACTGAAGTGGGTTTGTCCATCTTGTTCTGCCTTTTATTCCTCTGTACAGGCTTCACTGGTTCAACTCCAGGATCCTGTCACCACAATGGGCTGCTCCAACGCAACATCCAGAGCCTTGATCTCATGCTTTCCAGCCATTTCATGCTACCCCTCTCCCAGCTGGGACCCACAGTAAGTCACAAAGGCACGCTGTCTCTCCTTCACGAGGAACCACCTTCCGATGAAGTCAGCACAGTGCTCAAATTACCCATCACGGAGGTTGGCATTCATGAAGCCTGCTTTGAACTGTTCATTACAAGTGCCCCAGATGCTTTTTTTTTTTTTTTTTTTAACTCTTTGGGTATTCTATTCATCTGTTGCGGCCAACATCTTATGCTAATTCAGATCCTAGCCAACCTGTGTTACTGAGGAAAACCACACAAATGTACATCTCAGCTCGCTGTTTGCCTTAGAGCAAATCAGCCGCCCTACTGCTCATCATCATAGTTGATCCTTAGTATGCAATCCCAATCCACATTCCTAAACATCGGTATGAACGACCCAACTTTGGCCAATTCGTTTTATTTCCTGTATTTCATGACTCTACCCTGAATATACTACATGCCAAAGCATTGAAACTCAAGTTTCTGATGACCTCTTTCTCGCTTCATAAATATTTGTTAGATCTTTATTTTTAAGACCTTGATTCATCTAGCATGCACCTAATTTTGTGAATTATTTTTAAAAATATGACACTATTATTGAATTAAATCGCAGAAAGAGGTACAATACATTGTTTCCCTAAATTTGGCATGTACTTCCCTGGTCCCACTCAGCTTGCCCTAAAATGCCCTGCCCATCGATGCCCAACCAACAAGTCAGGACTCATCTGAACCCATCTGACACGACATCTCTTGGAAGCCACAGTGCCAAATCTAAATGACTTCTTCCACTTGCTTCCTTCCTTCCTTCCAGCTCGCATTTATTTTCTTGTTTTATCATTTTGACTGTGAAGGACGTGTATGAGTGGGACAGGGGTGACAGGAAAAGCGATGTTATTAAGAATTTACTTGCCAAGAACTCTAAGCATTTTTCATCAAAATGTATGACCTCATTCCCTTATCATATAACATAAGATGTATTATTTTTACAATAAAAGGAACCAGGCTCGTAGGGTAGGGAAAACACAAGTGGAGTCTGGAGAATTTTGTAATCCCAGAAAGAAAATGACTCCATCCCAACGTCCCAACCCCCCAACTCTGCCAAACAGGAGGAAAAAAAAAAAAAAAAAAAAGCAATGGAAACATAGTGAAAGGTATTGAGGACATAGGAACCAACTAAAAAAACAAAACTAAACTAAACTCAATGGCCAAAGTTGAGAGGTTTGAATAAATAAACAACATTAGTATCGGATTATAACCCAAAGAATAAAATAAATATCTACATAGTCAGTCTCTCTCTTTCCCTCCCTCTCTCTCTCTCTCCCCCCTATCTATACATATATGTGCCAAAGTTTATATTGAGTGAGTTAATTGATTACAGACAAAAGGACAAATCTTCTTTAAGAAAGAATGACAAATAATAAGTTTAGGAAGAATGAGAGAAATTGAAAGTTGACAATAAAATACTATAGTAATCATTGCTGTAGGAAGATCCACTGATAAATATTAAAGTTAATGAGAACTTTAAGAAAAAAACAGGATATTTACATAGTCTCAAAGTTTCTCCCCCAGGGATTTATTAATTACTCTAATGATTTTAACATGTATCCACAGTTCTTTGATATGCCTCCCTCCTGGAGGTCTAATAATGTGCAAACCTCCAGCCGATCCAAATTGTACATTATACAAAAGTACTTCTTCAAAACCCATGAAAAATGGAGAAAGACAACTGTCACAAATCCAAGAAGATAGGGGAGATACAATAATTAAATGAGATGTGGATCCTAGAGAAGCAAGAGCAAATGGATATTAGCAAAAAAATGGTGAAATCCAAATAAATCTATAGTATCGTTAACAGATGACCCAGCATCATTTTGATAACTAATCTGATAAATATCCCATGGTTATGTCCAATGGTAACATCAGGGGAAGCTGGATGAAGAGGATATGGGAACCCCCTGCACTCTCTACAACCCTTCCATAAATCTAAAAGCACTTAAGAATCTTTCACTCTACCTGACAACAAGGAATCCAATTCTGAAAACCTACTTCCATGACTATAGTCATTCAGGGGCTCGTCAGACTGAAACGTTTTCTCTAAAATGATTGACACTACTTGGAAAACTGGGTTCTTGTTCTTTTTTTCCCTGTTACACTTGGATTCTATCTTGTGACAAAGCACAGCCATGAAGACGTAAGTAAATACTATTAATTGCTAAAAATATCTGAATAATTTGTATTAAGTTTGTAGATAGTACACAAATCATTCAATCTCTTCCCAAAATGTTAATGAGAAAGGGCAGTTTCAGTTCTGTGAATCACTCATTATGGCTGCATATTTTGATAATGCTTAGCTCATAACTGTTTAGCTTCTTATATTTATTTTCATGGTAGACATGAAACTTCAGATACATTACTTAGGTTCTGTTGACAGTGGGATTCTTTTAGATCTTATTAGATTCTGTCCCCTCCATCACTAATGGAATACTACTCCAAATAACAGTTTTCTTCTGTAAAATCATGCCAGCTACTTCACAAGTCTAATCATAGGACTTTTTTTCTCAGCGCAATGAAGTAAATATTTATGCATCTGTGATGCCTGGTTTTCATCCTGAAATATTTCAGGAAGAGTTCATTAACATATAAAAGTTGTGTGACTACCTCCCCTGTGATAAGAGTGATATATATTTTAGAGCTTGGATGCTTGATTTAATGGCTAAATTCCTTGATTTTTTTTTTACCATTTATTTTGAAAAGATGAAATGTGTATGCAATCCTTCAATGCCCTTAGAAGAAATGACATGTACTTGAAGGAAATAAAACATTATATTTATACACTTGGTATATGTAGAAAGTGGAATATTATATTTCAGAATCTTTAGGGTTTTACTTCTTTAAGGATTCTGATAAAGCTATTTCTTAAAATTTAATTTTTATGGTTATCACAGTAAATATTAACTATGATATCTGGTTATCTCAAACGACTGCATCAAATCCATAAAATTTTCTTTTATTCTTTTTTTATTTTTTTCCTACTCTTTATTGTATTATATTTTAATATTTATTTATATTTGAGATAGAGAGAGACAGAGAATGAGTGGGGGAGGGGCAGAGAGAGTGGGAGACACAGAATCTGAAGCAGGCTCCAGGCTCTGAGCTGTCATCCCAGAGCCCAATGCTGGGCTCAAACTCAAGAAACATGAAATCATGACCTGAGCCAAAGTCAGTTGCTGAACCAACTGAGCCACCTGGGTACCGCTTTCCAACCCTCTTTTAAAGGTAAATATTAAAAATATACAGCAAAAAACTCATCTTGGCTATTGGTATTTCCATTCAAATTACTCACATAAGTCAGTTCTAGAACATGCACTGTAATATAAAATAAAATAGGAATAAGCAGGATCCCTAAGGTGTCCCCACTGGGGAAAGGAGGAACACTTCGGCAAGCCTAGGAAAAGGCTGGCATGTACAGACAAGCCCAGCACCCCGTGTACATGGTGATAACAGTGTGTCTTAGAGAAGATAACTGGGCCTTCCCAGAGCGTGCGGTCTAAGGACTATCGCCTAGAGAGGAACAGAATTCATCAGGTTGCGGGGAAAAGTGATGAGGTTGGGAAAGACTTTCCAAGCAGAGAACTGCTTATATGCAGAGCCACAGAGCTAGGGACGGACAGTGAGCTAAGTCTGTGGGTTTGCAGTTCAGTGTATAAATCACAGACGGGAAGGCAAGAGGTGAACTGGGGAGGCTGGATGGGACAAAAATCATGAAAGCACATTATTACACATTTTTAAACTATTGTGGTGGTTAAAAGAAAGGATTTTTATGAACTACGTGAGTCTGCTAACGTTATTTTTCTCATATTTATTGTGAGGAATAAGACCTGCACTAAAGTTTGTAGCATAAAGTGCAGCACCTAATAGGCAAACAATAAATGGAAAGAGTAGCTGTTATTGCTCTCATTTTTGCTGCTATCATTATCATCATTACCATGTAGCAATAAGACTCAACGGACACATTTTAAGCAGGAAATTAACATGATCATATCTGTGGTCTGAGTAGCTATGTTTTTATCCCATTGACTCTGTTATTGGCTATTAAATGTTTTCTTTTACTTTCTTTTTTTCTTATCTTTTTAAAAAGATAGGGCCATGGAAGGCACAAAACTGAATCTGCCCAACTCTGCATTTTGGGAAAGGGTGAATGTTTTGGAGAAAACGTTCTTTATCGTGGAGCATCTGCTCTGCAAACTTGTTTCCAGGTTCTTCCTTAGCTCTCTACCCTTGACATACTGGAAGAGTTCGGGTCCCATTACCTCTGCTGTCTCCATGTTCTTGCATTTTTTTAAACCATTTCTGTGCTACCCCAGTTATTTCGAAAAACAAAATGGGAGTGGTTTACAACAGGCAGTCAAGTTATGAGTCTATTGTTTAGAGTTTGGGCAAAAGAAGAATGTCTGAAGTTGGGAGTTCAGGTGGTAAGGGAAGTAAAATCTGAAATGAATAAAATCATGTTCGGCCCTTGTGTTTGCCACCCAAAATTCAAATGTACGCAGTAGGCGGAGGGGAAAAATCGTCATAGAAAATAAAGAGTGACTGAGCAGGGCTCTATATCTCGGATTAAAAACCCTCTTTGGAAAGTGTGTGAAGAGCCACGTTTGGATCGTGATTCGAGGTTGGCGATTTGGATTTGGAGCGTGTGAGACTGGATGACTGTTCCCAACTGGTTACTCAGTCTCTGCAGTAAGACCACCGGAAAACAGCTACAGTCATGTGAGGATTCCTGTGCGTTCCATGAACGGAGGAAGCATCTGCTCCTCACTGACTTTTGCTTGGTCACGTGACATACTTTGGCCAACAGATACGAGCAGCCATGACAGTTGCTATGATTAATAAGAACTTCTAAATGTGATTGTTTGCCTCACCTCAGTTTCTCTCTCTCTCTCTCTCTCTCTCTCTCTCCAGTTCTGTCCCCTGCCCTGAAAACTGTATGACCCAGCTATTTCCACTCTGCGGCCTGGAATATGAAGTCAAGTAAAACTGAGCCCAACAGAGCCCAGCCAACCTGATCTCACCCTGCAGTCCTCAAGTGAACAAGAAACAAATGTTCTTGTCGCCTGCTTCTGAGATTTGACGGCTGTGTGGTACTGCAACCACAAAAGCTGACTGATACAGAATCTTTGTGCCCCACAAAAATATGAAATCGCACTATAAAATCAACTCTGAATTTCTTAATGAGTACCAGAATATTTACTTTCTCTATAAATTAAAATCCACATGAAATTGCATAATGGTGAGTCTATAGCTCTGAATTATTCATTGGAGTTTGAAAAACTCTTTGGGAATCACAAATGAGTATCAATCAAGTTAGCATAGTGTGGTCTTTCTAGCCTAAACTTCTAATTATTACTTCCGATTTACGTTTCCCTCCCATTTCATGTTTTAGTTGAAATAATAAAGTTAATTAAATTAACACCCATTATATGTTGGAAGTGAGTTATATAATTATTTTGCTATACACAGCTAAGTAGGAATATCAATCTTCAAAGCTAAATTCTTCATTATTATATACTTCCCATCTCTTATTTTATTCTAAATGGCATGAGGAAAGAGGGAAGTTTTAAAATTTCAGGTAATACCATGTCTATTTTTGTTTTATACTTGTGCATAAGCATATGTATATTTGTGCATATGCAAGACAAAAACATCTTTGAAGCTAACTTGTAATTAACACATTTTTAAAGTCATCTATTTTTTTCTTTCTGTAGAAAAAATAAACATTCTCAATGTTATGCCATATAATAGAAAAATAAGATAGAGCAAAAAATATTAAATAAATATAAATTAAAAATAAGAGGGAATTACTAAATCTGGTATCTGTCATTCGTAATAAAGTTATAATTTGTATAAAACTAAGATAACAAGACCTACCTATAATCACAAACGCTAAGATTTTAAAGGCCAAAGTTTTAATGAGGAAGGATAATTTGGTTATATCTTTATGGCTCAAATATTTTTTAACCTGTATGTATTTGTCTAATATAAGATTGTTTTGTATCATTGTATCATTGCGATGGGTTCTGTATTTCATGTAATCAGATTGTCATGCAAACTAGACAGAACACTCTGGTTTATACTGCCCCTTATTTCAAATTCATATGTAAGGAAAACTGTATTAACCGAGAACGTCTGGAGGGGAAGACTCGTCACTATCACGAACGATAAACTGAATGACTCATAATATCAGAAAATACGTGTTTTCTTACCACCTTGAGTTCACTAAACTCTGACCTTGTTACGTTATTGAGATGGTATGCATGGTAATTGTATACCTTTTTACATGCTGTTTGGGCATACTGTTCTCCCAGATAAATGCTATCCTCCCCATTCTAGAATGAATACTGTATCTCCTAATTTCATAAATTTGAGGCCATTAAGTATGATTAACACCAACCTACCACCAGCACGGCCACCCACACCGAGAAGCCAGGCTGGATACTGGATATCTAGCAAATTACCTGTCTGGGAAGGCAATGAGCACAGTGATATAATAAATAGAAGCCACGGCCATGACTAAGCAGAAACCACGGGGTAAGGGTAAGGGTGCAGCCTGTCGGTAGGTTGACATTCTTAAGAGAGGTAAAGCCACATGCCAACTGGGGCACCATGATACCAGGACAGGCTGGAGAGAGAGGTTCGCCATATGCAAATCCGCCTTGCCCCCCATCTGTAAGAATTTTGATTGTGATTAGTGAGTCCTGTCCTTCCTAGAGGTCAGTTCCATGGTATAAACTCCAGGGATGAGTAGGAAACTCGCAATTGTTGAAGAACACTTAGGCTAACCTACATGACATGGATGCGTTTATAGACCAAAAATGCTAGAATATTAGTAATTTGTTCCGGTTCAACCTCGTGTGCAGTATTAGAAGCTTCACCTGTGTTGACTCACATACTTCTAACAACGTGCCTCGGACAAAAGGTATTATCATCCTCTCTCTCTTTTTTAATAGCTGCTGAAATTTATGAAGCAGGATGTCAAGTTACGCTGCTGATAATTGTTGAGATTCACCCTGACGTAGTTTGTTTTTGGTATCCAGCAGATTCATTTATGTAGCTGGCGTCTGGAATCATGACTGTATTTTATATCTTCTAATGAATAAGACGGCCTGAAGTGTGATAATAAAATATAAATCTTTCCAAATAATGAAGAGAAAGCTTTTCACCAAAGAGCACCTTCACACGCAAGTCTTCGACTCCAGTAGTATTTAAAATTAAAATTTTCCTATTTTTCCCTTTTCTTTTGCCAAAAAAGATCTATCATTTCTTTTTATAAAAATGAGTACAATCTAAATCTTTCTTGACATTTCTAATCTAATGAACGGACAAGGAAATAAAATGCTATGTTTCTTGTCATTTTCCCCAAAAGGTTTTGAAATAAACTTGTTCAGTGATGACAGAATAATAATGAAAAGTGTATAATGAAAACAGCACTCTGACAGGTTTTCAAATACCTATGTGGAAAAAGGGAAAGCAACTACTGCATGGCAGGACTGAATGGACCAAGCCCGCAGTTAGAAATAGAAAATAACACTAAAGCAGCATATAATGCCTGAGATTTGAAATAAAAGTAACTTGTGAATAATTAACAGAAATGTGCAGGGATGGACTCAAAGCCAAGGCACATACCACCAGGTGAGAGATATGTGTGAGGTCTGATATGTCCTTTTCATACATATGCCTTAGCCGACATAGGGATACAATGAAAAAGAAAAAAAAAACGGTTTTATGTTCTGAGATTCATGTTTAGAGAAGAAGAGGAACATAATCTCATTTCGGTGATGAGATAAACGGTAATTTGGAGATTTAGTTTGAGCAATGAAATTAGGGAAGATATTTTCCATATTAGAAGACACACAGATTTCCAGAACATTCTACAGCAATACTAAGTCTTCCTAACAACGGTACTAACTGAATTCATGGAGCAGTTACTATCAAAACAGAACAATGCTTTCCTTGTCCCTTTACATTTTTAGTTAGCACTCATTCCAAGTCGATGACACTGGAAAAAGTAATCTCATTTGATAGAAAAGAGCCTCAGAGATTTGAAGCAATTACACCAAAAATGAAATAGCCATTGTTACAAAGCTCAGATTTGAATCTACATTGACCTTACTCCAAAATTTATCATTTCATTCGTTAAATGTATTTCCTTTGAACACGACTACCTGATATTTTAAATAAGCATCACACACACAAAGACAATATTTTGCTTTTCAAACCATATCATTCACCAAGTCATATAAAATATATCCCTCCCCTCTTTCTAAACACTCTCCCAGTATCTCCTTTCACATGTACGTATGACAGAAAGAGAAGATCTAAAATTTAACAATATAATGAATGAAACAGTCTGATACTGACCTAATAGACACACAGATCAATAAATCAAAAAGGGTAGTCTAAAAATAATCCTATTAAATACAAGGACTTAATATAAATAACAGAGGGATAACAAACCAATGAATAAATATAAAGATTAACAATAATTGGTATTAGGATAATTGAGCAAATTATTTGAAAAGCAATTTTGATCCTCACTTTGCACAACTGAAAAAAGTAATTTCTGATAGGTTTTTAACAAATTTGATAGATTTTGATAGACTTTTGATAGATAACAGTTAAAAATAACTAAATAAATTATGAAATACAAAAGTAACTAGATTACCAAAAACCCTTGGTGAAAAAAGACTAAGCTAACAAAGAGAAGAAATCTATTCTTTTCATAAAGAATTTAATAAATTCCTAGAATTTATTTCACAAAATTCAAACATTTTGTGACCAAAAATAGAAAAAACCAAAGATAAACAAAAACTGTACATTTGTTGCAAATATGAAATTATACCCATCCATTTTTTAAAACTCATATCAATGTAAAAATGTAACTTAAAATATAAACAGCACACAAGATTAATATAGAATTTACAAAGGACTAACGACCAAATTTGTCTCAGTTCCCACTTTTTGCTCTTAAACACAACTCTCTCTCCTTAAAGTATCCAAAATTGATAGATGATTAATGATCTTAATCTTCTTTATGATTTATATTTATATCACATGTGTGAACACTTTATCAAAAACACATATGCACAGGAACTTTTCCTTTATAAAGACACTTAAAAAATAAGTGATCGCTATTAAACGAAAGTTAAAATTGCCCAGTGACTTTGTGACTCAATCAAAAAGATAGTTTAGAGGGGCGCCTGGGTGGCTCAGTCGGTTAAGCATTCAATTCTTGGTTTTAGCTCTGGTCTCAGGGTCTTGACGTGAACCCCGTGTCAAGCCTGCTTAAGATTCGCTCTCACCCTCTCTCACTCCCCTCCCTCAACAGGCGCCCTTTGTGTGATGTGTGCTCTAAATAAATAAATAAATAAATAAATAAATAAATAAATAAATAAATAATAGATAAAAAGATGGCTCCTAAATGTCAGAATCCTTGTTAGCAGAGGGAAGAAACGGCTCTGAGTTTATCGTAGCAGGATGAGTAGTAAATCTTACATTAGAGCCTAAATCAGAGACTAAGGCCTTTCTAGGAATATTATTATTAGTGTTTACTTTCAGGAACGGAAATGCAATTCCACAAAGGTACACTATTTCATTGTTAGAATTCTCTTTACCTTAAATCATTGCTTTGCTACCTTCTTCACATGCTGTCAGAAATACAATATAACCGAAACTGTCCACTGACTAGAAATCGCTGCATCTTGACAGAACCATAACGTGGCCACGTATCATCATCACAGGCTGAAGCTCCAGGGGTAAAACGTGAAGACTATGCAGGAGAAGACAGCTGAGACAGTTCAGGTGCCCACCTGCTCCAGGGAAAAGGTTCTCTCGCATTTGTTCCTCAGACCGTAATTCAAACGAGAGCACGCGTACGCGCGCGCGCACTCACACACACACACACACACACACACACACACTCACTCACTCTTAAGATGCTACTTGACAGTCAATACCCTTTGAATAATAAATGGATGACTGAAATTTTTCATATTATGGTCTTCTTGTTAATCAACTCATGGGTAAAAGTCTCCTTCCCTTGTCTCACAAGACATATATTAAAAGAGAAAATTTCAACAGAGACTATGAAAGCAAAAGTAGAGATTGAGTGGAAAGGGGCGATAGAATCATACATGTCAAAATTTTTGTCCTGTTAAGACCTTTGAGTAAGACCTTTAAGTATTTTTTTTTCTTTTTCAAATGCTGAAGCAATGACTGAAAGCGTTCTGAAAGAAAAGCATCATCAAACACTTGACATTCTTCGCAAGGAAAGAGTATCTTGAAAGTACAGATAGGAAGTGTATACTGCAATGCATAACGTCTTACTAAATGCAAACTGCTTAAATAAGACCAGCGGGTTAGCCGCTGACTGGTAACAAGGGAGAAATACGTGTTTAGTTTCGGTTCTGACTAATTTAATTTCCTTAGACAAAGTCAATTTCCGATTTGTACAATGTGGCAAATATTGCTTCAAATTAATTTCTGGACATGGACAAAACATACCGCCTATATAAAAACTAAATTATAGCATAATATCATCAACTGTTATATCTACTCTTTAGTAGTTTGATCCTTAAGTATTTTATCCCACGTAATGTATAGATTTTTAAATTCAGCTGTTCAGTATATGTATTAAACCCAGTGCTATAGAAAATTATTTAAACCTGGACTTTACATTTAGGATTTCTTCCATCAATTGTGCAAATGTTTTCAGTACGTGCGCTGTTTCTGAACTGAGGACAGTAACGGTCAACTTTGATCGAATAGCTACAAAGACCCTGCAGGCCACATGTCACATGCCTCATCTTATTTAACCCTCGCTTCAATCCCAGGAGATACGTTCTGTTACAGCCGCCATTTTACAGCTCAAGAAACTGACACTTAAAGAGGTTAAATAATGTTTCCAACTAAATTTCAAACCTATTTGTTTTCATTTTAGGGCAAGCCAACGTAACCGTTTGTTGTACCTCAGGTTTCCAGGAGGGATTGCCTTCTTATTTGAGTCACAGTTACAAATTTTCAAGAGGTCCCTGAATTCTTCTTAAAATTATGGATCGCCATTAAAGTCAGATTGCTTGGAAACATGTTGTAAGTCTTACCGCACAAGAAAAAATTATGGGCCGTGATTATATACTGCATATCAATAATATTTTCAATTTCCTCCGGGATTTAGAAATAGGTTGGTGGAAGGCTGTCTTTCTAAAATATGTCGCACTAACATCTTAGGCATCTTCATGAAATGAGTTATACTGTATCTCCTGAACTGTCTTTTTATGTTAGTCTAGTGAAGAGGTGAGCCAGTTTTCAAGGTAATTTGGTGACTGGAGGAAAGGAAATTTTACTTCTGGGCAAACAGTTATGCGTGCGTGTGCGTGTGGGTGGGTGCGTGTGCACGCGTGTATTTTCCTGAACACAATAATACTGTTGTCTGGATAAATAGTGCTGATTTTTATGTGACAGCTTAAGTAGAATAATTAAATCCTTATCAACCTAAATTATAATTTCCACAAGAAAACAGGTTCCAACAATGAACCTTTTGCTTCTGTTAACACACCTCATTTTGGTGAATTGAAGATACAGCATTAAGATTTTAAAGTCTAAGTACATATGTAAATTCTATCTCCATCAATATTCATTTCATATGCAAATCATATGTGAAGAGCAAATATAAGTTTTAAAACCCCAAATATTAGGGCTATACTACCTTATAGAGCATTAAATGTCTTTGGTTCAAACCCTGGAATTTCAGTTTTCTCATCCTTAATTCAAGAAAAAATATATATGTTTTGTCTATGTCCTAAGGTTATTGTGAGATAATGAGGCAATATACATATTTTAATATACATAAATATAAGGCATTATTAATGAATTATTAATTGATGATTATGATAATGAGTAATATTTCTCATTAGAGGAAGAGTTCTTCCTTGAAAATGGCTCATTAAGCTTTATTTCAAGTTAATTAATTTTTCGGTATTATACCCAGCTTTTATTTATTCATTTATGACTTAGGGTCCCCTTTATTCCATAAAAGGCTTAGAATATAGCTTACGATGTTAAAAGAATATAAAACAGAACAGGAAATAAAATGTAGATTTTATTTTAAGTAAGACAGAGTTAGATGTACTCTCATGCTGATTTCCTAGATAAATAAATTTACGTATCTGAGCATAAAGTTAGGCCAGAGCTTCCGGGAAGCCAAGGGCAAAAACGGAGAACCCAACAGTTAAAAACAGTTCTCATGTTTAAAAGGACAGAAGACTATCAAGAGTTATCCATAATAGGGACTCAATACACATTTATTTACGATATCTAAATGACTGAGTGAGTTAACCTGGAAAGATCCTCCTTCATCTCAAGACTCTTGACATTAAATATTAGGTCTAACATATCATGTAGATCATTACATAAAGGCCACTGGGTGACACAACTCTTACTCTAATAGGCTATGTTAAATCTTTCTGATATATTTTCTACCACCCCTTTGTATATCTAATTAAATGAAAGCACAAGCCAATGAAGACATTTCTTTGACAGTTTATATGATATCCTAGCTTTTTAAAAAATTGTTTCCATTTATCCAACGTAGAGAACTTACGGGAAAGATTAATGTTTCCCGGAGACCTGCTGCATCTCATTTTGGCAGATGTTTGAAAACAGGCTGGTTTCGTTTGGGATATGGTTTCCAGCGCTGGCTTGATGCTATTTATGAGGCTGATTCATGAACTGCTCACCAACTCTGACCAAAAGGCAAAAATGTCACGGGTACCAGTGTTGACTTCCATCTGAGCTGAAATCCTGTTCACAGCAGGATCACAAAGTAGAGACGCAGGCTGGAAGGAAGCCGGACAGCTGCAAGGACATTGCTTCCGGGTCCACATGAGTAACCCGGGAGAGGATTCCTGAGATTATCCCCTGGCTACATCTTCATACTTTACTACAGAAAACTGAGCCTAAGGGTTGACTGTGACTCTTTCAAGGTCACATGGCTGGACATCCTGCTTGGGAAGCAATTGGCATTTTAATCATTATATTTTGTTGTTAAACGGGACTTCAACTTTTATTTATGATGTGTTAGACATCAACAGAAAATGAGAAAGAATTCTGCATTGAAAATGGGACACCAAGAATCACTCTTATCCTTCTATGCACAAAGCTGGTGCTACAGAAAAATAAAGGCAATGGGAGGAAAAAGCTATTGACACAAAGACTAGAATGTAAAATTTAAAATACCTGTATTCTATCACTACTAATTTAAATGGAATCATTGTGGCTACCCTCAGAATTCTTTTATTTTTGTATTGAAATCATTCTAAGCACCTATCTACTCTAAATCTAGAACATTTTCCTGGAAGTATTATTACCAACTTTAGCTTCATACTCTCACCTTTCTTTCTAATGCTCAAAGTGCATTTTCTCTACAGCAGGTTCTGATCATACGGTCTTTTATTCTCACCAATGGAAAATAATCATTGCTTACTGCCCATCAGTGATCCCCTTTCTCCAACTGAAGAACAGCTTGTGTCTTTCCAAGGTTTTGTCTTCTATCTTCTGATTTTTAAAATCTCCTTCTTTGTTTCCTACTTTCCAACCTTCAGGCATTTTTGCAGATGTCATTCTGTCAACCACACTCCCCCTTTTGCACTTAAGTCTTTGAGGCCGAATCAGAACAGCTATTTTAATGACAGTAAAGCTGTGTGCTGACATAGTCATTGCCTTACTCCTGTAACTGTTCTGTTAAACCACTTACATGCTACGCATTTTAAAGACTACCCTTCATTCCTTACTCTGACTTTCTAGAAATGATGAGGTGTATTCTCAATTGAGAACCGCCTTTTGAAACTATCTCATGCAGGAGAAATGCATTTGCCACATGCATAACGATGATTCTTTCCCAACACAATGTAGGGTCTTTGTCATGCCAGAGTAGGACCTGGGGGATTGTTAGTATAAAGGTAGATTTTCTATTTCTCTCCTTTTGTATATCAACATAGGAAAGTAAAAACAATTAAATACCTAATCATGCATTTGGGGGCACTTAGATTTGAAACTGTAATTGATTTCTATTGCTTTGTAGAGTTACTCTTCATTCTTCCCTAAGTATCTAGTATCTCAAACATTGTTGACTCTTCAGAAATGTCAGTATATTTTCACGATCAAATAAGTTTGGGAAATTCTGGGTTAAAGAGAGACCAGCAAGTATGGGTTATCTCGGAACTCCCAGGATGCTAACATGTTTTGCGAATCACCAGAGGTGTTTAGGTTGCCCTGATACTGGTATTTCTCAAAGGCATTTCACCTCCTAACTTCATGGCCCTACTTTCTCCCTAATGCATGCTTTGGAAAATGCCATTCTAATTCTCTCTAGTGCATGCTTTGGAACATGCTATTCTAGATACTTCTTAGGCCGTATAGAAGAGTAATTTCTCTTTGATCTCTCTTTTTAATTTGAATGTTTATTTATTTTTGAGAGAGAGAGAGAGAGAGAGACAGTGTGAGCGGGTGAGGGGCAGAGAGAGAGGGAGACAGAGAATCCAAAGCAGGCTCCAGGCTTTGAGCTGTCTGCACAGAGTCCGACTCATGGCCCGAACCCTCGAACCATGAGATCGTGACCTGAGCCAAAGAGGATGCTCAACCAAATGAACCACCCAGGCACCCTCTTTGATCACTCTTTTAAGCAGATGGCCTGAATTCATGTAAGAAGATCATGTAATTTAAGATTTGCTCCAAAGCACTCAAGGTGCAAGTATGTTAAGATTCCATTAATTTTTCTAAATCAGATTACTTAGCACACACTACTTGCTTGATACAATTAGCAAGAATCCCAGCATTTCTTACTTTCATGGCTCTCTTTGCCTTCTTATGGGTGAACCTTGACAGGCCACGGGTCAATCATTCTCTGCCGAGGTGCTCTTTGTTCGCTTAGAGTGGTGACTTCTTTAACAACACCCCCCCCCCTCAGGATCCACTCTGACAACAGGGATCCTTGGCTCCATAGTCAAAGGCCCAGAAGGCCACAGAGCTACCTCTTCCAAGGCCATGCCTCCTGCATAGCTATGTGAATGGCTACCATTTGCAACCTGCTGGGTCTTCTCACCAAGGGCATCAAATCATTTTTCTCCCCTTTGTTTTGGGTCCTTTGTCTCTTTTTCTCTAAGTATCAGTCTTAATGTTACCCTTCCCTTTGGACAAGTGACTTACTTCTCAATAATACAAAAACAAAGACCCTCAAATGCGATTTTGATCTCTTGCTTACACTTAACTGTTCATCCCTGAAATATGCAAAACTTATTAACTCCTTGAAGAAGCAAGGTAACTCAGAACTTCTTCCTGGGAGGTGAAAACAGAAAATCACACGGTAGGGGCCCCTGGGCAGCTCAGTCGGTGAAGTGTCTGACTTGGGCTCAGATCATGATCTCACGGTTTATAAGTCTGAGCCCCGCATCGGGGGTTCACTCTCTCTCCCTCTCTCTCTGCCCCTCCTCCACTTGTGCTCTCTCTCTCAAAATAAATAAACTTTAAGTAAACACAAAATCACCCAGTAAAATATATGAGACCAATTAATTTATTAATAATTTACAATATATTGATAAAAAATCTATCTTATGGGGAGTTGACATAAAATTTGATGTTTGCTTCTTTAAAGATGTTTTAATCTTAGTTTTTATTTATTATTTTTTTAAATTTTATAATAGTTTATTTTCAAATTGGTTTACATATAATATTTATTTGTTTAAAGAGTTTAGGCAGAAAGGATTTTTACTAAAAGCAACTAGCAATAAGACCATGGCTATTAAACTAGTTTCTGACACAGAAAACGGCTATTCCTTTAAGTGTTTCTGCAAACGTCTTGGGACAGTCTAAGAATTCTAAAATCATTTGTGGTCATGTAAAAATCTTGGGGGGAAATCCCGAATAAACAAAAAGAAGACGACAGTTAAAAAAACCAGTCTTGATCATTTCAACAAATAGAGTTAGTAAAGACATTCTCCGTCTTGCCTCTACTTTTTCTGAAACCGAAGCAGAGAGTTAGGGAGGAGATTGGGACAGTCCCTCCCCCCAATATGCGATGCCTCTGCTCCAAAATTAAAAGAAAAACAAGGAAAAAAATGAAGAAGAAGTGAGACAATCTTAATCCTCAGTCTTCTGCTTTTGCTTCTCTTATAGCTTTGCTCTCTGATGTCTTCAGCATTATTTTTCCCACTGAAGTATGGCTGACACGCAGCGTTACACTAATTTCAGGTGTCCATCTCTGATCTCTTCAGACAGATTTTCTATCTCCAGCCACTTCATTGTATCTCAGTGGAACAGTGTGTTCCTTATCTTTCCTCAACTTCCTGCTTATAATTCTTCAGCCCTACAAACAGATCGTACCGAAAGAGGGCCATGTTTTGGCCCCGGTGTTTGGGAATACTTATTGTATACAACTCCACCTCCCCAAGGAATAAATACAATTATTCATCAATTTCAATGTTACTACTCACAGCCATGCTGAATATGAAGTCAGGCAGAAGGACAATGTAAATCGTTCTCAAATGAGCTGCTAAAATGCTCATTTTCTTAAGGGAAAACAGTACCACTGGCGGCAGGGGGACTTGGTGAGGCTTCTAATGTCAGTATACGTTTGATATTTCACAATATTCAGTATAAAGCGAGGTGCGAGTTTTCAATTCTTGCAGACTCAAACACAGTCACAGATTATGCCCGGAAGAGGTTTCTCTTTCTGATTCAGTAAATCATTGCTTTACATTTCAGGGTGACACGCTGCTTGTTATCAGATTGAACAGCCTTTGTCTCATTCCGATCTGAGAGCTTTAAGTTGCTTTTGATGTAAATAGTCAGGTCTCTGACCATTTGTTGCCTTCTGAGAAATAATTCTAAGACCAATACATTACGGAAGAGTCGAAGCTACGGAGAAGTTTTTTCCTGCTCTATGTTATACTCAGCTCAATAGAAAAAAATTTTGGTGGACTTTTTTTTTTTCAAAGTTTAACTTACTATGTAAGTGTTTACCACATTTTATTACATTGTTTTGATGGGATTTTTAAGAATTTATTTACAGGAGGATTCAGGATTTTACATCCTAACAGCTGTAGATTAAGTTCTATAACATATAACCCCCAAACTGATTACATTTTTATTATTACGTGCCCGAGTGTGGGATGAAGTGACTAATTAAACTCTCGCCCTTCTGCCCCTACTAGACGCTAAGGACCGGTGGCAAAAACAATACTTGCTGTATTTCTCTTGTCTCCCTCATGACTTCTATAGCTCTCGTCACATACCTGGTGCAGAATAAGTGTTTGAAATGTATGAATTAATAAATACACAGAGTCATTAGGAAGATAGAATAGTTGTCAAGCAAGATGATGCCTTGATTTGAAATAGTAATATCAATAATGCAATAATGCAAAATGTGCTCAGCGGGCTGAGGTGTTCAGCAGCGGAATCCTAGAAACAATAGATTCTTACCGGCCAATCTCACTGAAACCCTCCAAAGAGGAGAGATTTTGACCCGCAGACTCAAGGCCCTTTCAGCAGTAATCCCGATAGGTATACGGACAAAACATATGAACGACACACATTGCTCAATTTCAAATTCGTCCACAAATCTATAGGTTTTAATCTCGCTTTCTATTTCCTCCTCGGGACAAACGTACAGGTTGTACAAAACTATAGGCTGATTGTGTTTTTTTTCTTGTAACTAGTCTTTTTTCCTTTATCATATTAAGCTTCTTTTTGACTTGGATGCTGTGAGTCCCTCCCTGATGAAACCGGTCTTCCGCAAGTCTGAGTGAACTCTCAGGTATGAACCTGTGGAGCTGAAACCGGAGGAAGGACTGTGGACAAATCTCTCTTGGGAAGCCCCTGAGAGATGGTGAGCCTCTTTTATAGTTACTTGAACCTCAGCCTGAGTGTAAAAACCACAATAGAATGACAACAATTTCACCTGAAGGATACCGGATAAGGTAAGAATTCGGAAATAAATGTGTTTGTTCTAGCATTAACCTAGCTCTTTTTCTGAATCACTTCTCTTCCTCTCTGCATGAAGGGAAAAGAAAACTGTAACAATGCTAAGCCTGAAAATGTGTGCTTCGTGGACAGTCCCTTTCCAGAAAGTTCCTTCAGCATAAATGGCCATGATAGGTACCACTTGACCCCACACCTCCCTCCATCCCCAGATGCACTGAATCAGAGCAATTAAAGTCTCCTCAGTAGCCCATGATGTGACCTGGTAGAAAAGCTTTGCTTAAAAGGTTTCCTCCTAGGGCACCCAGGAGGCTCAATCGGTCAAGCTTCCAACTCTTGATTTTGACTCAGGTCATGATCTCATGGTTCCTGGGCTCAAGGACTTGGCCTGGCTCTTCACTGCTAGTACAGAGCCTGCTTGGAATTCTCTCTCTCTGCCCCTTCCCCGCTGAGGCTCTATCTCTCAAAATAAATAAACATTTAAAAAAAAATTAAAAAGATCTTGTCTTGATGGGTTCAAATAGGACACAGAGAGTCATTGAGCTAGTAGTAGGTTCCCTAAACAAAAGGATATATTTTCTGCTGATCGTATTTTAAATTAGTTCTGTTTTGTTCCCACTTTCTATATTCATGTATCTGTGCCTTGCCTTTTCTCTAAGTCAGCAGATACATGAGTAAGCAGATGTTCGGGGCTAAAAAGTGTCGGAGGATGAGGTGACTGGTTGCTAGAGACAGAACTGGGAGAGGTTGAGCAGAACCAGTCAAAAAAACAACAGAAAACAGGTTCATTCCCATGGCTTACTAAGAAGACGTGGCTGATCTAGTTTCTAAACTGAGGTCTAGACATATCCTACTTCCGGGTTTCAATAAAAACCTGCTTCAGGGTCAGAATTCCTAGCTGTCTTCATCTGAATCCTCAAAACAATTCCCCCCTTATGAGGTGAGATAACCTCAGTGGATCCATTTCCTGCGATCGTAAGAGCTTTAAGGGCAAGTTCATTGCCAACTACCGGATGCCTGCAATGTTCCAGGTGGTTTTCTAGGATCATCCGAACATAGTAAATATATTAAATTATTAAATATTGTCCATATGTTAACTATTTAACGTTCACGACTACACTGCCAGACGGCAGTCACTTTGTAGGACCTGTCTGTATTTAGACAGACGACACGTAACAGAGGTAGCATCCAAATCTAGGGCCAGATCACTCCCAAGTCCAGCTAGCTTCACTCACCAGTTACATCCAAATGCTGCCATGGTTTTAAAATGTCCCCTTCCGTTTACCGGCATGCTTCATTCTTTACCCTTCCGACACAAGAAAAATGTGAAGCACCTTCACCATCTGGAAGCTGCAACGCAACACGCTGAGGACTGCGGGAGATGAACAGGGGTATTTCCTTCCTTCTGTAACACGGCATGGGAGAATTCTAGAGAGAAGCCAAGTTACTCTGCAGTCCAGAAAGTCGCTTGCCTCTGAGGTTGTTCGTGACATTTATGCGCTCTTGCTCCTGCCGGAGACCGCTCTAAGGTGGAGTAGAATCCTCATGAGAATTCCAGGTTAGAACAAAAGCTTTGATCCCAGACTGACTTGTCCCCTCACGTCCGTGAGTTTTAGGGCCTAGACTGTCCTATAGAGTAGGGTGCCCTTTGACTCGAAGAGGGTACCAGCTCTGACACGGCAAGTTTTATCCCAATTTTCATTAGATCAAAACTCAAAAAGATACTACCTAACTGAGAAAATTTCACTTAATCTCTTTTCAGTGGAAATCTGCATTTGGAAAAGTGCCTGTGAGTCTTTTTGACAACTACTATGTTTATTTGTTTATTTGTGCCTAATGCTTGAGTGAGAGACGTCTTTTGCTTGATAACGTAGTAAGCCACATCCAAACTATTCATATGTAACCTTTACTTGCTTAATCATGTTGTATTTCCCTTATGAGAGGGATGTAGGGAAGCAGCAATGATTTTCCAAAGTAGGATTTTTTTTTTTAAGAGCTGCAACCAAATTTACATGTTCATGGTGCCTGTCTCATTTTTATTTTCATTCTTATTGTTTTTTAATTTTTAACGTTGATTTATTTTTGAGAGAGACAGAGACAGAGAGTGAGCAGGGGAGGGGGAGAGAGGGAGACACAGAATCCAAAGAAGGCTCCAGGCCCTGAGCTGTCAGCACAGAGCCCAACACGGGGCATGAACTCAGGAACCGCGAGTTCCTGAGTTCATGCCCTGAGCCAAAGCCAGACGCTTAATGGACAAAGCCACCCGGGCATCCTTTACTTTTATTTTTAAATTGAGAATTTTTCTAAGTTAAAAAAAAAAAAAAAAGATTCTTATAGGCTGAAAAATAAACTCCATCGCAGAGAGATTTACTAGAGAAAACTGACTACATTATGTAACAGTAGTAGTTCTAGAAAGCAGAAGCAATTTTAAGAAGTTACCATGGTAGGGACTGTATTTCTAAAGTACAATAATTTTTTTTTTTCAGGACACACAGTGCAACAGTACGCCCTTACTAAGTATTATCTTGTGTAACCCTATAACCCTGGCTATATCGCTGCTTCTCAAGGTCTCCTAAAAAGCAGTGTTTGGATTAGGCAGATGTTATTCAAACCATTACAGGTAGCTGAGCCATCCAGAGAAATGGCTTCAGGAGACAGTGTCTTCAGTTGTGCCCCCACGACACCCGTCACCCCCACACCTGCCAGCCGTTCAACCTTCCCACCCCCCGACCCCCGCCTCCCTCATCTGCACTCCACAGTAGTCATTTATTTCAGGAATTACACCCTTGAGAAAGAACTTGTTTGGAAAAATAGGTTGAAACGAAAGTTTGTACATCATTAAGACAGAATGTTTTCAGTCAGGTCTAACATGCCAGCTCTTAGAACCCATAGTGATTTTTCTGCCGTAGTGCCTTGCCTTTTTATTTAGAAGGAAAAAGATGGTTTTACCATGACGATCCGCTGAATTTTTCTTAGTGCTTCCATTATCCAATGCTCTGTTTTGCTGGTTTATTTTGTTTTTCCTTAAGAAAGTCTATCATGGGGAGAAAGGCTGAGAGACAGATAAATTTTGTATGAATATTAATCTTTCTAAAATCATGTGAAATGGTTCAGTGATCTAATAGATAGTTTTATTGTGCCGATGCATGCGTGATTTGAAAGATAATTACATAAGATTAAATTCCTTCTCTCAGCCAATCGGAAAGGAGATCCTATTCATTTTTACGACCTATAATAAACTTTGTGGATGAAAAATTGTGCTGTGAATCTCAGGCACAATGACAGAAATAAAATATTATGAAAAAAATTTTCCTTGTGCTTCATGGGCAAAAAAAAAATATGGTCTCTATTTACTAGAGTCATTAAGATGGTGTATCCATTATTTATAGAATAGAGCAATAGGAAAATGGCAGGAAAATGATAAAACAATAAGGAAATTACATAAAGAGATGAACCGTGAATCACATTTATCTAAGAGGGGAATTAATGTTGGTAATATTTCTATATGGAAGAGGACGCTATAGTACAACGCAGAATAGATTTTAATTCTTACCAAGACTAGTGCTAACCTAGTACGTGAATACCATGCTTTGTGGAAATAAAAATAGAATGAAAATACCACCCAACATTTATGTGGTGTTTACTATGTGCCAAGCTGTGATCTAAGTATGCGTCATATATTAATTCGTGAAAACTTTACTCCTAACTCTTGGGAGTTTGTACTATTATCATTTCCATGTTGCAGATGAGAAAGCAGAGGCTTTGTAAGATTAGGGAACTTGCCCAAGACAGTTTCGAGGTCCTGGTGTTAGGGGCTTCGTCTGAGCCATCCGTGCTCCTGAGCAATACTTTGGACCACTGTCTCCGGACACTCCATGTTCCTTGTCAGTGTCAGGCCCGTGTCCTCAATCCCCACCCCAACATCTGCAAGCTGCACCCTAGGAGCACTCTGAATGCTGCATCTCTCAAAAGGAGTCCTATAGAATCCCTCTTCTCTCTACTTTGTCGCGCTGGGGGTGGAAGACGGCGGCGGAACAGGTGTTCTCTGGCGCACAAGACGATGGGAGTACACGGACTACAGGAAATATTCACAAACAAACAGATGAAACCAAGTAAGATCTAATTTCCTTTCACGGTCTCCACGTGCGGGCAAGCCTAAACTGTGTCAGTGATGAATCCTCCTCTCCTCTGAGACCGACGGCGCCCACGGCCAACCTCCCCTCCACTGACGGCTCCCACTGGTCACGTCCGCCGAGCCCTCCCCCACGTTGCTGATTTCATCACCAGCCGTGCCAGCCATTCAGCCAAGACCCGGAGCTGTCGCAGAAGCTCCCTTCCTCTCCGTGGAATTCCTGCACGCTCGACAATTAAAAAATTGACCTTTTTTCTCTCTTTCTCTCTCTGCCTTCCCCCGCTCGTGCTCTCTCTCTCTCTCTTTCAAAAATAGACATTTTTTTTTTTAAGATATTGATCCTTTTGAAATTTTAAGCATCAGTTCTCTGCCCTCTTCTAGCTATTTTTACTGATAGGTACCCATCAACGGGATCTTCAAGTAAATTTAATTTTCTCCTTGTTAAAAAAGAACACATTGACTAAATGCCCTGAATTATAAAAGCATAGGAAACAAAACACAAATCCCGTATGATTGTCAATGACTAGAGTTGACCACAGTAAGGTTTTGGATATCTCCCTCCAGCTTGCATCTCTCCTCCTCTCCGTCCCCAGTCCTCTCTCTCTCTCTCTCTCTCTCTCTCTCTCTCTGCTATCTATGCACAAGCTTTCTGTATAAAATCAGTCCTTATAGACAGTTTTATTGGCTGCATTTTCTGTCCATTTCCTGTAAATAGTAAGAGCGCTGTGAGGTCAAAGGATATAACTGGGTTTTACGTTTGTTTTAAAAGTTACGTTTCTGAAAACAGTGAAATGAATGTGTGTTTATCAGAAAAAAAAATCGGGGCGCCGCAAAATAAAAGGGGAAAAATAAGCATCACTCACGGTCCCCAGGCCATTTTACCATACCTTCGACAAAACTGGCCCGGGCAACCTCTCACCCGCTTCACTGCTAACCGCGCCCAATCCGCATCCCTGCCTCAGTCAATTTCACTCTTCCCTCTCAACCTACTGTCCACACTGCTTCTGGGAAGATTCTACTTTAAATTTCATAAATGTGACGTGCCATCCTCGACCCTCTGAGTTTACATGCTATACGAATGACCCCAGGGCCGCAAGCGTTCTCAAAAAGTACTCCCCTCCCCTTCACTTAATTTGCATCATTTCCTGCCCAGGAGAAGCTGAAGGAAGTTATATATTAGGTAAGGCGAGTAACCCCGACAGGACTGAGGCAGAATCGGGGTGTGACGGGGCTGAGTTGCCACAGCAGAGTAGAGGGGAACTGCCTACATCTCCTGGTTCAGGTCCGGATGGTTCTGGAAGATGGTTCTGGGAGATGGTTCTGGGAGATGGTTCTGGGAGATGATGAGCGCTAAACCCTCAGATGACGGAGAGATCTGGGAACATGCAGAAATTCAGATCGCTGGGAGGCATGGGACTACCCTATAACAGCTAGACACTCAACCATGTCAAACAGAGAAGACCAAGTTTTTAGGTGAGCGATAAATAAGTCAGCAGGATTTTCCTGAGGGAGAAATGATACAAAGCACAAGCCTAATGAGGTCACGGCACGATTAGATCGAAGAGAAGAGGCGGGACTCAGGCAGAGGAGCTCGCGTGCTCCTGTGGTCCTCAAACTGCATGATGAGGACAGGGGACAGGACAGCACAATAAGAGGTTATAGAACATGCACCCCACCAGCAGTCACCAGTGTCAAAGCCTGAGCTGCATCTGCTCACTGCCAACGCCAGCATCATCCCGGCACACAGCAGGTTCACGGGGCCTGGTTCCCGACTTGATTATATTGACTTTCACGTTCCGTTTCCTCGGCTTTTCCAGGGAAATGCTGAGTCTCGTGTACCTATGTGTTCTAGGATTTCTGCCGGGTATCTGGTTTGTCAACTGGAATCCAGGTGACTGTCTCCAATAACCAAAGCCATGTGACAGGACATTTGCCACCTTGAAGAATTTATAGACAGTAAAATAATTTTACTCATGAGTTTGTTTTGTTTTTTTTTTTAAATTCCTGGATGCCATGCCGTTTTGATAATTTTTCACTGTAGCTTCTTTAAAAAGCCTAGCTTACTGGTTCTTGCCATTATTTAGTGTAGCTTCTGGATGAATCTGCTTGGAAAAACTATTACGGTGGTTTTGAGATGTATTTTTATGTAGATTTGTTTAGTTGCTTTCATTGTTGTTGCCTCTGTTTAAAAGCATTCTGCATTTTTTTTTAACAGTGTTACTGGAGATCTAAAGTAATTTTCAGGTTTCCAAGTGCCTTTTTAAAAGCTATTCTTATTAATTTTCTCTCCACGCAATTTTCTGATATTTTTATACTTCTTTTTTTTTTTTTTGGTGTAAAAAATTAATGAGATCCCTTAGCTTTTCCTTTCCACGGAGAATTTAATTGAGTGATCAATCACTAATACAAAGTGTTCTTACATTTACGCCATTTTACACCAGCCTCGCCGATTTGAAGCCAAACTTGCTAAATTTTGTTTTATACCTCTTGATGAAGAATCACTACAGAGACCAAAATAAAAGCCACATGAATTATCTGATTTTTAAAAAGAAACAAACGAACAGTTTCCTGGTTGGAAAAAAAAAAAAGTTACGTGTTACAACACAAAAAAATTAGGGCAAGGAATACCACGTGGTATTTTTATTGTATTACAATTAAAATGGTTAATTACGACATGCGATAAGAACAATGAGTAACACTTCATACGTCCATTCTCCTCCTGTCACACGACTGTTCATTTCCTGAACTTCACCAAAACATGGTCTCCCCCGACAGGATGTGAGCATATCGAGATGGATGAAATTTGCTGAAGGTCCAACCTTGCCATGATCAAAATAATGAGTGTACTTAATGGAATATGAGTGTCCAATCAGCTGAAAGCTTCTGGTGATATATACCCTCTGGGGGGGGGGGCGCGGGGGGAAAGCAAGGACTCCAAATAAAATCTTGAGTAAAATCCGACTGGCCCCGAACTAGATTTTTAAAAGGACAATTTGTGCCAAAGTGTGTTATTTTCCGGCTACTGATGCTAATGGGAGGAAAATGCTTTTTAAATGCTTAGCAGATGCTTATTGGTTTTATCATCATCATTACCCACAAGTTATGCTAAATTATGTAAATCTGTCTTGGAATTTAAGGCTTATCTATACTTTATATACTTTACAACTATTTCTCTCCACTTGGTAGTAACCTCTTTAGGATAAGAGGTAGGTGTTTATTTTTTATTAATAGGAAGGCTTTACTGCAAAGGTTACTTTATTTCCCCTCTTTGTGTATTTTTTATAGACACATTATAATAACTAAAATAAAAGTGGAAAATGCGAATTCCTCACAGTTTTATTCGCCCTATATTTCTACTTCGTTTTCACACCGATATTTGTCTCTAGTTGAAGACTGCCAAAGGCACACTCCTATGTATCCCAGCCCTGTTCGGTAAGACGGTCAAGCTCAGTGCATCCTAAATGGAGGCTGTTACCTTTGCCTGAAAACCTCAACCTCACTCTCACCCGTGCACCCACACCAGACATGGGCACGAGCTAACCTCTCCCAGGGCTAACCCTCGGGAATGAGCTAACCTTCCCCTCCCCGTGAAGTGAGTCATCTGGTCCTGACATTCTACTTCTTAAAATGTGTCTTCCTTGGGGCGCCTGGGTGGCTCAGTCGGCTGAGCGTCCGACTTCGGCTCAGGTCATGATCTCACGGTCCGTGAGTTCGAGCCCCGCGTCGGGCTCTGTGCTGACAGCTCAGAGCCTGGAGCCTGCTTCGGATTCTGTGTCTCCCTCTCTCTCTGCCCCTCCCCCGCTCATGCTCTGTCTCTCTCTGTCTCAAAAATAAATAAACATTAACAAAATGTTTCTTCCTTGATCGTTCGTTGCCGTCTTGAGCTACTACCTCTCTTCTCAGAAGAAGGCTGTTGCCCCAAGTCCTACACAAACCACGTCAGAATCTATGGATGCCAGTCACATCATTAACAAACAGCTTGGCTTGGAATATGACCTTCCAATGGATGAAGACAGACGCCCTAACTCTGAACAGGTTTTCGTGGAGCACAATGGCGTATGTATTACACTCAAAAATTATCAGAAATCTCTGAATCGTATTTTTCTTTTCATAATAATAATTAACATATAGCCATTAATTACTGAATATATATATATTTATATATATATTTTAAATCAATTTGTTTCAAGATAGTTGTTTCGATGGTAAATCAAAGTCAAGGCAAAGCACTGAATTTTTCAGCAGTTTTATACCCTTAACTGACATGGAAAAAAAAAAACTTTACAAATTACATAAGTAATAGCTGTTCAAATGTTTATTTAATACTAATATCTGCTCTGTGTATTACAGACACACACATAATGTATGCATATTTATTTTGAACTGCCTCCTTCACCTCACGGACCCTCAAGTAGTACAGAAGCTCTATCGGTAAAGCAATTGTTTCCTCTCCTACCCCAATCTGAAACAGTTCCTGAAATATACCAAGCACTCAATAAGCATTCGTCATAGTCATAATTTTTGTATTTAAATAGATCACTTACATAATCACCTGTAAATCAAAATACTGATTCCAGCATGAAAACATCTCAAATAGTGTATATAAGTACATTAAGTTTTACTACATATTCACTCATAAGTTAAGCACGGTACTAGATGCTTTATATATTCTGTACTTTTTTTAGTCCCTTTCTTTCAAGAACAAACTAAGCCTTGAGCCGTTAAGGAAGCCGTATGGCTAAACACTGAATGTGCTCTACTCAGTTCCAACTGTGCCTTTCTCACAATTACCTTAAATGGCGGAGGTGGCAGATATAAATGATTTCCAGATAATTTCGTGTAAACTGATGGTAGGCTTATCTACGTAACGTCACTAACAGCTCGTATGTCTTGAGGTTTCATCCTTAATCTTTTACGACTTTCACCAAGGATGAACATATCACGCATGTGTTGTTCAATGCCAAAAGTCGCAAAAATACTGGATGATAGGAAATTTTGTCTTGACGAAGTTGTCACTTTTTACAGAATCATAAAGCATAAATGGGAATTAAGATATCATTCGAACGGGCAGAAGTCAGAATGGCAAGATATGTCGGTTTCTGGCTCACTGACAGCGCGCTCTGGGGAGTCGAGCCTCAGCCCGGCCTCTAATTGGGTGTTGTGACCTTGAGCAAATCAGTTGGCCTCTCTTGGGCTTTTGCTTTTTTAGCTGTGGAATGAGGAGGCTGGACTAGATACCCTCTAAAGTTCCTTCCATTTCTAATATTCTATGATCCATAATATTTATAGAGAAGTAGTTTTTATCATTGTAACTTATTTCATAAAATTCATAAATCAGTCTACAAGACTGACAATATATGCCAGAGTGCAAAGGTACTTTATTAGCAAATGCTAAGTCACTAGCTGTGGCGATACGGGTCACAGTGTGCTGAAACAGTCTTGAAAAGACCCTTTAAGTAACGTGAGAGTGCCCTCAAAAGTCACATCATTAATATGCAAAGTTATGACTCCAGGCACACCGCATTTACTGGAGACTTCTGCAAGTTAACGCGACCAATCCTAAGACAATTGTGAAGCCTCCTTCTTTCCTGTCACCCTGAAGACACCGATGCTGTCTCTGTATATTTATCCTAGCTTCCATTTTTATAAAGATGGAAAGGTTCACAACAGTCGGCAATTTGTATTTATTAATTATTCGGTCTTCAGAGGAATGGGAATGATCACCTGACCACGTATGTGCATTTTACGGTTCTTTTCACAAAAGGTGGGGGAAAGGGTGGTATACTTCGTTAAAGGTCATTTCAAAGGGTGACATCCAAAGGAGGATCTGTGCAGAGACAGGGCCATGGGATTCAGCAGTTACATGTCCAAATCCCAAGGGCAGGGTGACATCAGCCTTAAAGAGCGCTCCAATTCCCTGAGGGCTGTCTTTTCCCATTCCTCCGTTTCTACGCTCTGGGGCTATCTGGCTTCTTCTCCTACACACCTGTGTTGTCCGACAGGTAGCCACTAGCCACACCAGCTATTTTAATTTCAACGAATTAAAATTAAACGCAATTTAAGTTGTTCCACTCCCTGGCTGCACTGGTCCCATGTTAAGTGCGGGACCCGCCTTCCCCACGAAGCAAAAGGACGGCTTGTCGGCAAGGAGGATTCGTGTCCTTACAGAACTGTCATCGCAGAAAACAAGGCAGGTTTCTAAACCTCCCAGCTCAAGTTCTGCAAGTCCTCGGGAAGGATTCGAATGGGCTGGACCGGATCACGGGCATGATCCTTGACCTGTCACGTGGGCTAGGAGGTAGGATCAACTGACCTTCTGCAGGCAGAGGCCACTGCTAGGGACGTGGGGAGCAGACGCCTTAGAAAGGTGTGTCTGAATCCTTTGCCTTTGGGGCAATGCTACCTTTGAACGTATTTTGACACATGTGTACCCCCACATAATTTATATAACCATGTGCCTGGTACCATACCATACTTCAACCGCCCTAGAAAGTTCCCCCATGCCCCTTCCCAATCTCTGTCCTCCACCCAGAGGTCACTACTACTGTGATATTTTACTGTGATACAGTAATTTTGTCTCTCTATTTTTATAGAGCACGTGTTATTTCATAAAACAGAAGAACGGAATGCTTCAAAGCATAATTTCGTCTAGAGAAACGTGGGTTTAATTCCCAACTCTTTAAGAAGTTATTTAACTTCCCTAAGCCTCAGTGTTCTCTAATAATAATGTTAGTAATTATGCCGTAGGATCGTCATGAAGAGTAACTGAGGCAGTGGACACAAACATTGGAGTCAGGACTCGGAGCGATTCTCGACACGGTACATCCATTCGGTAAATGGTACTTTCTGTTTTGATATAATGAGAAAAGTTTCCAGGTTTTCAATTCTGTGACTGGCCTGCAAGCAAACTCCCATTGATAACGGAAGGTTTATCTGGTTCTTCCGTGACCCAGTGCGAAGAGGAACAACGGGTCTCATTTTCTCGTATTTCAAAAAGAAGACCAGCAGGACGGAAGGCGAAGTTCAGCATGAAAGTCCTGAAAATCAAATTAAAATGGAGTATTCGTGATGACTCAGTTTCTTTTGATAAAACGTTTGAGCCATACCAAAACTGTCGAAGCGTGTCACCCCGTTTTAGGAGCCTTAGAAGAACTTCACAACCGCCATTCGCGAGGTTTATTCTGCCCGTGTTATGCCTGACTCATCGCCGCTCAGATGTTCAAGGAAAGAGTGGATGATATAAACCTACGTCGTACAATTCCCACTTTTACATCCTGCAATTTAATAGAACTGCTATTTTATGGAACAACAGTCCCTGGTAACTTACGATTTCGTGCGTTTCCTCCGGAGTGAGAGGCAGGCCCTTGGTTTCCCGGCTTTGAGCAAAAGGAAAACAGATTTTCAAGGAGTCACTGAGCAGAGGATTCTGAGCATGGAGCTCTTCGGTCAGAGCCTGCCTTGGCTCTGAGGTCTTTCTGGAACCGGCCCCATGGGAGGAAGGGACGATCGGTGCTGACGGGCAGGCGCTTCCGAAATGGGCTCCAGGGAGTCCGAAGGGAAGCCTCGGCAGGGTTCGATGTAGTATCAAAATGGTTCTGGGGCGCCTGCGTGGCTCAGTCGGTGGGGCGTCCGACTCCAGCTCAGGTCACGATCTCATGGTTTATGGGTTCAAGCCCCTCGTCGGGCTCCACACTGACAGCTCAGAGCCTGGAGCCTGCTTGGAATTCTGTGTCTCCCTCTCCTTCTGCCCCTCCCCCACTTGTGCTCTGTCTCTCTCTCAAAAACAAATAAACATTAAAAAATGGTTCTGTCATAACATGAACACATTTTTTAAAATCCTGTTCTACTCATTATCCCCAAAAAATCTTACAATATTGTGTGTTTATGTGTGTGTGTATATTTGTGTGTGTGTGTATATATATATATTTGTGTGTGTATATATATATATATATATATATATATATATTAACGTTCTGGAAGAATGCTCAGCAGCGGATACCATGGCAGCAGAGGCTCCAGCTACCACTCACGCCCCGTACTTCTACCATCTCACCCAGCACTACCTGCCTTCTGAGAGTCGGCCGACACCTGTGCTTCTTTTCCCAAGGGCTTTCTCTGGTCACCGGAGGCCACTCTGCCATGCCCATGGCATCCTGGAAGAGCCCGGAAATTAACCCTGCTAGGAGCAGCCCTCATGGAAAACACCCAAAGACTGCTGGGAGCTGATGTACAGAGGGCCCAGCAGCACCCCCCTCCCGCCCTCCAGCTGGGAGGGCTCTGAGTGCTGGTGCCCCAGTAACCCCCAGGGGATCAAGGGCCCTTTGCCCTGCAGGAGCTGCTGCTTTAAAAGTGCAGCTTTGCAGACTCTCCCCTCCTTGTCTCACTCCCCCACACCCCTGCCAGGGCTTTCCTTCAACTCCCAAATAAACGACTTATACTTGACTCCTCTTTCAGGATCTGCTTGTGGGGTAACTCAAACTAAGGCAGTCATGAAACCAAATGGGAGAATGAAATATACTTTATGAAAGCCAGTAGGGGGGCGCCTGGGTGGCTCAGTCGGTTAAGTGTCTGACTTCCGCTCAGGTCATGATCTCAGGGTTTGTGGGTTTGAGCCCCCCATCGGGCTCTGTGCCGACAGCTCAGAGCCTGGAGCCTATGGATTCTGTGTGTCCCTCTCTCTCTGCCCCTTCCCCACTCATGTTCTCTCCATCTCTCTCTCTCTCTTTCTGTATGTGTGTGTGTCAAAAATTAAATAAATAAATAAACAAATGAATGAATAAAAGCAAGTATAATATTGGCTGGACGGAGAGAACAGGGAGAGAATTTGAGAACCACCCTCTCACAAGTGCCTCCAGCCTTCTTTGCCTGAATTCAATTCAGTTCAACAAACCGAATTTATCAGGTGCCTTCTACACACAAAGCATTTTTCCTAAATATTTATCAAGTACCTTCCACATCGCAAGCATTTTTTCTATTATCAAATAAGATAACTCATTCCACACAAGAACATTAACAAATTTGACAAAGTTCCTTACGAATGTAAATAATCTTTTTCATTTTCACAAGGAGCAGCTTTCACAGAATGCCATTCATCCTGGTCAGGTCCTTAAAGCGGCCATTTTGTCAGAATCTCTTATCTTGTGATGAAGTTCAACTGTGTAACGATTGTCAGCTCATGATGGTTTAGAATGACCTTGAACTAACCCTGAGAACATGGATGGGTTAATTGTATTTTGAAGAACTCGTAAGATAGTGTGACGTGTATACAGCTCAATATGTCCTGTCAGAGGAAAGTTCACTTTTAGCAGAATGGTTGCTTTTTTAATGAGAATAATAAGCTCGGGAGAGGACAGTTTTGAATGCGAAAATATTTTGTCAAAATTGCTTCCAAGTAAATTGGCGGCTGAATTATTCGAGAACTATGGGTTATTTTTACATCCGTTTATTCTCCCAGTCAAAATTTAAGAATGTAGTCCAAGTTTACAAACCAGAAGATTCTAGGCATTGATGGCTGCAAATCTGCTTTCCACGTACATAGTATTTATGTATCTGTGACAGGCATCATTGACTTGATGTTGGCTTAACTTAAATGTGATGGGTTGACATTATCAAACTGAACAGATTTTCTATACCCTTAAACTGAATGCTCCTGTGTATGTATGGATTGAGTGGCGAAAGGGGAAAGCATAAAAGCAACAAATGCTGTCACACAGGGTTAGTGCATTATGATCATTAACATGTATTTGACTAACACAGACAATGAACACTTACGCGAATATTGAATCTTATTATCTATATTAATGTCATCTTCCTGGAGTTATGAGGAGAAAGCATTATAGCCCGTTTTTTGAAGGAATATTTGTCTATGAATTTTATAAAATCCCTGAAAATTGAGACAGTTTTTTTGTTAAGTTATTATAGACTGAAGTAAGGCAAGACGATGGGTAAGTAACTGTTTAAGCCAAGGGCCAATGGTATCTTTAAAGTCACATTCCTTCTGGGGCACCTGGGTGGCTCAGTTGGTTGGGCGTCCGACTTTGTCTCAGGTCATGATCTCGAGGTTTGTGAGTTCAGTACCCACATCGGGCTTGCTACTGTCAGCGCACAGCCCCCTTTGGATCCTCTGTCCTCCTTCTCTGCCCCTCCCCCACTTGCGCTCTCTCAAAAATAAGCAGAACACTTAAAAAAGATAACGTAACAATTCTGATTCTTAACCTATTGTATTTCCCAATCTGAATATTATTTCTAAAGTGCTACGTCATGTTCAATACGCACTGATACAGAAATATTTATTATGTCTCAGTGCATCGTATGTTTAGCGTGTCCACGGCCAAGAACCATGACAGTGGCTATGGTCGAAAGGCAGTCAAGATCAACTCAGATTTTCCCTTCTGGAAATAACAAAGCCAGATATGTAAATGCGAACGATGCTGGGTGGTGAGTCAGCGATAGTCACCATAGCAGAAGAGTATTTTGCCTCACAAGCTACATGGAACCCTACACGTAACAAATGTCACAGTGAACATAGTTTGACACGTGCTGTGCACTGCCCTGGGTGCAGAGCTGTACGTGGTCTCATGTCCTCCTCACAGTATCCTTATGAAGTATGTACAGAAATAGACCTGGGTGGTACAGACTGGCAGTGAATTTGCATGGGTCCTTGCAAATGAAGCCTTGAAGCTTAAGTCTTGTTGGCTTCATAATAAATCTTTTTCTTACCACTATTATTATACCCACTTTCCAGATGAGGAAACTAAGACTGAAAAAGCCAATGTAAATTAAAAAAAAAATGAAATCCATATGGAAACTGAGAGTATAGATTATTGGGTAAAAGGATTTGCACTGTAGCTCCCACCAAGCAAATCCTCCAGACTCTGTGGGACAGGAATGAGGATGCCATGTTGGCCAAGTGAGTTGATTCAGGGGCTGGCTGATGGGTGGAATCAGGTTCTTTCCAGAGATGAAGACACAATGATTATAAAGCATTCATCCTCAGTGCCTAATATTCATCTGTCGATTAGAGAGCATGCTTTGGGAACGAGGATGTCTGAACCTAAAGTCATTGGATTAAAGTAGGTCAGCTCCATGCTTTTCAAGGAAAAGTGTTCTACAAACCAGAATAGTCAAGGCAGTCACGCTATTTAATTTCCAGCATTCGTGTTTGGATAGATTAATTCATGGATTGCTCATTACCCAACAATGTCACATATTGTGATAAAGCAGCTAAGAGTAACCTGACAGTTGATTGATTTCAAGTGTCATTATGCAGATAAAGGAAAATATTAGTGTCTCTGGGTTAAGTATGCTTTACAATTCCACCTATTTGATTTTCGACACAAATATTTCTGTGATATTTAACTCCCTGGTAGAGGACAAAAACATTGACCAACCGCCAAGACTTATGCTCAGAGAAAAGTGCACCAAGATTTATGGCTAGCATGGAAACAAGCTTTAAAATTATAAAGAAAATTTGTTTTTGATTTTGAGGCGTAGCAACAAACACAGACATGTATTGAAATTTCACTTTAAAAAACACCTTTATATGCATATAAACAATTCTGCTGAAATGAAATTAGCCTGAGAATGGCAATTTCAATTTACAGAAACAGGTATATTAAAAATTAATCACTCATTCCCCACTCTTTGATAAAATTCACTGTTTTCCAAGGGCATTTCCACAGCAGCTGTCCAGGGGTGGGGGGCTATGCTGTTGACAAGACTTTCATCTTTTTACACTAAACGGTGAGGAGCTCTGTGGAACCCAAGACGGCCCTGGCCATCATGGGTGTGGTCTGATTAACCTCAGGAAGAGGGAGATATTGGCAGACATCAGCAAATGATCAATTTTCATCCCCTAGAAGAAAAAGATGTACTGAAGAGAAACCAGAATTCTTCATGAAGAGCATCTTATTTGTTTCTATAGAGGTCCCATGTTCTACAGCTGTTGGGTAGTCTGTATTTGCTAACTGTCCTATGCTCTTACTTCAGGACCATTCTGCCTATAATCTCATCATTCAAGGTTAAACTAAAATCCCATTGTTCCATGCATGGAAATATTAGATGTTTTCCTGCTCAGCTGTACGATGACTTAATTATTTAAATAAATACACACACACACACACATGCACAAACACATACACACAGAAAAAGACTCTTGGCAATATCATGACAAAATACTCTGGCCGGTTCTGAAATCTTGGTTGTCTTTTAACGGGACTGAGGACTTTCAACACTTAAGGCGCAACATCAGAGAAGTCCTGAAGTATCCAGGCTGAGATTCCCCTTGATAATTATGGTCTTGCTCAGTTCTGTGATTTCAAGGTTGCGCCTTTACAGATGATGTTACAATCGTCTTCCGGTTTCATAAAACTCTGAGTTTAGCAGACTGATATTTAGACCCTGAACAAGAATGCTTATGGATGATTTCCTTTTGTTGCTGCAGACGGAATAAGGTAGAAATCTTGTATGAAAGTCAAATGCAAAGGACTTCTGTGTCAACGTCCAGAATAAAGAAAATTTTCTAAATATGGGGAAATTTAACCGAAGTCTACTTATAAAGTTCAACCTCGTTTTATACAAAACTTCTGTCTATATTGCAGGTTTCTCTTAGTGAATAAAGTCATTAACGAAAGCAATTATTTTAAACAAGAATATATGCACAGAACATATATAAAGACAGATTTGAATGCAATTCCTGAACTGTCAGGATGAGAAATGGAGCATCTTGGGCAACAGGTTGCGCACTGAAAAAAAAAAAAAAGAAGAAGAAGAAGAAGAAAACTCCGTGCACTTGGCCTAGCTGGTGTGTGCTCCCCAACATGTCTGAAGGCTCTGTCCTCAAATACACTGTTCTCACCTCCTCCTCCTCTCCCCTAGACCAAATCTGTGAGTGTCTTGAAAGGTCCGGAAGTTTCAACTTTTCACTATTTTCAATATGTCCTGTCAAAAACGCATTGTCAGACGGGGGAACACATCCACTCTGGAATTACAGTATTTGAACTCAAAAGTTGCTCTGTCAGGTACTAAGTGTCTCATCGGTGGCCCTGTGGCATGTGACTTAACCTCCTCAACCCTGTCTTTCCATGCATGCAGTGAGATGATTTCCTTTCTCACATGGCTGTGGGAGTCTCGAGTGATGTATAAAAGGAAAGCACTCATCATATGGCACTTAGCACAAGCACTTAGCACATTTGGGGGAGATATTAGAATGAAGCATTTTTCTTTTTCCCTGAAACATTCTCCCCTCCAAGGCCTGCACCTTCAAGGGACAGGCCGGAAGCATATGGCCCCAGGGAGGAAAGGACCTAGAAAAAAGAGGGCACGGATGGCCTTTGAGCATTAAAGCTCCATGCCCAGCAGCATGAGCAGGGTCTTGAAAGCCAGGCCTCGCCTGTAGAAGATGACTTTCTAACCTCCTTTAATTCAATTTAACATATCAAACACTAAACCTGGCTGATCGGATCAGAGCTCAGGGTAGGAAAGTGATAGAAATTCCACCCCTTCTTGTCCAGGTAGGTCTCAGGAGAAGGGAAGCAGAGGTAAGATCTAGTGGTGAGCCATCTGCATCTCGGTATTTCTTTGTGCTAAAGAGAGAGGTGGGGAATTAGACTAGAAAGCACTCTTAGAGCGGAGAGTATGTATTTCCCTTATTTCCTGTCTAGGTATCTGAGTGAGAGTAATCTCATGTGCTCTCCTCTCTGGCCTGATGGCTAGACTAAGGGCGAGACAGTAAAGAAAGTAAAAGTCAAGATGATTGTCAAGAGAGACTGCCTAGCAGGTCTCAGTGAGCAGCCCTCACAGTGAGCAGTGAGTAGTGTGAGGGGGCTGGGAGTCCCTCTTTAGGTGCAGGAGAGGAAAGAAGCATCTTCCAAAGCTGGGTTTGAGTCTGAGTGGGGAGCCCCCGAGAAAGGAAACTGACACCAGCTGAAGGCCATTCAACTGGAACCTGGATGAAGTCATTCGGGGGAGACCTACTGTAACAGGCAATACAACTGAGAATCAGGGAAGGATCCAGGCAGCAAGGGGAGCCCGCCATCACTTCCTGGAGGCATTCTTCTAGAACTAGGAAATCAGCCCCAGTGCCACAGTCATAGGCCTCTTTAGCTAATGCCGGCAGAGAAATCAGAGACTAGACCAGACAGTACCTCGACTGGTAGTAGCCGGTCCATCCATGGGTCAGACCAGCCACTCTGGTCAGCCAAGGGTCAGCTTAAGGTCATAGGCTCTGGTCCTCTGCAAGGAGGTCATATAGGCATAAAGAGGAGAGGGAGAAGGGGGAGCTCTGAAAGTATCCAATGCTGAGCAATTTAATCTAACATAGGTGAATTACTTGATGGATTAGGTTTAGGCTTTCCCACCTGGTATCTCCCGGGAGAGGAAGGAGCTTGCAAGGGAGATCGAATCCTTCAAGGAAAATCAGAGTACACTGTTAACAGAGCTTTTTCCCCTACGGGTCTACACCCAGACTACATCTCCAATAATCCTCACAGTAACCTTTTCAGAAAACATGGCTGCTAGCCCCACTAACCACTGGCAGACTGGCAGAAGTCCACTGTTTATCAGAGAACACTGGGTAAGGGGCCAAGTTCACTGCTGCACCTGAGAATGGGTTCGGGGAAGGCAGGTAAGACTGCTTCAATTTTTGTTTCTCGTGGTCATACATCACTTGTGTAACTCCGGACAGCCACCTCACTTCCCTGAGATTTTGTTCGAATGTAAGAAGGCCAAATGACCCGGAACTAATCAACTATCCTTCTGTGAAACCATGCCCTCTGATTTGGGTGCGATAGTGGCACACAGTACATGAAGGAAAACAAAGTTGAACTGAATGTTGCTTTGGAAGCAAAGGAAGGGTAATAAAGCAGAGATAGAGGCCTCGCTAACACAAGCCAATTTTAACCGGTAAACAATTTGAGGGCACTTTCTACCAAGCAATACAAAAGACAATTGATTAATTGATCTAACCATAAAAACTGCACGCATCTACTTTATATAAAGTCGCTTAAATATTAAGAAGTCAGTCACTGTGCATGAAGCTGATTTTCACTTGAGACATCTGAAAAAATACAGGTTTAAGTTGGGATGATAATAATTTTCCTCAGGCAATTCCAAGGGAGATATAATTTTGTAGCTAAGGTAGAAATAGTGAAAAAATGTCTACCTTTCAAATACCAATTCCTAAATCAATCATTTCCTTGATGTAAAATCAATGACCATCACCAGACAAAAATTGGTTAAGTTCTTGCTCTTTTTTTTTGTGAAGGTGACATTGGTCTTTTAATGCTCGAATTTTTATATTCTCGTTTTAGCTTCATTTTGTTTCTATGTGGGTGTTACTGTCTTTTTTTTCTTTTGTAACTGGTCCATATTGTGGTAAGTGTTTTATACCCTGGTCCATGTCTTGATGAATTTATATTAATTCTTACAGAAAAATTTTAAGGTTATTACCTTGAAATTATTGCAGTTCCACAAAGGTATTCTGACCACATACTGCAGAAACTCGAATAGCTATAATGGAATACGTTGGCCACTTCAGGATTAGCGGGTCAAACATAAAGAAATATTGTAAATTAGAATAAAAGCCTATAATTTACAGATTATTTATTCAAATCTAATAGCACTGGGGCGCCTCGGCTGCTCAATCAGTTAAGCATCCGACTTCAGCTCAGGTCATGATCTCACAGTTAGTGAGTTTGAGCCCCACATCAGGCTCTGTGCTAATAGCTCGGAGTCTGGAGCCTGCTTCAGATTCTGGGTCATGCTCTCCTTCTGCCCCTCCCCCGTCTCTCTCTCTCAAAAATAAAAAAACATTAAAAAAAATTTTTAATTCTTAAATCTAATAGCACTAATTATTTTTAATAGCGCTAATTAGTAATAAAGAATTTAGAAGTTACAGAACTGCTCTTAAGAAATTTCAAGGATATACATACTATATATATTTATATAATAGGAACTTGTATGTTCAGAACGGTGATAAACTATAGCGTAAAAGGAGTCATAGATTTCTAGAAATTCAAGTTTATTAGTAAAGTATATTAAAATTACTAGTCAGAGGGGCACCTGGGTGGCTCAGTCGGTTGAACATCCGACTTCGGCTCAGGTCATGATCTCACGGTCTGTGGGTTTGAGCCCCGCATCGGGCTCTGTGCTGACAGCTCAGAGCCTGGAGCCTGCTTCAGATTCTGTGTCTCCCTCTCTCTGCCCCTTCCCTGCTCACACTCTGTCTCTTTCTCTCAAAAATAAATAAACATTAAAAAAAAATTACTAGTCATAGAATTACTAACGAATTTGCCTGTGACAATGCTTTGCCTATATGTTTTTCCTTGTCTGTGTGACTGGCAAAAACTGTACTGAGTTTGTAACCTGCAAATTGTCGTGCCATGCCATAATACTCATTCAACTACTTTAGAATGTTGATAATAAGAAATAATTTTTAAAATCAAAATTATATATATTTTAAAATCAAATAAATAATAGTTTTATATATTACGTTAATATATAAATTGTTTCTTTCTTGAAAATATACCCAGATAGAGGGGCACCCGGGTGGCTCAGTTGGTTGGGCATCCGACTTTGGCTCAGGTCATGATCTCATGGTTCATGAGTTTAAGCCCCACATCTGGCTCTGTGCTGACAACTTGGAGCCTGGAGCCTGCTTCAGATCCTGCCCGTCTCCCACTCATGTGCACATCCTCTCTCTCTCTCTCTCTTTTTCAATAATAAATAAAAAATTAAAAAATATATATACTCGGAAAAGTTATCAGCAAATAACAGACCACATAGTATTAATGAAAATCAAGGGATCTGGTGATTTGAATTTTGTCATTAACTAATAGTGTTTATCATATGAAACATCTGATTACTGGGGATGCTAGGGTTAGGCCAGAAACACATGATTTTATGAAGCCACTATTAAGATTCTATGAATTTTTGTCCCCCACTTTTTTTTTTTACTTGTTTTTGTTTCTGCGGTAAGAACACTTAATACGAGCCTTAGTTTCTTACATTTGTAAGTGCACAATACGATGTTTGTTAACTACAGACATAGTATCGTACATCGCATCTCTGGAAACTTCAGAGAGTGACTGGATATGTTTGTTACCTTGAATGTGGTGATGGTACCACTGGTGTATCCATATATCCAAACTCATCAAATTGTAAACATTAAATATGTGTGAATTTTTTGTGTATCAATTTTACTTCAATAAAGCTGTAAAAAAGATTCTATGAACTATTTGACTTACTAAAGAGATAGCAGAAGACTTAGGGTTCACCAAAAGTCCCAAGGATGCTAAAAGCGATAATTCATTTGCCAAATTGGCCCGCTTGGAAGTCTAGAGCTTTTCTGTCTCAAAATGTTGCCCAGTAGGCACAGAACATTCAGGTTTGAGGTATACCATTAGGTAATGGACTAGATTTGAAATGTAGTTGATATTAAGCAAGAATAGGATAATTCAGGAGGGCTGAGGTCAACATCAGATCTAACTACAGTGAGAGAAGTATTTCATGAGTCTCAACAAGAAACACGGGGGGGGAGGGGGGCTGTGCGTGGGGGGGCAGCGCAGGTGTAGGGTTGCAGGAGAGGCAGTTCAAATGTATCTCTTAAGTCAATTTGACTGTGATTTGTCAAGGGCCAAGGCAAGGCTGAAGCCTCTTCTACTTGTGTTCTAGCGCTGGCTCCGTACTCCCCTCACATGTCTCATTTCCAGTGTTTAAATGGGAATAATCCCCCGCAGAAAGAGGCACCCAGACGGCTGAAGTTCTAGGGGGTCATAATGAAGCCCCTTGACACGTCGTGAACATGTACACTGGGCCGAAGTAGTCTCCTGAGCACTGACCTAACAAACTGGAAGTCTGAAATTCCTGTTTGTTAAAAGGCGGAACACATGGTAGCAAGGACAATGACAAGTTCCCGGTGTAATGGCGGTGTCCCAACTCTGTCCTAGAGTGTCGTGTTCTAGGGGTGAATGAATAATTTAATCTTCATGAGCCATCAATTGCAGTCTTCCTTCAAAAATTTGGCAATGGTCCCGGCTAATTTCATTTACGATGCGAATTTTTTTTTGAGACCATGAGTATTCAAAAAGCAAAAAAGGGCAACCATCATCTCATTATAGGAGTGTGTTTCTGTTCTTTTTTCTTCCTTCCAGTAATACTTTATTGATTTATTAATCAGCAACAAATCAAAGGGTAAGGACACGCCATTTCCTCATTAATTAGTCATAGGAACAAGCAACACTAACTAATCAGTCTAACTTCAACTATAAATAATTAGTCTTTATTTCTCTTGAGAGAAGAGAGTGAAGTATAGACATTTTATTATGCTTTATAATTTTCGCTGAATGAAGATTTGTATATTGAGGATTAAATGTATGTTCAAATATTGAAAAATGTATAATCAGGAAGTAGCTTTTTATGCAGTTTTTATTAATAATTTGACAAAATTGCTTTGTCATCAGCTGACACAATTGTTTGGTTTTTGTTTTTTGTATTTAGTACCTCCAGGCTATGATCCCACTGCCCTCTGCCCCAAATTAATCTGCTAAAGTGAGAAACAGAGTAAAAACAGATTTTGGCAACTAAAAAAAAAAAAAGTCCTACTTATTTGCTTGCTGAATTTTGGTAACTTATCCTACATAAAAACCATTCACTTATTCATTCTAGATCCATCCCATAGTGACCTGGCAACCACTATGTACCTAGTACTGTGTTCAGTGTGGTATTTATCATGGTTCATGTGGTTCTTGCAAGCATGGTCTCCCCTTATATGGGGGACACAAACATTAAGCGAATAAAAATACATATAAATGCACTATTATAAACTGAGGAAACTTCCAAGTTGGAAATAGTTCCTTCCATGTCTTGATTCCGAAGTTTTGATGATTGTGATTTCAATTACCCTTGTCTGGGAACTCTGACAAGTCATTTGACAATACGCATACTCCTTCTCACAAAAATACATCTTCTGTGAATAGATCTCTTCCCCATCCTGTTGCTTTTCGCTTAGAAGAACAGACCATTCTTCTGGTTGCCTTTTCTGCTGTTAAATCCTCAGTCTATTTATCCTAAAGGAATTTTCCCAATTCAGTAAAATCACCGTCTATTTATTTATAGGAAAAATTATTGTGAATAACCTCTGAGGTAATGTGATGCATATTTAGATCCTTTTTTTTAATTTAAACTCATTTCTTAATAATATCTCTATGACAGAAAATAATCTGGCAGGAGCTGTACTGGAAGATTAAGCTTTATTTTTGCCTAAAGTTAAAAAAAAATACGTTCTCGACTTTTGTTCTCCTATTTTGAGTTCCATCAGAAATTTTTAAGAGATTTGAACTATACACCCAGACCTTCGTTCGAATCGCTCCTGTTAGACTCCATGTACCTGTTACACGAACAGATTGAACTGTGGAGAGCGGGGTCACTTGTCTGTCTACATCTGTGTATCGACCTACTTATGATTCATGTCATTTTTTTTCCCTTTGCATGTAATAACCATGACTCCAAAACGGCTTGTTACAGAAATGAATGAAAAACACGTTCTCCTGTCATGTGTTAAAAAAATTATAAACCAAAAGATTCCTATTGCCTGGCACCTTGGTGTAATTAACAAATGAAAGGAAGGAGATAGCAGGAAACCAACTGAAACTGACAGAAGCTTACTATGAACCGAGAATATTATTTGGATGCTATTTTAAACTCGGGACACCTTGAGTGGGAAGCATTTTAATTCCCAATTAGATACCAGAAAACCAAGGCTCCAAGAGATGAAATAAGATTTTGGATAGGATTTAAGTTAAAGGCTTCGAACCACATCTTTTCTCTACAATATTACATAACACATTCTACTATGCCGTTCTAGTTGCTAAGCTGGTCTAAAAACTTTAATAAAAATCCAATTACACATATAAATATATGAGGTTACGATAAACTAGAACGAGGAATGTGAATCTTTTAAAGGGCTCCACTGGAAAGCTCTGATATTTTGAGATCGACATTCTCGATGCTACTTGGTCAAACAGCAATCGTGCGGTCAGGTTTTAGGTGAATATTTGAGGTCAACATTCCTCTTGGGCTTTTTTTTTTTTTTTTTAATGTTTATTTGTTTTTGAGAGAGAGACAGTGTGAGTGGGGGAGGGCCAGAGAGAGAGGGAGACACAGAATCCGAAGCAGGCTCCAGGCTCTGAGCTGTTCACACAGAGCCTGACACAGGGCCCGAACTCACGAACCGTGAGATCAGGGTCTGAGCTGAAGTCGGACGCTTAACCAACTGAGCCCCCCAGGCACCCCTGCTCTTGGGCTTTTTACCTTGAGATCTTTATCGGTGAATACCTGGTGTTAGTTGAGAAGCTACTTAGACTATATGAATAAAAATCAAGTAAACATAGCATAAAAAAATCTAAACATGCATTTTGCTTATAGACAAAAGGCCCTATTAACTCAGCGGTGTTAGAAGAACTTAGAAGTTACATTTAAGTAAAGTTTATGCTGCCAGAGCATCAAGTTAGTGATTAATTTAAATCTGCAACTTTGATTCGTGAGGTCTAGCATTTAGAGAACGCGAGTATATAAAGTTATTAATTACATTTTTAATAAGTTGTATATTTAATATGAAAATGTATTTCATTATTTTCACCTTGCAGCACAAAATGTTGACAGAGAACACCTCTTTAAAGTGCCGCATATAAAAAGAGAAATGGAGGATTATATTCCTGACACTTAAGGTCAAGTACTGAAGATGCATTGTATATTAATGTATCCAATATATCAGACAAGAAGTTAATGCCTACCCTCCCTTTTGGGTCTAGACTATTTCATAAACCTATTTTTACTTTCTTCAGTCTGATTAATAGTCTCCCAAAAATACTCTGTCCTGACAGCACATAAAGACAGCTTTGACGTTATAGGAGAGTCATGAAGGAACTAATTCTCCTTACATTTGAAATGATACATTTCAGAAACTGAAAACAATTTCATGTACATATAGGTCGGTTAAACACAAGGTGGTGTGTTGTTTTAATCTAGCAACGTATTCAAAGCTAATGGTTAATTGTTGCAATTTCCATTTAATTACTAAATGGACTCTCCCTACAAAAAAACCTTTGCTAGACTGCTTCCACACAGTTTTTCCTCAACAATATAGGTCAGTTTTAACAGCTGAGATTGACATTCATCACACAAAGCTATTTTACATTTTTTCCAACAAGGTGATGATTTTAGTTTGTGATATGTCCTTGAAAAATAGTGTTGTCAGTGCTTAAAACCTGCTAAAATAGAATTTAGCTGAAACCAAACACAGATAACAAATACTTAAGAGCGTCTGCTTGTAGAAAATGGGTCTGGTTAGGACTGGAGGCTGATTTCCGGTTTTTCTACCTACTGTCGGCACGACCTTAAATAGATTAAATTGTTTGTCCCTTAGCATATACACGATTTTCTTTTAGGTTTACTTACTTATTTTTGAGGGGGTGGGAAGGGCACAGAGAGAAGGAGAGAAAGAAAATCTCAAGCAGACTCTGCACTGTCAGTGCAGAGCCGGACATGGGGCTAGAACTCAGTGTGATCGTGAGCTGAGCCAAAACCAAGAGTCAGATGCTTAACCAACTGACCATCCAGGTGCCCCCAAACCTTAGTTTTAAACCAGAAATCTTAATCAGAAAAGATATTCTCTGAGGTGCTTGGGTGGCTCAGTCAGTTAAGCATCCGACCTCAGCTCAGGTCATGATCTCACAGTTCGTGGGTTCAAGCCCCCGGCCGGGCTCTGTGCTGACAGCTCAGAGCCTGGAGCCTGCTTTGGATTCTGTGTCTCCCTCTCTGTCTCTCCTCTGCTCACACTCTGTCTCTGAAAATAAATAAATTATCATTTTTTAAAAAAAGATACTCTCTAAATATATTTTCACTAGTCTTAAACATTAAAAAATACTCTGAAAGATGCAAGTTGCTGTGTTAAATATTTCACCATTAATTACATGTATGTTATGGTTGGAGACATTCATATGTGAAATTTCATATGTAACTTACTCTGTAAGTATATGGTCTGAAGCATAGGAATTTAATTTGTACACTTCTTCTTTGTTATATACTTTTTTAATATCTTAATTTCTCATTTGTTTTTTCTAAGTGATTTTAATTTCAAAATTGCTATAATAATGCATTAAAGATTCCTGAAATGGAAAAAGCAGCAATGGGTGCTATTAACAGTTTCCACTTTCCTGAAACATTGTCATATTGAAACATTTTTAAAAACCTACAGATGTGAGTTTCGAACAAAGTTTCTAGAACAGTCTTTTACGGAATACATAAACACGTTTATCTGAAGTGGTTCTGCTCAGCAATTTAATAAATTGCCCAGTCCACAGGGAATACCATTAATTATGTAAAGACTGATGGGGATTCATTTCCTTGGTTGCTTTCTGAACCACCTGACTTGTCGCTATTCGATTAAACAATAATAAATGCGACGGTAGAGAGAAATGGACGCTGCCCACACACGATACTAAACACGTCTCTGGAATAGAGAATGGACTTTGAGATGTCTTCATATTCAGAGAGAAAATCCGAGAAAGAGAATGATAAACATTTGCATTCATGCCTACATCTTATTGACATCTGTCTCCAGTCCTATCTTTCCTCACGTTTCCTGTTACGGAGGGAACTGCAGAGACAAATAACTATCAGTTCAGCAGTGCATTATTTTATTTCACTTCATGGAGGGTCCATTTTCTTCCAGGGGAGTAGATTTTATACGTTTTATATAATGTTCACATGTTTTTGTTCCATGGGAAAACCCAGCCTTGTGCACACTGCCCATTTCATTACATGGTGAAAATGACAATATCCGAATATCCAAGACGGGCTGCTGAGGGATGGGGCCCAGTTAGTTATATCCAGTAATCGCCTTCAAGAAATTGAAGTCACAGATTGGGAGCTGATATTTTCAATGTAAATTATAAATATAGCAGCAATATTATAAATTATATCCAATACTCACTTGCAAAAAATGCAATCACCATTTGTGAGTTGATATTTTCATTATAACTTATAAGTACGGTTGCAGTATTTGAAAGTTTTCAAACTAGCTGAAACCTGGCCACATGAAGCTGCAGGCTCCGAGAGAAACCACATACTGATGACGACCTGTCAGTTCTCTGGCTTTGGGACCTTCAGCAGGTCGTGTGCCTCTTTTGAGTTTTGTTTCCTAAGTAGGCATTAGAATCCTGACATTGGAACAGATATAATACATATCTACTTCTAGATATAACATGGGCACGACATCCTTACCAGTACATCTTGCAAGGATAGCTATTTTAATTAGGTATCCTTTCTCTGATTTCACATTTAAAGGAAAATTTTAGTGCTCAGAATTGGTAGAATCAAAGAACAGCTGTGTCATGCTAACAGTATTAATGACTTAACCAACTCACTAGTCGATTCATAGTTAATTTTGAGTTTATCATATTTTTTTCCTTAAGGTATTACTGGACCAGAGAATCATAGGATATAGCTCTCCCCTAGGATGTAGATCAAATATCACATAAAACAAAGTTTAAAAATTTTTTTCACCATTAGATATATTTTACTTATCTTAAAGAATGTCCTCAGACTGATGAGAAGTCAACATGAATACATTTAAAATTATGCTTTCATTTTTATCATGAAAATGTATATGATAATATTAACATTATAGTAGAATCTCATTGTATGTTACTCCAAACATTTTATTAATGCCATTTGAATAGCTACATAGCATTACAGTTAGTAGCATTATATCTAGTAGACTTTTCATTATTTGTATAGTCATTCTCCTTTGCTAAATATTTTGGCAATTTTCAATACTTATATTGAAAATTATATGCAACATAAATAAACATGCAACAATAAACTTTTTGGTGGGACATAGGTTTCTTTATATTTTGGTTTTTTTTTTCTTTTTTTAATGTCTATTTATTTATTTTGAGAAAGACAGAGAGACAGAGAGCATGCACAAGCAGGGGAGGGGCAGAGAGAGATGGAGAGAGAATCCCAATGCGGGACTCAAACTCACAAACTGCGGGATCATGACCTGAGCCAAAATCAAGAGGCAGCTGCTTAACCAACTGAACCGCCCAAGTGCCCCATATATTTCATTTTTCTTAGGCTTGATTGTCAGGAATGGAATTATGGGGTCAACGTTGAGATTTTTCTATCGCTCTTGACACAAAGGCATTGAGTTTTTAACCATTAAAATTAGAGCTACCTAAATATGATGTTTTCTGCAAATCACTCAGGGATTTGACCTCACTCAGGGAGACTATTTTCATCTTTGATAGGAAACACCATTCCCAGTAAAATGTAGCCATTAGCAAAATTAAAAATTTCTCAGTTGAAGTCACAGAATAAGGTTAGGCATGGTGTCTAGAAAAGATTCTTCTGCACTATTAGTAGGGTTTTTACAGGTAAATATGTAATATCTGTGGCAGCTCAAAAGGATGACTTGATGCAGTATAAACTCCAGACAATCTCCATCAGTAACCCTTCCAAGCAACCACAAATAAGCAGGCAGTCTAAATGAAGACAACGTTTCTTCTTAGACAAATAAGTCGTCCATCCAACCACCACCAGAATTGGTACCCAAAGTTTCTACTACACAGAAAACCTGGAAGCCACGAGTAAGCCTTATTCTTGTCTATATTTTTTCCTCTGCTATATCGCCATCCTCATTTCAACTTCTGTAAAGAGAACTGACTGATTTCTTTGTGTACTACTTATCCGGGGATTCGTGAATATGGCAAAATAATTTACAACCAAAAAAAAAAAAAAACAGGAATAGAATGATATATTTTTTACTAAGGATTAACTGAAACAAAACTATAAATAATTCCAAACACAATCTAGCTGAGATCAGATATCAGTTCTCAATTATTCCTTAATAAAAATTCTGATCAGAACACACATACTCATGTAACCAATGTGTATTAAAAAAGGACTATTTTCTTTTCCGTCCCATTTTGAATTTTTCTTCTTCTGGGACTTGTTGATCTTCTTTTTCTGTATTGTTATTTTTCAATTGTAATATATTCTGGAAAATCCGGTCGGTTAAACTTGTTGAAGGGAGGCTTACGTCTGTGTAGCCTCCGCTCTACTAACACATGTCAAACACCGAACAGAGTGACCAGCACTGAGTAGATACCAATAAATATTTACTGAATAGGTTATCTGAATGCGACGTTTCTTCTTCACGTGTGGATCCTGCAAACTATTTTCAGAATACTCTGACACACCTCACGTGACTCCCCAAGTTCACATTAGATGTAGTCTCGGTGATGGTGTTCCCCAATGCTATCTATAGCTCTCCCCTGGAGAGCTCAGATCATGCTGGCTGTGTGCTTGAAAATGTTTTTCCTCTTTGTTTAACACAAACGACCTGTGAATTTGAGCTTTCTGTCGCACTCATGCAATGAGAACATTCATATTTTTCTCTCTAAGTAGTGAACGTCTCAGACGAGGTCCAGCAAAAACTGGAAAACCCTTTGGAGAAACACAGATTTGATGACACGTCCTTCTGACTAACATCAGGAAACATCCCTTTTGGTTTCAGCCATTCAGGATTTGTTCCCACTGACACATTTTTTTTTAACCTAAATTGTGCAGGCTACAAAAAGTCTTTTAATGACTCCTTTTTTAGTATACGATTTCTCTTTTAGTTCCATTCAGAGACCACAGTACTATTTGGTTGAATGACAAAGTCTGTGCTTCTCCTGAAGCAGAAGGATTAGAAGCAGGAATGCATATAAGCGTGTCTTAGTAATGATAACTCTGGGCTCAGAAAAGAAGAGAGCAATCACTGTGGAAGGATTTGGAAGGATTCCATTTCTTGGTACTCCCGAAAGCTGCTACTCATAAACAGAACTATCTTTAGGACTAGTTTCCAGACTCCATCCACTGGGACTTTTGAGGGATAAACTCAACCTTTTTTGACTAGCTTATCTGAGCGAGCCAGTGCTTACAGGGTGGGGGAATGAGGGGGACAGGTGGAAAGGAGGTTTTTCTTCCAGGCGGAGGAAGAGAAATATTAAAAGTTCTGCTCACAGTCCTTCAGAAAAAAGCAACAGTGAGAAGGTTTGTATATCTGATATTACAGCATCTGAGGAAATCTCCAGCAGTCAATGGTTAAGTCAACTTTCCGATCTCTACCAGTTTCTTCCACGTCCTCTCTCTCTCTCTACTTCCATAGTTGGCCCAAAGCATTGAGGTGGGCACCCTCTGCAAAGGAGGTAAAGTGTTTCCAAATAGAAAATGTATACTTAGGGCAATAATAAATTATTAGAACTAAAACTCTAATCAAGAGTTTAAAGAAGATGGGACAAAATAGGGTATTTTTTCCTGCCTGTTTTGCACCCTGATATAATTGGAACCCTAATTATTTAATCAATGTATATAGTCATTGATCCTTTTCATTTCTGATAAGTCATAGTAGTTCTTCCCATCTTCGGTTTCCATTATTTCCTCCTTAGTGTCTCCTCTCCCGCCTTGCCCTGGGCAGCTGTGCCTCTAATCTTTTCTGTTCTACCCACCTGTTCTGGCCCACTCCTATGACCCAACCCACTGACCTGCCTCTCAGCTCTTAGTCTCTGATGTCTTGGATCAGTGCATTAAGATTGACCTTTGGTGATCAATTCTTCTCTGGGATCTCTCCTAGATAAGAGAAATGCAGGCGGATATTTCAAGACATAATCAAACAGCCTCCCATTTGCTGGAGTCCGTCTCTGAGATGTGTTCCCAACAAGTGGCAGGGAAGAGAGAATTTCCAGAGATGCTTTAAAGGAAGAATTAAAAGATATGCTTCCTGACTAGGTGGGTCTTAAAGAGAATCACTTACAATCATCATTATTTGAGAAAGGAGTACTGGAAAATGAGGATCTTTCTTTGGCAGCAATCAGCACATATGGTTATAGAAGATGATGCATTTGAGCAAATGAATATATAAGGTAAGGGTGGGAAAAGATAATATGTTTTGATGTATGAAGATGATTTCTGAAGGAATAGAAATGACTCTGGAATATAAATATGGACTACTGAAAAAAATACCACGACACAGATGACATTATTGTCATGAAACAAGTTCCTCACCAAAATACTTCCAGGATATGGAATTCCAGGATATGGAATTCACAGACAGGACCAAAACTATGGTCCATATTAGCAAGATAAATGCAGAGTCTAGTTTGAAAAAGACAAAAGATGTTCCTACCAGAGTCATTTTACTGAGGAAGATTCACACCTCGAATACCATAAAAAGGAATACATATGCGGCAATATTGTGAGTTTTTCCCCCCATAATGAAGACAGGTTAAGTGGAGATCTAAGGTAAAATTTAAGGTAGAAAACATAAGAACGCATTAATGTAGGTAGCTGAACGTGTAAAAAAGTAAGACACTGTGAGTCAGGCACATAAATTTAAGTATGTTAAAGCTGGTAAGACTGCTGTTTCTCTAGCAACATCTACTAAACAAATCCTGGGGGTTACATGGTTTAAAATAGGTCTTTATTTTGGGACCCAGGCTTTCAATTTTTTAACATAGCAACTAAGTTGTTCACTTTTAAATCACTCAGTTGTTCAAGCCATGTATCTATTCATTTGCCACGACATCCATCATAAACATTTAAGTCGTCAATATTTTCTTCTCTCTCTCTAAAAAAAGTGGGGGAGGGGCACCTGGGTGGTTCAGTTGGTTTGACATCGACTTTTGATTTCAACTCAGGTTATAAATGATCCCAGGGACATGGGATGGAGCCTTGCATTGGGCTCCATGCTCAGCAAGGACCATGCCTGAGATTCTCTCTGTCTCTCTGTCTCTCTGTCTCTCTCTTTCTCTGCCCTTCTGTCCTGCTTGTGTGCTCTTTCTCAAATAAAATCAATCAATTATCATTTTCTGAATCTTCAATTTAAAAGCCGACATTCTGTGGAAGACTGTCCTCAGACACGTCATTGTTTTCCTATTTCCAAATTCTACCTATTGTAGTTTTTCAAATTGGAAGGAAGAGTGTTTGGGGGATACCAGTCAATCTCAAAAACCCGCTTTTCTGTGGAGGCATATTTTTAAAACTTGAGGGGAGCCTGGGTGGCTCAGTCAGTTAAGCATCGACTTCGGCTCAGGAAATGATCTCACGGTTTGTGAGTTTGAGCCCCTACATTGGGCTCTGTGCTGACAGCTCAGGGCCTGGAGCCTGCTTCAGATTCTGTGTCTCCCTCTCTCTGCCCCTCCCCTGCTCACACTCTGTCTCTCTGTGAAAAGTAAATAAACATCAAAAAAATAAAACTTGAAAAAATATTTGGTTTGTATGCAAGTTTAATGCTTTATGTACAGCCACGAAGTCAACATGGCGTCTGGCTCGATGAGTCATTTTTCCTCCGAAAACGTGAAGCAGATGCATGTTTTGAAGAACAAGTTAAGAATTAAAAATTGTGCTAACGTTATACTTACGCTTTAAGCCTAATATATCTGGAAGCAAATTAGCAAGCTGGTAATTAAACCATTGAGTACACTTTAAAATAGAATCATAAAACAAAAATCTACAGGTATTTTTAAAGCTAAGACTCCCAGTCTAACACCTTGAATTTAAATTCTAATCACACTGTAATACCTTGATTTGAAAAAAAAAAAAATCATCAATTATATACCTGCTTTCTAAGGTCAGTTGTACCTCTCAGTCATTACAGAAGCTTTCGAATTTATCTGATAAAAAGACTTGGCAAATTTTAAATTAGTGCAGACGGACATGGATAGTAAGGTAGTAATTCCTATACATAATTTCTTTGGTTTATCTTTTGTGATATCATTTGCTACAAGGAAGTAAAAATGTGAATTTAAGTAAAACTATGCTTTTCTGATTTTACACCATTCTGGCTTCTATACTATTATAAAAGTACTCTGTTTGTTCTAAGCTACATCTGGGGTTGGGGGGTGGGGGAAGAAAGTGGAAAGCCTTATCACCCCATAATGTCGGAGACCTTTCCTTTCTTACTCCAGGGGAGAACTTTTCCTTAGCTGAACAGGAGAGACCACTTTCAAAGGAGCGAGATGTGACATGCAGAAATGAAGGAAGTTCACTGGTAAAAAAAAAAAAAAACAAAAATCACACAACAATATTACTTGGTGTCCCTGAGAGAATATCCTGCAGCTTTGACACTAACAAGAAAGTGGAACTGGACAATCCTTAAGAGGAAATTTTTTAAAAGGTCTTCCAGAACCCAAGAGGTGGACAAAGTAATTTAGAAATTTCCAACAATGGTCCAACAACACAAAGAATCTTCTAAGTATTGGTGTCTGTCCTTCTACGCATGTATTTCTGTGTGAACAGATACTTAACATGCAGTGTTAAATAAAAACAGATTTCTTGCCATTGATAAATCTTACCTGGACTTATCTGTTTGTAATTTCCTATACCTGCCACGTACAATCTTACCATCTTTCCTTCCAGGGGACCCTCCTGAAGCAGCCTTCCTCTGCTCTTCTGTAACTATCTATATAGCCTTACTTCTATAAGTTTAAGGTTACCTTACATGACAGCCTCAGTGTGGTCCTTTGGGACCTTCTAAGTTGTAAATAATCTGTCCACTCAAGAGGTTCCTATGATGCCCTGGTGTTCATTTCTTTCTACCTTTCACTGCCGTTAGGAGCATATACATTCCAGAGCTGAATTTGCTGTCAAGACAAATGTAAACTAATACCCTGTGTAAGAGTCTATAATCATTTATTTCATTTTGCTCCAGAAATACATGGAGTGATGCTAGGGAAATGCTATTCCTAACTGTTCCTTTTAAATTTTTTTAACGTTTAATTATTTTTGAGAGACATAGAGATAGAGTATGAGCAGGGGAAGGGCAGAGAGAGAGAGAGACACACAGAATCTGAAGCAGGCTCCAGGCTCTGAGCCGTCAGCACAGAGCCCGACGCGGGGCTTGAATTCACAGACCATAAGATCATGACCTGAGCTTAAGTCGGCCACTTAACCGACTGAACCACCCAGCCGCCCCCCTAACTGTTCCTTTTAACTTGACCACAAGTATGGGTGAGTCTTTGTCAGATGACTTTGAAGATAAACACCATTAGCTAATAAATTGCATTACGCGCTGTGCATTCAAACGTAGTGATACGTAATCTTTCTATAGTCGTATACAAACTTCCTGCTTTTCCGGCATGTTTTTCCAGACATTGGAAAAGCAAAAGTTGAGTTTCATGAAAATCTAAAGACCAGTAGAGCATGTGGCTAATTAATTCTAGTCTGGAGGAGCCGGTGGGCATGGATGACGGATCTCTTATATGGGGTGAAATTCACAAATCAAGTGGTCATGAAGAGGTTCCTTAGCTTTTTTACTCAAATCAGCTTTTATTATTTTTTACTATTTTTATATTTATTTTTTTAATGTTTCTTTATTTTTGAGAGTGAGAGTGAGGGGGGGCAGGGTAGAAGGACAGGGAGAGACAGAAGCCCAAAAGGTTCCACGCTGTCAGCGCAGAGCCCGACCCAGGGCTCGAACTCATGAGCCATGAGATCATGACCTGAGCTGAAGCTGGATACTAAACCAACTGAGCCACCCAGGCGCCCTAATATTTACTTCCTTGGAGTGGGGGCATAGAGAATGGGAGACACAGAATCCAAAGCAGGCTCCAGGCTCTGAGCTGTCAGCACGGAGTACTCACAGGGCTCAAACTTATGGACCTCGAGATCATGACCTGGGCCCCAGTAGGACACCTAATGGACTGAGCCACCCAGGTGCCCCGGCTTTTGCTATTTTTGAGAAATACAACAGAGTTTTTAAAACAAATACTTTTGAATCTGAGGCTCTTAGTCTAACCCCTTGATTTTAAATTCCAATCACAGGATTGTAAAAAAATATTTTTTCTTTAATTATAGAAACAAAGCCCCAATTTTGATTTCTCAGTGGGAATCTAAATACTCATGAAAATTGGATTTGTTTCCAGACCTGAAGTATACGTACGAATCTAGTTCTTACCAAAAAGACAAACGATATGATAAATACAAATCTTTTTTCAAAGGACACAGAATTCTGGTGACATATCACAGGCAAACACCAGGCTCCGTGAAGAGGCACCTGGCTGGCTCTCCTCCATCAGGACAGTATTCGGTGCCTCACTATTTACCAGGCTAGCAGGTCGCTGCTGGCTGGGCTGTGATGGTCTGCAACCTTGACCCCGTATTATGTTTAGGGAGTCCTGCACCCTTGGAATTTTCGATCTGAAGCATACCAAAAACAACAGCAGAAAGTCTTTTCAAAATATGTGTGAATCTATAATTTAGTATCTCTTTTAAGTTTCATTGGCAGTAAAAAAGAGAAATTGCAAAGGGGGGGGGGGAGGGGGGAGATGGCGGGGTTAATTGAAAGTTATAAAGAAGCCAGTGAGTGAAAAGCATAGGGAAGGAACGAAAGCAATTTTAGACTGTGTCAGTCACTGTTTATGCCCTCCGAGTTAGTTCGATATTTGTGCCGTTTCTTCCCTTCTTATTTTCTTTTTGAGTGTTGGAATGTGCGGTATTCTCTGCATTATTTACTGTCTCGTGTTCCTTGGTTCGTTGCCACATAAACTGTACCTGATTTAATGTTTTTAGTGCAAAGTTGTTGTTGTTGTTGTTTTCTTTAAAAGAAAACCAAGCCATCCTTAAAAATGCATCCCTTGCTCCCAGAATCAATTGCATACATAAATATTGTTGCAAGGAAAGGAAGTTTTATCTCCCCAAGGCTGGAGACACTCGCAATGCTTGCAGCGTCTATTTTACAGAAGCAAGGATGAAATGAGGATGCTAGAGAATTACTTTCGCTACATTCTTCATTGTAGAATCATGGTCTAGCTTGGTTTTAAAGCCACAGAGCAGGGTTCCAATGTGTGTGGTATAGAATTTTATGAATGGAAACCCCAGGTTGGGGAAGTGGCTAGGGGCAGATTTTTGAGGAGAATTGAGGTCTTCCAATCTGCTGGGTTCTATTCTTTTCCTAGCCCATTTCACTGCCTCTCATAAAACCTGCTGACTGAGAAAAGGCAGAATTCTGTGATGTATGCAAAGGTATTTTTAGCACTTAAGGATTAAGTATCATAAACTTCAAATTAAAATAATTTTAGGACTATAACTATAGGCTTTATTAGCATTCCCACACAGATTAAGCTCATTAGTTTACTGATGATAATCAAACCTTGGTCTACAAATTTTTCTGCCTTAGGACAAGAACTTACCAAGATATGGTAGAGTCTCTGATTTAGCAAACGGTGTACTGGAAAGAGGGTCTAGAAGGCATTTTGGAACAGGCTGAGTTTCAAGTTCAAGTGTTTTATAATCTGTGTTCTGTGTGAACAGCAGATGCAGGAGATAAGCCTGTTTTTGAAATGGAGTGAATACAATTCTTGGTGACCAAAAAGAATGATTTATATACACAACACGCACATCATGAACTAGATCAAACTTCTGCAGCTGTGAGGGAGTCACGTGATTAAAGTCTCGCAAACTGTGTTGTGTTGTACTTTGGATCTTTTTCTATCTTGTGAAAATTTACACTGGACATTTATTTCTTTGACCACGAAGTTTTAGGAAATGTTTTTAAAGAAACATAAATGACGTTTTCCATGTTTTTTTTCTGAAATGAAATGACCATTAGAGAGAGAGAAAGAGACGGGATCAGTCTTTTCTGTCAATAAAATAAAATAAAATAAAATAAAATAATAAAATGACTTTGAAAGTGGTTAGTTTCACTTCCAATGCCATGCATGTGGGTTTTGTCATTTTGTGATTCGTGTAAGATGCATGTCTTGAACTTCGAGACCAGTGTTAAAAATGCAGCTTTACTTTTTGTTACCACTTATCAAGGATTTAGAATGCTTTATACATTTTTTTAAATCAAATATGAATGGATAAAACATGGTTTGAGGTGGGACAGATAAAAAAAATTAACTCTCATTTTGAAACCATGACATCTCCTTCTCCTGCTGAAGGATTCATATCTTTGAGATGTTTTATGTTTTAACAAACAGCCATAACAGCAGGTTAAAAAAAAAAAAAAAAAAAGTACCCACTGGCTGGCTTCCTAAAATGGAGGAGGCATGTTATTAGTGTAATTAACAGACCCTGACAAATGGCTCCGTCAAAGTAGAAAAGCTTCGTTCATCCTTGACCTTCTCTCAACAGTCTTTCCAAGATGATAAAATGCACTTTGCCAGTGCCGATGTTGGCTCCTGCGTTGGGGACTAAAGACCATAAGAAGGAAGGTGCCCAGGTGCGGGACACTGCTCACCTTCCAGCGGGGAAGGCGGCCGTCGGCGGCGCCCTCCCTGCCCACGCAAAGGCAGCGGAGATGCACGATCCGTCTCCTAATTAACACACCAGCTCATGGGCTTTTGCATTAGTTTCCTGCCTTCTTACCAAGGGTCAGTCAGGAAATTGCCCCCTTGAAGTATATCTCTGTTATTACCCAGCACTGTAAGTCAGAGCACTGTCTTTAGTGTCTGTGAACATATGTTCTAGAAAGATTAGCCACAAAACCCCAAAGTTATGAGCGAAAATTACTGCCCCATTAAAGTAATTTATGGGATCATGTGCAGAAGAGCCATTAGATATGGTAGCCATAGTGACTGGACGGTATTTCCTGTTGTTAAAAGGGTGTCGTACATGATAAACTCTCAATAGAAACAGCTGTAAATTACCTTCAACTGAAGTGTGATAAGGTTTCAAATGATTACATTATATGAGCACAAGTGTTGAAAAATTTCACCCGAATGTCGAAATTCAAATGATTTTCCCTGAATTTCAAGTACCCTCCCTTGGTCATACCTGCAAAATATCACCCCCATTGCCCTGTCTATTCTCTTTTTCCTCATGCTCCTTAGCTAACGTCTAAATGCACAAACATGCTTAATTTACAAGTGCTTTGTGCATGCACGCATTTTGCATTTCTCTATGCCACTCCGTCTAGCCTCCAACTATCTTCAACTTCACACTAAATAAGTTGAAACTGGAAGCAAAATTTTAGACGATGATGAATATGTTGCCAACTGGAATCCTCACGATAGCCTTAATCAGGTGTATGACTATGGGAAAGTTATTTAACTTTCTGAGGTTAAAGTATTATTGGTAAATGTGATCGCCCATGTCATCATTACCACCATCATCACCATCATCATCATCACGGAACACTCGCTCTGTGCACAATGTACCACGAGGCTAATTTAATCCTCATGCTTACTTTAAGAGATAAGCTTATGATTCTTATTTTATAGATTGCGTATGGGTCAAAGAAGGAAGCGCAAATTCCATCACATAGGGATTTAGAATATATGCGAAATTAATGCATTTCTCCCTAACTTTTATTTTATGGTTACAAATAGACTTAATATCAACCTACCTTTCCAAGTATTACGATTAAAAGTACCTTTTGTGCTAAAGAAATTCATACTCACTCTGATGCAGCATTATTAGCAAAAAAAAGTTTAATAAATTGAACAAAATGGGAAACCTTTAAATATCAATGCTTACGCTCTTGCTCCAGAGATTCTGATAGAACTTATACCTGGATGGTTTTAATGTGCAGCCACGGTTGAAAACCACTGACTGATCTCATACAATTATGACATTACTCATATGGCCTAGAAGTAACCAAATTGCGACGCCAAGCTGATATCCAATAGGTGTAATCCCAATAACTCAATAGTTTGGTGTACTCTGCTCTATTCATATAAGATTTAAAATAAATGAACTTTAATTATTCAGTTGGCTCTAGGTATGCTGACTGCACAATATTTCAACTATTTTACCTTCCATGCTGGGAATAATTTTACATCACTTATACTGGAGAATCACCAGGGATGACACACTACTTTGACAAAACAATACCCTGAAATCAGATGCACTCAAGTGTGTTCTCCAAAACACATTAACACGGCTAAGCAGTGGGTTGCAGGACACTTGACAAAGTGGGGAAAGCTTGGTATTCTGAGTCCCTAAATTTGGCTTTGGGTTTACATTCTACCACTAATTAGCTCAAGGCTTAGGGCACAATTCTTCTCTGAGTCTGTTTCCCAACGTGAAAAGTAGAGGAGGTACATTAAGCGACTTCTGAGATTCCTTGCAGTCCTAGTTTACTCGGAGTTCTGGGTTACACGGTATATAGTACATGGTAATTAATAACCCCAAAATGCTGTCCCGGAAAATTCAGCACACTCTTTAAAATCTCCTTTACATCAAGCGACAAATAAACTGAAGCACTGAATTAAATTTTAATCAGTACGTGGACCCTATTTTGATACCAGTTTTCTTTATATCTCACTGTAGGAGGTTTCAACTCATCCACACCCTAATGTGTAAAGAGTAGGACAAGGGAGGATGAGAACTGTGAGATTCGAAGCAATCAAAAGTTCAGAGGAATTCTTGTGCTCGCGCTGGTAATACACACAGAAGGGCACTGGACCAGGCACACGAACACAGTGAAACATACAAAGGAGCGACGGGAAAACAACCTTGCACTTACTATGACACTTTCCAGACCAGAGGGCTTCATGCTCACAAAAATCCATCCCTCGTTCCAGGAAGACAGAGCACGTGCCCCAGGTGCTAAGCCTGAGAAGAGAGAGTTCTAAGCTCCTTGCCTGAATTCTCTCTCTCTATAAAGATGCCCCTAGAGAAGTTTTCAGAGACAAGAAGAATGGGGAGAGGGGAAGAGAAAGAGACAGAGAGAGGCAGAGAGGAGAAGAATGAGAGAAAGAACTGGTTCTGTGTAAGCCAGGTCTTACCAAACTAGGGGAAGAAGAGGTTAGAGGGTCACGGATAGTTACAAACCAGTATGAATAGGCTTCGCTTCTGCAGGTAACATGCATGTTTATGAATTCCCTACAGCTGTTCCACCTGTGTGCTGTAGAGTAGAATCTTCTTTAGCTATTTTCCTGCTGCCATTGTCATCCTCTTAGGTTCTCAGTGGGTTAGTCTCACTGCTGCTGGTCCCCAAATCAGCAATCAGGCCCCCGCTGCTGCCCACGTCTCCCATCGGAGCCCGGGCTCCCTGCACCAAGGGTGCCAGTGCTCTAGGGTTTTCTTATCTCCTTCCCACACTGACTAGGCTTGGGTGGCTGGTCTTCTGAATGACAAATAGGCTCTCTCAAAACCACTCTTCCCTTATGAACAGACCCTTGGGTGGCTTCCTCAAAAGTATAAATGAGATGGAAGAGTTTTGGAAAAACTTCCTAAGGTAAACACAATTTAGGCCTAAGACTCTTCCTACATGAACGAATATGGCCACACTGCAGTAAAGTTGCCTTTTCTTAAAGTTTTTATTTAAATTCCAGTTAGTGGGGCACCTGGGTAGCTCAGTTGGTTAAGTGGCCGACTTCAGCTCAGGTCATGATCTCGCAGTCTGTGAGTTTGAGCCCCGCGTCGGGCTCTGTGCTGACAGCTCAGAGCCTGGAGCCTGTTTTGGATTCTGTATCTCCCTCTCTCTCTGCCCTTCCCCTGCTCACGCTATGCCTCTCTGTCTCTCAAAAATAAATAAACATTAAAGAAAAAAAAATTCCAGTTAGTTAATGGAGAGTGTAATAGTAGCTTTACGTGTAGCATTTACTGATTCATCATGTACATACAACACCCAGAGCTCATTACAAGTGCCCTTCTTAATCGTCATCACCCACTTAGCCCATCCCCCCACCCACCTCCCTTCCAACAACCCTTAATTTGTTCTCTATAGTTAAGAATCTCTTTTCTTTCCCCCTATGATCCTTTGTTTTGTTTCTTAAATTCCACATGAGTGAGATCATATGGTATTTATCTTTCTCTGATGGACTTATTTCACTTAGCATAATACTCCCTAGCTCCACCCAAATTGCATATGGCAAGGTTTCATTTTTTATGGCTGAGTACTATTCCATTATATATTGGAATGCATGTGTATGCATATACACACATGTAAAAACACATATACACACACACTCATACATGCATGCGCACGCATATACACACCACATTTTCTTTATCCATTCATCAGTCGATGGACACATGGGCTGTTTCCATAGTTGGGCTATTGTAGATAATGCTGCTATGAACATAGGGGTATGCATCTTATGAATTAGTATTTTTGTATTCTTTGGGTAAATGCCTAGTAGTGCAATTGCTGGATGGTAAAGCAGTTCTACTTCTAACTTTCTGAGGAACCTCCATACTGCTTCCACACTACGGCCAAAATTTTAAGATTAAGGGCTAGTGGAGTAACTGAGGTAGACAGAAGCAGGATACAAGATACTGATTTCGGGTGCTTTGACATTTATTAGGTTCAGAAACTACAGGTAAGTTGTTCGACTCTATTGCATATTCTTAAAAAGTAGATACTACAAAATTAACAAAAGTGAACCACATGGAAACATTCTTTGTAAAGGTTATTTAATTTTGAGAATAAAAAACTCAATAAACTTCCAGATAGAAGAAACATTTCACCCTCAATACAAAAAGAAATCAAGTTATCTCATATTTGTCTTCTGCAATATTAGATGCCAAAAGGCAATACAGGCTGGAAAAAGAAAAGAGAGTCACCCAGAATTCTTCACTCAAATTATCGTTCATTTATGAAGGCGACAGAAAGTCCATTTCATTTTTTTTATTTACTTCCTTTTTTTAGAGAGAGAGAGAGAAAAAGAGAGAAAGAGAGAGAGCACAGGCAGGGGAGGGAGAGAGAGAGAGAGAGAGAGAAAGGGAGAGAGGGAGAGGGAGAGAGGGAGAGAGGGAGAGAGGGAGAGAGGGAGAGAGGGAGAGAGAGAGAGAGGGAGAGAGGGAGAGAGAGAGAGAATCCTAACCAGGTTCAATGTCTAACACGGGACTCAATCCCACAACCCTGGGATCATGACCTGAGCCAAAATCAAGAGTTGGACGCTCAACCAACTGAGCCGCCCAGGTGCCATTTAAATTTTTTTATGTTTACTTATTTTTGAGAGAGAGAGAGAGAGAGAGTGTGAGCAGGGGAGGGGCAGAGAGAGAGGGAGACACAGAATCTGAAGCAGGCTTCAGGCTCTAAGCAGTCAGTACAGAGCCGATACAGGGGTAGAACCCACGAACCATGAGATCATGACCTGACCCGAAGTCAAACGCTTAACCAACTGAGTCCCTCAGGCATCATTTTATATGTGACAGACACACACAAAAGCAACGACAGAACACTATAAGAGAGATAAAGTTGTTGTTTTTTAAGATATAAATGTGTAGGTAAATCCTGAAATGAAACTAGAAGAAGGTACAGATTCAAGTAAACGTACAATCTAGACTTCAACGACCATGATTAAAAGCTATTTTATCAAGTAACATAATTTAATAACATATAATTTATTATTTAATGTATAATTCAATACACATAATACAAATCAAATTAACGTGTATAATTCTTGAGGGAAAATATACAGAGAGAAAAAAGTAAGTGCGATATGGAAAAATACAGGAAAGACAAGAAAAGAAATTTTGCTTCTATTTGTTTTGTTGTTCTTATATGACTGGAGGGGAAAGGAGGTAAAAATGAGACAAAATGTCCTTCTCTTTTCTTCTGGTGAAGAAAACTAGGCCGATGGAAGCAAGAAATTATGAATGCAAAACCAATACTATGCAAAGAAGATGCAGTATACGTTTGATTCTGTGGGATTGCGAGGGTTTGTTTCACTGATCGAGATAACCTTAATAAAGAGCTGACTGTATGCGCTGATACACCCATAAAGCAGTAATTGTTAGCAGTGCAAGAAAAAGTTGAGAGAAACGATTTTTAACACATCTCTCTTGATTTGATAAATTATGTAAACAAAACTATCTAAGGGAAAAGGGTACTGAATCAAATAATTACTCGGTTTCATCTGATCGCACTATAGCCAAGCACCTACTCCTGAAACAGAGTATTTATTTTAATCTCAAGTGCCCATACAAAGTCAATCCTGCCTTAGGTGATTAAGAGGAACTCAGCGCACACCAGAAAGAGGATAATATACAAACTGTGCTTTCTGAAAATACTATTTAGATAATTTTACAAGTGAGATGACAAATGAGAGAGAACCAGAGGCATCAATTTGTCGAGCCCCTGAGACTTTGCCAACATGGCATCAATGCACACTGACTAAGCATCTCGCAGGAGCCAGGCATGAGCCGTGTCTCCAGGAGACAGAATACCCAAGGAGACACGATCCTTGCCCCTTGGAGTTCACAAGACGGAAGTCACCATCAGAGCTTGCACAGTTTCTCTCTAGCTCCAAGTTCTTCTCTAATTCATGGGCCAGCTATTTGTTTTCCTCTAAAGGGAAAAATAGTCAATATTTTTGGCTACGGGGGCCATATGGTCTCTGTCGTAACTCCTGAACTTGGCTGCTGCTGGGTCAAAGAGCTGTGGACCAAATGGACACAGTAGGCATGGCCAGACAGTACCTGCTGCTGAGTTGGCCGCCCTCTGCGGATTGGTCTGGGAAACTGACCACCACAGATATCAGAATATTAATTTTATGAACAAGTGTGTTTCACACTCGAAACTCTTCCGTGCTCAAGCACGGTTTTTGGAATACGGTATTCTAGTCAAGTAATTTGTACATTTTTATTTCTTCAACTTCTGGCATAAGAGGCAAGGCAAATTATCACTGAGTATGGAGAAAAGAGATAGTGACATTATTTGCAAAATAAAAGCTAATGCAGGATGCCTGTGTTCATCTCACTCAAATTAGGGTGTTTCTATGAACCACTTTATTGCAATTATGAAGTATTTACAGACACGCTCAATGCCGTTCCTGTTTTTCTTTGAAGTCTAATGTTTCAAAACTGTCTTTCTTCAACTACAAAGGAGGAATTTATCAAGATAACTAAATTATCATTCAAGCCACACACTTTTCCTTTGTAAAATATTCAGTAACTCCAATCATCCTTCATGAAGTACTAATATTCACCTGGGAAACCATAATTCAAGCTCTCAGGAAGCAGGCAGTAATCCTTCTCAGGTATTTAACTCAGCCTGAGACTGACAGAATAGGGCAGAACATAAAAGCAAAAAAAAAAAAAATTAAAACACATTGTGTTATTGTTATTAGAAATAATGGTAAAATTTAGCACTGCATTTTTACCTTAAGTACAACTTTGGGCAATCTTTTCAAATTCTCGATAAGGAAGTTGAAGGCAATGACTATAAAGCCCCAAGGGTCACGGATGGTGGTGGCAGAGCTGAAAAACCCAAGTATTCTGAATCCCAATTCCCACACTCTGTTTACTTCAGTGTCATTAATTCTAAAATAAAGAAAACGAATCACAGACATCACAGCTGCGTTGGCAAACTCCGCTACTTCCATAACTTTCCCCCCCCAAAGGTGCTGAAAATAACTCACCGATGAGAGCCAATTTTTGAGAAACATCCGCACACAAGTACAAAGTTAAAAGGTGAAGTCCTAAGAGTTTCTACAGACTGTAAGAATGCAAAGCAGTTCTTAGAAAGTCATAGAATGTGTGTTGGGAAAGTGGAGCCGATCGGTCTCACTCCTTAGTGAGTAATCAGGGTGCAAGGAAGAAAACCAGGGACACACGGTGCTCCTCCTGTCGGCTCTTAAGTTCTATCACCTTCCAAAGGGCATGTCACAGAACCCAATGTTTGGATTTCAGAAGAACTGGGTTTTGATTCACGGCAATTTTACTGATTGGCCGTTAACCTCAGTGACATCATTTACCTTTTCTGAACCTTATTTTTGTGTTTACTAACACATAAACTGAGGACGGCGATGCATATCTCAAAGGGCTGTGGTGAGTATTACATTATGGTAAATCCAACATAAAGAATTTAGCAGGGGCTTGATGGATAAATAGAGGCCATAACTCTCATTATTTCTTAGGACGATGCCTTGCCCAGGGAAGGCCACTGATTCACAGAGAAGGAATGAAGGTAGGAAAGAGAGCTCTGCGTTAAACACGTACACTTTATCTCAGTAGGCAAAAAACAAACTGATACTGCAATTACAATGCTCCTCGTTAATACCGAGAAAATAATATTTCAACACTTTAGTAAGTTTTAAATGAAACCCATTCATAGAGCAAGTCTATTTTAATAGAGAAAGGATATGAGCCCCCATATAATTCACCCTAAAGTTTATCAACTTTAAAAATAAGCAAAAAGGAGGGGTGGGAGAGGAGGGAGGAAGGAAGGAAGGAAGGAAGGAAGGAAGGAAGGAAGGAAGGAAGGAAGGAAGGAAGGAAGGGGGAGAGGGAGGAGGAAGGAAGGAAGAAAAAGAGAGAGGGAAGAAGAAAGAGAGAAAGTGTGAAAAAAAATCAAAGGAAAGGAAAGAGGGAGAAAGAGAAGAAAACGGAAAAGTATGAAACAGGAAGAAAGGCAGGGAACATCTGATAAATATTCAGAAAGACTTGCAAGTAGCTGATGGCAACGTTTGTAATTGCTAGGCTACTTAAAACCTAAGTATCTAGTGGAAGAGGCTGTGAATTAGCACTGCTGTAATTATTAAAGCGAAAAAGCTACACAGAGTCTCTAAACTTTCCCAGAGGGTGTTTTTCCTGTTACTTATTCTTTGTGCCAAGATATCCAGCAAGGCACAGACCTTCGAGCTTTGGCAATTACTGTTACAATGTTTGAGTAAAAGGCTGTTTAACCGGGAATAGTTTGGGAGCAGGGAGAAAGTGAAAACACACCCCGTGCTGTTGCTTTCTTACTAAAAGTCACTTCCAATTGTTTTAAAGCAAATTAGACAGCTTCCTCGATGTGTCGTTTCTCTAAAAACAACATTCTTTATCTTTTGGTCTTAATAAGCTTACTCCATAATAAAAGAGATTTCCTTTCTTAATACATTTCCTTTCGTCTTGGTCACTCGTCTATCCTCTATAATAATTTAGAAAGGTCTGAAGCACGTCTTCCTCAATTTTGAAACGACCACTTTAGTCTACGTAATTCTGCCCAAGGATCGGCTATTAAATCAGGTTAACTCCTTAATCTTTTGGGCTTCGGTTACCTCATTTATTCATGTATCAAGTTCCTGATATCCAGTGATTGTCTAAACACATGATGTTTTATGTATTCTGGTTTTTCCGACAAAGGACGCATGCTCCCTCAATTCACAGGAAGCTGTGCTTGGGCAGGTGAGCCAATCACCTTCAATCATTACTCCTTTTAGTAAACCAAGTAATGAAGATATTTTCTGACTTTTAAGCTGTATTTCTTTGATGTTGAAAAATACAAACAGGCTTCAACAGATTTTTAACCCCATAGGTTTAGAAGTATCATGAAGCATTGTATTTAAGATGTTAGAGGATAAAGCATGTGCCTACAAACACATCCATATGGTTAGTATTAATTATTCGCATAGAAATTGGATGGTTCCTCTACCATGACGGTACAGAGAGACAAGCAAAATAAATGACTAAATATACCACCCATGTGGAAAGGCGACAGAATCAGAGTGTGGCACAATCTATCTAGGTCCTGTGATTTGTTCTGTGCATAGAAACTGCGCTAGAGGTTGAACCTACCGTCTTACTGACATGGCGTCTTAATTACATTGGAGCCTTTGCCACCGGAATGCTACACATTCAACAATTAGTCAATAGTTCTGTGACAATACCAACTCGGAGTACGTACAATACTGGGATAGAACTCCAGAGCCCATGAGCTAGTTCTTTCTAGCTATTTCTCTTACACTGTTCACACGTAGGTGGCACTGCGAATGGCTAAAATCTCCCAGAGATGTGTCTTCTGGACCTTCTGTACCAATCGTAAGAACCGCCTTAAAAAGTTTCTGCTTTTATGGTACATTTGACTGTGAAGCCAGCTTCAGAGGGAAGGCAAGAACAGAGCTGATAAGGACAAGGTTCCTCACAAAAGCACAAGAAGGGGGAGAAGGGAAAAAGACTCTTGGGTCTGTGATCGAGCCATACTCCAACCTCCGAGGGAATCCGAGCCTTCCACTGTCCCAAGATGGAGAAGCCCAGGATGAAGTCCTTCCTTACCCTGAATAAAGCAGAGGAACGCCACCCCGACGTCAAGAACTCTCCAGAGACAGGTGGCAAACAATGTTGGAAGAGTTCCCTCTAGATCGGTTCTCGAACATCCACGTTCCAAAGGAGGAACCACTTCACACGTGATCATAAGTGCGGACAACAATTGGGTCATTCCGGGGTCGTGACACACACCCCTCTCCTCACTTTGTAGAGTTCTGATTTTAGTTACGGTCCACGCCCCAAACCACTCACTGCTAATTCAAAGCTCTCCATGATGATACACGGTCCAGAGAGCCCTGACTCCCTATCTCCTACGCTCTTCTAACAGCTCTTATTACCACCTCCAAATCACCCTCTATGTCCTATGCCATTCTCTCTCTCTCTCAAATCTCTCTCTCTCTCTCTCTCTCTCTCGAAACTTTTTTGTTACCAAGATAGCCTACTTTAGCTAGGAGATCAGAGACAAGCAGGCTAATTAAAGTTGATTTAAGCTTATTTCACATTAAACCAAACCTATCACCTGCTTTATCTAGGCCAGGAAAATGCACGTTTTATAAAATTCTCAGTTTTTCTTAACCAGTGAATTCGTTTCTTAATTTGCAACCTGTATTTGGGGAGCAGGGATGCCCTCAAATCACGCCATATAACAGATCCGTTGCTTACTGTGGGCCTTTACACCCAAACGTAGGTTTAACCAGCCTGGGTTAACCTAACCAAGTTAGCTCAGGCCCTCGGTTTTTAGGATTACAAACAGACTGACCGCAGGATTACAGAACTGACAGAGTAATGTTGCATGTTGGTTTCTCTGCACTCTACCTGCAGATGAAACATCCAATTCCTAGTAAAATATTTACTATTTTTAGTAATCTCATTAGATGCATATTTTTCCACATTGAAGTCTGACATATGAAGATTGTAAGAACTAGAATTACCAAGATGGAAAAAAAATTAACGGAAAATTTTAAAACTCCTTCTTTTCTTTTCAAAAAATTTGTAGGGGCACCTGGGTGGCTCAGTTGGTTAGGCGGCCGACTTCAGCTCAGGTCATGATCTCACAGTCTGAGTTCGAGCCCCATGTCGGGCTCTGTGCTGACGGCTCAGAGCCTGGAGCCTGCTTCAGATTCTGTATCTCCCTCTCTCTCTGCCCTTCCCTTGCTCATACTCTGTCTCTATGTCTCTCAAAAATACATAAATGTTTAAAAAATTTTAATAAAAAAAAGTATATTTAAAAAATTTGTAATGTTTTTATTGATGTTTGAGACGGACAGAAAGCACAAGCTGGGGAGGGGCAGAGAGAGAGGGAGACAGGAATCGAAGCAGGCTCCACAGTGACAGCAGAGAGCCCAAAACAGGGCTTGAACTCATGACTCACGAGATCATGGCCTGAGTTGAAGCTGGACGCTTAATGGACTGAGCCACCTAGGCACCCCCAAAATTTTAAAAATTTTAATCACGTAGGATTGCATACAGAGGTTACACAGAGGATGTGTTGCTCACTCCTTGCAGAGGTAGAAAACAGTCCTTATCAATTAAATATGCCCAAAGTCAAAGCTTTGTATTGCATGGAGTGATATCTAGTAAGAAAACAGCAAATTATAACTTTCTTTTTGGGGAGCAAGTTTCATAAATCCAATGCACCATCATTCGGAGTAACTGTGATGAACTACATATTCAAATAATCAAAACTCAAATGAAAGAAATACAGGCAAATGAAGAAGATGTTCCAAGTAGCTTATGAAAACAGAAGTACGGGCAACACATAGCTATTCAGTGCTATCACATTAGAGCCAATGAAAGTGAGACCACTCTCATAGGTAAAGTCGAAGAATTAAATGCAATGATCTCTAAATTTCTACATGGCGGTTCTGCTACTTCCAAGGGTCGGCTTCTAAAATCGATGTAATGGTGGAAACAATACGGTTGAACCCTCTGTGAACAGAGGCAGAAGTAGGTAAAATAAATAGGGAAGAAACTGTATGAGAATACACCCAATATTGCGGAAAAACAAGACAGTGAAAGTTCAAAGGATTTCTTACATACAAATATACAATTGTTCTGTTACCGACAGAATAGAGTTCAAGAAGCGTTTTCACTGGGAGATACTAGGAAGCCAACCTTTCGATTTAGCAGCTTGTTTTCATGTCTTAGTATTGATATACGAAGAGAAATCCAGTACCAACGGAACTAGAAAGGAATACTAAGGATGTGAAACATTTTTTTAGAAGTAATAACATAACAGCTGCTCTGGTTCAGTTTAGCTTTTCACTGTTATTTTTCAGTAATGAGGGCAAATGCATTGAACACCCAAAGAAGAAAATTGGGTGGCATTACTGGAGCCGATCCTAAGAAAATTCCAATCTGTAGAGATTTGTGTGTTCGGCCAATTTGACAATAGATCATTTCTCATTTTGTTTTGTTCTGTTTTGTTTTTTGTTTTTTTTTCATATCGTGTCTCTTGCCCGGAATACAAAGCCCTTGTTGATGCCTCAGACTTTTAAGAACCATGAAGAAATTGAATGTTATCCCAGAATTTCTTATACTAAATCAATATAGCAAAAGAACGTAGTCAAGCAAAACAGGCTCTGTGGGAGGCCCCGCTGCCCTTCAATACTGTCCAGGTCTACAATTCCGGAAGTGTTCTAGACATTAGAGCTATTCGAAACTGACAAGCCCCAAGTAGGCAGCATGAAAGGACTACAGAACAGAAGCAAAGAGAGATGTGCGTGGCGCGGAGAAGGCTGGGGTGAACGCAGCTGAATTCGCAGTGAGGATGGAGAGCAGAACAGATTGCTAATTCTCTCTCCGAGAGCACCCAACTACACAAGGCTGTCTCCAGAACATCCCTCGTCTTCCCTGACCCCTTCTGGAGGCATGAGGCCACTTGTGGCTATAGACAGAAGCACACCTTCCCCTAATGCTATCTTTTGCTGTGGAAAGTTATGCAGATAACAAAGTACACTCTGTCTAAATTCCAAGTCCAACTAATACATTTTTTAAATGTTTATTTACTTATTTTGAGAGAGAGGGAGACAGTGCCAGTGGGAGAGGGACACAGAGAGAGAATCCTAAGCAGAGCGCAAGCTCAGTGCAGAGCCCCACGCAGGGCTCAATCTCACAACCCTGGGATCATGACTTGAGTGGAAACCAAGAGTCAGACGCTTAACTGACTAAGCTTCCCAGGCACCCCGAGTTCAACTAGTTTCATCTAGAACAGACAAGGGAAATTTGCTTACGAATCATCTAATAATAAAGCAATCACATCAGAATGTAGGTTTCATGCAACCAAGTAACTTCTCTGTATTGGCTTTGCCTGAATCTCCAAGAGCTTAAAGATTGCTTGGCATGCAGCAGGGGTCTCAGATATTTGAACGATGAAATGAATCAAAGATACACTGACAAAGAGTTCTGGTTTATGGAGTTTCTACTAATTCCCAGGGAACTGGATACTCTGGTTTTCATCCTGTTTATGATCAGTTGAAGGGTCTTTTGTTTGGCTTTCCAAAGAATATTTAAATTCTCTATAAGTCTGTATTCCAGTAAAAATGACAGTCCAAAACCCTTCTTATAGTATTCCTAATCTTCTGAAGCAAAATTTTTTCTTTTCTTTCTTTCTTTCTTTTCTTTCTTTCTTTCTCTTTCTTTCTTTCCTTCCTTCCTTCCTTCTTCCTTCTCTCTCTCTCTCTCTCTCTCTCTCTCTCTCTCTCTCTCTCTCTCTCTCTCTCCTCCCTCCCTCCCTTCCTTCCTTCCTTTCTTTTTTTCTTTCCTCCTTTATACCTCCAGCCCCCAAACTTAATTACCTGGTATTTTTCTATAGGAACTTACAGGCAGTGTAACCTGGACAAAAAGAAGAGACTGATTTATTGTTTTTTTTTATTTCAATTACCAATAAAACATATGACAGTCTCCAATACTTATGAATGTGAAACCACACTTATATTACTGACACCCAATGTGCTATATTTATAGGAGATAATGAGCTCTAATTCATTACAGAATTCATAAATAATCCTTAACTAGTACTTTCTTTCATTCTGAAATGTGAAGGAAGAGGTTTAAATATGTTTTTCTAAAGCATATATTTGCATATACAGTATATAAAAATTTCCCCCGGGGTAGCGATAACTGTAGATGTGGTATGTGAGAGAGATCGCATTAGAAGAACCATGAGTCCCGCTAGCTTTTCTGTACACTTTCCTTCGCTCCCACTAGGGACATAAGCCAAAGCTGCTAATAGTTAGCATCTATAATCCTACAATAGGGCGACTGCCGGTAATGCAACAATAAAAAAGGAAAAGAGAGAGAGAGAGAGAAACAGAGGAGGAGGAGGAAAGAAGGGAGGAGAAGGGTAGGGAAGGAGAGGAGGGGAGGAGGGGAGGGGAGGAGGGAGGGGAGGGGAGGGGAGGGGAAGAGAGGAGAGGGAGTGAGGGGGAGGAGGTAGAAAGAGAGGGGGTGAGGGGGGAGGGAAGGAGAGAGGGAGAAAGATCAATTGTAATAATATAGAGAATTCTAACTTAGAACTTAATGAAGGTCATACATTTGGAAAAGAATAATCAATTAGAGACTAGCTCTACTCATCATATAAACCTAGTAGTATTAACTTATCCAATAATTGCATTTCATCCTGAATGTCTCTAAAGTTTTCTTAATAATTTTCATGTCGTAATCACTGAGATTCTCTTTTTTTGCAGAATCTCTACTCAAGGGCAACTGAGTTTCACTATAAAGGAAACTAGAGAGGATCATGCTTCTCTGACGGCCCGTTCCGATGGTGTATTTCAGCCTATTGTATTAAGATGAATAATTAAAAGTTAATGTCATCCCAAGCTAAACGGCCCACCTCATCCATTCTCTCACAAAATGGCCCATTTAAGAATGTATTAGGGGGCGCCTGGGTGGCTCAGCCGACTTCGGCTCAGGTCATGATCTCACGATCCGTGAGTTCGAGCCCCACGTCGGGCTCTGTACTGACAGCTCAGAGCCTGAAGCCTGCTTCAGATTGTGTCTCCCTCTCTCTCTGCCCCTCTCCCACTCATGCTCTGTCTCTGTCTCAAAAATAAATAAAAACATTTTTAAAAATTTTAAAAAAGAGAATGTATTAGATCCAGAAACCTGAAAACAGTGCTTTTATCCCTCAGCTCCTCGAAGACTAAGGAAGATGAAGGAGGCCTTCTCATACGCTGCCCCCACACCCATGCTGTCCTGTCCATTAGAGCCGCCCCTCCCCTCTACATGCTTCCTGCCAGGGGTACCCTCTCCCCTGGTTGTGACAACCAAAAGTGTCCCCAAATACGGTCGACTGTTCCTAGTTTGGAGCCATTTCTTTATGCAAACGAAAGAAGTATTTCCAGAAATGAATTGTAAGAAATTCAGGGATGGTGGTCAAAAACGAGAATAAAAATACCATGAGCAGTTAACAGAACACATCTCCAAGGTAAATATTACATTTTCTAGCATAAGCTAATAAGTATAGAAACTGAGGACTTTTCATAATTTGCAAAAGGAAAGCAAAGGGAGCCAGTTTGTCATTATTACTGTAAGGAACAAACGAAGTCGGAGAAAATCTGCGTTCGAGGCAAATGTAATTAAAATTACATGTAACTGTAATGTAAATGTAATTGCAATTAATTAATTTCAGCTTTGTTACCTATTGGCAAGATGTCAATGCAATATAAATACATTCTTTTAAAAACATGTAAAACATTTAATTAAATATTTTGTAATGGTGTATTAATAAACTATCAATTATATATGTTTTATAGTATTATTACCCTAGTGTTTAGGGAAAACACTGTTTTCGTTATATATTAATAGAAATCTCAGCCAATTCCCAACTCGTGATGATAAATGATGAAAAAGAGAGGGCAAGTTATTTTTTTTGATATTAAATGAGTAACTTCACAAAACTTGTTCATAGCTTTTGAGCTAAAGAAAACAAATAAATATTGAAACTGTAATGATCATAATTAAAGCTAGATTTGTAAATGGATAAATGGGGTAATATTTACCCACTTAAAAGATTTCATTATTTTCTTCCCTATTTGAGTGTGCATGCTGGTTACATGTAATTCATTTTGATATTTTCCTCTTCTGACCACACTATTCTATCAAGCCTACCTCTAAAGAGCTAATATCAAAGGAACAGGCTCAAGCAAAATTGAATTTGCTAAAACTACGGAAGGTAAGAATTACCCAAGTATACTACAAAATATTGTTTTGTCCCATACAGTTTTTTTCTCTCTCTCCTTAGTTATTGTTGGCCTAGACAGGTTATTTAAGGATAAGAGGGATTTGAACTTGTCCACTGCCAATCAGTCAGGAAGCTTTTTAATGGAAAACTACTCACAATAGCAAAGTATAATGAAAAAAATGAAAAACAGGTTCCCCTGTTAAGAAGTGAATATCCACACATAAGAAAAATGCTTAATGTCTTTACAAATTGTGTTTTGTTTGCATAGCTCTGTAAACATTTGGTTCGTATTCGGTATAAACCTAGATCTTCTACATTTTTTTCTAAAATTAGTGTTTCTAAAATTATTTTATGTTGATTGAATTAAAATCTGACTCCATCAGAAAAAAAAAAAAAACTACTTAAAAAGTATTAGTGCTATTTAATCTCTTTGTTTTAATTTTGGGAGTGAGTGTGAGTGGGGGTGGGGCGGAGAGAGAGGGAGAGTCCCAAGCAGGCTCCACGCCGCCAGTGCAGAGCCTGACCTCGGGCTCGAACTCGCAACACTGTGAGATCAAGCCCTGAGCCCAAACCAAGAGTCAGACGCTCAATCGACTGAGTCAGCCAGGCACCCCTAATCTCCATTTTTTTAACACGACAAATATTTGCCGAACACTTACTATGTGTCAGGTACTGTTGTAGGCATGTGTCAGTAGGATAAAGAGATAAATACCCTAACCTGATGTAGCCTATATGTTAATGGCAGGGACAGAAAACAAGATGGTAAGCATAAATAAATTCTATATGGTAGAAGGTGCTAACTTACATAAGAAAGGAAAATGTACAGGAGAGAAAAGGGGCTTGAACGAGTTGCATTTACAAACAGCGCGGTTCCCGGTGAGCAGGTGACGCTTCAGCAGACCATGAAAAGTGGTAAGCGTGCTGGCTCACATGCGGAGAGCAGGGAAAGAAAACATCTCGTGAGAAGGTCGGGAGGCTCAAACGAGGGCCTGGAAGACAGCCGACGTGGCTGGTGCTGAGTGAAGAAGAGTAGGAGAGGAAGTGATGAGTGAGCAAGTCATGAGGACAGCTGTGTCATTCACCGGAAACATGTCGTTTTTTATCCTAAATGAAATGGACAGCCACTTCAGGATTTTGAGCAGAGGGGTGGGATAATTTGGCTTTTACTTAACAGATAACCGGCTGCTGTGTTGAGAATACTTCTTGCTGGAAAAAAGCCACAAGCTGGCGAGCCACTGAGAAGCTACTGTAATGACCCAGGTGGGAGAGAATAATGGCTTGGAGGGGGAGGAGGACACGGATGCAGTAAGAACTGTGTGCACTCTGGGTATATTTTTAGGTAGTGTCAACAGGATTTCCTTACCAATTAAATGGAGGTACGAGATAAGGAGCGGAGTCAAGGCCGAGGTCAAGTTCTTAGATCAAACAGCTGGAAAAAATAGAACTGCCATGATCTGGCATAGAAAAAACTAAAGATGGGGCACACTGGGGTGGGGTGGGGAAGGTCAGCCTCAATCACAAAGAACAAAAATGGGAGTGCCCGTGCTCAATGCTGCCTTTAGGCCTAGAGTCCCAAATCTACACCCCAATCCAGACAAGACTTGAGCATGTATTTCCAACATCCCACTGCATTTTTTTCACAGATAGCCCACAACCATCTCAAATTCTCTGTGTCTAAACAAAAATCCAGTAACTTCCCTTTAAATGCGTTCCCCCTCTGGTATTGCATGCATCTTTAAAAAGGAAAACATAAGTCATACATCTTTAAGAAGGAAAACGATATTTAGGCACCATCCTAAACTCCTTTCTCCTCCTAACCACGCATATCCAAATCTTTAAGTGCCTCTCGACTCTGTGTCCTGTCTTTGTCCTTTCTGCTACAGATTAGTCCTGCACTATTTCTCACCTGAGTCACTGCAGTGACTCATTAATACCTCGGCACACAACAGCTGCAATATCATTATCAAGATTATTTCCTTCAAATTTCAGCTAAAGCACTGTTACTTTATGAGAGTCTTTCATAATCCCCCTCATTTTATTTGAATCCACGTCTCTATGCTCCCGCTATATCCAAACAGGCATCCACTATAATACTTATAATATGAGTAATACTTATTATATAACAATATTATATGTGCTATATGCTAATTGCATATAGTATCATTGCATGTCAACTGCATAATGTGGGAATAAATTATATTAGAGCTACTGAAATTAACCATACTGGTTTAAGGAATGAAGACTCAGTTGTGGGGATACCGAGGAAGGGAAACAGAAAAAGAACCGGTGGGTTGGCCGAAGAGTTCTTGAGAGGCCTTTGCCTTGTGCTTGAGTTCAGGGAGCAGTTGCTGGACAACCGGTTCTCACTACCAGCTAAAACTCCCAGCTCCATGCCTGGGGAGAAACCCAGGTGCCTGATTCGTTCTCAGTCATGGTTCTAGGAAGTCTATTTCACTGTACTGCACTCGGACTCACACTTCTGGTTTCTAACTTCTCCTATCAATCACATCGCTTCAAAGCTCCTGTTCCAGATTTGAGCTTTGACTACCGGGCTTAGTCTTCAGAGCCCTTGGGTGCCAGGTTAAAGCCTGATATTCCCTAAACCTTCTCTCTTCTTCCACAGAGAGACTTGCCCTCCAGCTAGCCCCCACCCCCCACCCTCGGCATCCACCTTAATTCTGATCTTATTTAATAAAAGCACTCAACAACGCAGGAGGCTTGGATGGGATACTAGAAGTCACAATATTCTTTTTTCGACTAGTATAAAATTCACTACATTAGTGAATTTTCTAGTGCATGATGAGTAATGACTGATTTGCAACTGTGTATATGTCTACTTTCAATTTTTTTCAACTGTATAATATTTTATTTGCATTATGATTTATTTAAGAAAGGTCAATGAGATGGATATGAGACCTTACCTAATATTAATACTGATGATTCTATGAAAAACTGGATTTAAGTTTCCAAATAAATTAACTTTTGGAATCCAGTCCATCAGAAACTTAGAAACTGATGGACCAAAATGGGAAAATATGTCAATGTTCTCTTAAATATCGTTAAGTACATATTGTTTCTAATTGTAAAACCATACATACACACACACACACACACACACACACACACAAATGATACCTATAATTCTACAGGAAAAGAAGGTTGAATGATTTGTTATTATTGTATAATAACGACATCTGCTGGGAACTGTCATGACCTCATATAGCTTCTGTCATTGTGAATCACACAAATGATTGTGTGTAGTCCAAAGAGACTATTTACTAATTTACTAATAAAAATTGTATTATTGCATATTCTAACTTGTTAACTTTTGCTTTAAGCTATATATTTCACACTACATTTTTATTTAATTACATATATTTCCAACATTAATTCATTTTTATGACATTCTGAGGTAGAGGTTTTAATTGGGTAGATGGACACTGGACAATTTAAACATTGCTGACATAAGAATTTAATCAGCTAAAAGTACTTATTAATGGATTGACTTAAAATGTTTAGCTTTAATAATCAGGAAGAAAAAAGAAGCTTTGATTACTTCTATAACCTACGTAAAAACTTAAACACAAATTCCAAAGAAAAAGATAATTTTAATAAGAGTCTTTTAATAATATGCTTCTATTCTTTTGCCTGTTTAGTACAAAATATATCTCATGATTCAAGCATGCCACCTTTTGGGAATATTAGTGATTCATAATAAAATTAACATATCTGATTTGAATTAAGAAAACTTCAGTTCTTTTGTGTTTGTGATGAATTAAACATTAAGCATTTTATTCTAAAAGTACATTCTCTGCTTTATTGAACATTGCCAAATTCTCTGAAAAATATCTTAGTAATCATATGTTATGCTTTTCCAAGACACTAAAGAAAAGTTAAAAAAAGAAAGGCTCGCACGAATCATAATAGATTTTTCTACTGCTTCACAATTTGGGAGTTTAACGATAATTATTATACATCATAGTCATACATTATACTGAATTCCGAACTATAAATGTCCACAAGAATATATACAAAGCCAAGAATACTGTTTTGTAGATTACTAATAGTAATTCTTTATGTGTGATAGAGCTTCAATTTATAGAGTTCTTTCAAACACGTGCACGCATGCACACACACACGCACATACACTGCTTACCATCTGAAACTCCTAATAACTACATGAAGGAGACTGATCCCAACTGAAAGATGAGGGATGAGCCTCAGAAAACTTTCAGAAAGAAGAGTTCTAAACACAAATCGTCCGTTTACACAATATATAGAAATGTGAGATTTATTTAAAACTTACGATGCATTCTATAAAATGATAAGGAAAATAAAAACCACCGACTGGGAGTCATAAGAAAGAATCGGCGTCCAAAGTCATGAAAAAGTAACCCAATGCACAAGACTATGCAATAAAGCAAGGAACAGACCTGCTTCTTTTGTCAAATGAGAAGGAAACGGAGACATGACCTATTGACAGCCTTCAAGTTCAAGAGTCATTTGGCTGCTGTTCGGGAAATGGAAATCTGTTCTTCTAGTCCTGCCACGGGATTTACTGCCACAAATGCCACAAAATCAGCTCTACAAAATAACTGTATTGGTACAGGGCTATTGGTAACATAGTAACAAAATCACAAACACTTCAACACACACACACGTGGTACTTCTCTAAGTTATTTCAGGAAAAAACAGTAATTCGTCTCTTCAGGATCACATTTTCTTGGAATGTGTAGATGGGTGACATAGGATTGGAAAATGCCTAGGGGTTAAGATTCTACTTCTTAGTTTGTGTTTAATGAAGTCTTTGAATACATACTGTGGGGTAAATGTCATTGAATTTTAAAGTTAGAGAAGCCAAACCTTAAAAAGAAGGAATTTTTCAAGGTATATAACTATGAGCAATTTGGAAAGTCCAACCGGAACTAATTACTGACTCACCGACTTTAAGGAGTTTCACAGAACATAAGAAAACTTAGAGATCTGTACAGAGCAGACCTTTGTGATAGCAGGACAGGTATCAGTATTCTTAACTCGCTGAAAAGAAAGCAAAAACTCAAGCTAAATTGTGCGTTTAGGATTCTATACATAGGCAAAGCAAATCCTAAACTCTTGGCTCACTGTATTTCCAACATACCCTGTTAACTCAAAATGTAATGCTACTTTTTGTCTAACCTAACAGTTGCAGTGGAAATATTTAGGTGTCAGAATTACAGAAGAACATCTTGGAGTTTAAGGTCATTTAGAGTATGAATTAACGTAAGAATCAGAAAACAAGTTTGTAAAAAGTAAAGTAAAAATATACAAACAAGACTTACTCACGTAGGTGCAAGTTAGGATGAAGTTAAAGCTGGAACGTGAACAGTGTGTTACTTATCTCTTCCTTTACCTGTTAAGTTTCTCACAGTGACAAATTTAGTCATGCATCCCCTTGTCTGCCTATGTATCTTCGAGCCTATCTCTCTGTCTCTCTGGAGAGAAACTACTAAAGGAAATGAAATGGAAGTTTTTATTGCCTCGGTAATTTTTACTCCCCGACTACTTCTGCCACATTAAAAACATTTCAACGCACACGAGTGTGCATCCAGACTTTTATTTGGGGAAGAGTACTTCCTGGCCACTGACTGCAGGAAGAGGAACTCTTCGGTGGAGAGCGGGGTCCAGGCACTTCCTTCCCTTGACCAATTCTACGCAGCACCAGTTGAAAAATCTCATAAGAAAGAGTTCTTAAGTAGAAATACTTTATGTAAATCTGTGGCTAAGGTCCCCTTTTGACTTGCCCACCTTGTCCTAAGTACACTTACAATAGCCTCTTGAATTAAGTAATCTTTCAAGAACTGCTGAAGAATGCAGAAAATAACAGAAAGTCTACACTACAAAGTTATTTGCCACAGATTATTATGTAAATTTGAGGGTTTTAATGTTCGTTAAGAAGAAGAATGCAGACGTATGGATTCCCACGTAGTACTCAAAAGTGCTAATAAAAAAACATCCAGGAAACAGATGTTTGGAAATTCCATTTGTCACCTTTTCCCCCTTTTGTTCCTTTATTTTTCTACACCATTGCCTCTACATTAAATTAGAGGCAGCATAATGTTAAAAATACTAAAGTTTAAGGGCACTTGAGTGGCTCAGGCAGTCAAGTGTCTGACTTCAGCTCAGGTCATGATCTCGCAGCTCATGAGTTTGAGTCCCGCGTCGGGTTCTATGCTGACAGCTCAGAGCCTGGAGCCTGCTTTGGATTCTGTCTCTGTCTCTCTGCACCTTCCTGCTCCCTCTTTCTCTCTGTCTCTCTCTCTCAAATATAAAATAACACACACACACACACACACACACACACACACACACACACACAACTAAAAAAAAATACCAAGTTTCAAGCCAGAACACTTTGATTCACTTCTCAGTTTTACCTTTGGTCATTTACGACCTCTCTGCCTAATATTTTTAAGTTTATTTATTATGAGAAAGAAAGAGAGAGAGCACTAGCAGGGGAGGGGCAGAGAGAGAGAGAGAGAGAGAGGGAGAGGCAGAGGGAGAGAGAGAGGGAGAGAGAGACAGAGGGAGAGAGAGAATCCCAAGCAGGCTCCGTGCTGTCAGCACAGAGCCTGACACTGGGCTCAGTCTCACAAACTAAACCATCAGATCACGACCTGAGCGGAAATCAAGAGTGGGATGCTTAACCGAGTGAGCTGCCCGGGTGCCCCTTAACTTTTCTCCCTGGACCAGAACTCCTACAAAACTGCTCATAAAGCAGGGATTGCTTTAAAAGGGTAAGTGAAGAAGTTTGTGAGTAAAAAATACTAATTTAAAAGCTGTGATCTCTACCTCACATACATTAATTTTAGCACCGAGAAACTGTTTTTTCTTTCCTCCAGGAAACTTCTTTTTTTTTAATCTTTCTTCCCCAAGTAGTGAAATAGAAATTTGCTTCATTTCAGTGTACGGTTTCTCCCATCACATGTGTAGTATGTAATCTGTGATCTCAAGAGGTGGCCGAAATAGATCTACAATATTATATAATGTATTGATGTGCTCCATCAAAAAAAAAAAAAAAAAAAAAAAAAAAGGGCAGGAATTCTCCATTCTCTTTGCTGTTCTCAGCACAATTCCAGAATATAAAAAACAGCACGGGAGCCCTTAGACTCGGTCACGTTTGCTTTGAGAACCTGGCACATCTTTGCCCACTTAAGTCATGGTTCATGAGGGCCAATCGCAGATTTTTAAGTGAACGGAGTTCTGTCCCAGAAGAAGTACAAGGAGTGACTCCCCAGGCGCCGACAGCTTCTGCGTTCCCAGATGACTGACACAGACGACAGGAATTTTGTTTCCACCCAATACTGTCCTCTCATCCAACTATCTAACCTTTTTGTTTCTTTTCTTCTTAAACCCTATTTCTCACTGCAAAGTTTCCAAGAATACCTTCTGCAAAACTGTCCAAGCCTCAAAAACAAGCCCATGGCTTGAATTCGATTCAGTTTATTTCAATTCAGCAAGTATCTGTCGTTACTGAGAGTGGCCAGGACGCTCTCAGTTCCTGAGAATAAAATGGTATGAGAGAGAAAAAGGTTCGTAATTCCTGGAAGTTGCTCTTTAGTTGAACTAAATTTTCTAAAGTGCTGGTTTCCTTCAAACACCAGGATAATTTGGGACAACATCTGCAGAGAGTTTTGGGGAGTCGATTTAGATTCAAATGGCTTAAGCAATAAGACTATGATCCATGATTTAAAAACAACTGTATTTATACTACTTTTCCTGGGCTCTGGAAAGATGGGTCTAGGCTCCAAGGTTAGCAAAACATGCATTGGAATCTCAGCCACCCGACACTGGGGCTCTGCAACTTTGACAAATCATTCGACCTTTTGAAACTTCGGTTTCCTCATCTGAAAACTGGGGGTATTAAATAACGTTTACCATAAAGGTCTGGTATGGGATGGAAGGAGTTTATATCTACACATGGTCTCTGAAACACAGTAATGTTTAACAAATACTATCTGTTCCTGGGCTTATAAACGACATGAAGGACAGTCGAGGACAAAACCACGGTGTGCAGACTTGGAAAGCGAACTGTCTCAAGATAATAACAATTTCCCTGTGTTGACTCTGGAGGAGAGGAGTGCCCTCTTCCCAGGTACTTCCGGTCCACAGATGCTTTTTACCAGGTGCGGAGAACAGTCCAAGAGATTTCAAATATTCCTTGGGAAGACCTGAGTTGTGTTCGGGAAACCGGTGAGGTGGGTCCAGTGGTACCTTCGAGCTGTCAGCTGGACGCCTGCATTCTCTGACTCACAGTCCGGTTTCTCCTTTCTCTGGCTCAGAGGAACTCTCTTGAAATGCTCGGTGAGATTCTAGGGCCGGAAAGCGCATGCTGACGGGAGCATGGAGGAGACTGACTGAACTAAAAAGCACTGCCAAAATTCAAGCTGTCATCTGAAACTCAATATCGACATCCCCGTCGCCACGCTAGGAATACCTAAGAGCCAAACTAGAGACTTAGCGGGCTGTTCCACCTCATTGTTGCCTGTGCTATTGCAAAAAACACTGTTCATTCTTCATCGAGTCTTTATTCTGGTGTGTGTGTTGAAATCAATCCTGGAATCACTAAAAAGAAATGCAGTCAATCTCAATGTGCGTCTTGTAGAGTTAAGTACAGCAGGTTTTGCAGACGACTAAAAAACAGTTAAGATTAAAAATAAAATGGGAGAGAGACCAAGAAACCCTTCCAAACCACTTTTATATCAATACGTTGCATCGCAAAAATAAATGTGCTTTATTATTTTACAAGCTCGGTCATCATCACATTCTTTCTCCGAACCATCCGTTGGAAACTCAGAGCAAAGCTACAGGAGGAAGATTATCAGCCCCCTTTTCAAGCAGTCTCTATGAACAGACATACCGTGCTCATAACACAAAGTGAAACAAGCAGGCAAAACGAAAAAGAACGATCAGTGTTTTCCAAATTGCTTCTTTTGTAATAATGTCTTATCGATGCAATTTTTAAAACGAAAAGGTGGAATAAATTGAAGAGGTAGAGCAGATCGTAAAAAAAAAAAAAAAAAAACCTGGAAATTTAATAATCTGCTGCTTTTCCTTTAGCCATAGAAAATACACTCTACGAAGAGATAAAAACATTCTGATAATAGAGATTGTTGCTGCGCTGTATTACTCATGTAGCAATGAATTCACACGATGCTTCCACACATCAAGTAAATCCAACTAACCATAAGGAACTAACTTCAAAGTACACTGTCGTTTTGGTCTCCAAAGTAATAAAGATCCAGACACTTCCCTTTCAGGGTATTTGTTCTGCGCAATTTAGAAAGCGGTAGTTTCTTCCCTTCATTAGGCCCTTCACGTGAGAGAAGCTAAATCAGAGGCTACAGAAATACAGATTTCTCTGCATGGATAGCCTCAGGTGTTTAGAACCGTTTCTACCGTAGTGGTTACATCAACCTTTTGCTACCTGACCCACCCAGTGCTTCCCAGCTGTGCTCCAGAATTTCCGCTTCCCGTTACAGTAGGACCACGTTTTCCAAAGAAACAACACTCCAGACATTCCTCAGTTGGAGGAGGTCTATCTTACTGACAGAGTAAGCAGCAACACATTTCCTAAAAATACGTGAAAGTCTTACTTGTTTGTATCTGAGTCATAGTAAAGAGCATTCCTTTACATCCTGGCTTGGCAGAGCCCTGGCAAGATCGTGCAGTTGGACTTCATTATTTTTTGGCTGCTGATGTCATGGGAACAAAGTAAAAAATTTTAAGATCCTAAGTTACAAAAATTTTATCCCAAGGAAACACTGAAATAAACAGCAAAATAAAATCGGTGATGTTAAACATTTCCATAACTTATGAAATGGGAAGAGGAAGAAAACACAGCTCGATGTCACTGTGGATGAAGATAAAGGTGAAATGCAAAAACTTATATGAAGCTAAGGTCCAAGATTAATTCTGCCAGAAAGAATTGATTAAGGTATTTCCGTTTTGATCAGATTTATTGCATCTGAAGTTGTGCCTGAAAAAGTCAGGAAGTAAATCATCAAATGTCTATTTTTATGTTGAAATGGTACTGTGTTCTGTTACATGGTTTATATGGTAACTCTCTGATGGGCTTCGGTACAGTAATTTAATTTAGACAACTGGTGAAATGGAAGATCCAGATGACTATTCTCAAAATGTAACAGGGGCTTCCTTCTTAAGCTGACCACTCTGAACACTACTATTAAATATTATATTGGAGGTATTAATCAGAGCAGTTACACAAGAATAAGGCAGGAATATAAAAATTAGAAAGAAGACTTGAATTGCTTCTACCAGCAGGTGATATAATAATAGAACTAAAATTTTCACTAAAAAGAAATAAAAATCTACAAATACATAAAATTAATAAATAAAAATCTATAGCCTTTATATATAAAACAATTACGACTAGAGAGACATAATCAAGAGAACCTTTTGAAAGTACAGGAAAATATACTCTACAAATATAAACAATACATGAAAAATGTTTCTATCATTATCTGAAGTAGCAAAACTCTGAAAACAAAGCAAGAGTCTCTTAAAAAAGAACTATTTCAACAAACTATGTAACAATCACCAAATGGAAAACTCTGAAAGCATAAAATAGGAGGTGGAAATCCTCATGTAGGAATATGAGGAGATACCCTCAACAGGGTAAGGTAGAAAACAATATACAGAATATATTACATGCCAATGTTTGTGTTAGAAAAGAAGAGAGATAGGAACGCACACACATATATAGTTAAATTTGCAAAAAATAATTTTGGGGGGCACTTCAATCGCTCAATCAGTCAAGTACCTGCCTCTGATTTTGGGTCAGGTCAAGATCTCACAGTCAGTCCCGGGCATGCGTGCTGCGCGCTCTCTCTCTCTCTCTCTCTCTCTCTCTCTCAAAATAAATATTAAAAAAAATAAATAATATAATATTGAAAGGATGTACCCCAAACTAAAAACGTTATTATTCATATGGGTTAGGGTAAAAACCTGGAGTGAATACAGATGGAACTCCTTTTTCTCTGTGTACTTTTCATAAGAGTTTTGACTTGTGAGCTCATTAAATATTTTATGTATTTAAAAAGAAAAGAAATCAAACTAAGAGAAGAGGCCTTTGGTCATTTCCTGTTTGAAAAATCGAATGATCAGCCTAAGGTTTCCTAACTGTCCACTTAAAATAAATCAGAAATCTAACCCTTCATGGGAAAGAGACAGGGAACATTTCAAACAAATGCCAAGTTGATATAGACGGTTTGACAACAATACGTCTAAAACATTTTTATGGGGAAAATATTGCCTATTTTTCTTTCTATTTCTCACAAAACAGTGAAAATAATTGTGGTATATTTTACAAGTAATAAAACTTAAGGAACTTAAATATCCAGGTAGATGAGTTTTGAAAAATACATTCACCCCTATAACCATCAGCCAAATGAATGATAGAGAATAAATGTATCGATTGCCCCTGAATGTTCCTTCAGTTAAAAAGCACGTTCTCTGAACCCAAGGTCCCTCGTCATTACATATGAGCATTCCCTCTTGTTGGACTTCATATAAAAATATATGTTTTTTATATCTGGCTGCAATTGTTCATATAATATTTGATATTAATCTTTGTTGTGCACATCAGTAGTTATTTATAAAGCTGGATATTATTATTTTATATTGATATAGTACCTACTGGGTTATCCATTCTCTTTTTGATAAAATTTGGGGTGCTTTCCAGTTTCTGGCTCCCTGAAAACAGCTGTTATAAACATGTTTTTATAAGTCTTTCTGTGAACACATGTTTTTATTCTACTGAGTAAATACTTAGAAGTAGAAATTGATATCAGAGGGTGACCATATGTTTATTGGTCGAAGAATACAAACTTTCAGGTATAAGATGAATAAGTTCTGGGGAACTAATATACAGCATGGTAAATATAGTTAACAATACTGTATTATATATTTGAAAGTTGCTAAGAAAGTAGATCTTAAAGCACTCACTACAAAAAAAAAATAGCCATATAAGATGACGGATGTATTAACCTGTGACAATCAATTTGCAATACAAAATGGGTACTAAATCATCACATCCTACACCTTAAACTTATACAATGTTATACATCAATTATATATTAACAAAGGTGGAGAAAAAGGAAAGCAAAACATTATGTGTGTGTGTGTGTGTGTGTGTGTGTGTGTTTTACTTTCCTTTTCCCCAGCTTTACTGATACACACACATACATGCACATAAAATCACGCAAGAGATATTCAAAATTGTTGTATCATTTTTCATTCCCACCATCAAAGTATGAGAATTTAATTACTCCATACCCTTAACAACAGCTGGAACTGTTAGCCTTTTTAATTTTAGTAATTCCAGTGTGTAGCTGCATTTCATTTTAATTTACATATAACTGATGACATGATACTGGACACTACTTTTGGGCTTATTGGCCCGTTGTTAATCCTTGAAATCTGTCGAAGTCTTTGGCCCATCTGATTTATAACTGATTTGAAGGAGTTCTTTACATAATCCAGATAAACATCCTTTGTCGAATACACGTTTTCTAACGTGAATATTTTATCCATGGCTTACATTTTTTATTCTCTTACTGCATTTTTCTGAAGAGCAGAGCTTTTTTATTTGACAAAGTCATTTTGTTTCCTTTTAGGGCTAATGCAGTTTGGGCCTTTTCCATGAAATCTTTGCCTATCTCAGGGTCCAGAAAATATTTTCCTAAATTTTCTTCTAGAAACCACTGAGTTTATGGTTTTATATTTTCTCTATGTGCCATGTAAAATTAATGTTTGTGGGGGTGCCTGGATGGCTCAGTCGGTCAAGCGTCCGACTTCGGCTCAGGTCATGATCTCATGGTTCATGAGTTCAAGCCCCACGTCAGGCTCTGTGCCGACAGCTCAGAGCCTGGAGCCTGCTTCAGATTCTGTGTCTCTCTCTGTCCCTTCCCCACTCAAGCTCTGTTTCTCTGTCTCTCAAAAATAAATTAACATGAAAAAATTAAAATAAAATAAAATTAATGTTTGTGTATGGTATAAGGATCAAGTCTTTTTTTTTTTTCCAGTACAGATTTCCAGTTTTCTATATCCAGTGGTTGAACGAATTTTCCTTTCCCCACGACACGACATTCATGCCTTTGTTGAAATCAATTGATCATATATGCATGGGCCTAGTTCTGGCCTCTATTCTGTGGTTTCAGGCTATTTGTTTGTCATCGCACCTATACCTTACCTTACCACCCTAATTAATGTAGTTTCACAGTAAATCAATCACTGTGCCATTGTCCTAGCCACTGTCTACCCAGGATGGTAAGCAAATTAGATGGGAAATGTTTCCCTTTGAACTTCCAAGTTTCTCTAATATAAACTCCAATACACATGAACTGACACCGGTGACACATAGGATAATGAACGACAGCAAAGCCTTTGGAAACAAATGGATCTGAATTTGAGTCCTATCACACACCAACGATTTTTACATTCATTAAGTGTTGTTTTCTTCCACTAAGAAGACAGAGATGAGATAGCTAGCTAATAACCTTTTTGAGAGGTTAAATAAGATACTGTAAATAAAGTACTCAGGGAGGTAACTGACATATAGGGTATACCCACGATAACATAACTACCTTTAGAACGCTCTTCAGAGAGAGTGAGGGCAAAGGATTCTCTGCAGGAGACAACTTTGAGTGGCTGCCCTATTATTTTTTTTTCAGATTAGCCATTTCTCTCTTCAGAATATATTATCAATTATTTATAATGTACTATCTTACCCTGTTTAGGGTAGAATGTTATATTTCATGCATTACTAATTATTAATGATTGCTTTTGTATTCTAATAATTACACACAGTCCTTTTTTTCATCATGTTGACAAAAGATAAGAACTCCGCTCTTTGTGCGCACACCTTCTAAATGCGGTCTCGGAATTTCCCAGCATATAAAATGAAACAAGTAGGCACATCTTTATCAGGAGGAAACAGAGAAATGTTACTCAGAGCATTTTCCCAATAGGATTACTCTTTCGTTACTATGTAATTAACCCCACATTGAGAATTCTATAGTGAATTCTTGGGCTGCAGCAAATTAAACATTTGACTTGCAGACTATTATGTTTCTGTGCAAGTGACTATCATGTCATTATAAAATAGGTGAAGCAATATTGTGAGTAATGAAGAGTTTTCAGAGAAGTTTTCAATGGAGCCGGAAGATGTGCCCTCGGAGAAAATACTGTTTATTTCAAAGACTTCACTACAATGTCTAGCACAAAATCCATCAAAATCTAATAAAGTAGCTTCATTAGCAATGATCATCACCTTATTAATAATTCACTGCTTGGCAAAGGTACTGATGGGATTCTAATGTATCGTTTTAAGCATAAAAGAACATTATTGTGATGCTCATTAAGGTGAGCTTTGCAGAAGTCAAATCTGTAGTAAGCAAAGGTGATATCTCCAAAAAAATCTAACTCCCATTTATTAAGAAAGCAGCAACCACAACTGCTAATGTTTCTAGGAACTTGCAATCCATATCTAAAAAGGACTTCAAGGTGACCATTTTGATATCATCAAAATATACAGTTTCCTGATCAAAAGTCCGTGTTTTAGGAATTTTCATAAAAAAGGCTATTTTTAATAAAACAACCAAAAATGAATTAACTCAGTGGCAATATGGGAAATCAAAATTCTCCTCCACAGAAAATGAGATCCCCAATGGACACTGGAATATTTATAACGCCCCCTGTATATCCTTCGTTCATTATGGACACCATATATTGAAATCTACATAACAGAATAGCTGTCTATTCTAAATCCTCCTCACATTCACTGAGAGTCTAGTGTGACTGGTGAGACATTGCTGCTACTTGACCACAGGGATTGGGAAAAAATAGAGAGATGAAAGTTCCTACCTAGGTCAATCACCGAAATGTGATCCTGGTACACGCCTGGGGGTAGATGGAAGTGGTGGGTTCCAGCTCTAACCATCTGCATTACAAAAGCCTTTATTGTATGGAAATGAACGTCTTTCACCTTCTAACACAATGCTGCTACAGCCCAAAAGGCAGGCAAAGCCAACCTCCCACCTAAAATGGCCTTTTGCAAGACATACTTGCAAAAATTCTCTTACTTGTTTCCAGGAATCTCCTTTGAACAGGCTAGGCGGCACCATCGACAAATCGACAGTCTTCGTTTTAGGAACTGAAACGAGAGACAGTGTGCTTCCTTCCCATCTACATATAATTCAGTCCCCAGAGACGCGGCTCCATTATTGTCCCAGTGTTTAACAACAGTATGTTAAAAAGGAAGGAGAACAATTGAGTTTAAGCAAAGTAGACGTTCCTGGCAATTTGAATCACTGGGTCTTCAGCAGTAGTTTGATGACAAATGAGAAGCAGAAGTGGTCATTTCAGGGTGTCATTTGTCTGAAATAAAAGCCTGTATTCAGTGCCTATGTATTTATTTATTTATTTCCTGTCCGGGAAGCCAACGAAAGTACTTAGAGCCCAACTAGGGAAAATTGTGTGTTAATCAGATACGCCTTTACATCCTTCAAAAACCGTTCACTGACAAAACTGCTGGTCCTGAAGAGGAAATACAGACCGTCCAACAGCCCTCTTCTAACCAAAGAAACCTTTGATGCCTACGGAGGTCATTTCATCATCTAGAAATTACTTAGAGAGGAATGAGTCCTTCCTCAGAAAATGTTTCATATATGGCTTAGATTTTAATAAATGTTTAACACATTTGCCCCAGAAATTGGATCCACCACCTTCAACAGTGGGATCTTTAAAAACTTTCTAGCTCCCTAGTTCTAAAAATTATCTATGTAACTACTTATTCAGTATCTCATCAGGGTGATCCTGGGGTTTCTACAAAGACCAAGCCACATGCTGAAGTGCAAAGACATCTGCTAAGGAGAAGGAGTCTCTCTTGGCAATTAAAACCTTCAAGGCGAATAACTTGGCAAATGTTAACAAGAACAAAGTCCATCAATAGTGATTAGTTCTACATATTTTAATTAATAAGGCGGGCCGGGGAAAATCAAAATCAAATGTAATCACCTGGGTGTCACCTTCTCCAAGAACTCGTAAACATCCCACGGCTGAGGTTGTAACTTGGACATTCTGTGGTCTTACGTTATCCCACTTTATGATAGTGGACTCTTACTAAATGCTTGGTCTTAAAGCTTAGCCTTGAAATCTGTCCTTAAGAGCATGTAAAATTCACACAATGAAAAGAATCTGAAAATTTTCCTCAAGTGACAAATATATTGCTACGATTCTTTAAAACCTGCGATATTCTTGCGTTCCCTTTTTTAAAATCAAATAAATTAAACTATAAGAAAGCTTAAAAGGTTCTGATATAAATAATATATTTCTTTTGACCGATTATAGTTTCGCTGTGCTCACCATTAATCTACTCATCTTGAGGTGAAGGATATTCTTAAATGTAATAAAATACTCCTCAAATAAAATATATCATTTAGAGATTAGTAGTCCTAAATTCTATTTTCGCTTTTATTTATTTCTAGTTTTTAGCTTTGCAACCATCAAACAGCTTGCATTACCAGAATGATACGGTAAACACTCCGAGGTATTGAACTCAATGGATATAAACTCATGGCTTCCCCTAAAAGACAAATATCTGCTTCGTTTGCCCTGTTTGATAGCTATACTTCTTTCTACCTGCCTTCAAGAAATGGGATACCAACGCTCTCTACTTGGGTAGAGCCTGGGAGGTACTTAAACTTCGTACATTGATTTTCAGAAGTGTAAACCAGTCTTGGAGCCTCTTCCCTAGGAGATTTCTTTCCAAGTCCATTGCTAAAAATAAAACTATATTGCCGAGGGACCACGGTCACTGCTAGGTGAGCATGGACAACACATCTGAGAGCTGCTTAACATGCAGAGGGGAACAATTTTTATTTCTCGGTGAAACTCCACTGGGAAGCCAGCACACAGGCAATTTTTCTCTCTCTACTCATTCTGGATCAAGGACACATAAAGGCTTCTGTTCTTTTCTAAATATAGAACATCTCCCCTTTCTCCCAGGTGTCGCTGCCAAGGTTTCTAGTCACCTGCCCAGTCGCTGCTCTCTTTTTCTTCCTTACGATGGTACCCTAATTTGGTCTGGGGACAGCAAAGTGTCCAGCTGAAAGGCAAAATATTCTAGTCTCCTCTGGAAATAAGAGCGGCCTGGTGAACACCATCCTGGTCAAAGAGATGTAAACACAAGTCACTGGGCTAGGCTTTCAGGAGTGCTCTGAAGGGAGACCGCGCTCCGAAGCTTCTTGCCCTTCACTCCTGATTCTTTCTTTCGCTCTGATCGTGGACATGAAGGTTACAGCTGGAGTCACTTCCTTTTAACCATGAAAAATGACCAACAGCATCTCAGAGTTTGAACTTCTAAAACAATGTCAGTGATGCGCGCACACACACGCACACACACACCCACTCTCGTCCACTGACCCCTCTATGCCCTTGCCAAATTTAAGCCTGGGACCAGAAAGGAGAGCAATAAAAGAATTTTTTTTTTTTTTACATTTTAATGTGATTTTAAAAACCCTTGTGTGGGAAATACTGACACACAGAATGTGCAATGTTGCCTATTTAAATTTAATTATGACATAGATCTATGATATTCTAAGACCGTAAATCTCATTTTTAAAATAGTATTGTTCCTTACACAAATGATGTAGGAGACACAATACAGTTAGCCAATAATTTCTTTAGGAAATTGGATATCTGTAGACATTGGAAAATAAAACTTACAGATTCCCTTTATTCCATAGAGCCAAGCCATAATGGAAGCCATTTTGTAGAAACTTTTAAAATTATGTATTTCTGGGGGTTATGTCATTTGGATAAAAATAAGTTTATAGGAGCGACATCATAAGACTGGACTTAATCCATTGGGAACTCAAATGAGACAGCATAATTTAAGTGTGACAAGATTTAGAAATGAGGCTTTTGTCCTCATTCATAAAAAACCCTAAAATTTTAATAACTTTATGTCTAATTTTAGGCATATCATTAACAAAGTGGATTCCATTATCTCTGTTTTCTCACTTGTGACTTCAGGAGAAAGTTAATTTAAGTTCCTTATTTTGGAATGACTTTTAAAGTAGTATAACAAAAAAGAAGTAAAACTTGAAGAAAATTGCCTTAAGTTTTCAATTTTTATTCTATAGAAATTTGGAAGAAAATACACAACCATGAAATCCTTCTCTAGAGTCAGCCAGGTCTATCTTGTGCCATCAACCAAGAGATTTATTATTTCATATAGAATTTGAAGAGAAATCACAATTAGAATCATATCAAATGAAGGTTTACATAGAGTATCATCAATCCACAGCATAAGATTTATATTCTGTTCATGAATGACAGAGAGGATCACTCTTGAATTTAAAAAACATAAAAGAGATTAAACTGGCTATGGCCGAATTTCGCTCTTTAATTTCTCCCTTTCATCGACTTCCTTCTTGTTTTCTTATAAAACCTCTTTCGTTTCTTCCTAGCTGCTATTTCGTTGAACACTTCCATAGTCAAGATCTAGGACCACCATTCACATGCATACAGTTTTTACATCACACAAAGGTGCCCAGCTGAGGCGGCAAATCCCTACTGGAAACAGACTTCACAAACTGCCCACAAAACTGTGAAAGGCACTATCTCTTCAGAGGAGGAAAAGGAGGAGGGCTGAAAGGAACCCTCCTGCTCACCAATCCCTTTGGGGCTATATATCTGCCAAGGATGAGGGTCAACTTTTTTCTAATTCATGCAGACTTCTGGTAGTCTACAAGCAGCCTCAGGCTTAAATATTGTGACTCTCGTGCAAATGTTTCTAACGTATTCAGTGGTGTTGTGACTCTGGAAGTCACTTGCAACACCGTAATGATGAGGAAATACAGGGTCGCTTCAGTGCGCGTAGAGCTGAGAAAATGTAGCAGAAGACACAGCAGCAAGCACTTAGTGTCTCTGAGCTATCCAGCGGAATCCGTGAGGAGCCCTGTTTGGGATCAGCTTTTCCGGTGAACCACACTATTAAGGAAAAGTAAGTTAGAGATGTGAGCAATTAATGGCATCTGCTAAACTCTCGTTATCCCCACCCCGAGCAGCACACTACGTGGGCTTGAATATTCCAATATACAATGGCACACGTGTCTCATGTGAATTTGTAAGCTGCAACATTAGTGGACTTTTTTTTACATGTTTAGTTATTTATTTTGAGAGAGAGCAAATCCGAGCAGGGGAGGGAGGGAGAGAAGGAGAGAAGGAGAGGGAGAGAGAGATTCCCAAGCAGGCTCCACACTGTCAGCACAGAGCCCGATATAGGGCTCGAACCCACAAACCATGAAATAATGACCTGAGCTGAAACCAAGAGGTGGACGCTTAACCAACTGAGCCGCCCAGGTGCCCCAACATTAGTGGAATTTAATAATGCCTATAAATAATAAAATAAAGGGAAATCAGATTATTTAAACTCATAAATAGTCCTCAGTACCCTATTTTTAATGTTTGAAAGAAAACCATGGAAGGCGACCGAAAAACATTAAGGTTGAGTTTTCTTGGAATGCATGATCTCAAAGTTATAAATCACACATGAATCAAAAGTTTTTAATGATATAATTGCTTTTTAAATACAGAACACTTACACACAAATAGTCACTCCCTAAGTTTATGAAATTGCACTTCTCAGTGTTTCACAGCCAAATTTTTGTCTCTGGCCGGCCAAAGGGGACATGCTTACCCTTAAAACTACGAGGAAAGCCGTCTCTTGGAGAGGAGACGCTGGCAACCCTATGTCCCATTTCAAACTGACTACACAGTGATCTCCTTTTGCATCGAGGGCTATACCCCTTCAACTAAAAAAGAACCAGGTCAAAACCACGTCCCTCAGCCTGGAGAGACGAGATGAAGCCAGTATGCAAAAGGGAAACCATTCCCAGACCAACGGTTCTTAACCTTATCAAAGTCCAATGTCTCATTTGCATAAATAAACATTTGTTAACTCTCTTTTCATAACCTGCAATACGATTTATTAAAATCTAATCTACCTGTGCGCAAAATGTATATATGAATCATTTTAATGAAAAAAAAAAAAAAGGAAACCGATTTATACTGATAGTATATATTTCGATATGGAAATACCCAAAGACTATCACCCTAGAAGCCATGGTAGTCCGATGTTTTACTTATACCCAGAACCACCATGAATATAACAGCAAGAAATGCAGACTGATCAAATGTGTTGTATTTTCCCCTCGAATACCAGGAGCACCACTATTTAAAATTTTCTGAAGGGGTGAACACTCACATGAATGATCGGAAAAAGTACAAAATTTCTTCAATTTACACAGTAGTCGTGTGTGGAAAATTAGTGCATATTACCACTATGTCAAACACTTTGACTTTATATAGAAATTCTAGTTGGGCTCCAGATTCAGATATTTCTATACACATCTGCTTGAATCTCCTAGGCCCTGGGAGGTGGGAAGTTCATTGTTCCCACTGACCTGTGGAATGCCAGACATTCTAGCATCTCTAGCCTCCACCATAGCCAGGTCAATGGCCAGCAGCCTCCTAGTTAGAACAAAGGAAAACAGCACGGCAGATTTCCAAACTGCTCTGTTGGTTCTGCTTTCTTGGAGACTCTTTTTATCCAGGAGAGGAGAAAAGTGAGCACCAATTAATTCTCCTTTCCTCTCCTCAGTCATTGCTGTCATGAACAATAAGCCACGTGAGGTGATTTAAATGGAGATACCTTATCAACAAAATATGGCTTGCCCCTGCCAAGAACTGGAATCACAACTTCTATGAAATATCCAAGAGAAACTTAATGGGAGACGTTGTGGGCCCTTCAGATTCCCCATCGCTAAGTCAAAACGCCCAAGGGAATGGATGAGAGTCTATAAGTGACAATCATATTTCTTTGTTTTTTCTTTTTCTTTTCTGTTTTTAGAGAGAGAGAGAGAGAGAGAGAGAGAGCGCGAGCATGATTCAGGGAGAGGGGTGGTAAGGTGGGGGACAGGGGAAGAGAGAGGAGAGAGAGAATCTTAAGCAGGCTCCATGCTCAGCACAGAGCCAGAAGCAGGGCTTGATCCTATGATGCTGGGATCATGACCCGAGGCGAAACCAAGAGCTGGCCGCTCAACCGACTGAGGCACCCAGGCATCCCAAAGGAGAATCATATTTCATACACTCTGTCCTGCTATCTACCTAATCATGTCCCAGATCTCAGTGACATGGTTCTGACACTTTAGTCATCAGAGATACTAAGACACATCAGGACAGAAAAATGTATGAAAACAAAGTGATGAGGTAAATATGGTGAGGGGGTGGTATGAGTTGTAGATAATCAGAAGGCCAAAGGAAGGCACTAGAGACCTTTTTAGAAACAACTTTTAAGAGTCAAAGCCAAGGAATGGAAGGGAGAGGGAGGTCTGAATACTTCAAAAACATATTGGTACGCTCTGTCAAGGAATTCAATACTGCTGTCACTTTCCTTGGCCAGATCTCCTTGATAAGATTCCCTTTGCCACGCATGATGGAGGAAGATCATGTCAATGTCTTGAGTCATCGAACAGGAAGTGGTCCCCGCCATCAATCCCCAGACTGTATCAGACCCTCTGCTTCTTTATCTACCCTTTGAATCACAGGGAGCGTCTCATCTTCTCCTTTCTAGTTCATTTGCTGTAGTGAGTTGTCTACATGCCAAATTTTGGAATGGGGTTTTCTTAGGGTTAGCAACAGAAAAAGCTAACCCTACTTAGGTAATCCTCTGAAACAAAGTTGGCAGACAACCAAATTAAAGAGCGGTAGGGAGACAGGTGCAAAGCGTTACGTCCGCTAGAGTGACACCCTGCAGCTGCACAGACATGCCCACAAAGGGCCAGAGCGGACAGGGACGCTAAATCCCCAAGACCGCTCATGAATTACACTTTAGTTTTACACAAACGTTACGCAGCGAGAACTGACATTTATTAAATAGCGACATGGTGCCATTGAGCGCACTGTGTACTTGGCTATATGCCATCTTGTTTCTTTCTCTTCACAGGAAACATGAGGAGGTATTATTCCGATTACATTACAAATGAGAAAACTGATGTTGGTGGGCATTGGAGACATTGATGATACCACAGACTTCTTTAATAGACGCCCTCAGTTGAAGGTGGGGCTAATGCGGAATCTATTCCATTTGCATGACAGATCGATCTTTTAAAGATAACTGACAGACTGGATGAAGTGTGTGTGTGTGGATAAAAACGAATGGAAAGCTCAAATGCCACTCACAGAATTTTAAAGAAAATTAATCAGAAGCCCAGAAGAAACTCCGAAGCATATAGCGGTTTGTTGCAAGAGAAGTTTAATGCAACTCGAATACAGGAAGGCATACTCTCATCTTTCTTAATGGTTTTAGAAGTTTGTTTTTAATTTAAAAGCGAACAGTCAACAGAGAATTTTGGCACCGACAGGCTAAAACAGCAAAGTGCGGTGCTCGTAAGCCATTTAGCGGCGAGAGAGCAGCTCCACAGACCTGAATGGTGACTGAAATAATAACCGAAATAGTATATTTAATAAAAGTGTATAGTATCCTACGTACTCGGGATAATTTTACACTATATTTGGATTAAGAAGGCATGGGGTATGTAAATCATTCCCAAATATGTTTTTTAAAGTTTTTTGTTTGTTTGTTTTACTATTCTATTTCAATAAGGTGAGTTATATTTATAAAGAAATTTCAACTATATAAGCAACATATTTGTTATTTTTTTTAATGTTTGTTTATTTTTTGAGAGAGAGAGAGGCGGGGGGGGGGGAGGAGGAAGAGCAGAGAGAGAGGGCGACACAGAATCCGAAGCAGGCTCCAGGCTCTGAGTTGTCAGTACAGAGCCTGATGCAGAGCTCGAACTCAGGAACCATGAGATCCTGACCTGAGCTGAAGTCGGATACCCCACCGACTGAGCCCCCGAGGCACCCCAAGCACCTTTTATGGTACATTATAAGGTATACTATTTTTTAGCCAAACTGAAAGTAGACTCTGAGATCTGGGGGTTCAAAGGTTTTACTTTTCACTCCGCTTCCCCAATTTCCTTAATATGCAGGTGTGACATTATCCTTACTGCTCAACATCTCAGCTCAGTCGTGGCCACCTTCGTTATTTGATTATTTACAAACTTAATAGCAGCCACGCAAGATCACTTTTATGAAAACTACATAGTAACACATTAAGCTCTCAGTACTAACAAGAAAACAATCACCATGAAAAATTAAGTACTTAAGGATTTTTGAGATGGAAACAACGAATGTCCCTAATAAATAAAATTGGGGGTACCGACAATGGTGCATTCCGTAGACCTTCACTACCATTCGAAACTCAGTACACAAAAGACATTATGTTTTTCACAGAGTAAAGAAAGTTCAAAAGTATCATTTCACACCTATTTCCTCATAGAACTCCCAGAAGGAAAATGCTGAAACGACGATGTGTCGTTGGTCGTCCATTTATAGCTAAAGTTTTACAGTTGAAAACTTGAGAATGTTTATTCTCTTAGTACGCTTTGCTGAAATTATGCCACACACTGGGGTTTAGCTTTGTAAGATGCAAAGAATATTATTTACAAAAACAAACTCCGACTGAAAAAAAATTAAGCATAATTTTCAAAGAAGATTCCCCGCTATTAATATAGTTAACTATGGTGCTTATGAAGAAATCACTCAACAATCTTTCAGTAATCTTTTAAAGACGTATATATTTAGGTATAATTTGGTCTTTACTCACTAAATTTTTACAATTTACTTTTAAATTACAATTTCATTTAAAGCTACTCAATTTAAATTGTAATTACATGTTAGAATGGCATCCTTAATTCTATCTTTGGGCAAACTACTGTTATGGTACACAAAACTTATCATGTGTTTTTTCAAAAAACTCTTTCATGAGCATCTCTATAAAATTAGAGGCTCTGTTTTAACAAAATCATACATATTTTCATCATGCTTAGGCTCTTAATAACAATCTTCAATGACGTCCGTTAGTGTTTTAATGGTACGGAGCAAGCAGGAGGCTCACGTTCTTCTTCCAAGTACTAAGTATTTTCTTATGTGAAGCAAGGAAGCAAGCGGTGGCATATCTGTATACACAACGGAATACTACTCGGCCAACAAAAAGGATGAAAGCTTGCCGTTGCAACAATGTGAAAGGAGCAGGAGAGAATATAAATTATGCTAAGCAAAGTCAGTCAGCCTGAGAAAGACAAATACCATATGCTTTCACTCATATGTGTAATTTAAGAAAAGAAACAGATGAACATGGGGGCAGCGAAGAGAGAGACAAACCATAAAACAGACTCTTAACGAGAGAGAGCAAACTGACGGCTGACAGAGGGGAGGGTGGGCTAAATGGGTGATGGGGATGAAGGAGGGTGGTCGGAATGTGTTGCATGTGAGTGATGAATCAGTAAAACCTCCAGATAAAACTAATATTACACTACCTGTTAACTAACTGGAACCTAAATAAAATCTTGAAAGTACAAAAATAAAAAAAAAAGTAAAGAAGATACCAGGATACTTCAAGAAAAAAAAAATCCCACTATGTTCTTAAAGATGAATGAAACATTCCTCTCTTCTGTGCGGCAGGTAAGTAGGTATTTAAAGAATGTATTACATTTTACAGAACCATAGAACATGGCCTGATGGAATGTTTCAAATTATATTTTAGAGCAATTTCATGATTAAAAAAATATTCAATTCCTTATTAGTCTTAAAAAAAAGAACAAAGTTTCCAGCAAATTAAAATGTAATGTTCGTGTTGCAGTTTGTAGAAGGCAAGGGTCCAAAGAAAAGTTACAAAATACCTACCACAAGTGAGTAACTGGTAGTTGGTACAGGGCGCTGGAGCTTGGATCTAAGGTTTTCCCATTTCAAGTTTGGGGATTTGTTTTTCCTCTTGTCATCACCTGCAAGTTCTGTCCTGAGAAAGAGCCACGTAGAGTATTTTTATCTTGAATCGCACAGCTGGGTGCTAAACCGTCTCAGCTGCCCGTTGTTTGGGGGGTCATGTAAATTCACCGTGCACAGTGACTGCTATTTTGACCCAGGAAGCAGACCACAGCCATGTAAATTCACCTACACCCGACAGTTGAAATCGAACGGCTGGGTATCACGTGAAAGAGCTGGCCTGGAAGATAAACAAGTGTGTGAGGCTCTCAACTGCCTCCGCCTGCTCCCAGGCTTAGGAGATTGGTGCACGTGGACACTATGACCCTTCCTCCCGGGGCCCTGTCTGATCATCAACAGCAGCAACGGCAACAACAACTCAGCCAAACCAGACGAAACAAACCAACAGTGTGTGTTTCTGTGCAGTCACATCGTGCGGAGAGCACACCACGCACTTCCACCGAACAAGCCTCAGAGCCCGCACCAACAAACCGCACCAACATCCCCCGAACTCTGAAATGCCTGGACTTACGTCCTGACTTCCTCACTGCCACCGGTTCCTGACATTCGGAGCCTTGCAGATACTTTACATACAAAATATGTTAACAGTAATGCTTTGTGGTCCCTTGTCAGTTGCTTTTATAGGAAAGACAGACCCGACTGTCTGTTTTAAGTGGAAAAACTCACCATATTGGCATAAATGCCATGTAATTTGTGGGAGGAAAAAAAAGACTATTGGCAGCCATCTATCATGCCTATACAGTAATTTCCGGTTGTACTTGATGTAAAAAATCACACTCGCTTACTATTAAGAAGGGCACGGAGGACAATGATCAATCTTGCTCACTTTATTAGACCTTTTTCTATTTACTCAGGTATAGAAATATGTTATTTACTTGTAAGTTGAAAAAAAGACACAAAAATAGTAATTTTATATCAATAAATGACATGTTTTACAAATATGACGTCATACTGTACAACCTAGAGATATGTGCCTATCAGTAAACAATATTTTTATTACGGTATTAGAAAAAAAGGAGTACATATACACTATTTTATCAGACCTGAGGATAGAGTATCTTGGTAACTGAGATTATATTGATTTTGGTATTTTAGCGGTATTTAGAATATCCTGAGAAAGCTGGATGTCCTGGGACAAGTTACCTTCTAGGATTTGATCTATCTAATCTGTACAAAAATATCATTAAGAAGTAATATTAATTGAGCATTTACAATTGGTATGGCAACTTGTTAACTATTTTAAATACATAATTTTATTTCAACTTCAGAAACACTTTTGAGACAATATCCCAAAGATCTGTTAAACATTTTAAAACATTAAAAAAAGAGAGAGAGAGGTTGAGGTTTGGAAGAGATACAATTTTGTTCTAAGGAGTCTAGGAGACTAGAGTGACAGATATTTACATTTGTAATGGACTAGGGGCACGTGGATGCTTCAGTTGGTTAAGCATCGGACTCTTGATTTTAGCTCAGGTCATAATCTCACGGTTCATGAGATCGAGCCCCACACTGGGTTCTATGCTGACAACATGGAGCCTGCTTGGGATTCTCTCTCTTCTCTCTCTCTTTCTCAAAGTAAATAACTACTTGTTTAAAAAACTTTTTAAAACTGTAATGGACTTTAGAGATAATCTAGTTTAACTCTAATATTATAAATGCAAAACTAAAATTTAGAGATTATACAAATTGTTCGAAACTACCCAACTATAACCCAGTATCTACATCTTCTTGCATATTTTTCCTCAAAACTATCATAGACTACATTATTGTATCTTTTCTTTGCACCCAAAATATTTAATAGTCGGATACATAATGATGGTACATTTTTTCAATTTTCACCAATTAGAGTGGGCCAAATTTCAAAATAAGCAAGAAATATGTGATAGTATATTTCAAGATTCCAAGTTTAAAACCTTCCTAATCAGTGGGTGGTCCAGGAACCATCTCTGCATCGGCATCTTGTGAGAGCTTTTTAGAAATGCCACACCTTAGATCCCATCCGGATCTGCTGACTCAGAACTGCCAGATGGTTCATGGTCATATTAACAGGTGAAAAGGGTCCTCTATGAAGTTTCTACCTCCTATCCACCAACCTCCTCCACACCAGCTCCAGTAATGGCCACCGTTGACTGGTCCTCAATGCCCAACCAACATCCACGTATAACTTCTTGTTGATGTTTTAAGCAAACTGATCATCTGCTAAAGAACATAGCATCTAGCACTTGTAGGCTATAGTTTATTTTATGTCAAACTTGAAGGCTAAGCCTTTGATGTATAGCCAATGCTGAAAAGTTAAGCTGCAAATATACTGAAAGTGTAAAAAACGTATATATCAAGCTCTATATTGCTTTTTGAAGTAATATATTACTCAATTCTGAAATAACCTGATTATAACACTATATTCCTTAAAAACAACAATTGGCATGAAACCCAACTGTAATGAGAACACAAGCAATATTTTCTAACAATGCTTGCACTTTTGAGCATCTTATAAATGCACACATCTTTAATAAAGCTCAGCCACTATCCAGCCCAAAGTATGCAGCAATCCAACTAATTGATTATGAAAATCAGAAAAGTTTTGAAGCATAGAACACAGTAATGCCAAAGGTAAGTACTTAAAGAATATGGGGCAAACTGCCATTAGTAGCATTAAAAAACAATTACAGGGGCGCCTGGGTGGCTCAGTCAGTTAAGCATCCAACTTCGGCTCAGGTCAGGATCTCACAGTTCATGCGTTGGAGCTCCGCATCGGGCTCTGTGCTGACAGCTCAGAGCCTGGGGCCTGCTTCGGATTCTGGGTCTCCCTCTCTCTCTGCCCCTCCCTCACTAGAGCTCTGTCTTTCTCTCTCAAAACTAAATAAATATTAAAGAATTTAATAAAAATAATTAGAAATACCTCATAACTCTTAACTTACAATATCAACATGATATTGTCCTATGAAAATGTTATAATTATACTTAATATTATTGGCTTCCTTTAAAGCCAGCTATGAACAATACACCTTGAAATACACTTTATTTAGGAAACTGCCTCTTGTAAATGCCTGCTGTTCAATAGCACCCAAATAGGTGTTAGACGATCAAAGTAATTTCTCTCCTTAGCAAAGTTCTCTAATTGTTGCAAATATTAGTGCTGACATTTCTAAGTGAGGCTGGAATGCTCTCTCATGTAGACACTATCATCCGGGAACAAAATTTTTTTACATAAGGAAGTAAGTGTTCCCTTTTGATATTAAATTATTTAGGCCATACATATTGACTACACTATAATTATAAAATTGAGACGGGGTGCCTTGGTGGCTCGGTCGGTTAAGCGTCTGAGAACTGATTTCGCTCAGGTTATGATCAAGCCCCAGGTTGGGCTCGGCACGGACAGCGTGCAAGTCTCCCTCTCTCTCTTCCCCTCCCTTGCAGCACGAGTGTACATACTCTCTCTCGAAATAAATTAACACACACGTGAAAAAATAATAAAATTGAGATAAATTTCTGAAAGTCACATATGTGCCACTGAAGTATCTATGAAAGCACTTACGAGTTTTATTCAACATTTCCGGCCCTACTTAAACAGTTAAAAATTAGGCTCTATTGAAAAATATTTTAGAATGGCTAATATTCAATTGTCCTTAATTATTCCATTTGGATCGTAATATATTTTGTCTGAATGTATTAAATAATAAATTTAATGTTCAGAGTGAAAGCAGCGTTTAACTTCTTTATGCCTAATATCACATGGTCTTGTGAGAAAGAGGAAATTTTATGTGAGTCATGATTGTTCTCTCGTACTGCTAATTTTTATTCTGTGAAGAGATCAGAACCACTGATTGCTCTCATGAGTTCTCGAGTTTTCTCTACCTCACCCTATCTATCTATCTTCCTGTTGGATGGGAGCAGGGAGAAAAAGATAACACAAGAAATAAGAAAATTAGGACGAGGCGAACCACAAGAGGAGATTCTTTTTCTCGAAGTGAAAGTTTGTGTCCTCCTCCTTTTCCTGAAAAGAATATTCAAAATTTCAGGAGAGGAAGAAACAAATGTTTTCCAAATTCTCTGACTACATCTTAAGGCTTTAAGATTCCGTGGCCGCGAATCTGGAAATGGGGAAAATAAATGTCTGATACATACACTTGACCAATCAGAGATGGAAACTGAGAAATAAAGTCCCTGGGACCCACTCCGGCTGGCTGCGGAAGCAGGACCCAGTCCCGGTGTGGCGGGCAGGCCCTCGAGGTCTTCTGAGCCACTGGAAACACAACGACAGGAATTCACTAGAACTGCTGAGAGGCCTCAGAATACGTCTCAGCATATAATTTTCCAGTGACCACCTTCCTCCATCATTTTTATGACCCTATCATTTCCAATTCATACCTTCATTATCTATGTAACAAAATGTAATTGTTAATTTTGCTGGGCCTTCTCTGCAAGGCAACCACGTAGCTTTAACTACAGGTAAAGTTGCTCACTTTAAAATTTTAATTATAAATATTTTCTAGCTTCCTGGAGATTATAAAACTCCTCAGGAAAGAGGCCCTGTGCTCGAAGTTTCTGCAACCTTCCCAGCTTCCCACAGTGATCTATTTTAAAGAGACATTCAAGTATTTTCATTAATATAATGGGAAAGACATTTATAAGCAACTTCAGCTGAACCTCCAAAATTCGTGGGCACTGATTTTTCAAGGACTTAAAGTAATATTCGCTGTCTGATGCCCCAGCTTTCCAGATACTTGGGTAGTCGACTCAAAACCGAGAGAAATTGTCAAATATCTTTTTATATTTCCCATCATATTTCAGAAAACCAGCTTTATCCTGTCGGCACATATGGCTGACAAGTTAAGAGTACAAATGTTTTCACTTTTGGATCCATTCCTCATGCCCACAAACTCTCTAATTTGCAAATGTTGTGGTTTTTCCAGAAACACTTGTGAGTAAGGTAAGTGAACACCTATTACATGATAAAATTAGCTGCACTGAATACATTATTTTAAACTGTTCTAATAATTTCTGCCACACTTTTTAACATGAGAATACTTTTTAAATAAACGACTCAAGTATCAATCTCTGTGTATAGAATATAGCATTATCATATATAATTACAAATTAATACAGCAAATCATAAATTAATACAGATTCATATGCATTATTTCTTCGAGTAAGTCTTTCTTAAGACATCTGAAGATATTATTATCTCATTTTCTTGACCATTTCCACGTGGTATGCGTAAATCAGATAACATTCTGGCCTTATCTTTGCTTTTTGTTCCACATGTAAGTCTTAGCTTCTCTACCACATTATAAAACAAACGTCTGAGAGAGGAAGAGACATTTCTCCAAAGAAGACATCCAGATGGCCCACAGACACATGAAAAGATGCTCAACATCACTCATCATCGGGGAAATGCAAATCAAGAGTACAACGAGCTACCACCTCACACCTGTCAGAATGGCTAAAATCAACCCCAAGCACTGGCGAGGATGTGGAGAAAAGGAGCCCACTGGCACTGTCGGTGGGAATGCAAATTGGTGCAGCCACTGTAGAAAACGGTATGGAGGGTCCCCCCCAAATTAAAGAAGAACAGTCCTAAGATCCAGTAATCACACTCCTGTGTTTTTGCCCAAAGAATATAAAACACTAATTTGAAAAGATATATGCCCACCCTATGTTTCCTGCAGCATCATTTAAAATAGCCAAATTAAGGAAGCAGCCCAACTGTCCATTGATAGATGATTGGATAAAGAACACACACACACACACACACACACACACACACACACACACACACACACACTGAAATACTACCCAGCCATAAAAGGAATGAATTCTTGCCATTTGCAACAACATGGATGGAGCTAGAGACTGTAATGAATGCTAAGCAAAATAAGTCAGTCAGAGAAAGACAAATACCATATGATTTCATTCATATGTGGAATTTAGGAAACAAACAAATGAACAAGGAAATAAAAAGAGAGTGAAAGACAAACCCAGATAGATTCTTAACTATAGAGAACGAGCTAGAGGGGAGGTGGGGGGCGGGGATAGGTGAAAGAGGTGAAGGGGATTAAGAGTACGTTTATCTCGGAGCACCTGGGTGGCTCAGTCAGTTGAGCGGCTGACTTCGGCTCAGGTCATGATCTCACTGTGAGTTCGAGCCCCGTATCGGGCTCTGTGCTGATGTCTTGGAGCCTGCTTCAGATTCTGTGTCTGCCTCTCTCTCTGCCCTTCCCCTGCTCACTCTCTATCTCTCAAAAATAAATAAACGTTAAAAATTAAAATTATAAGAGTACATTTATCTTGACGAGCACTGGGTAATGTGTTGAATCCCTATACTGTATACCTGAAAGTAATATAACACTTATGTTAACTATACTGGATTTAAAATTAAAAACTTAAAAAAGTAAGTGAAGCAATTACAAATGATTTTGCAATATTTATTGACTATCGAGTATTTACTCATAAATATGTATAATATGTATAATATTTAATGTGTTCAAAAATGACCCTCAAAATTAAATTAACCAAATTAACTAAATAACTAAAAGCAATCTCCCATCACAGGCCAGTCATTGCACATTCTGTATTTACCTATTTTTTTTTTTTTGAAAGGAAGAGTGCATACGTGGACACACAGAGCAGGGGAGGCGCAGAGGGAGAGAGAATCTTAAGCGGGGCCCGATCCCTAACCCAGGGATCCTGACCAGAGAAAGTATCAAGAGTCAGAGGCTGGGCTCACCCAACTGAGTCACCCATTTTGTATTTGATCCTTACAGCAAGTCTTTCATATAGGTACTGTTATTCTACCATTAAAAAAAAAAAAAAGTTAATGTTTATGTCTGAGAGAGAGAGTGAACAGAGAGGGGGCAGGGGGGCAGAGAGAGAAGGAGACACAGAATCTGAAGCAGGCTTCAGGCTCCGAGCTGTCAGCCCAGAGCCTGACACGGGGCTTGAACTCACCAGCTTCGAAATTATGACCTGATCCGAAGTTGAATGCTTAACGGACTGAGTCACTCAGGTGCCCTGTTATTTCACCATTTTAAATATTAGAAAAGCGGAGCTCAAAACTTTGTATTCTAGACAGTCATCCTGCTAGACAGTCAAGTTCATCCACAGAATATAAGGTTTCCCCGATGCTTATATTTTTTTAACAAAACTGATATAAGTTATTCTGTGTTTAAAGATAATGCTTAGACTTATGGTCTATAGATTCACCGAACAGAGACTGATTTTCTATTTGTTTTTTTTTGTTTGTTTGTTTGTTTGTTTGTTTTTAACATTTATTTATTTCTGAGAGACATAGAGACAGAGCATGAGCAGGGAAGGGCAGAGAGAGAGGGAGACACAGAAACTGAAGCAGGCTCCAGGCTCTGATGACCCGTCAGCACAGAGCCCGAAGCAGGGCTCAAACTCAAAGACCGTGAGATCATGACCTGAGCCGAAGTCAGCCACCCAGGTGCCCCTTCTATTTGTTGATAAACTATTAAGCAGGGCCATTCACTCTCCCAAAGCTTTCTTTTCACTACATTTTTGTTTTACAAAAGTCTTATTCCAAAGCCACCCAATAGCTCCTCATCAGGGTAAAGTCTCAACTTAAACCAATGTCACCGTGGTCTTCTGTTGGTTAGAACATTCTTCCTCTTCTCCTTTCTGGGCTACTTCCTTCTTATTCTCTAAGTTCCAGCTAAAATGCCCTAATGGAAAGGACCTTAACCACCTACTGATAAATTTACTTCTGGACCGAAAAGATGATTTATAATTTTAATTTAAATTTTAACGTGCCTCATAAATAAAAGGGAGATTTGAGGTAACGTACTATGGTGAAATATTACAGTTAAAATAATTTTGAAATAAAAGTTAAGAAACCCTGCATGTGTGACTTACAGAAGCACACTATCAAATGGCAGTTTTTTTCCTACTAAAATTTGGACACCTGAATGCCTGAATGTGTTATGTGGAACCATGTGAAGGTAATGTAAATAAAATAATGAGAAATCATTTTAGCTCCAGGCCTGGGTCACTCGCTTTTCCCAAACATGCTGACCGGCACGTTTCTGAGTGGTCCGTCTTCAACAATCTCTTAGGCAACTGTCCTCGCAGGTCAACTTCAAGAAGGAAGCCAGAAACTTCCATCACTTGACATGGTTTGTCTTTGGCTCCACCATCGGTGCATTTGTCATTCGAAAGTTCAATACGTAGAAACACACACGGTGTGAGATGCTCTAAATACTGTAATTATAGACGTATAAATGAACAAACAACTTTTACAGAAAGCTCTACTAGTGCTGATGTAATAAAAGAACAAAGCCGTTTTTATTTACAAGGTTCTCAGATCTCTCTTTAAAAAGTGGGTCTGTTACTCTCATACCCCACTTACAATCTAAAATGTGTAGGAGCAACACATTTAAATTCCAAATTTTATATTCTGGATGATGATATCATTTATGTAAAACTAAAATGCCTCAGATCACTGTATACAACGATAACATGATATGAAGCCATGTTTTCACGACATGAAGACTAATCGAATTGCAGTAATATTTTCCTAATACACTCTAGACAAAGGACAGGTAATAAACTCAAGAATATGTTGCCTTTTACAGTGAGCAAATAGGTATAAACTACATTTTATTTTACTTTTTTAAACTTTTTTTAACACTTATTTATTTTTGAGAGACAGAGAGACTGAGCACGAGCAGGGGAGGAGCAGAGAGAGAGGCAGACACAGAATCCGAAACAGGCTCCAGGCTCTGAGCCATCAGCACAGAGCCCAATGCGGGGCTAGAACTCACAGACCATAAGATCATGACCTGAGCTGAAGTCAGGCCGCTTAACCGACTGAGCCCCCCAGGCGCCCCTAAACTACATTTTAAAATAACTTTAACAGCTCTTTTCCTTTTGCATGTCCTCTGAAACACCGACCTGGTTCATTTTTGTTTTGATTCACAAAGACATGTCAGTTTTAAGGCAGTATTTTTATCATATGAGGATTACTATTTACAGACAAACTTGGCTGTACCTGATATTATATTAAAATTCTATTAGTTCCGATTACAATGCTTTTAGCTATAAAATACAACTAAGAAAAGGCTATCTGTATTTCGTGCTGCAACCCAGCTATATGCACAATCTATATACAGATCTTACAAAACCCATTTCTGTTCAATGCAATTGTATTTATTTACTGCTGCTCACGTACACTGTTTTCCCTTAACGGATGTATTGATCTTTGACATGTTAATTAGCCATCTATGAAAATAGGGACTAAATATTCAAATTATAGTTAATCATACTATCATTTCTGTCTTTGAATATTTTATGGCAGAATATCAGGTAAATATTAAGCTCTTATTACCTTAAGAGCCCAACTACGACCAATGGTCAGATTTATGAGGAGGCAGATTTTCTATGAGTAGAAGGGAAAACTTGATGAAAGTAAGAACTATATAAAGCCAGTGAGCTTTCAACTTTCTGAGCCTCCCTCTACTCTGAGTATTCTAGCAGAGAGGTAATTGGCTAATTTCATGTAGTAAGTTCAGTGTAACTGGTATCGGGCCTGATATGATGAAAGGTGATTATTGAAGTCGGCTTCCTTTAATACAACCATACCTTTGCACCTGTTGACCTAAGTACAACATGTAGGCTGTGTCCACGCCAAGTCTGGGATAAGAGAAAAGGAGTGACTTCTGTTACCAATAGGCAGGCCTAGGGGGAGTCAATGTGAAAGATGCAAAACGGGGAAGAGCCTTGGCCTGGATGACCGACTTTGAAAAGGCAACGATCTTATAGGCTGGGGGATATCTTCAAGTTGAAGTGCCACGTCCACAAAGTTTCAAATTCGGGGATGAGGAGAGTTAAAATATAAACGAAACATAAGTGCCTCTCTTTTGTACTCACCAAAGGGTATTTTTGATATATCAAAAATCAAAATGAAACTCCCTGACGCTCCGTACCAACTTTGACAAAAATCAACTAATACGCTAAGATTATTATAAACTAAATATATATAATTATCAACTTTCTCTGCAACCACCTCTACCATTTACAAGATTTTTTTGACATCTTAAGCACTCTATTTCGAGGACCTGTTAGGCCCAGTAATTATTTTGTTGACATCTGTCTTTGATTTGCATGCAGATTACAGGTATTTCTTTGAAACAACCGTGTTTTGAAAAGGGCAGTCGGCCGTGGCTTCGAAGCAGTCTGACCAACGACAGGGCTTACGTGAAGGGCAGAAAATGCTGCGAAATAGAGCCATGCAGAAAAAGGGCGGGAGAAATTACAGAGCTTTCGCACGGCATGGTTTCGCTATTTCCCTTGAAACAACCAATTAATATTCATGTATAAATGATGATGAGTCTCTGTGTGCTATCTTTTAAAAATACACTTCTTGCCTTCCTTCCGTTGTCAGTAATTTGGGAGGACTCCTCACTCTCCCATCTGATAGCTGCAGAGGACTTGCATTATTTGACATCACTCCACTCCCTGTGAGTCTAGATAGAGAAGAAATTGCTTACTATTTTCCTAGAAGTTTGCCTGTGATGAGACCACCTCACCATAGGGAGTGATGGCACCTCTAATCTGCTCCAGAGCCCTGAGGCTTGGACCATCAACAAGTTTCCCCTAAATCAGCAGAGAGAAAATAGGAAAGGGTGTTCTGGAAGAAGAGACAGAAGTGAGGAAGCAAAAGAGAAACAGGATTGGAACAGGAAGTGTGGTAGGGAGGAACCGCAAGAGGTCCAGTATGGTGAGGTCACAGGGTGCACACGGGGTACCCGTGGGGTGCCAGGGGAGTTCGCATCCAAGGGATGGGCAAGAACCAGGGAAGCGGACTCCTAGGATGGGATCTGTGTTTCTGGAAAGCACGTCGGGCATACGTATTGATGGTAAACTAGAGGAGAACGGTTGGAAGCAGGGAGGTATTCTGGGAGGCTACTAATTTAACGTCCAGAGGGAAAGGCTGAAGATCTTCACAAGAGCCACGGTAACAGGGAAGAGAGCAGGGAACAGATACAAGAAATGTTCAGGCACTGGAAATAGCAAATATTTTTGAGACAAGTATCTTCCCACGGCCATTCAAGTCAAAGAAATTTGCCTCTCAACACGACTCTCAAGAAAGGCTTTATGGTTTAGACACTACATGAAACTGATATGAAAACAATGGTTATAGATTACACAGGTATCATCATTTACACTTAGTAATGTCAGTAATATTTATGGTTTTGGAAACAGACTGCAAAATTTCCTGAGAACCAGTTTAAAACAGCTTCTATTCATATCCGACAAAGCATTTCAGCAAATAGTTTACACAGCGTTAAATAAATATTTTCAACGCGTGACCCTTAAAATGTACACGGATAGTACCCAAAAGATAGAATTGCATTGTAAAATCCCTTTATTATGAAAAGGAAGAACATAAATGACGTCTTCTGTATTATTATTTAATGTTATTATCATTGAAACGGAAACAATACGATAACAGGTTTTTTTCCCCATTATTACTCTATACGAGCAGTTAATTAACCTTAAAATGTTGCCTACATGCAAGATGAAACTCAATATTAGTCAGAGAACTGGAAATCAATGGCATAGGATTGCTCCCTCAGCCTGAGGCGTCACGGTCAAGAGCACAGACTGGAGGGATAGATTGCACTCGTGGCCTAGCAAGCTTCTTCACGTTTCTGTCTGCCCCACTTTTCTGATCTGCCAATTGGAACACCGGCCTAAGGACTAAAAGAACTAACGCATCTAAAGAGTAGTGCCTGACCTGAAGTCAACACTCAGCAAATACCATTCATATCAATGGGCGAAAAACTGTTAGAGTGTAATCATGTCTACTGATGCCAAGAGTTCTAGGAAACGACACCCGTTCATTGGCGGTGAATGCGTGAGCTATTACAGATTTCGGGAGCTCAATCAGGAAATGTTCATTAAATAAAAATATATAAACTCTTTGACCCCAGTCTTTGACATTGATTCCATACAAATAAACACATGAGTATATATATATCTGTACGACGCTGTTGAGTTTTGCATTCTTAATCGTAGAAGCAAGGCTAATGCCTACTATGGTACATTGATATCTTTGACACAGTTTGGCAACTGACCTAAGACGGTTATTCTTAATCCTGTACTCCAGACAGCAAAAAATATATAATCAATAATACTAGCATGTGCTTGAAATTAGCCATAAGACACTTACATGCTCAGGATAAGGTGTCAGAATAAAACTCACATATACTACAGGCGTGCATGAGACGAGATGAAATTTTATTTTTGGAGATTTCATCATCAAAAACTTGTTCTAGGAGGCAGGTATAAATTCTCCTAAATATTCTGCTCAGAGCATTTAACATTAATCAAGTGGTGAAAGTGAGGAGTTTTATCACTAACGAAAGCCCGCCGAAACCTCCTGGTGATGGTGTATATAACACGAGTAGAAAATGAAGTTTTATTTTCTAGATCAAATCTCATGAGATGATGCACAGTTGTCTGGCCTACTGGGTTGAGGAAGATACGATTCTGTGGCCATGTACAAACTCACTAAAAAAAAAAATGCCCAGACAGAAAAACAACATTTGCCTTGACAGTGGCATTAGACTCGCGGTCATTGTGCCCATGGGCACGCCGAATGAAAAACGATTGGATTGTGTGTTCTTAGACTGGTTGGCATTGAAACCATTAACCTAATAGCATATTCATTCAACCATCTGAGAAAACTGATAACCATACGTCTTTTCAGACATATTAATTTTTGCTTGAACCAAAAGTGTCTCATGCACGTGACATAAATCTATAAATTTCGAGCTAAAATTCATCAGCAACAAGGTCATTAAATGCAGCACAGGCCATTGTTAATGTGTAATTAAAAACTTTTAAACAAATGATGAGATACTACAATTTTGCCATGTGACGTAATTAGGCTGAAATCTTTTCATGTAGTTATTGTGGTCATATATTTTGTCTAATATCTGAAAAATATATATAAAGTATATGAAGGTAAATATCCACTTATGAGGATGCTTAGTAATCTGGTTCTTATTAAGAGGTGGCTGCCGACTGCAACGAGTTAACAGACCAACACGATCTAATCAACATACGTTTATGTGAGTTCAAAATAAGCATCTGAGTCAGTATGATTTACGAGTAACAACAAGCACCTTCTATTTTACGAGAATGTTCTTAGAGGTAAATGCATTTTTTCCTTTGGCAAATCATGGTATTTCAGCACATAATAACCTGTCTTATTAATTCAGCATGTATTTACTTTTTCCATGTATTCCTTTCAAACAATATTATAATTGAGTGCCATAACTGACACTGTAATGGTAGTTGCTAGAAAATTAGGAGTCAGGGCAGAAGTTTTCCTCTGACATACTTTTTGCCACATGACATCTACTGCGCAGAAGTGAGCAAATTCCTGCCGAATGGACTGAAACGTTAATAACTGGACCTCAGTGTGGATGCATCACACAGCACAGGTGAGGGACCCTGACAGCACGAAGGCCGCGTCTCCACTGCCATTTTCTGTCATACGTATTCCCCGAACACCAAGACCACCAGTCCGGCGCCAACGAAGCAGGGGGTGAATGTATTTGAAAAGGGCTAGAGAAACTTACATGAGCTTAGGGATCATTTTTCCTGGTAAGAGCGTTACCTCCTTCCTAAACACGTAAGCGCTAAAGTATACATCACTCTGCATGTTTCTAAGGATATTTCACACCAATGTAAATCATAAGTAAAAAGTAGAATATGGCCCTTAGGAGCTGTTCCGTACTTCTTCCGCACTTTCACTGTATACCAAAAATATAATATCTTCAGCGAGCAAACTCAGAACCAATGAATACGTCTCTCTTTCCAGATTTCCTGCCATCACGGGAGGTTTTAAAATCTGGAGTGCTATAAAAAATCAGTTACTTCAAGCTGTTATTATGAATAGCCTACCCCCCAAATGAACTAAGTAAGAGTTTAACAAGCTTTTTGTCAAAATTTACAATCGAGGAAATCATTAACTTTGTCTTCAAAGTGCAAATGACTTTTTTTTTTTTTTTTTTTTTTTTTTTGAGAACAAAACGACCCAAAATAACTCCTCATGATTGGGCAGAAGAAATGTGGACACAGCTACTAACTCAAGGCCTGTCAAATTCACCGGATACTTAAATAGGTAAGATTCAACTGAACACGTGGCCACTAAAGTCCAGAAACAAAAAAATAAAAAAATAAAGTCCATAAACAAGATGCATTTAAAACGGTAATGTTATTGACCAGAAGTAAATAAATGGTATCCCAAAGGTCTTTCTAAAATAAATACCACTAATAACAGAATATGAATGAATGATTCTAGGAGGTCATAGCTGGAATAAATCCAATTCTCCAACTCAACATCAAAGGGGGAAAAAAAAACGAGCCTTATTTCATTGCTGATTTTTAAAACATGCAAAAATATTCTCATGTTCATTTAGTTCAATACTACTTAAGCTTATTGCTGGCATTTTAATATCGTTGGGTTTGACAGGGTACAGTAAGTAGCACTCTCTTCTCTGCCTGAGTTCTGGATTAGAAAAGAAGTCACAAGTGGGGAGCAAATACCGCCCAGTACATAATAATTGCCAAATAGGGCTTAGCTGCGTGGCAACAATGGGATTCATTAACCTTAATTCTGAGATTAAACAAACTTTCCAGCCATAGGAAAAACCAAAACACCGTAAGGCTTCTCATTTATCACACAAAGTATTGCAGAAAATAGCCTACTCTCGTATGTCTTCCAGTGGAATCTCTACCTTTGGCTTTGCAGGTACCGTGGAGGGAAGAAAGAGAGGCTTAGCTGTGACAGGTCTTTAACCCAAGTCACCTGACAGGTAAGTCCCTCCACTTAGCCTGAGAAGGAATGAGTGAGCTGGAGAGATAGAGGCTAAGAATGTAACAAGAGGACTTTTCCTCCACATGAAAGGAAACATTAGGATGGACAAAGAAGGGGCCCCTCCATATCCCAACACCTTCAGTTGGTCGGAACTCAAACATACAAGTTCTATGGGTCCCAGGAGATGGAGAGACCCAATGTTTTAAGTCATCATTCCTTTCAGACTGTCTTTAAGTTTCTCATTGGAAATGTTAAAGGCTTTATGAAGATCATTTCATCATTATTCGTACATATTAAAATGGCAACAATAAACACATAACTTCTTCCAATGGCCAAATGTTAGATGATTATAAAAATATCTTATTTTTCCGATAGCCACTTATCTTAAAATATCTACTTCTCTAGAAATATTGATAATATTCAATTTCAGATACCAGTATATGTACAGAGATTTCCAGCATTCACTTTCTTTCCATAACACTGCAGTTTTGAGGTTTAAATTATGAACGCGGCTCTTTACTTTGCAAGTAGCAATAGATGACAAAAGAAAACACATCTCAAATCAATTATATGAAGGAAAATTTTGAAACAACATATTTATTGCTTCCTCCCGTTAATATCAATCAGCATGAGACATGCAGAAGGTGGTTCTCTACATATATAATACTCATAATCATACACTAGATAGAATTATGAATTCCTGAGCCTAGATTCTCTCCTTACTCTACACATAATTTTCAACAAATAAAATATTTTTTAAATTTTAAACGGAATAGCAAGACAAGGGGATTAATATCAAATTACTCATATTTCAATCATAAAAAGGATGCACCAGACAAGACTTATTAGTTCATTTTTAAAGACTTATGAAGACTTTCTCTAGTAGAATTGATAAATAAGACAAGTCATTTAAAATCTTAAAGAAGGGAGAGCTTGAAATATCCTCCAACTTAGAACAGAAAACAAATCAGAAATGGAGTTTTAAAGATACAATGCATACCAAATGACTTCGATGTTACTCATCTAAAAATGATGTACCTTTATGGCCTGTACAGAAGTTAACAAAGACCTATACTGAATTTGGGGATTCCTTTTTGTTAGCCAATTTTGGCATATATCAGAATTAATGGAGGAAGTTTTGGCAAATATTTCTGTTCTCTGAATGTCAGTGCCTGCAGTGAAATCAGGACTATGCCGTTCTCTTCAATGAGCAAATGATGCTTTTATTATTATTAGCTTAAATTAAGTAAATAATGTACTCTTATCAGCCAGTGAATTTGGCTGGCCTGAAGCATTTTTTGTTTAAATTCATTTTACGAAGACAGCCTGGTTACTACGTTTAAGCTCAATGTAAACTAGTAGCATTTGTTTTTGTATTTATTTCCATATTTTACATTTACTTCAACTATTTCAAAGATACCATTTTAGGGGTGCTATATGAATTGGAGAAGAAAATAGCTCGACATACTATTCTTTTGATATTGATGCCTTAGTTACTTGAAATAATTGCACATGGACAGACCTATCTATAAACCTGTAAGCAGCTTTTAACTCTTTGCAAGATATGTTAGAAAATATATAAGGAGACACATATATACTATATGTATATTATAGTATATGAATATGTAATATACATATATTACATACAATAAATCTATAATATACACACTATATTAAATAATAATGTATCTATATATTACAGAACATGTATTGAAAGGATTTTGCCAACAATATATATCTGCGTGTATATTTATATACATTTGTGCTTATATTTGCTTACATATGCATATACGCATATTTGTTAGAAACGATTTGATCAATCAAAACACATTTCTCAGATGTGACAGTGAAATTATAGTTTAGTGGGTATGCAAAATAATGTAAAATGATCTTTCTCATAAAGCACGATTTCAGTCAAAATTTATATACTGTAAGAGTAAGTTAAATTCATTAAATGCCAGCTCAAACTCCTCGCCGTTTAGAACTGCACTGTCAGCATCTGTCAAATGTGTTCAAATGAATGCAACTCCCTAAGAGCAAAATATTCCACTTCAACTTTGCATGCGCGTCCTGTATATATACATTTATGAGAAAGGTTCTACGATTCTATCCACTCGGTTGCCGATTGTTTTCATTGTGTGTCAAGAAATCAGCCTCCATCTCTACTTAACCGGAGAGATGAACTTCTGTATTTTAGTCCGGTTGTTAAAAACATAGTATTAACAGCAACACTATTTTTATATACGTTTCAGTAACAGAGAGAAAGAAAGAAGGCAGAAGCAAATATATGTTTGAAACGGTACCGATATCAAATGAAAAATATTAACTGCATCTTCTAGAAATGTCCATCATGTTAAAAAGTTATCGGGAGACAGAAAGTTTGAGCATACTCTTCATATATTTTTTTAAATGAGTACCAAATAAAAACATCACTTTTAGATTTTCATGCTACTTTTTGTCTCGTGATGACCTCTCCTGGTTGAGTTGTTCATTATCTTAGATTCCTGTAGTTACCACTTGTTTCTCCTTTGGGTGTTTTCAGTATTAAGAACATAACTATCTTTTATTCTTTATATATTTTATATATAAGAATAAATAAAAATATTCATTAGGTGTAAAATTATCATTTAACTTTAAGGCACTGAGTATGTGCTCAATTTAATCAATAAAGTCTACATCATTCTCATTATTTACTTGATTTCCAGGATGGAGGGCAGCTTTGGGTTTTGGTCACACGATTTACATTCAAGTGAAATAAAAAGTCATCTTGGTTAAGCCATTTTACATTTTTCAAAAAAAAAAAAAAACGAATAAGCGAATACATAAATCTTAATCAAACGTAAGTATCTACTTTCTTAAAAGTAATAGTCTCTTCTCTTCCCTATCACCAAATTCTGAGTTGTAAAAACTAAGAATATATTTCTGAAACAACTTGACCATTGTTAAAATATATTAACACGGTGGCTGCATGTATGCTGTTCATTCTTGATACACGGCCAGTGTTTCAGAAGGATCCGTTATAATTTAAGTATACAGAAAGACACAACACAAAACCCAGGAAAAATCCTGGATATGAGGGCCTTTAATCAGTGAATATAATTAATTTAATTTATAATGAATTGCATTTCTGAAAAAAGTGGCAGTGAGTTCTATAGAACCAGATCTTGAAATGGGAACTGAAATTTCATCGGAATAGTTTTCTCGGTATATAGTTACGTATTTACATAAATATTAATACTGAGCATGGTGTCTTCATAATTTAGGCTTAAATCTATAAAACTGACATACAATATTAATAACATATCACTTTTTTGAGGTTTAACCCTATTGTAAAAAAGCTATACAATATTTTTCGAGTCTGTTACAAACTGCCATTTAGTGACTCCCTATCTTGCAAGAAAAGAGAAGCCCATTGAATAGTTGGGAAAATGCATCAAAACAGTAATACTGATTCATCATATGACATTATTATATTGTAGATTTTTTAGAGCAACTTATAAAGTCTTTTTTCAATGGATATTCTTATTAATACTTACATCCTGGAATAAGAATGTTAGTATTAACATACATGTAAAGATGCATCAATTCATGCCAAGATCTCCTGAACAGAAATAGGACTACACATACGATGAATTCTGGAAAATACTAAACTTTTTTTTTTTTTTTCCTAAATGGAAACACTTATTTTCAAAGGAAAGTCTCCATGAGATTCTTTCACAAGTAACTCATTCTCTCCCGTCACGGAGCACTACAGGCTCACGAATGTTCTCTTAAGATTCCCACAGGCCAGCTCTATAGTGTTTAACCCTTCCTGAACCAAAGGAGCGATCACGCATTCCCTCTCTAGATGCACAGGGGTGCACTTGCAAAGCAATTCAGAAGACGGGCTGGAATCTTCTATTTCTTCCTACTCTTACTAACCACATGAAAATACGAGCAACCTTTTCCTAGTTGGGGGGGGGGGGAGGAGCTTGCTAAAACGCAAAGACATAAATACATTGAACAGTATCATGTTCCCGAGAACTCTTAAGAAACGTGCTCATGACTACAGTACTGACGGTTTGCCCTGCCTGTCCCAAGTCCCAGACTGTATTACATCAAACTGGCCAAGAATTGGAGCAATTTCCGTCACAATACTGGATTCACTGTCTTCCATTTCAATAAGCAAGTACTACATGGTCATTAACCTCTGGGGAGGGGGGTGAGTAAGAGAAGTCCACGGGTGCCCAAATTGCTCAAAATGTGTTCCTCTTTCTCACTCAAATCTGGGCTCATTCAAGTTAAAACCATAAATAAAAACACGAAACTTATTTTTGCCACGGTCCTCACTTTTCTACCTACCTACCTAAGCAAAATGCCACGAGCTCCCTCCACGACAAGCCCACCGAAGTGGAAGAATAAGTCCTAAGAAGCTGCCATCCACCCTAGTGCCTCCAACCGAGCAGGTGCCAACGAATCTCCAGGACCGGGAACAACTTTCCAGAAGCATCACCGGCCTCCGAGCCCGCGCCACCCCCACGCCACCCCCACCGGGAGCGCCGGGCTCGGAGTTTCTCTGCTGCAGTGGCGGCAAGTGCGTGGCGGCGGCGACACCCGCGCACACCGAGGGGCCGGAGCCGCGCGGGCCCCGCGGAGTTGCCTCCCCGGGGTGGCAGCTCAATGCGGCACCCGAACCGCTCCGGCGCGGCGCGCGCGCGCGCGGGGGGCTTACTTACGGGACGCGGCCGGGGCTGTCCAGGCTCTGCAGAGGAGGCTGGTGACAATCCAGAGCGACAGCGCTGCCCCGCAGCCGGCTCGCGGGGCCCCCACCATCGTCGGCGGCCGGCTCGCGGGACTCGGGCAGCTCGCTGCGGAGACGCCGCGCGTCTCTCCGTGGGCTTCTCCCGGGCAGGCGGGCTGTCCTCGGCGCGGGAGAGAGCCGGGCCCCTCCCGCTGCGTCCTCCGCTCCCCGCACCCCTGCAGGGCTCCAGTCCGGCCGGGGCCCGGGGAGCCGCGGGGGAGGCGCAGCCTTCCTCTCGTCTGCGTGCGGCTCCTGCCTCGCGCTCCGGGAGCCAGTGAAATGCCAGGGGGAAGAAATTCAAACCGGGAAGGAAAGGGAGGGGAGGGGGGGGAGCAGAGGAGGGGACCTACCCCGCCCTCCTCCTCTCGGGAGGAAAAAAAAAATCGCCACGGGACGCGGCGGCGGATCAGAGGCGCGGGGGCTGCAGGCGCGGAGGGGAGCGCGCCGCGGACGCGGGTGCCGCCGGGGCCACTGCGCGAGCGCTCCCCGCGCCGCCGGGCGGCGTGACTCGCGGGCTGCCGGGCGCCCGGGGCCGGCGCGGAGAGCCGGAGCGGGGAGTACGCACCCCGCGGGCGGGCGGGAGGGCGCGCGCACGGCCTCAGCGCGGCGCGGCGCGGGGCGGCATCCCCCGGCGCCCGGGCGGCGGCAGCAGCGGCAGCAGCGGCCGGAGCGAGAGCCGGAGACGCCGCCGCCGCCAGCAGCGCCTGCACAGCCGGGCGGGCGGGGCGGGGAAGCCCTCCCTCCTCGCCCCCTCCAGTCCCCACCCCGGCTCCTCCTCCGCCGCCGCCTCCTCCCCTCCTTACCGAACCCCTCCGGCTGTCAGAACCCTGCTGCCCTGCCCTCGCTTGGATCGGAAGCCGGAGCGCCGAGGCACCCGCGGGCGCGGGTCCACGGGCGGGGGGCGCGCGCGCCTCTCCCCGGGGCGGGAGGCGGGGCTCGAGTTGGGGCTGCGCGGCGGGATCGGGGACCCCTGCTCCGACCCCGGCCGTCCCCCCACCCTCGCCACCCGCCCGGCTGCGGGGAGACGGAAGCCCTGCGCGCGGCGGCCTTCGCCTTCCCTCCTCTCCTCCCCTTCGGATGGAGATGGTACAGGCTCCCGGAGCTCCGGCCCCCCGGGAACCACCAGCGGGCGTCCGCCGGGCAGGTCTTCCGAGGGGTCCTAACACCAAGGGACGGCGCCGAGCATCCCGACCCGAGCGGCGCGGGCTGCGGGCGCCGCTAATGCAGATGTGTTCGATATGTAATTAATTCACACTCGTACCTATGCGCACGTACGGCCAACACGCCGCGGCCGGGGAAACTACATTCAGGCCAGCACGCTCGCGAACGGACACAAACACAAGACTGAAATGCTTTAAGCAGGCAAACGGTAACTACTTCGGGGGTATCTGATGCATCACAGGGGCTGAGGATTACGGATATCTACAGGGACCCAGATTTCCTTGTCACATTTAGACAATTGCAATAAAAATCTTAAGCTCTTCCTGCCTGCCCGCCCCCCCCCCCCACGACCCACCTCACGCCTCTCCCCCCTGGATGCTTCATACAGTTTCCTTCCATCCAGGCTACAGAAAGTACTCGGATTCTTCTCCCTCTGCAGAACCAATCCTTCCCCTGACTTTCCTGACACAGGTTTTACGAATTGTTGGCCAGCTAACTATCTAACGATGTCTAGGGAGGCCAGGTAGGAGTAACCATGTCTTCAATGTTATGCAGTGAGTAAGCATTTGCCTTTCAAGATAAAATTTTATGGAGACTTTGCCTACTCCAGGAATAGACTCTGAGTTTAATGTTATGGTTAGGTCGTGGAAAGGTCCACTGTAAACATTACTGTGTGTTCACTGCATAATTAGTATGGTGGTAAGGGGCCTGATTCAGCAGTCTTTATTAGAGCTTTGTTTCCTATTGATTTAAAGGGATGTTTTGTCCCAGGAAGAACTGCAGATTGGGTACGATCTGGAAAATGAAGAAGCACACAAATGACTAACAGGGGAAACACTGCGCACTCGTGCTGGAATATTCTCCTCCTATAAAATAATACAGCAAACGCATTCTTGTGGGTACTAAAGTGCCCCTTTTCTATCCGAATTCTCACACACTGTCAAAAGTCAATGAACGCTTGCAAAAACTCTATGGCAGAGAATTGCCATCAACCGTTTGTAAGAACTCAAAGAAACCAGTCACAGGAAAAAAAAAAAAATATTGTGAGATAGTAACTTCTCAGAAATCAGTTTATAGCTGTGTCTATTTTAACCATTGCACTGAACTCTGCTAGAGTGGTGTTTAAGTGTTTTAATCCAAGAATAAAGGAGGAGAGAAACAATTGAAAGTGTTGCCATTTCAGTATCTCAGTGGACGCCTTTCAGTGGGTATCTATCTCAAGCAGCCTGAACCGATTCCATTTCTTGGGGTACTGAACATAACAAGCTGGAAGTGTCTGTTAAATTGTTTTGTAACAGAAAATAATACCTGAGGGGGTTTCTTTTTCCTTCCAAAAAGCATTCTGACCACTTTGTAATCATCTCTCTTAATGAGTAGAAACAAATAAAACCAAACCTCATTTTAATGACATGTATGTAATCATCTTGCATCCCCACTTTGCCTTTGAGTGCTACAGTCTAACTTCCTTCCAGTGTTAGGTAAGAACCCGCCTTCATCTGTTTTCAATGCACTTTGCCACATTGACAATGAGTGGTGTCACATGCTTTGTAATGCAGCTACCTTTGTTTTAAATGTGTAATTAGATACAAACATTGGGATTCACAGTATTCTTAAAGAGATAGGACTTAAATAGGTGCAGGCTCAGACATTCCTTAGGTTCTAATGCAAAATCTTCCCTACCCAACCTGTCATTGTCATTGTTGCATATTAAAGTTAACTCCCTTTTTACTTCAATTATGACTATAACTATTAGAAGGTAGAAACCACTAAAGCCTGTTTGGCCTAATTAACCTTCAATATCCTGTGAAACCGCTGCACGGATCAATGGACTTACAGTTTCATGAGCTGTCCATTAGAGGAGGTCAACATGGCGCGCCTTGTTCCAAAGATTCATTATCAATGCGTGTGTTAGATCGTATTTGCAAATACTGTAATTGAAGATAGGATACGATGGTCTGAAATATGTTTCTCTGGTTGGGTATAAGGTTAATCAGAGCTTCAGAATAGTAAAGCTAAGTGGACCAAAGGAACACAAAGAGAAGACAAAGGCATGGTGGAGAAAGAAGATGGACAAATTGCATTATTTTGGAAGTGGAGTAAGATACAATCAGAAAGGATAGACATTCCCTGTTTTCCCGCTGCTCACTCACTCATCCTCTTCTTCTTCAACAGAAATCACTGGACTCTTTTTTTTTTAATGTTAACATGACCCCATATTTGGAAACAAGTTATTGCTTCATTAGAAATATATTCATCATCTTTATCCATCCATCAGTTGATGGACACTTAGTCTCTTTCCATGATTTCGCTATTGATGAAAGTGCTGCTATAAACATCGAAATAAGTCAGTCAGAGAAAGACAGATACCATATGTTTCCACGCATAGGTGGATTTTGAGAGACTCAGCACAAAACCATGGGGGAGGGGAAAAGGGGAAAAGAAAAAAGACACAGAGAAGGAGGGAGACAAAACATAAATGACTCTCAAAGACTAAGAACAAACTGAGGGGGTGAGGGAGGTGAGGGAGGGGGGAGAGAGGGTGACGGGCACAGAGGAGGGCACTTGTTGGGATGAGCACTGGGTGTTATATGGAAACCAATTTGACAATAAATTAGTTTAAAAATATATTCATCATCATTTACCCAAATATTTGTCAAATATCTGCTATTATTGAGCTGGACATTGTGTTAGATACTAGAATGTTACTTCTGAGCAAGAGAGAAAACATTTTTGCCCTCAGAGTCGGTGGCCATTGGTTGAATAAAGAGATTAAAGTATGTCTTCATCACTTTGATGCTAACATTTATTCAATTAAATGTTCACTAGGTAATTATTCTAGTATCTTCATACATTCTTCAAAACCGAGTATCATCAAAGATAGAAAAATAGCATCATCATCATCATTATCCTCATTCCAGATACCTGCAAATAATCTGTGAATGGAAATTATCTCAAAAGTCCTCCCTAAGTTTCAGAACTTAAATGACAAAAAGAGTCAAAATATTTTGGTTTTCCAGACACTTTCAAGTGACTATTGAATGTGGCACTGAGAAAATTCAGGACTTTTCAGTAAGTAGGAAAGCATTGGTATATCTCCAGGTGAGGTCCTTGGAGTGGAATTTCCTTCTGGAAAACAAGCCGTTCAACCGTGCCCAGAAATCAGTGAATTCCCTCAGAAAGACAAAAGTGTCTAGAACAGAAACGCTCGCCAATCTGACTACACACTCCAAGAAGAATTCAGCACTTGTTTCTCTGGTTGTGCCGGATCTATCCGGGATCCATTCTCTAGTGAGAAAGAACAGAACGAGGTCGAGTCTACTGGGAAAGCTTCTGGTGGCGAGAAAATCCACCTGGAATCTGGGCTTTCCGCAGTGCTAATTGGCCCTGGACACAGCGAGATGCTTCGCATCATAATCAGATGTTAATTGTATGAAAGCCTGATGAGGAAGATGGCATAAAATAAAATTGGCTTCCAAAATCCCAGTATATTTTAAAGTTCTCAGAGAAAGACATGACAATTAGTGTTATTTGGGCTAAACTCTCTAAAGGTATTTGTTTAAAAACATTCACGTTTATATTGTTTAACATGAATGGAAAGGGTATAGTTAGAAAAAGGTGGTCTTCAATGAGTCTATAAAACATTGTTCAGAAAACTGGGAGGAAGATGGTGAAACAAATTCGTAAAATTCAGAATTAGGAATTTTGAATTCCTTTGTTGTGTTCTTCACTTTCTAGAAACCCAACTTTCTTTTAACTTTAGTCTAACATGCATATATTTGAGTCACATTAGTCAGAGTAATTTTTCTTCCAGAAGTGCAATTATATACTCCTGGGTGGCTCAGTTGGTTAAGCATCCGACTTCAGCTCAGGTCACAATCTCATGGTTAGTGAGTTCGAGCCTTGCAATCAGGCTCTGAACTGACAGTGTGGAGCCTGTTTGGGATTCTCTCTCTCTCTCTCTCTCTCTCTCTCTCTCTCTCTCTCTCTCAAAATAAACTTAAAAAAAAAAACTACCATGACATTGCAGAGCTTTGACTTTGACAAATCTAATCTAAAATTCATAAAGTGATTATTTTCAAAGATCTCCCATTATTTATCTCACAGATTAAGGAAAATATAATCTCAAATGAGTGTCCCCACGAAAATGCCATAAGTTCAAAAAAAATAAAATATGGCATTTATCTTTTGGACAAGAAATTACTGAATACAGTATATGAATAAAATGTGTAAGTTTTGAATATCAAAATGTGGAGTAATTTCCTATTAATACTTGGATTTAAAGAGGAAGGGAGAACACGCTTATAATTGACTTACATTTGTACTGGCTTACCGTTTCTCTTTAAAGTGTTGCTATATCAAATCACATGCTAGATACAGAAAAGGGAAAGATCAAGGCAAATAGTGAATAGACCAAAATAAAAGCTAGTAGAAAGGTTTAGTATATACCTATAAATTGCTAGTTGTAAGCTCATATGAAACTATACAGTTACATAAAAGAACAAGGGCTGAACTACAATCAGGTAGCAGTATGCACGCCTTTTAGATTTTTGAGAATTCAAGCAAGTTTTTAAGCAAGTTTAATGTTTGTAAAGTCTGTTTGATTTTGGAAATAGAATTTTATTTATTCAAGAGATTAAACTAGTTAGAAATGGGTTGCAAAAAGAATGCCAGGAAATAAAAGTTTTATCCAAGGAAAAATCTAATTTTGAAAACAAGCCACAATATTAAGTGGATTGCTTTTGAGTGTTATGAGCATATAGACTTTAGGAAAAACTAGAAGAGCACACAGGAAGCAATTTAGAATGGGTGTTGAGTCTGGGGTCTGGGGTCTGTGTATAGGCTCCGGACAGTCCTCTCTGTGAACATACACACTCCACCCCCTCATTTCCTCACATGTAACTTCAGAGTAATATTTGTTTCTATGCAGTTAGCTTATTGCAAGAATTAAAATACATATAATATTGTACTATGTATATAATACATATAATAATATACAATATATCTGGCACATAAAAGCTGCTATTATCATTATTGTTAATAATAATATATTAATTAATATTAATAATTATTGTGAATTAAAATACATATAATATTGTACAATATATATAATACATATAATAATATACAATATATCTGGCACATAAAAGTGCTATTATCATTATTATTATTATTGATGTTGATATAAATGAATATACCAAAATTTTAAACTGAAGCGCCAAAATTTCAAGTACATGCCTCAATACATTCACATTCCAAAATCTTTCGAAAAATTTTTGTATTAAAAAAAACTATCCAAAAATATTTGAAATTGAACGTGAAGAAGAGCGATTTATTAATTGGCACCGTGACTGTGGGAAATAAGAAGATGCATACTGAAATACAATTTTAGATGTTTCTTTTAACGTGTATTTATTTTTGAGAGACAGAGTATGAGCAGGGGAAGGGCAGAGAGAGAGGGAGACACAGAATCCGAAGCAGGCTCCAGGCTCTGAGCCATCAGCACAGAGCCCGATGCGGGGCTCGATGTTACAGACCGTAAGATCATGACCTGAGCCGAAGTCGGCCGCTTAACCGACGGAGCCACCCAGGCGCCCCAAATTTTAGATATTTCTTTGGAACTTAAGAGGACTATGAAGAAGGTCTACGGAAGTGGGAAGATGTGGGATGTGTGAACTGAAATACCTTTCTGCCAACATTAGAGTCTTTTCTAAGATCTAGAAAAGTGCCTTTACTTCAATTAAAAGAGTAAAACACTTGTTTTCAGTAATTCCAAGCATTAATGTGACACTACCCTGTTAAAACTAGAAAATAGGTATAGAGGTATAGATTTTCCTTAGTAACAGTGGAGACCTATTTTCTAAAGGAATAGTTTGAGGAGAGAGAGGAGTCAAAAGAAGACATTTTCACAAGTATAGACTGGTCACAGAGATGAAAAGAATAACGAGGAAAATTCAGATAGGATGGTGATGGTCAAAGGAAATTTGAAAGAAGTCGGTTCAGCTAGAAGAAGTTGCAAACTGCTGTCCCCTTCCCCGACCTCCCCCTCCCCTGCCACACTGGGCTGGTCACAGTTTTTCTTCTCATCCTCAAGATCTTTTTGGACCAATATCTACATTCGCATCTTCCGTTGCCCAAAGGAGAGAAAATCTTTCCACTAAGAATCTTTTGAGGATCGGTGAAGGGAGAATCATATCCTCAAGCCAGAGTGCTTCACACTCCTTCCAGATAAGAATGAACTCCTTTCTGTGGCGTGGAGTTAGAATGATCTTGGATGGTACCACTTTCTTCTTCCTAGACACTCAGCTGATTGGTGAGCACACGATAATAAGGGGATCATGTGAAATGCAAAAGGCAACTTTTCAGTAGCAGTGACAAGATCAATGATACATTGAGGTTAAGAAAACTTGCCGTGTAGCATATAAATTATAAACACTTAACCCGATTTGGGAGACGGTTTCCAAGTTAAATTACTTCTTTACCTGCTGTAATAATACATGATGCCTGCGTGTTGAATGCCCCAAATTGAAGATCCTCAAAGTTTTCCATAAGTACTTCTCAGACTTTCATCCCCCAATTTCTTTCTTCTCACTAGCATTTGATAAAACCAGGCCTACCAACAAAGTTGAATGGCATCAGGTACAATCGAAAACCCAGTCCAGGTATTAGATACTAGTAGCCAGGTTAGTCTAGGGAACGTAACTCAGCAAACAGGACACCTTGTACTGGGGGGTCTGGGCATTTCAAGAACAAACAAACAGACAAACAGAAGGACAGAGACACTCATCGTTCATACTGAATTGACGTTACTGATTTGAAACTTAAGACTGTTAAGAATATTCTTTTTATTCCATTCAGGAAGTTGGATTGATTTAAATCTCTCTACAATTTATTTATGTCCTCGATTTGCAGGGGTGAAGATATTGAGTGAGAAGGCTTGGTGATAATTACTGTCTAAACAGTTTAAACTAGTTTACACAGTGCCTGCCAAAACATTTAAAGCTGGGTTCCATGGTGTATAGTGTCCCTAAATTTCTATAAGAATGCAATGCCTCATCTGGCAGTAGGAAATGGTAAGTCCTCCTCACTCTACCCAGAGTTGAAGAAAATTATGGAACCTACAGTTGTCTTTGATATCACCGACATAAAACCAAGAATAAATTCCATTTCAGTTTGTTCCATATGATGATTTAAAAGTGAATTGTAGCCATGGCTTTAACTACATGCTTCAGTTTAAACATGGGTAATTCTTCTTTTAAAAATGTTTTTATTTGAATATACAAATATTAAAGTTCTATTATATCAATTCTACTAACATTCAAATATTGGTGGTATTATAATTTAATGGTACTCAAGATAGCTTATATGATAATATAGTAATTAATGATCTCTTGGTCTATTGAACTTTCTGCTTGATTAGTATTTAGTCGGGAATGAGGAGGAGAGAGGAAAGAGAGTTTTTCAATTTATATCTTGTTTAACAATATTTCTAGCACATATTAGCACACGTACCTGTTTTAGTACATTGAGTAGGGTGCCATAACTGAATCCATTGAAAATTCATGAATTTGATCATGCAAGCCTTCATTTTAATTGCATACACTGTAATTGAGGGTATGAGATGAAATTCTTCTGATTTCAAAGTTAGTGTGACATTCCTTTAAATTTGTCATTCCTGATCTTCCATTCGTCTTCTTAAATACCTAAATACCCACGCAGCAAGTTCCAGCTGAACTTGCTGCCCCTCCTGAAGAGGCAAATCTCTACTTCCCTTAAGAGACCTGATGGGAGTGAGGTTGTGTCTGAGGATCAAACTGTCCACAAGTGGGTGATCTTCAGGATAGACCTGTCTTTTAATTTACATCATCATTCTGTGTGGTGTTTTTTTTTTTCCTTTTTTTTGTCAGAGTGATAGAATTCCAGGGGCCAAGAAGTAGTACTAGATAGTAGAAAACAATTAGTTGACTATTTAGTGTTATTTCTGCTCAAAACCCGTTGGAACCAGGCTTGTAATGTTTGTGGAAGATTCTATCTCCTTCGCGGGTAACTTCAGGTCATATCATAGATATGCCAGGTTTCAGATTTTCATTTTATATCCTTTTCATAAATGACAAATAGAGAAGACAATGCTTGTTTATTTGAGTTCTGGTCGCTGACATTAGGCTAATAATTGGTTGTTACTACAAAGGTTATGGACTTTTCTGTCTGCATTTTCATTCCTCAAAAGGTTCTGCACATTTTTGTTCCTCATTCTGCAATTGCCACTGGAGAATAAAAATCCCTGACAGATTTCCATTTTGGGAGTCAATGGAATAAGTTAACTGAAAAGCTTATTTCCTGAGGTAATTTTATGTTTTTAATTTTTTTTTCTAATTTGAGAGAGAGAGGGAGAGAGAGAAAGAGAGTGTGCAAGTGAGGGAGAGGGGCTGAAGGAGAGAGAGAGAATATCAAGGAGTCTCCACCCTCAGCACAGGCACAGGGCTCCATCTTACAACCCTGAGTTCATGACCTGAGCAGAAAACAAGAGTCGAAAGCTCAATTGACTCAGCCACCCAGGCACCCCTGTTTTCCTTCTTAATGTTGGTCTTCTTATAGGAGAAATCATAAGGTAACTTCACCCTAAGATAGTCAACTTCACCTAAAAATGATCAACTAGGCTAAAATAGTAAACTCTGATGACTGTCCAGTGCCTCCTTAAAGAGGAGGCTGAGCATAGAGAAAATTAAACTGTACTCGTCACACGATACCTGGTGACATCACAAATGTGTTTGAAAAGATCCAAAGCTGTTGTTTGAAATTAGTCTGTGGCCTATGCTCCTTCTCCCAACGTTTGTTCCCAAATCACCATCATTGCACCAAAGAGCATGATCCGTTCCATCCTTTCCTCCTCATCTAACTTGACATCCTTTATCAGAATTTGCTCGGAACTTTTGATTCACAGAGACCCAAATAAGGGCAAACGGAGAAGCGAATAAAAAAGAAAAGTTGCACACAGTAGGTGTGTCCTAAGGAAACAACACTGGCCCCACCCTCACTGGAGTAGGGTTCACCAAAACTAGGATTTGGGGTTTGAACCTTATAATACAACAGATACACAAAAATTCATACTTTCATATAGTTCCTAAGACTTCTAGCCAGAATGTTTCCAAAATTCCCATTTGAAAATGGGATTTCATAAAACTAAATAACGGTTTTCAACCTGATTCAACCCTTACCACCTTTGGTGGTGGAAATCAGTAATGCAGTGGAATTTCATTCAACGATTTGGTGAGGACCTTTTATAAAAATACGTTTAGTTAAAGTACCCTACTCATAAGCCCATTGTGTGCGAATCTCTCTGAGTAAAGCCTTCTCATTAATTCACTTATCAAATTTTAGTTTCTCAACTGAATTCTATCTCTCTAATCACTGCAGTTGAAGATTACTCAAGACCTGGCAAAATTGTTTTATGATAATTAACAAACTAATTAGCTTCCTCAAGAATACTCTGGAAAGAATATCGAGAGAAATTAAGTAACTTTTCTCCTTTATTTGACTTCAAATATCACATAGCATATGGTCCTTATTTTCAGGAAAAAAAAAATAACTCAACATAGGTGTTTTAGTTTCTCTAAGAAAAGTGAAAAAGAAGGCTACCCAGATGCTAGCAAATGCTCTTTGCTTACTTATTTCTGCTGAAGACTATAATCTGAATGATTACCTTTAGCCTGCCCTCATTGTCCAATTGCTTGAAGCACAAAGAAATGTAAAGAACGTGACCATATTCCAACTCTCATTTTCGAGTAAACCTCAAAAATAGAAACAGAAAACAAAACCATGTCAACAAAATATCATCAGAGCATAAAACAGTTTGTAAAGGTCTATGTCTCGAAATCACTATTCCTGAATTCAGAGCATTAGCTCATATGCCATGGTGTCTGTAACATCAAGTACATAAAACCAATGGATAAAAATTGGGTGAAGGAAAAAGTACTTTAAAACAGCTTACTGTGGATTCCCCAAAATAACGATATTAATTTTAAACATTCAGAAAGACATCAAATCCAAATATTACCTTAATCTTTGTACTATTTTATGTTCACATAGTTCTGTGATTACAGAGTGATCGGTTAACTTTAATGTTAATATTTATTAAACCATGAGAGGAAGGGTTTCAAAGATATTAATACTTAAATCAATACCCAAATTATTAGTTTTGAACAGCACTCTTTAGGGAAGGAATCAGCGGAAGAAAAGAAATTTAAATTAAAAAGTATATATTAAAAAAAGCAATTTATGGTCCATAGTCTTACAGCAGGCAGAGTAAGAGATTAGGATCAAAGTGAGAAGATTGGTTTTAGAGGAAAAAAAGTTGAGGCAACTCTTCCTTTGCTCCAACAGGAAATATGACTGAAGAACATGAATATTTCCAAACACCAAGGAAGGAAAACAATGCATGATTAGCCTAAACTGCGTCATTAACCACTATTCTGTCAAATGTTATTTCCTCTGTGTCACCCAAGAATAATCTCTATTGTAACAACCCCATACCAGAAAAAATAAAATATTCATATTGCCTTATTTACATTTAAAACAAAATAAATTTAAGTAATGGGAAGAAAAATAATTTTATAAATTAGGTAAGATTTATTCAATATAAGAATGACACTAAGAAAACTGGCACTTCTTTTAACCAGTAATTATTAATATCTGGGCTTTTTTTTTTAATATTAAGAACTGGCAACACGGAGACTGTTTCTTTTTTTCAACAAGAACAGTTACAGAGCATTTCCAAGCTCATAAAATAACACTTAAATAACTCATTTCAGTCTTGAAACTCTACTTTCATTTTCATTCAGCTGTTTGGAGAAAATAATATCAGAGGAAGAAAGTGATGTAAATATCTCGTACAAAGATTCATTCATTCATTCATTTCATTCCACAAATATTTAGTGACTTCCTTCCATGAGTTAGGCATTAAGTATTGAGTATATAGAGCAACGGACACAACCATTAAGATGCCTGATCTCCTAGGTGTTACATCATAATGGGGTGGGAGGAAATATTATTCATAAATACCCTGATAAATGAGTGGTTAGAATTAATATTAATGCGATTCAGAGCCTGATGGGCTACTATAGATTCAATACATTAATAAGGACTTCTTCTGGAAGCTTGTTTTTTTTTTTCTTCTTTAAGCTGAGACTCGAAGAACAAGAAGAAATTAATCATATGAAGATGGAAAGGAAAAGCATTTCTTTCTTTCTCTTTTTCTTTCTTTCTTTCTTTCTTTCTTTCTTTCTTTCTTTCTTTCTTTCTTTCTTTTTCTTTCTTTGTGTGAAGGGAATAGCTTTCACAAGGTTCTAAACTGGGAATGTATATAGTATAATTATGGCACAGTAGCTCAGTTTGATTAGAGACCAATGAGCGAGATGGAAAGGAGTAGGTGATGATGTATTCAAGAGAGACAGGAGCCAAGTAGAGTTGCCAGAATAGGAAGGTCAATTAGAAAGCTACCGTAAAGTCAGGCAAGATAATGAAAGCTCGAGCTGCTATAATCCTAACGGAGATGGGGAGAAATGGATGTTTTGGATGAAATTTTGAAGTTAAGGTCATAGGTCTACTAATGGATAGGTATGAATAGAAGAGGAAATCAAGCATGCCTGCTATTTTTATGCATTTATGTATTTATTTTAAATTTTTTATTAAGTGACTAGATGCCTAGGGATACCATTTACTGAAATGAGGAGGGCTCGGGCAGAAGATTTGTAGTGAAGACAATTATTCTCTTTCGGACAATTAAAATTTGTAATGCCCAGGAGAAAGTCAAGTTTGGAGGTCAGGCATGTAGATAAACATCCGGCCTGGAGTTTAGGATAGAAATCGGGTCTGGAAATAAATTACACAAAACTACCTGAGAAGAATGTGAAGATCGAAAAGGGAAGGCATCTAGAAACAGAGTCTTAGTGCACCCCAATATTTCAAAGCTAAACCGGGCAATAGGAGGAAGCACGGGTGATTGAGACAGAGTGGCCAATGGCTAGAGAGAAAACCAGAAGATTCTGTGTTTTGAAAATGAAGAAAAGTATGAGTTTTCAAAGCTGAGATAGAACGAATAGAATTTATTTAATTTATTTTCAGGTTATTTCAATATTCACGAGCCCTGTTTTATTAACGTTCTTCTCCCACCTTCAACTGAATACACCCCTGCCGTCTTGAGCTCCCGCTAATCTTTCCTTGTTTCAGCAGTGAACAAAAAAGCTGCCTTCACCAGCGCTTTTAGGGTGACATCTCTCCACCAGCCCCAAGTGTGCACATGGATAGCGCAAACAAGAAGGGGCAGCTTCTTTGTTTATTTCCTGACACACCGTGTGAACATTAGCATGAATTTAAAAAATGGTGGGGGTGCATCCAGGTGGAGAGGGGGGATGTCACCCTAAATGCCCAGTTCCACACATTTATCTCTTCATACTTGGTCTATTTCTGAGCCCAGAGGAAGATAGCCCATCGGTCATAGGAGTCAGCATTCAGGTTGCAGGGTAAGAAGTGGCATGGGATCTCAGAATAACACACATTTATTTGCCTTTCTAGAGGAGCATAGGAGTATTGCTGGAGAACTGTGCTTAATTCAGTGTCTTGGTTCCTATTAGGCTTCCTAGTGACATTTTATAATGACCATAAGTAGGTAGTGCGTCCCCTCAAAATTCATATACTGAAGTCCTAACCCCAACCCTTAAAATGTGACTGTACTAAGACATATAGTCTTTAAAGAATTAACTTTGATTTAATTAAAGTTTAATTAACTTAAAGTGAGGTCAAGAGGGTGGACCTCTTTTAAGAAGAGGAAAGTTGGATACAGAAAGGTCCAGAAAAAGACCACATGAAGACGTTGGGAGAAGATAGCCATCTGCAAGCCAAGAAGAACTGTCAGAAGAAACAAACTCTGTCAATGTGGACAGACATCTGGCCTTCAAGACTGTGAGGAATTACATTTCTGTCTTGTACACTTCCCAGTCTGTGGTGCTTTGTTTTGGCAGCTCTAGCAGACAAATGCGGGAGAAAGTTTTCTCCCTGCGTGCAGTGAAGGTAAAGAATTACACAAGTTCAATCCAGAGTCCTAAAGACAGTTGCTTTGAATTCTCTTTCCACCTTTCCTGTTCCTCTTGATGTATAAGGATGAGAATCAAATGAAACAAGAACTAGGCTATGTCACTTAGTTGAGTAGTCAGGCATGGCATCCACGGTCAGGAGCCCCATTGCCTTTCCTGCAATACGTCATATTTGGTTAAGTGTTCAGTGAAGCCAGTCTTTGTTATAGATTGCACCAGACTGCTAGTATAGACATATGGAAAGGAAGTCAACCCATCTGCACTCTCTGGAGTCCAATCTAGAACCCCAATAACGTGTGGAAAGAATCCTTTCACCGAGAGGTAATCATCTTTAAAGACAGATCAATATCAAATTCCTCCCTTCAAAAGTTCAACTATTCTCGGTTTCAATAAACTATTTCCTCTTTATATTTCCAATATAGACCTTTTTTAAAGTCAGCACTTGTAAACAGAGTTCTTTACCATTCTGAAAATGCATCATCTCTCTAACTTCATTTTTATTTACTTTACATATTTTCAGTAAAAAGTTCACATCTTTTCTGAAGTTGCAGTCTTGAACAGTAGTTCACAATAACAGAGATATTACCTCGAGGGAGAATTTTGGAATGCCGAAGTGTTCTTTGGCGGTCGTAATATCATAGAGGGTTCCTGCCTTTATTGAATGAAGCACGCGAGGCACCGTACATTGTGCATTTATGTTGGACATTGGTTTATAATTACGGAGTCTAGAACCCATGTTAGTTTTACAATAAATTCAAAGAATTTTGTGTGTACTTTTCAAATACTCTCACTTTTCCAGAAATACAACCAGTGTAAATTGAGAGAAAATTCCAGTTTGTCTTCTTCCTTGAGAACTTAGGATCATTCATCATTTCAGAAAATCGTGCGACTCATGGGAACACCACTTATGGGACTAATAGATCTCTAATAGTAGGATCTGTGTCTTCACTGCGTGTGTAATTCACACAAACATGGTGACTCCGAATACGGCTAAGGTTCTGCAAACTTCATAATGCTTTCCAATCTCAGTGTGCTTGAGTATAAATACATAGAAATGCGTATCATTTACTATAAATAACATTTATGTAGTTTCCATTTACATTAAAGTTAAGGTATTATATTGATTTGGGGGCATTATTTTAGTAAGTTATATTCTCTATGACCTTTCATTCGGAAAGTGTTAAAAATTTTTGTGTTTAAAGTAGTGTTTTACCTCCTGGGGTTGACCTGTTTCTAATCATCATGATATTGAGGTTTGCATTAAACTTAAATCTTCTTGTAGTTATGTACCTCTGAAACATTAGAACCAAAAATCAGACCTCTTGCTATTTAAACCTCTAAACTAGTTTTTAATTTAAAGCAATCGGGAAGGAAGAAAACATTTATTAAAGGTCTGCAAAAAAAATGACTATTTTTATTCGTATGTGCAACCACTTCAAGAGTTTTTGGAGAATGGAAGGAAGGTCATTATTTCAGTGATGTGATTCTCAATATACTCTCATTAGCAAGCATATTTTTTCATTGTTTCAACCTTAGACCCAAAACTCAGCATAATTAGTGGTATCTATTTTGGTTGGTCAGAAGCTGGTCCATTACCTAGCTAAATTCCATGAAGTTAATAAGATTTTTGATTCATTATTTAGCAGATACATATAGCACTTCCTAAATCCCAGGAACCATTCTTAAACTTGACCAATATTAGCTCATTTTAGCTTTACAACAACTACCTTATTATCCCCATTACACAGAAGAAACTGAGTTAGTGGCAGGTTAATTTGTTCAAGGTCAGTGCTAACCCAGTAAGTTGCAGAACCTGGATATACAAATCCAGGAATTTGGCTCCAGAGGCTATGGGCTTGCCTCTACATTGCCTTCTGGAATTGCCATCTAGCAAATGAGAAAAAGTTTGCATTAAAAAGACTAATGAGCAAATGATTAGAATATATTGGTTTATTGTGTTAAAGGGGGTCTTCAAATTTCCACCTATGTTAAATAAAAGTGATCATCTTTGATCAGGCATGGATCATTAACTGATGACCATATTCAACCAAGATCAAGTGAACTGTTTATAATAAATGGAAAATCATGTGAAAGTTGACTGAAATTTCCCCGTACTGAAAGAGGAGGAAATAAAAAACGCAATAGGTACTATTAATTAGACTTATGACAACTTGAGAAAGAATGAGAAGAGAGGGAGGAATGAAAGAAGTGAGGGACAGAAAGAGAGAGAAAGAGTATTTCGGGTAAAAAGCAGAAGAAATCATGTGAGGAGAGCAATGACCGATGAGAGAGAAATCTGACTATTTCTTGTCCACCTGGTCCTGGCAGATGTCCAGTGTTTGACATTTTCTTTTCTCATCCAAAGATTTGTTAAAATGGCATCTTGTTTTGGGGCTAGGTCATCCTCAGCCTCCTCCGGTTTTAGAATTCTATGCCCTGGGAAAACTAAAGCAATCGTCCTTTTATTCCTGTCTAAACAGAGTCACTTTTTTTTTCTTCTTTTTAATGTACCTCTACATACACACTTTCTCTTTCTGTGAAGTCCTCCATTTCATTGTACAACACAGTTACAGCTTTGTTCACAGGGCAATTAATTTCAAAATGTGCATGCAATATTCTAATCTTTGAATCAACTAGAACATTATGTAACCATTTAACAAAATGATTCTGAATCTGTGTATCGGCTGTTTGTGAATGGAGGTTGTCGTGGAGGCATCGGTAGAGACAGCAAGCTGCTAGCAGATATCAATTAATTCCAGTTATTACGAGAATATTCTGGGGAAGCAGCGATGATAGAGGGTGAAGAATAAAAAATAAAATTTCTGCCAGATGCGAACACTATTTTTCTGGCCGTCGTTACCTGTTTTGCTGTTCTTTCTGAGTTTGCTTTGTTTTTATTTTTAAAAATGTGTCAAACTTTTAGCATTTGCTTAGCCTCTTATCCTTTGTTGACTTCCAAATACCACCATCGGGTCATTATTTACATTTTCATGTCATTTTTCTTTCCCTCTACAGTAATCCTTTTTGGAGATGACAGCCATATAGTTTTGTTTGATTTATCTGAGAGCTTAGAATTTGGGGTCTGTGTCTCATAATTTTCCAATAGCGTTATAGTACAGTTTTTATATTTTTCGCTGTTTGTTTTCTTTTCGACAGTAATTCTTTTACCTTTTTGCTTTTCACCTGAACAAGATTATCATTAATCCTAGACAGAAACAGTCACATGTCCTATCAATCAAGATAATATGAAGTAATAAAGTAAGTCTACTTTTAGGCTAGTCAAAACAATGTTTCATACATGTCTGGTTTTTAAATCCAGATGAAGGTTTACACCAAGGAAATTGATCTCTGAAGAATAAACATCTATCTATACATGAGGAGATCTAGATATTTAAGGAATGGAATGTTCTAGGGTGCTTATATGCTGACATTACATTGTAGAGAAGGTGTTTATTTTTCAGTGCCTAGTCACCTAGTGTCCTACTAGTTCAGTTATGGTTATCAGCTGAAAAAAGTCACAATATGTTTTTCAACTAAAACTTATAACAAGAGAGAGGTAAAACAGGGCAGATAAAAAACAGAAGCTATAGGTACCATGTATTATAATGATAAATAATCATAAATCTGGATTGCAAGATGGCCATTTGTTTTAAATGATTTTATTTGACAATAGTCAACAATATGCTTTTTTAATTTCCTGTTTTCTAAGCTCAAAGATACATAAAAATTGGGATTATTACTCAAATGGTTCCCTACCAGTGGACTTTGACCTTGACGACATCTGTACCCTGTTTATCTTAATAGCTTTAAATTTGTTATCATATGAAAAAAAAATCTATTCCATGTTCACGAAATCATAATGCCACATCCATTTGAATACAAAGGCTTTACCCCAACTCTGCCCTATGAGTCTAGTTGAATTTGAAAGAGAATAAATAATATTTAAAATACCTTAAGGAAGAATGTCACTGTCTTATAGGTTGGTTTATCCTAATTCCAATCTAATTTAAATTCTTCATTTTAGGTCTGACAAATCAGTTTAGTTGTAATACAAGCATCAATATAAGTATGTATTATACATATATATTCCTACTCACACATAGGTGTGCATGAATAAAACAAACATGTTTTATAGGTTTATCATTTTAACATTATATGAATATGCCCATTTCAACAAATATTCTATAGCATGCTTTTAAAGTCATACTCTAATTTTCAGTTGAAAAGTCACAGGTCACATATAGAATTGATTTTTCTAGTATCTTACTGCTGATTATGTCATTTCAATATTGACATTTATCAATAATACTGCAATTAACATTTTTGCGTCTACACTTTTGCACAAAGTTCAGCTTATTTGATTAGAAATGACTTGGCAAATGTGTTGATTATTCTCTGTTTCTTATTTTCCTATGATCCATCTGCTGCTCTTCCCTGTCGTTATAGTGCCCAGGGAGAGTCACTGTTGTAAGTCTCATCGCTTGGGACTCTGGCTTTCCACTGGTTTTGTCCAACGGAGGCCCTGGCCCTGGCAGGAGGAGAGAGAATTTGGGACATTTATCCTACACTGCCCCTGCTTCCTACCGACTGGGCTTGGGTCTGGCAGTGACTGAGTTCTGTGGTGTAACCTCTTTCCCTTTTCATTCATGTTTGGGTCCCTTCAGTGACTGACTTACCCTCTTTGTCGTAGAGGTGAGAACGCCTCCCCTCTGCTGCTAGTCTCTAAAGGCTTTACCATTCTTTGCTTCTCGTCCCCCCGACCGCGTCCCTAGAAGTAGCACATTCATTAGTCTCTCTTCCTTTATATCCTTCGGGTGAGTCATGTATTTTCTGCCTGGACCCGCTAAAATAGGCAAAGGGGTGTAGTAACATTCTTTGCCCATTTGATGTCGATTGTCACTTCTTTTCACCATTCGAATGTACCGCAAGTAATGTGTAAGAATTCAAATATCTCTATAACTTTTAACTCTGGATTTTTTTGTTTAATTATTGTCAATATGATGGCAAAATAGAAAAGAATACCCAGTATCTTTTGATTACTAAAGAGGATAATGTTAAGTGTGTGTGTGTGTGTGTGTGTGTGTGTGTGTGTGTGTGTACAGGCACACACATTTACAGATCAAATAACTAGATAGTCAAGTGTCTAAAAAGCACTAGCTGTAGACCAGCTCAAGCACAAACTAGCTGTGGGGATTGAGGCAAGATCCATCCCCTCTTGTTTTGAAACATCTCTAAGCCTTTGTTAAAATTATATGTGAGATAGAGCTCACAATAATATTTGAAGTGAAGTGTTTGGATTAGACGTCTCCAGTCCCTTTCAACCTTACACCTGTGATCTTACATTTCCGGCATAACACCGGGACAGAAAGAAACCCTGTATAGGTTGAGAATGCATGACCGACAAAGGAAACTCTACTTCCTGTGTTGGGTTACTGAGGCATATACATGGCATTATTTTCTCGTTTTGTTTTCTTCCAAGAATGATAAATGTTATATATTGTCTTACAATGCCAAGTGAAGCCAACTTAGCATTTTCCTACGTTTCAAGTCCAATTCCGTTAACCAAAAGCAGGCATGCTAATAAGAGAAGTGGATTCCCACATCCCTACAAATTAACATTTACTTATGCCTTGCTCTTTCTGAACTCTATTGTTAGCAAATTTTGTTTTGTGGTCCTAAATTTGCCCAGAAAGGGCTAGAGAAGGCTACCTGAAATTATGTACCTCATATCATATAATACACATTATTTCTCTTAGCAGAGGGAACTCGAGAGGAGTTTTAAAAAGCTAGGGGTCTTGAGGCACACCGAGAAAATGGAATATTTCTTGGAAGACGAGAAGCATGAACCTCCGAAGTAGCTCATTTGTACTGGAGGTAATGGTGTGAGAGAAAGGTAATGCCAGAGACTTTGAGAGGTTCAATGAAGTGGAAAAGGTGATAGAGGGCGTACAATATTTTCTGCAAATGTCTACGATTTTCAATATAAGGACCGAGGCTGGCAAGAACATACAGCCTGTCATGTACTTGCTTTGCATACAGGTGTGGTGGTGTTGACCCACCTTCCACAGGTCTTGCGCTTTAAGTCGTTGGGTGATGGGTTTGCCCCGCCTCCTCTGCCCGGCCTCCGTGAGCCGAGCTTGGTTTGTGAGACATCTGTGCAGGGTTAGGAGGGCAGCTGAAAGCTGTTGAACAGAACAGAACTAACAGGCTTGTGCACAAATTAAACTTGTGGGCAGAGTGAGATCCGGGCTCTGCTGAAACGCCGAGCCACCAGGGCTGAGGAAGCAAGAAAAAAAGTCTTCAGTGAGATGATTTGGAGAGATTAATGAATCCATGGGTGGATAGGAAATTCACTAACGGTATTTTTATGCATTATTGGCAAGAAAAATAAGGTACTGAAACATCATAACACATTTCGATAGCACATATAGATGTTTTAAAACAGATTTAGGCTTCTATGTTTAGTAAACTTAATTTTTAAATGTTTTTTTTTTCCCTAACATTTAGAGGGTATGCCATTGCAACCAACTATTATCTAAACAACAAAAGCCCCTTACCCGCTCCAAAATAAAAAGTGCAAGGGGTCTCCATAGAAGCCTCAGTTGAGCAGGTGAGCGGAAGAGGAGGGCAGACAGCCGGCCCTGTGCTCCTTGGCAGCCAGCCATCTTGGCCAGAGTTGGCCGGAGATCCGTGACCCTTCCGCTCTCGTGGGAGAGCGCAAAGTTCTGTCAGCTCATCCATTCGGATAATTAGCAAAAGATATTATTTCCCTGCTCCATCTGCTTGCATTTTGGCTAATAATTGGAACACTGAATAATGTTCCGGAGTCCTTCAGCTCTCTGTCACCCCGACCGAGCACATCTCTGGGGAAAGACCGGGGACGGAGACCAAGCAGACTCCTCAGTCCTCAAGGGTGAGACCTTGGGTGAGGTCTTGGGTGAACCCCGAGACCAGCCTCCAGTCTAGAGGCAAGTCAGGGCTCACTGGTCAAGGAGTTTAACGAGGCCAGGATGGCAGAGACATTTCATTCCGCAATCCCGAGCTGACCCCCTCAGCCAAAGACAAATGGCCGTGCCAATGGAGGGCTTAGTGACCATGAAGCTTACGAAAGGAAAAGTGTAGAACCATTTACTCAATCAGAGATCGAGTTTAAGAAATTGCTCTGTCATGGCGGGTTGGAAGTGCACTGTAGTTTTAAAAAGCCTCTGGCAGTCCTCTGGTGGATATTAGATTATGGATTTCTCCAGACAGACACCTTGCCTCCTCCTTCACTCTGCATGGTGACTCGTGCAGTACGATGCACAATGGCACACTCAATTAAGTCCAGTTGGCTGGCTGGCTGACTGAAAGCTCTTCAAACCAGCGAAGAAGAGACTGAATAGAGGCAGAAAGGACATAGTTTTGCATTTTGAAATGAGCGTTAAATAATCTTTTCAACTCTAAAGCTCCTCTCACATTTTTTTCACTTGAACCTAGGCGCTGAATCTCAATCGAAGAAAATGCTTCACATTCACCTGGGAATTCGTTCATGTTGTGTGTTTTATTGAGTATCTACCATGTGCCAGTGTCGGTGCTGGGCGCTGAGATAGCTGATTGATTCCATTTCTGGAAGGCAACCGCCATATATTTGCACGGTCAAGTGCTCTAATGTATTACTGATACAGATATGTCGAAAAATAAGGCAGTAGTGACTAACATTTGCTGCTAGCTTCTGTGACATTTAGAAGATTTTATTATTAATGAATTAGGAGAGAAAGTGGTTATTTGAAAAACCAGATTTATTCTACTGATTGTACACGATTTTACTCAAATTCATTCTACTACAGATACATGATATTTTTTTTTTCCCAAAGGGCTAATAAGTGATAAAACTGAGACCAGAACATAGGTTCTTAAACATTCTGTCCCATGTTTTTCCTACTACTCTTTGTACTTTCCTGACATTAGAATGGTGCCACTATTTCCTTTTTCAAATAAGAGCCATTTGTGGGGCGCCAGGGTGGCTCAGTCGGTTAGGCAGCCGACTTCAGCTCAGGTCATGCAAGATCTCATGGTCTGTGAGTTTGAGCCCCGCATCGGGCTCTGTGCTGATGGCTCAGAGCCTGGAGCCTGCTTCAGAGTCTGTGTCTCCCTCTCTCTCTGCAATTCCCCTGCTCATACTGTGTCCCTATGTCTCTCAAAAATAAATAAACATAAAAAAATTTTAAAATTCAAATAAGAGCGATTTGCGTTTTTAAAAATTAGTCTCTTAAAAATGTTTTCATGTTGTGATTAAAAAGTAATAGGAATTAGAATAGAGAGATCTTTATATTGCAAAGCAAAGTTGTTCTGTGTCTATAGCAGAAAGAAATGAAATCAAACATCGCCAATGAATTTCAATGACCAGTTTAAATACGGTAATATATTTACAAAACGTTTAATATGTTTAAACTACTAATAGAAAAATATCATTTGTAGATTTGTATTTTGAGTTTCGACCTCTCTAAAAGTTAAAATGACACAGAATAAGTAAATTTTCCTTAGAAGATCAAATTAATCAGATAGACAAAATTAGTCATTATGTATTTTACATAGTAAAATCTATTGATTGATCAAGTTACCTGGAATTTTTTCCTGAACTCCTGACAATGAAGTTGACACTTTATTAAGATAAACTGTATGTCGTTTATTGTTTAATTGTCATTAGTATTTTATTTTAGAGAAAGAGAGCAAGAAAGAGCATGAGCAAGAAAGATGGGCCGAGGGGGGGGGAGGGGGTTGGTGAGAGAGAAAGAGGGAGAGAGAATCCCAAGCAGCCTCCGTACTCAGCATGGAGCCCAACCCAGGACAGCATCTATGACCCTGAAGTCATGACCTGAGCCGAAATCAAGAGTCAGACGGATGCTCAACCAACAGAGCCACCCAGGCGCCCTGCATGTTGTTTTTTAAAAAAATTATGTCTTGCTGGTGGTTTGAGTGCTAACGTGGGTCACTGCTTTATGCTATGTTTCTGTCAATCAGGCAACTAAGGTGGATTTATTATAAAATCTGGTGTTTTAAAAGGCTTCCAATCCTCCGTCTGTAGATGAGTAGAACGTGGCTCACAACAGTCAAGAAACCGGCTAATATGACAGAGGTAGGTCTGAGCCTGCGTCTTGTAGATCCGTTGCCGCAGTGACTCCAGTGGCACCCTCACAGTTGTTTGGCCATCAGCTTCCTGGAGAAAAAGGCTTGGATTGTAGCAAATGCCGATTTCCATGGTGTACATCCCTTCGACCGTGGCTAATTTCAAGACACCAACATGCTCCCGAATGAGGAGCTGCAAGGCGATGTGCTCACCATTTTGCATCATGTCGAAAGTATGAATTTTTATCTACGTTTTCGGAAAAATAGATGATACAGTGCTGATAAAACCGAAGTAAATAACTTGAAGAACATGGAAAACAGTGAGACATATTAAAGTAAGTAGGAATTGATGAATGAGTATTTGTTTTCAATACAATTTCTTTAACTATGAGTTTTCATAACTTAATATTAATAATGGCTTGGTTTAATAACTGGCTCCCTGCATTCCTGGATATTTAACAAGTAGTTCACTTGGCTCTTCCAAGCTGGTACGAGCCAGCTCTAGCACACAGCTGGATCGTAAAAGAGCCCGGTAAGTCATTTTGGTTGGTTGAAAATGTTTCCAATGTGTCCCTCCCCCTGCTTTTTGTGGTATATGTGTGTGGTGTGTGTGGGCGCTGTGTGTTTCGTATGTATGTGTGCGTGCCATGTACCGTGTGGTATGTGTGTTTGCGGTAAGCGTGTGTGCGTGGTGTGTGTACAAATAATGGCATGAACTCCAAGATTATAAATGTTTAAATGGCATGTCATTGCATAAAGTTTCTGAAAAATAACTGAATATTTTTTAACCCATGTACCTTTAAAATAAATATGCCCAATTTCATAGTCCTCTCTCCAGGTTTTCTGGAGATTCTCAACCCTGTTTCATCCAAATAAACATTTGCTCTGATTCAACCCTAGATTTTTCATTGAAAATCTTTTATCAACTTAATATAATATTTTCACCACAGAATTATTGCGCGCTAGCAGGTACAAGAGAACTCAGTCATGTTCAAAGGTAAATCTGCAACCGTATCGTCATTGTTTTAGTTACGTATTAATGCCATTTCGTTTTACGAGCTACGTTACCTTTCCAGATTCTATTTTGTTGTGACCATTTTGTGCTGAGTGAAAACATTTATTACATGAGTTGATGTTTGATTTACGTGGTTAAAAATTCATACTAGGTAAGCTGATAGTAATGTAGGGGATGAGATATATGCGTTAGTATCAAAACAGACAAGACCTTTGGAGCAATGAAAAAACGTCCTTATACGAATGAATTCTAGCAACAAGGAAAGCCACTCATTAGTAACAGGCCTCGAATACAGGTAGCTAGAAAGGACTTTTTGCAAGGCTGTAGAGATAGTGTTTGTATATAGCATATACCTCTGTATATATGTCGATCCTTCTAGGTAGCTTGCTGTTCATAGTATGGCGCAGCTGAGGGGCACTAAGGAACTGTGTGTGCATGTATAATATGGACATACCTGGCGCTATAAGAGGCAAGGAGAGAAGTCTTCCTCATCAGAGATGAGGTTGTCGAGGCGACGGATGTATCGAGCATTGTGTGGAGACTCTGGTAGCAGACATAATAAAGCCATAAAACCTGCTACGATCCTCCAACTCTCATTTCACTGTATCGATGTTGGGATGATGACCGCCATCTGGGGAGGCCGTCCTGATGTGCCAGATGGCACCACTGAATGCCATGGCCATGACTAGCATCACAGAGAAGCAGGTTGGCAGCCCTCCTGGGATCGGATAGGTGTCCGGAAGGCCTGGAAACCCTCACAGCTGCTCTCTGGTCTGCCATCATGCTTAAATTCTGAACATTAGAGATTTATTTCCTCGGGCCTTCACAGACTGCCTGGATATAGAGGTAACATAGTGGAAGGGAGGGTGGAAAAGAAAAAGACAAAGCTGCATTGGTTAATCTCAACTAAGAGCAGAGTAGAACTTTCTCTCCAAACCAAGAGAGTTGGAGAAAGTGTGCAAGCCCAACTCTCTACCCACGTGGGATGCTAGAAACCCAAAGAATGGTCCAGAATGGACAATGCATTTTAAGTGGCCCGGGGATAAGCCATGACCATAAAGAGAAGGAAGAAGGACTAGCAGTAGAAACGTTTACAAGGGCTGCTTCTCTACACAGGACTTAGTTTGATGTCTCTAGAGAGATGTTATATTAATTTGTTTAGGAGACTTTTCTTTTCACATCTCCCAAACTATTCGGATTGCAAAACTTCTGGACCACAGGATCGAAGCAACACCTATGTCGCTCTCTTTCGTTTAACATTATGAAATGTCATCGGCGATTTTCATGCATTCTAGAAAAGACTGATTAAACAAAATACTAAAGAGAAAAATTACAATGAGTATCCACTAGGTGGCGAGTGTGCTATGCAGTGTCCCCGTCACCTCGTTAAGGTGGAGCTGTTTCATCTCTGACATGGAGGGATCACGTCAGATTACTTTGTGGCCAGATAGATGTCTGAAATAGATTTTTGAAGCCAGATAAAAGTTTCCAATTATTAGGGAGTAACTCATGTTGTGAATTAGATGTTTTTTTTCCCGAAAACACAGCAGCATGAAGAGCTACTTATTTGATCGTATGTATTTTAATACCACCGGTCACTGCTACGTTGCTTTTCATTTGAATTCTCTGTTCTGGTTACTCTTTTAAGTCTATGAAATCTGGAGGTAAAAGCCCCCTCTTGGGCTATGGTTTCTTTCCTGTAATTTTCCCTTGTATTACGCACTGTTCACCAACCAAATAGACCTGAGATGCTCTTGCTTTTGCTCTTTACAAGTCTTTGTTCTCTCTTTATAGTCCTCTTATGTGAAGTACCACATTTTAAGCACTACGCACAGAGGAGTAATAATTACAGGGTTGGAAGATAAGATCAGCTGACATGGCCAAGTGCACAGCCAAAGTTACTCTACGATGAGACTTCTCCCTTAGAAAGCCTCTCATTTATGAACCTTTTTTGGGGGATGGGAGTAATTAATCTGATGAACCAATTAGGCGAATTTTAACAGTGATCCTTAGACTTTCTAAAGTACATTTTCTTCCAATTTGACTTAACAAGAAGTATTTTTTTTTCTGTCTCACAATGAACGCTAATGAATCTTCTATCCTTTATTTTTTTTCTTTTCTGACTTACTATTGTTTAATAATAGAAAACAAAACAATCCTTGACAAAAACAACACAATCCTTAACTAGTAGTACTGAAATTTCATTTCCGATTTGTTGATTATAAGATTAATCTTGAATTAAATGGTTTATACCTCCCTTTCTAAAGTTCATTAAGATTTTACATATAGTGATTTCTGACGACTTTCACTTATTCTAAACATTATAGAAGAGTCGAAACAGAAGGGGAAATTTCATGTGGAAAATCAATGCAGAAAACACCCACAATGTGATTATGAGTCAATTATCAAATTCAAATTTCGTGAACAATAAATACATATAAAAGATAATTTTTAGTCTTAAATCGGTTCCTCTAAATTGCCACTTCTTCCTTGTACGTGCTCTGAAACACCAACCTTTCCTCCCTTGACAACACCTTCAATTTCACAAGGATCTTGACAGATTCTGTCAATTAGAACATGACGTGACAAGCCACATTGCTTGTTAATGACTCATAAACTCCTATTTTATCCTCAGGAGAATTGACTTAGGGATAAAGAAATAGCCCAGATAAGGAATTTTCAGGGATAGTATCGCAAGCACACAGAGAATTTTTCCACATCCCAGTATCATTGATGGTGGTAGACCAGCTGGCCGAGATATACTCTCCGAATGTTCTCCGTAACAGGATACTTAGGCCAGGGTGGAGAGAGAAAGTCAACCAGTTAGAACCACGACTCTGTCACTTAGCAGAGTGGTTGGGCACACGGCCCTTAATCTCCGGAACCTCTGCTTCCTACCCTATTAAAAGACAGATGGCATGGTGAGGAAGTAACTAATACATAGGATTGCTGGGGGTTTAAATGAGATAATACCTGCATTTAATGCAACAGAGTAAGTTCTGAAGCAATAGTTGAATTATTAGTTGCATTATTTTGCCAGCATGATGGATCAAATAAATTCCTAAGAGGCAGGCTTATCACCTGGTAACTTAAGTTTGTAATTTTTTTTCAAGGGAAATAAATTTAAAGTACTTTGAATGGTCTCCTGGGCAGCTCAGTTGGTTGAGCGTCTGACTCTTGCTTTCGGCTTAGGTCATGATCCCAGGGTTGTGGGATGGAGCCCTGTGAGGGGAATCATGCCAGGCTGGGCACGGAGCCTGTTTAAGATTTTCTCTCCCTCCTCTTTTGCCCTCTCCCATACTTTCTCTCTCTCAAAAAAAAATTAATAATAGATATTGTGAAAACATAACCATTTAACAAATAGGATTTATTAGAGGGCAAACACATGTGTAGAAACACATTCTAGAAACAAAGAATTCTAGTTGACAAAATCATCACTAAGTTCATTACCTAATGTAAGTGCATTTAGTGATTATAGATTTTATAATGCTTGAGATTTATTCAGATTTGCCTTTCTAGGAACATAAAAGAGAATTTTTTCTCTTGAAGTCTAGCAACGGCCTGCTAAATGAATGGTACTTAAACCTGAATCAAAATGTCATCTTTTGTTTTAAAAATTCTTTCAATGGTATTTCCATATTTTTATAATATTTTACTTAAAAAATCACAAATTATAGTGAAAATGTTTAAAATCATGTAGTTGTATGGAACTGTTGAGTCAATAAACTGTATACCTGAAGCTAATAATATACTGCTTGTTAACTAACTGTAATTTAATTAAAAACTTGAAAGAAAAACACACATAGTTCAAATATCCTTAAAATTTTAACTCGACTTATTGAACTTTATACTTTTATTAAATTTTTTTTTTACTGAAACATTTATGATTGTTACGCTGAAATTTTATCTGGTAGACAGGTTCAGAATTAAAAATAAAAAACTTTGATTTGTATATGTCATCCATCGGCTCCTGCATCTACTTGACTTTTCTAGGATATATTTAAACATTTGCTTATCTCTCTGTTTCCGCCTAGTGGTATGAATATTATATGTCATGTGATGCCTAGGATTAATTATATGCATCATTGTAATCTAGATGGATATCCATCTGACCATTGCAAAATGCAAAACACATGAAATACCAATATCCATAATAAAATATTTAAAACATTTATAGACATGCACCCAAATACACACATAGTTAGTCCTGTGGGAAGTGATTTGATATGACTCTTGGGAAGTGATATCTGGCCCATACACAGAGCGAAGAGGTAAACACCAGCATGTTAAGAGAAAAGAGTGAAGGGAAGACGATTGGCCAAGAAAAAAAAAAGCTTCCATTCCTGATAGCTTTTATAATCTTATTCCTGATAGCTTTTATAATCTTATTTCCAGGCTTCTTGAAATGGGCTATATTTCCCTTTCCCTTAGACTTCACGGATACTCAATATATCCCAATAGAATATATGTCTATTTTTGTTTCAGTTAACGTAAGTAGGTTTCTTATATATGTACACAAGCAAGCAATATTTCTTAGGGATATTTTGTGGCATTAGAAATATACAGTCTCCCTAAGACAAACAATTGGAAATGTGTATTTCACTAAGCTCATGATATGCCAAACCCCCTTAAAAATGATGCTACTATGTGACTAAAGTACTGAAAATAAAACTTCTTAGGTGCCAGAATTATACACATACAACTCCCCTTTTTCCCCTATGTAATTATGTATTTTCATAGTACAAATCATTGCTAAAAGAATTATTTAATGAATAAAAATCAAATTAGCCCAAAGCTATTAGTTGTATACAACTTCCTATAGAATTAGGTATTTATTTCAGATCTTCCTATAGATTTAGGTACTTATTTTTCCATAAACATATATTAGCTTTTACTAAATCCATATCAACATAAATAAAGATTTATGAAAGACTGATACTTAATATAACTTCTTAAATGAAAGACGATTTTATTGGTTACAATGAACATTTAAATTCATGTATAAAATTGTTATAGAAAAAGGGTAAAACTCAGAGCTATCATTAAATAATTTTTTTTTACTTGATTCTTGAAAATAAAGAGGGATGGATTCATTTTCACCTAGTGAATGAAGACAATAGTTTTGGAATCAAATAGGTTTTGGAACAAAACAGGGGAAAGAAACACCAAGAAAATCTTGGGTATATTGTGGAGGGGAACGATGTATAGATCATGAGAACATAATATATCTAAGAACTCAGTAATAATATGATTTTTTTTTCAGATTTTCTCAAACTAGATTTGGAAATTTTGCAAGTTAATTTTATTTAAAAATGTTTGGAGTAAACATTTGAACATTTACTTGTCAAATTACTTACAGAGATGATTTTCTTCTAAGGTTAAACTGTGACTTTGGGTCTGTTAGCCATCTGAATGTCTTCTTTGGAAAAATGTCTATTCATGTCTTCTGCCTATTTTTAAATTGTATTATTTGTATTTCGGGTGTTGAGTTTTATAAATTCTTTATACATTTTTGGATGCTAATCCTTCATCAGATATGTCATTTGCAAATATCTTCTCCCATTCCAAACGTTGCCTTTTAGTGTTGTTGATTGTTTCCTTCTCAAAATCACTCATCATCAGGGAAATATATATCAAAACCACATGAGATATCACCTCACACCTGTCAGAATGGCTAAAATTATCAGCACAGGAAACCACAGATATTGGTGAGTGTGTGGAGAAAGGGGGACCCTCTTACACTGTTGGCGGGAATGCAAACTGGTGCAGCCACTCTGGAAAACAGGATGGAGGTTCCTCAGAAAGTTTAAAACAGAACTACCTTGCCATCCAGCAATTGCACTCCTAGGTATTTACGCAAAGGATACAAAAATACGGATTTGAAGGGGTACATGCACCCCAGTGTTCATAGCAGCATTATCAACAATAGTCAAATTATGGAAGGAGCCCAAATGTCCATGACTGATGAATGGATAAAGAAGGCGTGGTATATGAATACAATGGAATATTTTGCAGCCATTAAGAAAGAATGAAATCTTGCATTTGCAACAACATGGATGGAGCTGGGCTGTATTATGCTAAGTGAAATAAGTCAGAGAAAGACAAGTACCATAAGAGTGAAATCATACGTGGTATTTAAGAAACAAAACAGGTGAACATAGTGGAAGAAAAAGAGAGAGGGCCAACCATTAAACAGAGTCTTAACCGTGGAAAACAAACTGAGAATTCCTAGAGGGGAGGATGGGTGGGAGATGGGCTAAATGGATGATGGCATTACAGAGAGCACTTATGATGACCACTAAGTGTTGTACGTAAGTGAGGAATCACTAAATTCTACTCCTGAAACTGATATTACATTGAAAGTTAATGAACTGGAATTTAAATAAAAACTTGAAAAAAGAAAACAACAGCAAAAAGCCCCAAAAAACTCTGTGACTTTGGGAAAAAATGATGCCGTTCAAGTAAATCTGAACAAATAAGAAAACACATTCATGTAAAATGGTGGAAGGAGAGGCTTAAGCCTTATGAAGTTGCCATTTTTTTGTAGGTAAAAATGGCGAGGTCATATTGTTCAGCATAAGGATTATTTATAGATATAAAATCATAGATATATATATGTGATTTTAGCATCATGTATGGATATCGACAAGGTCTGGAAGTCAAGAAAAAAACAAACACAAAAACAGGTATATTTCACATGTAGAAGCATCAATGATTTAGAAAACTGTTCTCAATATTTCTTTAAACTTATGGATATGTTCTACATAGCTCTTATAAGTATATATTTTGGGGCACCTGGGTGGCTCAGTTGGTTGAACTTCCAACTTTGGCTCAGGTTGTGATCTCTCAGTTCATGAGTTTGAGTGCCACACGGGGCTCTCTGCTGTCATGGCACAGCCCATTTTGGATCCCCTGTGCCCCTCTCTCTCTCGCCCCTCTCCTGCTCACACTCTCTCTCTCAAAAATAAATAAAACATTAAAAAAAAAACAACTTCTTTAAAAAAATTTTTTTAACATTTATTTATTCTTGAGAGAGTGACAGAGCACAAGTGGGGGAAGGGCAGAGAGAGAGGGAGATACAGAGTCAGAAGCAGGCTCCAGGATCTGAGCTGTCTGCATAGAGCCCAATGAGGGGTCAAACTCGCCGACTGTGAGATCGTGGCCTGAGCCGAAGACGGATGCTTAACCGACTGAACCACCCAGGCACCCCTAAAAAAAAACTTCTAAAAAAGTATATATCTTTAGTTGAAATTTTTGGTAACTTTTGCTCACTCATCATTCTAAAAGACACTTTCAGGTTATTTGATAATCGCTATTATGAAGCTGACGTAAAGTCTCCGAGTCAGAATATAGTAACTGATATGTAATAGATCGTGTGCCTGTAAAACATTATTTTTATGGAATCTAGATTATTTTATGAAGAATGAATTTAAAATTGCAGGTAGGGGGTTCAGAAATTTGTTAATCTATATTTGTTTAAGCAAGTGCCAATTTATTTTTTAAGTTCTAGCAAACGAACCCCTTGAGAAGCTAAGGACACGTCATCGGTTTGTTATTACAGAGATGCTACATCTGGTGTAAAGGATTATTAGTGGTTGGCAGAAAGGCATTATTAATTTGGTGGATCGTACTTCTCAATATTAATTATCCATGGCAGCGTTCTTCAGATCAGTTCTCATTAATCACAAGCTCTAGGCCAGTATGCTAATTTGAAGTCTACACACGGATTAGTAAATATTTGTTCCTTGGCAATATAATGATAAAACTATGTCAGTGTATAAAATGTCCAAGGACTGTTGCTGTATAGGGTACTATATTGAATAACCCTAACCAACTTGAAAAGTCTTTGGTTTTCCCTAGAACCTGTAACAAACTAGTAGCTTGGAAGTAATAAATTAGTATTAATATGAATCAGAGAGCGATCTCCTGAGTTTCTTGCTTGTGTGTTGTCTTCTGGCTTGCTTATCGCTTTTATAGTCCAACAGTGTTATTCGATTAATTGCCAATGAATCAACAATTTGAAATATGAAATATAATGAGCAATAAATGAACCAGGGTCTTTGTTAAGGAAGAATCACTCTCTTTATTATAAAGATATGTACAAGTCTGTTATGAATGGAGAAGTTAGATTCAGGTATTGTTACCCAATGACATTAAACGATTCAAATGACAAAATAACTAGGATACGAATTCCTTAATACCACCAAGAACCAGCGCTCTCTTAATCACTAGCGTTGTCCCACAAATTAATAAAATTTCCGCGGGGCTTGGTGATTTTTTTGACATGAGAGCACTGTAGTGGAAACCGAGTGACATTTGTTTGGGTTGTTACGGAAAGGATTCTTTCCAGAGATGAGAGGTGGGACTAGTCCCTCAAATCTCTCAAATTCTGAGATTAATGAGCCCAGGGATTTGTGAAGACACTGTAATCAGTTTGCTGTGATCACAAATGTTATACAAGCAGAATTCCATCTCAGGCTCATAAAAGTTTTAGCTTCCTTGTAATGAAGATCTAGCTGATAGGATTAACTCTCCTCTGTGCAAAAAATGACACATGACCTGAGAATAAGCTATTAGGGACCAACGTCTCCTGCATTTCCTACACGCAAATTAGAATACATTGTAACTCGCTGTCCATGCTTACCACGAAAGGCATTGGAAACTTGTATGAATCCATTTGGTAAGAGTAATCTTAATTTTAAATAGCGTGTTTATTTAACAGTACCTCAATCTCATTTTAAAACTTAAAAGCAAACATAGGAAGGTTTAACATCTTTAGTAGTTAGGAGTTAACACTCTGTAAGATAATCAGGCATAATAAATATTTAAAAGTGCCAATGGAATTAGAATTATTCTCAGAAAAAAAATTTATTTCATCCTGTTTATTGCTATCGCGCAAAGATTCTGGGTGGATTTTTCACTAAATTTACAGGGGCCGTTGAAGAAGTCCCCTACCACACACAGGCTATGTGCTATGTGCCATATTAACTTTTAGGGACCCTGGAGTCATTCTCTCCAGCGGTTAAAGTAGATATTCAGAAAATTGTCCTTTTACCTGTCCATCAGAAGAGATACTTGGTGTATTAAACTACTCTACAAAGTAACAGTCGTTTTAAATATTAGCCCCAAATAAAAAACCACAAAAACCACATGCTCTGAATTGGGAACAGGGTTTTGCCATTGAGGTTTTTTTTTTTTCCGATGACAACATTTATACATAATGCATAGCTGGAGAGTAGCAGGGAGAGGAAATGAGTACACGGGGATTTTAAATTTAAAATTGATGAATGGTTCTAAACAATGAAGAGGAGGCCAGATAGCAGCGAGTAAATGGAGTTCACTTTTCTTTAAACCACTTAAGGTCAAAAATCACGTTGCCGTGGCCAGAATTTGACAATTTCCCTGCCATGCAGATGCTTGTTTACTACGTAGGATATTTGAGAGAGCATCTGTTTTATACTGCCAGAATGCCATTTTTGTCGCATAGAAAGGTTAGTTATTTAATCATGAAAGCAGGCCGATCCTGATGTTTCTGGAAGTTACATCTTCAAGAGCTTATAAGAGAATATGACTTATGTGAAGATATTATTTCGAAAAAATCACTTTCAGGGCTAGAGTTTACAGATTAAGAGCCAGAGAGTTATTTCTGGAAGCCACCGGAAGGCTTTGTATATGCACACTCAACAATTAATTTTAAGATACTAACTCAATTGCCCACCAAGTGAGTAAGTCCAGTTTAAGAGGCTCACTCATATAGACAGAAGTTAATATTTCCGAGTAGGAGATGCTTAATAACTTCAAGTATTTAGAGGAAAGGTCAGCCTACGGGATTTCCTTTAAATATTTTAAATCTTGCAGGCACTCTACTTGTATGTACCTAGCTGAAAATGGGAAGCCAACTACCATGATATTTCTCCTGCCACTTCCACTCTTGCCAATATTCTCTCTCCTTTCCATGTTTCTCTTGATTTCCATATAACACAATAGGTTAATTGCCAAAGTGAATTCATTCAACAGTTACCCAGCATCAATCCCAACTAATGATTCAAATGATGCCGGTACACATCAAGTACACCTAAGACAATCTTTTCCAGAAGACAGAAGCCATCAGACAACACCCAAAAGTGTTCCCTTTCTTCTTTCTTAGATCATTTTTGTTCACAGAAAGATCCACTTAGGGGCACCTGGGTGGCTCAGTCGGCTGAGCATCCGACTTCGGCTCAGGTCATGATCTTGCGGTCTGTGAGTTCGAGCCCCGTGTCGGGCTCTGTGCTGACAGCTCAGAGCCTGGAGCCTCCTTCGGATTCTGTGTCTCCCTCTCTCTCTGCCACTCCCCCACTCATGCTTTGTCTCTCCCTGTCTCAAAAATAAATAAACATTTAAAAAAAAGATCCACTTAAATTTGGGGGAAAATATTTATTATATACACCATTTATTACATAACTTGCTAACCCCAATTCTCCAAGCAGCCCTGTGGCATAAAACAACAATGCCGTGTTAATGTTTAACATTGCAATCTAGGCCCTCCAGATATATCTTGATATGATCATTTATTAGATAGGAACTTCGCTTTTCTATATAAATATTATATCATGTTAATAAGAGAGGTTGAGTCAAAGTCAATAATACAAATGAAGGAGATCTGGCTGGGGGTTCTCATTCCCCTGAGCTTTCCCAACAGGAAAGAAACTAGCCACAGGCCTTTCCCTTTCCAAGTTGGCAGAAAGTTTATTTCCTTATGTGCAGAAAGTTTATTTCCTTATGTCGATGCATCCATTTTCCTTTGCGTTCCTAAACGGACGACAGTAGTATCGTCTTTTCTGGAAATACTGTTCTTAAAGGAGTTGACAAGAACTTTATCAACATTTCTGAAAGTTTATCAAACTATAAAATCTCCAAAAAGAGATACAGTGGAATGAACATGCTATCGAGCTCCAGTTGAACCTGAGAATTTCGTAGTCTACTTGCTTTATAGCAGCAGGGACATTGTTTAATTTTTCTGAGATGTGGTTTCTTCAGATGAAACAAGTCAAAGTAGCATTATGGTTTTTAGTGTTCTTATGTGGATTATGAGATAAAAGGTATCTGAAAAGCGCTAGCCAAGTGTTCCGTGTAAGTGTGTATTATGTGCTCAACACTCACCTCCTTTCTTTGCCTTTTTGTGAAGTTAATCAGACCCCAGGTTTTCCCTCTCTGATCAGTGATGTTGCACATTTTCTTTGTTCTTGTTTCAACCATTTGGATTCTTCTTTCCTATCTCCTTTGCTAATGCTCTTTCCTTACTCCATTACCTTAAATCTGGACATAAAATTTTCAAAGTTGGTTCATATCCATTTTGTTTTCCTTATTCCACCTTCTCAGACCCCTGAGTATACCCTAAATATTTTATTTTGAAACCACACTCATAACATGAAATATAACTTAAGGCTAAAACCACATCTGGTTCAAAGATACACTGTTTAAATAAAAACGAAAGTAATCAGTGAATCAGGGATCTCTGCTCATACTCTCAACTCCCATCCTGATTATGAGAGATTTATATTTCCAGTTTTATTTACTACGTTATCATTTGAAAAGTAGATACATTTTTCAAAAACCGAGGGCCAGAGGGCAGGTAGGTGGGAGGAAGGGTGAAATAGATAAAAAGGATTAAGAGTACACTTATCTTGACATGCACTGAGAAATATATAGACTATATTGTACACCTGAAATTAATCTATGCTCATTATACTTGACTTAAAAAAAGTACGAATATTTCTCATGTAATTTTGCTGCCTCATTTTTGCTTTACTTTGGAATCAAAAGTATTTGTGTATATACTATACACCTGGTTCTGTGTTGGGTGTTACAAGGGATGTTAAACAAAATTATCATGCTGCATATATTCAAGGAGTGTATAGATGAAAGCCATAGAAAGGTCTTGGTTAAAAAGTTGCCTGAAATATAACTGCAACTATAATAGATAATGCAGAGGAAAGAAAGGGATATTAGAGTTCATTTTGCAAGAGACGTGACCTAGTCAGTTGCCACCCTGAGAAAGTGAACTTTGAGTTGATAAGAGCAAGTTACCTATGACATGGGGGGTGAGAGGAGGGGGGGCGCAGGAAAACGGTCCCAGGTTGCTAGGGAAAGTTTGTATTTTACTGTTGCTCCTCACGACCAGTAAACCTTCTTCTCTTGTCTGGAATATAAGAATCAGCTGGTTGTTGGAGAAGATCAAGATGTAAAGATTCGGAGGCTGCCAAGAAACCCGGAATGTGTGGATTTATCAACGCCATCCCTAACATCCAGGTAATACTAAGACGTAGCTGTAACAGTCAGATCATCAATGATATGCTTACTTGGGTCTGCTTTTTATTTTTTTTTAGTTCATTTATTTATTTTGAGAGAGACAGAGACAGCTTGAGTTGGGGAGGGGCAGAGAGACAGGGAGAGAGAATCCCAAGCAGGCTCTGCACTGTCAGAAAAGGGCCCGACTCAGGGCTTGAACCCATGAAGCCGTGATATCATGACCTGAGCAGAAACCAAGAGCCCAACGCTTAACAGACGGAGCCACCCAGGTGCTCCTGGCTCTGCTTTTATATCCGTAACATCTGCAGTTTACTCCCACACTTCTCCTTGCTCCCTCCATCCTCCCCATTTAATTCCTAGGATGGGTTAAAATTACACTGATAGAAACTGGCCCTAGTCTGGTATCACCTCGTTCTTGCTATAATACACCTTTTAGAACTAGAGGTCTAATATCTTCATGTTTATTTTATTCCTGTGAAAATAATGTTCTTAGATTCCTTGTATATATCCCACGTGTGCAACTTAAAATAAATGCTCACCGTCTTTTATCATAGGATTCACTGGCAGGGTAGTTTCTCATAATTACATATATACGGTTTTACTGAACAATTAGAATTTTACTTTTATCTTAAACAATAAAAAAACTTAAACTTTTTTTTTTTTCTGTGAGATCTTACAGACACCCTGTAAAATTTAACCCTCAAAGAGTCAGCCCCTCTGCCTATTTGGCGGTGTTAACAAAAGTCCATACCTTTGCTCAGGTGCTGGCTTGATCTGGAATTCCTCCACCCTGCTTTCTCGTAATCTAACTTAGTGATCTCAACTTAGTTCTATTGATAACAGGGTTTCAAATAGTGATATTTTTGGCCGGCATACTTAAAGGATTTTAGAAAGATTAAAGTCATGAGCAGGCCAGCTATGATCATTTAGTCTCCGTTACAGTACAGCAATGCCTCTGAGTCTGTAAACTCGTCCTCCGACGACCAGGGGAGCAGGGCAGGTCAGGCAGCCCTGAGACAAAGCCCAGTAAATTGCCAACAGTCTTACCAGAATATACCTTTTGGGAGGAATCGTAGCAATTAGCTACTGTTTTCTTCTTGTGAAGACAGATGTTTATAACCTTCGTTGTACACTTAACACGTACCCAACCTCATATGATACTGTGAATTCTCTCTTGCAGGCAGGTGGCGTGTCTTCCTTCTGTCCGTTGTTACAGTTGACCAACAACTGTAACCATGTATCTCTTTAATTATTGCAAACACCCAGTTTGCATATGAGTCAAACCATAAGGATTGTATCACAGCTTGACAACTGGGAACCCAGTCTTCCCTTTTATCAAGGTTTCCCTTAAGCCACAGAACATTCTGGGGCCTTATTCTCCCCTCTACATCCCTATAATTATTTCCTTCTCTACCACTTATTGTCCGTTTGCTCTAGTCTGGTGTGTCTTGCCACTGTCAAGTCAGGGACTATTTCTTGCACTTTTAGCACAGAGTCAGGTTTCTGAGAAATGTCAAATTAAGATATTTAGCTCATTATGTCTTCATATTCCTTTTCCCTTACTCTACTAGAGGATAACGGATGTTGACATTTTATTCTCTTGATTAACCCCTCCTAGTTACAATTACAAGAATATTTTAGGAAAAGCTGGAGTAGAAATAAGCATTCGATATTTAAACACCGGAAACGATAAAGCCATTGATATACACAGAGTGCAAGAAGGGCTGTTTCATGGGTTCTATACTCTTAAAAATTTATTTTGCGACGTGATATACTTTTCTTGTGTTTAAATAATTTGTAAAACTCTATTAGCTTCTGTAAAAACAAAACAAAACAAACCCCCCCCCCAACCTGTACAATTAGCACTTTTTTTCTGGCCATTTTATCAATGACTGAAACGTATCTAATTAGGAATCAACAAGTATGTACACAAATACATGTTGAAAATCTGTTAGCTCTAAGAACATGTACAGGATATGAGAGATTCGGCTGTAAAAACCGTCCTTATCTCAAAGGACAATGTAGCATAGTGTGGAGACAAAGGATAGAAAGATTTTAAAAAAAAAACTAAATGACTGAGTTGCCTGGGCGGCTCAGTCGGTTCAGCGTCAGATTCAGCTTGGGTCATAATCTCATGACTGGTGAGTTCGAGCTCCACATCGGGCTCTGTGCTGGCAGCTCAGAGCCTGGAGCCTGCTTCAGATTCTGTGTCTCCCTCTCTCTCTGCCCCTCCCCCATTCATGCTGTCTCTCTCTCTCGCTCTCTCTCTCTCTCAAAAAATAAACATTAAAAAAAATCTGTAACAAAGAATTAAATGACCAGAAAGACAAACCATGAAAGACATTCCAACCCATAAAACCAATTTTCTAAAAACAAATATTGCACCACGCATTTCATACAAGTAATAAAATTAACCTGTAAATATTACCTTTTAAAAGGAAGATTAAACCTGGGTGGCTCAGCCGGTAAAGCATCTGACTTCAGCCTAGGTCATGATCTCGCAGTTTGTGAGTTTGGGCCCCGCATCAGGCTCTGTGCTGTCAGCTCAGAGCCTGGAGCCTGTTTTGGATTCTGTGTCTCCCTCTCTCTCTGCCCCTCCCCTGCCTCTTTCTCTCTCTCTCCCTCTCCCAAAAATAAATATTTTTTTTAAAAGAGGAAGGTTAAGAGTACACTTATCATGATGAGTACTGAGTAATTTATAGAATTGTTGAATCACTGTATTGTACACTTGATAATACTTAATATATTTAATTTAAAAATTAAATAAAAGGAGGTATCATGGTAAGTTGCACTCACCTGGAAAGTTTCAAGGAAAAGGAAGCTCTTGAAATGTCATATCAAGGAAGGGTAGGCTTCAGAGGAGTGAAGAAAAAAATACAAACTGACAATAATGCAGAAAGATGAATTCAAGAAACATGATGAGAATACTTTGGAGAAGAGCTGCAGGGAGACGCCAAGGTTAGAGAGATTATTTAGACATTATAATATGAAGCTAAATCATTTGAATTTATTCCTCTGCCATATTTGCCAAAGGAATTTTTTTCTTCCCTGCTGTGGTCTGATTTCTTACCAGAAGTTTCATATTTATGCCTTAGATCTCTTGACTTTTAATAGTTTTATGTTTATTTATTTAGTTAGTTTTTAAAGTCTATTTATTTATTTTTGAAAAAGAGAGAGAGAGAGAGAGAGCAGGGGAGGGGCAGAGAGAGGGAGACACAGAGTCCAAAGCAGGCTCCAGGCTCTGAGCTGTCAGCACAGAGCCCAATGTGGGACTCGAACTCACAAACTGTGAGACCATGACCTGAGCCGAAGTCGAACACTTAATGGACCGAGCCACCCAGTGCCATCTTTTCATAGTTTTAAAGTGAAATCGTGGATCATTATAGTTCCCTGGCTAGATAACACATTCACACAGCGTTGGGAGTTGTCTCTATCTTTTTGTCTCTGTGTACTGCTTTAATTGTTATTTTGTTTTAGTAAATGGCAGACAGAAGTAAGGAGAAGCCTAAAGGATTTGAAATCCCTTTTCTCGTCATAACTGTGCTATAATGTTACCAGCTGGCTGGTGCCTTATACAACCTGCTCTTCCCTGTAACATTTCATACTATCAGGTGTGTTACCCTATGTTCTGAGACACTTAGATTTAGATGAATGCTGAGTCAACAATATTGAAGAAAAATATAAAATTGATAGTCCGTTTATCTAATATCCTTTCGGAGTTCCAATTCTGTTCAAATCTATTAAGATGTGGTTTCTCTTTTCTTTTTGCAAAAAGAGAAAAGTACAATTTATTTGTAAAAGTATACTTTAAAAAAGTGTGCTGTAAAGTCTGCAAACGTAACTTCAATAGGAGAGATTACTAAACTTAAACCTGAACTGTTACATTAAAATGGCAACCAAATGATTATTAAATGAGCTTAATTTTATCGATTTTATATTTAAAGGGTTTTTCAAATGACTTCACAAGAAAAGATGCAGGAGACACCGATTTATACAAATTTATTTATGGTAATTCTAGTGGATTCAATAAACAATAAGCCCCTAACACATAGACCTAATTATCCATGTGTATGTTTATTTTAGAATGTCAGTTTTTTTAATAACCTCTCTTTATTTTTGCATATTTTATAGTATTAATGAATATTATTTATGTCTCCTTATGGTTAGAAAGAATATCCCAGGTTCCCTATTTCTGCAATTTAAAGCTTTTTTAAAAATTAGGACTTTAATGATAAAACGATTGTCTTAGAGTAATAATATCCGCCATTTATTATATCCAGTGTTATGTGCTGTTCCATCAAAGTAAGAACTTTGAATAAACTGAAGCCATCGTGATTACAATAAGACGGATGTTAACCAGGCGATGCGTGATGCTTTCTCCACAAACCCTACTGTGCAGATGTGAAGGAGAAGGATTAAGTATCTTGCCGAATTGTAGGTACCTAGAGAGTCAGAAACCAAATTTACAATCAGACCCTAGTTCCCTACAGGCCTGTCTTCTTTCTCTTACAATGATTCTGGGTATTCTTCTGTCTGTGTTTGATTTTTATTTTTACCACCAATGCTTCCTTTTTTTTTAAACAGTCATTTACTTTTGAGAGAGAGAGAGAGAGCGTGAACAGGAGAGGGGCAAAGAGAGGGAGACACAGAATCCAAGCAGGCTTGAGGTTCTGAGCTGTCAGCACAGAACCCGACACGGGGCTTGAACCCACAGACTGCAAAATCATGAGCTGAGCTGAAGTCGGACACCCAACCGACTGAGCCACCCAGGCACCCCTACCTCCAAGGCTTTCAAGTCAAGGTTTCTAATTGACAATGACTCTTCTGCTCTCTTTTCTGCTCCTTTACTTGTGAATCTCTATCTACAAATACCATTCAAACCAGAGTAGCTTTGACCACTTTAACAGTGTGGTGGGGAAAGAGGACTCTCTGGAAAACACAAAATGGCCCCTCCTTCCACAAGGATTGAAGTAAGGATCATGTGTCCATCTCTGTCGAGGCCACCTTTTACGAGAGAAATGAGTGCTGCTGGGGTCACCTCTCTCCTCTTCTTCTTTTTCTTTTACAAACCCTTCTGTTTTCCACTTCAGAACATACCTATTGCCTCTTATACTTACACAATAGAGTCAAAGAAACTGGTCTGTGACTCTCAGCATTGTTAAGTTTAACGTATTTCTGGAAACTGTATGGGCTGTGTGTGCATGAAGGGAAGCCTGGGGCTGTGACCGTGGAGATGAGAGTGGGCAGTAGTAAAGACTAGACTCTTCCTTTGCCCTGGACATTCTTATCATCGAGTTTAGGGGAAAAGACACGAAACAATGAAGCATAAATGAGAGCAAGGCAATAATATTCATGATGCCCCTAAATGTTACAGAATTTAGAGGAGTAGAATATATGCACACATGTACACTCATATATATACACATATCCTAATATTCACATATATACACCTTGATTTATATATCGCAAGTATATTTCCTTACTCTAATATATTACCTACTTATATTACTTTAGTAATTAATATATTTCCTATCCCTTTACTAATTCATATATATGCATACATGTGTGTATAAAAATATACATACATACATACATACATATGTATATGAAATGAATCTTGAACTAGGTTATCCTTTAAAGAAATCCAAGTGGGTCCATGTGGAAACCATCTCCTGCCTTCATGTGTGGCATGGGGGAAATAGGATGACGTGTTTTTCCATTTGTTCAAGTTCCTCATGTACCTTTTAAAGACACTCCCTAATTTTTCTCATAGACATTTGAAATATTTCTTGCTAGGTTTATGTCAAAGAATTTTATTTCACTCTACTCTTCTACCTATGTGCCTCGCTCCTAAGTGTACATGGGGTGCACCAGAGTCCTGCCATTGGTGGTTGGCCTTGTGCACACTTATTCTGCATCACGGGGGCACCTTTGCAACTAGTTTGGTGAAGATGTCTGTGGGTATCTTTTTCTTTACCTTTTCTAGTGGCTTAGTCTTCTTCTATGAGGAAATCTGTAGAGGTTCAAAACCTTCGTTGACATCGTGGTCTTATTCTGACCAAAATCTGTTCTTTGATTATTGTTTTTTTTATTTAAATACACTTGACATATAGCATAATGTGAGGTTAATGTGTTACGCCATGTTGATTTGACACATTTATGTGTTGCAATATTATTGTCACTGTAGCATCTTCATTGAAGTATCTCTATCAAGTCCCAGAATTACAACTTCTTTTATTCAATAGCCAAGATATGGAAACAGTCTAAGTACCCATTGACAGATGGATGGATGAAGATATTCTTTCATTATTTTGGCAATTCATTTGGTTTGGAAGACTTGACTGTACCTTAAATAAAGAAAAGAAAAATTAACATTGGCTGTGCCATGATTTCAAGTAATTAATAAGAAACAATTTGTCTACTCTATTGTTATTGTTTAATTTATCTAAAATTATCAATTGTTAATTTATTAATTAAAAATGAAATAGCTATGGTGACAAAGTTACAAAAGCATTTTGGCCTGTAGTAAAAGTATAAATAGATATATGTATCAGGGATTTAAATTGATTATATTGTCAAGTCCAGGAATTGCACTTCCAAGAATCCATTCTGAAAAAAAGTATTAGGAATTAAGACAGTAATTTACACACTGGATTATTTCTTATGACATAATTCATAATAGTAAAAACTCAGAAACAGAATGAGAGTTCTCAAAGAAAGAAATGGTTCAATAAATGGTAATATGCTATAGAATAATAACAGGTTTCTCCTTTGGGTCAGAGCTGAGATTCATATAAATTTGAGAGACTTTTTGGGGAAAAGGTTAAACCATATTTATAATTAGTTTCGATATATAAGGAGAAGTGCCTAGTAGACTGGGCAGAAAAAAGATTGGTCAGAAGAAACCCAGAGCAGCAACGGTTTGCAGAGAATCGAAGAAAACATGATAAAGGAAGGCTCTTGCTATTCCAAATCAAATAGTAGAACAAGGCTTATGAGTCAAATGGGGGTAGTGGTTCCAAATATAGTGCAGTGTCACTTGAACTTGTCTGATACAGACATTCTGGCTGTGAGCAGCTCTCTTGGGGGAAATGGTACTGTTTGATTTCTGAGCCATCTAGATAAATGTAAGAACTCACCATTGCTACTTTGAATATACAGTTAAAAAAAGAACAACCTTGATTAAATAGCCACATGCCTACCTGCTATGTTTAATTTAAATTTAATTGTATATATATGTAAAATATCATATTAGGTAACATACTACCATAAAAAGCTAGTTTTCCGCTGTCACATTTTATGAGTTAATTTTATTCAAACTCTTTCAAGTTCGACATCAGTATTTTTGTCATCATTACAGCCAATTTTGAGTCATCTATCACAGTTTTCAATAGTGCATTATCTTCAATTCTCATCCAAGTTGTTTTAAGTACTGTACTTTTCAATCTGAGTATGATGCTGTTTTAGGAAGTTTTCTCCTAATTGCCTAAACAACAAGCAATAATTTGCATAACACGATATTTTTATTTTTTTCAAGAATCTTGTTGATATATATACTACATTTTGCACAGGGTGTTTGGTTTTAAACCCATCATGTTTATAGTGGCATCCAACATTTGTAAGTAAAGGCTTCTAAAAATGGGAAAAAGTCACCAGTATCTATTAAATGTCTTTGCCAACTTTTTGCCTATATTGTGACTGAGAGCAGGGGAGTTTAATATGACCCTGAAGAAGATGATAAATGTGTATTTCTGTCAATTCAAAGCGAATGCAAACTGATTCTATTTTTTCAATAGGGATTGATACTAACTGATTTGCCAAATCCGTGGCTAAACATCGGGCTCCCAACTTGCATGTTGAGCTGCTCTGATGAAGATACCACACCCAGCACAACAGCAGTGATGGGGGCCACCACTTGGGTAAGTTTATGCTAGCTCCCTGTCATCTAACACATTCCACCTGAGTTTTTCAGTGGCCAGACCAGAAAGACCAAAGCAGACCTAATGGGGACCACAACTCCTGCTTCTTTTACGAGCTGGACAGCGGCACTAATGTCTGCCATTCCACCTGAGATATAGTTTTAATTCTAATTTAATATATTGGCTGAGGAAACAGACAATATCAGGGTCTTTTAGTTGTTCTGTATTACTGTTATGTACCTCACTATACCTGTTAGGAAATCAATGTGAGACTATTCCTAGAATAACTTGCCTTCTGTATTTCCCCGGTGTGATAAGGGGACCATAATCATACTTTGGGACACCTGCTGTTATGTTAGCTCAGACACTTTATCCAATAGTTTTTTTTTTTAACTTTCATTTTGTTGAAAGAAATAGAGTGAGATGGGGAGGGGCAGATAGAGAGGGAGACAGAAAATCCCAAGCAGGTTCTGCGCTGTCAGCACACACCCCACTGGAGGGCTCGATCTCACAAACTGTGAGATCATGACCTGAGCTGAAATAACCAAGAGTCAGATGCTTAACCGGCTGAGCTATCCAAGCCCCTCTATCCAATAGGTTTTGAAACAACCAGCTGTTTTCTTTTTTTTAAATGAAGGCATATTTGACAATTAAAAGTTGTACATGTTTAAGGTGTACAATTTAATGATTTGATATACATGTACGTTATGAACATAATTGCCACATTCGGGATTATTTAACGTATCTATCACCCCAGATAGTTACCACTTTTGTGTCTCTGTGTGATAAGAATACTTAAGATCTACCTTCTTAGCAAGTTTCAGGTATTCTTGAAACTTTCAGGTTTACAATACAGTATTGACAACTATGGTCACATTGTTGTATGTTAGATCCAAGACTTTCTCTTGTACATCTAAAACTTTGTACTTCTCACGCATCGCTTCCCTGTTTCCCTTCACCCAGCCCCTTGTAACCACCGCCTAACTCCCTGCCTCTGTGCCTCTATTTGACCGTTTTAGATTCCACAAAGAAGAGAGATCATACAGTATTTGTCTTTCTGCGTCTGGCTATTTTACTTAGCATAACACTCTCCAAGTGTTCATCTGTGTTATCACAAAGGGCAGAATTTCATTCTTTTAAGGCCGAATAATACAATATTTTCTTTATTCTTTCATTGATGGGCATTTACTCTTATTTCTATATCTTGGTTCTTGTGAATAATGCTAAATAAACATGGAGGTACAGCCATGTTTTTGAGATCCTGATTTCATTTTCTTTGGATATATGCCCAGAGTGGCTATTATCTTTTCTTCAATATCCTGATATTCAAGTAGCCATAGGTTCTTTTGCAGAAGGAAGATTGGGGAATCCATTCTGAATATACGTGTTCCTGCTACAGTGTGCTTCCTCTCAACTAATGTTTTCTGGGCTTGAGAGCTAACTTACATCTGGGCACAAGGGAAGGATTCTGCCTTTTCCATTGCTGTAACTGACATCAGTTTTCTGCTCATGTGCTCTTGCTTTTTTGTTGTTTTTGTTGTTGTTGTTGTTGGTATAAGTCCAACAATGCCCTTGTGGACTATGCATCTTTCTTTGACTCCTAAGAACTCCAGCAACTGTTAGATGGTTCCCTGGATTATTGCATTCAAGGCTCCTTGACTGCCATCTGGCCTTGGTGATTGTTGTAGAACTTACGTCCAGCTTGCCGGTGATGGTTAAGTGCTGCTACTTTGCCACTAATTTTTTGGAATCCTCCCATCTCCCTTGACAGTAAAGAGCTCTTTCCGTAGCAGCCTCCCTACTGTGTACCCTTGCCTTTGAAGAACAATCAACAGGAATGTCCTCATCAGGCTATTCTTTATTGCTTTAGTGAAGAAGCATCCTCTGGGTTCATCAGAGAATGTGGTCAACGTGTGGGTTCTCTTTTCTTATATAATAAATCCATCCTGTCATGCCCACCTGCAGGCCATTAAGTGAAGAATTCTACCCTCATACAGAAGGAACATCACCACCTTAGCTGAGCCACACTGATACTTAATTCTATTATTGGTGTAGGGAGGTGAATACAAATCATACGGAACACAAATGTCTTGTGAGGCATATGCCTCCTATTGAGCCTCTGTATCATCCATAAGCAGACGGGAGTGGAATACTTCTGCGAGCTTAAGGCGTTCAAAGGAGTAGGAGTTCAAAGTCATAGTACATCCCTCTATGTACCTATTCCTGAACTTGAGTATTCTTCTCTATGATGGGTCTGAGTATTTAGCTAAAGGAGATTGCTAGGGCAAGAATTTAGCCTTCTCATAATCATGTTACAGGATATACTTTTCATCACAGTCTGCCATGTGACTTTAGGATCTAGAAATCTCTTCACATGTTACCAGAGAAGCTTTCTGGCTTTTACCTCATGTGGTGAGCTGGTAATTGACTGTCCTGGACCTGTTATTTTATTTCCTCAGTGTTTCAGTTTCATTCAAGAAGAAACAAACTTCTGGTTATCATTGCTACCATTACTCTTACATTTTTAAAATATTACATGAGCCATTACTCTCCTTCAATGTGCCTCTGTCCCATTTTGACACAGTTGAAAGTCTGGATAATTGTGATGCTAGAACTCATAAGGAAATATTTCTACTTCCTTAGTCACCAACGATAGAGCGCTTATTGTCTGGCCAGCACACAATCCGATTCCAAAATCTCATCCTGAGGGTCTGAATCCTGCACTTGCCTAAATTCAGGTTGCCTCAGAAGCAAACCCTGAACAAGGATTCACGGGCAAGAATTTATTTTGGAGGTGAAGGAACCACCAGTACAGGAATGGTAGGTGAGAAAAGAAAGGTAAGGTAGTCAATCCAAAATGGCCGTCTCTAAGAACTAGTGTAATTAATTCCTCTGGGGGACCTTGGGAGTCATTGCCCCTCAGGAGGAATGAGGGGAAGTATTTATACCCCAGCTTTTAATAATCATTGGTTTGGTGCTCTGTGTGTGGTGAAGGGGTGGTACCATTGATTTTTCTATCCTCTGTGAGGGTTGCTTCCTCAGATATCAAATGCATTCAAAAAAAATAGATGACAAGATATCTCTATATTTTATGTTTTCATCTTGCTCAGAGAGGCAAGGTTTATCGAGAATGGGAATACTAAAAATTTTTGACCTGTAAAAGATTTTTATTCTTGCTATTTCATCATAGAAGTGGCTGTTTACTAAGAAAAGCAGATGAAACTTGCCTTGCTTTATTCTTACCTTTCAAGGTAGGAACGATTATAATGTTCTGTGAAAAGTTACCTCTGCATACCCCAAATTCTCTGAACTGTACGAGTCTATTCAAACAAGTCTATTCAGACTTGGGTACATGATTTGAAGCTTCTGATGATGTACCTTTGATGACTCTCAAGGAAAGCTGGGGGTGGGGAGACTTGAGATCTCCTAGTGATAAAGGCAGTCTTTCTGGAGGCGGATGAAAGGAGTAGTACAAGGGGGCACCTGGGTGGCTCAGTCGATTAAGCTTCCGACCTCGGCTCAGGTCACGATCTCACAGTTCATGAGTTTGAGCCCCACATAGGACTCTGTGCTGCCCGTACAGACCTTGCTTGGGATTCTGCCTCTCTCTCTGCCCCTCCCCACTCTTTCTCTTCCCTCTCTCTGCCCTTCCCCCCTCTTTCTCTATTTCAAAACAAATAAATAAACTTAAGATAAAATAGAAGCACGTGAGTCCTAACTTGTAAAAGTAGTAGTCAGTCCTATATGGCAAAGTGGTTAAATCAGTAGCTATTAAAGACTAGAACAATTAATGATCAGTGTACAAAGAGGCACATTTATCAATAACCTAGGATAGAATACGACACATAGGAAAAATAGAAATTTCGTGTTGCTGTATTGATACTAGACTGATATATTTTAAGTTCAACGGACATGAATAGAATGTGTGTTAATGGGTTATGGTCTTTACTATGTGACTGACCAAGTTACCATGCACTTTACGATGGTGGTGGTTGGTTCGTTATTGTGAGAATTATATTCCTAATAATGTTGAAATAAAACCGGTAAAAGACGCTATCTTGAGTGGTATTTAGGGCAGGGTTTCAGTCAGAATGTAACTGGGAGATGAAATCATTCTAATTACTTGAAATAGAGAGAATTTACTCTAGGGGATTGGCATGCAAGTGACGAACATGCTGGAATCCAAACAGAAGCTGGTGAACAACTCAGAATCAAGCAACAGCAGGAAGCTGCAACGCCCTGGATGCTAGAGAACACAATGGAAGAAGTGGGAGCACCATTGTTCAGGGGCAGGATTAACTCCTGGAACTATGGATGGGCCAGTTTGTCAGGCAGGCAGTGGGGATAAGAAGGAGATATAACCACCGCTGGAGACTCTACAGAAGGCAAAGAGCTCGCAGAGAAACAGCCTCGTTTCTCCATTTCTTCCTATTCCTAGTCTCTCAGCTTCTACTTTCTACCAATGCCTCCCGCTGGGCAAAGGGCACGGAGTCCGCTGGCATGCATGCCTAGGAAATGTCTGCAGGGGAGAGTAGAGGAGGAAGAGAGAGGGGGGAAAAATAACCCGGGACTGAAACCAAAGGGCTGGTGTGAGAAAGTCATGATTGCCAGTCTCAAAGAAAGAATTATGTTTCTTTATGTGGCATGGAGCTCAGAGCTTTTCTGTAAGCAAAACAGAAGGTGTGTCTGAAGAGTCGGTTTCACCTCATTTAGAATCAAGCAGTTATGTCTGAAACTGGAGGACTTTGTTCTTGGTGCTACTTGAGAGCACTGGCTCCGAGAATAGAGATGGGCATAGACAATGAGGCAAGCTGCCACGGTCACCCAACAGCACACAGGACAACCTGCATGGGAGCACTGTGCACCGCTTCCGAACAGAGAATTTAAAAGCCAACATATGTGGGGCACCTGGGTGGCTCAGTCGCTTAAGTGGCCGACTTCAGCTCAGGTCATGATCTTGTGGTTTGTGGTCGAGTTCGAGCCCTGTGTCCGGGCTCTGTGCCGACAGCTCAGAGCCTGGAGCTTGCTTCTGATTCTGTGTCTCCCTCTCTCTCTCTGCCCCTCCTTGTGCTATCTCTCTCTGTCTCTCAAAAATGAATAAACATTAAAAAAATTAAAAAAAACAACAACATGTGGCTTTTTCCTCTGTCCTGAGAGTGTCCTATCATCACAAATGAGGTACAGTTGACCCATAAAAGACTAATCTGGTTGCCAAGACTCCGTGGTTGTGATATAGCCCTGAGATTGAAGGCTTGTTGTTGGATTTTGGTTCTTGCAGCATAACTCAGCGATAACCGACCTGAGGAACCGTTCTCCGCTGCCAGTCCGTGGAACAACTTAGGTCACCGCCCTCCAGCTCGTGAGCGCCCAGTCATCTTTGAAATGTCATTTTGGCTCCGTTTCTCCTGGCAACCTTTTTAACCCCCGCCCCCGGATTAGGCTGGCTTTCTCTGTTTTACCTACTGCAGAAATAGACTTCTTCCTTTGAAGGCAACTATTATTTTTGCATTTTATCTCACATCTTACGAGATCTTTCAGTTCATTCCAATAGTTCATTGGAACACTATCTCCGAAAAGCTCTCCACTTGGAGGCAGTCCTAATTATTTAACAATCATAATTTATTTCACAAAGTCATCATTTTAGGCATCGTAATTATTAAATCATGCACCGAGTCCTCGACATCCATTCTCCTTTTAAAATGCTTCTGTCATAAATATGCATGCACTTCGAGCAATTAAAACTACACGGCGCGATGGTCTCTTCGCTACGACATAGCTATTATTTCATCTATCTGATCTTTTATGCATTTTAAAAATATATCTGCAGTTGTGCTCATTATTTTTCCAACATCCTCCTTTCTGGATTTCTTTATTAAGGTATAATTAACATACATTATATTAATTTCAGGTGCACAACATAATGGTGCAGTATTTGTATATACAGCAAACTAATCACCATAAGACTAGTTCCCGTCCATCACCGCACATGGTTACGGAATATTGTTTTGTTGTCATGAGAACGTTGAAGATTTGCTCTTTTAGCAATTTCCAAATAGGAATGTAGTATTATTTTTTAAATTTGTATTTATTTTTGAGAGAGAGAGAGAAAGGGAGAGAGAGAGAGAGAGAGAGAGTGCAAGCAGGGGAGGGGCATAGAGAAAGGGAGACAGAATTTGAAGCAGGCTCCAGGCTCTGAGCTGTCAGCACAGAGCCCAACACAGGGCTTGAACTCACCAACTGCGAGATCATGACCTGAGCCAAAGTCAGACACTTAACCGACTGAGCCACCCAGGCGGCCCTGCAATGTAGTATTGTTAACAATAGTTACCAAGCTCTCTGTTACATCCCCATGGTATTTTTAAATATGTAAAGGTCTTTAAACCAAAGCAAGTAGCTTACAAAAGATAAGAATCTTGATACTTGCCATGAAGATTACAAACAATTCCAAAACCACTGTTTTTCAAAATTCAAGATCCTGCCATTCTTCCGCCAGAGTGCTAATGAATGCTATTTGATTTGTACTATTTCATTTCAGCTGATGTAAGCCCGCAGAGTGGTGCTTATTGGTCTAATGTAGAGAGTGACAGGTTTCTGGAGACCTCTAAATTTGTTTCTTGTCAATCTTATGCCTTTTTCTCTTTATTGTTGCTTCACATTTTAATTTCTTAGGGATGTTATATATTACAGACTGATCAATTTGTATTCAGAATAATTAGTAGTTTGTGTTAAGGGAATGCTCTTCAATCATAAGTTAAGTGACATTAAAATAAAATTAGAATGGTTTCTGCCGCTGTGTGTTTCGGCTATTTGTACAAAGATAATAATTTTTTGGACTTTGTGTCAAGGTAGAGACAATTTCAGTGATTTTATTTTCTCTCTCACTTGGAGAGGACATTGAGAGAGAGAGGATTGCTATGAACAAGTTGGTTTTAGATAGCAGTCAACTAATTAAAAGCTTAATAGTATTTTTCATAAAAGTACTAACTTTCACTATCTTTCTCCGTTAAAACTACTTTTAGTTCTCTCCATTATTCATGACCGTTAATGCACAACGTACATTAGGGTACAATGTTTCCATGTACGAGTACAACGTATCTAATCTCATTGACAAAACAGGAATTGAAGAGACAAATAGAAACTATTTTACTCACTCATAAGTTTAGGTAGTGACATTAATTAAACTCAATTGAAATTTACCTTCCCTATAGTGCCCAAACTTCTGTTTCAATATATGTTTTAAAAGTAGGTATTTGTAAATTAAAAAAAAAGTCCTTTGCACATCTATATACCAGCAATGAAAAATTAGAATTATAAAAATTTAAAAAGACAATGCCACTTGCTTTAGCACCAAAAATATATATACTTAGGTACAAATCTGATAAAATATGTACAGGATCTATGCTGAAAACTGTGTAAGCATCTGATGAAGAAATCAACAAACACGGAAACAAATGAAAAGATATAATGTCTTCGTAGGTTGAAAGACTGAGTACAGCAAAAATGCCATTTCTCCCTATTTAGATCTGTAGATTCAATGCGATCTCAATCAAGTTCTCAGTAAGCTTCATAGTTAATGCTAACAGTTCATTCAATACAGAGGGTTCGGTCATTCACTACTAAGCCTTTGCGGTCTTTATTAAGTTCAAGGTAAGAAAATAACGGCAGTGCTGTTAGATAAAATATCCCTGATTTGGTATAACTGACAGCTTCTCTCGTGGCCTCCAAATTAGTTATATTCAATGTGATCACAGGATATTCTTGCTTGAGTTCCATTGACATAATTATAGACACTATCATTATGAGAGTGTTTCCTTCTTTCTGTATAATTTATTGGACATTTAGAAAGACTATTTTGTAGTCATTTGGAAGAAACTGGAAGAAATAAAATAAAAGTAAAAAACAAACAAACAAACCCAAATAACTCCAAAGTTAGTATTAAGGGGAAATTTAAGATAAGTATTTTGAGATGGTTATGAAAATAAAATAGAGAATCGGCTCATCATTATACATGTTTATTATATACAAATAAATTCAGTTTCCTAAGGGAATAGAAGTTGGTAAAGTATATAAGTTTGCAGTCATCAAATACAGCATATAAGCATTTGCAGTGAGTTATTTGTCAGGAAAATATAATACTAAAAGTTTTTGTATAGATCACATTGTTGCCAACCTATGAGACAGACATGCGAAAAGTTAAAACAATTGGCATAAATATTTTGATCTATTTCTAAATGAGAGGAGAAAAATACAAGAGTAAGAGTCATATCTGTTATATGACTACTAATGTCTGTTACATTACTAAGAGCACAAAAGCAAACCTATTTAGCCCATCTAGTTTTCTTTAACATTGTTCTAAACTTGGAAAGAACACAAAACACATATTATCAGATGCAGGCATGAATCAGTCTGAATTATTTTGAAAGAGGTATTGAAAAGATAGCGAGGTGGGGCTCCTGGATGACTCAGTTGGTTAAGCACCCGACTCTTTTTTCAGCTCAGGTCATGATCTTAGAGTTCCTGGGATTGAGCCCTGTGTGGGGCTCTGCACTGACAGTGGGGAGCCTGCTTGGGTTTCTCTCTGTCTCTCGTGCACACACGGGCTATCTTATCTCTCTCTCTCTCTCTCTCAAAATAAATAAACTTTATTTAAAAAAAAAAGTGCGGTGAATTACAAGAAATGTCAGGTGGTAAAACATTTATTTCTAGGTGGTCTCAGTATTACAGGTTTAAGCATGGTCTTTCCAGAATTTTCCAGTCCTCTGAACCATCAGCTCCAAGCACTGGTGTCTACTGAGAGAGTCAGAGGTTACACAGGCTCTTGTGTAATTCACACAACAGCCACTGCTTAGTCTCCTTGGTCCAAATAAAACCCTCCTTCAGCTCTCTTCGTTCTCTCTCGGCTCACCTCCATGCCCTTCTCACAGGCATGAAGAAATTCTGGAGGTTTCTCCATTCTTCCTTGAAGCCATATGCCACCCAGGGTCTCCTCATCCCGTGGGGCTGTTTCCCACGCCCTCGCCTAGTCACCTCCGGGCTTCAGCCCTCATGCCTGGTGTTTGCTTGGAGGCGGCTGCCTACATAGTTTTCATTCAAATCTGAAATTATATTTTTAAGAATCTCCTTCCCAAGTGCAGCCAAAGGTTATTATTTCAGAATGTACAGTTTGGCCAATACTCGAAGTCTTTGCGTATTTATTTTCCCTGCGTTGAGGGGAAAAATCAAGAAAAATGCTTCTTTTGCAAAGACCCCCCCTCCAGCCTCCATGTCTTTTCCCTGCTTCATACCTGCTGTCAGGAATCAAAACAGCCCCCGTGGCAGTCAGCTTCCAAGACATGGAAGTAAACTCGTAGCTGCCGTGGTCACAGCAGTAGTCTTGGATGATACCGAGAAAACCAAATTATCATTTTAGAGTTCAAAAGTCGGGGCATGCTTACACGGATATCACCAAAAGTACACATGGCAGCTGAGCTATCACTACCAAAACCAAATAAGGTTATTTTATTTTTCTCAATAGAGATTTCTTATTAATATAAACCGGTCTCTTAGAAGCAAAGGAATGCAGATGAGAATTGTTTATTTTGAAATAAAATTTTACAAAGTGACAGGAGAGATACACTAGATTACAATTCTTCTGCCAGTGTTTGCTCAGTATTTGAGGGAAGGAAAGTACTTTTAAAATGATAGAAAGTGGAGGCACCTGGCTCAGGCAGTTAACCGTTCACTCTTGATTTCAGTTCAGGTCATGATCTCACAGTTCTTGGGATCGAGCCCCGCGCCAGGCTCTGTGTGGACGGTGCGGAGCCTGCTTGGGATTCTCTCTCTCCTTCTGCCTCTCCCCTGCTAGTGCTCTCTCTCTGTCTCAAAATAAATAAATGAACATTTTTAAATCATGATATAAAGTGTACTTTCATGAAGGAAACTTAAGAAAAATGATACAACTGTAACTGTACATCTCTAACTTTGATAAAACAGAGAAATAACAGGTGAAAGAGTACATATATATCATCCAATTTCTGCAGGCTTCAAAACTTGGAAATATTCAAAGGCACCAGTGATGGGGGGATATGTTTTAACCATCTCCTGTTCACCCCATTGGTGAAGAGGGATTCCCATCCAAGGGTTATGGGTGCGGTTGTCTCTAGACAGAAGAGATAGATGATGGTTTATTAGTTGTTTACACTCACAGCCTGGGGGAGGAGGACACCACACGTGCTGTAGGGCCACACGATGTCATACTTGGGAACAGAATGAGCCTTAGTGAGGCCTGTGGAGGCAGGAAACTTACTATCAAGAGGAAGGGTTGGCTCTTGGTGCCTCCTGGTGATGCAATTGGCTTGGCTGAATAATCCCGCAGGCTGGCAGGGAGTGAAGCCACTGCTCAGTGGTAATCACACACTGTGCCTCGTCCCCATCATAAGGAGGAGTAAGGGGACCTTATCCATGGAGCAGTGGGGGACTTGTGGTTAAGCCGTTCAAGGTTCTTCTGCATTTTTCCAGATGTCAAGAGACACATACCGGGGCCTAAGTTTTAGGCCTTGTACCACAGGGTACGCTAGATCCCCAAATGTTGACATCAAAATTACAAAATTTCCAAAGAGGCAAAAGAGGGTCCTGTGGCCACAAAAAGTAGAGTCCTACGAAGCAATCTGAAATTGTCTTATTTTGATAGAGAACGTGTATTATAGAATGAGCGATTCATAAACATCTAAGGGCAACTGCAGAAATGATAGCCTGAATTTGTAAGGATAATGTCATTGAGGGTAAAAGTAAAGGACGCTTTAGTGCTATTAAAATCTGTAAGCGTACTCTCCAGTTCAACTATACTTGACAAAACTAAGAGATCCACTCTTTGGGTAAGTTGGCACATGTTAGTGTAAACCAGGGGTCCACGAACCTTTATTTATGTATTTATTTTAATAAGCTAGGTGGTAAATATTTCAGGCTTTATGGGCAAGAAGTTCTGTCGTAACTACTGAACCCCGTTGGTAGCATGAAAGCAAGAGATGGTATTTAAATAAATGAGTGTGGCTGTGTCTCAATAAAATCTTATTTATTTATTTGTTTTTGAGACAGAGAGAGACACAGTATGAGTGGAGGAGGGGTAGAGAGTGGGGGAGACACAGAATCTGAAGCAGGCTCCAGTCTCTGAGCTGTCAGCCCAGAGCCTGACGCGGGGCTGAAACTCACAAGCCACAAGATCATGACCTGAGCCAAAGTCGGACACTCAGTCAGCTGAGCCACCCAGGCGCCCCAATGAAATTTTATTTATAAAAATAGCCAATGAACCAGATTCAGCCCATGGGTGGTAGTTTGGCCACCACTGAACCGTATGTTGAAAACATTAAATATATAATCAATGAAATTCCAGGCCTTTGTCTATATTTTTTTAAATTTTTTTAACGTTTATTTATTTTTGAGAGACATAGAGACAGTATGAGCAGGGGAAGGGCACAGAGAGAGGGAGGTACAGAATCTGAAGCAGCTCCAGGCTCTGAGCCGCCAGCACAGAGTCCGACGTGGGGCTCAAACTCACAGACCGTGAGCTCATGACCTGAGCCGAAGTTGGCTGCTTAACCAACTGAGCCACCCAGGTGCCCCATTTGTCTATATTTTTTATCGGGAGGCAGAATATGACTTACCAAAGCTTTTTTCCTGGGAGAGAGAAAAGGTTTTGCATTAGTATATATTTCTCATACTAATGGAGAAGTTTTGAATAAAATTTAAAAAGTTTTAAAAGACCATCTGAATATTTTAAATTTTATTTTCTTATTGATTCTAATTATTAATGTGCCATATCATTACATATTTAAAAGGATTTTTTTCCCTAGTGCTTACAGATTTAAACTATGGTTTCAGATTCAGGACTTTTTAGTGTATTTCTCTCTCTTACTCTTTTCTTTGAAGGGAAGTGTTCTATCTTCTTGGTTTCTTTTCTACTTTCATCTTTTTACATATCATGAGAAATGTTCTATAATCGAAATTATAACCTGGGAATCCAAAAAGAAAAAATTGAAAATGAGGAATTAAACATTTTAGTGAAGAAGAAAAATATAGAGATAAATGTTTTAGTCTTTACATTGGCCATAATAAAGTGTAATCTGTTTTCTCCTTTATAATAATATATAAGATACTCATACTTAAAATATCATTTAAAATTTTTATTTTATTTTATTTTTCTATACATTACTCAGTGCTCACCATGATAAGTGTACTCTTAATACCCATTACTTATTTCACCCAACCCCCCAGCCCCCACTTGCCTTCTGGTTACCATCAGTTTGTTTTCTATAGTTAAGTGGTCGGTTTTTTTTTTTTTTTTTGTCTCTTTCTTTCTTTGTTCATTTGTTTTGTTTCTTAAGTTTCACATATGAGTGAAGTCATAGGGTGTTTGTTTCTCTGACTAATTTATTTCACTTAGCATAATACTCTCTAGCTCCATCTATGTTGCTGTAAATGGCAAGAATTCATTCTTTTATACCTGAGTAATGTTATACCACTCTTTATCTAGTGGATAGACACTTGGGTTGCTTCCATAATTAAGCTATTGTAAACAATGCTGTAATAAACAGAGCGTGTATATTTCTTTTCAAATTAGCATTTTCATATTCTTCAGGTAAATACCCAGTATTTACCCAAATCCAGTAATGGGATTACAGGATCAAATGGTAATTCTCTTGTTAATTTTTTGAGAAACTTCCATATTGTTTTCCACAGTGGATGCACCAGTTTGCATTCCTACCAACAGCGCATGAGTGTTCCTTTTTCTCCACATCTTCACCAACACTTGTTTCTTGTGTTGTTAATTTTAGCCATTCTGGCAGTTGTGAAATGATATCTCAATATGGTTTGATTTGCATTTCCCTGATGATGAGTGATATTGAGGATCTTGCCATATGCTTGTTGGCTCTCTGTAAGTCTTCTTTGGAGCGATGTCTGTTCATGTCATTTTTCATGTATTTTTAGGTGTCAGGTTGTATAAGTTCTTTACTTATATATACTAACCCTTTATTAGATATGTCATTTGCTAATATCTTCTCCTGTTTGGTAGGTTGTCTTTTAGCTTTGTTGATTATCTCCATTACTGTGCAGAAGCTTTTTATTTTGATGTAATTCCAATGTTTATTTTGCTTTTTCCTCTTGCCTTAGAAGACGTATCTAGAAAATGTTGCTATGGCCAGTGTCAGGGAAATTACTGCCTGTGATTTCTCCTAGGGTTTGTTTGTTGTTTGTTTGTTTGTTTGTTTCAGGTCTCACATTTAGGTCTTTAATTCATTTGAATTTATTTTTGTGTATGGTTTGAGAAAGTGATCCATTTTCATTTATTTGTATGCTGCTGTCCAGTTTTCCCATTTGTTGAAGAGACTCTTTCCCAGTGCATATTCTTGCTTCCTTGGTCAAAGACTAATTGACTATATTATTATGGTTTTATTTCCAGGCTCTCTATTCTGTTCTATTGAGCAATGTGTCTATTCTTGTGCTATTACCATACCGATTTGAATACTACAGCTTTGCAGTATATACCCAGTATATAGCTGGGATTGTGATATCTCTAGTTTTGTTATTTTTCAAGGTTAATTTGGCTATTCAGAGTCTTTTGTGGTTCCATGTAAATTTTAGAATTATTTGTTGTAGTTCCATGAAAAATAATCTTGGTATTTTGATAGGGATTACATTAAATCTGTAGATTGCTTTGGCCAGTATGGATGTTTTAACAATATTTGTTCTTCCAATCCATGAACATGGAATAGCTTTCCATTAGTCTGTGTCGTCTTCAATTTCTTTCATCAACGTTTTATAGTTTTCAGAGTACAGGTCTTTCACCTCCTTGGTCAAGTGTATGCCTCGGTTAAAAATACCCATTTATTTTAGATAATACAATTTGCATGGTGTGAAGAAATTGCCCATGCCATTTTTGTCATCTTTAAGGATGATCGACAATTATAATACCAAGTTTTCACATTTTAAAAGCCTACTTAGCAGCGGAAAAGATGTATAACATTTTTTTTCTTTGTGTTAAAGCTATTATTTCACATTCATCTAGACATGTCTATGCTATTCTTCACAAGAACCAACAATGAATATTAAGGGCGATCTGGATATAAGTAAAGGTCGTGTTAGAGGATTATCAAATTCCTTTCAAAGTTATATATTTGCTCTTTAAGCCAACTGCTGTGGACCGAATTGTGTCTCTCCAAAATTCATATTGAAACCCTAACCCCCAATGTGATGGTGTTTGGAAATGAGACCATTGGAAGGTTAGCAGGTTTAGATGAGCTCACGATGTGGGTCCTTCACGGTGAGATGAATGCCTCTATAAAAAGAGATACCAGAGAGCCTCCTTCACCTTTGTGTCTCTGACATGAGTGGCCACAGAGAGAAGGTGGTCATCCACAAGTCAGGAAGAGAATCTCCAATGAAGAATGAAATCTACTGGCACCTTGATCTTGGACTTCTCAGTCTCCAGGACTATAAGAAAATAAATTTTTGTCGTTTAATCTACCCGGTCTATGGTATTCTCTTATGGTAGCCTGAGCAGGCTAACACATCAAAGATTTAGTTTCAATAAATAATTCCATAGAATGTAAATATATGTTGCTTGTATTCAGTTTGAAATCCAAGACCTAAACCAAATCCTCTAATGATTTCCCTAAGGTAATTTATTTATGTAAAACTTTCTTTATGTTTCCTTAATTCTTCTGCCAATGGCCGTTTTATTCAGCAGTATTCACTAGAGTTAGTGTGGTCCATCAGTGTTTTAGAAATAACTAATGTGCTACATTTTATTCCTGGAGTTATTTTAGACAGTGCGTTGAAAATTCAAACCAAAACCCTGAAGCAATTCTATTAGATTTTGGAAACTTAAAATATCTTATTAGGAAGAATAGAGCTGAGAAATTCAAATAGATTTTTTAGTAGTTCAACTATAGATATTTTTAGATGCATACATTTTCAAGTGTCAATGTGATAAATCTCTTTGTACCGAACAATGTACATCATAGGTTAACAAGGATGTGACTATTAAGAGTCACTTAAGTGAAATCTTTTATTCATCTATTTGGTATTCTTTTGGTATGTTTAGATATTGGTAAACATTTAATCCACTGATTCTCATGAATTGTGTGTTTTCTGAGGTAGAAGTCAGCATTTTATTTGGTACTGTCTGGTAAATGTCCAACTAAAAACATAATAAAGGCAGAAATGAGGAAGGAAATATTACTGATAAGATACAAAGTACCTTCATCAATCGAAAAACAACTCAGCAGAACTCAAAGCTCTTCCAAAATGGGCAAAGAAAGATCTTAAAGATTTGAGGATGTTTTTCATACCTTCATACCTTCGTAAGAAATTTCCAGGAAAAATAAAACAGGTGAAATTATTAATTTATCACAGATATTATATCAGATAGTATGTAACTTAAAAAATATATGTCCTCTAAATCTACATGTATAGTGAAGAAGCAGGAAGAATAGGCAATGTACCTTATTTCCAAGCTATAAAAGTCTTAGAACTGTGAATTACAAAAAAACTCAATAAAAATATTCAGGAAATTTATAAGATGTGGTCCCTGCCCTTAGCTACTTCTCTTCCATAAAAACCGAAAGTAAAACTCATGCGCGTTTTATTATTCATAAAAATGAGCCATTGTTGACTGCATAGCAAAAGGGAGGAGCAAAATTCTGTGAAAAAAGCAAGATAGTTGATCCGCGAACTAACCGAAGCAACTGTATCTTCACTTCCATGACTGTGAATACTCATTTCTGTTAGATAACAAGATTCATGTTTGTAGGACACTCAGAAGAGGCAACAATAAACTAAACACACAAGCAAACATCCAGTTCAGGGACATTCACTGCAGCCATTTTATTTGTGGAAAATAATGTGTTGCTAGCCAAAGATCTGTTTTGTTTGTTTGTTTGTTTGTTTGTGTTTTTAAACTCTATTTGGTAATCATTTCAAACTTACAGAGAATAGTTGCAAAGACAAAATTTGTACAAGGAACATCTTCAATTCCTTTACCCTGAGGCATTTATTGCTAACATTTCAATTCACTTGTTTATCCCTACCATTATCTACACACACTCACACACACACACACACACACAATTTTATGATTTGCACACATACCATACACATGCACATGAAATTTTTCAATGAACCATTTGAGGAATAAATTACATATATCATGGCTTCTTTTGCCTAAATACTTCAGTATGTTTCCCGAATATAATAATACTTTCTTACATACCCACAGTACTATTATCAACATGAACAGCTTTGATTACAATACCCTTACCCACAAATATTTTAATCTAATCATTCATATTTCAATTTTGTCAGATGACCCAATGATACCTTTTATATATGAGTTTCCTGTTGTTGTTTTTTTTGTTTGTTTTTTTTTTCCTTTTCCATGCTAGATCCCGTTTAGGGTCAGAAATTATATTTAATTATCACATCTCTTTGGATTTCTTTAACCTGGAAGATTGTCACAGCCTTTGTTTTTCTTTTATGACATTAGTATTTTGGAAGAATGCAGTCACTCCGTCACTGGTATATAGTAGAAACACCATGATTTTGTGTTTATCTGATGTTGACCTGTTTTCATTCCGAGCGGGATTACTGCACAGCTGATATGTCCTCAGGTCATCATATCTGAAGACATATACTATCCACCCGTTCCTTACTGGTGAAATTTATCTGGTCCCTTGAACAATTGCCTTCATGTGTGATTACTATTTTTTCTCCCTTGTAACTAATAAACAGTCACTGGGGAGAGACTTTAAGACTGTGAAAATAACCTGCTTCTTGTCAAAGAATGTCCCTAGATCTAGTATTCTTTGATGATTCTTGCCTGATCCAACCTCTCCTATGAGCAAAGTGGTAATTTTCCCGTTAGGTTCACTCATACCTAAACGTTTATAGAGTGTTTTTCCTCATTCTGCTTAACCAAGATACTTGATCTCTTGCTTATGTATGTTTGTATATATACATGCACATATGTATTTATTCATTTATATACTTATTATCAATATGGACTAATGAATTTCCATATTTTCAGTAGTTTATAATTCATCCTGTAGTTCATTTTTATAATGATCCCAATTTTTACCAGTGGGAACTCATTTTAGCTGGTGTAATTTCACAAGCTTGGGAACTTTCCTCTTAGGGGCTTACCTGGTGTAATCTGAAACCTCTCCCCCTTGACAGGGTAGGGAGAGGCAAAGAGGTAGGCCATTCCATACTGGTAGGTGGCAGTTTTAATAATAGCAAAGGAAACTTACATAAGAGACTTGCCTTGGGTGGCAGCAATACAAATGGATCCCCGCACCCGCCCTCCAAATCTTAAAAGTTTATAAAGACGCCCTAACTGGGTTCAGTCACATACCGTGTGGGTGTTTTCAACACCAGATCACTATCTCAAGACTCTGTCCTTGGAGAGGCCTCTGGGAGCAGGAAAGGCAAGTAGAACCCACATTCTGAGAAGAGGCGTGGGGTAGAGGAGCCTCTGAGGGCCCATGTCCAGCTCCAAAGTCAACCGGCAGTCACATCTTTCTTGATCATATTCCTCAATGGCTGGTTTCTCCAATCTACACGTAATGAGCACATTACACCTGTGTTTTGTTTTTGTTTTTCCACTTCTTTACTTTCTGGAACAAGATGTGTCAGAGTCACCGTATAACTCCTCTTCCTCCACCTTGGGATCTGAACAGTCTTATTTCAAAGAACTGCTTTCGAGGTCAGTTTGGCCACCCTGTTTCTCGGGTCGTTGTTTATATTTTGTGACCCTCTGCTCAAAATGAAGCAATAGATGTTCTAGAAATGATAAAAATTAATTGTACATTTATTTACTATCTGCCAGGCACTGCTACTGGCTTTGTCTTTATTAATTCAAATATATAACATTAGCCTGTCAAGTAAGTGTTGCTCTCTCCACTTTAAAATGATAGAACAATACCCTGTCCAGGTAAGCGATTTGCTCAAGGCCCTTTAAAAAGTAATTGCCAGAGCCAGTTTTGAACTTAGTTTTGATGATCAGCAAATCAGCTCCTATCCTGTTATACCCAGTCGTAGTGCTAAGGTAACGATATGCATTAATTGAGGCAGAGTATAACCTAAAAGCAAAACGTAAGTGGATAAGGCTCACAGGTTGCCCGAGATTTATTGTGTTATGCATTTTGCTAAGTAGTCTGTGAGTTGTTTTATAAAATATTCAATAGAGTTGCAGCTACAAGGTTTTTATTTCTTTAAGCAGATAGAAGGCACAGATATTTTAAAGTGCTTTTTCAATGATAATTGCTAGAAAGAAAGAATGAGGTCAAGTTAGAAAGATCTCATCTAGAAGTCAATTAGTCAGGGTACCCTTGTCTGGATGCCTCATCTGCCTAAGCACGGGGTTCACACAAACCTCCCTGAAAGTTTTCAACGTGTTTCCCAGTCCTACAGTTACTCTTGCCTCTTGTGAGTGGACGGATAATGACTTTTGTTCCTACATGCTGGCTTCTACACCAATCTATCATGCCTGGGTAATCTTTATTCTTTTATGTTTTTGTTGTTGTTTAAAATGTAGCTTTGATCGTGTAACTCCTTCCTTAAAACCGTGCTCTGTAGAGTGCTGGAGGGTAAGAGGCTCAGCTAACAGAATCCTGGGTACGTTCTTCCCTGGGTTCAATGAGGCAGCTCTGCCTTTATTTGATGCACCTGTCAGTAATTACAGACGATTACAGACAATTGCGATGAAGTAAACCCTGGGCATGGCGCAAGAAAACCTATGTTTTGGTCCACGTGTGTTGATTCGGGGAGAACCATATCACGACAGTGTGCTATCATCTCTTCAGTGCACCGTGGGTGCATGAAAATCTCTCCTTTGTCACAGAACTTTTCAAGTGAAGAAATGGGAAAATTTATGTGAGCAAGTTTTGGAAGTTGTGACTTTCTATGCAAACGTATTTTATTTTATTTTTTTGTGGATTGTCATTATTAATATCCAGAGCTGGAGATAAAAAAGGCTCACCGGATTAATACACAGATGAATCACTGTGTAGCATTTACAAGAGTTGAATCTGAAGATGAACACTTTCATTCACTGCTAGAGAAATCTTTTTATGTGTACCCTCAAAGGCTACCCAACACACTGTTGCCAAAGCAATTTGATAGATACGTTATTAGGCAATGAAAATATTTCGTTCTTATGCCTGAAAACAAATTGTCTCCTATGCCAGCTGTTGGCAAGGAATACCCAAACAGGTTTCACACACGTTCTGTTTATGAAGGGCCTCCCTGCAACATTTAATGATGATGAATTGCTCCCAACTGGGCAAATAAAAATGGGGATTGAGGACAATTTGATGGATAGAACCTCTGATGATCTGCTGGAAGCTATTGCTAAAATTGCACTTAACACGCTAAAAGGAAACTTACTTCTGTCACCACAGAAAATCCACGTCTGAAAAAGACACCCTCATGTAGGAAAGGCTTGAGAAACAAGCCGTCTCTGTGTGTGTGTGACGAAGCGGGGGTTGGGGCATCGAAGTGAGGTGTAGTATGTAGCAGGCTCGGCGGGGCAACGTAGGGGGTTAAGGCCAAGTATTAAGCAGGGAGGCAGTTAGTGAAAGCCAGGTGCTATGGTTGATTTGCAGAGCGATCAAATAAGGGAGAACATTGTCCTTATTGGCCAGTAAGGCTTACAGTTCAGGGGGCGATCAAGCAGCTCTACGATGGGGAAAGGGACAGGAAAAGAATCTGAGGTATGTAGGCCGAAGTTCTGGCCAGGGTCTGTCAAGCCTTCTGGAACAACAAGACCAGGTTGAAAGCTCCAAGTCGGAAATGAGAATCCAACAGAGATTTTGTGTTCTAGCACAGATCACTCACAGCAAGCCTGGACTTTGATCCTAAAATAACCAGCTTCTGAGGCAGCTTTTAAAAACTCACTCATTCCCAAGATAACATTTTTGTCTAAAAGTAGGGGCAGTTTAATTCTCAAAGGATTGTGTGAGCCCGAGATGAATTATATATAGTGCAGGAATTCATTAGAATCACTCGGATGTCTTCAATAAAGCACCTGTCCCCCAGGAATCTGACTCTCATGCCTAAATATATAATACGGCTGATACAATGGCAAAGCCGCATAGATGACTCTTGAACGGCCATCCTTTGTCTAAAGTGCCGTGAGAAATGTGAGACATACCTACATATATACACTTCTTTTACTATTTACAACCATGCAGCGAGGCCTTGCCTCCATTATTGGGGGAGAAATGAGGAAAATGAGGCTTGGCTGTGTGGAGGCCACTTGCTGAAGGCCAACCAACTGAGCCACCCAGGCATTCCCACTTATGATATTTTAAACTGGGCTCTGGAACATCAATGGAAAATCTGGAAATGTCAATCATCATATATGAAATTATATCAAAATACCCAAATCCTTCAGTTAGAGTTGGATACATTTTACATTTTATTTATTCTGGTCAATGTTTCAGGACCATATGATTTGGCATCGAGTTTACTTGAAATCATAAAACAAATTCTAAGTTAAAAAAAATAGATAATTTAAAAGGGCTATTGTCCTACATATTATAGAAGTAAGGGGCGCCTGGGTGGCTCAGTCGGTTAAGCGACCGACTTCAGCTCAGGTCATGATCTCGCAGGTCTGTGAGTTCCAGCCCCGCGTCGGTCTCTATGCTGATGGCTCGGAGCCTGGAGCCTGCTTCGGATTCTGTGTCTCCCTCTCTCTCTGCCCTTCCTTTGCTCACGCTCTGTCTCTATGTCTCTCAAAAATAAAATAAAAACATTAAAAAAAAAAAAAAAGAAGTAAGCTCTTCTCAGAACTCTGGGGTTTTGACTGAATTCCTGTCAGAGTTCTTTAGAAATTACAAAACTTTTTGTTCCTCTGAGTCTACCTACACACTCACTCACGTGGGGTAGTAGGAGAGATACATCTCTATGAGGGAGAGTATATAATTCCTTAAAATGGTCTTAACATAAGTTTTATCAATTCATTTTACAAACGATAGCTGATGCATAATTTCGGAATTTAACCACAATATTAACTGTGACGATTTCTAATGGCTTGTGTGAGAAAACTGCCTTTGGGAAAAATACGTCAGGAAGTGTAAATGCAGAATGTGAAATCTAGGATAGTGATTCCCCAAATCAGATATATGAAAATGCTACTCGGAGAACTAATGAATATTCAAATTACCCAGAGATTGGCTTGTAGGGCTGAGTAATGTTGGAAGTCAAAATTCTAGCAACACCTCTAGTGATTCTAGTGATGGTTGGACCATAATAGAGTCTGTAATTTTGATACCAATAGGAAATTAAAGTATCAGTCTCATTCTTTAGAAGCTCTACTGCCCTGGAAATTGTGTCACTGAAATATTTTAAAGTTTACCATTTCACATATGAAATATTTATTAAATCCTGTGATACACAACATGCTGTGCCTTATAAAAGGGGAAAAAGACACAAAGTGGGTTGTTCTTTTCTACAACGTTTACCATTTTACGTATTAAAGTTTACCATTTCACATATTAATTATGTATTTATTGAACACTTGTGATATACAAGATGCTGTGTCTTAAAAAAGGGGAAAAAGACACAAAGGGCGTTGTTCTTTTCCACAGTTTCTCCAAGTGAGTATTGAGGGCTATCTCTGTATGAGTTGTTTCATGTGTTTATCCCGAAAAAAAAGAGTTTCGGGGTACCAGCCAGAAACAATCAATTAGAACCTCTGACGATGGATCCCAGATGTATTACATTTTTCAAGACCTCTGTAGGTGATTGTAATACACTCATTTGGAGAACACGTGCCCTCTTAGGTCACGTGAGAGTAGAGTGCCGAAGACGCAGGTTAGGTGAGGAGGAACATGCAGAATCACGAAGGAGTTCGTGGCATTAATTCAGAGAAGACAATGGTAAGTAAGGAGAATCGCAATTACCAAGAGTTTTGGATATCAAATGCAGAGTGAGAATGGAGGGAGGGAGCTGGCGTTACTTGAGAGGGAAGGATCTATTTATGTCTCCGAGATCTTCCTGAGAATCTGGATGCTTATCCAGGGTAATTTAGGAAGATGGTGGTGTTTGAGGAAGTGGGGACAGAAACAGATTGCCCAAGGAACAATCTTGGAAGGAAGCTTAACCTTCCCCGCCCTTTTGAACCCTATGTGAATACATGGCTATATTCTTGTAACAGTTCCAAAAGCAAGATTTAATTTTTTCTCGTTTCAAAAGAAGATTCTCCAAATTTTATAAGCTTAGCTGACCCGCAAACAGATTTCACCCTAGAATTAGGAAGCACTGGTGTTGGATTTATATAGGACCCAAGTGACTTCCAACTTGGATTGTCTTATAGGAAATATTACATACTTCTTTAAATTTTAAAGATGTTACGTTCTTATTACCTGGTCATTCAGAAACAACCAACGTACAAACATAAAAACACAATCGCACTTTGCTCCAAGATGCCCGCCATATCATGCAGCGTGGCTTATGGGGATATTTAGAAATGAATTCTTGGGGCGCCTGGGTGGCTCAGTTTGTTGAGCGGCTGACTTCGGCCCAGGTCATGATCTCACGGTCTGTGAGTTCGAGCCCCGCGTCGGGCTCTGTGCTGACAGCTCAGAGCCTGGAGCCTGCTTCCGCGATTCTGTGTCTCCCTCTCTCTATGCCCCTCCCCCACTCATGCTCTGTCTCTCTCTGTCTCAAAAATAAATAAACGTTAAAAAAAAAAAAAGAAATGAATTCTTCCTAGAATTATCTGTCAAGAAACAGAATTTTCAGAAAAAGGCATTTATTTTTCTGTATCAGTAAATGAGTACTAAATAAACTAGTTTTTTTCCCCTTTTGTTTGTTCCTAAGCCCCAAATTACTAAGCTCTAAATTTCAGAAATTATTTAATGTATGTTAGTTGATACATTTTAGTATATTTTAGTATTTAATGATTATAGCATTTTTGAGCCTTTTAATATTACTTTGATTTTCTGTATATACACACACAAATTACACATTTACATACCCACACATACTTTTTATATGTGTTCCAAACCAATTTTTAAATCTTATATTTAAAAAATCCAAATGGAAAAATCCTTAGAAAAATATTTATCTCAGTTATTATGATTCTCTATTTTAATAACTTAACAATGTCTGTCCAGTACATAAATCTTCAGAAGACTAAAAACATATAATCTTCAGTTCATGACACTTCTTGGACTTGTTACTTTATTTAAAAGTATCTGTAATTTTGATCACCTTATGAATGAAAATTTATAATCTTATAATCTGGACAAAGCATAAATACTTCATCCTAGTTTGAGTAGAAATAATCGCTGACTCTAATTTTGGGTAAGGGTGAGTTCCTTCTAGACTATCTGGTTGGAAATACAGTGGACAACATTAACATCGCAAGTCAAAGTATCTTGAAAATTGGAAAGATCTATAAGATGATGTACATTTTTTTCCCTGGGAAACATTCCTAACAGTAAAAATAATCTTGTAAATCTGTTTTAAGAGACAATAGCTTGCTTTTACTAACTGCACACCTTGTACAAATGAGTGCAGACCCCCGGAAGGGAGGCTGTTCCAGCTGTATTGTAAGCCCATGTTTGACAGTCATCATTTCTTTAAACAATTGACCATTTGAAGTCCATGTCAACAAATACAGCAGCCATGCCACTGAATCGTTGTTCTAACATTGTACAAGCCATACCTTCACAAGTTTTTGTTTGTATGTGTGTGTGTGTGTTGTCGGGAGGGCCCACTTCCAGGTGGTTTTCAGCTTGGCAGTTTTGTGTCCTAAACCTGCCGCGTACACAAGGTTCTTGTAAACCCGACATCACACTGAATCTGAAGATGCTTAGAGCAGCTTGGCAGTCACATCCCGTGTGGCAAAAACCACATAGTGATGCCGGGAATAGAAGGTTTTAGGAGAATGTATTTAGTGTTGCTGCTTTATATCGTTATTCATGAGCAGAGCAAGAGTCTGAGGTGATCATTCCAGATTTGATCCTGCACAAAGGCCACGTGCATTCATCTCTGTCTGGCGTGACGAGCAAAGAGCATCCTAGTGTAGCTCCAATGTAATGTGCACCATGCAGAAATTTCAAATCAAAAGATGCCTCGAGGGAGGCCATCATTGTTCTTTTTAGTGGTCGAACAATTTTTCTGATCACCAAATAACTCTCTGTAAAGGATCAAAAGTCTAAGTTTGTTCCGCTCTGTGAAATGAAGGATATCAGTACTGTAAGGAGAAGATGAGCCTAGAACTTCTGCTTCCCTACCATCCATGAGTGACTTTTTAAAGTCTCACATTAATTCTGCACATAGCGTAGGGTGGGAGAGGAAAGAGTCAATAGGAACTCACCCCAAAATGTGCCAAGCGCTGCAACAGATGTGACAAAGAGCTCCACAGGACGCCAGGCCGGCCTTGGGTGACAGGAGGGTCCCCAGAGGGGAAGTCAAACTCGTAAAAAGTGAATAGAGTGAACACAGCATCGAGCTAAAGATTACTGGAACCTTCCATATTTTAAAACAACAGATCATCATCAGCCTGATAAGGCTCTTTAATGAAAATTAAATGAGGCACCTAATTATAAGTTCACATGTTACTCTAGATTTGTTACGTGTAACAACCAGACATTGGTGAGTATAAAATAAAGCAGAAATTTCAAGTCAGAATGAAGTTAGAAGCATAGATTGGACTTTGAATAACTTTGGGAATATATTCAAATTATTTCACCTTCCTTGCCTTTAATTTTCCGATATGTAAAATTGGAGTAATAATAGTTTCATCATTATTTGGTGTAAAATTATATTCGATATAATATAGTGTGACTACGTCTTTGGTGCATCATAAGTATCCCTCCTTTAATTTATTACACAATAATTGCAACAGACTTTAAACAGCAAAAGAAGAACAATTGGATAAAAATAGGGTATTGTCTCATTAAGTTATTAATGATTTATATATATGTGTGTGTATGTTTAGGTTTCTGATATAAATTATGTTTAAATAACTTTATCTTCCTTACTCAGTAGAAAGTACCCTCATCCTTTTTAACATTAACTCCTCCCTCTGTGTGCTTTTACGGCAAGTGATTTTATAATATTTAGCTGGGTATATGTAAACATTTTTACGATAATTTTTAGGTTGTATGTCAGAAATGTTTGCCGATATCCCATTGTTTCTATAGTGGCAGCTATATAAAAAATAAGAAAACTAATCATGAAAAGGGTGCTATAATTAACAATGATGAGAGACAATATTTCATTTGTAATAGCTATTTCCACATGAGAGCATTGGTCTATAAAAGGATGCATTTATTTTTATGCACCACATAAGAGATAATATCTGGAAATCCTGCTTTGGAAATGGATGCCATGATTTTTAGCTTCTGACCGCTCCAAACAAAAATGGACCATCTGCTCTGGCTTGTTAATATATAGTCATCTCATTGATTCTTTTGAGGCACACATGCTTCCAATTATAATTCATCCTCAAATTGTAGGGCCCCTCTCTGGATAGTTTCTGTTGCTATTATTCAGCCCCTCTATCGATACTGCAATAACTTGTTCATGTGGTAATAATCTTTTCAAAAGATCATCAGTACAATAATGTTTATTAAAAATACAGAGCTTTAGAGTGTATAGGTATTTTATCATGATTTTCTGTTACCTAAATAAAAAATGATTTTTTTTCCTTTTATTATTCAAGTGAACTTGAATGGGAGAGAGGGGCAAAGGGAGAGAGAGAGAGAAAGAATCCCAAGTAGCATCCATGCTTAGCATGGAGTCTAATGTGGGGCTTGATCTCACAACCCTGGGATCATCATGACCTGAGCCAAAAATCAAGAGTTGGACACTCAACCAATTGAGCCATGCAGGTGCCCCATATGGAAAACTTTTAAGGATTAGAAGATACTAAGAGATTTGCACTGCATTGTATAAGTAGACATTTAAAGATGACATTACATAATGTCATCAAGCCAAAGTCACCCGTGTAGGGGTAAGCTGATCTCAAGAAAGTACTTATTTTTTTACACTGAAGAATGCATTATTTAAAAGGCTATTTTGGGGGCACCTGGGTGGCTCAGTCGGTTAAGCAGCCAACTTCGGCTCAGGTCATGATCTCACGGTCTGTGAATTCGAGCCCCGTGTCGGGCTCTGTGCTGACAGCTTGGAGCCTGGAGCCTGCTTCAGATTCTGTATCTCCCTCTCTCTCTGCCTGTCCCTTGCTCACTGTCTGTCTCTATGTCTCTCGAAAATAAAAAAAAAATTAATAAAAAGGCTATTTTGGTGGGTGTTAAAGTCAATTTGTGAAATAAATCTAAAATCTAAAACATTTCCAAATCCCAACTAACCTTGACTTTTTAATTGAAAGAGCGAAAGTAATAAAAAGAAGAAAACTACATATTAAAAAGTTATTTTAACTTGATACTGAAAAATACTGAACACTTGCATTCCTCAAATGAAAAATACTGCTTTGCACTCCTCATTCATATAAATTGAGTTTAAAATTTTTTCACATTTATTTACTTTTCAGACAGAGAGAAACAGAACATGAGCAGGGGAGGGGCAGAGAGAGAGGGAGACACAGAATCCAAAGCAGGCTCCAGACTCCAAGCTGTCAGCACAGAGCCCCATGTGGGACTCGAACCCACGAACTGCGAGATCATGACCTGAGCTGAGGTTGAGCTCTCAACTGACGGAGCCACCCGAGTACTCTTTATATGTTGAATTTAGATACAAACGTGATTCTATTAGCTTAGTTTGAGTAACTGAAATCAATGAAGTATTAATAATAATAGCTACAATTCACTGAGCGTTTAATCTGCTTCAGGCACTGTACCACACGTTTAATACAGGATAACTAATTTACACCTCAGAACAACCTCATGATGTGGATATTTTATTTTCCTTATTTTATGGAGAGAGTATATGAGTTGGACAATTTGATAACTTTCCTCAAGGAAGCTTATCCTTAGCACATTGCTTACCATGGTGGGAATAGTCAAGGATAGGATTCGCAATCAGGAATCCAAGCTCTAAAATCTGTATTCTTAATTGCTATGCCACCTATGACTGATATTTAATCCCAAATTCCAAAAATTGCCAAAAATCAAAGTTTCGTTCTGAAGTCAATTTTCATGCTGCTGTGGCAATATACCAACACCATGGATGCCAGGGGTATTACAACATGTTTTGGGGCACTTGGGTGTCTCAGTCGGTTAAGTGTCCACCTTTAGCTCAGGTCAAGGTCTTGTGGTTTGTGAGTTCGAGCCCCGCACCAGGCTCCACACTGACATTGTGGAGCCTGCTTGGGATTCTCTCTCTCTCTGCCCCTCCTCCCCTTGCACACACACTTTCTCTCTCCCAAAGTAAATAAACTTCAAAAATGTTTTAAGTTTTTTTGTAGTTTCATATAAGTATAAAACACAATCATAATCTGATTTTTAACTTTATTTTAAAATTATTTTTTAATTTGTCTAGCCCTCTCTCAATAAAATTAAATAATAGATTTCTCATAATTTGAGATTTTTTTGTTTATTGTGATGAAAACTAAATTTCCTATTTATACTCAAAAATTCCTCTTTCTAGAAATTTTCTCTTTTTACTGTTATCCGTGTTTCTGAAACCCAGGTTTCAAATCTGGCAGTGAGTTCCCAGGGCTGGAAATGCTCACACGGCTATAGATATCATTTAAGATGGGAACAGTTTAGGAAAATAATACTGAAGGTCTTAATTTTTCTCAGTAAATTTGGAACCTGGCTATATCTAGAGAAACAGAGGTATGCGTTTGGATTAGTCATTGTGTAGGTGGAAATAAGTCTGACCAGGATCATGTAAAATGGTGTCAAAAGAGGCCCAGAGCCCAGCTGAGCTTGGAGACCATGACCCATAGGGCTAGTATTCCCAGACTGATGGCGTTCTACTATGCAGCCATACTAAGAAGCCTACTTATCAGAGGATTTGGGTGGATTAATCCAAGTCTGGGGATTTGTAAGGTAAGGGCAACACAAGGAAAAGAAAGAACGTAGGGATTAAAATTCCAAGGTTGCCTGGGGGACTCAGTCAGTTGAGCGTCTGACTTCAGCTCAGGTTGTGACCTCACACTTGAGAGTTCGAGCCCTGCACCGGTGCTCTGCACTGACAGCTCAGAGCCTGGAACCTGCTTCAGATTCTGTGTCTCCCCCTCTCTCTGCTCCTCCCCTGCTCATGCTCTGTCTCTCTCTCATAAACAAATAAACATTAAAAAAAATTTTAAGTTCCTGACAGTAAGTGGTTGAATTTAAGAACCATGAGTCCCATGAACCATAGGTACTAGGCTGTGTAAAAGAATAAAATCATAATGTGAAGTAGTGTTCAGTAGAAGAGGGTCTTCTAAGTAGCATGAGATGAAGAGTAAACAATAAGATTTTTCCATGATGGAAACAGAGATTCCTAGTAGCTGCGGTTCAGGGAAATGACAAGCTCTAAGGTATGGTCCTGCGAGTTGAGGCTGAACTGAGCATTTGTCAGAGGTCAGAAACCTTTGCCTCACAGCTCTTTGCTGGATTGGTCACATGGCTATTGAGGTGATTCCAAGTGGTACCAGAACATGCAGTGGGGGGAGGGGGGGGCGGGAGGCGGGGAATTTAGGGAAGCATGCGGTCAGCCGCCGAGAGTGAGTGGCCAACATGGCTTCCGGTTATTACAACAGGGACTGTTACCTGCATGGCAGAACACTCAGGTGAGAGCCAAAAGAGGCGTAAAAGCGGAAAAGTGATGAATGGTCTAGGTTTCTAGAAGGATGCCGGTGCCTTTTCCCCCCATGAAATAGAGGAACAAGTAGCTTCATGATAGGAAAGCGGTGTCCTTGGATAAGAATCTGATTTCAATTAAGACCAGGGTTTAGAGGGAGAATTCTGTCAAAAAGCGATAGTTGTGGACTTTAAAGTTTCTAATGCAATGGGAATTTTAGCAAGTGCCATAGAGGATTTTTCAAAAGAATTTTGGGAAGGAGGTATGAAAATTAATGGGAATGAATACCTGAGTTAAAACTACTTTAAATAGTCTTGAATTTTAGGTAGTAATGGCAAAATAAAAGTGAGGAAGTGTTACATTTTATCTCAAAATCTATGATATAATCTTTCTTGACTCTTCAACTCATAGAAGATCTCTAGGATTTGTGAACTTGTAGTGTTTAGTATATGGTTCACTCGTTTGGCTTTTAATTACAAAATTCGAATAATTCTGGAAGTTATACTCTTTATAAAAAAGGACTTGTGTATTTAATTGGATACCGGTTTACTAATAATTTCTTTAAATTTATAATAAAAATCAGGGCCCTGGGTGACTTAGTTGAGCATCTGACTTCCGCTCAGGTCATGATCTCAAGGTTCGTGGGTTTGAGCCCCACATTGGGCTCTGTGCTGACAGCTCGAAGCCTGGAGACTGCTTCAGAGTTGGTGTCTCCGTCTCTCTCTGCCCATCTCTAGCTTGCACTCTGTCTCTGTCTCTGTCTCTGTCTCTCTCTCTCAAAAAAAAAAAACATTAAAAAGTTATAATAAAAATAAACAATTTTTTTAATTTTTCAAGTGCATCTCAAAAAATAGCAAACATTTCCGTTTATTTAACTGTTAATATCCCTGTTTCATTTTCTTTTGTTAAAGTATGATACTTGCTTTTTACACGAATTCTAATCATTAGGCATAAATGTCTTTATAATGTTCCCTGAACACTCAATGTTAATCATATTAAATGGAAAAATAACTAAAATACTAATTCCCTAAATTCTTATATTCTATACTATCAATAGTCAATCCTGCTGAGTCCTGTCACAAAAACTGTTATCAGGAAAATTACAGAAATCTCGGGTTTGAGCAACTTTATTTTTTTCTGCGCCCAACCCTTATTTAAACTTATATTTTATAAGGGTATAAAGAAAGAGTTTAAAGCCAACCATAGTGACCCCAAACCCATCATTCTGTATCAATCCCATGGAAGGAAAGTATCATAAAAATTAATCTAAGGAACCATGGCATCTCATGCAGAAAATAGATTATTTCCAACATTTCGTTATGAAAAAATTTCAAACATACAGCAAAATCGAAAAACCTCACAATGAAGTCATCGCCTCGATTCCAAAATTAATATTTTTTTTATAAATGCTTTATCAAGTATCGATCTATTTGTTTCCCTATCCAATTACTAATCTATCTCAATTTTGGTGCCCTTAAAAGGAAATTGCAGACCTCAGTAAACCTCCCCCCAAATTTCTCAGCAGGTGCATAATTAACTAAGGTTCTTTGGTCAAGTGCTTTCTTGGTTCATGTTAAAGCGACTTCTGAGCCGAAGCTGTGTGTGTGTGTGTGTGTGTGTGTGTGTGTGTGTGTGTGCGCGCGTGCATGTGGTATTCCAAAAATGCTTTATGGATACCTAACCTGGTACTAAATACTTAATAATATACACAGCACGCATATAAAACAGCTTGAAATACCTTCTGAAAGTAAATCCAGACCCAGCATTTGGTCACTAAGTTCCTTCAAAACCTTCCTTTTTAAATTAAACTTGTTTTTATCGCCTGGATGAGGGTTCATATTTTAATCGGATTCTATAATTAAAGAATATCTGCTTTAGGCTGGATCTTCTCCTGTGTTTTCATTTCTGATGTATTTTCCTTTCGCTCTGTTTTATCTGCCCCCAAATAACAGCATCTGAAGACAGCAGCCTGAGTTTTAAGACAGAGGGGTGCGTGAGAAGTATCGGCAAACGCTGCGGCCCTTAGATGGTGTGGCCTAATATGGGGTACACTCCGTCCCTCATCCCGTGACAGAGGATGATTTATTTTTTCCAATCAAGGTTGTCTTTAATTTAAAAAGCCATTAATGCTCTAATTAATCAAAGTGATACTGGCTTGAATAATTTATGTAGTGATGCAGGGGCATGGGGGCAGTAAAATGTTAAATTCCACGTGCGCCAAGTAGGCTGGAAGAGCCGAGGGGCTACATGTCGGGAGCTCACGTTCAAATTATTTAACAGCTAGTTATCCGGTCCCTGACCAAGTAGAATAAGCTCCGGCTGGTAAAACCCAATGGCGCCCTGGGGTCACTTGGCTGACATTTTCCTTGCTGGTTGGTAGAGGTCAGGTTATATTAAGGAATTAGCAGGGCTGCAAGATGACAGTGGTGGTGGAGGGGGGGACACTTTGGTGGCTTGGAGCAGCCCATTTATCAGCAAATATGGAAGTTTCTCAACAGTGAAACCACCGGTCCAGCCCTCTCGTGGGCGCTGCCTGAATGCCCGTCCTGCCTTTTTGGTGAAAAAAATCAAAACTGTAGGCTTGGTCATAGAAATATCCTTCTGACATTTGGGAGCTCTGACAATGAGTTTTCCTTTCAGAATGTTTAATTCTTTGCTGGGCTTTGTGTTTTTAAAATGTCGTTGCGCATTCCGCTTTAAGGGACGGAGTTATTTCCTCTAGAGCAGGACACGTGAAATATGAAGTAGGCAAATTACTAGAGAACACATTTGGAAATCAAGATAGATCCGTGAGATCAGGAGCAAAGTAATTAGAGGATGAAAAGAAAATACAGAAAGAAAGGTCAGTTAATCTTGATAGTGCGTGTTATAGCCTTAGTATTTTCTATTGCTATCAATTAAAAAAAGACAGTAGCTCCTTATAGTAAAGCAGATTATCTCAGCAAAACAGAAGTATTCTCAGATTGGAAAGAAGACTGTCCAACTCTGTACCTGCTGTACTATTTACTCTGCAAGAAGCTTTTTTTTTTCCTTCATAATCTGTCTCTCCAGCTATACTAATTCAACTCTGTTTTTTAATTTGAGAGAGAGAGAGAGAGAAAGAGAGAGAGAGGGAAAGAATCTTAAACTCCATACTCAGTGCGGAGCCTGACATGGGGCTCGATCCCACGGTTCTCAGATCATGACCTGAGCTAAACCCAAATGGATGCTTAACTGAAGGACCCACCCAAGCACCCCGATTTAACTGTTTTCTTCCACTGCCTTTTGCGGGGTACATCTTTTGAAGTATAGTTATGTTACCCCATGATTTGTCCCACGCATATACACACATACACACACACACGCGCACACACACACACACAGATTTTGTCTTAGTAGTATTTGAAAAATTAACTATTAAATTTGTTTAACTATACTATTTGGAATGTAAGTGGAGCCTAACCTACTGAAAAAAAAAATGGGAGGGGGGAAGAAAAAGAAACCTAATCATATCAGCAACAAAATACACAAATAGCTAAAATATAATAAAAAGCTTTACCTAAGAATTTCAAATGGAGAATTGTTTAGTAAATCATACAAAGAAGTTATAGGGACATTCTGATATACAAATGATATGTTCATATGCTCATATCTATGAAATATATCAGAAATATAATATATGATTTATTTATATATATGTATATGCAAGCAGTGGCGGTCAAAGGAAACATGAATGATGAGGATTTTACTAAAGGTAAAGACACATGCAGAGGGACAGAAAGGGGAGAGAGACCCCTACAGACAGCACTCATGGCACCACTGGCCACGGTAATGTGCAGGGGGAGGAGTCTCTACTGAATTCATTCCATCTTTCTTTGTCAAACCGGCTGCCGCTCTATCTCCACACTCCTATGTACTCACTATCTGCAATTTCCCTTTCAAAAGTAATTACTTAGAGCTGTTTAATGTGCCGGGTTATTCAGATAAGAAGAAAGTAATCTTTAAGAATTAATTTCAGAGGTTAAGTTCTAAAACTGTGGAGACAGCCCAGTAGGAAGTTGAACTTCAGATCTAGAACTATTATGTGTCTCCACTTTCAAAGGTCTTTTAAGGGTCAACCACACAGCATGGAAACAACGATATCACCAGCAGTCTCTTTGAGGGATGGAGAGAGGTGGTGGTGGGCAATCAAAGATTTAGAGAGGACAGTTGGTGAAATGTGTGAGAGGAGGTTCATGGCAGCCATTACCGCCGGAACTCTGATAGAAGAAGAAATAAGACAAATGACAAATCTCTTTGGGGAGAGCTGCGTGAGAGAGTATTTCAGCGATGGAAAAACACCTTTATTTGTTCAAAACTGCTCTTTCCTGCATCCATGACAGATATAGGAGTAAAACTTCACATACTCTCTTAAGACAGTGTTCCAGGCAACCACCTACCGTCAGCTGGAGTTAACCCAGGCGCTGAACCCTGTTTGCCCTTTTCTGTCAGTGTCAAGATGTATAGATTAAGAGCAGCACAGGATAGTGAATGTGTTGGTCTATACTTTATATTAATGTGAATCTTATTTTAAAAATTATTTAAATGATTTGAAGGTTCTGTTAATGCAATTATTTTCAGGAGGAATTCCCTATGCCAGAGGAAATCTCAATGACACTGGCTCAATTCAAGGACAACTCCCTGAAATCTATCTGAAACATATGCAAAGTGATATTAGTCACGTTGTGGAGACAGCATCTGGGAGATGGGATGCAGAATCATATATTTTATGTCAGACTTTATTCTTATTAGGAGACTATTGTATGTACGTTACTGTGGAAAGCTGTATGGACTATTGGTAAGCAAAATCTATAGCATATTTTCTGAAATAATTAACAATAAATATGTTTTTATCATATACCCTATTCAATTCCCTAAGTAGAGTTTCTCAAAAGCGAGTTAAGAAGGTATTGCTTTTTAGGAAATCCCAATTACACAAAAGATACGCAAACACAGTGTCCATAGCATGCCTATCACTTATAGCCATTCAAATCTGTTCAGAGTAACACAAAGTGACAATAACACTGCTTTATAATGTTGAATAATATCACTGGCCACTTACCGCATACTTCTAGTTTCAAAGAGCTGTTTACATTACTATATCAATTATTGTCATAATTTTAGGTGCCTTCTTGATGAACATGGAGAAAGTAATATTGTTTTTCTTCAGGAAAAGAGTTTAGAAAGAGTACTTATTATGTTTTATTATATTACAGGGGCAGGGTGATAAAAATTAGAATTTAGAGTCTAGAATTAGGCTTACGATTCTTCAGCTTTTCATTATTTCCTAAGAGGGTAACATCCAAGGACCAAGAGGAAACTCAGTCATTCCCAGCGACTGAATCCTGTAGCCCAACTGTCTGCTAGAAGCAAAAGTCATCCTCACCAGGAGAAGTTAATAACATTAAGAGCCTCAGCAGATCTCTATAAATGTTAATACACGTTGTCCAGCATTGGTATATAAGACACACAAGAAGGTAAGACTTGACATAAGACAAAGGAATACCAGGTGACACCTGGATGGCTCAGTCAGTTGGGCGTCCTACTTCAGCTCAGGTCATGATCTCACAGTTAATGGGTTCAAGCCCCACCTTGGGGTCTGTGCTGACAGCTCGGAGCCTGGAGCCTGTTTTGAGTTCTGTGTCATCCTCTTTGTCTTCTCTTCTGCCCCTCATGCTCTGTCTCTGTCTCTCAAAAATAAATAAACATTAAAGGAAATTTTTCAAAAAAATCCAACTTCTTTGAGCTTGGGGAATGAAGTGTTCTGGATAATTTGATTATCTGGGTAACTGAGAGTTAAGTAGGTTTCCAGTAGTTCTAATTTTCATTATTTATGATTTACCTCTTCAGCTTTGTTTTTAGCTGTTCTGTAAACCTCGAACGGGAAAGGCAAAATCTCAAATTCTTTCATTCTTTTGTTTTTGACATGTTTTTAAGGAAAATGGTGTGGCTGTTCCTTGAGAATTTGGGAAATGTGTTCAGCTAAGGCTATTCCTATGTGAATAAACATTCGTTTATACGTTCAACACATTATTTTCGATGACCAACTATGAGACAAAATGTTTTAGGCAATGTAAATAACTACATAAATTGAAAGTAATCCTTGTCTTCATGAAGTTTGTGGTCTCCTGGGGGAGGCACATAACAGAGAAATATTGTAAATTAGAGTGGTAAGCGCAATAACACATGAAACAGGAAAGGGAGTTAGGAGATGTGGGCGTGGATGTTGATGTGATTGAATTAGGATATTCAGAAAATATTTTCATTTCGCTCTCGTTCTCATGGAGAATGTGACATTTATCAGCAATGGAAAGGAAAAGAGAGATGAGATCATGAAATCCTAAGAGATTAGCGAGCAGAGGAATGTGGTTCCAGGCATGGGAAAAGCAAACGCAAAGGGCTCTGAGACACTGATACACTTACCATACCTGCCTGGCTGAGGCCAGTGAGTGATGGGCTAGAAGCCGAGTTCTGAGATGAAGGGGGAAGGGAGGGTAGGGTGTTGGGCATACAAATGGGGTCTCATCAGCCGTTGTGAAGATACAGTTTTTACCTCGGGGAAAGTGGGAAATTATTGTAAATTTTTGAACAGAAGAGTGATGATCTGACTTGGAATTAAAATGATCCCTCTATCTGCTGTGTTGAGAACTGACTAAAGCAAGGTAAGATGGAGGAAGAAACAATGACGCCCACCGGAAAATGATGGCCATGTTCCCTGTGAGAGAAGATGGTGTCTTCAACCAGGCAGACAGCTCCAGAAGCCAGCCTAAGGGGTACAATTTGGGCTGTATTGTGAAGGTAGAATTGGCATCATTTGCGGGTATATTAGAATCAAGGATGACTTCCAAGGTATTTGGCCTGAGCCACTCTGGAAGGCTGTAGATGCTCTCGCCAATTGAGAATGATGTTGGAAGAGCAGGTTTGGGAGGGCATTTTGAATATGTTTTCATTGTTATTTTTTATATTATTTATTTATTATATTATTTTATTTTAATGTTTAGTTTTGAGAGAGAGAGCAGGGGGGAGGCAGAGAGAGGAAGGCAGAGGATCTGAAGGGGGCTCTAAGCTGACAGCAGCAAGCCCAACATGGGACTTGAACTTAGGAACCATGAGATCATGACCTGAGCTGAAGTTGAACACTCAACCGACTGAGCCATCCAGGCACCTCTTTTTTTGTTATTTTAAATGAAATGGTATCTTCTAAGAATTCGGTATGCAAGATTTTCAGTGTATTTTGGCAATGCCCGCTTGGTCCCTTAGAAGAAGTAATTTATGATTCTTACTCCATTAATTATTTTAAACAAAATCTAACAGACGACTCATCTCTTGAGCTTCAGTTTTATCATTGTAATGCTTCTGTGAAAATACATTGAAAAATGAATTTAAAGCATTTGGCACATTGTAGGCATCCTCTTTTCTCTTTCTTTGTAGCTCTAGACCACTGAAGGTCATTCCTTTTGATGGCCTCTTGTTCCGTTGATTATAAATAATGTGCTGGGGAAATACAATACAGCTTTGAATATGGTGTTTCCTGTTATCGAAAGGGCGAAATGGAAAAAAAAAACATTAAAAAAGGAAAATGATGTACAGATGTTGTCAAAATTCAGGAAGATGTTCCAAACCCAGATGTTTTACTATAAATTACAAGGAGATAGGCTTCCTTAAGTTTGTAAAAAATTATGGAAGCCTCTCTCTCTGTAATCAAGAATTTAAAGCTGTTTTGACTCTGTGTAATTGACTATGAAAATATACTGCATTAGAAAAAAAGGGGGCGCCTGGGTGGCTCAGTGGGTTGGGCGGCCGACTTCAGCTCAGGTCATGATCTCACGGTCTGTGAGTTCGAGCCCCACATCAGGCTCTGTGCTGACGGCTCATCAGAGCCTGGAGCCTGCTTCAGATTCTGTGTCTCCCTCTCTCTCTCTGCCCTTCTCCTGCTCACGCTCTGTCTCTATGTCTCAAAGATAAATAAACATTAAAAAAAAAATAAGAAAAAAAGACTATTGCTGTGTCATAGGGTAGTTCTATTTTTAATGTTTTGAGGAACCTCCACACTGTTTTCCAGAGTGGCTGCCCCAGTTTGCATTCCCACCAGCAGTGCAAGAGAGTTCTTATATCTCCACATCCTCTCCAGCATCTGTTGTTTCCTAAGTTGTTTATTTTAGCCACTCTGCCTGGTGTGAGGTAGTATATCAATGTGGTTGATTTGTATTTCCCTGATGATAAGTGATGTTGAGCATCTTCATGTGTCTGTTGGCCTTTCAACAATATACAAATTACGGAAAGAGCCCAAATGTCCCTCAACCGATGAATGGATAAAGAAGATGTGGTTTATATATATGATGGAATACTAGTTAGCAATGAGGAAGAATGAAATCCTAACATTTGCAACAACATGAATGGAACTGGAGGGTATTATGCTGAGTGAAATAAGTCAGTTGGAGAAAGACAGATAGATGTTTTTACCCATATGTGAAACTTGAGAAACTTAACAGAAGACCACGGGGAAGGGAAGGGAAAAAATAGTTTCAAACAGAGAGGGAGACAAACCGTAAGAGACTCTTGAATACAGAGAACAAACTGAGGGTTGATGGAACCTCCCCATCCTCATGGGAAAGGGAGAAATGGGTGATGGGCATCGAGGCGGGCACGTGTCAGGATGAGCACTACTGTATGGAAGCGATGAGTCACGGGAATCTACCCTAAAACCCAGAGCACACTGTACACACTGTATGTTAGCCAACTTGACAATAAATTAAATTAAAAAAAAAAAAAGAAACAAAGGCAAAACTCCTGCATGGAAACTTTAAGTACAAGAGACTAATACTGTTCTTTAACCTTTGCTCACTTCAAATTATTTTCAACACTGAGCAGTTTTGGCATTGGTAACCAGAGAAAATACAAAGTAAATCCTGCTAAGCAAATATTACAATGAACTATCTAGCCTTTTTAGTTTATTAACTGGAGTCTTTAACAAAGCTTAGCGTGATTCTTTGGGGATGTTCCACTTATAAGCATCAAATGCCTTTAGAATTTTTCATCTGTTTCTCAGCTGCTCAACTATCCTTTGATCAAGGTCTTCCCCGCTTCCATTTGCACTGGCCCTGAAGTAACCTCTTTGCTGCTTCTTTTATTTAGAAGCCCTTTATTTTTTTTCTCCTTAAGATGCTTCTCACCTTCCCTGCTCACTCCCTTCAGTTCTCCCAGAACGATTCTTTTATATGACTTTCACGAGGTATTGAACCTCGTCTTTATCCCCTGCTCTTCTTTCATTTTAGTGCTAATAGCCTTCTCTGCCTTTGCTCAGTTTCTTGTCTTTCTGTTTGCCCACCACAATAGTCTCTGGGCCTCAGCACTTTCCAGAATGCTAGAAATGGCCTGCACAAACTGCTAAATAAAATAAACTTGAATAAAGCCCTTGCCTGCTAGTTCTACATCCAGTCTTTAACATAGTTAGTCCGACAAATCTTGGGAGCTAAATAAACCCTCTGTGCGGAATGAGCTCTCAGGAAGCATGGTTTCAGACTGAAATGCAAAAATGTAAGAGTTCTATTATTGTATCAAGTGTTTCTCTGAGTGCACATTGAGAAATATGGGCACATTTTTGTCTATAAAACATGGAATTATATCATAAAATCTCAGTATTGGAAGAAGCCCTGAATCACCTCTTTGAGTCCAATACTCAACTGATGTTGGATGAATTCAATACTTTCCTCCCTGAGCGAACATTCTGCAGGGCTTGGAAGACTCCAGTAAGCTCCAAACAGGAGACATTATTGCACAGTGTGGTAGGTTAGCCAGGTCTTTCCCTGTGTGGTATTGAAACTCGTCTGCCTATAGATTGTAGCCATTTATTCCTAGTTCTTTTTTCCTAGATTTGTGCATGGTAAGTTTCACCTCTCTTTTGGACAAGAGGACAACTGTAAATACCACCATAGGCTTTTCTCTTCAATCTCTGCCCCTGTTTTTCTCCCTTTGAAGTTATCTTTAAAATCAGTGAAAGAAATCATTACTTGAAACCAACAAATACCTGGGGCGCCTGGGTGGCTCAGTCTGTTAAGTGTCTGATTCTTGGTTGTGGCTCAGGTTGTGATCTCATGGTTCATGAGTTCAAGTCCCACGATGGACTCTGGACTGACAGTGTAGAACCTGCTTGGGATTCTCTGCCTCCCTCCCTTTCTCTCTCTCTCTCTCTCTCTCTCTCTCAAAACTGAACAAACATTAAAAAAAAAAAAAACAAATACCTTATACTCTATTGTAACTTTGAGCCTACCATAGAGCAAATACAAATTAAAAATAAGAGGCTGAATTCTCCCTGTTGAAAATAAAGGAAGATTCCCTTCCTTAGGGAAATTGCTTTAGAAAGCTTGTGGGTATTTTCTCTGCCTCTTTGAAAGGTGTGTAAATCTTTTTAAAGGCTAAGTAAGCAGCAGCACAGGATTGCTTCCCTCGCGAAGCTGGGAGACATCTCTTTGAAAAGGAATCATCAAGGAGCAGGAAGCCCCTAGTTCCCAGTTTCCTGTGATAATAGGAGCCTAACTTCAGCCAGTGCGTGGCTTCAAAGTGCCAACCCTCCTCTGGTCATAAAGCTAGGAGGCATTTATTTATTTATTATTCACTTCAAGACAGCAAACACAGGTGATTACCCCAGTTACAACACGGATTTAGCATGAGCTGTGGGTGAAAACTGACGCTGTCAAGTTCCCTTACTTGAAGACAAGTTATTGTTTATCTGGAGACCATGTGTAGAATGGGTTGTATCTGCTTGGCTATCTAACCGGGTGAGATTTATTCCCTTTGCAATCTCTTTAGTAGATTGTCTGTGGTGCGCCTTCCAATTCGGTTTAGAGCTGGCTCAGTAACAATGGGCTTTCCTTTCTCTTCTTTTGGGGAGATGTTTTCTGAGGTGGCGGCGGATTTTGTTTTTAGAGACGCTTGCCTGTAACCACCACATGGAATGTCATATATGTGTTCATTTAATTGAATGATATGGGATTTATTTATAAATATGATCACATAATCAGAGCCCACTACTTGCAATGGGAGGCAAATGGAAGGAAGTGTTTTCGGATTACTTTAAAAATGTGCTTTTAAAAACAACTTAATGACATATACTGAAAACATTGAAGAATTAGCTGTTATTACTGAGCCATTAGGTATTTCTAACAGCTCACCGAAGATACAAAAATGGCTTCAAGGTTATAGATAAAAAGGTGGATATACGTATGTACGTATGTGTATGTGATTCATATATATATATAATATATATATGAAAGAAATTTTAAAATGAGTTTGGAAATTATACACTAATTAAGCTGATGTTAAATTTCCTGAGATTTTAGAATAAAACATCAGGCAATCATTTCATTTGTAAAAAAAGAAAAATACAAACAAAAAAAATCCCACAAAAATTAAAAGAAACATATTTTGAAGGAAACTATGTGAGATCAATAGAGGACATTACAGTACAAATTCACAAGGCAAGGGAATAGGAGATATTATGTAGAGTTATATATCTATGTTTACATTCTTTTCAGCATAGTTAAAGACAGGTTAAGATTGGTTTTTATTGCTTAGTGAACATGTATCCAGCGAGCAGAATGTTTTGAGCTCCCAGAATTTCATTTAGTATTTCAGTCAATGACTTGCAAGTCTGATGGGTACGTATGTTTATTAACTTAACACAGAAATAAAGGATAAAATTATAAAAAGTAATTCCTTCATGTCATCCTCTGATAACTCTTTCTTGGCTGTGTGCTCTATGTCAGGTACTGTAATAGATACCAAGAATTTACTGAGAAAAGACACTCCAGTTATTAAATACATGAAACATCTCAGGGAGATAAATCCAATGAAAATTTAACAAGAGTTGTAACCTGGGATAAGGAAGAAGAATGGGTGTTCTGGGAAGATCTAAAGGCGGGGGGGTGTACCTCAGGGATGGAGGAAAACTTCCCTTAGCAAGTACCATGTGAAATCATACGGGGGAGGGTGTGAAAGAGGTGGGGCAGGTGAAGAGGGGAGGTACATCAGGGAGAGACAACAGCAAGTGTCAAGGTCCTGCAGCAGGGATGAGATTGAGGTTGGTGCCTGTGGAGGCTGGTGGGTTAGTGTGGCTGGAAGCTAAGGAGTAAGGAGCATCTCTTTGGCCAAAAGGGTGAGTGGGTGTTCTCGGTTAGCACCTAAATTTAAGGCTTATTGCTCTGTTCAAAACCTATCTTTTCGCTAGAGCCAGTTCTCACGCTCTATACAAATCCAGAATTTTATATATTTACTCCATTTCACATTCTTTTGTAATTGTTTATCATATTTTTAGTAATGACTGACTCTTGAAGGCAAAGTTATATGGCTCTTGGCCACCTTTATGGAGATGAGAAGCTATCATCTGGGGCAACTTTATTTGTAATATCTGTGAGTCATGCAACCATAGACATTCTCTGAGGAGTTGGATACATGGGCTCAGAGACAGAGGAGGGATCTAGGCAGAGATACATTTGAGAGACATCAAACTCTAGACGGTATTTTAAGTCACTGCAACAGATAGGTTACTCAGGAAGAAAAGTGGAGAGCCTAGGAAAACAGAGGGGTAGGGACCAGAATAGGGCCAAGGAGAAACTTGAAATAAAACCAGATTCTGATGTTCAGACAGAAGAGTATGATCCTGCAACAGAGATAGTTAGGAGAAAACAAAAAAAGAGGAAAAGATACAGTAATTGTGTGCATGTTAGAAGAGAAAAGGAATATTTAATTGTGGTTAAAACAAACGAGCTCAAGTACAGCGACAAGTTCCATGGGCTTTCGTGTCTTGGAGTTCATGGTAGAGACAGAATTTGCATCAGAATGTACTGAGGAGCAAGTAGGGTGGGTGGGAGGGTGAGGAGGATATATATGCAAATGCGTTTAGATTTTCTTCAGAATATAGATGTAAAAGGAGAATAGATTTGAAGGTGATATCATGGTGATAGTATGAGGGAAATGGCTCAGTGAAGAAGGAGGGTGTGCATGGGTGGGGGTGTGTGGAATGAGAAAGGTCAGCTTTGGACAGGAAAGGGGCATTTTCTTCCCCATGTGATAGGAAAGATGGAGAAGTTGCCTTGCGGGCAAGGTTTGTAGACTAGGTGGAAGGTCACTTGAGGGAGTTCTAATGATGGTTGCTGTATGCTCTGGGTTGCAAATGCTAGATACAGGACCACAAAATTCCAGAAGCTTCAGTAACTACAACTTTTTATTCGATTTGTATTTTATAGAGCATCTACATTTTCTCATTTATAGATGGTAGTACTTTTTTATGGTGTCTGTACTAAACCAGAACTAAATGGTTCATTCTAATTCTCTTACCGAGGGGACATAGCTGTTTGAGGTCTTAGCAACTTACCTGTATTGTGTCCTCCTTCTCTTGACTTCCCACTTGTTCAGCGAGGCTGTGACCTGGTAACTGGAATATCTGAGCGCCCACGTAGAGGATGTCTATCTGAGGGAGGTGCTAATAATAGACACAGCATACCTGGTCTAAACTGTGTCTGATAGAGACTGCTAGAGTTTCACGCTAGTATAGTACTCATCCAGTTCCCATGGGAATCTGCAATGTTCCAGGAATCTGAGGGTGATTGTGAGATATTTTACGTACCATCAGAAGCTAACCAACTAAAGGTGGATAATACTGTGACCTACAATTTCTTAAACTAGGGTCCCTATGCCATGTGAATGGGCGTGAAGTTGTCCTGGAATTTCATGAAAATCGCATGTCTATATGCTCATGTTAGGCAATGTCCCATAGGCTTGGTTGTATTCTCAAAGGGCGATGACCTTCAAATCACAAAAGAATACACCCTATTTTTTTCTGATTAGATTTTCTAATGAACATAAACATGAGAGGTAGGATAAAATTATTCTTGGAATTTGTATTCTTCTCATGGATAAATCACTTACGAAAAATTAATTATCTAGAAGCAGTATGAATACATTTCAAATTTTTAGCAAAAGCTTTTTTTTTCTTTTGAGTTGCATGACACATTCATAATGCTAGTATAGTTTTTATTGCATTAAAATCAACAGTCATTCAACTAGTGTTTATAGAGCAATACCTCAATTAGGTATTGATATAAAAATGAAAAAGACAATTTGAAAATCATCTTCGTGTTCCCAGAAGATTAAAAAAAGACTTGACTGGAATAATATATATTTATCCAGATCTCTGAATGGTGATTAGAAGATGAGTCATTATTGAATTGAATTGAATTATTGAAACTATCGCTATAATTTTTCCTTAAATGACAAAACATTTGCAATAAAAGCTAGTATAGTTTAAAACGTCACACTTCAAATAGTATTTTAGTGTTTAAAAGATTAGTTTTAAAATCTCGAGGGCATTTTATTCATTTAAAAAAATTTTAATGCTTATTTATTTTTGAGAGAGATAGAGACATAGCACAAGCAGGGAAGGAGCAGAGAGAGAGGGAGACACAGAATCGAAAGCAGGCTCCAGGCTCCTGAGCTGTCAGCACAGAGGCCAATGCGGGGCTCGAACTCGCGAGCCTTAAGATCATGACCTGAGCCAAAGTCAGACACAACCGACTGAGCCACCCAGGTGCCCCAAAATTTGAATGCATTTTAAGCCAGACTAAAGACACAAAATTTCTGACCAAATGGACATTTGGAAAGAAACATTTACATTTAAATAAAAAGAAGATATTTTACTACCTCCTTATTTATCGAATTGTCTTGAAGACTGAATATAGTTAGTCAAATTAATACTGGATTATTAACATTTAAAATATTTTCCCCAAAGCATTCATTTATTGTATTGAATGCTGTAGCAATAGTATATAAACAGTGCAGAGCAAAGCACTGTAACTAAAAGTTATAATTGAGCACCATCTCACACATAAATCTCAAATCCTTCTGCCTCACACCATGATGGATATAGTTCACAATTAGACTCTATAGGCTATAAGAACTTTAATAGTAAAAAAAGAAAAAAAAAGAAATGTTTTTCTAGAACTCGATAGCAATAATTAGGCTTTTATGTTCTTTCCATTTTTCTTTCTCGAATAGTGAATGCAGTAGTAGTCGTGAGACTGTCTTACTTCAGGATGTATTTGTCGAGAGTGTTTCTCCTTAACTGGGAGAAACTAGAAGCCCAAAGGAGGACTGCGAAAATAAAGGAATGGAAAGTGACTTAAGTCAATATGGCCAGTGGAGTATTGTTCAGAGACTGCGCCCTCCCACCACCGCTCCAGAGAGCATGTATTTACATTCTCTTTTCATGTTGGACATGGATAGGTGACTTGCTTTGGCCAATGGAATATTAGCAGAAATGACTCACCAAAGGCTTGTGATCACCTACGCTTTTGGGATTGGTCTCTGGTATCTCCACTATTGCTAAGAGGAGAATTTGCTTTGGGCCAGCACCTTGTGTCAGGACGAAGCTGAGAGAAGCACGGAGGAGAGCCATAGCACCCAGCCAAACCCAGCCTCGACCAGCCACGCTCCAGCTAACCTCGCTTCCATGAGTTAAACAAATGCTTTTTGTTTTACGCTGCGAGGATTTTTGTGGCTCCTTGTTATGCATCATTATTCTGGTATAACTGATCAGTAGATACAATAATACTATTTACCAGTAACGTGAACTCCAAAGAGTGGAGCTCAGGGAGTGCAGGAAAGACCAAATGGTTTACTGTTTTTGTTTTTCTAAATAAGTAAGAAAATTCTGAAGGACCCAACAGTCGGACTCGAGCACCTCATTGAAAAGGCAGGAGGTATGAAAGTACACTTCCGAACTTGAACGGGAATGATCACCTGGAGGATTTGGATAACAAGCACCTTCCCAGGCCTCTGCTTTCAAGATTCTGATTTAGCAAGTCTGAGATGGAGCACCGACATCTGATTTTAACCAAAGATTCAAGTGAAATAGAGGCAGATAGCCCAGAGATCACCAAGGAACATGGATTTCAGGATTTAACTCCCAAGTCTTTCCAATAAAGATTTGACTTGCGATGTTTCTCATGTGTTGGTGCTAACATGGCGAGGTGTGATGCTGGTTCCAGTTGTGTTTGTCAAAATGGATGAGCCAACTACCGGGTGAAGTTCTGGGATATCTGCATAGGAGATGAAAGTGAACAGGAAGAACTCCTTTATGTCCTCAAGGCAAGTGAATGTGCAGTGAGTAGGATGAGAGCAAGGTGGGCAAAAACTGTAAACTATGGAAGGAAAAGAAAATAATACAGTAATTCACATAGAGAAAACTTTGACATGTCTTGAGTAACTGGTTAACAGTTATTCTCATAGCATAATTTTCTCGAGGTCTTAACAATATTAGTAACAATAATGGAAAATACATCTTGTGCATATACATAAATCTCAAATCCAAGAACATACGTGTGATGTTCTTTAACGTCCCCCACCAACAAAACAGCAACAAGAACAGCAAAATCCTCTGAGGGAGATCTCACTTCTGCCTGAATTTTCTAGGGGAAGAAACTGAGGCTAAAGAAGTGGAGTACCTTGCCACGTTCCTGTCGCTAAAATCAAGTAAAGCTGGTACTTGAACTTGAATTAGAAAAATAATGCAGACATTTTGACATATAGTTTAAATACAATAGGTAATTGTTTATTTGGAAGTCTAAGCACTTCAAACCACTAAAAAGTGGTCGTCTCCTAAAACAGTTTATGAAACAGCCACGCTCCGTATTTTAAAGCTCTCCACTAACACAACTAACGGATAATTTGCTTTGTTATGCCCCTTGTGGTGAAGGTATGATCTGCCAGGCTGAGCAGGGCTGGTTGAGCCTTGCTGCAGGTCTATCTGGAAAAATCCTAATGGACAGATCAAAAATGATTCTGTCAGAGACTATTTTATGTGGTGAAAATCTCGTAAATTTAATGGAACAAAGACAATTTACTGCTGAACAAGAGAGACACTAGATATATGTTCTGAAAGTGAAATTTGAAAGCAAAGTTGTAGCAAGAGCAAGCAGGTGACAATGATGGATATTTTTGAAAGAACTGCTGTATCTGCTCTCCTCCAGGGCCTGCAGACTTGGTTGCTTCAAACCCTCTTGCTAAGCAATTTTGCCACATGATCTTCAAAGATCAACATAGATATCTGGATAAATAAAACATTTCGATGCATTTTGGTATATTGTATGCTGCTTCATAAAATATTTCGAAGAAAAAAAATGTGTTGCAAATTCTGGATTTGGGTTGGCTAATTTCTCTTCTCATGTCGCTAACTTTCCAGACCTTGCATCTATTTTAATTTTCCTTTCATTAGGAGGCATATCCAGAAGTGTTTGATATACTCAGCGCAGCTGCAAATGCTTAATGTATCTCTCAAAAACGTGATATATCTTTCATACATTCTTCGATAAGCTTGTTTTAAGACAGAAACTGTCAACATGCATTTATTTTGAACTATATTATGACCCAATGCACTTTATGTGCTAAATGTATTTCCTCAATCTTTGTACTTAAGAACTTAAACACAGTAATATTCCGGTAAATGTTTAGAAACCGGGTCTGTGGGCTGCCGATCTCTAGGGCTTACCAATATCTCACCAAGGCTGATTTTGAAGCCACCAATGTGCTGCCAACTGGCTTGCAAAGTCCCTGAACATCTGACAATTAGACGCCAATCAGTTCCAGCATCCTCCTGTGAAACTTCAGAAATGTCGTGAATCTTTAACAAGCTGGTTCTTGGATTGAAACGTAAGCATCTATGGCAATAACAACATTTTATTTTCCAGTGCCTGTGCTCTCTTTGACCTTCGTCCCATCAGTGGTGAAACTGTTTTTATGTTAAGAAAGTCTGATATTAGAATGGCTCTTTCCATGCAGAAGATCCATGGGAAGATGGATCCTTTAAATAAAGGTCATTATAAATCAAATAGTAAGAGGACAAAGAATCGAAGATAATCCATGAGTGAGAAGTTATTCATTTATCGCATAGAAATGTCTGATTAATATTGAATGAGTGTATATTGTTTATTTAGGCTGTTACCGTATTTACTAGTAAAAGTAATGATTCAGTAAGCATTGGCAAAAATTTTCCTGATAAGCTTTTTTACGAAATCTAGTTCTTTCCATTTACTAGATTCCTTAAATGGGATTACCATGCCTGAATAAATTGTACTTCTACCCTCCGAAATATATCCAGATTCTGACCACTTTTCTCTATCTCCTGTGTTACTACCCTGGAAAAAAGTACTATCAGTTTTACCAGATTTTTGCGGTAGTTTCTAAAATATTTTCCATATTTTCTACTTTTGTTGTTGAACTCTGCTGTCAATTTGTTCATTCAGAGTGATCTTTTAAAACCAAAAATCTGATTATAATACATTTTTGTTTTTAAGGGTTTTGACTCCCCCAGAGGATTCTCATTTCACCTGTAATGAAACCAAAGTCCTTCCAATGTTTTAATGACTTACACATTGCTATATGATCAAATCTCTTTCCAACTAACTTCAAAACTGAGTCCCCATTTCACTCATCATATTCTAGGCACTCACTTTCTTGCTGCTGTTCCACTCTCACCAGGCAAGGTCCTGCCTCAGGGCCTTTGCACTTGTAGTTTCCTCAACCTGAGATGCTCTTTATGCATGACTTAGTTCTTGACCTCTCTTGTTTAGATATTTGTCCCAAATCACTTTCTTAGTGGTTTGTTTGTTTATTTATTTATTCATTTTTAACCTTTGTTTATTTTTGAGAAAGAGAGTGCAAGTTGTGGAGGGTCAAAGAGAGAGGACAGAGGGTCCAAAGTGAGCTCTGTGCTGACAGCAGTGAGCCCAATGCAGGGCTTGAACCCACAAACTGTGAGATCATGACCTGAGCTGAAGTTGGACACTCCACTGCAGAGCCACCCAGACGCCCCAACCTTCTTAGAGATTTAAAGTGATAATTCCCTAACTGCCTTCATTGGTTTTTATTTCTTCCTGTATGTAAACTAAATGGACACCCTCAGTATTTAGTTTTATACTCAGTATTTTAGTTTTATACTTGGTTATTATTTGTCTTCCACCATTGAAATGTAAATAAAATGAAGAAAAATTATTTTCCATTACTGTACCCCAGAAGTTGCCTGGTACATAATAAATAATGCTGAATAAATATTTGAGGAATGAATACATAAATTATACACAAAAATAGTCCCCAGAAAATTTTGTCATTATTTACCAAAACTTTCATTTTTAAGTGCTACACTGTAAGTTTATACGATTCTTTCTCTGTTTGCATTTCCCTGAATAATTAAAACTCAGAAACCTAAAAGGAGAGTTCATTACAAAGACTGCAAGGAAAACAAGAATAGAATTTTTACAAGTCTTCTCATTACCCTCTCTACCCTCCTGCCAATATTCTATCCCAAATTAGTGCGTGGGAATAGCACAATGGAAAAGCTGGAAGAGGGAGCTCTAAGAATACAGTTCTCCACAGAAGCAAATGTTCAAATGACAAAACAAGGCAAAACAACCTAAAACAAATGAAAAAAAACAAAAAATCTGAAAGAATAAGTTTTATCAGAATCCCAGAACTTAACCAAGAATTTAAAGCATCAGGTGAGTGCCTAATGAGGAAAGAGACGGCTAAATTTTGGTGTTTAAGCACATCTCTGTCAAGTTACTGGGTGACTGTTCAGATGTAGCAATAGAGACTTGTGACCACATAGGAAAAGGGAAATCTTTAGTGAAAATAGCATGAAAAGGGCACTTTAGTAAACGCAGGTGACTGCAAACCTCAACAATTTAACAACAAAAATCACTTGGGAGGAGGAGTAATCTGATTACCAGAGTTACTGTATTCTAATATTCAAAATGTGTAGTAATCAGCAAAATACGTTAATAAATGAATAAATAATTTTTAAAAGGTACGAGTTACTAAGGAAAAAAAAGGAAAGTATGATATTTCACAAGAAAACAAATTTCCTCCTGTCCTTCCCTGAAGAAGCCCAAATATTGGATATACTAGACAAAAACTAAATCAACCATCTTATATATGTTCAAAGAGCAGAAGGAAACTGTCAACAAATAACTCAAAGAAACCAGGGGAACTGTACATAAACAAATAGTTCTGGGACCACTGGATTTCCCAACGCAAAAGAACAAAGTTCGTTCCCTACCTCACTCCATATAGAAAATTAACTCCAAATGGATCAACAGACTAAATGTAAGATCAAAAAATATAAAACTCTTGGAAAAAGCATAGGGATCAATATTCATTAATTGGATTAGGCAGTGGATTCCTATATATGACACCAAGGTATGGTCAACATAAAATGAACTTCATCGATTTACCACCTTTTATTTATCAAAGGATATTATCCACAAAGCGGAAAGATGATGTAAAAACTGGGAGGAAATATTTGCAAATCATATATTTGATAAGGTTCCCATATCCAAAGTATATTAGCAACACCGTAAATAACAAAAAGACAAACAACTCAATTGAAAAAATGGGTAAATGATCTGAACAGACATTTAATTAGAGAAGGTATACAAGTGGCCAAAGTATACAAGAGGATGTTCAACGACATTAATAATTAGGAAAATGAAAATAAAACCACAATGAGGAACCACTTGCTACCCACAAGAATGCCTATAATTCAAACAAACAACATAAGTTGGTGAGGATGTGGAAAATTTGGACACCTAGTACATTGTCGGTGGTTATGTAAAATGTTGGACCTGCTGTGGAGACATTTCTTCAGAAGGCTAAGTATAGAATTATCTTGTGATCCAGCACTTCTACTCTCAGATACATGCCCCCAACGAATGAAAACAGGTACTCAAACCTTTGTACAAAAACAGTCATTGCAGCATGATTGACAATAGCCAAAAGGTGGAAACAACCCAAATGTTTATCGAGATATGGCATATACATACGGTGGAATACTGTCAGCTGTTAAAAGGAATGAAGTACTGTGATATATGTTACAATGTGAATTGACCTCAAAAATATAACACTAAGTAATAAGCCACACACAAAACATCCCATGTTGTATGAACCCATTTATATGAAATATCCACAGTGGGTAAATTCAAAGATGCGTAGAGTGGATTGGTCTGTTGGCTGGGACTGGAAGGAGGAGATGAATGAGGAGTGACTGCTTCCTGAGAATGGGGTTTTGGTAGGGGGTGAATGAAAGGTTTCAGAACTAGATATAAGTGGCATTTGAACTACATTGTGAATATACTAAGTGCCACGGAGTTGTATGCCTTAAAATGACTAATTTTATATCCTGTGAATTCCACCTTAAACAAAATTTACTGTTAGGATTAGTTTTGGGGCAAGCTTATTTATCATCATCTTTCTTAGGTTGCCTGAAGGGCAATCAAATAATCTTTATTAAATAGCTACAAAATTATATATGTCTACCGTGTATACTTTAAGGAAAAGAACATATCAAATAATGTTTCTGCGGTAACTGGTAATTGAAACATAATAACAATGCATTTGAAGAAAATCATGCCTTTAGTGTTCTGATATTTACAAGGGACCTATTTCAAACCAGTGTTTCACTCTGTGTTTCTCCATGGAGCCAAATAAAGGGGGTATTTGGAGAATTAAAAAAAAAATAAACTTATTTAATGCGGTTTAACTCATGTGGAGACCGTCAGTTGCAAGGAGAAACTGTTATGATTAATTTAAAAGTTACCTACCATTGTCTAAAACTAAAGGAAGAAAAACAGAAATCTGTGCAGAACTGTCTAAATTGCATAGTGACTTTTGACCCCTCCTCCAATCTGTTTCATCAGAAGTAACCATTTTTATTAGTGGCTAGGTTTGAGCTCTTCTAGTAGTCTTCTTTATAAATTTAAACAATGTATCTCTATGTCAATTTCTTGGGTTGAATTTGGTTGACTCTTCACTTTTAAAAATAGAAATTAAATATGATTTCATCATTAATTTAATCCTCTCTGGGTTTTGTTTAAATCATTTTATTCCATTGGTACATTTTATGATTTTTAAATGTTTTCTGATTTATCAAGTGTGAGATACTGTGTTTTTAACTCCCAAGTCGAAAAGAGGAAGAAATTATTCTTGATTTCTAACATCTTCTCTTCAAAAATGTTGTCAATCTCAAGGTCTTTAAAATGTCAAGGTTAGCAGCATTTACATTTTATTCTGTAACAAGAATTAGATCTTTGCTTTGTCTTTATGAGTCTAAGGATGTAAACCCAGTCAATAAGATATGGTTCTAGGAGTATTATTCATGGCAAAACCAATCATTTAACCAGAGACATAAATGAAACACTGTAATTCTCTTTCACTAGGGGAATTGTCTAAAATGGTCTATCACATACTACTGAATTTAATGTACTTAGATTATGTCAAGATTAAAATATTTCATTTCAGTCTTGGAGTTCCTTTCATTCTTGGGACTGTTTTGATAAACAATACATATTTGAAATTGGATAGATCTATTCCAAACTAAAGGTGTCCTGAAGCCTCTCTTGAATAATGTTCAATATGAATCAATTGAACTAAATTTTATCAATATAGGTGCTACCTTTGTTTAAGCATCTTCAAAAGATCTCTTTCTAACTATTTGATTTTACACGTTTTGCTATTTAGGGTTCATATACAGGCGGTACTGAGGCCATATGAATACCTGAGGCCATTATGATATGCCACATTAATAGTTAATCTGTACAATCTATTGCTTATATGCACATAGAACTAGAATTAAAACTACAGGACATCACAGAATACTCAATACAAGCATTGTGAATATATTACAATAGGGTAAATCACATATAATTATGCATATATATTTAGCTAATGGCATTTCATGCATGTGTATATTAGAGAGTGGTCGATAGTTGTGTTTTTGAGGGAAAACATTAGAAAAGGTCTTGGGTCCCAATTCCCAAAATTAATACCAGAAGAGCAGGAAATAGAGGTTCGCGAATATTGGAAATCATCCATGTATGTAAGATAAATGCATTTAGTTACTAAGAATTATGCTCATTATGCTTTGGCATGATAAACTATACCCTCAATAAGCTGGGATAGCAGTAGAACTTCTAAACTGGTTTAATACAATCTTTTATCTTCCTTACTAGGAAGCGTTTTGGTGCATGAAGAATGGAGGTAGAGGTCACTGAGCTAAAATCAAGAGATTTGTGGTCTTACCGCGGTTCAGGCCCTCCCCGGATGGATACATGACCTCTCATTCCTCACGTTCCTCATCTGTATGAAGGTAATCATCAAAATAAGTAATATTACCATGCTGCTGCAGAGATGAACGATAAGGCATTTTAATGTCTAATTTGGTCAATAGTAATTATTATTAATGTTTCTCATTGCATTTTCTTATTAAAAAACAGACCAATTATGGACAACCAAAGCAAACCAGGCAAGATGAATTTGATACGCTTGCATGCTAGAGCACCCCTTGGTCTCAGATTTCTCTTTTGCAATATAGGATTATAACAATATCTATCTCCCAGAGTGGTTGTGATCATTACATTAAGAGGAACATAGATTATGTTAAACAGTGTGTAAACCATAAAAGCTCTACCAATGTTACATATTTTAATGGGTTATTAGAATAAGACAAAATATATCAAGAATCCAAACCGGCATTTGCAAATACTGTGCCTGAGAAACCTGAAAACAGGCTGCATCATTTTATTTATTTTATTTTTTTAAGTTTCTTCATTTTTGAGAGAGAGAGAGAGATTGACAGAGAGCACAGGTTGGGGAAAGGCAGAGAGAGAGAAGGAGACACAGAATCTGAAGCAGGCTCCAGGCTCTGAGCTGTCAGCACAGAGCCTGACGTGGGGCTCGAACTCAGGCTGGGAGATCATGACCAGAGCTGAAGTCAGACGCTCAGCAGACTGAGCCACCAGGGCGCCCCAAGTCTTCATTATTTTGTAAAACATATCGAGGCTTAGAATATGTTTCTTCCAAGTGTGTTAATTGACTGTGTTAGTATTTAAAACAAAACCCTACAATATAATTATGAAGTGCAGATTAGGATTATTAGCACTGAGGGTTAAATCACTTGTCAATAATCACATAACTGAAAACTGCTGGGCTAGGATTCAATACAAAGTAGTATGACACCAGAGAAGAATGTTTTTTGAAAGATGCATTAAGAAACCTATTTATATGTGGAAGGAGTAACAAAAACTTCACATAAAGGGCACAGCTTTATGGCTCTTCCAGAGAGCTGTGTTTTTTGTTTTCTGTTAAGGAATCCAAAAGACATATTTCAAATTTTATTTTTCAAATCTTTTATTAACCTATTTAGTTGCTTGTTGTATAATTTAAGGTGGAGAACAGGATTAGGAAAGTCTTTCATTCATTAAAACTACTCATTATATTTGTTATATTCATTCTGTTTCATTATATTCATGCATAACTGTTCATTATTTTGTTATATTCATTTATTTGAATAACCATTAACTACAATTTAGAAAGAAGAAAGTTGTAATTTCCAGCACACTTGTATGTAGAAATAAGGCTTCTCTGGAAGCGACAATGAGAGAGTTAACACTGCCAGTAAACAGTAGAGTCCAAGTCCAGGAAAGATAACGTTGGCAGGCGCTTGAATAAAAAGCGACTACAGACCTGTCATGACTGTGTCTTGAGTAATGGGATTCATTCATTTTGGTATTTTTAATGCAATTGTACACTGCCATTTTCCTCACAGTTTAAAGCAGGTTTTTTTGATGATCTAGCTATAAATGTGAAAACCAAATTAACTTGTCACATTTGACTGGCTAAAGTATTTCCCAATCCCATTTTTAGGGTATTGATAAAACCTCAATGATCAGGGTTTAAATCAGGAGGAAGAATGACATTTTGCAGGATCACAGAAATATCCCAAAGGTGAAAAATATGAAGAAAGTTGGTTAATATATGGTTGTTTATGAAGCGCAGAATCTTATATTAAAAATAAGAACACAAAATCCTGGGATTAATGTCGGTAAGTCAATACCCACTCTCTGAGACCGCATTATCATGCCCTGTTGACGGGCACTTGTATTTTATTCTTTTATTAAATTAACCCTAATGTTTCCTTAGGGAATTCTCTATTTCGAATAACTTAGGTTCACTCTTCCCATTTTAACCCCGTCGTTTCTGAAGGTAAGGGCTCTTTTCTAGGTAGTGGTAAGCTTGAATTCATAGGTCTGCAAAGCATAATACCCAGACAATGTGACAATTATCTTGAGGAGAAGAAGGAAGCTTCCTTGAGGAGATAAACCTCTTTAAGTGGATCCTAATTGGGCTAGATTAAAGGTCACTCCTACCAGTGTTATCAATGGCTAACTTACAGAATCTTTACTGGGGAATTTTTATGAGAGAAGTATTGTCAGTATTCCATCACATAAATAGACTTCTACTCTGCAAAATCACCTAAATGTATGCTCCCTTGACCTACCCAACCTTCTAAAGCTTGCGGAATGAATACTATCAGGATACCTTGGAGGAAAGCAGAAGCTGGTGCTTCTTTAGCAAGTGTCATCTGGACCCTATTTTCAGAAAATTCTGATCTATCAAAAACAGAGACCCAAATTAGAATATTAAAACTAGACAAACAAACTTTTTATTACTAGTAGAGAGGGGTGCCTTGGTGGCTCAGATGATTAATCTGGTTTCGGCTCAGGTCATGATTTTGTGGTTCGTGACTTCGGTTAGGCTCTGTGCTGATAGCTCAGAGCCTAGAGCCTGCTGTGAACATCGTGTCTCCTTCTCTCTCTGCCCCTCCCCTGCTCATGCTCTGTCTCTCTCTCGAAAATAAACATTAAAAAAAACATTTTAAAAATAGTGGAGAATCTCTGTACTTTTTGTACAGTTTTGCTGTAACCCTAAAGCTGCTATAAAATATGAAGTTTATTAATTATAATGAATCCTTCAAATGATTTGCTAAATAAATGCCAATATCATCATTAAAAAGGAAAAAGGACTGGTACATGCTCGTATAACATAGAAGAGCCATGAAAACATAGGCTAACTAAAATAAGCCAGTCACAAGAAAACATATATTGCATGATTTGATTTGTATGAACTATCTAGAACAGGCAAATCTATAGAGAAAGTAGTAGTGGCTGCTCAAGGCTGGGAGTCAAGGGCAAGAGGAGTTAGGGAGTGTCTGCCAATAGTTACATAGTTTTCGTGGGAGCAATAATGAAAATGTTCTAAATTATTTTGAGGATGAGTGCATATCTCTGTGAATGTACTAAACACGTGAATTATATACTTTAAGGAAATTCATGGTAGGCAACTTACATCTCGTTAAAACTGTTAAGTAACGTATGGTTATCTTAAAAGTATTTCGATGTAATATCTACTTCATGACAAAACATACAATCATATAGTATTAGGTCGGTTTTTGGAGAAATATCATGTCCTTTCAAACAACTGCAGTATCCTTCTTTCATATTCCACGATTTATATTAGATGAATTTCTCCCATGAAAATGTATATCTGTGATTAAATCTAATACCCAAATAGATTTTTGGGGGAGGAGCACTAAATGTATATAAATGTGTATACATTTTTTTCAGGACATTCATGTCTAGTGGCATGAGTTAGAGAAAAATGCCTAGGAAATCAACCTAGATTAAGCAAGAACCAGCATCTATTTTACCTTTGGTTAAGTATAATGTAGCAGATAACTAATTTTTGTAACAATATAAATTATGTAGGGATGTGTGGGTTAAATTCTATGTGGGGACTTCCTCCCCGCAAATCAGTTAAAAACAAAAGGCTCGCAGTACATATTTTAATCCTCCATGGAAATACACAACTACATATATAAATGCTATTCATGACTAAAGAGACCAGAAATTAGGAGATTTGATCTACGGAAAGGATATCAGAGACAGAAACAATTAACTTCCAAAGTGTAGAGCCTTTTTCAATCTTACTCTGGGATTCTGGGACAATATACTATTCTGGTTTTCCCTCTTCCCCTCCTGAATGGTGCTTCTAGGTCTTTCCTGGATCTTCTTCACTTGCCTAATTACTGCATTTGGTATGTTCTAAGGCTCAGTCCTCAGAACTTTTCTTTTTTATACCTACATTCACTTCTTAGTGATCACATAGAATCTTGCTTGAAATATTGTATTTACAGCATAAATCTCAAATTTAAACCTCCAGTCCAGACAGATTTACAGTACTGGGCCAAATCATATTGGAGCTTGAGGCAAAAGGAAAAATCAGTAATATTGATCCTGCCTGTATTAGTTTTCTATTGCTATTGTAACAAATCACTACAAACTTAGCATCTTAAAACAAAACGCCAAAATCAAACAAGTTTAGTATCTCATAATTCTGTAGGTCAGATGTCTGGTAGGTTAATCTTGTTTCTCTGCTCCAGGTCTCACAAGACTGAAATCAAGATGGCAGCTGGACTTGGCTCTTTGCTTAAGGCTCTAGGGGATAATCAGCTTCTAGGCTTACTCAGGTGTTGGAAGAATTCGGTTCTTTTAAGTTATAAGGCTGATGTCCATGTTTTCTCTGGTTGCCACTGCCCAGGGTTTTTTTCTTAGCTTCTAGTGTCCACCCCTTGCCATCTCCTGGCTCATGACTCACTGTGGCTCATCTTCAAAGCCAACAACAGTCAACTGTGTCTTTCTCATGCTTTTAATTTCTCCTGGCTCTTCTTCCACTACATATTCCTGGCTCTTTTGGCTTACTTTTCTGCTTTAAAAGGCTCATGAGGTTATAGTGGGCTCATTCAACAATCCAGGGTAATATCTCTATTAAGTGTAGCGGTAAAATATTCATAGGCATAATGCTAAGGGATAAAAATCATGGGGATTCAAATCCTACCTGCCAAACTATTCTTATTTTAAAATTTTGCTCTTTTGGGGTGGGTGCCGGGATGACTCAGTCAGTTAAGCATCTGACTTTGGCTCAGCTCATGATTTCGCAGCCTGTGAGTTCAAGCCCCATATTGGGCTCTGTGCTGACAGCTCAGAGCTGGTTGGAGCCTGTTTCAGATTCTGTGTCTCCTCTATCTATGCCCCTTCCCCACTTGTACTCTCTCTCTTTCTCTCTCTCTCTCTCAAAAATAAACTTTAAAAAATTTAAAATTTTGCTATTTCGTTCACCATGTATTGTTTGCATTAATTTTGGTTTATAAACAGTAGCACCTTAAAATATTATTTATCATGATCACGGAGTGTTTGTGTGCTCCCTTAAATTTTGTATCTGGGGCAAGTGCCTCATTTACCTCAGAATTTTGGCCTTGCAATATTATTATCTGCTTCCTGAGATCTTCAGCCTGTATCTCAAATGCATACTGTCCAAAATCAAGCTATTGATTTCTCCTCCAAAACCTACTCTTTCCACAGTGTTTCTTATCTCAATAAAGAGCACACCCATTGACCTCATTGGTAAGGCCAAAATAATATTTGGAATCCATCTTGATCTCTCAATTCAGAATCTCCTAATTACATTCAGAATGCAATCCAGATCTCTATCTAGAGTCTATTTTCTGGTCCCCGGCTATTTTACATTCTCTCCTGTGTTTATTCTACTTCAGCTCCACCCTTCCGCTGTTTTGCCATTATTCCAAATAAGAACACAACTAGAACTCTTTCTTCTGCTGAAAGGTTCTTCTTCCAGATTTCACTTAGCTCACTCCCTGAAATCGTTCACGTCTCTACTCAAAATTACTTTCCCAAACCCATCCTGGATCCTTGACTCTTTCTTTTTTACTTTCTTCATGGAGATTATCATTCCCTGACAACCTGACATAACATTTTAAATGTGTTGTTTGTCTTCTGTCACATGGTACTTCATAAGGACAAATCTTTGCTTTGGACAATAGATGTGTCCTGCTTAGAACAAAACTTGAAGCATAGTAGGTACTCCAGATACAAAACAAAACAAAACAAAAACCTTGTTGATTAAAAGACAGCTGCATTGAACACAGCAACATAGACTATAAAGTGACATACTTTTATGAAACACAAAGATGAGCTCATAAAATCTGAAGTCACTATGGATATTTGTGGAAAACTGTGAGTTCTATAAAATCATTAAGAGATTTGTATCAAATGGTCAGAAAATAGGCCATGAATGGACTTCTCCTCAATCAGATGTCTATAGGTCCAGGGATCATAGATTTATAGCTATTCATACTAATAAATTCTGTGTATCAGATCAATGACATCATAAAGAATTTACAAGTAAGGAATTGATGGGAAGGATATTAATAATTTATCTCAGTCTTACACAGACCTACTTACTATACTGATAACACAAGATCCAAGAGTAAACAAAGTCATAAAGAAGTTACATGGTATTGCATTTGATTATTAGTTTCACAGAGCTATGGTGTGGTAACAATTTGTGGTCCATGTTCCATTAAAGAAAATTAACTTAAAGATATAGTTTGCTTAGGAATAACCACATCCTCATTATCTCACTAGAAGTTTATTATGTTTATATGTACTTTACTTAGTTGGGTACCAAGTGGATACAAAGATATGTAATAGATGTCTCTGAAAATATAATCTGGTTATGGGATGTGGCATATATGCAATAAAAACTTACCTACATATGCAGGAATCAAAAATACAGAAACAATTAAATCGACAAATAGCTATTAAGTATCTATTATGTTCAAAATAATTTTGCAGAAGCAATCGAGATATTTTAAGTACATTTACCATTCCTAGTTTGCTTACAACCAGTAGATTTTAACAAAAATATCCCAGGATAAAATTCCAAAGCACTCTATTAAGAAAAAAAGAGCACTGTGCCATGTATAGTCCATATGATTGAGGAGGTTTTATGCAAGGAGAACTCTCTGAACAGGGAGCTCTTTAAAGGGGCAAAAAGGGGGTACAGTGAATACTCCCAGTTGAGAAAATACTGCAAAGTTATGGACACATTGTAATTTTGTTAATAATATTATCCAACACATATGTAGTGTTTTACATTTAAGAGAGTGGAGGTAATTCCTGATTTAAAATGAGAGAGAATCCTTATACATTGATCTTAAATATTTTTTTCTGGGTGCAGGGAACAAATAAAATTTTAATACCCCTTTTTCCTCCTATAAACACTCTGACCCAAATGCTTCTTCATTTCTGAAAATTTCAGTGTTAAAAATGAATTCTTTTTAAAAGTGCTCCATAAAATTGTAATTATCTGAAAGGTAATGCCTTTAAAAAAAAAACAACTTCCTTTAATGTTTATTTATTTTGAGAGAGAGAGGCAGAGGATGAGTGGGGGAGGGGCGGAGAGAGAGGGAGACACAGAATCCAAAGTAGGCTCCAGGCTCTTGATGAAAGAGTTTCGCGTGGTCTCAGTTCCAGTGGAGGTGGTGACAGGTCTCATTTCAAAGGCAGACCAGAGCACACCTAGCTAAAACTTGCTGCATTTAGGCTAGAGACCAAACACTGCCCACAGCAGGCAGTAAGAGCCTCTGCAGATGACTGTCCTGAAGGATGAGCAGCCAGAACACAAGAGCAAAGCACACGCAGCACACACCAGAGACATTCCTGAAGCGGCAGGCCCAGGGCACTACCTGATCTCTTCTTCATGAGGCTATTACTTTCAGGAGCAGGAGACATAAATGGCTTTTCTAAGAGAAGAAGGCAGAGACTTAGACAAAACGAGAAGATAGGAATTCACCCCAAATGAAAAAATAAGATAAGGCCATGGCCAGGGATGTAAGCAGAACAGATATAAGTAACATGCCTGATGGAGAATTCAAAGAGGTGATCATAAAGATATTCATTGGTCTTGAGAAAAGAATAGAAGACATGAGTGAGGAGCACCTAGGTGACTCAGTCAGTTAAGCATCTGACTCTTAATTTTGGCTCAGGTCATGATCTTGCAGGTCATGATCTTGCAAGTCATGAGATTGAGCCCCACGTTGGGTTCTGCACTGACAACGTGGAGCCTGCTTGGGATTTTCTGTCTCCTCTGTCTTTATGCCCCTCCCCAACTCATGCTCATTCTGTCTCTCTCTCTTAAAAATAAATGATATTTAAAAAAAATCAGTGAGGACCTTATCACAGAGATAAAATAATTACAAAAGCATCAGGGATGAAAAGCTTAATTAATCAGGGATTAATCTCAGTAAGTGAGATTAGAAGCAGACTTGATGCAATGAATAGGAGTGTAGAAGAAGCAGAGGAAGGAATTAATGACTTAGGAGACAAAGTAATGTAAAGCAATTAAGCTGAAGAAAAGAGAAAGAAGAACTATGCAAAATGAGAAATAGATTCAAGGAATTCAGTGTCTCCATCAAATGTAATAGCATTCATATTATACAAGTCTCAGAAGAAGAGAAAGAAACAGGGACAGAAAATTTATTTGAAGAAATAATAGCTGAAAACTTTCCTAATCTGGGGAAGGAAACAGATATCTAGATCCAGGAGGTACAGAGAACTTCTATAAAATCAACAAAAACAGTCCAACACCAAGACGTATTGTAATTAAATTTGCAAATACAGTGATAACAACAAAATCTTAAAAGCAGCAAGAAAAAAGAAGTCATTAACTTACAAGGGAAAACCCATAAGGCTAACTGGAGACTTTTCAACAGAAACTTGGCAAACCAGAAGAGAGTGGCGTATGTTCAAAGTGCTGAATGGAAAAAATCCACAACCAAGAATACTCTATTCAGAAAAGGAATCATTCAGAATAGAAGTAGAGATCAGGGGTTTCTGAGGCAAACAAAAACTAAAGGAATTCATGATCAATAAAACAGTCCCACAAGAAATATTAGAGGGGATTCTGAGCATAAAGGAGAAACTAAAAGTGACAGTATAAGTGAAGGAAATAAGAAAGCAGTAAAAATGGATATTTCTGTAAAAAATAGTCAAATGGTGAACATACAAAAGAGGATATAAAATATAGGAACATACACCTAAAATTCAGAGAAAAGAATTGGTTCAAAGCTGAATGATCATCAACTTAATATAGACTTTGATTTGCAGATGTTATATATAAGCATAACGGTAATCATATATCATATATCAAAAATCACTAATAAACATGCAAAGAATAAAAAGAAAGAAATCCAGATATATCACCAAAGATAATCAGTAAAACATGAAAGAGCAAAGGTCAAGAAAGGATCAGAGAAAAATCTCTAGAAACAACCACAAAGCAAGAAATAAAATGGTAATAAACACATATCTATCATTAATTACTTTGAGTGTAAGTGGACTAAATGCTACAATCAAAAGACATAGCATATCAGAATGGATAAAAACCAAGGCCCATCTATACGCTGCCTACAAGAGGCTCACATTACACCTAAAGACACTTGCAGGTTGAAAGTGAGGATGTTGAGAAACCTTTATCATTCAAATATATATCAAGAGAAAGCCAAAGTAGCAATATTTATATCAGACAAACTAGAATTTTTCCAAAAAAGGCATACAAATGGCCAAATATAAGAGCCAGAGGAGTCTATGAGAGCATAATACAATAAAACCTTGGATTGTAACTTGTTCTGTGAGTGTTCTGAAAACAAGCAAACATTTCTAATAAATTTTAATTTGATAAATGAGCGATGTCTTGCAATATGAGTAGTATGTGATGCTGAATGACACATGATCACAACTGAACCAATGGTTCTTGCAATTTGCTTTGATATATGAGTGCTTTGGATTAATGAATTATGCTCAGAAACCAAGGTTTTACTGTGGTTTTAAGTCATATTGAGGATGAAGGGGAGAGAATTGGTAGGATCATAATCTTTTTTAAAGTTAATTTATTTATTTTGAGAGGGGGAGAGAGAGAGAGAGAGAGAGAAAGAGAGAGAGAGAGAGAGAGAATGATCAGGGGAATGACAGGGAGAGAGGGAGAGAGAGAGAAAAATCCCAAGCAGGCTCTGCACTGTTAGCGTGGAGCCCCGCACAGGGCTTGAACTCACGAACCATGAGATCATGACAGCCAAAATCAAGAGTCAGAAGCTTAACCGACTGAGCCACCCAGGTGCCCCAGTAGGATCATAATCTTAAAAGTTGAACTCTAATATAAATGATTTCAGAGTCAAAAGAGTAGTCATCCTGCCAATATATTGTTAGTTTCTCCATCTATATATTTTAAGTCGTATCACATTCCACCCTTTTTGTTTTAGGCTTTGTTCTGTGTGCAAATTAAGTCTCTTCCTGCAGATGTTACAGATAAAATTTTACAATTTTTGTAGCTTTGTGTTGCATGGGCATCAAATACCATTTTCTGAGAGCCCATTTTACAGTAAGAATAATGAAATGAATAAGAGTGGGAGAAGAGGACACTGCCGATGGGATAAAGATCCAGAGAAAGGGAGGATTAAATAGGCCAAGACAAGGCACATTAATATTTTTGTTCAAGGCTTCACTTGAGTTAGTCAGATCCTTTATATAAAGTAGGATACATTTATTAGCAAGTAGGGTGTACTGCATGTCACTTTGATTATGCTATCCAGTTTAATTCAGTAACTACAAATCATGTATCTCATTTGAAGAAGTCATCTGATCAAGGTCTGATATATATGTGAACATAACCTGCCTATACACATACTTATTACTGGACAGAAAGAAAAATATCAAATAACCTCAGTGAGAGAAAAGCCACAGTGTCTACATACAGTATTCTATAAATGTCAAACAAAACATAGAAAAATATGTATCAATTCCATTATAGGCATTGTTGACTGTATGCTATGTGCCAGGCACTGCTCTAGGCACTTGAGTGACTAAAGGAGATGAAGACGTAAATTAACCTAGTAAAACAGCATTATCTGTTATGTGAAGTTGTGATGGAAGCTATGGAAAAGAGAAAAGCAGATCGGGCTAGCAGGCCTGGGAGTGCAGGCTGAAGGAGAGATATTCAAGTTACATGGAAAGAATGATTACTAATTAATCTGTGAACATATATTTCTATGAATTTAGACTCTTTTTTCTTAAGTTTATTCATTTATTTTTAGATGGAGAGAGAGAGAGTTTGAGCAGGGGAGGGACACAGAGAAAGAGAGAGAGAGAGATTTCTAAGCAGACTCCGCACTATCAGGGTGGAGCCCGACACACTCCTCAAACTCACAAACTGCAAGATCACGACCTGAGCAGAAACCAAGAGTCAGATGCTTGGCCAAATGAGCCACCCAGCCGCCCCTGAATTTAGACTCTTAAATTTAGTTAAAAACATAGAATTTTCAGGATATTGTAGGAAGTAGGCTAAGTAAGGAAATAAGCTATGTCAATCTATTTTAATTAACAGCAATGGATGCTTGTTAGCCAATTTTTCAGCTAGGGGCACTCGGCTCTGATGAAATATATAAGTAAAGGCAATGTATACTGTATGGGATTTTTGGAAAATGGCATTCAGAGGCTTATCTGAAAGTAGACCTTTAAATATGGAGAGGAAGATAATGATATTATAAGGATGAGTTCAAAGTCTCTTGGACAGCTCACAGAGCCTAGAGAAGTTTAAGAGTATGAGTTCAGAGTAGAGTCATTGAAAGTCTAAAGTTGTCTGAAATATGAGAAGCAGAATAAAATTGAGAACTCCTTAAAGTCATCTCAGTGCAGAGTTGCAAAGGACACCGTCTTGACTTACAATGGCATGAACTTGAAATGACAGACAAGCACTAAAGGTGATATTTTGATCTGAACAGAAGAGCTGTTTCAGTCCAAAGGTGTTTGGCAGGACGTAGAGGCCTGATTAAATTGTAGGCCAAAGCAAAACCTATGTTTCAAAATATCATTTGTCCTTTAAAAGGGACAGACTGGGAGATTTTAATGCGGTAAAAGAATGAGGACAGCTGTAATTTACGCAGCACTGAAATGATAAAGAATAAAAAGACCCTATTTAGACAGTAAATTGGATTTTCACCACAGAAAATGAATACCAAAAACGTAAATTTTCTTAACATGTTTCCTATTATCAGCAAGTCTGCAAGGGGAACCTGGTGAAAATGAATTATAGACAACGCATAAGTCTGTGTATGGAAAATAGTAAATTACCAATAAATACTTCGTGAATAAAAAATGAATGCAAATATTTGTAGTTGAATCTCAGACATAACTTGGTTTGATTTTACCACATTTTTGTAAATGCTAAAAAATAAGAACAGTTTTCAAACATGTTTCTGAGTTTCAAAAGAGGGAACAAGAACAAAAGAGGATTAAAATGTACAGACATAAAATGCACATGAACTGCCAAAGAATTTCTAAAGAAATTCTCGTGATTAAAGTGTCAAATGATACCATGATGTTCTAACCCTAGGCTTAAAATATTGGCAGGTCTGAGATTTGTATCCAGATAAGACTGACTTCGAGAACCCTGTTCTTTTCACATCATGCTATCCTCAGGGAAAGGAAGGGAAATTTAGTCAATGCAAAGGCTTGAAAAGTCAATTAATTATGATTTTATTTTATTGCACTAATATATTTTCATTGAACAAAATATATTGAAACCATGAAGTAGAAATCACAAGGAAGAAAAGCCATTCACAAGTTCATCACTATATGAAATGTGCCTTTGTTTCTTTATCATATATTTATCCATCTATCATCCATCTACCTACCCAACTACCCTCCTACCTGCCTACTTACCTACCTACCTACCTATCCTTCCATATATATGCATGTATATACATATATGTCTGTCTCTCTATCTAATATATCGTCTATACATCTATCTAATATATCATCTATATCTACATGTATACTACCTCTTATGTATAATCATGTCATAGTTTATCTTACTTATGGTAAAATCATAAGTATTTCTATTTTTGCTTAGCCATTCAAATATCATTACTAATGGCTGCAAAATATTCTATGGAATTACTTAGCCATCGTTTACATATTCATTCTCCTTTGGGGTAATTTCAACACCCCAAAATTGTTTATTAGAATCAGGATAAAAGTGAGATTCATATATTGCTTGCTCCCATTCTTTCAATTATTCTGTTACAATGACAACAACAAATTGCAGAGTTCCTCACTCCAAATCGTATTACTGCTTCACTGTGGTGGCATTTAACATATTCCTTTGTCTGCTATATTGCCTACAAATGGGTAGTTATGGCTCTGCAGCTACAGTCAGGTTAGACCTTCTCAAGAGCACTCCGCTGGTGGTGTAGAGTAGCACTTATTAGGAAGGACACGATGTCTACTCTCACTTATGGGAAGGTTAGAAACCGTTCGCGATCATTGCCCACATCAACGATCTCATTAGGGGTTGCAAAATGGTGATCTGATTTTATCATCTTTTCATTTCATTAGTAGCTATACATCTGTAAAGGGATATTGTACCTCCTCAAACATTTGGTTATTTTGAATTCTTACAGGAAAAATCATTTCCACCCGTTATCAGTTTTCAAAATAACAGTTTGGATCCCAAACATGTTGAGAAAATGATGATCTATTACTATGTGTATATGTATGTATGTGTGTATGTGTGTATGTATGTATCTACCTTATATACCTATACAGAATTATGGTGAATTCAGGTATTTAACATTTTGATAATTTTCAATGCACTGCAGTTCTTATTCCTAATGATGCTCAAACTGATCCATCATTGATTAGTAGGAGCATCAAGTTGGTCCTAGAGTGCTTTTGACATTATCTATGTTATCTTTGCGATCTCTTGCTTCCTGAAATGAAAAAGAAAATACTCTGGAATCATCCGATGTATTTCCTTCACTAAATGTGGGACCAGACATATGTCCAATGACTCCATGTTCTTTTACTGCTCTTCAGAGCCAGAAAAATGGCTGTTGGGACACTGCATGTGTTGGTCATTGTTTTTAAGTGTTTTTAATGGAGAAGACTAGGAAATATGTGGATTTCTTCTTTTTTTAAATAAAATACAGTATGAGTTCATGATGATACTTCTGATGCAAAATCAGAAAAATTTTGTTAAAAAAGATTTTTTTTACCTGATTTCACCAATATTACATTTGTGCTCCCTTTTCTCCATGACCTTAAGTGTATACTCAATGAAATAAACACAATACTTACTAGCTATCTTCGTTTTTAAAAAATATTTAATAGTTATTTATTTTTAAGAGAGAGAGACAGTGCACATGCCAGGGAGGGAATGAGAGAGAGGGATACCCAAAATCCAAAGCAGCCTCTAGGCTTTGAACTATTAGCACAGAGCCTGACATGGAGCTTGAACCCACAAACTGAACTGTGAGATTGTGACCAGAGCCGAAGCTGGTGTGCAACCAACTGAGCCACCCAGGTGCCCTGTAGCTATTTTCCATAATACACACAAAAGAGTCTTGGATTAAATCTATCAAAAATATCATCAATCATATATTATGGGAAAGCAGCATAAAGTTTTTTGTTTATTTTTTTTTCAGTATTTCTTGTTTATCCTTAAAGCATATCCTATTAAGACATGTATAGTAAAATTACTCTTCTGTAAAGTCACTTGGCATAGTTCTCCTTTGGGTGGGCATGCTACCAACTAAATACACAGGTTTATTTTTTTCATTATGTCTTTTTTATTAGTGATTGATTGTTTTACTGAACTATTTTTTTTTAACTCCAGTATAGTTAACTAGTGATATGTTAGTTTTAGGTGTACAATATAGTGATTCCACAATTCTATACATTACTCGGAGCTCATCATAAGTGTACTCTTAATACCATTCACCTGTTTTGCCCGCCCACCCCACCAATCTCCCTCCTGGTAATCATCAGTTTGTTCTGTAAGAGTCTGTTTTTCACTTTATCTCTCCTTTTTGTTTGTTTTGTTTCTTAAATTCCGCATATGAGTGACATCATATAGTATTTATCTGTCTTTGACTGACTTATTTCACTAAGCATTATACTCTCTAGATCCATCAATGCTGTTGCAAAAGGCAAGACTTCATTCCTTTCTATGGCTAAATATTCCATTGTAGCTGTACAATTTCTTTATCCGTTTGTCTATTGGTGGACAGTTGGGATGCTTCCATAATTGGGTTTTTGTAAATAATGCTGCAATAAACATAAGGATGTATATACCTTCTCAGATTAGTGTTTTTGTATTCTTTGGATACATACCTAGTGCTGGAATTGCCAGATCATATGGTAATCCTATTTTTAATTTTTTGAGGAACCTCCATACTGTTTTCCACAGTGGCTGCTGTCAATTTGCATTTCCATGAGAAAGCAAAAGATTCCTTTTTGCTCCACATCCTCGCCCACACTTGTTGTTTATTAATGCTTCAATTTTAGCCCTTGTGACAGGTGTGAGGTGATATCTCATTGTGGTTTTGTTTTGCATTTCCATGATGATTAGTAAATTTGAGCATCTTTTCATATGTCTGTTAGCCATCTGTATTTCTTCTTTGGAGAAATGTCTGTTCATGTCTTCTGTCCATTTTTAAATTGATGATGATGATGATGAAGATGATTTTGGTTTTATAGAAGTTCTTTATATATTTCTGATTTAATCATGTATCGGATCTATCACTTGCAAATATCTTCTCTCATTCAGTAGGTTGTCTTTCAGTTTTGTTGAATGTTTCTTTTGCTGTGCAGAAGCTTTTGAATTTGAAGTTATCCAAATAGTTTATTTTGCTTTTGTTTTCCTTGCCTTAGGAGATGTAGAAAAATATTGCTATGGCTGATGTCAGAGAAATGACTGCTTGTACTTTCTTCTAGGATTCCTATGGTTTTAATCTCACATTCGGGATCCTTAGTCCATTTTGAGTTTATTTTTGTGTGTGGTGTAAGAAAGTGGTCTAGTCTTTTGCATGTAATTTTCTAGTTTTCCAGCACCATTTGTTGAAAAGACTTCTTTTTCATTGCATATTCTTACCTCCTTTGTCAAAGATTAATTGACACATAATCATGGGTTTATTTGGGGGCTGTTTTCTGTTCCACTGATCTGTGTCTGTTTTTGTGCCATTGCCATATTTTGAATACTACAGTCATGTAGTATTTCTTGATATTTGAAATTGTGGTACCTCTAATTTTCTTCTTCTTTTTCAAACTTGCTTTAGCTCTTTGGGGTCTTTTGTGGTTCCATACAAATTTTACGAATATTTTCTATTTCACTGAAAAATTCTGTTGGCATTTTTATAGAGATGGCATTAAATCTGTAGATGGATTTGGGTAGTATAGACATTTTAACAGTATCTGTTCTTCAAATCCTTGTGCATCGAAAGTCTTTCCACTTGTTTTTGTTATCTTCAGTTTCGTTCACCAGTGTGGGTTAAGCTTATTCCTAGGCATTTCATTTTTTTTTTTTTGATGCAATTGTAAATAGGATGTTTCCTTAATTTCTCTATCTTCTTCTTCATTATTAGTTGATAGAAATGTAATGACATTCTGTATATTAATTTTGTATCTTATGACCTTACTGAATTCATTTATCAGTTCTAGTAGTTTTTGGTGGAATCTTTTGGGTTTTCTATATATAGTATCATGTCATTGGAAATAGTAAAAATTTTACTTCTTCCTTACCAGTGTGGATACATTTTATTTATTTTTGTTTTCTGATTGCTGTAGCTAAGACTTCCAGTACTACATTGAATAAAAGTGGTGAGAGTAGACATCTCTGTCTTGTTCCTGATCTTAGGGGAAATTTTCTCAGTTTTTCACCATTGAGTATGATGTCAGCTGTGGGTTTTTCACATGTGGCCTTTATTTTGTTGAGGGATGTTCCCTCTAAAACTACTTGGTTGAGGGGCACTTGGGTGGCTTAGTTCGTTAAGCGGCCAACTTCAACTCAGGTCATGATCTCATTCATGGTCTGTGAGTTCGAGCCCCATGTTGGGCTCTGTGCTGACGGCTCAGAGCCTGGAGCCTGCTTCAGATTCTGTGTCTCCCTCTCTCTCTGCCCTTCCCTTGCTCACTCTCTGTCTCTATGTCTCTCAAAAATAAAATAAAAGTGCTAAAAAAATAAAAAAATAAAACTAATTGTTTGAGATCTTTTAATATGAATAGATTTTGTACTCTGCCAAATGATTTTTCTGCATCCTTTGAAATGATTTTTTTTTTTCCTTTGTTTTGATGCGATATATCACATTGATGGATTTGCAAATGTTGAACCACCCTTGCACATGAGAAATAAATCCTACTTGATTGTGGTGAAAGATTTTTTTTAAATGTACTGTTGGATTTAGTTTGCTAATATTTTGTTGAGGATCTTTGCATGTATGTTCATCAGAGATATTAGCCTATGGTTCTCTTTTTTAGAGTGTCTTTATCTGGTTTTGGTATCAGAATAATGTTTGCTGCCTAGGATGAATTTGGAAGCTTTCCTTTCTCTTCACATTTTTTGGAATAGTTTGAAAAGAATAGGTATTAACATTTCTTTAAATGTTTGGTAGAATTCACTTCTTAGGCAATCTGGTCCTGCACTTTTGTTTGTTGGGAGTTTTTGATTACTGATTCAATTTGATTACTGATAAATGGTCTGTTCAAATTTTATTTCTTCCTGATTCAGTTTTGTAGGTTATATGTTTCTAGGAATTTATCCATTTTTTCTAGATTGTCCAGTTTTTGCCATATAGTTTTTCATAATATTCTCTTATAATTCTTTTTATTTCTGTTGTGTCAGTTGTTGTTTTTCATCTTTCATTTCTGGTTTTGTTTCTCTGAGTCACCTTTCTCCTTTTTTTTTAAATGAATCTGGCTAAAAACTTATCAATTTTGTTTATTTTTTCATAGAACTAGCTCCTGGTCTCATTGGTCTCTTCTGGTGTTTTTGATGTTTTTGTTGTTGTTTTGTTTTGTTTTTATTTTGTTTATTTGTGCTTTAATCTTTATAATTGTATTCCTTCATTGTTTTTGGATTTTGTTCTCTTTCTAGCTACTTTAAGTGAAAGGTGTTATTGTTTACTTGAGATTTTTCTTGGTTTTGATGCAGACTGTATTGCTACAAAGTTCTCTCTTAGAATAACTTTTGCTGCACCTCAATGGATCATTATACAATGAGGTAATGTCATTTTAATTTGTTTCCATGTATTCTTGATTTTCCCCTTAATTTCTTGCTTGACCCATTCATTGTTGAGTACTATGTTATTTAATCTTAATAATTTTGTGATCTTTCTAGACTTTTTCTTGTTGTTGATTTCTAGTTTTAGTATTGTGGTTAGAAAAGATGCATGGTATAACTTGAATCTTACTGAATTCGCTGAGACTTGTTTTGTGGCCTAACATGTGATCTATTTTGGAGAATATTCTATGTGTACTGAAAAGATTGTGTGTTCTGTGGTTTTAGGATGGATGTTCTGAATAAATCTATTAGATTCATCTGGTCCAGTGTGTCATTTAACTCTACTCTTCCTTATTGATTTTCTGTTTGGATGACCTACGCATTCATCTAAGTGGGTGTTAAAGTCCCCTACTATTATTGTATTACTATCAATTAGTTCCTTTGTTTGTCATTAGCTGCTTCATATATTTGGGTGTTTCCATGTTGGGTGCATAAATATTTACATTTGTTATATCTTCTTGTTGGCTTGTTCCCTTTATGATTATATAATGTCTTTCTTTGTTTCTTGTTACAGTCTTTGTTTAAAGTCTATTTTGTCTGATGGAATTATAGCCGCCCGGCCTTTCTTTTCACTTCCACTTGCATCATAAATGCTTTTACATCCCTTCACTTTCAATCTGCAGGTGACTTTAGGTCTCAAATGAGTCTCTTTAGGCAGCATGCAAATGGGCTTTGCTTTTTTAAAAATGTTACTTTAGAAAGAGGGAGAAAGCATGAGTGAGGGAAGGGGAAGAGGGAGAAAGAGAGCAAATCTTCAGCAGCCTTCCTACTCAATGTGGAACCTGACACGGGGCTTGATCCCACAGCCCTAGGATTGTGGCCAGAGCTGAAATCAAGAGTTGGATGCTCAACTAACTGCGCTCCCCAAGAACCCTGGCTCTTACTTTTTTATCCATTCTGTCAGCTTATGTCTTTCTATTGGAACATTTATTTATATTCAAAGTAATTATTGATAGGTATGCACTTACTGCCACTTTGTTACTTGGTTTATGGGTGGTTTTGTAGGCTTTTTCTGTATCTTTTTTTTCTTACTCTTTTCTCTTACATTTGGCTGGCTTTCCTTAGTTAAACACTTTGAATCCATTCTCTTTAATTTTTGCTTATCTACAACTTGTTTTTGATGCGTGTTACCATTATATTTGCATATAACATCTTATGTATATAGCAGTCTATATTAAGTTGATGGTCACTTAAGTTTGAACCCATTCTTTGCTCTTCTTCCTCCTCCCACATTTTGGTATATGGTGTCATACTTTACAACCTTTTATTTTGTGAACCCATTCACCAGTTTTTATAGATATACTTCATTTTGCTGCTTTTGTGCTTCCTACTTTTCTTACTTCTGCTGATGTTCTTTCCTTTCAGCTCAAATATTCTCCTGTAAGATTTCTTGTAGAGATGGTTTAGTGGTCATAAACTCCTTTAGCTCTTGTTTGTCTGGAAAACACTTTCTCTTTCTTTCTATTCTGAATGATAGCCTTGCTGGTTAGAGTCTTTTTGGTGGCAGTTTTCATTTTGTTTCTTTCTTTCAGTACTTGAATATATCATGCCACCCTCTTATGTCTGCACAGTTACAGCTGAAAAAATAGCCTATGGGGATTCCCTTGTATGTAAATACCTTCTTTCTCTTGATGCCTTTAAATTTCTCCTTTATCGTTATTTTTTGCCATATTAATTGCTATGTGTCTTGGTTGACCTCCTTGGGTTGATTTTGTTGGTAGGTCTCTGTGTGTCCTGGGTCTGGATTTCTGTTTCCTTCCTAGGATGTTTTCAGCTATTATTTCTTCAAATAAAATTTCTGACCTTTTTTCTCTTTCTAGTATCCCTATAATGTGAATACATTATGCTGATAGTGTTGCTGAGTTCCTTAAGTCCATTTTCATTTGTTACTATTTTGTTCTTTCTCCTGTTAAGCTTGATTACTTTGCATTACTCTGTCCTTCCGGTCGCTGATCCATTCTTCTGCTTCCTCTACTCTACTCTTTATTATATCTGGTCTATTTTGAATTTCACTTATTGGGTTCTTCATCTCTGATTGGTTCTTTTTTATATTTTCTATCTCTTTGTTAAAGAGGATCTCACTGAGGTCCTCCACTCTTTTCTCAAGACCAGTGAGTATCTTCATGACCATTACTTTAAATCTCTCTCAGGCATATTACTTATCTCTGTTTCCTTTAGGTTTTTGCTGTGATTTTGTCGTGTTTTTCCACTTCTTTCATTTTCCTCCATCTTTTTATTTTGTCTAGCTCTCTGTGTCTGTTTCTATGTGTTAGAAAAGTCAGATATATGCTCCTGAAAGTAGTGGCCTTCTGAAAAAGATGTACTCTAGTGCCCTGCAATGCAATATCACCAAACACTGGTGTTTCAGGAGTGTCTCCTGTGTGTGTCACCTGTACCCTGCTGCTTGGCTGAGCCACATTTCCCTTCAGTCCACTTGTCTGCAATAGCTCTCTTTGCCTGTTGTTGACAGAGTTTGTCTCTTGTTGTTAGTATGTCAGTCTGGGGCTGCCTTGGGCTTGAGTCGAGAGTCAGACCAGGTGTTTTCCAGAGATGCAGTAGCACCAAAGTACTGGGTCATTCTTTGTTGTGTCTCTTGAGAATCTTTTGTTGGTGGGCAGGGCCTGCAGTCAGACCAGATACCTGCCCCCAGCCCATGCTGGGGACACAGTGAATCAAGTGCGTGCGGTTATCTTTCTGTCTCCCTGGGGCAGGAATTCCTTGGGAATGGTGCTGGCCCATTAGGACTGCTTGCACATTTCCCATCCTGTGGCACCACTTTGGAGAGGTTCTAGCCAATGACTTATTGGAGGGTGCATGAGCATAGGAGAACACAGGGCAGGGTACACTGTTAGCAATTTAGGTAGAGATTGTTGGAGCTGAGCTGGTGCCTGCAGGTGTCCACGTGTCTAGGCTAGGGTAAAGGATGTGGAAATTGTGCCTATCAGCTTCTGTTTTCCAGGAGAAGTTGCCTAACAATACCTGCCTCTCTAGTACATGCCTGAGATTAGTAAATAAATCTCATTCCCGTATGCTTCAGGCATTTTTCAAAGTACTTCTCTGTGATGTATCTAAGTGGGGATGTTGTGCTATCACCCTCCCAGTTGTTTCAGACCTGAGCTCATTGTTTTCTAAAGCTCTAGGTGTTAAGCTTTGCTGATTGTATGAACTTGTGTAATTAGGTCCTCTGGTTTTCAAAGCCCAATCTTACGGGCTTTTCTTCTCTGTGTGGGCTCCCCAGGTCTGGGGTGCTTGGTGCGAAGCCCCTATTTCTCCCGTCTCTTTGTCTGTGGTGTCCCTCCCTTCTGTGTATAGTCCCAAGGATCTGTTTAGCTCTAGACCATGTCTTTGTCCCTCCTACCCTCTTCGATGCGGTCTCTTCTCTGCATTTAGCTGTGGAGAGCCTGTTTTGACAGTTTCCTGGTTATTTACGTTGATACGGGTTCTATCTAGTTGTATCAGGGGATAGGAGCATCAGAGCTCCATCATCCACCTACTCCACTCCCTATCCCCAACACTAGGGAGACTCCTCTGCTTTACTTCAATTTTGTAATCTGTTTTCCATATATGCAAAGTCGAATCTGCAGACAAGATATATTCAATAACTTCTGGCTACCATTTTTATTTCTTCCATTATATTCTTTCCTTCTTTTGACAGAAATGTGCTACTGTTTATATAAATATACACCTTTAATTTTATTTCAGAATGTATTTTTTGAATTGCAATGTTGTTGTTTGTTTTATTTTGGTTCCTTGGTTGTGCTCTCTCCCTTCATTCTTTTAAAAAGTTACTTCTGGGGCGCCTGGGTGGCTCAGTCGGTTAAGTGTCCGACTTCGGCTCGGGTCATGATCTCGGTTCGTGAGTTCGAGCCCCGCGTCGGGCTCTGTGCTGACAGCTCAGAGCCTGGAGACAGCTTTGGATTCTGTTTCTCCCTCTCTCTCTCTGGCCGTCCTCTGCTCGTATTCTCTCTCTTACACACACAAAAATAAATAAACATTAAAAAAAATAAAATAAAAAATAAAAAGTTACTTCTGGGGCACCTGGGTGGCTCAGTCAGTTAGGCGTCTGTCTTCAGCTCAGGTCATGGTCTCACAGTTTGTGGGTTTGAGCCCCCGTGTCAGGCTCTCTGCTGACAGCTCAGAGCCTGGAGCCTGCTTCAGATTCTGTGTCTCCTTCTCTCTCTGCCCTTCCCCTGCTAACACTCTGCTCTGTCTCTCTCTCTCAAAAATGAATAAACATTTAAAAAAATTTAAGAAGTTATTTCTATGTATTTCCCTTAATCCTTCTATGTCTCTCTTCCTTCGTTAATGTTGACTTTTCCTTTTTTTCCCTGTTTCATTTCTTTTATGGCGCTATTTTGTTTATAATGTTTATCCATTCTTATGTTCTTTCTGGCTTATCCTTTATTACATACTTTTATTTTTTACATAAGTAATTTAAACTTATTACATGAATTTTTATTTCCAATTCTTTCTCTGTGTTCTTTTAGCTCTCTTTCCAATTTTTCTTCTTGCCCAATTGTGTTTCTTATCTACTCTAAATAGGATTTTTGCAGTGCTTTTATGCCTTTAAAAAATATTTAACTCCTTTCTTAAAATGTTAATTCACAGCTTTCATTTGTTGTGGGAGCATGTTTTTCTGGTATTTGTTCGTGTGCCTGTGTACATACTTTCTGCTTATTTTTTTTGCTTCTTATACTTATTTATTATGAGATTTGAACCTTCTATTGCATGTATTTAAGTGAAGTGCATCTTTTCCCCTACATGCTTAGAAAGGGCGCGTAGCAGTTAAGGATACTGCTCCACCGGGTCCCGAGTTACCCCCGGCATGAGTGTGAAGGAGTCCCCAGCAACCTGCACCTGTGCCCCTTTCTCAACTATTCCTTACTTCATGCCATGACCTCTTGTGGATTTGTGCTGAGCCCTAGTATGTCAAGTCCTTGAGAAACAGACCCTGTATGACCCTATTCTGGATTATTCTTATATACATTCAACCCAGGCGATGGGACTTTGAGAAGGTTTTGGCAGAAGATAGAAAAGATAAAAGAGTGATAATATTGTGAAAACAAGCCCCATATATGTTGTTGAAGAGACTAAAGCATTTCAACTTTTCTCCTGAGTCCTATCTTTGACATGTCCTTCATCAGCCATGGAGAAACACTCAGTAGCCTCACCGCGTGCTTGATTTGAAAAACACAAACATCCTTACCAAAGAAAATAGGGACTTAATTAGCGATAATTGACCTTTTTATATACATTTTGGAGGATAAGTGAACACACTGAAGACTTATTTATTGATACCATATGGCACTTCCTCACAGTGATACTCAAATTATGTAGAACAAGGCTAATCAAAACTAAATAGTTCATCGAAAGGTCTTCCATTCTAAGATGCTGCTATTTAATTCTGGAAGCTTTTAGATATTTTCTTGGACCCAAAAGCACTTTATGCATTCTTTTATTCAAATCATGTCAAGTTTCTAGTAAAGCAGCCTGCAAAAGTTATCTGTAATTTTCAAGTCATAAGTGTCACTTTATTGCTTAACATTATTAATTTATCAGATATATGGGCTTTTTGAGATTTGATGTCTGATCTTATTTCTTTGTTACTCTCGGAAAATTTCACTTTTAACTGGAGTCAGACTTAGAAGTAGAAGGTCTCAGAGAGGATGGCCTCTGTCTTTTGGCAATCTGTTCCTGGCATTTCGCTTGGCCAAAGGCTTAGCATATTTTGCAACCTCTTTCTTATTTTTCTCAGTCTACCTTTTCTTCAGAGTTATGAGGCACAGTAGTATCAGCGATCCCAGGAGTATCCTCCCCTATTTTCACAATGACCAAGTTGAGAACGCTGAGATCGGCATCCACAGTGCAACTCAGAGCAGATTGGTGCTTCCTTTCTCCAGTCTACCTTGGTTTGTAGCAGGAACGCCACTTCCTCAGCAGCAGGAGGACATGGCCGTGGGTCAGAACACCCTGCTTCATGTGGATGCCTTGTTTGTCATTGCCACCAGTGATCCGAACAATGTAATCCTTCCATCCTTCACCAGGAGCATCCGCAGCAACTTCTGTGGCCATATGTTTCTCATAAAAAGTGCGAAGTTTGCGTTCATTGTCCACTTCAGTGAGTTTCTGGCATCCAGTAGCTGGGAAAGAGACAAGTTCAGCTTCATCCTGAAGCATCCTACCACTTCTGAGGCACCACAAAAAAGGGTCAAATACATGTTTTTAATAACACTAGCACAGCTACTGTCATTTCTGTGCTAAGATTTCAAAGGTAGCAGACACCACCCCTGCTCTCAAAGAACTGACATACTTTGCATTTGAGATCTGATTTGCAAGAAAAAAAAATGTGTCTATGCAGGGTGCATGTTGGAAGTAAATGTTAAGAGAAGATTTTGGGTGGCTCATGGAATTTCTGAAAGCCTAGGCACTTGGAAGGACAGGCTCAGAGAACAGAAAGAGGAGGAGCTGTCCAGTCAGACCCAGAGTTAAAAGTCACAGCACATGAGCCAGCCCAGTAAGGATACCAGTGATGGTGCACTTTTGTGACTGTTCCTCTAGAGAATATACTTCTTCCGATAAAAGAAACAGCGGCAATAATGAAAACTCTCCATCATGCTTTCCTGTATTTTTTTTTTTTTTTGGTTACTGACTCCAGAAGCAATATTTTAGGCAGGTGTCTAGGTCATGTGTTCATCCATGCTGTCTGGAAATGTAGCTTTATTCGTAAGTGGCAGGCTCAAAATTTAGAAGATGGGTGATTTCCCGAACAAAGTAGATAGTTCATAGAATATGGAGAAATAAAGACAATGAATATCCGCTATGTACCTTCAACATGCAACAAAATCCTAGGTAACATGGAAGACTATATTGAAATGCTTTCTGATCTGTAAAAATTAATCAAAAGAATACCCGAGCCCGGATTTAAGACACCATGCATGCATAATTTTAATGGCATAAAGTCATTATTTTATGGGTTTCTCCGTGCATTCAATGAATACATTTTGCTCAGATGCTAGCAATTTAAAATGTTTTTCTTAGTATCAGCAATTATTTATAGAAAATTAAGTATATATAATATTATATGATACATTATCAATATCATATACAATATATATGCAGTAATATTTTATGTTGTGTATTGTATGTTATATACTCCCTGTAGATAACTTCACATCTCATATTTTTAAAAAAAGAACTAATCACAATTTACCTGCTCTTCAACTCTGTAAGTATAAAATCTAACTTTTTAGAATGGCATTAAAACCTTTTGTAATCTGATCCCAACTTACCTTTTGGTACCACATTCTGTTACTCTCTTCCATAAAATTTACGTTTTAATTTAACCTATTTTCTAAATGTGACATATATTTTTATAATTCTATGTGTTTGCTTGTGGTTTTATCTTGACCTAGAAGATTCTACCTCCTACTTGACCTCCTAAGAGAATATAATTGACATGACAGGGATTGCCACTTTCCCTGTGAGCTTTTGTCGACTTTTCCGGAAAAGAAAATAGGTACACGCTAGGTTATTTTAACTTTTACTTTTTACACTAGCAATACATCTTATGATAGTTTCACAGGTGAGTTTTTTGCAAGAATATGAGGTCTTTAGGACATGGGATTGTAGCCTATACTTATTTGTGTATGTGTGTGTAAAAATGCCTAGGAAAATGTAAATGTTCAGTATATAATTGTTAAATTAATACTATTAACAAGGAATGGCAAGGAATTAGAAAATATCTCTCACCTGCTAATTTTTTTTTTTTTGAGAGGGACAGTGGGAAAGGGAGAAAGAGAATCTTAATCTTAAGTAGGCCCCATGCCCAATGCAGAGCATGATGTGGGGCTTAATCTTATGATTGTGAGGTCATGACCTGACCTAAAACCAACAGTTGGACGCTTAACTGACTGAGCCACCCAGATGTGCCTCTCATTTGCTGCTTCTTGAAATCTTACTCAAAATTCCAATATGGTATAACTTTTTTGTGTGTAAAAGTTTTCCAATAGAGGCACCTGGGTGACTCAGTTGGTCAAGTGTCCGACTTTGACTCAGGTCATGATCTCACGGTTTGTGAGTTCAAGCTCGGCATCGGGCTTTGTGCTCATGGCTCAGAACCTGGAGTCTGCTTCGGATTCTGTGTCTCCCTCGCTCTCTGCCCCTCCCCTTCTTGAACTCTCTCTCTCTCTCTCTCTCAAAAATAAAACACTGAAAAAAAAAAGAAGTTTCCCAACAGTGTATGAAATAGAGAATTTCCATAGCCATAAAATAAAATTGTGATTTTTAAGATGTACTGTATTCAAAGATTAAATTACAGTAGTTTGAGGTAGGACCATTGATAAATATTAAACTAGCAAGAATGTAAAACTAGTCACTTATTGACTCTATGCATATTTATGGAGCTATTGTACACATTCAGTATGTTAAACGCCCCTTGTTGTTTTCATTCAACAGCCGCATATACTGGGTTAGAGCCTTACAGGAAGTGAAGGAATTTAGGTTAGGCTAGAAGAGTTCATTTCAGATGAGTTATTTTCTCAAAATACACTAGTATTTGTTTGGGACCAATGTGAATTTTGTCCTTTCTCCTTCACTTCCCCCAAACCCCTACTCTCCTCATTTTGTTATCTTTTAATGTGCTGGTACACATCATTAAATCGTCAGGTCATGTGTGAATGCTTTCCAGGAAGTGATGGCATTTGTGGTCTTCTGGCATCTAGCCAAAGATAGTTGCATTCACCATCAGTTAAACTAACAAAAACACCATTTACTATGTAAAGAGTGAGAGCCAGATATTTGATAAACACGTTACATGACTTAGCTGTCTTAATCCTTGAAACAACATTTAAGAAAGCATTGCTATGTTATCATTTTAACCCATGAGAAGATTGATAGTGGGAGCGATGATATTACAGCATAATGAGGGCTCGAACCAGGTGTCTACCGGGTTTATGCATCTGCAAAGACTTGTTCTTTGCCTTATCACCCATGGGGAAAAAAGTAATTCAGAAAACAGCTCCTGCAAGCTTCTTCAGATTCTCATCTCTATATAAGGTCTCTCCATTAGCTGAAGTCTGAGGTATGATTATTATGGGTGCGCTTCTGCCCAAATAGGTTATTGGATGCCTAACACAACTGCCTAGGCCGACTTTCCCCATTGATAACAACTGCCTAGGCCGACTTTCCCCGTTGATACTTTGTATTATCACACCCATCTGGTTAATAACCACACTCATGTTTTTGTGCTATAAATGCCGAAAGATAAGAGATATCACTAAGGTTCTTACTCCAGGTAGGAAATAAGGATGCAGAGTTTGCAAACAAAACCTATCACCTGTTGACAAACACAACATATTTCCTTAAGTTGTTGGAACAGAATAATTGATGGTCAAGGCAACTGACGGCTCTCTTCTGATGCTGACATGGTGGGGTAGCTGATTTTAGACTTACCTCCCATCATAAATGATTACTCTACTGGAAAAATTTGTGGAGAGACAGTTATTATGCAGCAGATCAGGCAGGACTGCTAGTCGTCAGTGAAATGAAGCTCCACATTTACTGCAGCTTTTTGCCTGGGAGCATTTTCTAAACTATGATGCAGAGAAATAACGTACAAGAACAAAAGCCAATCTCACTAGATGAAGAAAACACAGAATGGAGTGCAGAATTGCTAAGGCAGCTGGAAGTTGCAAGACACGGTACTGGAGAGGGTTCCAAGATTTACTATAAAGCCGTGGTGTATAAAACTGTGATAATTAAGAGAAGGTGGTTATTGTCATCGAAATTGAAAAACAGCTCAAAGGAATAGACCAGAGAATTCAGACACAGACTTACAAATATATGGCCAATTTTAATTTTGGACAATAGCAGCAAAAGAAATCAATGAGGAAAGTGAATTATTTTCAACAAATGGCATTGTAGCACCAGATATTGTATGAAAAGAATGAAGTTTGATTTCTAACTGGCACCAAAGAAAAAATTAAAAGAGATAAATCTTTGACCCAAACAGGAGAGCTACAATTTTGGATCGTTTAGAAGAAAGCTCGGGAGAATACTTTTTCACATCATGGTTAGCAAAGAGTGTTATGCCACGACAGGCGCCGTTATGGACTGCATTGTGTCCCCTTCCCAAATTCTTATATTGAAGACCTAATTCCCAGGACCTCAGACTGTGACCTTATTTCGAAGCAAATTTTTGCAGATGTCCTTGGTTAAATTACGAAGAAGTCATTAAAGTGAGACCTAATCCAAAATGATTGGTGTCCTGATAAGAAGGGGACATTTCAAAATAGACTTACTCAGAACGGGTGGTGTAAAGACACAGAGAGAAGACAGCTCTCCTCAAGGTCAGGAGAAAGGCCTCAGAAGAAATCAACCCTCTTGACACTTTGATCGCAAACTTCTAACTTCCAGAACTCTGAGACAATAAATTTATCTTATTTAATCATCCAGTTTGTGGTACTTTGTTATGGCAGTCCTAGCAAACTCAGACAGGTACTAACCATAAAAGGGGGGGGGGAATCTGAAGTGGTAAGTTAGATCTTCTACAATAATTGAAAAAAATCTCAACAAAAGGCAAGCAACAGAAGGCAAGAACACATCTGCGGTATATGTATCACATCTTTAACAAAGACTCTTGTGCAAAATGTATAAAATTGCCTTACAAATCATAATACTCAAATAATCTAATTTAAAACTGCACAGAAGTCTTCAACTGGTACTTTCTACAAAAAAGCGATGTCGGAATGCCAAATATATTAATAAATACCTGTTCAACCTCATTTGTCGTGATGGAAATGCAAATTAAAATCACAATGAGATACCACCCTACTCTCACTAGAATTCCTAAAATTAAACACACACACACACACACACACATGCACGCACGCACGCGCACGCACACACACACACACAGAAGTGCACACCCACACTGACCCTACCTATTACTAGGAAGGATATGGTTGCAGGCATGGACCTCAAAAGTTGGTAGCTCATGTTTAAAATACTGGAACTTCTTTGGATACTATTTTTTAGTTTCTAGTGCAGTTAATCTTATGCTAACCTTATGACACAATTCCACTCCTTGATTCACCAATCCTATGTCCACAAAAAGAATGATACAAAAAATTAAATTAGCTTTACTCATAAGAACTTAACCTGGAAATAACCCATACATCCATCCATTGCAGAATATATGGACTATCTTTGGCATACGTATACAAGGGAATACTATTCTGCAATAACAAAATGTTTTACTGATATATGTGAAAACATGGTGAATCTCAAAGGCTCTATAAATTATGAAAGAAAGCAGACACAGAAGAGCACATATTATGTTTCTCCACATATGTAAAGTTCAACAATAGACAAATATTTTATAATGGGGACAGAAATTTAAATAGTAGTTGTCTATAGCAGAGTAGCTATTGACTAGAAGGGGCCTTTAGGTATGTTGAAACACATCAGCACTAACATAAATATCCAATATTAAAATTTAAAAAATGAAATTGGGGCATCTGGGTGCCTCAGTCAGTTAAGCATTAGACTCTTGATCTCAGCTTGGGTCTTGATTCTAGGGTTGTGAGTTCAAGCCCTTCAGTGGGCTCTCTGCTGAGCATGAAGCCTATTTAAAAAAATTAATTAAAAAATAAAATTAACAAAATTAATAAATGGAAAATAAATAAAATTATCAATGAACAGGATTGGGTATGTGGAGTTTAAATTTTGAAGTGTGATAACTTCTCTATTTTCACAACACAATGATTTTGATATATCATATAGCTTAAAAATGACCTTTATGTCCTCTTACTGGGCTAAAAACCCTTACTATAACCAAAGGTGACTCAAAAATTTGAAATATTTATGGTAAAGCATACTGTAGAAAATGATATATTTAGATAGTCTATGTACATTTATCTATATATCTACAATTATAGTCATACCATTATTCATATGTAAATTTCCATTATTGAGAGAATCATGGGAAGAAGAAACATAGGATGAAAAATATAAGTTTCCTATGAATTTCTTTGGCAACACAAATTAATTTTTTCCTCTCTTAACACATTTTGACTTTGAGTTCCGCAATCTACCTATAGTAGTTCCGTGACTATCTCTTGATTAATTTCTTTTTCAGTAGTGATTATATGTGTACAAACTTAAATATGTGGCCTATTCATCACTTCAGTGGTTTTTATAATCCAATACATTATAAAAATCATTTATTCATATGTCAAGAACTTATGTTTGTAGGCTGCTGAAGACAAAAGAATATTTTTTCTAGACACGTTCAATGACCACAGAGTCTGCTTCATGCATTAACTGATGTTTAGCTATTTTTATCATATATGCCTGAAAAAAATCTGTACAGAGTTAGATGAACCAGAAAATACTAAATATGAACTAACTTTTTTGATAAGCTTTGGTAGCAAACCAAAGCTCAAAGATCACTGAGGCTATTAGTTGGCAGGTGTTTTTAAAGGGTCATTTACATCTGATAAGCAAACACCTGTTTCCACTGAAATCACTTAAAAGAAGGGTGGAGGAAGGTGACTTCTGCCCCCTTTCTTACACTTCCTAATGACTTCCAGGTGGTAAAAAACGAATCAACATAGAATTTTATCAAAAATTGTCTGTGCTCTAAAAGTTTTCATTTTTAGAAGTCCTGAGTCTCAAAATTTGGAATTAACTGCTCCACATCTCTGTGAGGAAGGAACTTGGAAATAATAGTTTTAATGGTTTCAAATCATCTCTGCTTTACTAGAGTTTTTTTTAGATTACATGTGTATGCATTTTATGAGTGAAATACAACTACGGCTTTATTTTCAATGAACCTGTTTCTTTACAGCTTTCAGACTTTAGTCTGATCAATAGAAAGCTATTGGACTTTATGTAGTAAACAAGAAATTCCATATGAAACTATGCAACATATTCACTAATTTTATTTTTTCTTCTGCCTGCTCTACCATTTAATAATTATAGAAACCAACTAAGAAAAAAATGCAAGGTCACAGAATCCAAATTTTTTATCTTAGAGGTGAAAAATGGAAGGGGAAAAAATATTTAATAGAAGAAAAAGTTTACCCTATAGGTATTTTGTCTCCGTTCCATGCTTACATTATTTTAGCTCAGTGCTTCTGATATGCCATTTTCCCTTGTTTTAGAGACCTTTTTTAAAAAATTTTCAGTGTATTTTATTTATACTTGAGAGATGCAGAGACACAAAGCACAAGTTGGGCAGGGCCAGGGAGACAGAGACAGAATCTGAAGGAGGCTCCAGGTTCCAAGCTGTCAGCACAGAGCCTGACGTGGGGCTCGAACTCAGGAAAAGTGAGATCATGGCCTGAGCTGAAGTTGGCTGCTTAACCAACTGAGCCACCCAGGTACCTCTTCCTTGTTTCAAATATAAACCCATTTCTGCACAAAATATTAATGGTTCAGCTTAAACATATACTCATTAAGGATCTGATGTTAATTTTTCTAAGAAGGACATACTGCCTTACCTACTTTTCACAAAATGAGAATAGGGGAAATTAATGAATAAAGTGCCTCAAAAAGAATTTAAGTTTTCTTCATGCCCACGTGGTTCTTTATTTTAAGGTTATAATATTTGTTCTGGGATGAATACTGGATCAAGTAGCCAAATATGTGGATTTATTGATGCGGGTGGTTGCCTTGAGTTGGAAGAGATACGTCATGAATAGGAGCCACATAGGCCACTTCTATTAATAAAGGTTATTTATTTTGAGAGAGAGAGCGCATGCACGTGAGCAGGGGAAGTGCAGAGAGGGGGAGAGAGAGAGAGAATCCCAAGCAGGCTCTACACTGCCAGTGCAGAGCCCAGCGCGGGGCTCAAACCCACAAACATGACCTGAGCCAAAACCAACAGTCAGACCCTTAACCCACTGAACTACCCAGGTGCCCCCACTTTTGAAGAAACTGAGTTCATGTGTATGAGACATTCAGAAAGTCTTCCTACATAAAGTCCTTGTCTGATTTCTAAGCATTATTGTTAACACTGGTGCCTCTAAGGACACTGGGCACCTCAGATGGCCACTGGCTTTCAAATGTGCTTTCTTACTGTCCCTTTCCTGAATCTCTAACAACAGATTCAATGGCAGACTTTCAGAAGGCAAAATAGAGGCATATTTTTCCTTCCATTAGTTGTAGAATATCACTTTTCCTCTAACATATCACCTGGGTTGTTCTCATGTTATGCTTTAAAATCCATACTCTTGGGGCGCCTGGGCGGCTCAGTTGGTTGAGCGTCGACTTCGGCTCAGGTCATGATCTCACAGTCTTTGAGTTCAAGCCCCGTGTCGGGCTCTGTGCTGACAGCTCAGAGTCTGGAGCCTGCTTCGGATTCTATGTCTCCCCCTGTCTCTCTGCCCCTCCCCCACTCATGCTCTGTCTCCCTCGGCCTCAAAATAAATAAACATTAAAAAAAATTAAAAAAAAAAAAGAAATCCATACTCTTAAAACAAAAGTACATTATTTCTGATAAAGTTAACAAATGGAATAGCATGGTGTGAGCTATTATTCTTTTCTTTTCCTTTCATAGATACATATTTAGTAAGAGATCCCATAGGTCCATATATCCTCTAATGTAGCGAGTACTTTAATGGCATATACATTGCTACAGACAGATCAAGTGTGATTCACTAACGATGGGTCCCCAGTCACAATCTTAGAAGGGATAGAACAGAGAATAAACTAAGGATTGTTGGAAGAGAGGGGAGGAGAGTGGGGGGATGGGGTAAATGGGTGTTGGGTACTAAGTAGGGCACTTGTTGGGATAAGCACTGAGTGTTTTATGTAAGTGATAAATCACTAAATTCTACTCCTGAAACCATTGTTACACTATACACTATAACTATACACTATACACTATAACTAACTTGGATTTAAATAAAATTAAAAATAAAATTAAAAAAAATCCTTACAAAAAAAGAAAGAAGGCTTAGAAGAGATAGATCAGATCCAGAGTATATCTGATGGTTTAGAGACGCAAGTTACCTTCATCAGCAAATGGATTTTGAGTCTTCTGTCTTCCACTTTATGAAATCAAAAATATAATACTTTGAAATGCTGACTAGAGCTCAGGATAACTGTTTAGAGATGATCTTTGGCTCATACATCTTATTATTTATGGGGACACTCCATGGCCACCTGTGGAAATCTTGTTATTTATAAAATCCAAAAGTGAAAAATTCGAGTTCTGAACTCACACATTGATTTAAATTCAAGTTGCATTTTTCCTCTGTTATGAGAAAAATAGTTCTCAGAGAGCTCTCATAGAACCAGTTCATTGAACTGTCTGTGCATTTCCACATTGGCAAACAGGGATAAATAAAAGGAACCTACTTCTTTGAATGGCAGTATAGGTTAAATGAGATAATTCATGTAAGTTTTAGTGATAATTTGTACTTATCATGATTTTGACAACTTGATACAGAACTTCTTAATTCCCAGAGTTTGGTCATGTTGAGATGCTGAGGTTTTTGGAATGCCCCTGATACATATATCCATGTCCATATCCATATTCACACCCATAGTCACAAACATATACATTCATCATTCCCATGTTATTCCAAACTTAAGCATTCAAACATTAATTTTTGTTCCTCTTTTAACACCCAATGCATAAATGCATCTAGGATACCATAATAAGATTAAATGAATAAATAGATAGCATTTTTGCATTGATGTCAACAAATACCCAAATTCCTTTAGAATCCTGCTGATACTGAGTGGAAATTTTAGTGAGTAAATACACAAGTAGAATAATTTCATATATTATGAATGTGAAAGGGTAAAACAGAATAATTTGATGATACTGTTTGAGAAAGTACTAAATATAGTTGTACCTGAGCACTAAAGACACAATCCATTTTCCGAATCAAGTATAAGGGGACTTATATTTAAATTAACTCATAAATGATGAGAAAGAGCCAGTCGTGTGAAACAGCATTCTAGTTCAAAGAAATGTCAATTAAAAGTTATAGGCCAACATGAAAGAAAGCCAATATGGCAACAGAGATCAGATAAGGTCACTATGGACTTTAGTGAAGCAGAAAATGTTAGTCTTATAACAATGGGAAGCAATTTAAAAGTACTAGAAATGCATATCTTAAAATTCTTTTATGTCTGTAACATTTTTAAAAGTATCATCTTTCCCTTTCCATTTCATCACTTTTTGGGGAAATTCTTATTTTTTCATCACAGTATAATCCATCGGCAAGTCTCTTGGGTTCTACTTTCATAACATATTGAGAATATGACCAAACCTCCACCTTTACCACCTTGGTTCAAACCATCATATCATGAGCTCATGCTCAGATCACACCCTATCTTAAGATATATTCCCAGTAAGCTAAATCTGAGATAGATAGAGCATCACATGGAGAAAGTTTAGTTAAGACAATTCATAGAGTTAATACCTGTGAAGGAGTAAGGAAGGTAGAACCAGGTGGATTGAACTGCTATTCAATCGCAAAAAAGATTGCAGCTGGTACCTCATGGTTCCCTGGAGCTGAAATATCTTCATAGTTGTCCCATGTGCAGGCAAGCATACCAGGCTTTTTATTTTTCTATATCTAGTAGTGGCTGTTATTAGAGTAGCCTCAGAGGAGGTGGCATGACCTTGGGCAAGGTGGTATTCTTCGGTTGATAGCAATTTCTGGAGAGAGATTCAGCTAAGAACTCTCAGTCACAAACAATCCACAGTAGCTGGAACAATGAGTAACCAGTCCTGAAATAAGGGTCTGGATGGTGTGCCACAATATCACTTGATCCACTTAGTTCAAATAACGCATTCTGGAAAAAACTTTTTCAGGATTTAGCTGGTTTCTTCTGGGAAAATCAACGCAAGAAACACTAACAGGTGAACTCATGGTCTTGTGGAGTCCCACACTCAGGCACGCTGCTTCTCCCTGGAGCTGGTGAGAACTATTTGTCAAATGATGTGAATCTTCTACTAAGAATAGTATGTCCTTAGTGTGCTGAGAGTCTGCCTTGTGATTCTACATTTGGGCTTCCGTAAGCTCTACTCCGGATCTTTCTCCACCCAGTGATACAGCAACTTACCTAACAGCCTGAAAAGCTGCAGAGCCCTGTCTTGCTGTGTACCATAATCAAAGTGGGCAGCTTTCTGTGTTATCAGTTAAGTTGGTCACAATGATAGTCTCAAGTGTGTAATATGCATCTCCCAAAACCTGCAGAACTGAAACAAGTTTTCTGAATAACTTGAAGTACTTATGAATGTGAATTAGACAAACTGTAAATTTATCTTTCAAATTGATGAAAATAATAAGGAATGTGATTTTGATAGGACGGAGATTTACGTGGAGTTAAGAAATATGATATTGATGGGACATCAATTTATGAGAATGACTCTTAAGTTCTCTAAAATCTACGATAAATCATATTAAAGAATTGTCATATATTTTAAAACATTTATTATATATATATATATATATATATATTTTCAAATACTTTTGCAGATTCCTCACCTAAAGGCGTTGTGAAACTGTGGTGGGTCATGGCCAGGCTAATCACGTGGGAAGCTCTGATACACATGAAGACTCAGTAAAAAATGTATGCTTAAATAATTATGATCTTATAAATATTTCCTTAATGGGAATAATATAGATTCTTGAATGCCGACACACCCTCCAACCCTGTGGATAACTGCTACCAAACCTTTTCCCTTGCTGTAGTCCATACTCCAGGAACGTGTATTTCTTGCTCCCCCACCCATATTTCCAAATCATTTCTTTATATAGTTCAATCTTCTTTTCATTAAAATAGCTCTTGCTAAAGACACTCATGTTCATTTTCAGTTCTCCTCTTCACTACTCAGAAGCATTCAATGGTATTAACCTTTTCCAATTTCTTTAAGCAATGTTCCTTTATATTTTGTGATATCAGATACTCATTTTATGTCTTACTTCACCACTTGAACTTGATTGCTTTTTTTTTTGTTTCTCTGGAATTTAAGTACAGTGACCTTCTTCTCTTCTTAGTGTACATTTGTTTCCTATAAGATCCCATCTAATCCTGAGCTTCAAATATTCTTTCATTGCTAATAATCCTACTTGTTAGCCCCACCGGATATCTCACAGTAATCTGAAGCTCAACATGTCCAACAAGTATTTGTTCATATCCAAATGTCTTGCTGTTTAAAACAAGATTCTTTTCAAATGTTTCTTAGCTTAGCGAATGAGACTACTATCAATTTATAATAGAATACCATAGACTGGGTGACTAAAACAACGAACATTTATTTATCACAGTTCCAGAGCTGGGAAGTTCAAGATCAAGGTGCTGACAGAATAAGTATAGGATGAAAGCCCACTTCCTGGTCCTTCCTGGTTTGCAGATGGCCATCTTGTTGTCTCTTCACATGGAAGGAAGAGCGATCATCTCTCTCCAGTCTGTTTTTGCAAGGGCACCAGTTCCAATCCTGAGGGCTCCACTCTTGGACCTAATTCCCTTCCAAAGGTCCAACCTCCAAATACCGTCACATTGGAGATTACAGCTTCACAAATGAATTCGGATGGGAGGGGACAGAAACATTCAGTTATAGAAGTCATCCTCAATCCTTCATTCTCTCAAAAATAGCAAAAGAGCCAAGCAAACAATCGAACAATACACTGCCTAGGTTCCCTATATTATATCTATCAAATCTACCTACTTGTATTCATCTCCACTGTCACTACTATAGTTTCTAGGTTGTCATCTCTTCATGGATCGCTGTAAAGATCTCCCTACTAGGCTCTCCTGTTAACAGGAAATCACTTCAAAGCCGTTACTTATAAGGAGGCAGAGTAATCTTTTAAAATGCAAATCCAATTCCATTTCCCAGTTTTTGGAAACCATTTAATGTCATCTCACTGATTTTAAAGTTCTGAATGAAGTTTGCAAAGTCCTTCCTCCCTGCCAGCTCCCTCTCAGTTTAGCCACCTCACTTCTTATCAGCCACAATGATCTTCCCATTCTTCAAATACACTAATTTCTTCCAAGCAGACATTTTGCCCCCGCTTTTTCTTTTCTGCTAGAAATTGTTATTCTACCCACCCCATCGATCAACCTCAGTTGCCTAATTAATTTCTATTTACCCATCAACCTTATACTTAATCATTGTTTTCATAGAGAATGATTTCCATGGTAGCATATCTAGTAAAATCTCTTTTTTTCTATGGTAACATATATGTTCCTTTACTTCTGAGTATTTATATCAGGTTGTATCTTAATGCGATTGATTGATTTCCCTCTTTATGCTTCATTAGAATAAAACCTTCATGAAAACAAGGTCCCTGTTGATTTTTGTTGATTTATTCCCTTAAACTTAGTGTATTATTTGATATAATGTAGATATTCAATTATTTCTTTATAGATAGAATGAGTATATGAATAATTCAGTCTGTAATGTTTTACATTATATTTTACATGATTTAAGGACAATTAAAATAGTTCATAATGAAAACTTACATATCAAAAAGAATGCAAAAAGAACACTATAAAGATCTATTAAGGAGGCTTAATTAAATCCTCATAAACCTTCTGTATGGATTGTATTTTCTAGTCACAGTGCGTGACTAAGTTCATGGCTCATTGAGAGTCACTCATTCACTTGAGCACTGGCCAGGGAGGAATGGAGGATCTGCAGAGGTTGGTTTGGGAGGAACATTGGCTTGGAGGTGAAAAGGGCCAGGAACTGTGGATCGGGAACACGATGGAAAAGTGAAGGGTTCAGATTATTACTCTTCATCTCTCCTACACAGTCCTCGTCAGATCATTGCTCATCATTGGTTAATACATAGGAAAGGGCAGTAGAGCAGGCTGGAAAGGTAAAAAAAATAATAAATAAAATCAATAAAATAAAATAAATTTACTACCTGCTATTTAGAGGATGGAATAGATATTCAATTGCAAAGAATTCAAGTGGGAGATGAGCTTATGAGCATGCAACACTGATTAATCATGAAAGAAACAAAACCAGAGAAATCAGAATACATGGGACTTCTTAACTTGATAAAGTTGGAATACAAACACTACTTCAAGGATCATTTTAGATGTAGAAATGTTGATGAATTCCTTTTAAGTATTAAAGAAGACAAGGCTGCCTTCTTACCTGTCATCACCAGTGTTCAACAAGATGTTGGAGAATCTGGATTAAACAATAAAGCAAGCAAAGAGAAAAAAAGGATTGGCAGGGAAGATACTATATTATTTTTAATATATAGGTTCAATACATAAAAATCAATAGCATTTCAATAAAATAAGAAAATAAAGAAAAATATAAAACCATTTCTAATAATAATAAAATCTATAGCCTATCTTGGAAATTACCTAAAATAAATACACACAATTTAATGGAGAAAGTAGTTACATATTTAAATTTTTAAAGCAAGTTATGTAGATCTCAAATGCATAAAAGTTTAACAAAACTGAAAACATGTAATATATTTATTATTTGTAATATAATAGCATATATGTACATATATAGTTTTAAAAATTTGTTTATTTATTTTGAGAGAGACAGAGATAGCACAAGTGGGGGAAGGGCAGAGAGAGAGGGAGACAGAGAATCCCAAGCAGTTTCCATGCTGCCAGCACAGAGCCAGACATGGGACTTGAACCCACACAACCGGGAGATCATGACCTGAGCTGAAACCAAGAGTCAGAAGCTTAATAGACTGACCGCCCAGGTGCGCCAGCACATGTGTATACACACATACAGCATAGGAGAATATCATTCAAAGATTAATATCCAAGAGTGCCTGGGTGGCTCAGTCAGTTAAGTGTCCAACTTCTGCTCAGGTCATGGTCTCACAGTTCATGGGTTTGAGCCCTGCATCAGGCTCTGTGCAGACAGCTCAGAGCCATGAGTCTGCTTCGGATTCTGTGTCTCTCTCTCTCTGTCCCTCCTCTGTTCATGCTCTCTGTCTCTCTCTCAAGATAAATAAACATTTAATAAATAAACATCTAAATAAATACATGGTAGCTAGATTTTTAAAACCCACTTTATATACATTGCAGGAGTTATTTATAAGAGCAAGAGGATGGGATTGGAGATGAGGATTAAAAGAGAAGTATACACTTGAGAAATAAAAAACATATTCTGTGTTCTTGAAATGGTTTTATTACTTCTTAAGAAAGAATAGACCGGTAACACGCGGTCAGAGAAACCTCTCTGTCCCTGAATCTGAGTCATTAGGATTTCATATTATTTATGTTTTAAAGTTGTTTTTATTTTCTTTTTAATTTTGGAAAGAGAGAGAGCTCTCTCAAATTATGTGACTTCCCATAGAGTAAGAAATTGGACAATAATTTCTTTCCATATAAAAATTTAAATATTAATTAAAGTTAAATAAAATAATTTTTGTTGAAAAAGAATTTCTTTCAAATATCTGTTCTTTTCTATAGACCGAACAACCTTGGGCAGAAACAAAAAGATGGAGGCATACAAGTGTGGTGGATGGACCATGGCCAGGCTAGCCACATGGGCACCTTAAATTGATACAATGACTTAGTGAAATATAAAATGTGTGATTATACAATTATGGCCCTGTAAATATTTCCTTTCATGGGAAATAGTGTGGACTCTTGAGTCCTGACGTATCTTTCCAACCATCTAGTCAAATGTGGTGTAAAAAGCAAAAACTAAGGACTTGCACTTCTGAGCTCTCTCACCTGTGGATAAGGGTTCCTTAAGGGCTGCTTAGATCAGAGAAAATTGAATATGTTTTTATGAAGAATAAAGGAAAACAGCAGTGAGCCGCATCCACTTCTATTAAGCTTAATGTTATGTGAATCTTTTGCACTTCTTGTGTGCTCGGCTGATAGTAAACTAAAATTAAGACAATTTGTCTTTCTCTCCAGTTCTTAAAACTGGAAGAGCTTGGAACCGGTCTTCTTTGGCTGAATCATATTTTGTTTCCGGACCTGTCAATCACTGCCTTAGTAACCTCCTGTGTTTTGATAATTAAAAGTCTCATGCTGCCTTTAGATTATCCAAAAAATCTATTTTGGTTTTCTGCTGAGATCTGCCCTAACTGAATAGCATCTCATAGCGGCACACTTTTGTTCCTTTTCATTTGCATCGAAATGGGTCTGCCTCATGTCCCAAATCCCTTATGGTCCCTCTGTGTGCAGTCAATTACTCTGAAAAAGCTAATTTGTGCTAAGTTTTTAATGGTCCATTTTACTGCCCTTCTGAGAAATCATATTTATCTACAATACCAATCCCAAGTAATATGGTCAACCTGAAGGAATTACAGTACTGTTGGAGGATGAGACTAATGAAAGCGTTTCATAGAATGACCACACTTATTTTCTCTCCTAAATCTCCAAGTGGTAGAGAGAAGAGGCATTTATAGAGAGAGTCTCAGAAGAAAGTGGTTGATATGGTTGTTACTGCTAGATGACGAAAGATAATAATTTCTCAGAGGATTCATATTACAAACTTATCCTTGTCTCCTGTAGCATCTTCCTATGAACCTGGATGCATAGAGTCCTCTCGATTTATCACCGAGAACATGATCCTTCAGACCTCTGTGCCTTATCATAGACTCTTCCCTTTTCTTGCTATGTCCTTCCTTTTCTCATGGAGTTGTGTTCATTCTATAAGACCCAGTTAACACATTACCTCCTCCGTAAGACTCCCTTGATGTTCTCAGGGAAACTTGACCTTGCCTGCTTCTTTTTATTATAATTTGGGCTCAAAGATAAAAGGAGCAATTATTGGACTGTGAAAAGTGGACTGATAACTTTCTTTTCTCCACTGGACCCAAACTGTTCATTAGTTGGAAGCATTCTGTGTTCAACCTCAGAATGTGGCATCATATCTGAACATAATATAGTAAAGCAAATGAATGAATGAGTGAATATAAAACCTTACAAAAATGTAAAATAATGAAGAGGAGGGGGAAGGGGTTTCTAGAAGGTATAGTAACAAGGATTACTGTACTGGTTAATTTTATGTGTCAGCTTGACAGGGCCACAGGGTGCCCAGATACTTGGATTAAACATTTCTGGATATGTCTATAAGGATGTTTCCAGATAAGATTAGCCATTTGAATTGGTCGGTTGAATAAAGCACATTGCCGTCCCCAGTCTAGGTGAGCATCATCCGATCTGTTGAGGACCTAATAGAACAAAAAGTTTGAGGAAGGGAAAAATTACTCTATCTGCATGCCTGCTCTGGCTGGACATTGGTCTTCTCCCGCCCACAGACTGGACTTAGACCTTTGATTTTCCTGATCTGCAGGCCGTTGAATTTGGACTGGAACTACACTCCTGGCTTTCCCGGGTCTCCAGTTTGCAGGTGGTAGATTGTGAGACACCTTAGCCTCCGTAATCATGTAAGTCAATTCCTTATAGTAAATCTCTCTCTCTCTCTCTCTCTCACTCTCTCTGTATGCATACAGGTGATATCTGATTTGTGATGGCTCTATGCTTTTTCAACTTTAGAATGGCGTGACAGAAATAGACATTTAGGGGACATTGTACTTTTAATTTTGAATTTCGGTCTTTTCCCAAGCTAGAAATATGTGGCAGGATATTTTCTCATGACGCTGGGCAGTGGAGCGAGTTGCAGCTTCCAGTCAGCCGCGGGATCACGAGGGGCAACAGCCGATATGTTTGCAACCATTCTGTACCCATACAAACATTCTGTTTTTCACTTTCAGTACAGTATTCAATAAGTTATAGGAGATATTCATAACTGTATTATAAAACAGGCTTTGTGTTGGATAATTTTGCCCAACTATAGGCTAATATAAGCGTTCTAGGCAAGTTTAAGGTAGGTGAGGCTAAACTGTGATGTTCCATAGGTTAGATGTATTAAATGCATTTTCAGCGTACTTTATTTTCAGCTTACAATGGGTTTATTGGGAAGTAATTGCATGGTAGATGGATGAAGACTTGTGTATGCATCCCCCAGGGTTCTGTTTCTCTGGAAAATCCTAGTATAGTTACTGTCTTAGTCAATTTGGGCTATAGAAAATACCATATACTGGGAGGTTTAAACAATAAAAATTTACTTCACACATTTTTCAAGGCTAGGAAGTCCAAGTCAAGGTGCCAGCATATTTGGTGTCTAGTGAGAGCTCTCTTCCTAATTTGTAGACAGACTTCCTCCTGCATATCTATACCTGGGGTTGGAGAGAGGGCTCTGGTGTCTTCCTCTTATAAGGACACTAATGCCATCATGGGGCTCTAGCCTTATGACCTTATGGAAACCGATTCCCCACCTCCAAATCCCATCACGCTGGGGGTTGGGGAATAGGGCTTTAATACATGAGTTTAAGAGGGAAGAAATATTTGATCTATGGCAATTACTTAATAGAACAAAATTTATTCCTGCCCTAGAGATATTATACATATCTATTTCACAAATTATGTAATTGAGTTAAGAAATTATGCTGAGTTTTTTACAGTGAGCAATTACGGTGAGGTCTTGTACTTTGATACTAGTATCTCAGTTCTGTTTTTGTTTCTCAAGCCAAAAAAAAAAAAAAAAAAAAAAAAACAAGGGGAGAGGAGAGAAAGAAAAAAAAAGTATTCAGATTGCATATTTTAACAAAAGAGAATGACAATTTCACTTATGTAGATTTTTATAAGAGTAAAGAGTTGAAAAGGAGAAGATTGTGAGTCTAGTTGCTATTAAATTATGTCTCACTAATTTACGCCTCACTAATAAATTTGGAACAGTTTTTCCTTCAAAGAAACTTGAACACAAAAAAGTTGCTGAAAACTAATATTAGTTAAGGAGTCAAAAACCTACCAGGTTGTGTAATAACTTCATGATGTATTTTGTCGCAAGCCAACGATATTAGTCTTTCTTGTTCAGAGTTTTTTAAATTCGCTTTTGAACAAACAGAGCTATTATACCTTTTTACACTTTGTGAACATCTGCTGCTTAATTATTCCCATTTTTGTTATTATTTCAGTTACTTCAAGAGAAGACAAGGTATTTAAATTGTAACTAAGGAGCAATCTTTATTCTCATGTAGGTATAAAAGAAGAGTCTATTAAAATCTGACAGCAACTTGAAAAGAAAGACATTATCTGTTACAAAATTTAGAATTTTTTATATCTTGTATAACATATGAAATTTAAATTCATATCATAAATAAGAACATGCATGGCTTAGTGGGTATAGTTCATATTAAGAAACAAAACCAAAAATATAATTGTTGGCTCTAGTACAATCTATTTATAATGCATTACCAAGTCTGCAAAGATATATATATTCCTGGAGATGAAAGGCTTGTCATTCCAGGATGTGGTGTAGACCATGCAGATAGGCCCACTCTGAAGATATATAGCACTCCTGGGACTCAGTCGGTTAAGCAGCTGGAAGACTGTTGATTTCGGCTCAGGGCATGATCGCATGGTTCATGAGTTCAAGCCCCAGGTGGGCCTCTGTGCTGACAGTGCAGAGCCTGTTGGGACACTCTCTCTTCCTCTTTCTCTGCCCCTCCTCCTCTCTTTCTCTCTCTAAAATAAGTAAACTTAAAAAATATAGACATATAGCACTCTAAAATACTATTTGAATATAAGATATTTTAAAAGATTCACTATAGCAGTATATCTGAAATTTGCCATCTACTTTTAACAGTACCTTTTGAATTATTTTCTCTATTCGTCTAATTAAGCATGGCAAAAAATATAAATTCATAACAATTTTGAATTAGGCTTTTAAAAATGCATTACTTTGTTACATTTCTAATTATATACTGAAGCTTTCTGGTGTACTTTAGCAAACTCAGATATATGTATACTAGTAATTCGTTCACTGTCTACATCCGTCAGCTGTTGAATTTTCTCTGGATGTGATTTCTCAGCCATTGAGTTAGGCATCTTGCTAATCATGCAGTTTATCTACAGAATATGAATAGATGGCTTTTAGGATTGTGGTGACCCTCAGGAATGGTGTTTTTGATGTTCACACAAATCCTAGGAATTTCTCTTCTTCTACCCTTTCTCTGCCCATGAGTAAGCACAGCTGCGGTTATTAAAATCCTGGAAAAAATATAATGCTCTAATACTAGCCCTGTTGATCTCAGGAATTAAGTAACACTTACTGTGCAATAAAACCAGCTGTTAGGGAGTCACAAGACAGGAATTCTCTTTCCAAATTCCATGTCAGTGATAAGCAGATAGAAATAAATTAACGGTATCTTTGTCATTCCAATTTGGCAAACACAGGAGATGTTTTCAGATCTTCCCCTATCCTCTGGAAACATTCTCTATTGTTCCAAGTTGAATTAACAGTACATCTATGTTCTTGACATACAAGTGCAAATCATGATTTTTTCTGTTAAGATATGATAATGTAGATATCCTGGATGTGGAATGTTTAAGCAGCTACAATCCTGTGAACACCTACAGCTAGGGGTCAGATTATTTGTTTAATGTTGTTTGGAAGTATCATTGCATCTATTTGCCTAGTGGTAATGGATAGGAAGTTAAAAACTCCTCTGGCCTTGATGCTAATCAGGAATAACTCTTAACTGACCATGAAAGATAGCAGAATATTCTACATGTAGAAAGTTGACCATTACTTCTTAGCTTAAGCAAGACAGGCAAAATCATAGCACAGTGATGTTTGAGGAAGCGTTATGAGTTAAAACACGAAAGGCAGGGAAGCCAAATTAGACATATTTCCCTATTCCTCCAACTAAGTACAGTTAAATATCCTTGAAAATTATATATACAACAAATACTAGAATACTCTGACAGGTGGAGACAAGAAGGAACCTGGTTAAAGACGTCAGGAGCCAAAGAGCAACACGGTACCAGTTCCCTGGGTTTTCAGTTTGCCTCATGTGATCTACACTTGAAGCTAACGAAGCTAGCAATTCAGATGCGGGTAAGAAAATCAAAACAAAACAAAACAAAACAAAAACAACAAGACTCAACAAAAGTTTATCTGCCCAGCCCAAAGATTGGACACAAAGCAAAGATATTCATTGTTACTACTCTTATTTAATATAGTGCTGGAAGTTCTACGGAGTGGAATAAGGCAAGATTAGGAAATAAAAGGCATATAGTTTGGACAGGCCTTCTCCTGCCCCTACTGATGTTTGTTTTCTTTTGGAGAAAGAAGGCTTTGAAGCATGGAGAAAGGAGATAATGCCTAAGACTTACCAAGTGTTACATGAAAGTCAGGATGCCAGTTGGCTATGTCTTATGAGAATGGGAGTTATGTCCTCTGCAGACAGAAACAAAAGGAAACTTGATTGATACCATATTAGGCTTGCCTACTTGTTCGTTTGTTGCCTAAATTCATAGTACCCTTGGGACTCTAACTTCTCAAACTGACAATGTTTTTTTAAGTGGTCCTGGGCTGGTAACAGTCCTAAGAACTGAAGGAGGCACATGAGGTCTCTGAAAGAGTACTTGTTCAATTCAGGCCCTAAAGCTTTCTCACAGATCGAGATCCATGGAACACAAGCTCAAAATCAAATATCCTTGAATATATATCACGTGAAGAAGCAAAGCCTCATGAATGTTAGTCAGTAAAAATCAACTACGATCTCAGAATCACCAAAACTGGAGAGAACAAATATTATCAAAGGCAAAATATAAATTATTTGTTTATTGATTTAAAAAATATCAAAAGCATTAGTGAAGAACAAGAGACTACGAAAAAAAAGGCTGGGGAGATTTGAAAAGACTCCATAAAGGGATTCTAGAAATGCAAAATAAAATCAAATCATTAAATGAAAAGATCAAGAACAAATTAGAAACAACTCAGTAAAAAAAATTAGTGAATGTTAATAATTACAAACAGCTGTATTATTTTCTACCTTTGAAGGTTAAAACTTAACATAGAACTAAAATTCTGAGAAGTTGCTAACAAAATTCTGAGAGCGTAACATATACTCAGCTAGTATTAGAGCATTATATTTTTTTCCAGAAGTTGTAATGATCTGATTTTGAGTCTTCCTACAACCTTGTAATGTTAAGCAGAGGGAAAATATGTTGGTTTTGGATACTATTAAGTTTGACTATTAAACTTTAAAGGCGAAACACAAAAAGAATAAACATAACTTCTAAAATAGAAAAAAAATTTTGAAATAGGGAAAAATGAAAACTAAACTAAAGCGGAATAGTAGAAAAAAATCCCCAATATATGATAAGTCATATTAAGCGAAAATGTATTCAAATCCATTAAAAGTTTGAGATAGATAGAATTAGAAATAACAACAAAGCCAGCTCTGAGCTTCTACCAATAGTCAAAATGAAGTAAGGACACAGGAAATTTGATATAAAAGGTGGAAAAATGATAATAATAGGCAACTATTAACCAGAAGAAAGATGGTATATAGATTATAAACAAAACACAATGCAAGCAAAAACTGGGAAATACATTTCTAGATCGAGAGGAATTTTATAGGAAGGTGCAATAATGGAAAATAACAGATCACTGACAATCACATAACCTCAAGGAGTATAGACAAAAGTTGACAGAATTATTAAAGGTGAAATAAAAATGCCCATCATAGTGATAGTTCAATACAAGCTTTTAGCAATAGAACAAAGGAAAAGGAATTATAAAAGCATAACATATTGGAACAAAACAATTAACAATTTTGTGTAATATACGTATACTTTTATAGTACTTTGTACTACAAATGGAAAAAGTTCGCAAGGGACTATTGAAATATTATAAACAAATAGAACCTAACTTGACCGTAAAACCAGACTCAGAAATATTTCTGAAGATTTGTACCATGGATTGCTATCATTAGAAATCCCATTCTTTGACCAAAATAGAATCAAAGTGAGAAATAAACAGCAAGGGCCCCTAGCAGCCTAACACACTTGGAAACTCGAACATGCAATAGTAATGAACTTGTTCAAGCAAGAGAGGAAGAGATATTATGGGAATGAGCAAATTTTTGGAAGGTAATACAAGTATGATACATCAAAGCTTGGGAGACCAGCAGAAGAATCATAGCAGCCAATACTTTGAGTAGAAAAGGGAAAATGCTGAAAATGCTTCGTATTGTTTAGCTAGAAATTAAGCAGCAGAAAAAATCAAAAGTAGCGGGAAGAAATAATCCAGCTAAAATTAAAAATTAATAATGTTACGTATGCAAAGAGAAAGTGGGGATCGACCCTCCCCACACGGTTATTTGGAAGTACTGACACAATTGAAAAGCCTCTGGTGGCATTATTTAAAAAAGAAGAGTGATAAAGGAAACGATATATTAGCGCTAAAATGAGACACGATTGCAGCAAATAGAGTAGTAGCTGGAACAGAAATTGAGTCTGTTATTTAATTCTTACAGATTAGGATATTTTAGCAGGTTTAGATACTCATACAGGTAGTAAAGAGATAACAGAAGAATGAAGGAGTGATTGCAGAAATATAATCCTCAAGTAGGTATATCTTCTCTAATATCATGGGATAATTAACAAAGAATTCTAAAGTGTGCACCATTACACCAGTCACAGAATCATCTCACACCAATAACAGAAAAATGATCATTTGGACCCCGATACAAGTGATTAGGATGCCTTTAATTTTCCTCAATAACTCTGAAGAAAATAAATGGTGCTAAAATTTTTTCATGATGCTGAATTAAAACATTTTTGTGAAATTTAAAAGAGCAAGTGATAGGGTCTCAGATTATTAGTTAATTTATGTAATGATTATTCTTTTTCTTCACCTGCCTGTTACCTTTATTTGACAAATTCATCTGTATTTTTATATCAGAAATATATCATTTTGTAACAATATGCCTTTATTAACATATCAAAATAGCTTATATCATGTCCACATTGGAGAGGAAGAGCATTTTTTAATTTATTTTTGAATGTTTATTTATTTTTGAGAGAGAGAGAGAGACAGAACTTGAGCGGGGGAGGGGCAGAGAGCAAAGGAGACACAGAATCCAAAGCAGGCTCCAAGCTCAGAGCTGTCAGCACAGAGTCTGAGGTGGGGCTCGAACCCACAAACCTTGAGATCACGGACCCTAAGCAGAAGTCGGATGCTTAACTGACTGAGCCAGCCAGGCGCCCAGGGAGGAAGATAATTTAGAGAAAGTAGAATTAAAATGTTAATATTATTCAGTAATCTGAAGCAGGGTCCAGTACTCCACGAAAAAAGTTTAAAGACAATTTATGCGGTACTTTAAAATGCTGCAAAATCTAATATGCATCTTGGGAGCTAAATAGTTGCAATTTGTTAGAAGGCCTCAGATAAGTGTTGTTTTCTTTTAACTTTCCAGTTTATCATGCTTATTACGGGCCGTAGTCAACCCAAATACAGAAAACAAGTAAAGAATAGATGGGGATAGTTGCCTGGGGGCATGAGGATTTATACAGGAGGACTTGAAATGATATATTGTAAAAGCTTATTTGGGGAGGAACTGTACACTTATACTAAAGTTAATTTTCCTTCTTTCTTCCGATTTATCTCCAAATAGTTTCCATAACATTTCAGTCTCGCAAATAGATTCTACCAAATTAATCTACGAAGCGATGTCATGGGGATAGAATAGCATGAGTGTGTGAGGCAAAACATGACCCCTGAAACCTTAAGATCAGGAAATCAGGTCTAGAAACCTCAACTAAGGAGAACAGAGAAGTTTGATAAATACGCGTCACAGTGCGCCATTATCGTACTCATGAGACTCACAATCCTTAGACCCTCATTCCAAGACTATTTGTATACAATTCTCAGAAGCCTGAACATAAAAATGTACATAGCGATAACAAATTATAATGGATTTGAGAGACGGCGAAGAGATAAAAGAACAATAAGTGACAGCAACGATTCTGAAGGTAAATAAATTATAAACCGGAAGAGTAGTCCATTAACTTTAAATGTGGCTTCTCTGGAATCAGAGGCAAGAATTGTATTCAAACAGAGTCTCAAACATGTCATTAAATTACCTCAATCATGACCATGACTCAAATTTATAAACTGAATCATCATGTAAATATTATGTACATTAAATATGTTGAATTTATTTAGAAAACCAAATATCCTTGGAGTCAAAATAGAAGTTTTCCATACTACAAGGCAGTATCTAGTTATCTAGATCGATCTATCGATCTATCTATCTATCTATCTATCTATCTATCTATCTATCTATCTATATCATCATCTTTTTAGTTTCTATATACAATGACGTATCAATATCCAGAAGTTTGTTTTGCTTCTCAAATTAACACCACCTGTAAGAGTCATTAATCTAACCGTTACTTCATGTCCCAGCTGATTATAAATGCTGTTGAACAAGACTTGACCTAGCATTGATCCATGTATGTCTTACTAGAAATTTCCTTAAAATGCAGTGTACCGCCATTCATCATGGAATTTGTTTAGGAAGTGTCTTTTACATTTCATTTCATGCTACAGTGCTCGGTTCCACGCTGATCCTTGGACTAGATTTTCAGCTGGTTTGAGCACGAGGCTAGTAAGGTCAGAGAACCAATCCTCTAAACCCAGCTAACGTTTCAGTGCACAAATCTGCCCCACAGTCACAAGTGTGATTTTTCTCTCCAGCTGAAAAAAGTATGTTCCTATGTGGACTCCGAAACCTCTGGGAAAATAGTTTTTAAAGTAAGCTCAAAGAATGAACCCTATTAATTTTTCCTTCTAGAGGGAAACTTAAAATTCTTAAAACTACAGATCCAGATGTGACATTTCATATATCCTCAGTGGCATAGCGCATCCAGTAAGACCGCTAACTTTTGAGCTAGATTTCCTGGGTTTGGATCCAAGATCTGCTATGTATTAAATATATGACTTTAGGAAACCTATCTAACCTCATCATTAAAAATAGAATTTTCCCGGGGTGTCTGAGTGGCTCAGTCGGTTGGGCGTCCGACTTCGGCTCAAGTCATGATCTCACAGTTCGTGGGTTTGAGTCCCATGTTGGGCTCTGTGCTGACAGCTCAGAACCTGCAGCCTGCTTTGGACTCTGTGTCTCCCTCTCTCTCTGCCCCTCCTCAGATCACGCTCTGTTTCTCTCTCTCAAAAATAAATAAACATTAAAATTTAAAAAAATAAAAAAATAGAATTTTCTCATATGTCAAATAGACATAACACAGCACATACTGCATAGTGTTTTTATAAGGATCATATGAGTTAGTGGATATAAAGCCTTTATGACAGTGACTAAACAAGTGGCATTTTGCTATTATTGTTTTTGTTGTTGTTATTATCATTATACTAACACTAGAGAATAAGATGTTGCCTTAGTCATGTCATTCAAGTATCAGCTTTCCTAAGATCTGTATGATGACTCTCTGTTCTAATTGCCTAGATCTATAATCTCAACATTTTTAACAATGTCTTATTCCAAAATAGACACAGTAGGATTATAACATAGTTTTTTTTAAATACATACCTACATATATACATATACATGCATACATTTCTACACACATATATACACATACGTATATATACATACATATATATATATACACATATACATAAAGGAGATAAAGGATATAAAATATATATTTTATAAAGGAGAAACTCAAGTGAGTTTTTTTAAAGTTTATTTATCTATTTTTGAGAGAGAGAGTGAGTGTGTGTACTAGTGGGGAATGCACAGAGAGAGAAAGGGAGAGGAAAAACTCCCAAGCAGAATCCGTGCTGTTAGCGCAGAGCCCGACGTGGGACTCGGTCGTGCAACTGTGATCTGCCCTTGTTCATCAAAGAACAAGTTAAGGAAGAAAAAGAAATAGGAGAAGTAGGTGGATAAGAAGGAGGAATATTTAGAGTATTAGGTTGTTATACGTGTGCCCGTTGTTATTCCATGTGCTTTAAATGTCTTTATACACTTACTCCCTGCAACAATGATGAAAGTTAGCAATATCGTTAACTCCGTTTTGTACCTGAGGAAGTGGAGGCATAGAGATTTCAAACAAATTGCTCAAGATGGCACAACTATTAAGTGGTCCAGCCTGGGCTCACACTCAGTTCAGGAATGTATGCTCTTAACCTCTCAGTACACTGTCTCTATATGCAGAATCTACTCAGTATTCTTGCTGACATCTCTGTCTTTCCCCTGAATATCCCAAAGACCTTTTACCTGGTAACTATAGTAATAAGGAATGCTGGCTGTTATAATAGATAAATCTAAAAAAACCCTCAACAAATCAAAAAACAACACTCACAGTGATATAACTCAGAAATTGTATATGATCCTCACGTTCTGCTCCGATGAGGTGTTCCTGGAGCGTGGTGCTTATCTGAGCAGTAAGTCAGTAATTCCTTCCATATTGTGACCCGGCCACTTTCAACTTACAGCTGTCATAATTCCTTCCGGGGTTTGTCTGCATGCCAGTTACTCGGAAACAGAGAGAACATGCAGGGTCACATGTCTACGCTGGGCAGGCCCGAAGGTCGCACACATCATCACCCAAAGCTCATCACGTGAGCACTCCTAATTTCAAAGGAAGCCAGAGAAATAAAGTAGCTGAGTGCCCAGAAGGAAGAAGAGAATGTTTTGTTGAATATTTAGTTTTCTCTACAACTGGGAAGATTAATATCCTGTGATTGTATTTCCAAGAAGAGAAGAAATGTTGAGGTTTATCTTAAAGTTCTATTACCTGTATGTCTGTCTGCCTGCCTACCTATCATTCTATTCTGTATACTTTTTAATGTGTATATTGATTTATTTCGTGGTGATAGTTGGGCCCTGCTCTAATTCATAAACTGGCAGCTAGGTCCAGGCTTGTCAATAGCAAGAAACTTGTATGACAGAGTAGGGGAAAGCAATACAGAGTATTGTTCACAAATATGTAGTCAATTTTGTGATCAAACCTTTTAATAGTTATTGTACAGAATTAATGCATTAAGGAAACCTGTAGGATGTTGTCGATTTTGAGGTTCCTACACAATCTGAGCAAGGTTGGGTGGTAAATTTAGTTTCTCAAATAAAGATCTCCTATATATTTTAAATATTCAAATTGTCATCACTGTCATATTCTTTTCTGTAATTTTAAATCAATCATCCATATTCATGTCGCTTCTTTCTTGTTTTTCTATCCCCTCTGACAAATTACTCCCAAAGTTAGCACTTTGAAGCAACAACCCTTCCTTCTCTCATAGTTACTGTGTGTTAGGGTCCTGGTAATGGCTGAACAGGTGCATCAGGCTCAAGATCTCTCATCAGTCTGTAACCAAGTTGGGAGCCAGGGACAAGGTCATCTGAAGACTCAACTGGGGAATGATTCACGTCCAGGTTCATTGGCCGGTCTCATGTCCTCACTAGCTTTTGACTGAACACATCAGTTCCCTGCCATGTGGGCAGTTTCTTCCCCTCAGCGCAAGAGCTCGAAGAGGGTAAAAGAGTAGATGAAGGGGGCAGCTGTGTGGCTCAGTTGGTTGAGCATCCGACTTCATCTCAGGTCATGGTCTTATGGTCCCTGGGATTGAGCCACACGTCGGGCTCTGCGCTGACAGTTCAGAGCCTGGAGCCTGCTTTGGATTCTGTGTCTCCCTCCCTCTCTGCCCATGCCTTGCTTTCACTCTATCTCTCTATCTCTCAAAAATGAATGAAAGCATTAGAAGAAAAAAAAAAAAGAGTAAATGAGGGTGCCCACGATGACAGCTCCAGCCTTTTTACAATCTGGTCTGAGAACCGACATCCCGCCACTTTGGCTGTATTCCATCATAAAAGTGAGTCATGAGAACTGCCCACAGTAAGGGGAGGAAACTACAGAAGGGCATGAGTATCAGAAATCACTTGGCACTACTTTAGAGACCGATCGCACCTTTAAAACATCCATTAAATGTTTTAATACTATAAACTGTGCTGCCTACAAGCAAATATAGGATAAAATATGCTATCTTAGAAATTAATCCAATGGCCTGATATGCTTCTATTAGATTTCTCTGAATTCGTCATATATCCTTTGCACAATCTGAGTTTAATAGGTCCTTCCAGCACATAAGCAGAATATTTTCTTTGAAATGAATTGCTGAAACTTTGTGATTTCCTGTGGCATCAATTTACTAACTTTTTTTCTCGTTGACATTTTGTAAGCTTACCTTTTTTTCAGTTTTCTCCTCCGTGTTTCTCTCCATGATTTGAAAATCCCAAAGTGGGGTTCCATAGTGTAATGGTTAGCACTCTGGACTCTGAAAATCCCAAAGTGGCCTTGCTTTGTCTTTCTTTCTGGCCCAAAAGTTCTCTTATCTTCAGGATACTTAGCATTTTTTAAGATACAAAAGATTATTATATCTCCGGGGACCTCATGGGATATGTGAGCTTGATCATTGACATTGTCGGTGAAGAACACTTGTTTCAGTAGATACAGCAATGAGTTATAAAATAGCAGTGATATCATGGTTCTTAGTGGCCATTCAGGAAGGCCTATATTAAATATTTTTAAAAACTTCAAAATATATCATAAATGGTATAGTCTTCCTTGGACATTATATTATGCTATTTGGAATATGTCTCAGTTTGTTTTTTCCTCAAAAAGTAGAATATTTTTCTTTTGAAGTGAATTTAATGAGTTCAACAGAACACTTTCCATTTTTCTGAACTTATTTTAATGAACAATAAACTGTAATATTGCATACATCCTATTTTAATACTACTACAAGGCAAATATATATCATATTTATTATATGGTGCTTAAAGAGGAAACATCACTTTAATGCAGAATAGTTTAACTAAGATTAGGAAACATGATTCTTTCCTAAAGTGTCTGGCCATTCTTTATATTTGAAAAAAAAATTAGGAGAACATTAAAATGAATACTAATAGCATAGGTTAAGAAAAAAATTGAATACCACATTGCAGTTCATTTACGTAAAGTAATGGTGTCTAATATATTACATAATATTTGTGGCATGGATCAAAAATATTCTTAATTCCTCTGTCTTTATAAATCCTGTGATGTAGCTCGCTGGAGTAAAATGATGTTTGTTTTTGTATCTGTGAGAGAATAATTAGCTCTTAGGCATAGCAGGGATTTTAAGCTGCATATAATCTAATTAGCTGGGGCCCATCTGGTGACAGAAACCACAGGATATTTAGAACAGGAAGTTTAAAACAAAAAAGTAACTATAACAGAGGTTGAAGTAACAGGAGAGTAGATAATAAGAAATAATGAGAACTGTAGTGAGTTGAGGAAACACAGATATGAAGAATAGCCACTATCCCTAAGGCTGAAGCGAGCACCTAAAAAGGGCTACCAGGAGGGCTGAGATCCACACCTTTTCAGAGGAGGCATGGCCGTGTTCACTGTATATGGAAAAACCAGCAAGGTACTGTGCCGGGGTCTGTCCTTGTTCCGGTGAATCTAGGGGTCCACGAAGGATGGACGGTCAGGCAAAATGAAGTGAGAGAGCCATGAGAGAGAGTCTGATGACCAAGCAGGCAGCCCTGGCAATTCTGGCATCTCCGACCTGCTAGTCTCAGTGTCTTTATTTTTAAAGGTAGTGAGTGACAATACATCCGTGACAAGGCATCATTTACAATTTTTCTTAGGTTGACATATTTGTGAATCCCTCAGACTTAGATTAGGCAGTAACTGTTTTTATGACTTTGTTCCAAAGTTACACATTGTTTTTTAGGCAGAGCAGAGGAAATAACAAGATAAAGTTTTTAGGAAGAGAGCAGGGTTGTCGTAGCCCTTGGTAAACAGAGGGCGCATACATTGTTGCCTTAAGACCTATGTTAACCCTCTATAGATAGATTAGGAGACATTCTATCCATAATCTTTACCATGATGGAGGAGGTATTATTTTCTTGGTAGAGACAAGATCTCTAATACTTGTCTAAGTTCTTTTCCTTTATGAGTGAGTGAGCCTATGTCATAAGGGCTCATGTTTATCTGTTCTTTATACAAACAGCAGTTTCTGTAAAAGTATTTTGTTATTGCCTTTTTATTATAAAGGAGCGTGGGAATGGGAATAGCAAAAGGATTCGTGAAACGTTAACCTCAGGAAGGTACTCAATGTTTGTTGTTGATCAGTGAAGATATGTGTAGCTGCTTTTATTTGGCTATTGTTTGCACCTTATCTGTAAACAGTGCTCCTAACTTCTGGGCTAAGCCAACCTCCAGAGAAGGTCCCAAGTCTCTTTACAATCTCTCCTATCAGTCTGTTAACCAAATACTGAGAGAAGCTTCAGAGATGTGCCTTGAGGTTTTATGGTGGGGCTGAGGGGATGATTAACACAATGCTATAACTGCAGGGAAAACCTAGTTTGGTTCAAGGAGTTTTGGGGCCTAATGTCTGCTAATTTCTAGCCAACTCCTAACTGCTATTCTGTATGATCAATTTGTGTAACCTATCCCCAAGAGGCAACTTTGAGGTTACTTCTGACCAGGTTACTCTCATTCAGATTTTATCCATCAAGACCAGGTCCCCTTTTCCATATGCCATAAACCCAAAGAGCATTATATCCCTTAGGCCAACGAAAGCAGCTCAAGAAATCCAGGCCTGAAAGATTATTTAGAAGGAGGTAAGATTAGGCACCAGTTTGGCTGGCGGGAGCTTTGCTTCAACCTTTTCCACACAGAGAGGGGTTTCAACCTGCGAGCCCAAAACGGCTCCCAACAGTACTGTGCCAAAAGAACTTGGTTTGAATGTTCCTTCTAGTTCCCTACAAGAGAACTCATTGGAAAGCTACCCCATGGAACGGTATTTGTGGGGTGGTCCTTCAACTGTGGCTTTCCATAAGAAGATGGTGGGTGTGCCTGAGGAAACCACAAGCATGAGACTCTGGGGAAGCCCTTCAGTTTAGGAGATGGGTGTTGGGGAGAGCATACTCTACAGCAGCTGAGTGGCTGGTGAAGCTGTTCGGGTGCAATTCTAGTGTTTTTTCCGTCTATTCCATTTCCTATGGGGACTGTGACCAATTAACCACTCCTAAAATCCGTAAGAGTCAAGGAGTTCTGTTTGACACGACAGCTCTGCTTTCCTCTATGGTGTGTGTCCTCCCTCATCATGGCAGTTAAGTGCAGCCACTTGTCCCCTGCTAGTCTAGGATCTCATCATTCACGTTAAATTAGTGACCTCATCTGAATGCTGGCCTCCTCTCAACTATCTCACCTAAAAAAGGAAAACAATCTCAGGGTTTTTTAAGGATACAGATGTTCTTGGCATGAATGAATTTCTCAATGCCTTGTTGGAAGATGTGTCTTTTGGAATTTATTTATTTATTTACAAAACGGATCTGGGAGATGGGTATGTGGGTTACATACGACAAGTTCAACCTTTGCGTTGTCTCCTCCAGATCTTGCCAGGACAGATCTAACTCTGACCTCACTAAATATAAACCAACTTTGTTCCTAAGGCATAGTAGTTAGAGCTGCCTCCACAGGAATGAGTCAGCATTTTAGATCCAGAATCTCCATTATTTTCATTCATATTAATAAATTAAGCCTGATTTAACACTCTTAGAATCTTTTCTCATATATGTTCCCTAAGTTTCTGCTGATATATTATTAAAATTTTTGGATAATTTTTTTAATGTATAAGTTCTTTTTGGTTGGGTCAGTTTGTTTACTTGTCTCCTGGACCATAATAGAGGTTATGGGTAAAGTGACCACAGGAGTAGTTATGGGGAATCATGAAGAGAATGCTCATTCTATTTCAAGGCATCTATCTCAGTTGAATGTATAGTTTTTGTTTGTTTTTTTAAGCAGAAAAATTCATGTCTCCTAAGACATTGGAGGGAAAGGTAAGAAGAGTCAGAAAGGCTTGGAAACTCAATAGTATCTTCTAGATCCAACCAGATGTCCTCTTTCCAGATATCAGGATCACATTCTTTTTCCAGTCAATACTCCTTCACATGAGGAATAAGTGAAATTTTGAATTCAACTGTTTTTATAATCTAGCAAACTGCACAATTAAAGGGGTTTTATTTGCAACAATATAAATCCTGAAGCTACAAGAAATAAGAGTTTCATTTTGGCTGTCATGGAAGTGTTCTGGTTTTGGCTCTCAGAACGTGTCTTGCATGAAAGTTGACAGAGCTGGACTTATCGTTTTCTTTTTGTATGTGCTTGAGTGCACTGAAAGACATCCATTTCATGCTACAGTTCTAATCGTCATTATCACTATTATGGTCTAGTGCAGCAGACAGTGCAGCTCCCAACATACTTTCTTCAATCAGCACTTCACAATCAACCACAGGAGATAGCATAGTTAATTATGATGCCATTGCATCTCATAGGTTACTAGAAACTCTTTCCCATTGTCAAGTGGCATAGCACTATACTTAATTCTAAAACCACAATCAAAAAATCCCCCAAATCTCCCCTTTGAGAGTTTATCTATTTTATATCACTCCAGATCCAACCAGAAAACAGAAACCACACAGCTTTTGGATAGGAAACTTTAATATAAAGCAAGATGGGAAACCATGCCCCTTGGGCCAAATCTGGCCTTCACCCTGTTTTTGTATAGCCTACCACCTAAGATTCACTTTGCAATTTTCCCAGGATTTGTTAAAAAAAACAAAGAAAAGAAAAGAATTAAAGTTATGTGAAAGGGACTATAGTTGGCCTGCAAAACATGGAGAAGTCTCAAAATTGGAAATAAAAAGGAAACATTACGAGTGACACCAAACATACAAATAATAATAAAAGACTGCCATGAACAACTACATGCCAATGAACTGGAAAATCTAGAAAAATTGAATAAACTCCTAGAACTGTACGACCTACCAAGAGTGAATCATGAAGAAATAGAAAGTCTGAACAGACCTGTAAGTAATGTGGAGATAGAATCATTGGAAATGATTCTCCATGAGAATCAGTAAACAAAAACTTCCTAAAAAGAAAATATTAGATCTATATTGCTTCATCAGTGAATTCTACCAAACATTTAAGAATTAACACCAGTTCTTCTCGAACCCTTCCAAATAATTGAAGAAGAAGGAGTCCTCTTCAACTCATTTTATGAGGTCAGCATTACCATGATACCAAAGCATTGAAAGGACATCACACACAGAGAAACTATAAGCCAATACCCCTGATGAATATAGTTGCAAGACTCCTCAACAAAATACTAGCAAGTCAAATTCAACATTAAATTCACGTTAAAAAATCCCATCCTAACACTGTGGGATTTATCTCTGGGAGGTAAGAATGGTTCAATGTATGAAAATCAATGAATATGAGATAACACATTAGCAGAACAAAGGATGAAAATGACATGACCATCTCAATATGTGCAGAAAAAGTGTTTGGCAAATTCAACTTACTTTTATGACAAAAATCTCTCAGCAATCTAGAAAGAAAAGTAAAGCACTTAAACATAGAAAAGGCTGTATGTGGTAATCCTGTAGCTAACATACTCCATGATGAAGAACTGAGAGCTTTGCATCCGAGATTAGGAACAAGGCAAAGATGCTCATTCTTATCATTTCTATTCAACATAGTGCTGGATTTCCTCGGCAGAGCAATTAGGCAGGGAAAAGAAATAAAATCATCCAGAAAGAGAAATAAAATTGCTTCTGTTTGCAGATGCATATATCAAAAACTCTAAAGATTCTATTAAAAAAAAGGCAATTAGAACTGTTAAATGATTTCAGTAAATTGCAGAATACAATTCAACACACAAAACTAAGTTGAAACTCAGAACAAATATTGTTCAAATTTTCATCCTACCCAAAGCAATCTATAGACCTAGTGCAATCCCTATCAAAATACTGACATCATCTTTAACAGAGCTAGAACAAACAATCCCAAAACTCAGGTGAAACCACAAAGTATCTTGTATAGCCAAAGCAATCTTGAAAACGGAAAACAAAAGTGGAAGTATTACAATTTCAGATTTCAAGTTATATTACAAAGCAGTAGTAATTAAAACATTATGGCACTGGCATAAAAGTAGACATGTAGATCAATGGAATAGAATAGAAACCCCAGAAATACATCCACAATTATATGGTCAATTAATCTTCAACAAAAGAAGAATGAATATACGGTGGGAAAAAAAACAGTCTTTCCAGCAAAGAATGTTGGGAAAACTGGATAGCCACATGCAAAAGAATGAAACAGAACCACTTTCATGTAGCATGCACAAAAATAAACTCAAAATAGATTAAAGATCTAAATGTGAGACCTGAAACCATAAAAAAGACTTGAAGAGTAATTTCTCTGACATCAGCCATGGCAACAGTTTTCTAGATGTGTTTCCTGAGGCAAGAGAAATACATTAAAAAATAAACTATTAGGATTACATCAAAATAAAAGTTTCTGTACAGCAAAGGAAAGAACCAACGAAACTAAAAGGCAACCCATGGAGTCGGAGAAGACATTTGCAAATGAAATATCTGATAAGGGGTTAGTATCTAAAATACTAGATAGTATCTAAAATATAGAACTGATACAACTCAATACCCAAAACCCAATTCTCAATACCCAATCAATTGGATTTAAATAATCCAATTTAAAAATAGTCAGAAGACATGAACAGATATTTTTCCAAAGAAGTCACCACAGAAGACCAACAGACACGTGAAAAGACACTCAATATCACTCTTCATCAGGGGATTCAAATCAAAACTACAACAAGATATCACCTCCCACAAGTTAGAATAGCTAAAATCAAAAACATAAGAAATAACAGGTGCTGGCGAAAATGTAGAGAAAAAGGATTCCTCTTACACTGTTGGTCAGAATGGAAACTGGTGCAGCCAGTGTGGAAAACAGCATATAGGTTCCTCAAAAAATTAAAAATATCCTATGATCCAGTAATTGCACTACTGGATAATTAGCCAAAAGGTACAAAAATACTAATTCAAAGGAATACATGCACCCCTATGTTCAGTGCAGCATTATTTACAATAACCAAATTATGGAATCAACCCAAGTGTCCAATAATACATAAATTAATAAATAAGAGGATATATATATATATAAGATAAATAAGAGGATATATATTTATATAAGAGGATGTATATAATTAATAAATAAATTAATAAGAGGTGTATATTATTATACACTTAATTAATAAGAGGTGTACATTATTATACACTTACTAATTAATAAGAGGATGCATATTATTAATAAATTAATAAATAAGATGATATATATAAGATAATTAGATAAATAAGAGGATATATATATATATATGAGGATGTATATATATATCATACATATGTATGTATATATATATATATAATTCAGGCATAAAAAAGAATAAAATCTTGCCATTTGTAGCAGCATGAATGGAGCTGGAAAGTATAATGATAATCCTAGCTGAAATAAATAAATCAGGAAAAGACGAAAAATCATATGATTTCACTCAGGTTAGAATTTAAGAAATAAAATAATCAGCAAATAAAAAAAAAGGAAAGAGAGACAAACTAAGAAATAGCCTTAACTATATAAAACAAACTGGTGGTTACTAGAGGGGAGGTAGGTGGGGGGTGGGTGAAATAGGGGGTGGGGATTAAAGAGTACACATAAAAAATAAAATTATTAAAAAATATATAAAAGAACAAAGAAACCCCCCAAACTCAGGTGTGTATATATACAATAACAATGAACTGTCTGAAAAGGGATTAGGAAAACAATCCTATTTACGATAGTTCTAAAAAGAATAAAATAGTAATGAACTTAACTAAGAAGGTGAATGACTTCTGAAATGAAAGCTACGAAACATTGATAAAGAAATTAAAGAAGATGTAAACAAATGAAAAGACATCCACGTTCATGGGCTGGAGAACTTAATATTATTAGAATGTTTATACTACACAAAGCAGCCTACGGATCGAATGCAATCCTTATCAACATTTGAATGGCATAGTTTTAGTCATTAAAAAGCAACCCTAAATTCATATGGAACCACAAAAGTCTATGAATTGCCAAATGAATCTTTAGAAGGAATAAGCTGGAGACATCACGTATCCTGATTTTACAGAACTCCAGGTATCAAAACATTATGGTACAGCCATAAAGACAGATGGATAGACCAATGGAATAGAATAGGGAGCCCAGAAGTAATTCACATACATGATGCGATAGCTAATTTTGTTTGTCAACTTGAGTGGACTAGGAGATGCCCATATAGTGGGTAAAACATTATTTCTGGGTGTGTCTGCAAGGGTGTTTCTGGAAGATACAGCATTTGTTTCAGTAACCTGAGTAAAGAGACGCCTTCTCATTAAGGGAGTGGGCATCATCCAATCAGTTGGGGGCCCAACTGAACAAAAAGGTGAAGAAAGGGCAAAACCTCTCTCTTCTGAGGATGGGGCATCTGTATTTTTCTCCCCTTGCACATCAACTTCTCATTCTTGGGCCTTTGGACTTGGACTGAATTATTCCACCAGCTTTCCTGGTCCTTCAGTTTGCATATGATAAATCATTGGACTTTTCAATCCCATAACCATCTGATCTAATTCCAGTAATAAATCTCCCTACAGCTATTTAGTAGGTGCCAAGAATATACATTGGCAAAAGGATAGTCTATTCAATACATGGTGTTGGGAAAACTCTATATCCACATGCAAAAGAATAAAGTGGACCCTTATTTTACACCACATACAAAAATAAACCCCAAATGGGTTAAAGACTAAAACATAAGACCTGACATAAAAATTCCTAGAAAAAACTACAGGGGAAAAGCTATATGACCCTGGTTTTAGCGATAATTTCATGAATGACTCAAGAAACATCAGCAATGAAAGCAAATACAGACAAGTAAAAGTTCACCACACTGAAAAGCCCCTGCATGGCAAAAAAAAAAAAAATAGTCAACAGACTGAAAAGACAAGACTACAGAATGGGAGAAAATATGTGCAAACCATATATCTGATAATGAGTTAATCTCTAAAATATATGAAGAACTCATATGGTATTTAGGTGGAGCAGATATTGTTAATTATGATGAAATACAATGAATCATTTATTTTTTTTTCTTTTCTGTTAGTGCTGTTGGTTTTCTAAGAAAATTTTGCATATTACGAGGTCAAAAACATATTCTCTTTTATTCATTTACAGATGGCTTGTTATTTTAGCTTTAATGTTTACATCTATGATCTGTCCACATTAATTTTACATATGATATGTGGAAGGGAACAGGGCTTATTTATGTATTTATTTTCTAATGGATGTTGTTTCATCATCATTTGTTGAAATGACTTTCCTTACCCATTGAATTATCTTGGCACCTGTTTCAAAAATCAATTAACTATGAATGGGACTATTTCTGTATTCTGTTCATTCATTCATTAATTCATTCATCCTCATTAGAATACTATACTCTCTAGAATATTGCATTAGCCGTCTTATCTCATTTTTAATATTTACTCAAGTTACAGAGTAAAAATATGACACAATGTATTCATTATCTTATTAACAAAGCTGTTAATAAAAACTACTGTTATGCTTAAATTTTAAAAAAATAGTTTTTAATTTAAAGATATTTGACATATAATGTTATGTTAGCTTAAGGTTCATAACATGTTGATCTGATCCATTTGTATATTGTAATATGATTGGCATTGTAGTGACAGCACCTCTATAAAGTCATAATTTTATTTCTAATTTTTATGGTGGGAATAATTAAGATCAACTTACAAAATTATGTTGTAAAAAATATAGTGCTAACAGAGATTTCTGACTTGGTTTATAACGTTAACAAAAACAGCTTCGACATTTTCCACTTAAGATGGTGCTTACTTTCCCTTTCTGGGTAAATATTTTGTTTGAGTCCATAGAGAGCTTATTTTAAAGTTCTCTCCAAAACTATCTCCTCATCCCCCAACTCTATCTCACAATATACAGCTTAAAATAATTAGTGATTCTTTTTCCTGGGCTCTCTTGCATCTACGGGTGGTTTTGTGTAAATATCTTTGGAATTAGTCAATATTTTTCAAACACAAAATTTTAAGTGTAATATGAAATAAATTTAATGGCAATCATTTTTTAAAAACAGAGAACCAAAAGCAAACCTCAGAACGCAGTGCACGTAATGTGTGTAGCTGTGATTTTTGAAATATTTGCTTCAGTTTATAGTTATGGATATATGTATACATTAATTCATCAGGTTTCGTAGAAAATATTTCTTTTCATGGTTTAAGTTCAAAAATTGTGCTGTCACTTGTTTAAATCATAGTTATTTGAATTAATGTCACTTGTAGCTAAAGTTATCTGAACTGGTTCCAAAATTGGCACATAGCAAGTGTGCTCTAGGTTAACATCCTCTAAGATTTGGAAATAGTCCTGTATAGTTGGTAAGGGCCCGTTAATCTGTCCCAGCTGGGAAATCCATAGCCCTTGATACGAAGCGGAGAAATATTTTATCAAACTCTTTCTTATGTGTCTTGGAATGCATGAAACAGATGGTATACTCAAACCAGGTAACTGAGGAGCATGTTATGAATGGGCTAATTTACAAAGATGTTAAGGAAGAATAACAATAAAGCATTCCAAGGATAGCAAGAGCAGGGAGGCATTACCAATGCCATGCCGGAAGACGTAAGGGGCAAAAGTGAGACTTGGGTGTAGAAAAAGACTGCTCTGCAGTAGTTGTGGCCTCTGGCCGGGAAGGATTACCTTGGCCTGAATCTATTTCTGTGCCTTTATTTGGTTGGATCTAAACTGAAGCTAGATTAAAGGAGCTTAAGCCTTATAAAGGAAGAAAACACTGAAAATGAAGGGGATCTCTCTACACTGATCGAAAGTTCAATAAGTATAAAAAGATGCAAAAACTATGAATTTATGTGCGCCTATTATTCGCCTCAGAAGTATTTAAAGAATTCACAGAACTGCAGGGGGAAAATGGACAAATGTACTATTTGAATGGGAGGTTTTTGATATACCTCTCTTGGTAATTGATAAATGAAGCAGAAAAAAAATCACTAACTACATAAAAGATTTGAATAATGCAATCAACTAATTTGATCTAGTGGATAAGTGTACATTACGCTCAACAGCAGAATACATTTCAAGCTTGAAAGGGCATTTATGAAAAATGACCACATACTGGGGTATGAAGGAAAGCTCATCATATTTCAAAGCTTTGTTAGACAGAAAACAATTCTCTCTTTACACGATAAATTAAATTAGTGACCAGTTATCCAAAAATAAGTCAATAAATAAATGACGATAATTAGAGGATCAAAATTCCCAGGGAAAGGGGAGAGAATGCATTATTACATCAGTTTGTGGTATAAAATTCCTCAAGAAAGTAACCTTGAATGTGACAAGGAAGATGTCAAGTAGATATCTCGCCACTTTATTTTGGCAGATTGAAAAGCCTAAGCAATGGCCTTTAAGATGACTTTTGTAATTTAAACATAGAGGCCAGTCTGGAGTAAAATGAGCAAGAAGTAGTTAGAAAGTGAATGGGAGACCTAAACATCACGAAGGGTCCTCCGGCCATTTTTAAAGACTTCGGTTTTTGTTCTAAGTGAAATCAGGAGCAAGATTCACAAGATACAAAATTTTACTTATCCTTTGGTAAGATCACACCATTCTGGCTTATTTACCATAAATAGACCACAGGAGGAGCAACAAAATAGTATCATTCGGGAGGTTTAGTAGAAAGTTACTGCATGATCCAGATGAGTAATTGTATCTCAGACAAGATGGTCACTCGGAAATAATGAAAAATGGTGGTGTCTAGATATATGTGGAAGACAAAGTCAACATGATTACATATGGTATGAGAAAAAGGGTGACTCAAAGATTGTTGGCCTGAGAAACTAGGTGATAAGAGTTGTTAACACATAAGAGATGAAATTCTGCAATGAGAGTCAGTCACGTGGGAAGGGTGAGGTGTTCATACTTGGGATATATTTTGTTTGAAATGAAGATTGTATATCCACATTGAGATATTGAATAATCAGTTGGCAAGGTAAATCAGTCTGGAGTTAGAGAAAGACACCTGTGCTCGACCTGTAAATTGGCAGTGGACAGCAAAACAAAACGAAACAAAAGTATTTAAAGTTCTTGGATTAGATGGTATTACCAAGGGGATAAATATTGATAGAGACAAAATGAAATGTATTAGAATCCAATACAAAGAGAAGCAACCAGTAAAGAAAAATGAGATGAGAATAAAGACAACTGAAGAAAGTGAATTAAGAAGAGAGAATAAAGAATTATGTGTATTAAGTGCTAATAATTGGTTGTATACTATGAACACCAAGAGTTGATGTTATATTCAGCTTTTTGGCAGCCTTAAAGAACACAGTTTCACTAGGAGATATGATGTGAAAGTTTAGATTAAAATGGTTTTAGCTGAGAATTGGAGAAAAGGAATTAGAGAGACAAACTGTAGACAAAAGTTTGAGGAGTCCAGGGAAGCAAAGAACGGATCAATAATTGGAAGGGGGGTAGAATTAAGAGGATAAGTGTGAATAGTAATAAGTAATAAGTAACTTACACACTCATCATGTGTAAGTTATGTATTCATTATTGTTCTGTGGATATTAGGCAGCATTATAGAGGAAAATGAAGAAGGGAACAAATAAATATTCCTTTGAAGAAAGGGATTAGTCAGGAAATACCCCCATGGGGGTAGATGGAAAGTCATGGGCATCCGTGTTAATTGATATGCCTTACCCCTTCTCTTAAGCACTACTTTTTGTTTAATCTTCTCCATCTCTTTTGAACCTTTAGTGATATATTCCTCTTCTAAATATCATATTTGAACCATTATTAGTTCTATCATCAATTGCATTTGCTTCTGCGAGTCATTAAACTTGGTCTTCAACTAATTTTTTTCTATTTTTTTATTTTCTAATGTTCATTTATTTTTGAGAGAGAGAGATGAAGAAACAGCACAAGTGGGAGAGAGGCAGAGAGAGAGAGAGAGAGGGACACAGAATCTGAAGCAGGATCCGGGCTCTGAGCTGTCAGCACAGAGCCTGATGCAGGGTTTGAATTCAGGAACCGCAAGATCATGAGCTGAGCCAAAGTGGGAGACTTAACTGACTGAGCCACCTAGGTGCTCCTACTTTCAACTAACCCTTAGCTTCACACAGTATTTTCACACCAAGAGTACTGAGCTAAGAACTGCTTATTACTGCTGTAGGCTCTCCTCTACAGGATCCAAAATTCCTGGTTCAATCCTCCCAGCTTCTACTGTGGGAGAGAAACTAGTCAACATGAAATAGGTACAATGAACTCTTTTCAGGATTTTTCACTTCTATTCTCATGACGTTTATTAATCATTTTGGTCATCATTGAAAAACTTTTGCTAGAAAAAATGTTTTAAAACATATAATTAGGAAAATTGTATTTACTATTTGAATTTTTCCTGAAGATTAAATAAAATATACACTAATCCGTCTCTGGATTGTGGAAGAATATGTTTGTCTTCATATGTTGCCTTATCAAATATTTTGTGACCTGCGATTTTTTTTTTTTTTGAAGTATGCCTACAGCTGAGATGGTCACCTATTCTCTATTCCCCCTTTCTTCCTTTAGTAGAATATCTCAATAAGTTTGGCCCAAACTGTCTTTCATATTCACTTCATTTTATGTTTCCCCTTAGAGAACGCTGTTATCACATGCCCTACAAATTCTGGCTAATAGGATGCAAGAAGTGATTTACACTGCTACTAGATTGCATTCTTTCATTTAAGGGTTAGTTTCAATGCTTCTCTTTTTGTCTTCACGTATTGGCTGCAGGGTAGACACTATCATGGAGCCAGAGCAGCAATCTTGACCTATAAGTTGGCACTCAAGATAGTTCGGCAGTACAAGTAGATAGAAAGATCTGGTCTCTAATGACCGTCGTGATCCTACCAGTCTAGATCGTCTACCCAGGCTTGTTAGGTAAAGGAGACGTTAATTTTCCACTTTAGTAAATTCACTAGTAACTTGAATCTCTCAGTTATGCTGCCGAACTGATAAAAGTGTGCTCTTTTAGCCTGTACTTTATAATAATACTCAGAGATTGCAAGGAATCTTGAAGCTAAATAGAACTGAAATGTTCTCTAAATCAGAAATTAAATACTTCTGAGTAAGCTATGATGTTTTCCAAACCAGAAATTTTATATGTTCAGCAGAATCTGCATGTTTTGTAAATAATCATTTGGACCTGATAGCGAGTTAGAATAATGTTGGGTATACATAGATTGCTGATTTACTGTATTATGAATTAGGTGATTGGAGTCTGTATGGTTAAATATGCAGTAATCCCTTAGCTGTTTCAGATGGTTAATACTGGAACTGGCTCAACATTTCACTCATTGCCTATGTATACTTGTCTACCAGGATGATAAAGTACTAATAGGTTCTTATTACTATCCAGGGGCAAAATGTGTTTCTCTTCAGCATTTTTGTGACTATCCTAACATTTTACAATGAATGCCCAGGGCAAAATGAAAGAGTTCGACTATAATAGAGATGAGGCAAAAAGCAAATGACAAGGCGGGATGCAGATAGAAATGTTTTAGATAAAAATTATTCAATATAAGTCTTTTCTTCTGGGTTATTAGAGTCTTTCAATACTATTTTATAGAATCATAGATGTTAAAGCTAAAAGGCATGTTGAATAATAATCTGTTGCAAAACCCCAGCTTCCAAGCAGGTGAGGCATTAATATCCTTGGTCTACACAGTAGTCAGTAGCATTTCCCAAGACCACAAAGTAGAAACTCAGAATTAGAACTAGATTTCTAGACTCCCGATGTATGCATGCTTGTAACTTCTTGATAAAGTGATGTAAATTAGATTTGGTGATTCACTTATTTTTATTTATTTACTTACTCCATTCACTTTATTTTAAGGATCTACGGATAAAGGTAGGGCACAGATAAGTAGCCAGGAAATGATGATTCTATGTGGCCCGTGTAACAGACGAGTATATCGAAGTGTTATGGAAAACTTGGTAGAAGCCAGTTCAATTCTAGAAGGTGATCAATTAAATTTTTACAAGAAGGATAGTTCTGAGCTTATTAATTAGAACATCTGATGTTTTAGATGGGCGAGATAAAGAAGGACATTCCATCCAGAAGTACCTTGCACAGAGGAAAGGAATCATGAAAGACCACAATGTGACTGAAAATAAGAGCAGCCTAATGTAGATCAGACATTGAATGAATTGGTAGATGTGTTCCACGTGTGTCAGCAGGGACAGTGCAGAGCCTAATTGTGACTTGCTTAGTAATCCAGCTAAGAAACTTGAATTTGTATCTCCTGTAGGAAATAAAGAAGCAAAAAAGATTTCAAGTACAAAAAAACATGATTAGTCTTTTTTTAAGATGACCCCTGTTATCTTCAGAGCTGAAGGTTAATTGAAGTGAAGAAATACTTAGGGTATAAATAACGTACCAATTTTAGACATAATACAAAAATTTCCTGAGATGGGACAGTGGTGATGGAAGGAAAAGTACAGGCTTGATAGGAATTTCTAAATTAGAATTTACAATTAAATAGGGGGGCTAGAAATTGGGGCAATGGTGACACTAGTAGGGATTGAGGGTATGAGATGTGATTAGGGTTGATTGAGAGGTGGTGAGAACACATTTGTCTCTGCTAAATATAAATTTCCAGAATTACTTCATCTTTCTGAGACTCAATGTTTTTTTTTAAAGTAAACCAGCAATAAATATCTATCTCTAAAGATGATTGAACTAGATACTGAACACAACACTAAGTAGCCATGAGTGCCAGCTAAGTGGTAGGTATTGAATAAAAGGTAATTCTCATTATTTCTTATTTTACCATTGTTATTATTATGATGGATTTAGAAATATTAGGTGGATTTTCCTACAGGAAAATGGAAATAAAAATCCGAACCTTGGAAAAGAAGCCAGGGTTATAGATGTCTATTTGGCAGTCATTACAGCAAAGGTGTAGTTAAAATCACAAGATTAGATGTAATTCTAATAGAATTTTGTTCTTTAGCTGTTTAGTTGAAAAAGAAATTGAGTTTCATGAAATTTGAACATCCTAAGTTAAATGAATAAGCACAAGAGGCTGTAAGTTCTTAGCACCGAGTCTACAGAAAAAGTGAGGCTGCTGCATTTGTGTCTATGCCTGAATAAATAAATTTTAGCCTTCAAAGCATTCTCTGAGTAATAAAGCAGGCTGGCTTTAGGCCAAAATTCAGAATATGCAAAGTTTGTCTTCAGATGCTGCCTTTTCAAATCCATTGCACGGAGTGGAGGGGGTGGGTTTATAGAATAAGACTTGAAAACTCCCTAAGGGTTTTTAAGTTTTAGGCATATCATAGCATATTCTATTCTTTCCATCATATATTTTCATAACAGTAAAATCAAGTTAAATGAATATTTGAAATTGGCTTGAAGGAAAAAGGAAATCGCAAAAGGGAAAACAGTGTTAGGTAAGCGTATGGGAGTGCATAAGAGACTTGACTTTCATGTGGATAGTGGGTACCGGTTATTGGTATATAAAACTCAAGTCATTTGTAGCAGCCACTGACAGAGTCACATCCTTTGCTGACAACAGGCTTACGTCTCTGCTAAAACCTGAGATTCTGGTGAACTCAAGGCATAATCTCCAAAGACAGTGTTCCCAGATTATCTGCGATACAGACTTGCTTCCCATGATTGGGCACTACAGACGAATGAATCTCTGCTTCCATTCTTAAAAGGAAATATCACCACTATCATCAGAATGATCCTTAGAACCATAGTCACAGACACAAGGCACTTATGTTGAGTCAGACCCTCTTTAAGTTACATTTCAATTATTAACTCATTTGACTCAACAGCAACCTTATGGGGTAGGCACCATCGATATCTCTATCTTACAGGTGAGACAGTCAAGGTATAGAGAGTTCATAGAACATTCCCAAGGTCACACAGGAAAATTCTTTCAATTAGTTGGCTACCATTTCCATGGATCAAAAGTATCCTATGGCTATTCTGATTCTCCGGGGCAAGTAATCTTTTTATCTACTAGAAGAGGCAGTGCTACGGAGTGGTTAAAAATGGTTGCTGAAGGAAGACCTGCAGGGGAAAATGGATCATGCTCTGACTGCCTCTCTGGCCTTGGTGAATATATGTATAATCATTTTGAACTTGAATTTCTTTATCTGTAAAATGAAGACAAGGGTAAAGGAGAAAATTGAAGTGTGTTAGGTCACTGCAAATTCCCATATGTGGCCCTAAGTGGACATCCCCTAAATCTTGAAGTGCAAGAGTAGACAAGGGGAGATGACCCCGGTGCTTCTTTATAGCAAAAATTCCACTTATGTGGTCAATGCACAGAAACAGCTCACCGAGTAGCAGAGCTATTTTTGTAGATGACTGTCTACGCTCTTCCTGGGAACTAACACGGCTGAAATGTAATAGCGGTGAGCCAACAGCTGCGTGATTCTCTAAACTCATTAATGTCTCCGTCTGTAAAAGCTGCCAGGACCACCAAACTTCAGGTGCATTTCTTTGAGATATGAGGCAGACAAGTGGGAGACTTGTTCATTCACCAGCATTGTTATCTGGTTTATGTATCTTACTTCGTTTATTGGACGACTTCCAAGAATATGAAGTTAAAATAATGAAGAAAGTCTAAGTAATTTTTTCCCTCACACTCAGTGTAGAAAAAGACCATGTATTCTAACCTAGTTCAGTATGTTGATCATTTAGTTTAGCATATCAATGATAGTAGTACATATCAATAATGGCTATAATAGTTTAGAAGGGGAGGTACTTTATATCCGCTCTGCACCTGCCTAATTGTCATATAATTAGGATGACCCTACTTAGTTTCTATAAATAGTAAGCAACACTATACTTGTTTCTACAGATTAGGCTTAAAACTTTCTTGGTTTGAAACCTCCTTCTGAAATGAAGGACCTTTAACTTTTTCGACACTCCCGGGTATCCTAATTTATAACTATAAACCACTGCCGCACTAGCATAACTCAAATTCAATTAAGCATATCTTTTTCCCTCCTGCGAAATAGATTTTTATTTATTTGTTTATTTTTCTTGTATTTGGTTGCCGAACTTGTCCTAAGTGAAATAGACAGTACTTTTTTTAAAATGTTTATTTATTTTAGAGAGACAGAGAGACAGATTGCAAGCAGGGTAGGGGCAGGGAGAGGGGGAGACACAGAATCTGAAGCAGGCTCCAGTCTCTGAGCTGTCTGCATAGAGCCGGACGCGGGGCTTGAACTCACGGACAGCAAGATCAAGTCCTGAGCCAAAGTCAGAAGCTCAACCGACTGAGCCAACCAGGCACCCTGAGACAGATAGTATTATGATTTTTTTTTTTACATTTCATTTACAAAATGAGACTTTCAACTGACCACAGATTTGAAAACTTTTAAAAGTTACCTCATCATTTTGTAGCTTCCCCTATAAATACCCTGAAGTTGGTCAACATTTTGAGTTGGAGGAATTGAGAATAAGGATTTGCAAATACGACAGAAAACAATTCACGATCAAGGTGAGGTAAACCAAATCAATCCTAAATGAATTTAAATATATTTTTGCAAATATTACTAGATCATGATTCTAAAAATTAACTGATATTCCATTAATAGAATTATTGCATTTGTCGATATTTTCAGTAACTATTTTGGCAGATTTAAATCTCCTTCATGAACTACTTTAATCCTAATTGCAGGGGCGCCTGGGTGGCTCAGTCGGTTGAGCGGCAGACTTCGGCTCAGGTCATGATCTCACCGGTCTGTGAGTTCGAGCCCCGCATCGAGCTCCGTGCTGGCGGCTCAGAGCCTGGAGCCTGCTTCGGATTCTGTGTCTCCCTCTCTCTCTGCTCCTCCCCTGCTCATACTCTGTCTCTATGTGTCTCAAAAATAATAAATAAACGTTAAAAAAAAAAGAAATGTTAATCCTAATTGCAAATCTGCTTGGGTTATATATAAATTCAGTTTGTGAGCCTCAATCTCAGAAAAACTGAAACCTGGGCTAACGCCCGATGTGTGTGTGTGTGTGTGTTTTTGTTTTGATTAAAAAAAAACTGTTTCTGGATCATTCTAACCTGTTATCAATCTGATATAGAATATTTATTCTCTATATCTGCTCTAATATCTGTATATGTCTTCTATATCTTAAGAGATTTGGAAACAAAGAGCATGGGTTTTTCCTTGTAGAATGATTCACTGTAGGGGGAGGGAGGGTCTGGTAATGACTTACCTAGTAGTTTTTTATGCAGTCATTTACAAAATATCTGACATCTAGAGCGATAAGATAATTAATTAGTTTTCTCAATAATTTTTTATTGAAGCATATTTTGTGTCAGATAATCTATTAGACATTGCCTTCAAGGAAATTAATGTCAGACTGATGATTATAGTTTAGCTTCTTTGACTTAGTTTAATGCTTTGGAAATGTATTCATATTGTTGCATATGTCTGTTTTTTTAATTCGATATTATTTTCTCATATGAATATTACACAATTTTTTAGTCATTCATGAGTTGAGGGACATTGGGTTGTTTCTAGTTGTTCTGATTATGAATAAAATAGGCTACAAACCTTTGCACCCATGTCTTCGTGTGAATGTGTGCTTTTCCTCTTTGGAATAAATTTCTAGGAACGAACTAGCTACGGTGGCATGTGTGATAGCATATGGTCGAAGATCTCTTGATATACAAGAAACTGCCAAGTTTGTTTCCAAACTTACTGTGCCGTTGTGAATTTCTATCAGTAGGGTATGAAAGTGTCAATTTCTACATGTGCTTGTCAGAAAATAGTACCGATAGTCTTTTCAATGCTTGTTAATCTGGTCTACATAAAGTAGACTGTCCTTTCAATTAGTCTTTCTGTAGTGGTCAATAATGCTAAGCATTTTTCAAGTACTTATTTGTTACCTTTATAACTTCTTTCAGTGAAACGATGCTTACTTTATTTTTGTGCATTGTTTAAATTGGGCTGATGGCTTTGTTTTGTTACATTTTAAAGGTTGTCTGTATTCTGGTTCCGGGTTTTTCAGAAAAAAAAAAAAAAAGTAATTTGCAAACATGTCCTCCCTGTCTGAGTTTTATCTTTTATTAACCTGAATGTCTTTCAAGGAACAGAACTTGAAAAATTATGATATAGTTGAATCTATCATGGTTTTCTTTTATGTTTCATGCTTTTTTTTTCTGTCGTATGTAAAAATATTTGCATATCTGATGGTTATAAGGATTTTTCCTACTTTTTCTTCTACAAGCTTCTGAGCACTTACATTTAACTCTGTGGTCAATTTAAAATTAAATTTTATATACGGTGCTAGGTAAGGTATTTGCTTGCATATAGGTATAGCTATGTTTTCATTGTACTTTTCTTGTATGGGATATCCAAGTTTATTGCATCTGTGGTTTCTTGTCTGTCATTAATTTTGGCAAATCCTTGTCCCTAAGGTCTTCAAATATTTCTTCTTCTGTTTCCTCTCTCTTTACCTCTGGGACCCCAAAAGCATAGATATTGGATACTTTTTTTTTTTTTTTTTTAGTTTATTTGACATTTCAAGAGAGGAGAGCACACAGGAGGGACAGAGAGAGAGAAGAAAGAGAGAGAATTCCAAGCAGGCTCCACACTACCAGCACAGAGCCCAATATGGGGCTCATTTTCACAATCTGTGAAATCATGACCTGAGCCAAAGCCACTGAGCCACCCAGTCGCCCAATACTGGAGGCTTTAATATCGTCCCACAGTTCTTTTCTATTCTATTTTGCTTTGGGTTTGCTTGCTTGTGTGTTTTGCTTTTATTTTTTTTTCCTTGTGTTTTAGTTTGTGTAATATCTAGTTTTCATTGTTCAAGGTCACCCGCTCTTCACCTAGTGGTTTTTATTCTGCTGAATAGCCTATCAAAAGAACTCTTCATCTATGATATTGTGGTTTTTTTTTTTTTATTGGTAGCATATATAGCTGACTTAAAAAATAGTTTCAATCACTGCTCTTAAATTTATCATCTGTTCATGGACATTGTCCACCTTTCACACTATAGCCTTAAGCATTAGTCATAATTATTTATAGTCCCAGTTTAATTGTCTCATCACTGGGACCATTTCTGGCTCTAGTTCTGTGAACTCTTTTATCTCTTGACAGCAGTCAGCAGAACCACATCTAAAGATGTGCTGCTCTTTTCTCTCTTTCTTGAATTGTACAGTTCCACTCTATCCTGAACATCATACGCAGAAGAACAATACAACGTGAGGTATAATATTTTTGCTTAGCAATGGACACGCCTCTTTTTCCCTCAGGCTGTTGCCTGACCAATTGAGGCAATCTAGACATTAGTTTGTCTGGTTTGGATTTTTTGTTGGTGTTGCTAGAGCTATTTGAGTGCTCCACGGTTTTTAAATTCTTACGTCATTGGGCAGTGGCTGTTATGTGCTTACTGGGCAGCCTGGAGAACAAGAGGCTTTTCTTTTTCAGTGTCTCTGCGACTTCCTCAGTGTTCGGCAGGCACCGCATTCTCGATGCTTCTGCTTTTCCCTCTTCTGATAAATAAGTTCCGCCATATTTTTTTGGTAGTATTGTTTTTATTTTGAAATGGATCTTCTGTTTCATATTGCATTATCTCTATTAGGTTTTTGATAATATATTTAAAATATTTCCTAGCAATCTATCTTATTTCTATGTTTTGCCTTTTAACCTGATACAATACCTCAATAATCTCACCATCTACATATTTGAAAAACTACAATACACAAACATAAACACAATTCACTGTGCTCTTTAGAGGCCATTAGGCGGCTGTACATTTATTGGTTACTATGAACTGAAAATAGCAAGTTGCAGGGCAGCGTGTATATTTCGCTCTATTTGTGGGAACAACATTCATATATGTGTTTACACATGCATAGACCGTTTCTGAAAGACCGCAGAGGAAACAGTTAACAATAACAATAGTGACTCTTGGAAGGGAAATCTGATAGGTACAGAAGTTAGAAGACTTATGTTTCACATCATACATTTTTATAGTTTAAATGTCTTTATCATGTGTAAATATTACCTACACAAAATTAACTAAAGACAGAAATTTAAGCAGAACAAGTTAAATACCTCAACTAAGTCTAGAGAAAGTGTGTCTTAAATCATAATATAAAGGGAGAACGTGGGTGGCTCAGTCCGTTAAGCCTCTGACTTTCTCTCAGGTCCTGATCTTAGGATTCACGAGTTCGAGGCCCGTGTTGCGCTCTGTGCTGACAGCCTGAAGCCTACTTTGGATTCTGTGTCTCCCTTCTCTCTGTCCTTACTCCACTTGTGCTCTTTCTCTCCCTCTCTCTCTGTTTCTCTCTCTCTCTCTCAAAAAAAAACAAAAACAAAAACAAAACAAAACAAAACATTAAGAAAAGGTCAATTTTCAGTACTATTCTATATTCTATTGTATTCTATTCTATTGTATGTATTGAATGATGTGTGTGTCTTTTCTACTCTTGAAGGCTATATGGATTGTTTCTTACCAGGGGTTATTACAGACAGAGTTCTCATAAATTATCTTATATATTTATACCTGTCTTTATGTGTGAAAATTTTTTCTGGGATTAATATCTAGAAGTGGATTTGTTCAGTGAAAGGTATGCAGATTGTGAATTTTACTATAATACGTCAAACTATTTTTTCAAAATGACTGTTTTGATGTGCACTCCTACCAGCAGGGATTAGGAACAAGTATTGACCCCTAACTTTCCAGCTCTTGACGTTGCTAGGTTCTTTTTTACAATTTCAGTGGATGTATAACGCTAAGATAAATTACATCATTTGTAAAGTTGGATATAATAGAATTGCTGATTGCCCCTGGAGCCCTGAACTACTAATTTGAAACACCTCAAAGAGCCCATTAATCTCCTGAAAAAGCCATCCAATATATTATATGACGATTTTCTCGGTTCCCACTAAAATTATGGGAAAAGATTTTTTAAATGCGGATTTCCCTGACAATGCTATTATTTATTTGTTTGTTTACATAATTTGTCGTTGTTAAAGAATAGTTTTTTAATATAGTTTTAAAAAATGGTCAACGATGGGTATCAAATCAATACTAAATTTAAATGCTAGTTGATACATTTGAAAGAGTGATGTCACAGTTCTATGTCTAAATGTCGACACTTAAAACGTGCCCAAAACACATCATTGGTAACTGTACTCATAATGATTATGTTTATCTGTCAATATAGGATGCATGGAGGAATATCTATTTTACCAAGCCAAGGATTTTTCTTTTGTGAAATATATAGTCATGGTTTTCTGTCCCTTTTTTATTAAGGCATAGAAATAATGCATTTTACCTTTCGATTTGTAAAAATTCTTTACCCTCGATGTACATTTTTGTATATATTATTATGTATATATTCTCCATGTTTGAGACTCATACCTTTTACTTACTTCATATTGTCCTCTGAGGAATGAATGTTCTTAATTATGATTAGATTAATGTTTTAATATTTTTCTTTATTATTCATTTTATTTTGTGTCTTGTTTACTAAATCTTTCCCTAACCCAAGGCTGTAACTTATTCTCCCGCATTGTCTTCTAGGAGTTTTATTGATTGCTTAAACTTTGTTTTAAGTTAATTTGTTTATTTTAAGAGAAGATGGGCAGGAGAGGGGCAGAGAGAAAGGCAGAAAGAGAGAACCCCAAGCAGAGCCCAACTTGGGGCCTGAACCCCCGAACTGTGTGATCATGACCTGAGCCGAAACCAAGAATAGGGCACTTAACTGACTGAGCCACCCAGGTGCCCCCGGATTGCTTAAACTTTTTATGTGCACTTACATCAAACTCTGATCAGTCTTATTCAATCCGCAAGGTTCTCTGCGATCCCAGCTTGCAAAGTTGTAACCACAACTTTTCCAGGATGATTTTTTCCTTATTCCTTTTTTTTTTTTTTAAACTTGCTCTACTCGGCATCGGGGAGTCCTTATGTGAAGTCTCTTCTCCCTAAAGTTGGAGCAGTTTTGCTTCTGATTCACCTTAACCCTGAGAGTGACCTGTTTACTGACAGCTTAAAACAGAATCTCCTAAGAGGTGTTTACCTGTAAGTTTCCCCAAAAGGAAAGCCCGAGTTGGCTGGAATCAGCGGCTAGTCCTCTGGGCAAAATTGTGTTCATTGCTTGGGTGTTCTTCATACACCTTTTGTGTCTCAATTTCTCTTTGATTTTTGCCTCTTAATTCTTATTATCTTGTCCTCCTTGTTATGCTTTTAAGATCTGTAATTTTTTATTTTTTATTTTTTTCATTTTATAATAGTTTATTTTCAAATTGGTTTACATATAACACCCAGTGTTCATCCCAACACGTGCCCTCTTTAATGCCCGTCACCCCCTCTCCCCCCTCCCTCATCCCCCTCACCCTCAGTTTGTTCTTAGTCTTTGAGAGTCTCTTATGTTTTATCTCCCTCCCTCTCTGTGTCTTTTTTTTCTTTCCCCTCTTCCCCTCCCCCTGGTTTTTGCTTAGTCTCACAAAGTCCACCTATTCGTGGGAACATATGGTATTTGTCTTTTTCTGACTGACTTATTTCACTTAACATAATACCCTCCAGTTCCATCCATGTTGCTACACATGGCAAGATTTCATTTTTTCTCATTGCCACGTAGTAGTGCATTGTATATATGTGCCACAACTTCTTTATCCATTTGTCAGTTGATGGGCACTTGGTTTGTTTCCATGATTTGGCTATTGTCAAAAGTGCTGCTGTGAACATTGGGGTACACGTGAGCATTCCTGTGTCTCTTGGGTAGATTCCTAGCAGTGCTATTGCTGGATCATAGGGTAGCTCTATTTTCATTTTTTTGAGGAACCTGCACACCGTTTTCCAGAGTGGCTGCACCAGTTTGCATTCCCACCAACAGTGTAGGAGGGTGCCTACTTCTCCACATCCTCGCCAGCATCTATAGTTTCCTGATTTGTTCATTTTAGCCACTCTGACTGGTGTGAGGTGGTATCGCAGTATGGTTTTGATTTGTATTTCCCTGATGATGAGTGACATTGAGCATCGTTTCATGTGTCTGTTGGCCATCTGAATGTCCTCTTTGGAGAAGTGTCTATTCATATCTTCCGCCCATTTCTTCACTGGGTTGTTTGTTTTTCAGGTGTGGAGTTTGGTAAGTTCTTTATAAATTTTAGATATTAGTCCTTTATCCAATATGTCATTTGCGATGATCTTTTCCCATTCCGTTGGTTGCCTACTCGTTTTGTTGGTTGTTTCTTTTGCTGTGCAGAAGCTTTTTATCTTGATGAGGTCCCAATAGTTCATCTTTGCTTTTAATTCCCTTGCCTTTGGAGACGTGTCGAGTAAGAAATTGGTGCGTCTTAGGTCAAAGAGGCTTTTTCCTGCTTTCTCCTCTAGGATTTTGATGGTTTCCTGTCTCACATTCAGATCTTTTATCCATTTAGAATTTATTTTTGTGAGTGGTGTAAGAAAGTGGTCTAGTTTCATTCTTTTGCATGTTGCTGTCCAATTCTCCCAGCACCATTTGTTAAAGAGGCTGTCTTTTTTCCATTGGATACATTTTCCCGCTTTGTCAAAGATTAATTGGCCATATACTTGCGGGTCCATTTCTGAGTTTTCTATTCTATTCCATTGGTCTATGTGTCTGTTTTTGTGCCAATACCATACAGTCTTGATGACTACCGCTTTGTAGTAGAGGTTAAGGTCTGGGATTGTGATGCCTCCTGCCTTGGTTTTATTCTTCAGTATTATTTTGGCTATTCGAGGTCTTTTGTGCTTCCATACAAATTTTAGGATTGTTTGCTCTAGCTTTGAGAAGAATGCTGATGCAATTTTGATTGGGATTGCATTGAATGTGTAGATTGCTTTGGGTAGTATTGCCATTTTGACGATATTTATTCTTCCAATCCATGAGCATGGGATGTTTTTCCATTTCCTTGTGTCTTCCTCAATTTCCTTCATAAGTTTTTTTATAGTTTTCAGTGTAGAGGTGTTTCACATCTTTGGTTAGGTTTATTCCTAAGTATTTTATGGTTTTTGGTGCAATTGTGAAAGGGATTAGCTTCTTTATTTCTCTTTCTGCTGCTTCATTGTTGGTGTATAGAAATGCCACCAATTTCTGTACATTGATTTTGTATCCTGCAACTTTGCTGATCTCATGAATCAGTTCTAGTAGGCTTTTGGTGGATTCCGTCAGGTTTTCCATGTAAAGTATCATGTCATCTGCAAAAAGTGAAAGTTTGACTTCCTCCTTGCCAATCTTGATGCCTTTTATTTTGTTTTGTTGTCTGATTGCTGATGCTAAGACTTCCAACACTATGTTAAATAGCAGTGGCGAGAGTGGACACCCCTGTCGTGTTCCTGATCTCAGGGGGAAGGCTTTCAATTTTTCCCCATTGAGGATGATATTAGCTGTGGGCTTTTCATATGTGGCTTTTATGATGTTTAAGTATGTTCCTTCTATCCTGACTTTCTCGAGAGTTTTTATTAAGAAAGGATGTTGTATTTTGTCAAATGCTTTTTCTGCATCTATTGACAGGATCATATGGTTCTTATCTTTTCTTTTGTTGATGTGATATATCACGTTGATTGATTTGTGAATATTGAACCAGCCCTGCAACCCAGGGATGAATCCTACTTGATCATGGTGGATAATTCTCTTTATATGCTGTTGGATTCGATTTGCTAGTATCTTGTTGAAAAATTTTGCATCCATATTCATCAGGGATATTGGCCTGTAATTTTCTTTCTTTGCTGGGTCTCTATCTGGTTTGGGAATCAAAGTGATGCTGGCTTCATAGAATGAGTCCAGGAGTTTTCCTTCTGTTTCAATTTTTTGGAACAGCTTGAGGAGGATAGGAATTAAGTCTATTTTAAATGTCTGGTAAAATTCCGCAGGAAAGCCATCTGGTCCAGGGCTTTTATTTGCTGGGAGGTTTTTAATAACGGATTCTATTTCTTCACTAGTTATGGGTCTGTTCAAATTTTCTATTTCTTCCCGTTTGAGTTTTGGTAGCGTGTGGCTATTTAGGAAGCTGTCCATTTCTTCCAGATTGCCAAGTTTGGTGGCATATAATTTTTCATAGTATTCTCTGATGATTGCTTGTATCTCTGAGGGATTGGTTGTAATTTCTCCCTTTTCATTCACGATTTCATCTATTTTAGTTCTCTCTCTTTTCTTTTTGAGAAGCCTGGCTAGAGGTTTGTCTATTTTGTTTATTTTTTTCAAAGAACCAGCTTTTGGTTTCATTGATCTGTTCCACTACCTTTTCTGTCTCCATATGATTAATTTGTTTTCTGATCTTTGTTATTTCTCTCTTTCTGCTGGGCTTGGGTTGTTTTAGCTGTTCCGCTTCTAGCTCCTTTAGGCGTGCTGTTAGAATTTTTGTTATTGATTTTTCTTGTTTCTTGAGATGGGCCTGGATTGCAATGTATTTCCCTCTCAGGACTGCCTTTGCTGTGTCCCAGAGCGTTTGGATTGTTGTATTTTCATTTTCATTTGTTTCTATGTATTTTTTAATTTCTTCTCTGATGGCTTAGTAGGTTATTTCTTAGCCGCCATGTTCTTGGATATTTTCCAGGCTTTCTCCTGTGGTTGATTTCAAGTTTCAAAGCATTGTGGTCAGACAGTGTACACGGTATGATCTCAATTCTTTTATATTTATTCAGAGCTTCCCTGTGCCCCAGAATGTGATCTATCTTGGAAAATGTACCGTAGAAGTTGAGAAGAATGTAAATTCCTTTGCTTCTGGATGAAGGACCCTAAAGATGTCTGTGAGGCCCATCTGTTCTAATGTGTCATTCAGGGCTATTGTTTCTGCGGAGATTTTCTGTTTTGTGGATCTATCCAATGCTGAGAGTGGAGTGTTGAGATCCCCTACTATTAGGACATTTTTATTGATGAGGTTGCTAATGTTTGTAATTAGTTGTTTTACAAATTTGGGTGCCCCTGAATTCGGTGCGTAGATATTTACAATTGTTAGCTCTTCCTGCTGGATGGTCCCTGAGACTATTATATAATGTCCTTCTTCATCTCTTATTACATCGTTCATTTTAAAGTCTAATTTGTCTGATATAAGTGTGGCTACTCCGGCTTTCTTCTGACTTCCGGTAGCATGGTAGATAGTTCTCCATCCCCTCACTTTCAATCTGAAGGTGTCTTCAGGTTTAAGATGAGTTTCTTGAAGACAGCAAATAGATGGGTCTTGTTTTTTAATCCATTCTGTTATCCTGTGTCTTTTGATTGGCGCATTTAGTCCATTTACATTCCTTGTTAATATTGAAAAATATGGGCTTACAGTCACTGTATTATCTGTAGGTTTCATGTTTGTAAGGCTGTCCCTGGCAGTTTGTGTTCTTTGCAACCTTGTCTTCATAGAATGCCCCTCAGGATCTCTTGCAGTGCTGGTTTATTTGTGATAAATTCTTTCAGTTTTTGTTTGTTGGGAAAAACCTTGATCTCTCCTTCTATTCTGAATGACAGGCTAGCCGGATACAGAATTCTTGGTTGCATGTCCTTCTTGCTCATCACATTTAAGATATCCTGCCATTCCTTTCTGGCTTGCCAAGTTTCTGTAGATAAGTCTGCTACTATCCTTATATGTCTCCCTTTGTATGTTAGGGTTCTTTTGTCCCTAGCTGCTTTCAGGATTCTCTCCCTATCTTTGTATTTTGCCAGCTTCACTATGATGTGCCATGCAGAAGGTCTATTCAAGTTACGTCTGAGGGGAGTTCTCTGTGCCTCTTGGATTTCCATGCCCGTTTCCTTCCTCATGTTGGGGAAGTTCTCAGCAATGATTTGTTCAAGAACCCCTTCGACTCCTTTCTCTCTCTCTTCTTCCTCTGGAACTCCAATGATACGGATATTGTTTCTTTTGAGTGCATCGCTCAGCTCTCGAATTCTCCTTTCCTGTTCCTGGATCAGCTTCTCTCTCTTTTTATCTGCTTCCTCTTTTTCAATGATCTTGTCTTCTAATGCACTAACTCTTTCCTCTACTTCTTCAATCCGTGCTGTGGCTGCTTCCAGTTTCCCTTGTATTTCTTCCAATGTCTTCTTTAATTCTTCCTGACCGTTTTTAAGGTCCTTGAACTCTGCCGCGCGGGACCCCTTGCATTCATCTAAGCTTTTTTCAAGCCCAGCGATTACTTTTATGATTATCGTTCTATATTCATGTTCTGTTATGTTGCTTATATCTGTTTTCATTAATTCTTGAGCTGTCACTGCTTCTTGTAGATTCTTTTGAGGAGAATTCTTCCGTCTCATCATTTTGGCTGGATGTGTTTTGGGTTGTTTCTTGAAGTTGCCCTGGAAAGGAAAACAGACTGACAGACACACAGAACACAGAAATACTCAAACGTACCGACAAATGGTCCAGACAAGCAGTTCACTACAGAAAAAAGAATAACAAGTGACTCTCTGAGGGCAATGTCCTGAAGTAACAGCTACACGTTAAGGACAGGGTATGTAGTGTGCTGGTGGCAGAGCATATATAGACAGAATAACGACTGGTGCAGGGAGAAGAAGGAAATGGACTTTGCCCAGGTAGAGCGACTAAAGGGTTTAATCCAGACTGAGAGAAATCAGAATAAGGACAGGTGCGAGGGAAAAGGAATAAGGATCGATGTCATCTAGATGAACTTATACGGCCTGGTTATTCCAGAAAAAGGGCTAGGGAAGTAAAGAAGAGGGTGTGGGACATGTCCTCAAAGAGTGGGTTAAAAAAAAAATGATTAAGCCAGTCAGTACCCTGGATGACCAGCTCAGGGATCGGGATAGGTAGGAATGAGAAAGGGAGGGATAAATTTAAAAGGAAGAAATGACTGGAGTTACTCCAGGCAGCAATCTCCACTTGGATCAGTCGCTCCTGCTGATAGTTTGGGAGGGGCGTGGTTTAGTGTAGGCGGGTCCCGCCTCCACTGCTGCAGGGATGGCTTCTGGGGTGACTTCCTGGCTTGTGAGACAACAATGGCGTCTCTCCAGACCCACACCACCAGTCCTGGAGGCTTTATTTGCCCCTTTACTTCTGTTCTCTCTCCACCGCCAACGCCGGCCTAGTGTGGTTCACTGGATGGTGACCCAGCCGTGTCCTACCCCCGATTTGACTATAATTGTGCGGGGGTTAGAGGTGCTCCACAGGAGCCGCCGCCTGGGGCTGCCTGGGTCCCCACTGCCAGTCCCCGCGGCACGCACGTCCCCGCGGCTCGGGACGGGGTTGGCGCAGTCCCGGCAGCGCGTGGGTAGTGTTGCTGTTTGCCACTGAACTTCTCTTCAAAAGCCCTGCATTTAGGGGCTGGATGGTAGCGGTCTCTCCCGCTCCGGCCCTCTCGTTCAGATGTTGTTCGATCGGCACTTTCCCAGCTGTCTCCGAAGACGCTCACCCTCCCCTCAGCTCAACTTCCCGAGTTCGAGTTCGTTTTATCCGACCCAGATTAAACTCACAGTTTAGTTGGGCCGTGTCTGTTTTCGCCCACGTTTCTTGTCAGCTGTAGCACCTTTCCCCCCCGATTTTTGGAGTTGAGAGAGACAATGGTTTCAGTCGTCCCCCTTTAAAGGGCAAGGGAAATACGGGAGCCCCCTACTCCTCCGCCATGTTGCCCTAAGATCTGTATTTTAACCAACATATTTTATTGTGTTTGGCAGAACTGATCTAAGTGTCTTATATATGAACTTGGCTAGGCTACAGTACTGAGTTAACCTATAAGACACTAACATATGTGTTGCTATGAAGGTATTTTATAGACGGAGTTAATATCTATCATCGGCTGACTTTAAATAAAGGAGACTGCCCTCAATAATGTTGGTGGGCCTCATCCAATCACCTGAAGGCCTCATCACTCAGAACTGAGGATTCCTGGGGAAGGAATCCTGCTTCAGACCTCAACATAAGCTCCTGCATGAGCTTGCAATTTATCAGCCTGCCTGACATATTTCAGACTTGCCAGCCCTCATGATTGCTTGAACAATTCCTCAAAATAATATATGTATATTATATATCTTGTGTATATCATACACTATATTATATATTGTATGTATTATATTATATATATTCTCTCTATATATAGTTCTGTTTCTCTGAAGAAGCCTGACTGATACACGGAGCTGTCTTATCATTAATGAAATTGAAGTCCTCCCTGTTCGGACTCTCCGTCTCTAATTTTGTCTCATGGAAATGAATCGGCTTCAAATACCTCTCACAAAACTTACTGGAGGGCTTTTCTTTCCATGCATTATCTGTGTTCCCTCTAGTAAGCTTTTCCTTTTAATCCTTTTCTTACTTTTTTATATTTCATGCTTTCCTCAAAAGCAGGGTGATCCTCGTAAGGCCGATTAAGAGTTCTGGCGCATGCGGGAAGGCTTGTTGTCTGGTAAGCTTTGGCTCAGAGAGTGTCTGGAAATCGAGACATTTTTAGAGGAACCCTCCATAGCTGAGTTGAGAGGACATCACTCTGTGGTTTTACCTTTTTCTTCTTCTATATATCATTAGATCATTTACAAGCTACAAAGAGTAGCAAAACTACGGATCGTTTCACTGGTATAATTTCCTGTGTTCAGAGTCCCAGATTGCTATTTTTTCTCACCTGCTGTCCTTGTGTTCAGAGCTGCTCTAGGTTTAAGCAAAATAGGTTGTGTTCACCTTCCACTTTCTCTAAATAAGCAGTAACTTATTTACATTTCATAAATTTGTTACATTTCTCTTTTCTTCTTTTTCTGATACCACATATATTTAGAAAAAAAATTCTCACATTGAAGTTCTGTCTCAAGAAGGAGAGTTAGAGTTATTTTGTACATATAACCTTATATATAAATGCTATAATATAAACATTATATTTATAAATTATATATAAAACATCCAATATCTTAACCTTAAAACCAATTTTATGTATTTAAAATGATGGTGAATAGAAAATGGTTCTTCTACATTATTGAATATTATACTGGAAAAAGTGCCTTTGCCTAGACTTTCAATTTACATTTATTTCCCACCGCTTACCCTGTTGTTAAAAGCCATGAGCTGCTAAAACAGACTGCACAAATTGCTATTTTCCTACCTTTCTAGTTTCTGCCTCTTCAATTATGTGATAAAACTTAATTATCTCTGAAGAAGCAAATGTAGGCATAGAAGAAGGAACTCCTACTATACACCTGGTTAAACGTTAACCCCAAGCTGATTATTAATATTAATTGCACTGCTGACATAATCTATGTTGGAAAGCATAGATGCAGTTGTAAGGTGTGCCCTTATCAAGGAAAGACCAGCTAACTTGTGCTTCAAGGACAGATGCAAGAAATACAAGTTTTAAGTCAAGTGTAGACTTCTGAGCTGACTTGCAAAAGCAGAATCTTTCAATTCAGCTCCGCACGATTTCAGAGTTTGTGCCATCATGTTCCAAGTTATATAAGCATCCAGACTCAATTACCCATCTCTTAAACTGTTCCTTATGTTACCTTGTGTTACTTAGGAGACATGGAGAAATTCTTCTGAAACCTAAATGATCAATGAATATTGTGATAGCTCTCATTTCATCTCCAGTGGCATTAGCATCAAATAATTAAAAACCAATATGTGGAAGATTCTGATGGCAGAATGTGGATGATGGCAGCAATGGTACTATTTGAAATATCCTGGGGTTCTCTTGGTAAGCAGCTACTTAGTAAAAGCAACAACTCAAAGATATTACAGATACTTAAAACAAAAGCAATTGATGAGGTATCTTGATGAACCCTGAAACAGTTTATGACTTATGAAAACCTCCAACATTTATGACTTCTGTGGAATTACTTTGCTGTAGAAGGAAGCAGAAGAAAAAGAGGGGAAATAGGAAAGATCTGGAAAGAGGAAACATTCAAAATATTCAATAGTTATTCCCTGAGAAGCAGCAGGTAAAACCAGGAGGGGTTTTGCCCAATCCCAGAGTTGAGTCTGAAGGATCTGAGGTAATGGCAGAATAGGCTGGTGCAAGTATAGCTTTTATGATTCTACAAAGCTAATCCACCAGGGCCAAGTTTCAGGAGAAGGACATTGAGGAGAAAGTTCCGGACATGGCCAAAAATTAAAAAGCAGAGAGAAAATAAAGAGAAAGGAAGAAAACACTTCAGTAACATTAAGGTTGGAGAGCAAACACAGTGATTTAAGAAAACAAACCTCTATCTATCTATCTATCTATCTATCTATCTATCTATCTATCTATCTATCTTCTATCTATCTATCATCATCATCATCATCTATCTATCATCTATCAATCAATTGATATTTGGTCTCTACACAAATACATAAGCAGGCAATATCAAATATGAAAAGCTGCTTGAATCACAGCTCCTTCTAGAAGTTCAGTGGGAAAAAGTCACACACGTATAAAATATCATAAAAATTATAATTAAGCCCCTGATAAAGTAATTATAAGTCGAATGAGAATGAGAAAACAAATGATATGCTTATAGAATACATCCTGAAAGTATAAGACATGCTTACAAACAGAACCAAACTACAGTCCATTATTTTGGGCTGACTGAAATGAACCAAAGAATCTCTAAAGAATTTGACAAACTTAGACTTATTTACATTTTTTTCCATGTACAAGCTCCTCTTCTCCGTCTTTTATTAGTATCTCAAGTAATGATTAGTAGCATCAATTAGTCTAGAAACATACTTGAAAGCATCACTTTCTCCTCAATCTTTAATATCTCCCTCTTTCTGGTCAGTCACCACATACCAGAAATGCTTCCTCCTCTCGACTCTCCCTGCCACAAACTGAGCTCAAGAATTTTTCATCTTTCATGTATCTCTTTGAGTTATGCTCCTCAGTTGTGTTCCCATTTCCAGGAATAGTCATCTCCTATGCATGTCAAGGATTCCATGGAGAAATAATACAAACTACAACATAAACTACTATTTAACAGATCATGTCAGTAATGACCGTTTATTTTCTCGGTCACCGTAGTCTGTCTCTCCGTGTCACCTTCCACCATTCCTTTTGATGTATTTTATAGAATACTTATAACTATTTGTATAAATCATTATTTCCCCCGTTGCTGTGTTGTCTTCTTTGCAGAATCTCTTCTTTTTCCCATGTTTTCGAGATACAATTGACATATAGCACCATATACGTTTAAGGTACAGCTTAATGATTTGACATATATATTTTGAAATGATCACCAAAATAAGTTTAGTTAACATCCCGTACCTCATATAGATATATGAGAAATGAAATGTCTGGAGTCCTTGAGATAAGAACTCTCAGGATTTACTCTTTACAGCCTTCAAATATACCAGAGAGCAATGTTAACTACATCTGTCATGCTGTGCGTTGTATCCCTAGTGCTTATTCATCTTATAAATGGAAGTTTGAACCTTTTGGCCCCCTTTGTCTAATTCCTCCACCCTCAGAGCCCACCCTCCCTCACCCCCAACTCTGGTAATTACAAATCTGATCTCCTTTCCTATCGCTTTGTCGTTGCCGTTTTTTAATTTTTTCAATTCCACTTATGTGTGAGAGCGTACAGTATTTGTCTTTTCTGACTTAGTTCATTTAGCATAATGCCCTCAAGTTCCCTCCATGTTGTTACGAATGGCAGGATTTCCTTCTCTTCTTGGGGGGAGGGGAGCTGAATAATATTATGTTACATATACTATATATGTCACAACTTTTTATCTATTCATCCTTCATTGGAACCTTAGGTTGTTTACATGTCTTGGCCGCTGTAAATAATGCTACTATGACTGCTATGTCCTTTAAACTTTTTTATTACTATTGGGACTTTATCAAGATAAAAACCTTCTGCGCAGCAAAGGAAACAACCAGCAAAACTAAAAGACAACTTTTGGAATGGGAGAAGATATTTGTAAATGACATTCTGATAAAGGGTTAGTATCCAAAATCTATAAAGAGCCCATAAAACTTAACACCCCAAAAACAATGAATCTAGCTAAAAAATTGGAAGAAGACACGAATAGACATTTTACCAAAGAAGACATCCAGATGGCCCACAGATGCATGAAAAGATGCTCAACATCACTCAATATTAGGGAACTATTTTATTATTTTAAAAATAAAAGTTGTATATATTAAAGTGTACAACATGGTGCTTGGATATACATATGCACAGTGAAATAATTAGTACAGTCAAGCTAATTAACATAATATCTCCTTACATAGTTACCATTTTTGTGTGTGTGATGATAACACCTGAAATCTACTTTCCTGAGAAATTTCCTGGGCGCCTGGGGGGCTCAGTCGGTTACGTGTCTGACTTCGGCTCAGGTCACGATCTCACAGTTTGTGAGTGAGAGCCCTGCATCGGGCTCTGTGCTGACTGCTCAGAGCCTGGAGTCTTCGGATTCTGTGTCTCCCTCTCTCTCTGCCCCTCCCATGCTCATCCCCTGTCTCGCTCTGTCTCACAGTAATAAATAAAAACGTTAAAAATTTTTTAAAAAAAGAAAGAAATTTCTGGTACTTGGTATGGTATTATTAACTACCCCTGCTGTTCTTTAGCTCCCTAGACTTATTCATCCCATATCTCTGCCACTTCGTTCCCAACATCCCCCCCTTTCTCCCACCTCGCCACCCCTCGTAACCACTTTTTACTCTTGCTTCAAAGTACTTGACCTTCCTTAGATTCCACAAGATTCTGCAAATAAGTGCTTGGCTTATTTCACCTTGCATAATGTCCTCCGGGTTCAACCAGGTTGTTGCAAATGGCAGAAATTCTGTCCTTTTTTAAGACTGAATAGCACTCTGTTGTTGATAGGTAACACAGTTTCTATGCATTTTCATGTGGGATGCACTCTGCCCTCTCCCCTCTCATCCACCAGGTAGACTCCAGTTTATACCTTAAGACTCAACTGAAATATCACCTCCTCTAGGAGAATTCCCTTCACCTCATAGGTAAAACTCGACGCCCCTTTTCTATCATATTTTACCTGGTTAAAATATAATATTAATTTTTATTGATATTATTTATTTACATGCAAAAGTTGCCTTCAGTTAGATCAGCGGTCAGCATTTTTTTTTTTTCCTGTAAAAGTCAGGTAGTAAATATTTCAGATGCTGTGGGCCATATAATTCCTGTCACAACTATTCAACTTTCACAGTAGCGTGAATAATATACCACGAACAATAAACGGTCACAAACTGTGTAAACGAACATTCATGCCTGTCTTCAGGTTGAACTTTATTTATGAAAATAGGCAGCCAATTGGATTTGGCCTCTCGGGCATAGTTTGACAACTTTTGAGTTAGGAGACCGAGATTTACTTGCGAGACTTGCTACAAAATGTGTGTGATGAGGCATTTGTCTTTATTATATCTTAAGATAGAGTCCAGTCTATTAAATAGCCTTGACTTCCCGGTGAAGACCCTTTGCTGTAAGCAGCTGCTTCTCATCACCAACAATGGATTCTTGGGACACCATAAGACTAAAACCTGATGAATTCTATGAATAATTATGTGTACTAGAACAAAAATCAGACACAGCACGTTTTGTTAGGATACTGCTCAGAAAATGGCTGTGAAAGGAATCTTTCAAAGAAAGTACATCCCCATTATATGCGAGCCTCCCTGTAGACACATCGTAAGGTAGCAGGTGCTTTATTCAGAGTACCACTCTACTCAGTCGGCCTCACAGATTGTGTGCTGAGAGGTTCTTCACTCTTAAGAGTGTTACGGTTTGTTAAAGAACAACATAAGGACAAAAATTCACGCACACTCAAAAAATGGCATGAGCTTTATTTTCATGTCCGTGATTTTAGTTTATAATGGGATAATTTTACCATCGATACAGTCTCTTTTTTTTCCTAATATTACCTGCAGACGGTGATTTTACGATCACAGTAAGTTATTCTGGGGTCTTGTGTCCACCATGATCTTTCTAGCCTTCAGGTAGTTATAATTCTGTCTTTGACCTAAAAACTGGGACAGAAGCAATACAGAAAACATTAAAGCATGCCTTATAAAACCGACAGTAACAGATTGCTTTATTTTAAAGATTCAAAACCTTACAATCGAATATTGGTTTCATTTAAGTACAATAAAGTAGAAGGTAGTGAGAGTTTGAATTCTATAAACGCACACAGTTCCCAAGACCTTTGAAAATGACCTAATAAAGGTTAAACTAATAAGGCAATTACTTGAAGTCTGCTATTAAGTTGAAATGAGAGAATATCAGTGTTTACTCTATTTCAATAAATATAAAGCCCCGGAGGTATTTTCTATTCTAAATTTAAATTACTTTTACTCCTCAGGTTTTCAGGAGGCACATTAAAGTCAAGATGAAGTGCACTGGTAATCACGAGGATTTCGAGTGTGCCTCAGCAGGTGTGTACACATGTGTGTTTTCAGCTCATTTATGGCTTATTTGGAAGAGATATTTTTACCCTTGCCTGAGATGGGGTCAGAAGCTTTGGCTAATTTCCCATTGCAACTGGAGCAAATTGCAGCAAACTGAACAATTTAAACAACACAAATTTACTATCTTAGAGTTCTGGTGCTCAGAAATTTGGTATGGCTCCCGTTAGCCCGAAATGGGGCGCCGAGAGTGTTTCTTTCAGGAGGTTCCAAGGAAGAGTTAGTTTCTGTGCTTATCTGAGTTGTTAGTAGAATTTCGTTCCTTGTGGCCACAGAACAAATGTCCCTGTTTTCTTGCTAGCTATCAGCTGAGGACCATTCCCAGCTTTTAGAGGCCACCATAGTGGCTTGGCTCAGGGTCGCCTCTCTTCATCTTCAAAACCGGACAAGGTGATAGGGCTCCTCCCAAGATGCCTCTCTCTGCCACCCACCCCCACCTTCTGCTTTTAAGAACTCCAGTGATTACGTTAGGGTCGCCTGGATAATTTCCTTATTTTAAGTTCAGCGGAGTAGCAATCTTCATTCCACCTGCAACTTTAATTCACTTTTGCTTTGTGACACAACATATTCATGGTTTCCAGGATTAAGACGTGGCCATTTCCGGGGGGACCATTTTTAACTTATGACATTTGGTAACTCCCAGTAACAGTAGCGGTTATAGTCAATCCAGATACTGATCCCAAAACTTTGGGATGATGATAACGATGATGATGATAATAATAACAATGGTCACATTTTGTACTTCTGGCTTAAAATTCTCATAACAAATTGATAAGGAACCAGAAATGCATCAGACACCTAAACAAGGTATCAGATACGACATTGGCTATACGAGTTGTGGTCAAAGTTTGTTGTAATTATATTGATTGAGCCATAACTACTTCTACTTTCTACAGCTTAAAGGAAATAACATTTATAGCTAATAATCTCTAGAACTATGACAGGTCCTGAACATGAAAAGCTTTTGTGATGATCTCTTCCATTTCAGAGTAAAAGTTTCATTGCAGTACGCACGCAGGTCTTGGGGAATATTCCTTAATTAATCATGCCAGGCTTTGGTATAACCACCCAAGAAAGTCTGCCTGAAAATCTGTTTTTCTGTGACGTAAATTCCCAAGGATGGTTGCCCACAGGTACTATCTTACTGAATGTTTGACAATATAGATTTGATTTCCATTTTATCTTTGGATAGCTCCTTTTTTCATCCCTATAGAATAAATTTATAACATTTTGTACTGGTCATATTCTTCTACTCTGAATCTCAGTAGTAGTTAATTATTAGTTAATAGTTCTTTATTTGTTTTCTTGGTTTTATATCCTCAGGAGAAATTTTTGCTACCTCATTTTTTGGTTTGTTTTCTTGAAATTCTTATTTTTTAAAAATAATTTATTGTCAAATTGGTTTCCATACAACACCCAGTGCTCATCCCAACAAGTGCCCTCCTCTGTGCCCGTCACCCTCGCCCCCCTTCCACACCCCACTCACCCCTCAGTTTATCCTTAGTCTTTCAGAGTCTCTTATGTTTTGTCTCCCTCCCTCTCTCTGTCTTTTTTCCCTTTCCCCTCTTCCCCTCCCCCATGGGTTTTGCTAAGTCTCTCAAAGTCCACCTATGTGTGGAAACATATGTTATCTGTCTTTCTCTGACTGACTTATTTCACTCAGCATAATACCTTCCAGTTCCATCCATGTTGCTACGTATGGCCAGATTTCATTCTTCCTCATTTCTGCATAGTATTTCATTGTGTATATATACCACATCTTCTTTATCCCTTTGTCAGTTGATGGACACTTAGTCTCTTTCCATGATTTGGCTATTGTCGAAAATGCTGCTATGAACTTTGAGGTACACGTGCCCCTAAGCATCAGCACTCCTGTGTCTCTTGGGTAGATTCCTAGCAGTGCTATTGCTGGGTCATAGGGTAGCTCTATTTTCATTGTTTTGAGGAACCTCTACACCGTTTTCCAGAGCAGCTGTACTAGTTTGCTAGTAGCATGAATCAAGAAAATGGTGAATGAATAAGCTAATGGTGCTTTTTCTTTCATTAAACCTGAACACTGATCAGATCATTTGTTTCATATTGTGTTTATTATGGGGTATTACATTTATGAAAGAGTAACACACTTAAGTATGCCCAAAGGGGAATGAACAATGTAATTATGTCTGACAATTCTAGTTCTAAAAATGTAGGGTGCAATTACCAATGTTTTGTTTAGAAAAAAATAGGTGACATGTTATTTTTCTCTATTTTGTTGGCTTTCTTATTGAATGTTGATGCTTCTATTGTTAAAGTATTTTTTATTATATCATAATGATACATTGATATTGTAACATTATTAAAATTGTGGAAAATTGCTCTCCAAAAAACTGAGGACATATAGTTTTTGGCATTTAGCAATATATTTAGAAAGGTCTTTTGCACATCACAAATATTTGTTGAGTACCTAGAATATTCTAGGCACACAGGACACAATGTTGTATTTAAATACAACACAAGCATAACTGAAATAAATAAAATAAAAAATACTCCCTCCCAGAGATTACGTTCTAATGAAGCAAAAGAAAATGAACAAAACAGATAAGGAAATTGTATAATACATGTACTAGAGCTTAATTGTCTCTCAATATTTATTTCATTGTCTAGGAATATGTCTGTCAATGATAGTCTGTATTTTCCAGCTGCGAAGGCAGAATATGGGGTCATGTGCCTACATTCTTATCAATGAACTATAGGTGAAATACTTGCACAAACCTTTTGCAGCCAATGTTGAAGGAAATCTCTTGAAACATTGTCCTTCCAGCAATGAACGACTAGCCAATTGAGCACAAACCTTCTTAATGTGAGCAATTGAAATAGCTGGATAAAATATACAATAAAGAGATTCTATTTAAAGACATTTGAGGAGTTTCAAGGCCAAGAGTATGGATAAAGAGAACTCAAAAGAGATGAACCTCACATTCGATGCCAATTTTCTCCTCTAGGTATTTTGATATTTAAAAGCATCATGGGGCACCTGGGTGGCTCAGTTGGTTAAACATTCGACTTCAGTTCAGGTCACGATCTCACAGGTCATGAGCTCTAGCCCTGCTTCAGGCTCTGTGCTGACAGCTCATAACCCGGAGCCTTCTTCAGTTTCTGTGTCTCCCTCTCTCTCTCCCCTTCCCTGCTCATGCTCTGTTGCTCTCTCTTAAAATTAAATAAACATTTAAAAAGAATTAAAATTATCATCTTTGAGGCGTGCCTGAGTGGCTCAGTCATTTAAGTCTCTCCTACCCTTGGTTTCAGGTCAGGTCATGATCTTGTCGTTTGTGAGTTAAAGGCCTGCATCGAGCTCTGCACTGATAGTGCAGAGTTTGCTTGGGATTCTATCTCCTTCTCTGTCTGCCCCTCCCAGGATCCCTCTCTTGTCTCCCTCTTAGAATCAATAAATACATTTAAAAATAAATAAAGCATCATATCTGAGAGACTAGCTGAAAGCAGCAGGGAGAAGATGAGATACTAAACTGAACTCAGTAATTTTACAAGGAAAGGGCAACAACCATAGGAGTTTATAGCTTGATAAGAAAAAAATCTGATAAGAAGAAACTTATAGCCTCGTAAGAAAAAAAAAAAAAACCTGTGCTTCCCGTTGCGACCCTAAAGGGCTATATCATGGGGTGCACGAGAAGCAAACCCACATTCTAAGAGCTGAAGCCTTGTTTCTTATCAGCTTAATTTCTGAATTAATTAAATTTATCTGTTCCCAGCAATATCATCTGCAAAAATGAAATTACACCCCATCTGGGGGACAATACCATCTTCCAGAGCCCCAAAGGAGTTTACGTTTTTTTCGTAAAAGGGGGTTGTCTCTCAATTAAACCTAAGCAGGCATTAAAATGAAATAGAAATACAGAAGAAAAAAAATCCATAATGAAATAGAAGTGTAGAGGACCCTTACAGTGGAGTTATCAGGAATCATTTAAACCCACTAGAGTTAATATACCCAAGGTGCTAAATGGCATGATGGAGACTTTCACCAGAGAAATTAAAAATATAAAATATCATTATTACTATTATTCTATATTATTTATTATTCTATTTCTATAATGGAAAATAAAATTAATAGCTCATTGATGGTTTCAATAGTAGATTGGGCACATTCGAAGAGAAAATGAGTCAATTGGAGAACAGATCAGAAGAAAACACTCAGATTCAAGGATGAAAGACAAAAAAAGATATACATTTTAAAAAGGATAATAAATGGGACATGGTTTAAAATCTAAATTGCAGTTCCTAGAGTCCTTAAGTAGTAAATGAAGATGGTGGAAGAAGCGATATTTGAAGACATAAAGCATATTAAGCATTATTGATACATATTCTTGGTCTGAAGTCATTCTAGCGTCTCTGTTGTTTCAGCTGTTTCCCATTCGGTACAACTTCTGTGCCTGGAATCATCCTCCTGGCTTCTCAGAGAGGCCATCCTCCTGAGAAGGAATTTGTTGAATTAAGTTTGTTTTCTCAAACCATATAAATCTTTTTCTAATTTTGTTTGTTTAATCTTTAATTTTCTTAGAGAGACGTATAAATATCTATTACCATCTCCATGTTACTGTTGGACTATGATTTAGCTCTTTGGTATGTGTGTTGAACCTGTTTTTAGACTACCCAGGTGTTGGGAATTCAGGTTTGGCCTCAAGTGGCTGATTTGTAAGGACCACCTTATAATTACAATGTCTTCACGGGAAATTGTTTTTCTGACTCAGTAACAACTCAGCTTTCTTTGTATCTGCCTGAGGAACTTACTTCGGGTTCAACCAAACAATGAAGGACTCATCTTCTGATCTTAAAAAGCTACATCTTTGGGAAAGGTACTTTGTTTTAATTTCTGTCCCATTTGCCTCATAAACCCATCAAACCTAAAGTTTACCTGTGCCTGGTTCAAGGTAAAAATGGCTGTAGTGCTTCTTGTATTTCTCTGGGTTCTGGATTTTTCATGGGTTTTGACTGGCTAATCCCTTTTTATTCTTTCAGAATTTTGATGCATTAATATTTATATTAAATATTTTATCCAAGATATTAAAATCTTCCTTATTCATAGTTCCACACGAACTATCAAATTAACTCCAAAGACATGAATTTTGCTCACGACTTTATGACTTTTTATTTTTAAATGTTTTCGAGTTTCATGCTTGAAGTTCTTTGAAAAAAAGAAAAAAATTTAAAAGCAGTTCCAGGTTTACAACAAAACTGAGAGAAAGGTACAGAGATTTCCCATATGCCCTTGGTTGCTCCATGTAGCTTCCCCCATCACCAACATTACTCAAGGAATGATACGTTTTTTACCAAGAAAGAACCTACATTGACATACCATAATGATCCAAGTCCATAGATCAACGTTGGGTTCATTTTTAGTGCCATATAATCTATGAATTTGGACAAAAGTATAATGATGTACCTATATTCATAATTATAATGATGTATATAGAGTATTTTGACTTCCCTAAGAATCCTGTGTTCTTTCTGTTCATTGCCTACCCACCCCCTCACCCCACCTTGAAATTCTTTCTTTTATAATCTGTTTTTCGGTTTGTTTGCTTTTGTGGGGGGAAGGGATAAATGCATTGCCTTCAATGTACCACATCAGCTGGATGTCCTAAAATTTTAAAAACTTAATATGATTTCCCATTTAGTCCATGGATTGCATTTTTAGATTCCAACTTACTTTTGCTACCATTTTACTTCTTTGGTTTCTAACCAAAGTTTACTCTGAAGAAAGAATAAATTGACAGGCAACTGATTATTTAAAGTCCTATAACTAACTTCTTTTGCGACCTATAAAATTGTCAAGTCTTAGGAATATAACAGTCCACCCTTTGTTGGGTCCAGGATTTTCTCTATGACTCTATTTATATGTTAGTAAAGGTTTTTCCGAATCTTCTACATATTTCCTTTTTTTTTCTTGGTATCTACTTAGGTTATCATTTTTCAGAAAGATGTGTTAAAATCTCCCATTATGATAAAAAAAATTATGAAGACTTTGCTTTTAAGATAGTTTCAGATTCACGGCAAAATTAATGGGAGGCACAGAAATTTTCTATACACTCTCTGCCCACACAGATAGATGCACATAACTCCCTTATTCTCAACCTCCCTCAACGAAGTGGTACATTTGTTACGGTTGATGAACCTACATTGGTTGCTGGTGTACATTCTATGGTTTGGACAGATGGATGATAAGTGTATCCATCATCATGGTACTATACAGAGTATTTTCACTGCCCTAAAATTCTCTGTGCTTTGCCCATTCATCTCTTCCCCCACCGAACCCTGGCAATCAATCACTAATCTTTTTACTGTGTGACAAGCACGCTATGAAGGCGCACAGGTGAGTTGTGTCTGTCTACAAGTTGAGCTTGTCATAAAACAAGGTTAACAGAATTATAAGGCGGATTCAGGTTTCCAAACCCAATGACCTTTCACCCCCTCTTTAACGTGGCTTCTTCCATATCACACAAAGCAAAGCACAAGGCAAGTCAGACAACAAATGAGATGAAAGAGGGTAGGAAGTTAATAGACCAAATGCGAAGTCAGTCCGTCCAACTGCGAGTGTGCAGTTTGAGATAAGGCCTCAGTCCGGTCGGGGTCAGCTTTGCACTTCCTGCTCATTATGTCCAGATAGTGAAGGATCTCTGTTCTTCTCAGAGATCAAGTGGACAGAGTCTTTGGGAACAGCAGCTGCCTCTTTGAAGTGGTCAGAGAGAGGGGTCATTGTCTGAAGGGTCTGACAGTTTGCTGCAAATATCCTCTCTTTTTAAAGAGATTTAATCAGTCCTGAGCCTTTTCAGACCTCCTCTGTGTCTGCTAGGTATCAGTTCTGAATGTGTCATCAGCTGGTCCTCGTCTTAGCTATAATGCCCTTAGCCGCTTGGTGATTGCTTGGCGTGAGTGACTCCATCTTGTTCTGTACACTATTTTCATAGGTTTGTCCTTTTCACAATGTCCTTTGGTTGGAATAAGATGGTATGTAGGCTTTTCAGACTGGCTTCTCTTACTTAGTGACAAGCATTTAGGGTTCTGCGTGTCTTCTCACAGCTTGATGGCTCAGTTCTTGTTAGTACTGGGTCATCATGTTCCATTGCCTGAACCTACCACAGTGTCTTTGCTCATCTGTGGAAAGGCATCTCGATTGCTTTCAGGTTTCTCCGCGGTAAAACTGTTTTTTGCATTGCCTTTCCATGCTATCTTCTTGGGAAGGAAGACGCTGTAAAAAACCTCTTTTAAGGAACTGGGGAGTTTTTCTCACTGGTTTTTTTCTTGGCCACATCAAGTTTACTGATGGTTTTGATTTTTAACATTTCCCTCTGATTCCTTATTAGAGTTCCCTCTTCTGTCCTTATGTTATCCATGTATTCTTGCATACTGAGCATACTGGTCTTTCATGTAGAGGTCTTAACATGAATTGTAGTTATCGAACAGTTTTTAAAACGTTTGTTTATTTTTGAGACAGAGAGAGACAGAGTATGAGTGGGGGAGGGGCAGAGAGAGAGGGAGACACAGAAACAGAAGCAGGCTCCAGGCTCTGAGCTGTCAGCGCAAAGGTCGAGGTGGAGCTCGAACCCATGAACTATGAGATCATGACCTGAGCTTAACCGAGAGAGCCACCCAGACACCATGATCAGAGTTATTTTAAATTCTGTCTGATAATCCCAACATCTGTGTCATCTATTGAGGCCATTATGATAATTTTTTTTTCAGACTGTACTTTTTCTTGCCTTTGGCATAAGTTGTGTTCATTGTCAAAACCTGGGCATTGTGTATCAGGTAATAGAAACTGAAGTAAATTGGGCTTCAGTGTGAGATTTTACATGAATCTGGCTAGGAGTCAGGCTGTGTTTAATGTTAGCTGCTGCTATTGGTGCCAGAAAGTTCCAAATTCCTCTTGTACCTGCTTTTTTCTCTATTGCTTTGGGCCTCCCTAAGTACCCCTCAAATAGTCTGCATCTTGCAACTACCTCAGCTCTAAAACACTATTGCGTACTGGTGTGCCAGTAGGTTGCGGGAAAGCAGGAACAGTCTATACTTTAATTTTTCAGTTAAACCTTAGTATTTCATTGGGCTTGTGTTGGTGGGGTGTACTTTTTGCAATCATTTTTGGTGGTGGTTGGGGGAGGGAGGCACCCTCCATTCCTTAAGCAAGACAAGAAGGCTAAAAGAGGCTAATGTGAGAGGAAGAGAAAGACGGTTCTTCCCTCAAGTGGGATAAGGTTCTGGTAAATTCTTTACTTCCAAGCATAACGTTTTGTTATGGAAGGTGTTCTGGGAGTATTTCAAAAAATTTCCCCTCCCTCTGCCTGAGCCACAAGGTGTCCTTCTTGGTTCTTCACCATGAGAAACTGGCGGGGGCCCGTGTAGATATAAACCCAGGAAGGTTAGGGGGCCCCTAAGACTGTGATGCTAGGAATTTCTCACTTTTGTGCTGGGCCACACTCAGACTCCAGCAATTCATCAAAATTGTCATTTACATGTCCCCACCAGTTTATGGTTCCAGCCGCTTCTGTTCCGGAGACACAGATCTTTGTTGGGACTCACTGGATTAATCTGCCCTTTTTCTTTCTTTTTTTTTGAAACAGAATTTTTTTTTCATTTATTTATTCTTGAGAGAGCACGTAAGTGTGTGAGCAAGGGATGGGCAGGGAGAGAGAGGGGAGAGAGAATCCCAAGCAGCTCCACAACCAGTGCAGACCCCACTGTGGGACTTGAACCCACCAACTGTGAGATCATGTCCTGAGCCAAAATCAAGAGTTGGATGCTTAACTGATGAAGCCACCCAGGTGCAGGTGCCCCTTCTGTCTTTTCAAATTTCAGCGCCACTTAGCCTCGTGATCTTAGTTTTCTGAGGCATCCAGGAACAGCCATTGGTTGTCCCTATGTTCAGCTTTGCTGTGGAGGACGGGTTAGTGGTCTCTAAACCGTTCGCACATTAGAATTGTCACCAGCGGTTCTCATCACTGGAATTTTAAGGGTTTCGTTTAACATGTTTATTTTTTGATTAAACAGTACATTTACATGGCCAACACATTAAAACAAGTGTAAAACGAGAATGCAAAGCAAGATCCACTCACTCCTTTATTGCCCAATTTAATTTGTATAATTCCTTATAGGTAACGATTGTTAATGTTTACCCTTCTGGATATTTTTAAACCAATACAGCTTTATATTCTATTCCCTCTTTAAAAACAGAGACACTTATAAAATATATTTTCTCTTTGATGTTACACTTCAGGTGTTGCTAATTCCAAAGCCATTTATTCCAAGTTGATCTTCATTTTTATTTCAGTAGCGTTCTGTAATATGGTGATGCCGACACATAAACAATTTGTTATTGGCATACGTTTGTTTCCAAACTTTTGCTATTATAAAAGTTCTTAACTGAATAATCTTGTGCATAGAACATTTTCCATATGCATAATGATAACTGTGGGACAAATTCCTAGAAATGAAATACCTGGAGAAAACTGATGCATATTCATTTGCAATTTTTGAGAAATATTGACATAAGGGTTGAACAGTGTACACCGTCTCCATTAATGTGTAAATTTCTTTTTGAACAACTTTACTAATGTAATGTGTGATCAAATTTTATGTGTTTGCCGGTGTGATAGATGAAAATCGTATCTAAGTGCAGCTTGAATTTGCATTTATCTTATTTAAAAATCATTTAATATCGCTAAAACCACTTTTATACCACTTACCCAGTTCATAATTTGGTTCTTTCTCTTTTTTTCTCACTGATATTCGTGAAATTTGGAATTTTCACTATGTGATATGAATTGCAAATATTATTACCCAGAGTATCAGTTCTCTTTCACTGTGTGTGTGTGTGTAGGTGTGTTTTGTATGCAGAAATATTTTAAGATGTATTGATTTAAGTTTTTAAAAAAGCGTAGGACTTCTTAATGTTGTGGCATGGTGAGATAATTTTATTTAACTCTGAAGTTACGAAATGATTCTCTCATGTTTCATTATTTGCATTTAAGTCATTGATATATTTGGAGTTTATCCAAGTGTACAGTGTGTAGATATAGAGGTATACATTGAATTTTTTTTTCTAGATTTTTTTTCCCTTTGTCCCAGTATCATTTACTAAAGGTTCTGTCTTTTCCCCACTGACTTAAAATGTAAAATCCTACCTTTGTCACATATAAAGTATAAAGACTACTTCTGGATTTTCAATTCATTGATAGCATGTACATTCACGAAACAATACTATAACATTTTAATGACTTAAGATTTATGGTATGTTTTAATATATGATAAGGCAAATACCTCCTTATTACTATTGCATTTTATTGGATATTTACATATTACCTTTAAAATTACCTTTTATAATCTTGAGAATTGTTCTTTTATGAAAATTTTATTAAATATATTGGGGTGCTTGGGTGGCTCAGCCAATTAAGCATCTGACTCTTGATCTTGGTTCAGGTCATGATCTTGTGGTTTGTGGGTTCGAGCCCTGCATGGGGCTCTGGGCCGACAATTCAGAGCCTGCTCGGGATTCTCTCTCTGCCTCTCTCTGTTCCTCCCCTACTTGTGCTCTCTCTCACAATAAATAAATAAACTTAAAAATTAAAATATTTTATTAAAGACATCAATTAAATTGGGAAAATTTACTTTAAATGTAATGTTAAAAGTTGAAGTTAGAGGCGCCTGGGTGGCTCAGTTGGTTAAGCATCCGACTCTTGATTTCTGTTCAGATCGTGATCCCATGATTGTGGAATTAAGCCCCATGTCTGGCTCCAAGCTCAGCCTGGAGATTCTCTCCTTCTTTCCCTCTGTCCTCCTCCTCCTTCCCCCTCTGCACCTCTACTCTCTCCTGCTCACCCCTTCTCTCTAAAAAAAAGTTGCATTTTAAAACATAGTAAGTTTTTCTTGTTTGTTAAAGAATTAGTGTTGTGCTTATGTTATTTTTGTATAAGCCCTATACACTTCTTACTTACCATATTCCTAAACAATATTTTTTGTTGTATCTCCTAATTTATCAATAACATACATATAATGTAATTAATTCTTTCTTATTATTGTATCCTACAGTCTAACCAATTATTTATTCTGTAGAGAAGCTTTTAGGTATTTTGTTGAGTTTTCCAGGCCTGTGGTGATATCTTCCACAAAAAAAAAAAGGATTATTTTACTTTTCCTCTTTCCAATTTTTAGAATTTTATCTCTCTGAATATTATTTTTTCCTCTTTGATAACCTTGCCTTGTACTTGCACTAAGAATTTAAATAGCTATGTGGTGGCAACATATTTTCTTGTTTTTTGTTTGTGTTTGTTCTTGTTAAAAGTATTGTTTCTCATTTAAATATAATGCTGTATTTTGGTGTAACATGTCAAGGAAGTTTTTATCAATTCTATAGTCCTAGTTTATCTTTTTTTTGTTTGTTTGTTTGTTTTTATTTTTGAGAGACATAGAGTCAGAGCATGAGTCGGGGAGGGGCAGAGAGAGAGGGAGACACAGAATCCAAAGCAGGCTCCAGGCTCTGAGTCATCAGCACAGAGCCCGACGCGGGGCTCGAACACACAGACCGTGAGATCACGACCTGAGCTGAAGTCGGCCACTTAACCAACTGAGCCACCCAGGCGCCCCCCTAGTTTGTCTTTAATTGTTGTTTTGCTAAATGCCTTTTCAGCACACATGTAGTCTTATGACTTTAAAAAATCTTTTTTAAGTTTATTTATTTATTTTGAGGGAGAGAGAGAATCTCAGGCAGTCTCCACACTGTGCAGAGCCTGACACAGAGCTCAGACCCACGAACCATGAGACCATGACCTGAGCTGATGTCAGATGCTTAACCAACTGAGCCCCCCAGGTCACCCAGTCAAATGACTTCTTAAAACTTAATTATATTAAGCAAATCCCTAAAAACTGAACTATCCTCTCATGGCTAGAATAAACTCTATTTGGGAATAAACTGTCATTTAAAACAGTGCCTCGATTGTATTCACTGATACTTTAGTTATATTGCTTTCATATGCATCTGAGAATTTTTCTGGTTTTATTTGTGAGCAATATTTTCATGAGTCAATATCATTGTTATGCTCAATGCAAAAGCATTAGGAAATGACCTTTCCTAGTTTATGTTTTTAAATGGTTAAATAGAACTTCTCAATATATTATTAGGAAAAATTTCAAATTTATGAAAAAGTTGAAAAATGTAAGGTGAGTTGTTATCTTATAACCATATAAATTCTATAATTAACATCATGCTAGATTTTTTTACAAGCTCACATATGTACAAATAAACATCCGTTATTCTTTGGATGCCTATTAAAGTAAGTCTCAGACATTATTCAATTAAGCATTACTATTTGTAATGGCTGGCAGTATTGTTTAAGTATAACTAACATGTTAAATAACTCCATGTATTTAAAACGTAGAATTTAATAAGTTTAGGTAGCATCATCACCATAGTTAAGATAACATAACCATCAAAAAAGGAATCCTTTCTCTGTAGCAGCCCTTCTCCCAGGCAAACACAGACCTCCTTTCTGTCATTGTATATTAGTCTGCATTTCCTAAAATTGTATATATCTTTTCAATGTTTATTTATTTTTGAAAGCAAGAGACAGAGTGCAAGTGGGGAAGAGGCAGGGAGAGGGAGACACAGAATCCAAAGCAGGCTCCAGGCTCTGAGCTGTCAGCACAGAGCCTGACGCGGGGCTCAGACTCGCGAACCGCGAGATCACGACCTGAGCTGAAGTTGAACATTCAACCGACTGAGCCACCCGGGCACCCCTAAAATTTTATATTGTAATTCACGTATCATGTATCTTTGGTCTTTTTTCATTCGGCGTAATTTTTTGGGATGCGTTTATATTGTAGGGCATACCGATAATCCATTCCCTTTTTATTCTGCGTATTCTTCCATCGTATGAATCTATTACAGTTTGTCCAATGAATGTTGATGGAGATTTGGGCCGATTCCCGTTATTGGCCACTGCAAATAAAGGTGCTATGAACAATCTCGGTCAGATATTTCTATCGGTAAATGCTTTACTTTTCATGGATAGCTCCTCAGTAATGGAATGATTGGATCATATGCTAGTATATATTTAAAAAAAGTATTCTCCAAAGTATTTGTACAATTGCAATGAAAGAGGATTCTATTCGTATACATTCTTCCCAACACTCAATGCGTTCAATCTTTTCCGTTGTCATCCTGGTAGATTTGCCGTGGTATCCCTTTGATTTTATTTTGTATTCCGTTAATGACTAATGTCGTGGAACATCGTTACTGTCCTTTTTCGTGGTCTGTAGAATTTCCATGGCTGTTCAAGTTATTGCTCATGTATCAATTGAGTTATTTTCTTTTAAGTGTTGGGAGTTTTTGAAGTATGTGTATTATATATTCAAATCCTTTTTATCAGGTGTATGATTTGCAAATATTTTCTCCCCGTCTGTGACAAAGAGACATTGTATGCTTCTATTGCCCACCCCACTGCTGTGTCAAAATGATTTTTTTTCCACTGGTTAAAAACAAAGCAGTGACCTAAGATGGTTCAGCTTTTGTCTGGGGAGCCAGAAACTGAGGTTTATGAGCAAGTGACTTAATGAGGTTCAGTTTTAAACGTTTATAATTCTCTGGAACTCAACATTAATAGTATAAAAAGCAATCTATCAAAAAAATTTTTAAATAGTATTATTCTTCAAGTTAAGAAGAGGCAGGGAAAAAGCAAAGAGATTCTGGCATTTCCAGCGTCATACCAAGATACGGCAGAAAATACTTTCATGTCCACACTAAATCACATCAACTCAAGTGGGATAACGTAGCACAGGCCATTTCTTAGATACATAAGATTTGATTGAGACCATTTACTTAGTTATCAACATCAGTATAAAGGCACATTATGGGTATATCAAGTTTGCAGCGTTAGTCACATAATAATCAGGAAATTGAAAATTGAACACTTCTCCAACAATGTTATCTTGGCCATCGACCTTTGTTATGTTCAGTGTATATTTATCAGGAAGTAATATCATTCGGAGTAAATTGATCATTAATTAAATAAGTAGTATTCTTTCCTGTACAGAATTTGATCAAGTTTTTGTTTTAGAAATCCTACCTGTTTAACTGAGATAGTCTTTCCTAATATTTAGTCGAGGGCAAAAACAATCTTTGCTTCTGCCTCATACAAAGTACACAGAATGACTGAAGACAAGTTAAATTAAAGGCTAAAATTTTGTCTTTGACTTTGAGTTTCTGTTCCATTCGAAATGGTGGATTTGTCGCTGTAGACCATCATGAACTCTCTGTCTTACTCTGTCTCTACTAGACTCACTTTCAGGATTTTGAGTTGGTGACACTTTTCAACTTCACTTAAGCACTGACTGTCTGAATTCTGTACTTTGTTTACAAATAAAGAAAGTTTCTCTAGTCTCCTCTGTTGACTAATGTTTTGTCATTTTACATTCATCTGTGCTCATCTCCGTTCAATTGGCTTACTTTTTTTATTAACAGGAAACTCATTCCCCGCATAAAAAATATTTTTGAAACGCTGGGTATTAACCAGCGGGTTTGATTTCAGTTTGTTTCCTTTGGTAGAAAACATGCTTTTGAGATTTTTACTTCTCACACAGTAATATTTGAGTCCAAAGGAAGAAAGCATTTAATTTCTAGAAGGTCTAATTTTAGGTCTGTAACTGTTTTTCCAACTATTATTTTCCTATTGATATTGATTTATTCACTGCTCTTAACTGTTGTGCTTTTATCCTTTTCTTCTTCTTCTTTTTTTAACCTTAATTTATTTTCCAGAGACAGAGAGGGATAGAGCGTGAGCAGGGGAAGGGCAGAGAGAGAGGGAGACACAGAATCCAAAGCAGGTTCTAGGCCGTGAGCTGTCAGTGCAGGGCCCGATGCTGGGCACAAACTCATGAACCATGAAATCATGACCTGAGCTGAGTCAGAAGCTTAACCAACTGAGCCACCCAGGCGCCCCTGTCTATTTCAACAGATCACTGCTTGCAGCTAAGATTATTCAATCCGTAAATGCAGTCCCACTAATCTTATATTTCCAGTCTCTCCCTCTTAAACTTCATGTTTATTTACAAGTTTAGAGTTCCTGCTTTAAACTTTCAGTACGATATTAATATTTCTACTTACTGTTCTCTTCCAAACATGTTGAGATCCTATCCTCTAAATGAAATAAAAATCTGTATCCTACTCTTGACTAAATCTGACCTTCTGTATCTAAACATATGCTAATTAGAATTAAAATTATATTTCTGGGGCACCTGGGTGGTTCAGTCTGTTGTGCACTCTACTCTTAATTCCAGCTCAGGTCATGATCCCAGGGTTATGGGATCAAGCCCCATTCCACACTCAGCATGGAACCTGCTTAAGATTATCTCTCTCTCTCTCTCCCCTGTTTTCTCTCTCTCTCTCTCTCAAAAAATTTAAAAAATTAAAATATTTCAAATTTGCATATATTTTTATTTTTATATTAAAATCACATTTTTTTGTGTTTGCAGATTGGTTGTAAAGCTGAAAACTACTGTTTGCATTGTTGTCATCATGCAGATATTTTTCACTGAAAAGCCAAGTAGTGAACATATATTACATTCCTTCCATGCAGTGTGTGTCACAGTCTCTGTGTGAAAACTGAATATTGTTAATATCAATATCTTTCTTACACAACATCGGTACCTTCAGAACCTAGCACATTTCAATTTGCCTTATGTCCATACCTTATATTTTAGAAGATTTATTTTGTTTTCCTTAGTCTCTAACTCCCTTTATTTCCTTGTTGAAAGAAGAAATATATGCCTTTTTCATTAAATTCCAGCCCATGAAACATTTTGTCCATTGAATAGAATCCATTCCATTCTTTATATTCAAGATATTTTCCTTCTAGCTCAGGAAATTTTTGTTCACATTTATCCTGATTATTACCAGCCTAAAAAAGAATTGATTTGCCTTAGGCATTTTACTTAAATCCACTATTTTATTTTATCCCTCATTCATCATCTGTGATTGCCAGTTTGTTTTGTGTGAATATATCCTTACCTAACCTTCTACATAATGGTATATGGAAGGTACATTTTCTGAGTTCTTGAATTTCTCAAGGTGTTTGATTTTGCCCTTTCCATTGATTGGTAACCTTGGCTGGATATAAAAATTATAAGCTCAAAATATTATTGCCTCAGAATTTTGAAATAATACTCTTTTCTTGAGTATCCAAAATTACTGTTTGCAAAATATGCAGTAATTATGACATTAGTTGCTTCATAATTATACTTTTTCTTAGCTTTCTCTGAGTGCTATTGGAATGTTCTTTTTATACTTGGTCTTCTGAAATTTCTCAATGCTGTGCCTTTGAGTCATTATTCATCTATTGAGATCAGCAGTCAGTGGACACTGTTATATCTAGAGACAGGTATCTCTTTAGTTCTGGAAGATTTTCTTATTTAGCATTTTGCCTCAATTTTTTCATAAATGCTTTTGAAAATCCTGTTTATAAGATCTTGGGCTTTCTAGGTGGATAGACTTGACCAATTTATTTTCATTTGTGGGCTTTCTTTTTTATGTTTTCATATATATGTTCTGAAAAAATAGCTTATTTATCTTCTTGTTCTTTTTAAATTTTTAATTTGTTGATATATTTTAATTGCCAAAATTTCTCAATATGCAAATTTATCTTCTCTTTTAATTTTTATTTTTGACTTTTCTATATATTTTTAATTTCCAAAATTTCTCACATTTTTGAGTTTGCAATCAATTTTATTTGTGACTCTTGTTTCATAGAGATGTCATCTAGAACTCTCCTGAAGCTATTAATTTTTTTAATATTTATTTTGAGAGAGAGCACTAGTGGGAGAAGGGCAGAGAGAGAGGGAATCCCCAGCAGGCTCCATGCTGTCAGTACAGAGACTGATGCGGGCTTGGTCTCATGAACTGTGAGATCATGACCTGAGCCAAACCAAAGAATCAAGTTGCTTATCTGACTAAGCCACTCAGGGGCCTTGATACTAAATTTTTAAAATTTCTGTTGTAAATGATCTCTGTTTCCTCTTTTGGTCAGATTTTTGTGTATTTGACTTGGCTTTCACCTTTAATTCTGATGATTTTCTGTATGTATCAGTTAATCCTTGTTTTTCATTCTAATTAAGGAATAAAATATTAGGTAAATTAGAGTTCTACATATCTTGTCTCCTCAACTGTCGGGTATCCAGGCTAGATTGTTTTACTAAGATTCTTTCTTAAATAGAATATTTAATATATGGGTCCAGAGCTGGTTGACTGGTAAACTTTCCTTCATACTTAAATGGTGGAAAACTATCTTTAAAATGAGAGGTGCCACAAAGTCAAAATTAGGACTTTATCCTGGAAAAATAACATAATCTAACAGGTTAATTCCTTCTAAAGTGTTCATTTAAATTGTTTTTGAGATGGATTGACAATTCAACTCTGTGTGTGTACGTATGTGTGTGTAAGGTAAACTTACACCTTGTATTCCCCTTGTATTTCTCCAGAATTTTAGGTTTTATTTTTATTTTTTGAAATGTTTATTTATTTATTTTTAGAGAGAGATAATCAGGGGAGGGGCAGATACAGAGAGAGACAGAGAATCCCAAGCAGGCTCTGCACTGTCAGCATGGAGCCCAACGCAGGTCTCGAACTCAAGAACCATGAGATCTTGATCTGAGCCGAAATCAAACATCAGCACTTAGCCAACTGAGCCAACCAGTTGTGCCCAAGAATTTTCAGTTTTATTATACCTACTATATTAAACTTACTATACCCTTTCTGGTTTCGACCGTACAGTTCAGTTGCCCTTTGTATTTCTGATCTACCGTAATCTGGAATTTGAGTCATATATTCCTTCAAATTTACCAATATGATTGATTCCACCTGCTTTTATGTTTACAAAAAGTATAGAGCTTCCCCAGTATACTAATCTCTACCCATTGTATTCTTTTTACACGTATGGTTTTATCCTCATTTTAATCATTTATAATTCTGATAGTGTCTTTTGAGGATGGTGGTTAGACTAACACATTTGCTTGGTCCCCCATATTTCTCTGAAACTGTAAAGTATATTATTTCCAATTATAAATTGGTACAAAAGAAGAACTTGAAAGTTATTTATCAAGATAATTAAAACTGTAAATGCCTTTTGAAGTTGTACTTTTATGTTAGTAATTCATACTGGAGATTAACTTTTGGTTCAGATATAGTTACAAAGATGATCAATAGAGGGTCATTATAAAATTAAAATTAGAAAAAGCCTCTAACAATGAGATATTATCTCAATAAGATATGACACACATAATTTTAAGCCATACAACTTATTTTACAGGTGTACTCAATATTCTTAGAATAATTTTCAGTTATTTCTACTTTATCATAATTTTTCTACAACACTATCTGATTACATTTGGTCTTATTCATTTAGATTTAAATTTTATTTATTAATACAAGAATTTTAGGGGGTGTAACAGGTCAAATAAAAATATGGATGGCCATAATAAAAGAAAAAAAACATAAAACTTGTCTCCTAGAAGAGAAATTGATATTAGCAAAAATGTGAGATGTGTTGATTTTTTATTTTTTAAAATAGTTTATTTGCTTTAGAGAGAGAGCATAAGCAGGAAAGGGGCAGCTTTAGAAAGAGAGAACATTTTCTTAAGTTATTTAACTACTAAACTCAAGCAGGTATTTATCATGCAATATAATAAAAAATGTATATACAGTCTAACTGAAGTGATGGTAGAAGTCTTAAGACAATTACTTGAAAAGCAGTCCACTAAAAAAATGCTGCTCCCCTAGAGTGTGTGTGTATTGACCCTATTTAAAGAGAAAAATCATTCAAAGATGTCCTAACTCATTGCAGGGATGTCTTCAACACTACAACAGTGCCCTCTATCTGCCTTCTTTTTTGAGCAATTGACAGCTCTTTGAATCCCACACACTCTTCTCCTTTTCTTAAAGTAAAACTCTGTTAGGACTGCCATTTCTAGAAGGGCTTTCAGAGTGGACATGATGCTCTGTCAAGTTCTAGTCTCTTCCATGGATTTTTAATCCCGGTTCCTGAATCCCAGGAATTTCTCCATTTTTTTTGGATTGAGTTTCCATTTTGTACACTTAATTTTCTTTTTATCTCGATCAGCCTCAATTAAAAGTACTCTGGTTTTCCCTAACTTAAGTTATTTAACTTAAATATAGTATTAATGATTCATATTTTACAAAGTTGCTGTATAAAAGTAAAGTATAAAAAATAAGTTAAATTTCTGTATACCACCTTCAAGTTAAAAAGTTATGAAAGTTTATACTAACCATAACATTATTAAACACATAGATAATATAATAATACCAATATCCACAGCATATATTGAATATTTAGGACTGATGTTAAAATTGTTACATCCCTCAGAAAATTATAAAACAAATTTAAAGAACTAAGTAAGCGAAAAAAACAAGTCTCAGAGATGAAAAGACAATATTTTAAAATCTAAACTGATTAATAAATTGTATTCAAACCCCATAAAAATTTCCCCAATAATATAAGCCTGTTTGAATGTTAGTGAAAATCGATGAGCTTATTCTAAATCTTAAGTGGAAATGTAAATAACCAATGATAACCAAGTATCTTAAAGGTGGGAGGCCTCGCTGCCATTATAACGAAGTTACAATAATCAAGGTAATAAGGCAGTTAGTACAAGGAAAAGCAAAAGGAACATAAAACGGGCCTATAACTAGAACTTAGCGTATATGGACACATGATTTAGAATAATCATAGCCCTGTATAGCTATGGGAAAAGTTGGGGGGGAGGAAATGGTACTTTGACCTATGTCAAACTGCTATACACAATTTCAAGTCAATTGTACATCTAAGTGCAAGAGGCAAAATAATAAATAATCTAGAAGAAAATATAGGAATTTGTCTTCATTATCATAGAGTAGGCAAAATTTACTGAACTTATTTTCACTGAATATTTCTCAAACTTATTTAACTATAAAGTATGTGTGGGTGTGTTTAACCCAGTAGAAAAACAATTATTACCTGAAACCCTTTCAGAAGAGCTACTTGAGGTCGTCTACTCTCTTATCAAATTACCAAAGGCCAATCACCATAATTAAAAGATAGTGATTATAAACTACAATAAGTTTACAAGAACAGCTTGAAAGATAGTGCTGGACTCTGGTTTGGAAAAAAAAGAATCAAGAAAAGAATCTTCCATTTTTTGTCCACCATAGAATCGTCAGATAGGGCTTATTTTTGGCTTTGTGTCTAGATCCATTTCTAGTTCGACAATAAAAAGATTACTAAAGTTGTTTAAGTAGGTATGTAACAATTTATGTCACCAGGAAATGTTTAGCAGGGAATTGAATAATATTTAAGCTTTGAAGTTTAGTATTAAAAACAGTGATTACAAAGATATATTTGTATCATTTATGCATAGATTCTTAAAAGTTTTCTACAATAAAAGTAGTTCAATTTTACCCTATTTAAAGTAGATCACAGTAAAGGCATATTTGTACCACCCTCTGTCTAGATCCATTACTCATTTTTACCTAAAAGGCCTTAATGGTTCTAAAACTCACATACCTACCCTATAAACTGAGGATAGTGTTACCCGCCCTTAATTAAATGATAGAGATATGTATTTCTGTATAGCAGCTCTGTCCTTTAAATGAGCATAACACAATAACAAGTGTATACAACAGGAAGAGTAATTACCCAAATTTGCACGCACAGTGGGAAGAACTTCCTTTGTAAAAGGGTTGGCAGCATGAAACAATCTATCATGAACTCCATTCAGGGGGAAGGAGCCACCTTCATATGGTACAAATTGGGTACTTAATGCAAGTCCTGAATCTTTCAACCGACTAGGGAGTTCTGAGAGTCAAGTGGTTGGCATGTAGCACAGAAGCTTAAGGAAAAGAAGGGTTTGTTTTTATCCTGCTGCTAATAAGAGGGCTTATATGTCTCTCGGACATCACCAAGTCATGGGATTGAGAGGAAACCTTATTTCCCTTTTTTTAATACTTCATTTTCTGCAGTGGGTCACCCTTACCTCCAGACAATATGTAACAGATTTGTTTTTCTCTTCTATTTTTTTCTGATGTTTATTTGGCCTCATTTTAGTATAATATGCTTGAAATACAGCTGATACATTGTAATGGATTTTATTTCTTGTTTTCGTACTAATAACTGTGAGATGTCTTCAAGTATGTGAATGCGCCTAAAGTAGCACGTCATAAAGAATATAGTAGAAGCTAAATTTATTAAGCATTTATTGTATGCTGAATGTTGTGCTAAGTGCTTTGCATGTAAAACTCCACTTAATCCAATTTGGAGTTGCATAATGTTTATCTTTTCTCAACAATTACAATATGAGGTCCATAGAAATAGAATATGCTGCCCAGAGTCACATAGCTATTAAATAAAGCCAGCCTTTATGCTGAGATTTATCTAAACCCAAATTCCAAATTTGTTTTGTTTGACCAGAGGGTCATAGAGTAATCTTTAGAACACCTAGTGAATATGGGATTTATGAGACTATGTGGGAATCTAAATATGTGCAAGAAAATTATAAAACAAATTGAGATAATCCTAAACTATTTATTCATTTGAGGCTAACAGATCACTATGTTGCTTGGAGACACTTTTTTTAACATTTTAAAATTGAATTCAAATTCGATTTCAAAATTCTAGTTTCTATCAATAAAATAATAGATTTAATAAATGAATAAAAAGATTTAGGTCATAATCTCTGAACTTAAATTGCTTGATTAATTATAATCTTTATGTTTAAAAATGACACAAGGTTTTTAAGATGCTATGTATAGAATTAGAAGTTTGCATATACAATTATATTATTGACTTTTTTTGTAATAGTTGAGAGTTTGTACCTTTTACCAACCTCTCCCTATTTCGCCCATTCCACAGGCCTTGGAAACCATTTTTATTTGTTTCAATGAGTTTAACTTTTTTTCAGATTCCACCTATAAATGACACATGCATTATAGACTGTTTCTGTCTGGCTTATTTCACTTAACATAATGTCCTCAAGTTCCACCCACCTTGTTGCAATGGCAGGATTTTCTTCTAAATTATGACTGAAGATTATCGCATTGTGTGTGTGTGTGCGCGTGTGCGTGTGCGTGTGTGTACCGCAGGTTCTTTATCCATTCATCTATCAATCATCTGTGAACACTTAGGTTGTTTCCATATTTTGGCTATTGTAAATAGTGCCTCAGTAATGTTGGGGATGCATATATTTTTTCGCATTAGTGTTTTCTTCAGATAAATATTCAGATGTGGAAATGCTAGATTATAAAGTAGTTCTATTTGTAATTCTTTGAGGGAACCCGATACTGTTTCCCATAGTGGCTGCATCAATATGTATTCCTACCAACAGTGGACGAGGGTTTCCTTTTCTCTTCCCCAACAGTTATTATTTCTCATCTTTTTGATAGCATGAGTGAGGTGATAACTCCCTGCAGTTTTAATTTATGTTTGCCTAATGATCACAGATATTGAGCATCGTTTCACGTACCTGTTGGCCAGCTATATGTCTTCTTGGAAAAATGTCTGCCCATTCAAAATTTCTGCCCATTTTTTAAATTGGATTGTGTTATTGCTATGGAGTTGTATGAGTTTTATTATATATTTTGGATATTAATCCCTTATTAGATACATGATCTGCAAATATTTGCTCCCAAGAAGTAGATTGGTAATTTTGTTGGTGCTTTTATGTACTGTGCAATAGCTTTTTAGTTTGATATAGCCCCAGTGGTTTATTTTTGCTTTAGTTGCTTTTATTTTGTTGTCAAATTAAAAAAAAATCATTGCTAAGGTAATGCCAAGAAGCTTACCACCCATGATTTCTTCTAGAGTTTTGTGGTTTCAGGTCCTATGTTTAAGTCTTTAATTCATTTTAATTTTGAAGTATAGTGTAAAATAAAGGTCGAGTTTCATTCCTTTGCATGTGGTTGGCCAGTTTTTCCAACACCATTTATTGAAGAGACTAACCTTTCTGCATTGTATATTCTTGTCTCCTTCATTGAAAATTAACTTTATAAGCAAGAGTTTATTTTTGAATTCTCTGTGCCATTGCCTTTATCTATGTATCCGTTTTTATGCCAATACCAATACAACAATACAACAACAATACAATATTGTTTCAATTATTCTGGCTTTGTGAAAGAGTTTGAAATCAAGGATCATGACTCCTCCAGTTTTGTTCTCCTCTCTCCAGATTCCTTTGGCTATTTGGGGTCTTTTGTGGTTCTATACAAATTTAAGATTATTTTCTCTATTTCTGTGAAAAACGCCATTGGAAATTCGATAGAGATTGCATTGGATGTGTAGATTGCTTTGGGTAGAGTGAATATTTTAACAACAATTATTCTTTTGATCCATCAGTATGTTTTCATTTACAGAAATCTTTCCATTTATTTGTATTTTCTTCAATTTTTTTCCTTAATGTCTTATTGTTTTCAGTATATGGGTTTTTCACTCCCTCGATTAAATTTATTCCTGGTATTTTTTGAATGTTTATTTTTGAGGGAGAGAATATGAGCAGGGGAGGGGCAGAGAGGGTGAGGGAAATATATATATTTGAGGATCTGAGGTGAGCTCCATGCTAACAGCAGTGAGCCCAATGTGTGTCTTGAACTCACAAATCATGAGATCATGACCTGACCCAAAGCTGGATACTCAACAAACCGAGCCCCCCCAGGTGCCCCTATTCCTAGGTATTTTATTCTTTTTGATACAATTGTAATGAGATTGTTTTCATAATTTCTCTTTCTAATAATTTGCTATTAGTGTGTATAAATGTAACAGATTTTTGTGTATTGATTTTGTATCCTTTAAATTTACTAAATCCATTTATTTTTGAAATTAAAAAAAATTAAGCATTTGTTCATTTTTGAGAGATGGTGAGAGACAGAGCATGAGTGGATGGCAGGCAGAGAGAAAGGAGACACAGAATCCAAAGCAGGCTCCAGGCTCTGAGCTGTCAGTACAGAGCCTTATGCAGAGCTTGAACTCATGGACTGCTGAATCATGACGTGAGCTGAAGTCAGACACTTAATTAATTGATTGAGCTGCACAGGCACCCCTAATTTTTTAATGTTTATTTTTGAGAGGGAGAGAGAGAGAGAGAGAGAGAGAGAGAGAGAGAGAGAGAGAGAGAGAGAGAGAGAGAGAGTGACAGAGAGAGAGAATGATTCTGGGAGCGACAGAGAGAGAGTTGGAGACACATAATCCAAAGCAGGTGCCAGGCTCTGAGCAGTCAGCACAGAGCTCAATGTGGGGCTTGAACCCATGAACCATGAGATCATGACTTGAGCTGAAGTCTACATAACTGGACACGTAACCAACTGAGCCACCCAGTTGCCCACATTTATTAGTTCTAATAGTTTTTTGGTGGTCTTTAGGATTTTTTATGCATATATGATGTCACCTGAAATAGTGACAGTTTTACTTCTTTCTTTCCAATTTATATGCCTTTTATTTTTTGTCTAATTGCTCTGGCTAGGACTTCCAATACTATGTTCATTAAAAGTGATGACAGTGGGCCTTTTTGTCTTTTCCTGATCTTGAGTACAGTGTTAGGTGTGGGCTTGTCATTTCTTGCCTTTATTTTGTTGAGGTACATCCCCTCTATACCTGCTTTTGTTGTTGTATTTTGATGATAGATCAATGTTGAATTCTATAAAATGCTTTTTTTTTTTTCATTTAGATGATCATATGGTTTGTATCCTTCATTTTGTCCATGTGAAATATCACATCGAGTGATTTGCAGATGTTTAACTAGCCTTGCATTCCTGGAATAAATCCCACTTGGTCATGGGGTATGATCTCTTAATGTATTGTTAGATTTGGTTTGCTAATATTTTGTGGAAGATTTTGCATCTGCGTTTAACAGGGATATTGTCCTATATTTTTCTTTTTTTGTGGCATTATTGTTTGGTTTTGAAACCAGGTTAATGATGGTTTTGCAAAAATGAGATTGGAAGTATTTCCTCCTCTTTAATTTTTTAGAAGAGTTTGAGAAGGATTGGTATTAATTCTTCTTGGGACGTTTGGTAGAATTCACCAGTAAAGCTGTCTGTCTGGTCTTGGAATTATGTTTGTTGGGATGGTTTTGATCACTGATTCAATCTCCTTACTAGTAATTGATCATTCAGGTTTTCTATTTATTTATGGTTCCACTTGGGTACGTTTTATTTATGTTTCTAGGAATTTATTTCAGTTTATTGATATATAATTGTAAATAGTAGGTATTTTTAATAATACTTTGTTAAAATAGCTTCTCTTTATTTCTGACTTTACTCACTTAAATCCTCCTTTTTTTCTTGGTGAGTTTAGCTGAAGGTTTTTCAATTTTCTTTATTTTTTTCAAAAAACCACCTCTTTCACTGATCTTTTCTATTGTCTTTCTAGTCTCCGTTTCATTTACTTCTTCCCTAATCTTTGTCATTTCTTTCCTTCTACTAACTTTGGGTTTCATTTGTTCTTCTTTTTCTTGTACCTTGTAGTGTAAATTTAGGTTGTTTGAGACTTTTCTTGCTTGTTGAGGTAAGCCTATGTTGTTATGAGTTTCTCTCTTAGAACTGCTTTAGCTAAATCTATACATTTTGGTGTATAGTATTTCCATTTTCATTTGTCTGAAGGTATTTTTTTCTATTTTTTTATTTCCTTTTCAACCCATTAGTTGTTGAGTAGCATGTCACTTAACCTCCACATATTTGTGAATTTTCCATTTTTTTCCCCATGTAACAGATATTTAGTTTCATACCATTGTGGTCAGAAAAGTTGCCTAATGTGATTTCAACCATTTTAAAATTATTAAGACTTGTTTTGTGGAATAACATATAATCTATCCTGGAGAATTTCCATGTATATTTGAGAAGAATGTGTATTCTGCTTTTAGATAGAATGTTCTATAAGTATCTATTACACCCATCTAGTCTAACATGTGATTTTTTTAAATTTTTTTTAATGTTTATTTATTTTTGAGACAGAGAGAGACATTGCATGAGTGGGGGAGGGGCAGAGAGAGAGGGAGACACAGAATCCGAAGCAGGCTCCAGGCTCTGAGCTGCCAGCACAGAGCTCGACGCGGGGCTTGAACTCACAGACTGCGAGATCATGACCTGAGCCGAAGTCGGAGGCTCAACCAACTGAGCCACCCAGGCGCCCCTAACATGTGATTTAAAGCCAAGTTTCTTTATTACTTTTCTCTCTGGATGATCTATCCATTGATGAAAGTGGGTATTAAAGTCCCATAACAAAGGGCACTTGGGTGGCTCAGTCAGTTGAGTGTCTGACTCTTGGTTTTAGCTCAGGTTATGATCTCACAGTCCGTGGTTTCAAGCCCCACATCAGGCTCCATGCTGACAGTGCAGAGCCTGCTTGAAATTCTCTTACTCTCTGTCTCTCTCTCTTTCTCTCAAATAAATAAATAAACTTAAAGAAAATCCTCTAATATTACTATGTTGTTTTTCTCCCTTTGGGCCTGTTAATGTTTGCTTCATATGTTTAGGTACTCCTATGTTGGGTGCATAAATGTTTATAAATGTCAAATTGACCCCTCTATCATTATGCAATACTCTTATTTGCCTCCCATTACATTCAGTCTTTGTTTTAAAGTCGATTTTGTCTGGTATGAGTGCAGCCTCCTCAGGTTTCTTTTGTTTCCCGTTTGCATAGAATATATATTTTTTCCATCTCTTTACTTTCAGTCCATCTGTTCTTACATCTAAAGTGACTCTCTTATAGACAGCATTTAGATGGATCTTGTTTTTTTCTTATCCATTTAACCACTCTATATCTTTTGATTAGAAAATTTAGTTCATTTATGTTTAAAATAATTATTGATAGATATGTACTTGCTGCCATTTTGTTCATTGCTTTCTGGCTGTTTTTTTTAGTCCTTTTGTTCTTACTCTCTTCCTTTGTGGTTTGAATAGAAACCCACCTTGTAAGCATTAATTAATACAAATTCTACTTTTAATATCAAGTTTGAAACTTAGTAAGAATTTTGACATAAACTTGTACTTGTGTTAATCTGTTAGAATTATATAAAAATATAATTTCATATTTTAATTTCCTTTCTTTAGACTTATATTCCTTTCTTTTTAGCTTCTGTGTATTTACTATAAGTTTTCCTTTGTGGTTGCCATGAGAGTTACTATAACAACTTGTATCTAAAATAGAAGTTAAAGGACCTATCCCCCATTACTGGGGCCTGGCTTTCCTCCCCAGCCCTGAGGGCCAGGTGGGAGTGGGTGGAGATGGGGTTGTGGGGCAGCAGGGGGCTGGGCTGGGCTACAGGTGGGCTATGAAGCTAAACTTCTGCACTGCCACCAACTCCAGGGGGAAGAGCATATAGTAGGATCTAGTCTTCTTCAGATTCCCCCAGGATCTGGCCAGATGGCAGAAGTGGGTGGAGAATTATAGGAGAACAGACTTAGAGGATAAAACACCTGATCAAGTAAACAAATTATCAATTATATGCCAGACACCCTGAGACCTCTATGATCTACAGAACTATACATTTTTCAGAGGCATCAGATAACTAATGAATGATTGGGTTATTTTATTTCTCAAAATTAATCGAAGCAGATAGTTGTGAAGTCATTGACAGGGTCCTGACAGGACAGTTTGTCGAGATAATGCAAGACCAACAATATCTTACCAGTCATTTGAACAATCCACATAGTAGACACAGAAAATGAATAAAGGTACTGAGTGAAGATTAAATCAGGACACCAAGATAGAAAAAGGACTGATAAAACCCCTGAACAGGAACAAAACATAAAGAAATAAACAACAGCATGCTCAGAACCGCAGCGCAGAAGAAGGGGATGAAGACATTTTACCTTTAACCCTTGAAGAAAAAAGAAAACAAAGAATACTTAAAATATTTATTTGAAATTTTGATTCCAATGGGAAAACAAAGCATACCACTGGAGGGGCATGAAACTGAGCTCCCAGAGAGTCTCTTTACTCCTGAAAACTTTCAGGCACTGTCAGCGTGCTGGGTAAATTCTAGCATAGAGGTTCTGAAAAAGCTCTCTGAGACAGCAGTGGTTCACAGCTCGTTCTGCTCGAAAGCACAGCAGAAACAGGTGCTAGAAATCTGTGAGAGCTGCCTTCAGTAGGAAACCCCTCAGGGAAAAGAGAGACTCTCACCTCACCACTGACGACCACCGTAGAGGACATAGCAGGGGAAAAACACTTGGCTGTGTCAGTGAGGTTTGTTGATTTGTCTCACAACCTGAGAGAGGAACGCGTGGGCTTCTTGCCTTACAAAGCTGCTGCAGCCATCCCGGCTGTGAAATCTCACACAACAAAAACTGAGAAGTGGGGATTGAACACGGCCAGGCTTATTCTGTGTCCAGTGGATTTTCTTCCAAAACAAAAGTCGTTGCTTCCAGACTTTTAGAGAAATAGCCACAAGCTGTCTACACACTTTGCTCTTCCTGTGTCTTAAATACATGGTTGCAAAATCAGTGCCCGTTGTGGGAATATCGGTTGCATTAGGAACAAGAAAGGAAGTTTGTTCTTTCTTCCTTCCATTGCCACAACTGTTTGTAGAGCTTGGCAATGCGATTTCTGTCCTCTTTCCGAGCCATGAGGAAAAGGCTAAGGAACTGAAGGAAATTTGCCATTCTGAGTGGACAGGCAGGCATGATGCTTTTGACATTTTTGTGGACTTTCTACAAACCCTTGTTTTATGTTTCAATGATACAAATAGTGAGAAAGATAGTAGCTGGAATACCTATATAGCTGGTGGAGCATTTGTACTCTAGTGTAGAAAGAGATTTTGATTTCACTGTCACCATTGATGTTCTTAAAAACATTCTATCTTTTTACAAGAGTCTTTGAGGAAAATCTCCAGGGGCAAACCCCTGATGTCTTCTTTGCAACTGGTAGCTTGACTAGGGTGTTGCATTGACTAAAGGAAATGATGGACTGTATTGAAGTTTGTCATGAATTTTGGTTTGAAGAAGCCACACATCCAGCAACTAAAGTTGATCTTCAGCTGAAACTCCCTGGGAAAATCCGCAGAGCCCATCAAGGTAACCTGAATCTCAGCTAGCCCCTGAGAGTTAGTCTAAAGAGACTCTAAGCGTCCCAATCATGGAGCACATTATTCAGACCTGAAAGATAGATTCTCAGAACAGCACCTCAAAGCTCTTACATGCTGATCTTTGGTACCCTCTGTCATGGGACAGCTCAAATTTAACACAGCAGAGGAGTCAAGAGTCACTTACCCAATCCCGACACACTCTCGGCCGAGCTGCATTGTTGGAGAATCAAGTGGAAACACGGAGGGAAAGAGATGACTTAGGAAGCCTTGCATCTGTCAGACATTAAGTTTTTTTCTAATGTTCATGCATTGTTGAAACTCCTATGCTTTCTTCCTGTGATGAAAGTTGAAAAGGAACGCTATGAAAAAGGGTGAACGTATCTCAAAGCATAACTGAGGAACACTCTGACAGACCAAAGGTCAAGTGACTTGGCTTTGCTTAGCGTAAGTTTTAATATAAAACATGATCTATGTTTAATGGCAGACACATATATCAAACTGTACAACTAAGAGCTTCCTACAGATGACTCAGAAACCATTGAAAATACCTAGGGGACTTTTAAAGTAGGCTTTCTCTTATGTTTGATATTTGGAAAAATCTGTAAGAAATTTGAAAACCTCTTATGGAAAAGCTGTCAGGTGGATGTAGGCCACTTATGACCTATTGACCTTTCATCGAGTTCATTAGCCATTGATAATCTGCCTATTTAACTGTTCTTCCAAAAGATAGCATTGAAAGTGCCACATTATACTTCTATGGGATCTCTGCTATTGGTACTTTGGAATTGTTTTAGTTTAGTCATTTGGTTTTTTTTTATTTTTTATTTTAGAGAATGTGAGCAGGTGAGAGGGAGAGAGAGAGAAACTTAAGCAGGCTCCATGCTCAGCACGGAGCCTTACATGGGGCTCGATGGCACAGCCCTAGGAACATGAACTGAGGAGAAATCAGGTGTCAGACGCACAACCAACTGAGTCACGCAGGTGCCCCTGTAGTTAAGTCATTTTAGATACAGCATTTATTATCACTGGATCCAATTGTCAGGTTTTGAGTTATCAGCTCTCAGAAGAAACAGATTTTGAAGAGATATGGGAGGAAAGAATACATTTTATAAAATGTTACAATGAAGCTCACAAGTGACCTTTGAATAGTAGGAGTGTTACGTATGTTAAAAATCTGTAATGGACAGTTAAGGGACTTATCAGACAGTGAGACAAAGAAATGGGTGAGCTTGCCAAGCAAGGATTTCAGAGTAGATTTTGTCTTTATCAAATGAACTTAAAGGAACAAGTTAGAATTAAAGTTTGAATGCATGAGCCTGCCATTGTTGTTCCGCACTGGGTCGTTGCTGTTTACCTTCCTTTGTTGACCCTACGTCTTCATAAGCTTTTAGCAGGTGCATGTTGACCACACCTCTCTTTCATGGTCAACACAGGATCAGAGGCTATGGATACTAACAACTTATTTGTCTGTTTTCGCCTGTCTTTTTCCATGCCTATACCTACTGCCTTGTCTTGATTTGTAAACAAAACCTGGAAAACCTACAAAAATAAATGTTTTGTGGTTTAGCGAGAAATCATACAGAAAAGCTTGCTGTTATTGTGAAGAAAATCAGTTTGTATAGTTTATTTCAGCCTAAATAAAAGGTGAATTTTGTTTAAAAATAAAATAAATATATGTTAGGTATTGTATGTATATGTATGTATGTGTATATATGTACATGTATATATAAATGTTATAATAACATCTATTATTGACTTTAATATCAAAGGTATATTTGTCAGTAATGACAGAGCTCAGGGTTGTAAATGCTGGTTTAAATGTAGTGGTATAAAAGTCTTTAGAATATTTAATAAACCATTAAATGTGCCTGCTACATTAAAAAAAACTGCCATGATGTTTATGACTTCCACCTTAGATCCCCTGATGGGGCCGACTTAACACTGACGCACTGAGAACTCTTTACAGTTGTTTTCAATTTAACAAAGTCTCACTTACTATGCGTCACAGTGGTTATCTTCTGTGTAGTAGAGAGATGGAAATGTGACAGATAAGCAGAATATATATATATATATATATATATATATTATAATAATATCCCTTTAAAATATGAAATTATATTTTTATATAATTCTAACAGATTAACACAAGTACAAGTTTATGTCAAAATTCTTACTAAGTTTCAAACTTGATATTAAAAGTAGAATTTGTATTAATTAATGCTTACAAGGTGGGGGTTCTATGAATCAAAACTATCTTCATCATTTTCCAAAAATATTTTGGAGAAGATGATATACATTCAAATGACTTAGAATACCTGTCAAAATGTCATTAAAATTGTGGATATTTTTGATGACTATCATAGTTTGAATATTTTGAGATACAGTACCTTTTCCTATTCTAGTATTTAAGGCATTATATTCATGGTTGAAGTCATAAAAATTAGTGATCCAGAGGCTACTAATACAAAAATACTACCTAGATATCAATGAGATGCTTTGATTTGGGCATTATTACCTGACTATATCTAAAATTGAGTTAAAATCACAGGAATAGTAATGCATTATTTGACTCTCAGAAGCTTGAGAGCTTTCTAAAGACCTAAACATTTCTTTTCTCAGTTTTCAAACTGCTTAAAAATGTGTTACATTAGTTTATGGAATCTGTCTAATAGACCTGTATATAAACACTTCATGAATTTTTACAGTTAAGCAGTTATTTGAAAAACCCAAAGCAAGTAAGGAGACAGTTTGTTTCAATTTAATATATCCTCATACTATAAAAGCATAGAATCTTTAAAGATCACAATATAGTTAAAGATTCTGACATATTGGAGATGTTTTAGAAAACATTTTATATACTTAAACATTTCATACAAAGGAAAACACTTAAAACAGTTATTTTTACCAGTAAAATGCATTTGACAAGCTTTTGATTAAACTAAAATCCACCAAGATTTTAAGTGCTTGCTATGTTATAGGAACATACAGATAAGGCGTGTGTTGTTGCGTCAAAGAGTTCATGGTCTGATGAGAGAGACAATAAGATGGAGTAAGTGATAGGGCAGGAATACAAAGTAGTGATAATATTACAGACCAAAAAGCTAAACTAACCTAGACTAAGGATAGTGTCTAGGATGGATTTTGAAATAACCAGGTATTTATCATCAACTTATATAGCCGGTGAGTCCAATCAGCCATTGTCCCAGAGGCAGTCACTTTTCTATAGGCTATAAATATAGCCCCTGTAACCTGGTAGGCAACTAATGGCCCGATGAATGTTAAACTCTTTTCTCGTAACTATAGGCCACCAGACCCATTTGATTTCACTTAGAAAGGAAAGAAAAGTTGTGTTCACTTTCCTCAGGGACACATCAATTCTTGATCTCTTTCTCAAAATGTAGCATACAGGGAGCTCTGTGGTTTTACCATTTCGCAAGACATCATGCAGCCCATTATGATGCATTGAATGCTGCAGAATGTTGGGAGCCATTTTGAGCTCACAGGTTGAGCCACTTCCCTGTGTGAGAAGGCAGTCGCAGCAAGGCTCCTGCCAATCAAATGGCGCCCAGTCTTACCTCCTTCTAAATAACTTTCCAGACCTGGATTTCTTGAACTGCCTTCCTCGACCTCAAGGGTTGTAATGCTCCTTTGCTTTATGACATTCAAATAAAAAAGGGGGCCTGGAATGTGATGCACTGATGGATAACATCTGAAAGAGACTTTGTAAATGTACTCATTCAGAAGCAAAGGACAAGCATTGGGAATTCTGTCCTTGCCAGATGGGTTGCACTTCCCCCATTGTAGTTGGAAGAATAGACAGAATGATGCCTGGCCCATTTATAGGTAATTAACATAGGCCTAGGTAACACCCTGTTTTCTCCCCCTGCCTTAAATTTATATGCTAATTAACTTCAAAACAACCTGCAAGATTGAGGAAATCACTGCTTTGCTGATAGAAACACATTGTTGTTAAAGATACCAAACTATGCTTACTGATGGGATGTCACTCATTGTTGTAATGTCACTTACTACTTTTAAATAAAAATACTAGGGGTCAGTAGGATAGACACACGCGCCTGCCTGGTTCCAGAAACCATGCAGTTCTCTTGAGTCAGTTCATCGGGCTGACACTGTTCATTCTTTGGGGACTCCTGGATATGTCAGAGCTGGACTCTGGCAACAGAAGCCTGGGCAAGATGCATGCCTTCCGAAGAATGTGAAATAGGGGCAGCTGGTTGACTCAATCATTTAAGCATCCTACTCTTGATTTCGACTCAGGTCATGATCTTGTGGTTCACAGGACAGAACTCTGTTTTGGACTCTGCACTGACAGGGCAGAGCCTGCTTGGGATACTCTGTCTCCCTCTTTCTCTGCCCCTCACCTGTTTGTGCTTTCTCTCTCTCAAAATAAATAAACATTAAAAAAGCATGTGAGATAAAACCCCATGAAAATTCAGGCTCTGACCCTTTAGGTTTCAGGGATTTCTTTGGTCTGGGCTGTGGAAAGAAACAATAAGCAATGGCAAGAGACTGTATCTGGCATCTTGTTTTTTTGGTGTGTTTTACAGTTAACATATAACACAAATACATAAGAGCATGCAGCCGCAACCCATTTACCAAATAACCCTAAAGCTTACCATTTTCACTGTGATCAGAACGATAGGAGGTTCTTGAATTCTGGAGAAAAAAAAAAAAAAGCTGCATGACCAGTAAGCAAATGAATCAAGAGATTGAGGGGTACTTTGAGTGTCTGTGGCAGTTAGGTTATTTTATAGAACAAGCACCCTTTAGGAAACTATAGCACATACTCTTATGATTTTGAAGCAAAGCCACTCCATATTTTGAAGATAATTCTTCTTTATTTGAAAACAACAAAAGTAGAAAAGGAAAATTTAACCACGGTCCCCGATATATCATGCCAACTGAGCTGCCTACCATAACCTGGATGTTATCTGACCACAGAAGGCTTAAAATTTGGCATTTTCAGTAGCATTCCATCATTAAGTGGAAAAAATATATTGGACGTGAACAGATTCTGAAGTTACATGAGCAAGAGGCTTAAACTCTCATGCATCTACTTTCAAAGCACTGCCTCCTTTCTATGAACCCACATGTATGGTTGTATGAGGAGTTTCCTGTGACAAGCTACGTGACGAAGAAAAAATTTATATTTATAGGTGGTTCCATATGATATACTAAGAACACCTAAAAGTGAGTGACTGTAGCATTCTCCCTACTCGGGTATGATCCATAAGAACATAGGTGAAGGAAAATCTTCTAGGGAGCAGATTTTAGAGGAATATACCTGGTTGTTTACTTTTTCTTGAAAAAATAGAGAAATATCAGATTCACACTGATTTTTTGGGCAGTGACTTATGATTTAGCTGCGTGTTTATGAACCTAGGGAAGTATTAGACAACTGGTGACAAAGAGACTTGAGCAGAGTTCAAGGAATGGGCACAAAGTCTGAGGATATTTGTGTCTTGTGTAGTTGTCCACCAAACAGCAAACACAGCAGACAAGGCTCTCAATAATCATGTGAACGAGATGGCCCGTCATGTGGATGCCAGTAAATCTCTTTGCTAAGCCATTCCAGTCATTGCTAGAAGGGCTGATGAACCAATTGGCCATGGAAACAAGCATGGCAGTCATGCATGGTCTCGACAACATGGCTTCTACTCCCTACAGATGATGTGGCTCTAACTATTGGTGAGTACCCAACATGTCAACGACAGAAAGTGACACTGAGTCAACAATATGGTAATGTTTCCCAATGAGCAAGCCAGCCACCTGGTGACAATTTGATTGTATTCAATTCCTTCCATCACAGAAAGGGAAGCAATTTGTTCTTTTTGGAATAGACACATTCTGGAGGTAGATTTGCCTTCACTGCCAATAGTGATCCTGCCAAAGCCACCTTTCATGATTTTGGAGGTTGCTCTACACCACTGTCAATTCTCCACAGCATTTCCTGTGAACCAAACACTACTTTTAGAACAAATAAAGTAAAACAAAATGCCAAAGGCCATGCCATTCATGGTTCCTTCCATATACCCATCCCCTGCCTGATAGAATGGTGGAATGAGCTAGTAGCCCAAAAGAATGGTGGAGTGGGCTTCTGAAGACTTATTTAGAACACTCAAGAACACGCAAGTACCTCAGGTTATATCTTATAGAGTTTGCTTCTGAATCTCCTCTACCGATATGTACTTCTATTTCTTTTATAGCTAGAATTTATGAGTCTAGAATCTAAAAAATTAAAAACAGAGGAGTCATTCCTCTTAATGTTACACAAAATAAAATACAGTTTTGGTCTCTGATGAGTTAGAGGTCTTAGTTCTCTAAGAAGAAATGTTCTCACTATGGACAATTTCAAGAGAAAGCTGGCAACTGGATCTCAGAATCTGTTTTCCTTAATGTTAAAATCTGTGAATGAGAGGAAATTGCACGATTTTCTGAAGGCAGGAAAGAAATAGACTCCTTGATTCTTGGAGGGGTTTGTACCCAAATAAAAGTATTTATTCATTGTGACTTCTTCAGTTACTCATTTAACTAATTTTCATAAAAATCAATTATTCAATATACTGTGACATTTTATTTGACCATATTCCAATATTTCAGCTTTATATAGTTTATTGATTTCTTTTATTGAATGATTATAATTCAACATTATGAGACCCACATAGTAGCATTGTGGTTCCATAATCCTGATTACTTTAGTGGCTCTTTCTACTAAAAAAAAATGCAAACCTAAAATAATGTCAAAATCTAAAATTATATTTCATTGAAAACTACTCATTTCTTACATTTTTCCTGAAACATCTGGAGAATACACTGTTTCATTGGTAGGCTAGCTGCATCAAATGTAAGACTTGACAAAGAAATTGGGGTCTAGAACATTCCTTTCAGAACTTATTAAAATCCATCCTATTTTCCCCACTGATAAAGTTACCAAGAGAGCAATACAGTTGGACTAGCAGGAAAATTATTTCTAGGTGAATACTCTGTTTGGTCATCTTCTTTGGAGAGACTGAGTAAGAAGTGAGTAACTCAGGATCCTAAAAGTCCAAGTACAGCATACAAACGTATTGAGAAATCCAGAGTTCTGGCATTATTCCATCAGCTTCCCATTCTATTGGACTCCGAGGCATCCCAGTGAATCAAGGGAGGGATATTCTCTAAATAAGAAGGCATATGTAGTGTATTCACTGGAGACCCAGAGGATGCTTCCACTGCCAAGCATCCTGAGCCCTGCCTCAGGCACTAGCAACAACTACAGAGACAGTGCATTGACTTCACAGGGCGAAGTAAAAGCCCCCAGCATCACCTATTTCTTGATTTTGCCTTAGGCTGATTGTCAACATTTATCTACTTGTAAGTAGTAATGATTGAAAGATTTATCTTAAGGATTTCAACATGGTTTTATAGTTCTTTGTGGAGGTAGAGATCTAAGAGAAACATTTTAGATAAACCAATCCAACCTCGAGGAATGATATTTCATTTCCATTTATTCCTAGTACACCGTTTTTGAAATGAAAGCAAGTTCAGTCCAGGAGCTACTGGAGAGCAATGGAAAGAAACAGCATGCTGTGGTTAGCAAGGAACACTTAAAGAGAGTTTGGCCAATTCCTTTTTGGTTTTAGCAACACATATTTGCTCATGTCTTCAAACGCCTTTCAGGCCAGCAGGTGTTAGTCTGTAGATTGCAACAAAAATTACTGTCATGGTTACCAAGTATCACTGAGAATAAGTATGTTTTGACTATTAATGGAGCTCAAAGTACCCAAAAGACAGGTGTTTAGGCAGAGTTGAATTGAAATGTAGGAGATACTGAGCCCCTATCCCAACTTGTCTGTTTTCCATTTCCTGGGTAATAACCTTTGGTTTTGTGATGTGACAAATGAACAAAACCCTGTGATGAAAAACCAGAACCAAGAGAGATGCCTCTGGCAACGAGCTTTGATCAAGGAGCTTAGGAAAAAAGTAAAATAAATCAAATTGTAAAGAGTAAACTGAATTTTGTCATGAGTTTAAGCTCCACTGTAGGAAAGATAACACTGAGTCATTTCATAAAATTCACTATTTAAAATGCTGCCAACTCAGACATTAACATTAACCGGCACTAAGTAGAGTTATGCCACCATTTATTCCATGCAGGACTAGATGTGCATAATAAATTAGCCAGTAAATATTTATGTTTTAATAGCTGCAAACACTATCCTGGGTGAAAAAGATAAAAACCTTGTCTCCAAATGTTCTAGAATCTAACATGGAGTCTACAACTTTGAGTTTTAAACCAAAGTCTTAACAATGGCTATAATACAACTTAACCTGTATTTTTTTAATGTTTATTTTTGAGAGCAGAAAGAGAGGGAGACACAGAATCTGAAGCAGGCTTCAGGCTCCAAGCTGAAAGCACAGAGCCCGACGTGGGGCTCGAACTCACGAACTGTGAGATCATGACCTGAGACGAAGTTGGATGCTTAACCGACTGAGCCACCCAGGCGCCCCTAAACTGTATTTTCTAAAGTTGTCTTTTAGTTTTATGTCCTCCTGACTTTCTCGTGTCTTTACTTTCTCCCTTCCTTACCTCCTTCTTCCCTTCTGTCTCTCATTTCTTTATTCTTCCTGCTTTCCTCTTCGTTTTTAACCTTTGGTAACTGACAGGGTGTGATGCATCCTGTCCTTTTTTTTTTTTTTTTTTTTTTAAGAATTGCACAGTTACAGATAGGCTTGATTCAACTTCCCAGCCTCAAAATAATTCATTGGGTTGAAATGAGATATCATGATAGACAGACAGGTAAAAACAGAGAAGTGTGAAAAACTGACAGGAACTTTAAAATGTATCTCTATGATTACATTACACAGGTGTGTAGAAACCTTCTGGTGATTTAAGTGTTTAAATCAGATACACTGAAAATAACTGCCTCAGTGTTGCCTACCAGGCTAATTGGGCTAATAGCAAAGATAATTTTAAAGGTAGCTTGGGCTAAAGGTGACGGTGTTGGGAACTAGGCTGTGTAATTCACAGAGTCTCTCTCCTGCGTAGCATCCATCCTTCCATCACTTATCCTAAACCAAAGGTGTTCACTAAATCCTTAAATCCACTGTTTGTCCTCTTGTTTTTTTAAATTACTCTTTTCAGTTTCTACCAAATTCTCCTGTCCTATTGTTATATCAGATATGTATTTAGGTAGTTCCTTACTGTCTCTTCTCATGCCTTTTCATCTTCCGTGTTAAGTAGACAATACATTCACTGTTCAAGATGGAAATTCCATACCTACTCTTTGGAAGAAGCTTCTTAGCCATGGCTTTGCCCAAACCCCAGGGTTCCCAGGCCTCTAACAACTTTGCGGCATAAAGTTTATAATGGTATACAATAACTGAACCTCTTGGGGTTAGAGGAAGATGGAGGAATGATTTAACACAGATCCAAAACCCAAGGCAGGAAGGAAGATCAGGATACATTTAAAAAGCATTGTCACCTCATTAAAAAAAATAATTTCAGATAAAAGTATGTCTTTGTTACTTGGAATTGAGCATTGAGGTACCTAACTTCTCTTTTTAGTACCTAATCCTATCAACTAAAAAAGTTTTAGGACTTCCAATATTGCATGGTAATAGTCAAATTATCAGATATTGGACAATCACTGTGATGCTGGGTGCATATATAGTTATAATTATTATATTTTCCTGGTTTATTGACTCTTTTATCATCTATAATATCACTAAAAATAATAAAATACTTACAAATAAAATTTTACTAAACAGGCAAAAGACTTCTACACTGCAAACTCCAATACATTGATGAAAGATATTGAAGAAGACACAAATGGAAAGACATACTGTGTTCCTCGATTGGAAGACTTAATATTGTTAAAATAGCCATATGACCTAAACCATTCTGCAAGTTCAACTTAATCCTATCAAAATTCTAAAGGGCATTTTTTATAGAAATAGAAAAACAATTGTATGTTCTTATGGGACCACAAGAAACCGTGAATAGCCATGTCAATCTTGAGAAAGAACAAAGCTAGAGGCATCACATTTCCTGTTTAAAAAAAATGTTACAAAACTACAGCAATTAAGAGTATACTGGCATAAGCACAGATATATGGACCAATGGAACAGAATAGAGAACCTAGAAATAAATCCTTACATAGATGTAAACTGATCTTTGAGAAGGGTGCCAAGAATCCACAATAGGGGAAGAATTGTCTCTTCAACAAACAGCATTGGGAAAAGTGGATATCCTTATGCAAAATAATAAATTTGGACCCTTAATTTACACTATACGCAAAAACTTATCAAAATAAATTAAAGACCTAAATGTAAGACTGAAATTGTTAGGATCCTTAAAGAAAACGTAGAAAAAACCTTCATGACATTGGACTTGGTAATGATTTCATGGATATGATATCAAAAGCATAGGCAACGAAAGCAGAATTAGAGTAAAGTGTCCACATCAAACTAAAAAGCTTTTTCACGGCAAGAGAAACAATTTACAGAGTGAAAGGCAACCTTAATGAATGTGAGATCATATTTGCAAACCACGTATCTGTTATTCATTTCCAAAATATGTAAGAAACTCCTATAGCAATCCTATAGCAATAAAAACAAAAGCAAAAACCTAATAACCCAATTATAAATGGGCTAGTCTGTAATAAAATTTCTCGAAGAAGACACACAAATAGCTAACAAGTATATGAAAAGAAACTCAATGTCACCAGTAATCAAAGAAATGCAAACCAAAACCATGATAAGCTATCACCTCATACCCTCAGGATGGTTATCATAAACAAACAAACAAGCAAACAAACAAAAACCAAGAGACAAGCGTTAAGGGAACATGGAAACATTAGAATCCTGTACACATTCTAGGAATGCAAAATAGTGTGGCTGCAAAATGGTGAAAAACAGTGTGAAAGTTTCTAAAAAAACAAAAATTGGACTACCATATGATCCAGAAATCCTACTTTTATTTTTCCAAAAGAAGTGAAATCAGGATTTTGAAGAGAGGTTAGCACTACCATTTCACTGCAAAACTATTTACAATAGCCAGTTCATTGAATCAACCTAAATGTCTGTTGAGTGGTGAGTGGATAAAGAAAATGTGGTTCAAACGTGCAACAAAATATTAGCTTTTAAAGAAATCTGCAACATGTGACAACATGGATGAACCTGAAGGACATTATGCTAAGTGCAATGATCCAATCACAAAACGGCAGATTATGCATGCTTAAACTCATATGTTGTATCTAAAATCATAAAACTCATAGAATCAAAGAGTGGAATGGTGATTGCCAGGGACTGGCAGGGGAAGGAAATGAGTTGCTAATGAATGTGCATCAAGTTATGGTCAAACAAGATGAATAAGTTCTAGAGATCTCATGTACGACATTGCGTCTGTAGTTGACGACATTGTATTGTACACTAAAACATTTAAAAGAGTAGATCTCATGTTAAGTATTCTTACCACAACAAAATTAAGTTAAAATACACACACACGTGCAGACAATAAATACACTCATAAAAATGAATCCCTTAATTCCTGGCTCACCTGAATGCCAGGTAGGTAAGCCCTCATCATCAATTGATCATTTTAATGATCCTCAGAGGAATAGATTTCACATTTTGTTCAGCTTTTCTATTTGGCCTCAAAGCAAGAAGTAGGGAGATTCGTCTGATGTACTGATAATCATCAAAATGGTACATTTAATTTTCACACATTTTGGGGTGTTGTGGTTGTTGGTAAAAGTGTGTTCTCTCCTAAATTTGTTTTTAGAATCACCCTTTTCCTTATTACCATATTAATATCATCATAACAGTAAAACAAGATCTGTTGGTAAACTACAGCCCTCATAGTATTAATAATTCTGTATAAAACCATTTGCAGGTGGAAATAATCACCCAATTACCATCACAGGAGGCAGCCAAATGCTTTTTTCACTATGATCAATTGTTTCCTAGCTTCACCTCTGCTGTGAGCTAGCATTTCAAGAACTTTTTATCCAGAGAAATATGGAGTGACGAACCAAAGGTTCATAAGTTAACCAATATCTTTCTTCATACATATTGACATTTAAAAATTCTATGCATTAATTATGGCACATCTCATAATTAAATACTAAGGGCAACTCCAACCTCTGAAATCGTCAGGCTTCAAAAAAAGGTCAAATTATGGTGATAATTAACTTGTTCTCAGATGCAAGACATTTCCTCCACACCACCTTGACATTCCCCTATTTTTCATTTCCCTGGAGGACACAAAGGACAATGCTACTTGGAAAATAAAGTCTGATGTCGTTTTAAGAACCCCTAAATAAAGGTCATTTTCTCTTATTATTAAATTAGCAATTCTCTGATGCCTCTGAAAAATAGAGGATGAACTAAACATGAGCAAAGCAATCGTCTAAGCCACAATTTTAATATCCTTTCTGATTTTCAGCCTAACCTCTCACTGTTTGGGTCCAAAGTCAATGCCACAAGTTTTTGGTTTTTATTGTGCCACTCCCCTGGCGGAATATATAACCAATTTTCTATTGCTCTGTCATAAGTGTCCCAAAACGTCGTGCCTCTACAAGCACCATTTCATTTTCTGCTCATGATGGTTTGTCCCCCTGCTGGTCTTCTTTCACTTGATGGAGTAGTAGCCATCTAATTCATCCATGGGGCTGGGCATTCTGTGATGGCCTCACTCATGTGTATGGCAGTGGTGTTGGCTGAGCTACATTGCGGTAATATTCAGTCATGGTAACGGTGCAAGTTGCACAATTTATGTCATTCAGTTAGTCAAAACTAGTCACAACAGAATCTGAAGAAGCTCAGGCTCTGAACTGTGAGCACAGAGCCCGGCGCGAGGCTGAAACTCATGAGCCGTGAGATCATGACCTGAGCCGCAGTCAGACGCTAAACCAACTGAGCCACCCAGGTGCCACTAAAATGAATAATTTTTAATTTATCTTCCATAGTAAACATTCTTGAAATCATATTTAATTCCTCTTTATCTTTTAATTTCTATACTTAATGTGGCAAAATCCACTTGAGATAACTCTTGAACCCGTCTGCTGTTTCAATCACCATGCTCTATCTACCACCATCAGAGCCATATCTACATTGCATAAGAGTTTGGTATCTGGCTTTCCTTTTACTCATTTCTCTCAATTTTACCCGTTATTTGATTAAACATCCTGTTCCACTGCTTCTTTAATTATCCCTCTCGATCAGAATCCTTGAGCTGTTTGCATTCATACTGCCAGATATTCTAAAGATTTCTAGCTTTTGAGATTTTTTTAATGATGTGGTTCCACCTTACGCAACTTTACTATTAATATGTATCTTTATTTCCAATATTTATTACTTTGTATTTTTTATGTATGGCATATTCATTTCTGAATCTTTAGATTTGCTATTTTTTTAATTTTTTAATGTTTATTATTTTTGAGAGAGCGAAAGAGCATGAGCAGGGGATGGGCAGAGAGAGAGTGAGACATAGAATCTGAAGCAGGCTCCGGGGTCTGAGCTATTAGCACAGAGCCTGATGTGGGGCTCGAACTCATGAACTGTGAGATCATGACCTAAGTTGAAGTCTGACGCTTAACCAACTGAGTCTGATGCTTAGCCAACTGAGCCACCCACAAGCCCCAGATCTGCTATTCTTTTAATCCCAAACATGAAATGTTTCCCACCCCCCCAGTTGGTTTGCATATACAAATAGAGAGTCAATGCTCAATTCAATTAAAGAATGCTCCTCTAAGCTTTCCCCTACTACTCAAATGATTTCTACCTTTCTTAAAGTCTCAATTTATTTATACTCAGAAGAATACAGTTTGCATAGTTTTGTGTTTTCCCTTCATTTTGCAAATGTTTACCCAGCTATCACTATGTGACAGGTATTGAGACATGGATCCGGGATACAAAGGTGGGCATAAACACACAAAAAATTGACAGTGTTCTTTTGTCTCTTATAATTAGTAGAGTAGAGATATATTAATAACATTATCACACAAATAAATAATCATACCTGGATAATTTCTTTCAAAAAGAGAGTCCAGGGCCATAAACACACTATTAATATGGAACTGATCTCATCTTAGAGTTAGGGAATGTTCCCCGAGGAAATATTAGTCGATAGGTGAAAGATTAGTTACAGTTAAAAGGTAACTAGGTGAAGAGGAAAGAGAAAGAGAAATTCAAGAATAGAGAACAGTGAGTAAGTCTCTGGTGAGAAGGGAGGAACAAAGAAATGCAAAATGATCACTGCGACTTCAATATACAAAGGTTAGCGTGACGTTCAGAGGTGAGGCTGGAGTGAGAGGCAAGATTTTGTTCAGTAGGGTTATTTAGACGATGTTAAGAATTTTGGCCTTTCTACTAGAAATGGGAAAACACTGGGTGATTTACACAGAGAAATAATAAGGTTATATTTGCATTTTGAAAGGCTGCCAGAGGTGTGGGTTAGGGCACTGATCAGAGGGTGTCATACTTCTTATAACCATTGTGTGAGAGATTTCACGTAGTTGCCTAAAGATGGATGGGAATGGAGCCTGGTGATACCAGAATGCTGGCATTCGAAGGCGGGAACAATAGTGCCTATATTTACTCAGGAGAGAATGAGAAAAGGGTGTGAATAAATGGAGGAAATCTTGTAGTAGAGAGAGTTCCTATCAATGGCTTAGCTTTTATTTCTTAAATAGTAGGAATGTCATATGCCCACAGCTTTGGCAGAGTCATGGGTGGGCTTGGGTTCAATTGCACCTGACAGTGTCCCAAACGTGGACTCTGAAGGTGGCCATGGGCAGAGGCTAGACAAGCACACTGACCAATCCTAAAGGGTAGGATAGTTAACAACCCTAACAATAACCCCTTAGTCAAGGTATTAAGAACCAAACACACACATTCACACTTTTCTATTTCAGTTATGGGGCAGGCAAATTTTAAGATCACAGGCAGGGTCAAGTCTTAGTTGCCAAAGCTTTGAACTTTATTATATACTCCTATTTTGTTTTTTTCTAATTTCTGCATTTTTCTGTTCTCTCTCTGCTATCTTCAAATGGACCTTCTGCACACATGTCTTTGTCTAGAACTTTGTTTGAGGAAAAACCAATCTAAGGCAGTAAGTGGGTTCTTTTTCTGAAACTGAGTACAGTGTACTATGGTCAGAGGTTTGAGATAGTTGATTTCTATTGTGAAAAATTGAGTTGTAAAGAAAAACATAATAGAAATAACTGCAGTTTTTAAGAAATACGTATTTGTATCTTCTCTTCGGTTAGCTCATCTCCCTGAAAGTAGAGTTACACTTAATAATTCTTATAGTTTTCCTACAGCATCTTACTGAGTATATGACAGATACTAATAGATACTTGTTGATTTTCTAATAAAACTGATTGATTATAAATTGCTTGTTTTTGGTATGGACTATAAAATCCTATACATGTCAGTATTGTATTTTCATTAAGGAAAAAAACCTACACCAAAAGATAAACGCTGTTAATCCAAATGAATAAATATATTTTAATATAGAATGATGGATTTGGAATTCTTGCAATTTGTGGCTATTATAATTACCTTTTGAATCCTGGGAAAACATAGTTGTTGTAAATTCAAAAGATTGAACATTTTTTACATTTATTTTTTTCTGGGCTAAAGCAATTGATTTTGTTTAGTGGTATTGTGAGACAGTGTGAGAGAAACAATAAGGCATTAATGAAATGAAGCACTCCTAAAAAAGCACTCAATGAATTATTTCAGTACACGCAAATAGTGGTCAATATTGGATTATATAAAAAATATTGTGAATTTTTTTTCGGTGGTTAAAAATGTAAACTTGGGGGCAGTTTCCAAAATAGTGGCCTGAGAAACTTCATAGATCCTGTCCTCACAAACAACCATAACTGGTGAAATTTATTTTAAAAATCAACCATTAAAGTCTCTGGAAATTGTCCAAGGGGCATATAGCAAATGACAAAACATTGATTCAAGAAAATCTGAATGTCAGAAGAATAGTGACAGTCTATAGCCATGACCTATTCTTCCCATCCAACCCATCTCAGTACGACAGAAGGCTCTACTCTGAGTATGACCAAGAAGATGGGGCTCCCTCTCCCCAATGTTCCCATGAAGGGGTATAGTCTCATCCTGGGAGGTCTCGGTGGCCAACATTTTGGTTTCTCTTCCCTCACTGCCATTTTGTAGAGGCTAACTATCAAGAGAATACAACTGAGAGGTCTGAGGAGCCCTTCCTCCACCCAACCATCCTTCCAGGAGATGGTAGATCATGAGTATGGGGCCCCAATTGCCCTTGCCCTAGCTCATTCATGATATGGATGTTCAATCTAGGAGACAAACCAAGGAGGCCAGGGGCCGTCATTCTGAGAGAAGCTGCCATTCTTACCCACTTCAGCTCTGGAGCAGTGGGGCAATATTGTTACATGGTACAACATGGACGAATCTTCTTAAGTGGAAGAAGCCAATTACATGATACTGCATATTGTATAATGCTAGTTCTACGAAATTCGTGGAATAGGCAAAACCATACAGAGAGAAAGTAGATCATGATTTCATTTTGGAGTGATGAAATTGTTCTAAAATTGATTGTCGTGATGGTGGCTCGACTCTGTGAACATACTAAAAAACATTAAGTTATACACATTAAACAGGTGAATTTTATACTATGTGAATTAGATCTCACAATTTTGTTATATACAAAGTCATCTTAATATGCCACATAGTCTATTTGTAACATTTAATGTAACGGGTAAGCATGCAGTTATCAGTAATTGTGTATTTTTTACGACATACAGACAAAAATACAAAGGAAATGAAGTTTAGAATGTTATACATTTTAAAATTTACAGTAGACTTGAATTTTAGTAAAAATTCAGCATATTTTTGTACTCTAGATTATCTTTTATTAAAATTCAAGTCAAAATAACGCTCCTTCAATCATAGCACAAAAATAATTCGTAGCTTATACATTTTTTAAAACTTTTTTAAAGTTTATTTTAATTTCAGATATTTAGCACTGTTATGGTATTTTCAGGTGTACAATATAGCGATTCGACAATTTTATACATTACTCAGTGCTCATCATGTTAGGTGTATTCTTAATTCCTTCATGTATTTCACCCACCCTTCACCCATCTCACTCTAGGTAACCATCAGATCTCTAATAATTCAGCATATTTTTAAGATAAATATGGTAGATTTGGTTGTGTCTGAGTATTACTCAATGTGGAAATCAACTGAGGAGTCCAGTTCCTGGTTAAAAGCCTGCGTGTGATTTTTCATGCCTGATCACTGGCCATTTCAAAAGCTTTACCCGGTGGGCCTCAAGGAGGGAAAGCTCCACTTCCGTACCAGTCTCGGGGCACAGCCAGTGCACTGCAGTTTCGGAAGAGAGTTGCAGTCAAGGACTCAGGCATCCCTAGCTGGTCATGCTCTGTCACGAATATGCCTTCGTGGCCTTGAGACTTCATCCTTAGGTCTCTTTACTTGAGCCCTTGGGCAGAGGAACTCTATGAGAGGAAGGGCAATTTGGATGACTCTTTTCCCTACTCTGAGTCAGTTCCCAACACTTCTCTACTCCTTACACCCTCCTCTTGCCTTTTCCCTTTGAAAGTTTCGAAGAACTGCCAGGGTCCAAGAAACTGCCAGAGTCTCTTGTCTGGGGCTCCTGCAGCAAGGAGACAACATCTACATCTTTGTTGACCTACCTGACCCTTGATCAGTGCGCGATCCATGAGGGAAAGGGAACAGGAGGCTTCAGCATCTGCTCTGGTTTTAGACTCCTGCCTGTAACCATTGCAGTAAGTGATTAAAGGCTTAACTCTTTCATTTATGGCTGTTGCTTTAATTGACTCCTCTGATACCTGACAGCTCAGGGCTCTCTCACAGCTCAGCTGAACTACATCAACTAATTGACTTGATCACCTGTTGTATTTCTCTGAATCATAATCTATTCATTCTTGACCGTTTCATCTTCACTGAGCCTCAAACCTCTCATTTCTGAGCCTTTCCAGAGTCTCTGAGACTGATTATCTGTTGAGTGTCATTACCCTATTGCCAGGAAAGTCACACTAAAATAAAAGTATGCATATATTCTTAAGGATTTTAGGATTTACAAATATGGAGATACTTCTATTATTGAATATTCTCTTAATTGCAATAAGTGGAAATTTCAAGATACTGGTAGAAGGAAATTAATCCAGGTTTAATTGTCCCTTGCTAAGCAACATTCACATATTACCTGGAATTCTTCCACTCTGCTTTTAAAAGTAAGTTCTCTGTGCTCCAAAATTTCAGGATTCTAGGCTGCTATGGAATTAGAGACAGACACAGCCAAGACCTCGGACAAAGTCCTGAGATAGAACCAAAGGGGAGAGGCATTTTGCCTTCATTTATCACTTCCTTCAGTTGAAAATCATTTTTAACATTATTTGAAGCTGATCTGTTGATTCTAACAGATGATAAGTGTCTTATCTCAGCTGAAGAAATGAGTGAGATTCTTCTGTATTCTCTAGTAGAAAAAGTTTGAAAAACAGATCACTATTTTTTGACAAAGAGAGAATACTCAAAGAAATTTTATATACCCCATCTATTCTCTTCCTTTGGTGCAGTGTGTACATTTTATGCTTTGCTTGTTGTATGTGGTTCAATAGCTATAGAGATTATATAAAATATCCAAGAAAAAGAAAGGAACAAAACTGCACGGTAATGTCACGATGTGGAGAATTACGGATCCTTTAAAGCCCATCCATGGATGGAGTTTATTGAATCGAGGTCAAAATCCCTGTTTTAAAATTTCAGGTTAGGTTTTCCATAGTCCTTTGAACATTAGTCCCTTAAAAGTATACACATACAGATGTAAATAAAAACAGCAGTACGCAAACACTCTGAGTTTGAAAAGTACTTTCACATTATAGCTCCATATTGGAGATTCACAATGCATATTCATTTAAGACGCTTTTATTTTTGTAAAAATTTTTTTGGATTTTATTTTTAAGTAATCTCTACACCCAACATGGGACCCAAACTCATAGCAAGCATTGCATGCCCAACTGACTGAGCCAGCCAGCCGCCTTTATAAAGGCTTTCTAATTGTTCGCCTTTAATGCTGAATACTCAATTCACTAATACAGACATACAATCCTTTCATCTATTCTGAAGGGAACAGTATTTTTACTGGTTTGCCCCATGCCAGATATTAACAATCAAGAGTTTAGCGTAAACTGTTCAAAGGCTTGTTTTTCAATACTATCTATTAAAGGTGAAGCATATCATAATGAGATGCTCTCAGAACAACCTCAGATGACTACTATTTAAGAAGAAAGACTTTGCCTATCATAGGTGTCAATTAAACACGACCACATTTTTTTGTAGTGGTAGTACCCAGTTTTGAAAAGATTCTTAGATATTGCTATGCATGAAGATATGACTAGTCTCATTCAATGAAAAAATGGACTATTGCTGACATAGTTAAAATTTTTTAAATGGGTATGAAATATGGATGGAATAGTTTAAAATATTGCAAAGAGCTAATAAGAGTAACAGTCATGCCCCAAGTGATCTAGGCTGACTCCAGCAATAGAGTCTTTATTTTGTTCAATGACAGATATTGCAATGATCAAACTACTAACTTGAAATAGCTGTGAAAGTAAAGCCTTAATAGTGTCCTTTAAAAATAGAGTCTTATTACTTAGATTTTGATTTTTCTATGTATTTTAAGGAAAAAATGCATATAGGTTCTCACACTTGTAGTCATGAATCTATGGAAAGTGTTTAAAATGAGAATCAGACTAGTTAAAAACAAATTAGGAACTCTTGTGTGGAAAACGCTATCACAGAGATTTAAAAATAGCACACAAAAATGTTTGGTGAGATGGGTGCCTGGGTGGCTCAGTCGTTTAAGCATCCTACGCCTGCTCAGGTCATGATCTCACAGCTGGTGGATCAGAGCCCCACAGCTCAGAGCCTGGAGCCTGTTTCCGAATCTCTGTCTGTCTCTTTCCTGCTCGCGTGCGCGCTCTCTCGCTCTCTCTCTCTCTCTCTCTCTCTCTCTCTCTGTCTCTCTCTCGAAAATAAAATAAAACCATAAAAAAATTAAAATGTTTGGTGGGAATCAGTTCACTTTCAATGACATATTTGCAATATTTAGTCTTTTATATGGTGTTTAATTTCTTCCCAATGCTGCTGATTTTTACTTCACTTCTGAGGTCTGGAACTAAGAAAACAAAGATCTTCAGTTTTTATAAGGAAGTTTAAAACGCTTTAGGGAATTGTTGGGCTATTTTCAAGATTATCGTGAAGCTAGGAAGCACCCAGGAAACTAGTAAAATGACATTCTCTGTATTCCCCTGTCCTCAATTTATTTCCCACTACTCTTCTTTACACGTTAGACTCCTCAGCGTATGATCCTTTTGTGTTTTCTGTCTGTTGAATGTGGGCTTAATTCCTTTATTGATGGTCATTTAGTCGTGTTAAAACTGACATTATGCAGTTAGGAAATTGGAGAAATACAGTATTTAATCAACAGAGTAGAAACAGAATTCTAGCCGTTGGACTGTTACTGTCTTCCTCTATGATTTAGGGGAGACTCTCTAGATCTCAAATTGACTATAAATAGTGGGAAGAGAATTCATACTTGTTGAAATATTGATGCCTACATCGCAGGCTGTATAATAAGAAGAGAATTTTATTTCTTTCATTTTTAGTGGAACACCGCGTGAATACTCTTGTAGTCTCCCATATTATTATCAGAATACCTTTTTAGTAAGTTTCAAATGGTGTCAGTTGCATGCCGCAGTGGATTTTATTGACTAGTTTTGGGGTGTAATTAATCACATATGAATTCGAATCTGTTAAGTTAATTTACTTTAAAATTCCATCAGTTCAATTTGAGAGAATTTAGTATTTGAATTTTAGGGAGAAATACTGTCCTTTAACAGTCTGAAGTTAAACTTCTTTCAGCGGGAATATCGTTAAAAGGAGTAATGTGTATTGGGTTTCGGTTTTTGTTTTTGTTTTGTTTTGTTTTTTGCTTTTTCATCAAGGATTATGATCTGAATAATTTAAACTTTTTACAATTAATTTTTTTCCTGGGCCAGTATCTAATCAAATTTTATAAGTTTCCCATGAATAATTAAAACTCATATTAGCCTTTGACTCCTAAAGAGGCTGGAAGAGATTGAACTGGCTAGAAAAAAAAAAATGCAAAGTTTTTCTTTCTGAAATCATTCTCTTTCACTTCTGAGATCCAGGCCAGTGTGTCCCACAAAAGGTTTAAAGACTCTTCCCATGCCTTGACTCGTATGGAAAAAAGGGGACCTCTACTCCTTTGCATTTTACCAAAGGCCTCCAGACTGCCCTACCTTTTGTCTAATTAGTATTAGATTCTCTTTGGGGGTACTAGCAGCAATAAGATGCACATTTTCCTCTTAAGCAAAGAAGAGAAAGAAGCACTTGTACCTCCCTAAACTAAGTGTGATCATTTTTGAAACTTCTCCTCTCACTAACCTGACAAACGTAGTCCAAATTTTGCTGCAGCATCAATCGTCTGCGTCATGTGTCTGTTTCTCTGCCTGTGTCTGCAGCCATCACATAGTCAGCAGATGAGAAACATGTTTGCACCTACATCACAGAGAAGTCGTATGGATTAAATGATGTAATTTATGCAAAATTGCTAGCAAGTGCCTGGTGCAGTATAAACTCCATAAAGCATTTGCAACTGTCTTTAGTATTATGCCTATTGTTATTAAGAGGCTTTCACCTGATAGCATCTCCGTGCCCAGGGACAAATGCTTATACCAACCTCATTGAAATACTATAAAGCACAATTAGAGTCTTGACTATTAGGAGAATTCCGAATCTCTTTGAGCTCCAGGGACGAATCCACTCTTGCTGCTGGCTCCTGTGACTCATGGAGACACATGTACTTTTTCCTTCTCCTCTGCCTTCACCAGCTTCAGAAGATGGTAAAAGTGAAAAAAAGAATTAAATTTGTGGTCAGAATGAGCTTGGAGTGGAGTGTCATTCTGCATTTATTCTCCACATTCTTGCTTTAATAGTTCAGCTCCATGTTTCTTAGATTTTTTTTAAATGTTTATTTATTTTTGAGACAGAGAGAGACAGAGCATGAGTGGGGAGGGGCAGAGAGAGAGGGAGACACAGAATCCAAAGCAGGCTCCAGGCTCCAAGCCGTCAGCATAGAGCCCGACGTGGGGCTCGAACTCACAGACCTTAAGATCATGACCTGAGCCGAAGTCGGATGCTCAACCGACTGAGCCACCCAGGCGCCCCTGTTTCTTAGATTTAAGTATCTTTGAATCAGCACATTCTGTATCAATTTCCAGCATGGGTATACATTTAACCTCCTGGAAGAGATTCACAAAGCTGATCTATAAACCTTCCCCTTTGATTTAAAAAAAAAAAAAAAAATGCTTCCGAGGACAGCTAGCTGGCTCAGTAGGGTCTGACTTCAACTCAGGTCATATGATCTCATAGTTTGTGAGTTCCAGCCTCGTTGGGCCCTGTGCTGACAGTGCAGAGCCTGGAGCCTGCTTCAAGTTCTGTGTCTCCCTCTCTCTCTGTTCCTCCCCTCCCCCTGCTCACACTCTATCTCTGTCTCTCAAAAATAAATAAATATTAAAATATGCTCCCCCAAATCTTTTCTAAATGTCTCCGATATGCAGTCTCAAAGAGTTGTAATTCATCTAGAATGAACACAAGACCTCAAGGGAGCCAGTTGGCCATTTCTTCAAGTTTGAATCTTCTGAACATCAAAACAGTCCTGATATTGAAGCATCTTAGTATTGTGTCTTACCTGGCACTCAGATCTCTATGACTTACAGGAAAGCATCTTCTATATCTAACAACTCTTCGTTTCATTTTCCGGAAGGTAAACAACCTTCCCCACCTCCTGACTCAATGTTATAGGCTATGTCATATGAAATGTAATCAGAGTTCTCTGTGATTTCGTTAGCCACTGTGTATTCTTTTGTCTATAAGGAGAGATTTTGTTTGTTTTAGAAAATCAGAAACTGAGATAAGGGTCTTAACATCACTTTCAATTCACACCATTTCTCAATTTCTAGGAATCCCTGAGAAATTAATTTTGTAAATTTCACCATCATTTTGCTGGCCCTTGCTTATTTCTTTAAATGTCTAGCAATTAGTCTGAAATTCCCTAAGATTTTTTAAGCATTCATTAGAACACTATCAAACTCTGTTTGAGTCCACTCTTTTCTCCATGAGATTCTGAGAACCTTTGTATTTTTCCTGCATCCAATTTTCCATGTACCTTAAATCGGTATCTAAAAAAGTCACTTGGATTAAGTCCTGAATATCAGTAAGTATTCTAGATAGTTCTTCTTCATGAATTGTCCACAATCTAGAATAATGATTCCTTTCCCTTAATGTAAACATTATAGATCTCCTCCACGAAACAAATATGTAGGAAATATCTCCTTATTTATTTTCTAAAACAAGTAGTTTGATTTCATACCAATCTTCCCAACTGGAAACTTTACCTGGCGGAGGTGGGGAAAGAATTAAACTAGTCATGAAAGTGGGGCCTCTACTTTCCTACTATTCCTACAGAAGTAAATAATCCTCCAATTGTGAGAATGGCACTTGGGTTTTAGGTCAACCATAACTGTCATTAGGACATTTACATAATATCTAAATCCTCAAGGTCTATTCAAAACCAAACTTTATTGGTCAGAATACACACTGCATATGTGTTCAGTCACTAGGCATTTGCTAATTTTCAAGGCTAACAATGCTATCAGAAATCTTGTCACTTGAGATGTGCATGTATCTATGACTTTTAAATTTTAATAGCTTATAAAACATTCTAATCTCAGGGTGTATTAGTTACCTAAAGCTGCAGTAATAAAAGCTCCCAAAACTGGATGGCTTAAAATGATAGAAATGCATTGTCTCCCACTTACCAGAGGCCAGAAGGCCAAAATCAGGGTGTTGGCTTGGCTGCGCTCTCTCAAGGGCCTAATGAAGAATCTTGTCTTGCCTCTTCTAGCTTTGGTAGTCGTTAGCATTCTTTGGTGTGTAGCAGCAGGGCGTTTCAGTCTCTGCCTGTATCTTCACATGCACCTTCCCCTGGGTGTCTGTGTCTTGGAGTCCAAATTTCCCTCTTCTTATAAAGAAAACAATTATACTGGATGTAGGACCCACCCTACTCCACTGTGACCTCGTCTTAATCTGATATGATCTGAAATGACACTGTTTCCGATTCAGCTCACATTCATAGGTTCTGGGTAGATGTGAATTTTGAAGAAGCACTATTCAACCTAGTACACATGGAATCCAACTACTGTATGGATTTGGGCTCTCCAGTCTCTGTCTGCTCAAAATGGGAAATTTTCCCCTTCTCAGATAATCTGGTTTGTCAGAAAAGGTCAGTTTTCAAAAAAAGGTTCTGTTATATTTCCTCTAGAGTATAGGAAATATCACCCTCTGGGATAATAGACTGCAAAGTAGGGCACTGATTTTTGAAGCACTGTTTTGCAGCACACAAAGGCCTTTCAAGGGGTATATAGACAAGAGTATTTCAAGTAAATCGCATTCCAAAAATTCAAATTCCCTACCCGTTCTTTCCTAAAATGTATTAGTCTGAGACTGTACCATCCAAAGAGAGGTCATGCTGATTTTCCTTTCTCTCATCCTACTTTGCAAAAGAAAGGATTTGCTGGAATGTAAAATGAAGCAATAGTTGAAATTAGTTTTCAGAAAGATTCCTTTAATTAAGGCATGATTGTTTTTCCCTGTCTTATGTACATTACTTTTTCTGAAGTGGCCTTAGAACATGGTATTTTGTTGGGATTTATATACATTTTAGAGCAGAATAGTGGAGAAACAATGACTATTTTAATTCAGAGAACTTGCCTCTTTCATTCACCAGCTATTGTGAAACACTTAATTGCTCCTGGGGGAATCCCATGAAGCAAAGCGAGGGAGATTCAGGAAGAAATACTGAAGATTGCCTCACCCTATTTCATCCATCCAAGATATTGATGGGAAGACTGTCTCGTCTATCTGTCTTAGAACTGGAATTCAGAAATTAGATGGTTGTCACAGAAATGCATATTAATATGTTTATTTGAATTGAAGAAATGGAGTCAGATTTTTTCTGAACAGTAAAAATTCTGATCTAGCTGATTAGTTTTGAAAATATTGACTGGCTTTGCCAATTAGGTTACATAGCTGACATTTTCCAAATTGAATCAGGTGAATCTGTAGGCCCAGGTTTTGACAAACATATATAACAAAGTGTGTGATAAGAGGAAAACATTTTATCCAAAACATTTATTACCAAAGACATATTTAAATGAACAACATTTCATCTTCTCAAACATTTCTGAGTATATTGGGTTAATTGAGGTACGTCAGTGTTAAGATTAACATATAATTAAGAGGCATTTGATAAGTCTTAACAAGATTTTTGTTTGTAAGGACTTTTTTTTTTTTGCATAGTCTTAAGGAATTGGTAACAGGATGACTGCAAAGTAATAAATTCATTTACAGATAAAGTGTAAGTTTCTAAAAATTATATCCAACATAATTTAAACCTGTCCATAAAACTGTCCGTATAAAGTTATTTAAACTATTTATTTATTAAAAACTAAAAATATATTGCCACTATTTAAACCAATGGTGAATAACATCAGCTTCCAAATTAAAAATGTGAGAAGGCGCACTGTGCAATTTTTTAAAGTACGAACTAGCAAAAATTTTTGAAAACCACTCTTCTGGAAAACGGAGACTGGGTTATTATCTATGGATGGAATGTGGAGCAGGAAGAGGTAAAGGTAGATTGTCTAACATACTTCTTCTTCTATGAAGAATCTACAGTAAACAAATAGGTCTACATACTTATCAGATTATTCAATTACATTGTGTTACTTGGAGCATTTTCTGTGACTTTCTGATTATTTTTGTTCTTGGTTTTCCATATAAAATGACTCCTATTCCACTTAATTCTTTTTAGAATTGGCTAGGACTATTTTTTTTTTTACCACTCTATAACAAACGTGTCTGTGTTTTTTGTTTTTAACCCAGGTTTGACTATGCTGAGACAAAGAATCTTGATTAGGATTATCAAACCCCAATATTGTTATATTGTGAAATATATAACTCATATATTAAATGGTCTATCCTTAGTAGAGTATATCCAGAAGTAAGCTTTATCAAAAATACTTCACCATATTTGCTTCTTCTACCACTTGGTGACATCTTGGAGAGATCTAACTGACTTCTGTTGGACTCCATTTGAACCATAGGAAGATAACACAGATTTATGTTTAAAGTAAAATAAGGGGTGCCTAGGTGGCTTAATCGGTTATGCATTCAACTCTTGATTTTGATTCAGGTCATGATCTCATGTTTCATGAGTTGAACCCTGTCTCAGGCTCTGCTGACAGTGTCCAGTTGGCTGGGGATCCTCTGTTTCTCCCTCTCTCTCTGCCCCTCCCTTGCTCTCTCTATCTCTCTTTCTCAAAATAAATAAGTAAAATAAAAAATAAAGTAAAATAAGACATAGTTGAATTTAATGTAAAAAAACTTTAAGTCAAATGATGAGAGACAAATAAAGAAAATATGTTAATCGTACTGCAAAGGACTAATCTCATTACACATAGGACATATAGAAATCGAGAAGGAAATACTATTAGACCAATAGAAAAATGGGCAAAGATGTTAAGAGAGTTCTCTGAAATGCAGGGGTCTCAAACTATGAAGCGGAATAATCTCACTCTTAATTAAAGAAATGCAAATACAAACAAGACTAAAATATAGTTTCTCACTTAGCAGATTGGCAAAAATCTAGAAGTTGAACATTCAGTTGCATAGGCTGTTGGGAAATAGACATACTAATATGTTCTCGGAGTGTAAAATGGTATTATTCCTGTAAAATCAAATTTGGCAATATTAATCAAAATAAAAATTGCATTTATCTTTTGACCCAGAAATCTCAGTTCTGGAAATTATCAAACTCTGCTAATTCAGTTTTGGGGGTTTTTGGTTTGTTTTTTAGAAATGTTTATTTATTTATTTGAGAGAGATAGAGAGAGAGAGGGAAGGAGAGCAAGTACAGGGGAAGGCAGAAAGAGAGGGAGATGGAGAATTCCAAAATGTCTCTGCACTGTCAGTGCAGAGCCCAACATAGGGCTTGAACTCACAAACTGTGAGATCATGACCTGAGTCAAAGTCAAGAGTTGGATGCTTAACCAACTGAGCCAGTCAGATGCCCCATGCTAAGTCAGTTTTTGTAGCCGCAAGAAACAACTCTGAAGTTTCAACAAAAACATATATTTATTGCTCATATTACATGGAGGCCACAGGTCATTTTCTATTCTGTCTGGTGGCTTCTCATTCCTGGGCCAGACCGAAATAGCTCCCACTATCTAGGACTTTTGTTCTTATTGCAGGGCCCAAACTAAAGGGGCATAGTGGAAACACAGAAGACTTCTTAAGACTTGACATTAGCACACTGTTACTTCTTTTTTTTTTTAATAATTTATTGTCAAATTGGTTTCCATACAACACCCAGTGCTCATCCCAACAAGTGCCCTCCTCTGCGCCCATCACCCATTTTCCCCCCTCCCACACCCCCGCTCCCCTCAGTTTGTTCTTAGTCTTTGAGAGTCTCTTATGTTATGTCTTCCTCCCTCTCTGTGGCTTTTCTTTTCCTTCCCCACTTCCCCTCCCCCCTGGTTTTCTGTTAGGTTTCACAAAGCCTACCTATGTGGACGTTAGCACACTGTTACTTCTGCCCACATTCTCTTTTGGAGGAAGAAGTCATATGACTAAGACCAAAGTCACGAGGGCAATGATATATACTCTACCCACCAGGGAAGCTTTGCAAAGTCACATGGGTAAAGGCCTTCTATCTAATCCTATTACAGGGAGGAAGCAGAGCATCAGAATATGCCTGCCTGCCCATTAATGATAAGAAATATATACAAGGTTATTCACTGCAGCATTGTTAGTAAGAATAAAAGCATTGATTTGTAAACATTTGTGGAGAGAGATCTGCCAGTCTCTCCCCCTCTATATATCTATCCTGTCTCTCAGAAGAATGCATGGTTGACAGTAATGCTCTCTGTGTTAAGAATTCTTCTTTCCAGCAGCAATTGTGCCTGAGTTATTTCAAAGTGCAAAGTGATCTTTCCTGGACTACAGCCCTTCCATCATTTACAACATGAAATTGTGCCTCCAATTCATTCATTCAATAAATATTTATTGAGAGCCTGGTATAGTTCAGGCTGATTTATGTTGAGAAAACCTGATGGATTGGTATGTGTGATAAGCATAATTAACCTACAGAAAACACAAATTTAGTATCTCTCAATCCCAGATTTTTCTATTAGTCTGCCTCTGCCAATCCGTCCGAGCTCAGGCTATAGGTACGGGAGTTTGAAGATGTTGAAAGGTTAGGCTTTTGACAGGAGAAATTGGAAGTCTATGACAAGAAATTATTCTAAAGAAAATTAAGTCGACTTAAAAAATGTACTCGAAGATGTTTGGTCCTGACAATACTGCAAAAAATATTGGTGGGTGCCCCTATTCTCAAAAGATAGCCAGCTAAACCTTTTTTGAGAGGCCTCTGAAGGAGCATTCTAACTTGGAAGGCAGGCAAAATATTTTATAGGGCAATAGATGGAAAGATTCAGGCAAAACTGAGTTTGTTTTGCATGTAGTTGGTCAAAGGTGTTTCTCAAGGCAGAAATTATACTGGTCGAATTTGGATTTGGGCATAGAACAGTTAGAGGTTAAAGTCACGTGAAAAAGCAGGTGTGGAAGAAAAGATGTTGCCGACAAGAACACAGGAGGATCACAGTAAAATGTTCTCAGCCCCGTAGCGCCTCACACACTTTCCTTGAAAGAAAGCACGCAAATTCTCTTTTTAATATTGGTAATGGGATTTCAGGTGTCTTCCAGAAAAAAAATGCTTGGGATTTATGATTTGACATATTATTACTAAAGATTTTCTTTTTGTGAGCATGGGTTGGCACACCGTAGCCTCAGCCTTCTGACTGTTTTTCTAAATCAAGTTTTATTGAGACACAACTATACCTAGTTATTTACATACTATCTATGGCTTCATTCACAACATTATAGCCAACATGAGTGGCTGACACTTTTTCTCAAGACCCACAAAGGTGGAAATATTTACTATTTATCCCTTTGTAGAAAAAGTTTGCAGAACTTTGTAGAAAAGATTTCCCTGTTCTAACAGTATGTTGGTGGTTGTATTAATCCGGTAGGGCTACGATAATAATGTACCACAAATTGGGCGACTTGAACAAGAGAAATGTTCCCAGTTTGGGAGGCTGGAATCACAAAGATCTAAGTGCCATCAGCTTTGGATCCTTGAGATGTGTCTCTTCTTGGCTTTTCGATGGCCACCTTTTTGCTGTTTCCTCACATGGCGTTTCCTCTGTGTGTGCAGAAAGAGAGATAGATTCAGAGATGGGGGTGGAGGAGGCATGGGTTCAGGCTTTCGTCTCTCTTCTTGAAGTGTACCACTCCTATTGGGTGAGGGCCTCAGCCTTATGTCTTCATCTAATTATAATTATCTCCTTAAAAGCCCTGTCTACAAATGTAGTAACTCTGGGGATTAGGGCTTTGAATGAATTTGGTGGGACCAAAATTTAATCCATTACAGTGGTTCTAACTTTTATTCAGGGAGCAAATGGGAGGGTCATTTTTTTTTTTTTTAATGTTTACTTATTTTGGAGAGACAGCAAGTGGGGGAGGGGCAGAGAGCGAGAAGGAGACAGAGAATCCCAAACTGTCAGCTCAAAGCCCAATGTGAGGCTCGAAATCATGAACCCTGAGATCATGACCTGAGCCAAAAGCAATAGTTGAATGCCTAACTGACCGAGCCATCAAAGAGGCACCCCAAGGAGGGTCATTTCTATGAGTATGCTGCAAGTTCAGGACTGTATTAAATAGCCAAAGGGCTAAAACTATTGATTATTATAGACTAAAGCAGAACCAAAGGTGTCTGGTCAATAACATTTGTCGAACTTTCTTTTTAGGCTAAAACGTATTGTATTTATCTGATACGTTCCCTTTCTGAGGGAACTAGGTTTTCAGGGATTGTGTAATTCATGCTTTTTCTAGTTTACTACTTTCTCAGAAAATGTAATATTTGGTCTTCTAGGGCCCCCTAGGAATGAATAGAGGTTTAGAGCAATTAAATTTTTAAATGTCATGTGGAATTGGGTATATATTCCTGAGCAGCTAAATATTAGCTTTTGTAACAATCAGAAAATTATATTACTTAGAGTATTTATAGTGTTCTCTCTTGCAAAACAACAAAACAAGACAACATGTCTCCCTCACAGATTTGTATGGTATCGAAATAATATACGCTAAAATACTTGAAAACTGGGGCGCCTGGGTCAAGTTTCCATTAGTCAAGTGTCTGGCTTTGATTCAAGTCATCATCTCACGGTCCTTGTACTGACACTATGAGTCTGGAGCCTGCTTCAGATTCTGGGTCTCCCTCTCTCTCTGCCTCTTCCCCACTAGCACTTTGTCTCTCTCTCTCTCTTGAAAATAAACAAACATTTAAAAAAATAAATAAAATACATGAAAATTAAGTGCTAGATGAAAAGAATATTTTCCTCTTTTTTTTTTCCTGAATAATTGCCCTTACATTTCTCTGAACTTTTTTTTTAATGAATCGACATACTCTAAAAGACCTACCCACTGATAAATCATACTTTTTGGCTATTTAAAGTGATTAGAAATATTTTTTCCAAAATGTGGCGATAGTCCACCCCTTCCTACACCACCAAATTCTTTCTGCTCTTGGGATCCCTTGACAATATGGGATTGCTTTTATTTCTTCAGACACTTCCTTCCAACTCCTGGGATTACATGAGGTCATTTAACTGTTTTCAAATAGACAACACTACATGTTTTTACCCCTTAATTATATTAACACAACTTCACAATTATGTCATCTTCAATGCTCTTTTTTTCCCCCAGTCTGTCTTCCTTTGTCTTCAGGAATTTCTTTAGATCAAATTATCATTTTGTTCAAGTCCTTTCTCAAATAGACTTTGAAGATGTGAAATATGGGTATGTGCATTTTCTAAATCTTTATTTTTTTTATTTTTTTAACATTTTCAATTTATTTTTGAGAGACATAGAGACAGAGTATGAGCAGGGGAAGGGCAGAGAGAGAGAGGCAGATGCAGAATCCAAAGCAGGCTCCAGGCTCTGAGCCACCAGCACAGAGCCCGACGCGGGGCTCGAACCCACAGACCGTGAGATCATGACCTGAGCCGAAGTCGGCCGCTTAACCAACTGAGCCACCCAGGTGCCCCTAAATCCTTAAACAGACATACCTATCTCTCTAACCACCCAAACAAATGAATTCCTTCTTCAGAGACTTCAGGGTTCTTATGATTTCTCATGAACCATTTTCCTTCTTCTTCAAACTTTCCCATTGCTTTCTGGCTCCATATGTTGCGTGTAAAAAGTCTGAATGAAGTTTGATTCTATTTCCACTAGTGTAAGTAGAAAAGCACTTCCACATTGTGTCTGGAACTTGTAAAACTTTTTCCCTTGTCTTTCCATGTCTTGAATTTGACCAAAATATGTTGATGCGTGTGAGCCTTAGCATTAATTCTCTTTCTCGGGGATCTCTTTCAATCTGATAACACCATTCTGCAGTTCGGGGAAGTGCTCATCTATCACTAAGGATCATTACCCTGTTTTATTTGTTTTTGGAGAGCTCTTTGGGAATTCCCCTTTGGAAATTCTCTTTATGTCCATATTTGTCTGTTTGTGATTTTTTTCAGCTTTCGTGAAAAACCCTTCTGATGTCTCCCTCCCCTTCAGTCTACCATTAATTATATTTTCAGTAATGACAATGCTCTTTTCAGTTCATCCATAGACATTTTATTTATAAAATTTAAATCTTTTGGGGCGCCTGGGTGGCTCAGTTGGTTAAGCATCTGACTTCACCGCAGGTCACAATCTCATGGTTCATGGGTTCGAGCCCTGTGTCGGGCTCTGTACTGACAGTCTGGAGCCTGGAGCCTGCTTCGGATTCTGTGTCTCCCTCTCTCTCTGCCCCTCCCCCACTTGTGCTCTGTCGCTCCCTCTCTCTCAAAAGTAAATAAACATTAAAAACTTAAAAATAAATAAAATAAAAAATTTAAATATTACAAAAAATAATTTCCGTAAAGTTTTTCTTTGGGGCTGAAACCACATATCCCTGACAGTATTACATTTCAGGTTTTAATCTGATTCTTCCTTCAGTCCTGAGGAAACCTCTTATGTATGTACAGCTTGGTTTTTATCCCGCATGTGTTCGATTCCCTTAGATGTGGGGTTTTGTTTTGCTTCATTTTGTTTGTGTTTTTTTGGCCATCCTATATCATTTTGCTACAGTTTCTTGACCAGAGTTCAGTTAGCTGATGCTAAAGGCACAATGATTCAGTGTCTCCAGGCTTTGTTCAGCCAAAATTTCCTTCCACCCTCAGAAACTGGAAGTCAGTCTTCTCTCTAGTCTTCCGGGCAGTTCCTCATCCCAGGGTTGGTAGAATTGGCAACTTGTTTTGGAACCATCAGCCTTAAAATGACTGTTGGGACTCTTTCCCTCAGAGGATTTGCAAGATTCTGCCACATGACTCTGCTGGGGGTCAGGAAGGCACCAGGTCTGCCGGAAGTGGTGGTTCTTGGGGCACGTGGGTGGCTCAGTCAGTTGAGTGTCTGACTCTTACTATCAGCTCAGGTCATGATCTCACAACTTGTGAGATCAAGCCCTTTATTGGACTGTGTGCTGACAGGGCAGAGCCTGCTTGGGATTCTCTCTCTCCCTCTCTCTCTGCCCCTCCCCTCCTTACGCTCTCTCAAAATAAATACATCAAACTCTGAAGCAGTGGTTCTTTAACCTGGTTGCAAATTAAAATGAATCAGAGATCCCTTAAAATTGCCCATGCTCAAGTCATACCCAAGACCTATTAAATCAGTTTCTAGACTTGAAGAGCTAGCATCAATTCTTTTTATAGCTCTCTAGTAGATTCTAACGCGCAGCGCAGCAGTGAAAAAGGCTGGCTTAAGAGCTCTCTCCTTTACTCTGAAAACCTCAGCTCTCCTCCTGCACCAACACCACTTCAACTAGTAGACTCACCTGTTTGCGTACTCCAAACATAGATGGGAACAAAAGACGGAACCTTTCCCTGAGTTGTTACCTTCTCAGAATTCCACATGTTATAGAAGTTGTCTTTTTAACATTTCTTAAATTAATTTCTTTTAATTTTTATATATGTATGTATGTATGTATTTTATTATTACTTTTTTGAGAGAGAGCACAGTGGGGGAGAGGGAAGGAGAGAGAGAGAGAGAGGAAAAGAGAGAGAGAGAGAATCGTAAGCAGACTCCACACTCAGCATGGAGCCTGACTCAGGGCTTGATCTCATGACCCTGGGATCATGACCTGACCTGAAATCAAGAGTTGGATGCTCAGCTGACTGAGCCAATTAATTAGGCATCCATAAATTAATTGCTTTTGAAATTAATCACACATATAATCTGTTCCTTATTTTTGTTTTCAGAATGCATCAGCCACTGTTTTGAGAAAAGAATTTGCTTTTTTTTCTTTAACAGTACCAGTTAGAGGTCACTCCTAAGGCTAATATTCTTTGATCTAGTGGTTTTGTTCCCTAAGCATTTAGACTTAGTTTTGCTCTTATGGGATGTTTGTCAACCTTACAAAAGTTGATGAGAAACTCTTACAACTTATATTTTATAAGCCTGGTATTAGAATCATTCTTCAAGTTCTGGCCTACTGTTCTCTTAACTTAGTACGTTTAATTTATCTACGTAAATAGAGGAAATAATTTCTCAAAATGACAATGTGACACATACCAACCAATTTTTATTTCTCAAAATACATTTCTATCATTCAGCTTGTCATAGAAGCACATCAAATAGTTTTTCTCCATCGTCGAAATTTCTAACTGTTCCTTTCTAAATATTCTCTCGTGTTTAATGAACCATATGCTATATATGGCTTAAGATTCTGGAAATCTCATTCCTTATTTTTAATGAAATTTAATTCTAGCATATTTCAGCATTTGTACCATTACTGACCTAAAATATTTAACCTTTAAGGATACATCAAATGAGATTTAATGAGCTTCACACAAGGAGCTATTCTCTCTTTTTTTAAATAATCGTATTGCTTTAAAATTAAGGGGAAAAATCAGTATGATAGATTTTCAGTTGACACTATGCAAAAAAAAAGTCACAACAGACATTTTATTGTTTTATTTGTGCCTTTCCGTTGTGAAGAAATAGCTAAGTCTTAATTTGGAGGGAATTTACAAGGTAAACACTTAGAGAATATAACAAAGTGAATTCATCTTTTTCCCAAGAACTGACTACATTATGAGCATGTATGGTATTTCAGAAGCCCAGCAGAGCAAATTCAAGCAGATTTCTTGAAACTCATATTGAAAAAGACAATTATCCATAGGCAGCATAAGGGCTAACAGCAGGGGAGCTGCAAACTTAAAGCCACTATACATATGTATTATTTTCACTTTACATACCCAAAACACTTTATTTGACACACCGTATAGCTGGTTTCTCAGTTGATTTGTTAAACCATGGAATAATTCAATACGCGCAGATTGCTAAATAATAGTAACCCAATCTTCTCCACTTAGTTTTCCTTGATTTTAAGTTGTCTTCTTTTCAAAATTTCTTAAAAGATCGTTAAAATTCTAGTTTCATGACCCATAGGAGAAGCTGACATTTGCAACGTAGGTAAATGCAGCACAATAATTTCCAGTGAGGTTTTGAAGGGCCACGAGTATTATTACATTTTTATTTCGAGAACCCCTTACTCAATGAGAAATCATTCAGAAAATGAAGAGGCACATTTTAAGTATATTCGTAAAGTTCCAAGTTTATGTTACTTTGAAGATTAGTTCTCGGTCATTGACGCAATGCAGTTTTTTTTCTGTGTATCTAAACTAAACTTTGGAAGTTTTGAGTAAATCCACTATAATTAAGAAGGGCTCCTATTTGTAATGTGTTCAAAAAGGGGTCGATAATATAGTCAGCAAGCTATAAAAGCACTGCTGCTTTTTCTCTGTTCTTTCTTAATACTGCTTGCGACGGTCATCTGGGAGAAGTGTCCAGCATCCATCCACAGGGCTTAGGAAATCTAGTGCAATACTGCTTTGGAGCTTTACCTCTCAATGTGGTCATACAAAATATTCGGCTCTCAAATGCGCTGGCACCGTAATATAGGGCGGAAAGTTCGCCCCGGCTCGTCTCTTCCCCTTTTGAGCAATTGTGGAAATAAATAATGGTAGTGAACACACATTGCCAAGTACAGAAAAGGAAAACCATTTTTCTTTTGCATGACTTCTATTGGGATTAAAAACTACTTAAAAAGAGAGCATCGTTAACATTTACATCTCATACGAGTTTTTTCCAGCTAATCTTTTTCTCTAGATGACCCCTGAAGAAAGTTATCTTAGTTACACAGAGAGAAATTTTCACTTGAGTAGTCATTTTCTGAAGGATATTTCATACTGAAAAGCCTTTGAAAAATCATTTTTCATCTACCCTCTAAACCTATTGAAAATGTCTCCACAGTACCTGAGACATTTTCTCTGTTGAAATATATCATTTTACATTACTCAGATGTTCTGAAAATTCATAAAGTGGCAATCATAATTTATTGAGATTTCTCTCTGCCAGTCAGAAACGAATAAAACTATATAGTGCATTCAAGAGGAAAAAGAAAAGAAAAATGAAAATGAGTAACAGCGGTACCTTGGGTTTAGAAGGCACATAAGATCGTTCCGTGTAAATAATCTTTATTTTAGCAGTTCTCTGTAAATCTTATCATGTATTTATTTCAAGCTCATGAAAGACTGAGCCTAAAATGTGTGTCAAGTGGCACTATGTATCTCTAACAAATCCGTTCTTTACTTACGTCAACAATTATTCAATATTTATCCACCGGATTCCAACAATTTAGCCTCGTTTCCTTCAATCCTCCGCCGTATGTTACTTATTTTATTCACTTTCTGGAAGATTGCCGAAGGGCTCCTTGCTGCTCTTCACATTTGCAGATTCTGAGCCTGGAGTGTCTCTGGGATTCTTCTTACCTATCCTGCAGATTTTTGACTCTTTTCCTATACTTACATCTGCTTTTGTTTCTCTACTAATACAATTCCATGTGATTTATGCAAAAATTACAGTGTCCTCAATGGCTCCTTTTCTGATAGGATAGTTAAGGATGTAAGTACTGACATCAGAGGATTGGTATAAGAAGTATATGAATCGATAATAGTAATAGTAACACAAGCCTGGCATAGCTCAATATGTGTTCTTAGCATGGTTATTATTGTTATAGCATGTTCTGTCATTTCAGAGAAAGGGACAGGCAATAGAATTGTGATAATTTTATTATCTTGCTTTTTCAATGCCCAATGTCTGTATATGTTAGACATTATAAAAATTTGAGAGGTAATTTCTCGAAAATACGATAGGATGGGTATCTGGAAATGACACCATTTCACAATCAAACTTTCGGCAGTCTACATGAAAACAGAATTTATTGAATTGAATCACCATGATTTAACTATTCCCCTGTGGTAGACATTATGCTTTAAATTTTTACTCTTATATACAATTCACAGTAATGAACTTGTGACTCTTTGCAAATTCCTATTTTTCAAAATGTTGGTTTGTTTGTTTAGAGTGAGTGAGAACTTGAGCAGAGGGGGGACAGGGAGAGAGAGAATCCCAGGCAAACTCTGTTTGTCATGGCAGAGCCCAATGTGGGGCTTGATCCCATGAACCCAACCGTAGGACACCTAACTCACGGAGTCATCTAGGGAGACCTGCAAACTCCTTTAACTATATCTGTAAGGTTAAATCCCAGATGCAGACTTGATAACCTAATGGACACATGATACTTGAATTTAGATCCGTATTACCTAATCGCTCTCTGAAGTCTGTGCCAATTCACATTAGTTCTAAGAATGAATGAGTGTTCTTGCACCCCTGCATTTTTCCCTAACACTGTTCAGTATGTTTTCAGTTTCAACAATTTAAGAGGTGAGCAATGACATCTAGTTGTACTCGAGACTTCTCCAGTTGTGGCTGCAATCTGGCATGGTTTCATATGTTAATCGGCCATTTTCCGGGGATAGGGCATCTATCTCTGCTCTTCTTTATTTTTTACCTTAAAGGTCCCAGGTACTCCTTCTCCGAAGTTGCTTTTGTCTCTTTTGTATATTCTGCCTGAAATTTTTTTTTTCATTTCATCTGCTTTGGGTTCTCATTTATTACAATTCCATCTGTTTTCTTCAAAGTGTCAAGTATATTGACTGCTACCATTTCTTGTTTCATAGCCCACTTAAAAGCATGTGTCGCTATTACGTCGAGTTGCTGTCAGTGCTAAATGAGCTAGCAAAAGTGGAGATTTGAAACAGTGCCTGGCACACAGGCACAGGTCAAAGTCAGCATGGGATTTTTTTTTTTCCTTCTCTGCATTTTTTCTATGAATATGTTATAACATGCTGACCACCATATTACACACCACTGTTTATTTCATTTTTGTCTATAAGAGCTCTTTTCGTTAAGATAGTTATCATATGTGTTGCCTTTAATTTTTGTGTTTTCTTCAAATATGAAAATACATGTACTTGAATTCATTGTTTCTTTTTGTGGGTTTTTGTGGATGGGATTTTTGTTAAGTGAATATTTGTTGATAAATAAATGAACTAGAGTAATGTGAAAAATTGAAAACTGTTAAAGGGAAAGTTGAAAAGAGATCAATAATAGAAGAAAAAAATTGGTTAATTAAAACATAAATAAGTACAAAAATCAAGAAACTAGAAAACAAAAAAGGAAGTAGTTAATTAATTAATTTTAATTAATTAATAATTTTAATTTATTTTTATTTATATTTGAGAGACAGACAGAGTGGGGAAGGGAGAGAGAGAGAGGGAGACACAGAATCCGAAAAAGGCTCCAGGCTCCCAGCTGTTAGCACAGAGCTAGATGTGGGGTCAGACCCACGAACTAGGAGATCATGAACAGAGCTGAAGCCAGATGCCCAACCAACAGAGCCACCCAGGTGCTCCAGGAAGTAGATAGTTAAAAATTAGGCAAGGTTGAGGACACAGGGAAATAATGAAAAGATATTGTGACAAAATTAAGTAGGACTCAAGAAGAGAAATTTACAGAAAAAAAATATTTTGTCAAAAAATTTTTGAAAAGTATGTTTCCATTCATAGCCATTATAACTAATTTCTTGCTTCCAAACATGTATTGTTGTTCGTGACAACTCACCGTGTGGATCTCCTACTTTCGCATTCAGATAGCGTCCGAGATCTTTGCTGCTTCTCAACAAGACCAGGTTAAGGTCCAAAATCAGAAGGTCTAGATTCAAATCCTAGCAACTGGAAAAAAATCAGACCTTGCATAAACTCTTTCAAGCTGCTGAAATCATAGTAGTGGAGTCATTGAATTTGAGAATCATAGTCTTCACACATTCTTTCTGTTGGCCAGCCAACTTTAAAATTATTTTGCAAATGCAAAGGACCTAATACAATCAAGACAATCTCGAGGAAAAAAAGTAAAAAGCAGGAAAACTTACATTACTAGAATATAGACTAAGGTCCAGAAAAAGACCCTCTCGTATATGGAGTTCTGATTTAGCACAAAGTCACCTGGGCAATTCTGTGAGAATGGTGCTTTTAATAAGTGGGGCCAGGTTAACTGGATATATTCCTGGTAAATTCAAACAAAACAACAAAACTCCCTGAAACTCAAACTTCCATGCCTTACACAGAATCTAATTCAAGATATATTATGAACCTAGAAGTAAAAAGAAAACAAAAAAGTTTCTGATGGAAACATAGGGCAATATTTTCATGACCTTGGTAGGAAAAAATTTTTTCCCAAAAATTTTATTATAGAAAGTTTGAAATATACAATAGCATTGAAAAAACAAGTTCATTGGAAATACCTGTATATAGATACCCTAAGTTGTACTATTAATAATTTACCCTACTTGTTTTATCATATTAAATTGTATCAGCTTTTTCTGATGAAGAAATCCTAGGTTCTCCTAGGAACAAATCTCATAATTACCCTTTTATTCACCCCACGATATGCTTAGAAAAGATAGAGACTAATAATACCATTTTGACCACAAATTATATTACTGGTCAAATGATTTGAATATGTTTTAGGGTTCTTATTCTTTTTAGCTGGTATTCTTCTAGAGACGTAAAAATAGGCACCTGGGTGGCTCCGTCGGTTAAGCACTGACTTCAGCTCAGGTCATGATCTCACAGTTCATGGGTTCGAGCCCCACATCGGGCTCTGTGCTGACCGCTTGCTCAGAGGCTGGAGGCTGCTTCGGATTCTGTGCCTCATTCTCTCTCTGCCCCTTCCTGACTTGTGCTCTGTCTCTCTCTGTCTCTCAAAAATAAATAAATGTAAAGAAAAAAATTTTTTTAATTAAAAAAATTATAATTTCAGCTGAAATAATTTCCAACTTTCATTATACTCTCAGTTCATTTTAAGTCAGTTCATTTCCTTCATTTTACTCTGGTATTTTTAGGGATTGCTTATTTTACGTTAGATTTACCTAAAATATTTACATGGTCCTAACCTCAAATCAATGGAACAAGGTATAATAAAAGCAATATTCCTTCTATCCCTATACATACCACCCTGTTTTCCCCCTACTCTCCATAGGCAATTATTATTTAAATTATTTATTTTGTTTAAGTCTACCATTGTTATATCTTGATATAATCAAAATTTTCCCTTTTTTTTTTTTTTTTTGTTTGTTTGCTTTTGTTTTTAATAGATCTCTATTTTGGAACGATTTTATATTGGCAGAAATTTGAGCAGAAAGTCTAGAGATTTCCACAGATCCCCTGCCCCCACACATGCACAGCCTCCTCATTATCAACATACCCAACCCAAGTCGTATACATGCTACCCAAATGTAGGTACCTATGTGCAACATGAACCTACATGTCACGTTATTATCAATCAAAGTCCTTAGTTTACATTAGAATGCACTCTGTCCTCTGTGGGTTCGTTCAAATGTGTAATGACACGTGTCCATCATTAGACATCATACGCTATCATACAGGTCAGTTTCACTGTCCTAAAATCCCCCTATATGCTGCCTATGCATCCTTCCTTTTCCCAAACCCATAGCCACCCCTCACTCTTTTACCGTCTCAATAGTTTTGCCTTTTCCGTAATGATGCGTCATTGGAATCATGCACGATGCAGCCTTTGAAGAGGCTTCTTCCACTTTAGTGATCTGCATTAACTTTTCCTCCATGATCTTTCGTGGTTTGGTAGGTCATTTCCTTCAGTGCTAAATAGTATTCCATTGTCTGGGTTTACCACAGTGTATTTATCCATCTACCTAGGGAAGGACATCTTGGTTGCTTCCAACACTTTACAGTGATGAATAAAGCTGCTATAGACCTCCATCCGTAGGCTCTTATGTGGACATAAATTTTCATCTCCTTTTGGTAAAGACCAAAGAATACAATTGCTGGATCATATGGTAAGAGTATGTTTAGTTAGGTAAGAAGCTGGCAAACTGCTCTTTCAAAGTGAAGGCACCATTTTGCATTCTCACCACGAAAAGGAGGTGTTCCTATTGCTCCAGATCCCTGCCAGGATTTGCGGTTGTCGACATGATGAAATTTAGACATTGTGAAAAGTTGGTAGTGGTGTCTTATTACAGTTTGCCATTTCCCCCTGACCTCTGTTATGGAGTATCTTTCAGTTCACTTATTTTCTATCCGTATATCTTCTTTGGTGAGGTGTCAAAGTCTTTTGCCCCATTTTTTTTAAATTTTATTTTAATGTTTATTTATTTTTGAGACAGAGAGAGACAGAGCATGAGTGGGGAAGGGGCAGAGAGAGAGGGAGACACAGAATTCGAAGCAGGCTCCAGGCTCTGAGCTGTCAGCACAGAGCGTGACGCGGGGCTTGGACTCTTGGTTTGTGAGATCATGACTTGAGCTGAAGTCAGACGCTCAACTGACTGAGCCACCCAGGTGCCCCTTTTGCCCCATTTTTAAAGTGAATTGTTTATTTTCTTATTGGTAGTTTTAAGAATTTTTGGAGGGTGGATTACCATCCTTTATCAGATGTGTTTTTTCCAGTATTTTCTCCTAGTCAGTAACTTATCTTTCATTTTCTTGACAGTGTTTTGTAATTAATTTGCTGAATTTTAATGAAGCCCAGCTTGTCAATTCTTCCCTTCATAAATCATGCTTTCGGTGTCATATCTGAAAAGGCATTGCCATACTCAAGGCCACTTAGACTTTCTCCTATGTTACCCTCTAGGAGTTTTATAATATTGCATTTTACATTTAGGTCTGTAAACATTTTGGGTTATTTTGTAAAAGGCATAAGGTCTTTATCTAAATCGTGCGCGTGTGTGTGTGTTATTTTGCATGTGATTGTCCAGTTGTGACACAACTGATTTTGAAGACACTGCCTTTGCTCATTGTATTGTATTTGCTCCTCTGTAGAGGAGAAAAAAAAAAGAGAAAGTGTAAGGGCAAATCGGGACTGATTCCATTTTGCTTAAGGGCAAACTGGGACTGACTCCATTGTGTTCCGTGTCCTCCACCTTGCGTCCCCAGCGCCTGCGCAGAAGCTTGACCTGTGGACAGGACCTTTGATCCTCAGCCAATCGGCTAGGGTCATGACCATCACCCCTCCCACTGCCCCTAGACCCCTTTAAAACTATTGTGTTTTTGGAACGCGCCGTCTCTCTAGACCCACCGCTGCGTCGGTGCGGTGGGAGATTGAGCTCGAGCTAGCTCGAATAAAGGCTCTTTGTTCTTGTATCGGACTCGGCTCTCTGGTGGTTTTTGGGGTCCCCGAATTCTGGGCATAACAAAAGAAAAAGAAAAAGAGAAAAGAAAAAAAAGGTTAATTATATTCACACGGGTGTATTTCTGGGCTCTCTGTTCCGTTGCATTTATCTGTCTATTCCTTTGCCTTCCTCAGGTGCCTTCCTGACATGCCTTCCTGGATCTATAGTTTCGTGTCTGACATTAATTTAGGGAAATTCTCAAACATTTCTTCTGTTTCTTTCTGTCTTTCTTCTCCATGTATTCTCATTACATGTATTGTACCTGTTGGATTTGTCCCACATCCTTTGAATATTCTGGGGATTTCAGTCTGTTTTCTGTTTTTCAACTTTGTGGATTTCCATTGAGACACTCTCGAGCTCAGAGGTTCTTTCCTCAATCACGTCCGGGGTGCTAATGGGCCCAATCAAGGCATTCTTAATTTCTGTTACCCTGTTTTTGATCTGCAGTATTTCTTTGTTTTCTTAGGGTTTTCATCTCTCTGCTTACATTGGCCATCGATTCTTTCATGCTGTCTCCTTTTCCCATTAGAGCCCTTAGCATCTCAGTCATAGTTGTTTTACATTTCTGGTCTGATCATTCTAGCTTCCTTGTCATATTTGTGCCTTGTGCTCACGGGAGCTCTGTGTATGAAGACCTCTGTTCTTTAATTTTTGTTTTTGTTTTTGTTTTTTTGCCTTTTAGTATGTCAAATATGTGGTTTTTTTGTTTTTTTTTTTGTTTTTGTTTTTTTTTTTGGATAACTAGGTATGATGTGCTAGCAAAAGTAAAACAAAACTGCTGCAGATAGGTCTTTAGTAATGTGAGGAAGTATGGGGTGGAGGGGGAGAGCAGCTTCCCGTGGTCCTGTGCCTAAATCTCAGTCTTTGAATAGCCTGTACCTCTGGTCTGTGAACTTGGCAAGTATTTCCCTTCTTTTCCCTCCCCCATCAGCTGGGGCTCAATGGGCTGCCGGTTGGTATTTCCTCTCCTTCAAGTGGAAGATTAGGGACAGCTGGGATTGGGTATTTCCCTTCCCTCAGGTTAGGCTTTGATAAAACCCAGCCGGACAGCTCTAGGTAAAGAGTGTCTCCTGAGGGCAAGCCTTGTTAGAAGAACAGCGGCCCTGGCGTGTTTTCAAAGGTTCATCTTCCTTCCTCCCACCAGGAGTACAGGGGAAGTTTTCTCTGCCCCTGAGGGAACCTGGTAGAGCTCCAGAAGAAACAAGTCTAGAGGCCTTCCTCCCTCCCTCAGGAGGCTGGGCCTCCCTGGAGTTTTTACACCTCGGGCTTGTCTACAGGGAGCCTCCAGCAATTCCTCACTTAAAAAGTCCGTTTCCTGCAGAGGTTCCTGTTCTCTGGGTTCCTGCTGGTAAGTTACCTCTATCTGTATTTTGTTTTCTCCAGTTGGGGGAAGGGCTTGACCATGTGCTCTCCTTTGTCGACAGTTCTAAGAGGAATTGTTGATTTTGAAGTGTTTAACATTTTCCCTGTCATTAGTTGAGAGTGGTGACTTCCAAGCTCCTTAAATTCTGGCCTGGAAGGTGAATGTCTCTCCACTTCACTTTTTTATTAAACAATATAAATATAGAGCGATCTCCATAGCTGTATACAGAGACATTTTTCTTTCATTGCGAAGACTGCATGGTAATGATTGCCTCCTTTTATATTACTGACACATTTTATAAATGCGTTCAGTTCCCTATTGATAGACATTTGGATTTCTCCTTTGCGAGTACAAGCAGTATGTATCCTAACGAAGAGTCTGTGCACCTGGTATTTTGTGGTTTTGCTAGTATATCTTTAGGATAGATTTCTTGAAGCGGGACTTCTGGATCCAAGAGTCAATAAATAGTTAATTTTGCTGGAGATTGCCAAATGCCTCTGGGAGAGATTGCATTCTTTTTTAACTAACTCCACCAGTATTGTTCGGGAATGCCTACTTTGCCACAGCTTTATGCAATTGTGTGTTTTGTCAAATGTATGAATTCTTGCTAACCTGGTAGGTGATCATGGCCTTGGGATGGGATGTTTAAATTTACATTTGTTTCTTACTGTAGCAAGGTTAACAGTTTTGGCATCAATGTCACGGGCATTTGAATTTATTTTGAATACGTGTGTGCATGTTCTGTATTTACGTCCTGCCCATTTAGGTTGGGTTTGTGAGAAGTCACAGGGGGTGATTCATTTTCAGAAAACCCAATTAAAAGCTGTGCTGTTTAGTTAACAATAGGTTTATAACCTATCGGAAATATGTATGAATCACCCTCCTCCCCTCACAATGGAGACCCAAATCACGAGTCAGTTCACTTCCTGGTTCTTCTTCCCCTCACCCATGAGTGGGCTTATTTGGGCGGGCTTATTTGGAAGGGCTTAGCAATGAGCCTGCACCAAAGAACTGAAGTCCGCATCACCTCCTGGAACGTACATTTGTTCTCATCAGATCGCTTTTTTCTTTACATAGGCATAGGTGACTTCCGGGTAAGGCTGTAACCTCTGTAGTACTCGGCCAATGAGGAATCAGGGGAGGGACCAGCATGCTAGGAGATCAATTGCCTACTGTAACTCCCATGAGTGTGCATGTCCGTCATACACCTGCTCTTGCAGGAATGTATTTTTAAAGCCTCAATTCACTGTGCTGCAAGTCCCTCCTTTTATTGGGTCAGTGGGCTTATTTCTCACAGGGTATTGATTTATTTTTCTTCTTCTAGCTTTAGTTCTTTCTATGTTAGGAATATCAACCTTTTCAGTGATTTAAGGTGCAAATAGACAAAACTTTTATTTAAGTAAGCAGCGTGAAGTGTGACATCTACAGTCTACTTTTCTTTTTCTGTACTTTCCAAGTTTTGAAGACGGGGCAAAAATAGGAATGGTTGTGGAGAAACAATATGCTTATTTCCATTTGTTATTCTCCTAACTCTCATTCTTTATGTCACAGATTTTATTTCCCATGGAGAAAGAAATTTAGACTATAATTTTCTTCAAATATTTCTATTAAATTTTTCACCAGCCAAGAATACATAGCTAGAGTCGTAATTATATTTCTGAGTGTGGGAGATGCTTTCTCATTTTTTAAAATCCTACTGCCTTGCTTGACACATTAGTGATGGTGGCCTAGAGAGATCACTCAGATGCTCCAGGGCCCTGAACTAGGTAGCACTTCATTTATCCCTACGTGTCTTCACTCGGGGTGTGTGGGCTCCATGTTAGCACACATAGCAGAAATGTGCTAGGTGCTGGGAAGAGAGCAGTGCAAAAAACCGAAAACTATACATTTTCTTCTCTCGTTTTTACTTAAATTCTAATGGGAAAGTAGGGCATTCAGGTATATAAAATGGCATCTCTGGGCTCTCATCATAGACTCTGCTCGAGTTGGTTTTACAAGCGAGAGCAACGTGGATGTAGGACGTAGGATCTTGTAGGATGTGACGACGGTATATTCAGAAACCCATCTGAGCACATTATGAGCCTAAGTAGTTTTCAATCAAGTAAGTGTTGCTGTTACCATCATCATTATTTTGACCCCTGCTAAAAATACCGAGTATTAGGCAATCACTTTCATCTCGTTAGTCTTTTTGTCTACAGTTTTCAGATTACTTTTGTAAGAATTCTTTACAAAATCGACGTGGGAGAGGTGATGATTTGTACCCTAACAAATTACAGCGAGATTTACAGAGTGGTGACGCAAATGTTTCCATTTAAAAACACATAAGACATTAGATTTTACCTAGGATTTCAATTATGCTATATTCCAGGATAGAATTTTTCTTTAACCTGGGAATATTTATGGGTATATGGTGCAAACTATGACACAAACGTTATTTGTCCTTAAAGTAATTCATTTAGTGTACTCCTAGAGGAAAGAGTGTTGGACATGGCAACCTTGTTGTATTTGCTCATGCGTTTTAATTAGTTTTTGACCGGAGCCCTACCAAAAAGATACTTTGTAGTAAATGAGTAGTGAAAACCCGTGCTGATAAATTTGTTATTTGTTGGGGTCGCGAATCGAATCCTACACTTAAGGCACTCCAATAACAATTTTCTTATTATTATTAACATGTCTTTTTCCGTTTTAATACAAAACATTTTTTATTGTTCTGGAAGGGTGTTTCTCGAAAGAAATAGGAAATGAGCACTCCTCTTAAGAAGCTTAATTCAAAAATAGGTATAATCCAACATTTTAAAATATGATACTCAGTTTATTTTCTATGTTTTCCAGATACATATAGGATACCTTAATTTTTCTCTTTGTTAGCTCTGGGATTAGATTTAGTGAAAAGACAGGCTGACAGATTTAGCCATATATTTTAATTTGGAAAACATAATATTGTGTATTTTAATAAAACTTTAATGAAATTGAATTTTCACACTTCTGTAATAGAAAATAATTTAAAAAAATTTTAAGTCTCTAATTTCTCTTTTCTCTATAGTATTTCTTCCCTTCTTTCCATCTTCCTTTCTTCAAAGGATTTTTTTCTCAATTTACATTCTGACTTCTTCCAAATACATGCCTGGAGCTCAGACCTCTCCCCTGTGTTCTAGATGGCTATATTTAGTTTCCTATCAGACTTCACCAAATAAATGTTACCAAGAAATCTTGAATACAACGTGTACAAAACTAAATGTATAAGTTTTATGTCAAAACTTCTTATCCTATTCTACTTCTGTTATTCACCTGACTCTTAGATTTAATACACAACTGACTCTCAGATTTATTAACGATTAGTTATTTTTTTCCTCCAACTTGTTTCTTAAGTCTTGTTCATTAAATTTCATTCTTACCACTATAATATAGGATTACATTTAGTTTTGTCTAACTAGGTATTGTGGTTTAATTTTTAATGTTTATTTACTTTTGAGAGACAGAGTGTGAGTGTGAGTGAGGCAGAGAGAGAGAGAGAGAGAGGGAGAATCTGAAGCAGGTTCTACGCTCGGAGCTGTCAGCACAGAGCCCGACACAGGGCTCAAACCCACAAACCCTGAGATTATGACCTGAGCCGAAGTCGGATGCTTAACCGCCTGAGCCACCCAGGCACCCTGGTTATGTGTTTTAATATGCCTTTAAACCAATTCCCCGTCCTGTTACTAAAGCTCTTTTCCCCCTAAATTAGAGGCGTTATCATCATATTTATTCTTTGCATGAATCTTGTGATTTTTCCATTGTGCCCAAAATGAAGGATAAACTCTTGGTAACACTCGAGGACCCTCCTACTTTGGCTCCAATCTAATCTCACTCTAAGCCTCCCTGGTGTGTCCCTTATATAGTGACCTTGCCTGAGTACAACCAGTGGCGGAGTGAGCCATGTTGTGTCTCCTGTTGGAGTATCTTGTCACCAATGACCCTTCTTTCAAGACCCAGTTGTATCCCCAAAGAACTGTCTGTGAAGGAGTCTGAGCTGTCGTCTCTATCCTCAAGGCAAAACCGGTACATGTTTAAAGTCCTACCTCAAACGTTCATATGTCTGTCACACGTTATACTACTTGTAAATGAGCTCATCACCTTTGATAACTGTGAGTAGTTTGAGTCAGGGTCATACTGGTGTCCCTAGCGCAGTACCCATCTCCTAGCAGGCCTGATGATCTGTTAACTAACTGAAGAGGACCTGGTTGAAAGCCAAGACACTTGTTTCTCCCGTGTCTCATGACGTGGCCACGTTATGTCTCAGTTTCTTTGAGCCTCAGTGTTTTCGCAGCTGTCAGATAAGGACACTTGATTAGATATTACACTCTTTCAACAGTAAAAATAGCTGGTTTTTCTCTGCTTCTTTGATCTTTGAAAATATTTGCTGTTGATTCTGTACAGGTTTTTAAAATTATAATTACGTACTAAAGAATTAGATGCACCAGCTTAGGCGAATATTAACATATCTCCCTCGTGTGGAAGTATCTGGCTTTTCTTTATGAAGAAGACACAGTTTAAAGAACAGTTTTAATGCTAAGATTTTATACTAAAGTTAAAGGAAATTTTAAAGCTTCTGCTTGTTACTGAAATCTGGGACAGACTACTTGGCAATATTTAATGTATTCTGTGTCTTTCATGGAGCTCATATTATTTTCCAAATAGACTCTCTTAGTCTTTCAATATTGCCATGGAATATCAACAGATGGGTAGCATCTATTGCAGTATTATGATCTGAGGAGTGTTAAGAAATTGAAGTAAAGCAATATCTTAGTTTTTTATAAGATAATGTACTTGAAGTATAGAGTTATGTAGCCTGAAGTTTTGTCCTTAATAACATCAAATCTATGTAACATACACCATGAGATGTGTACACATATTTTTTTCCTTTCTTTCCTTCAGAAATATTTTCGCATGTGTAAGATAATTTTCAAGTGGTTATTTGAAGTAACGATATATCTTTATATTGATATTATATAGGACCCCTGTACTGCTTGTCCTCAAAGATAAATTATTTCATTTTATATTACTTTAATTACACTGCAGAATTCCTAGAATTTTACTAGGTGACTTGTGTACATAAATTGCAATGTATTGAAATTGTTTAATAATTTATGCATTCTGACATTTATGCATTCATTCCATATTCAAAATATGTTTTGGGGAAATAATATTCTTTCTTAATTTTGTCAGTTTATTTTCTTATACACTGTAATTCTAATGATGATGTTGAAAGAAATGTTTTTGACAACCGGAAATAATTTCTAGAGAATTTTTGGATAGAGTTGTCCTAGTTGATTTCAGTGGGAGAATGTTTTCATAGTAAGTAGAACAGTTTTAATACAAAGTGTTTAGGGTGTGTGGGGGAGGGGACACATACTTTTTTTTGATGCTTGTATTTTTGCAGTGATATTAAGTAAATTATTCTAGTTTGAAGTAAACATTTTTTTAAGTTTATTAGGTGAGTTAGGGGTGCCTGGGTGGCTCAGTTGATTGGGCATCCGACTTTGGCTCAGGTGATGATCTTGCTGTTCCTGGGTTTGAGCCAAGCGTCGGGCTCTGTGCTGATACCCAGCTCAGAGCCTGTAGCCTGTAGCCTGTCTTCAGATTCCGTGTTGCTCTCTCTCCCTCTCTCAACAAATAAATAAAACATTAAAAAAAATCTTTTTTAAGTTTATTAGGTGAGAGAGAGTTCAAGCAAGCATGACAGGAAGAGAGATTCCCAAGCAGGCTCAGTGCTGTAAGCACAGACCCCAAAGAGGGGCTCTGTCTTATGACCAATCAATCATGACCTGAGCTGAAATCAACTTAGATGGTTAACCAACAGAGTAATCCAGGCACCCCTGAAGTAAACATTTTTATATGATCTATTTATATATATGTGGCAGGCACCCTGATCATGTTTGGTCTTTGACTTCATTTTGAAAATACAGGACTTTTTTTTGTTTCCTTTTGTTTGTTTTTTTAAAAAGGGGGCAATTAAAAAAAGTTGTTTTCTGGATGTTTTTACAATATTTTTCTTGAGACAGAATTTGAGGAATTAACACATAGACAAACAAAACTCTGAAAAATAACCAGAATGGTTGAAAATGAGAGGTGACTATTTCCATAGAGAATCAAGAGAAACATTCCCTCTTGTTCGTGGCAAAGAATTTCCCAAAACACACAAATAATAGAAGGAAACAAGAGAACTTTAATATTAATGTTGAGAAAATTAAGTAAATCAACATTCATATGATTATGATGTTCTACGCATGGAACGTAGAAGGAAAATCAGAATTTATTGAGATTCTTTCTAACCCGGAAATAAGTTGCATCAGCTGTATCCTGAGTAAAAGTACTAAAATGGTTTGTCATGATGCAAATAATCTGTGTGTTTATAAACTCATTTCAAGTAGGAGGAAACATTTCATGAATGGTCTAAGGTGGGCCCAAAGTTCTCTAAAGCCTGAAGATTATTTATTTAGAAGCAATCAAGGAAAATACTTGGAAATGCTTAGGGCAGTGGTGTGGAACAGACTGGCTATATATTATTAATTCTTCCCTCAATTTCTTATGGGAAGTATTTCACGAATGGAGAAGAGGAAAGACTCATGCAGTAAACACCTGTATTTAAGATTTAAGAAGTGCTAACATTTTCCTACTAACATTTTCCTGCATTTTTTTTCTTACTTTGTCTCTATAAATATATAGAGAAGTGTTTTAAAAACAATTTGCTGACATTATGGAACTTCAACTCTAAATATTGTGGCTTGCATTTAGTAAGAATCTATAACACTCTGTTACACAATCAAAATGCTTTTTTATCTTTATAAGGCATTGGTAAGTTGACAGTAATTTGCCAGTGTCTAATAGTCCATTTGCAAGTTTCTCACATCACCTGCCTCCACAGTTTATTGTCCCCCCTCCCATAAAGGATCCATATTTCATTGCTACAAATTTTAAATCTAGCAGCAAACCCATACTTTAAAAAATTTTGGATAACACTGATTTTTTTTAAAGAGTCAAGTTCAATTTTCTTATAACTTTGTGACTAATACCGGATACGTTTGCTTGTTTGTTCATTTTCCTCACTTACCTTGTTCCTTTATCCCCTATGTTTCCTGCACTGGAAGTTAGTTCTGTGGGATTGATTAGATTCAAGTACACCTGGAGAAGGAAAAATTTATAAATGTCGTTGTAGGGTGTCTGGACTCCCAGTGAGAGTTCGTGCGTGCTCACCTGTTTGCTTTCCACACAACCCCATTCATCTTTGAGCAGTTCCTTGCTTCCTGGCGCTATAAGATGGCCCAAGTTGACTTGCCCCACACCTAGATTCTGTGTATGCAGGAGGAATGAACGTAAATATTTGTGAACAGTAGGGCAAATTTTGATAAATTTAAGTAATCCTCAGCAAATAACCATTCATCATTCTCTCTCTCTTTCTTTTCCTTGGGGCAAAACATACTTTCCTGCCCCTGTTTCTTTAGTGCTAGCCAGGTGATTTGTTGTGGTCAGTGCGAAATGAACAGATAGGCAAGCAGAAGCTTTAAATGTATTCATATCATGTATCTTGTCTGCCGTGATCTGCTGATTTATAATGAGCGTATGCATGGGACAGGTTTTAGTTAAAGGAAAAGGAGTTCTACAAAGAACAGAACTTCATCCAGTTCACAACCTGGACTTGAACTGAGATAATCAACAACTTAGAACTGCCACAGCTAATGCACACAGCCCGTGCACAATGCATTTTATTTTTGTGGAAAACAAATGAGAAAATAGAAGTTAAATTTTGCAGTCTTTTCTAAATCAATATTGTCGTAATAATACCTGACTGATGCATAGGCAGGGTACGTGCATCGGTAATTCTGCTATGTATTGCCAAATTTCCAACCGTATGGGAAAATACTATGTTTTACTCCCACCAGCAATGTAAGAATGTTGGTGTGTCCACTCATTTTGTCAAAAAAAAAAAGTATCCTCAAACTTTTGTATTTTAGTCAAGTAACAAAAAACTCTATGTAGTTTAATGTGCATTTTTGTTCTATATAATGGTGAGCATATTTTAGGGGCTAAGGGTCTTGCATATACACCTTCTAGACTGTTCATACATTTATTTTTAACAAGTTGATTTTTACTCCTTGACTTTGAAAATATTATTCTATATTTTAAGGATGTTAATGATTTGTCTCTTATGTAAGTTGCAAATACTTTTCTTTTTTCAGTTTGACTTCCCAGATGGTATTTTTGGTGACACAATCTTTTAATGTAGTTTGACAAATTACACTTCTAGATTAGAAAGACCTTACAAACTTCTGGCGCTTATATGGTTTACTTGCAACACAACACAACACACACATGTGCGCGTGCACACTCACACACACTTAAAACACTTAAAATCACAATATATGGAAAAATAGCCCTATGAGTGAAAGTAAGCAGAGCCAACAAAGAACTGAATTATACCTCAAAGATTTCAGATACCAAAATATTCAGATGACAAGTGCAAAATAAGTATTTTAATTACGTAGAAATAAAAGTATATTAAATGAACAAGGCATGACGGGAAAGTGTATTTTAAAAGTATCACGCAGTACTTAGAGCAAGGAAAAAAAAATTAAGTTTTTATTTAGATTCCAGTTAGTTACCATGCAGAGTAATATTAATTTCAAGGGGTTCAGTATAGCGATTCAACATTCCATACAACACACCTGCTATTCATGACGAGTGCCCTCCTTAATCGCCATCACCCATATAACCCATCCCCCGCCCACCTCCGTTCTGGTAACCATCAGTTATCTGTAGTTAAAAGCATACAGGGGACTTTAAGAAAAAACTGTTGACATTAAAATGTCGGGATGGGCAAGACAACAGTATAGACCCACTTGGGGGAAAAAATGATTGGTATAGCAGGTAGATGACGTGAAATTACTCAAAGTAAATCACAGAAGAAAATTAGATTGAGAATATGGCAGAATGTCAAAGATTCATAAGGAGCATACAATAAGGTAATAATTGAGCCTTTAGAAAATGAGCAAGTTCAAGAGCATACAGTTGAGAATATTCTAGAATTAATAAAAACGTGAATCCTCAGTTTCAGAAAAAACAATGTGAAGGAGATTTATAAACAGTAACACATACCTAAATCCTTGTTAAACCTAAAGTGATTAAACTTCAGATCACCAAAACAACAACAACAACAACAAACTAACTAACAATCAGAGTGGCCAGGGAGAAAAGCTAGATTAAGTACAGAGGATTGACCATTACAGACTGTGCAGTGGAAACAAATGAAGCCATGAGGAAATGGGGTGTTACCAACATATTGTACTGACAGAATATTTTGAGCCAGCACAATTGTTTAAGAATAAGTGAGAAATAATATTCTCAAATGACATATACAATAAAACTTAGTATTATGTTTAGAACATTAGTAATTAAAATTCCAAAATAACTTCAAAAAAATACTTCAAAAGGAAATGGGAAGAATAAAAGGTGAAATGAGGAAAAAATGGTTGGAAAACCTAAAAAGGGACTATGTAAAATAATATCTAACTGAAAAACAGGGAAATACTATACACATGAATACATTTCAAAAAGCGTTATATAAACAAGTGTTTTAAGAAAACATGTAAAGGAATTGAATTAGAAATGATAATAACACAACACACATACATGGGGAAAAATTTTATGGTGCAGCTAAATCACTTAGATTTCAAAGATTAAAATGGCCTTATAAAATTTCTAAAACCAAATTAGATAATACGAAAATATGCATGTTCCTTTAATATTTCTTAATTTTAAGTTATAGATGTTTGTTAATTTTAGGCATTTTAAAATAATTTTAAAAGCATAATTCAGGTATTGTATTTTCTAAATAAGATGTAAGACAAATACATGTGTATTTACATATGCCTGCACATGTATGTGTGGGCTATTTCCTTTATATATTATTAAAAAAATCATTTCCTTTGTTGTAGACATTTTAGATGTGTAGAGATCCCACTTTTTGCTTTCCAAGCACTTACCTAGCTATAGTTTAAATAAGTTTTTGGGATCTAGAAAAACATTAGAGCGCTGAAGAGATAGATGTCTAGAAAGTGAAGAGCTCTTTGATATTTTGCTCCTGGTTCCACTACGGAAATTCTTTAACAGTGTTCAAATAATATCCATTACTTTAGACACTCAAAATAGAATTTTGCTAATTAACCTGTTTCTTTTATATATTCAGGTATTACATTTTTAAAAGGTAAAACAAGTAGGATAAAAAGCCAAGGTTCCAGTTGTCTGCATTTCTCCCTCGTGTTTTGATATTGGAAAGGGAAGATTAATATTTACAATTATACATATTAATTTCTGTTAGAAGATTTAATGAAAACCCGTTTTTTAAAGTGCTGATAAAGTTAACAGTGGCTAACATACCTTTAGCCATATTATGTTTTGAATGTTTTAAGATTCTTCTATCTATAATTTGATTTTAATTCTCAAAATACTGTTGGTATAGCCATTTACAAATGAAAAGGCATTTCAGTGATTTAAAGTAATTAGGAACACATGTGTTAGAGTTGATATTCAGTAGGCAACTGAACAACATAGCCTGTGCTCCTTAAATTATTGCGCTAAACAGGAGTCAAAAAATATACATTTTCCTATCCCGTTACTATGCAGGCAAAAAGCGTAAAGGAGAAATGGATGAGGAGCAAGAGAAGGTGTATTGGAATATGAGTAAGGGTTGACCTGTTTTTAAAATTCAGTAACAGAATCCAGGGACTTACAATAGAATAGAACCATAGAACAATGAACAGAAGGAAATCCTTGAAGTCTGAAGAATGGAAGAATCATGGAACAGTGCACAGGAGAAAATCCTTGAAGTCTGAAGAATTAAAATTGAAAATGACAGTGTTTGCTTGGCAAGAGCACTAATGAGGAAGGGAGGATAGAGATGTAGGTTCGTGTTGCTTAGGAATGAAGAGCAGTGCAGGAAGTCTTACTTGAATACACCCTGTTTTCTTAAGGTAAGTTTGAGTGAATAGGAATGATAGGAAGAGAACAAACACTTGTTACATGAATGACAGCAATGCAGAATTAGCAAGAAATCAATAACTGTAGGCTATGCAAACTAATATTCACTAAAAGCAGGTAAAAAAGTTAGAGATTAATTGGTAGAAAAATATGTTGGAGTGATTGGAGCCATTTGGGTATCATTATAATAGCACAGTTTTTCAGAGCTCAGAAGCCCAAAGGAGGCAAGATACAGGAGGAAAACAGATTTATCAGGGTCTAAAGACTGTCAGGAATGATGCCGAAGAGATATGATATAAAACTTTTAAAAGTCTATAGTCAAAGAAATCTTAGCAATAAACTATGTACGGCCAGAAAATGTGAAGTAATTTTTCTCTCTTATTTACTACCAGGGAATATTTAATAATAGAAAAACTGGAAATTAGCACACATCTGCATAAGATTTTTTTTTTAAGTTTTAAAAATCTTTTTATTTTTGAGAGAGAGAGAGAGACAGAGTACAAGTGAGGGAGGAACAGAGAGAGAGAGAGACAGAGAGACAGAGAGACATAGAATCTGAAGCAGGCTCCAGGCCCTGAGCTGTCGGTACAGAGCCTGATGCAGGGCTTGAACTCATGAACTGTGAGTGCATAACCTGAGCCAAAGTTGGATGCTTAAACTCAGGAACCGACAAGATCATGACCTGAGCTGACGTTGGATACTTAACCCACTGAGCCACCTAGGAACCCCGAGACACTTTTAATATATATATATATTCTAACATGTGAAGATATATATACATATATATAACTCATATATTCTATATGAATTACAGAAAATTTCTGGTGATTAGAAACCAAGCTAATGAACCTAAGGAACAAATAAGATCAGACAACTTTCTGGCTGTTGTAAAATGTGAACCCCATATGTTTGTTGTTTTTATTCTTATCCAGTAAATGTGTTTAGCAGTTTTAGGATTTGGGATGGCTCTCAAAAAAGTGTGATTGTGGTGTAAATGGAGTACAGACCAGAGCGGATCAGTTTCTTTGGAGTGTGAGAACTTGCTGGCAGCATCCAGCTGCTTCATACATTCCTTCCACCCATCCTCCCCCACTGAAGGTAGACGCTCAAGTGTTGTGTTGGAAAGGGTTGAACTTTGGACAGGGTTACTTAGTTTTATTTTGGAGTGAAAACAATCTTATAAAAGCCTGACTGAACTTTGAGACATAGTTTGTGTCTGTAGTTTGTAGGGGAGGAAAATCACGTGGTCTTTAAAAATCTCCCAATATTCTTTTCACAAATTATATCTTAGTTATTCTTACCATAAATTTATCAGTGTCGTTGAAGTTAGAGTACAGGTCATTGGTTATGGAAAGAACAAACCATAAAATTAAGACCGGTAAATACGCCAACATAGTGAGAAGAAAGTTGGTGTTTCTGATCATCTAGCCCAGGCTGAGTAGAGAAGCACTGGAATATTGCAAAAAGCTGATGAAGGGAGAAAATGGCGGTGATGCCAAGAGAAACAAAGCAGTAATGACTGGGAAAATATACATGTCATATATTAGGAAGGTAGGGGTTTTGGCTAAAGTTAGGTTTTCAGTATGATATAATGGCATCAGAATATATTTGAGTTCAAATGCTCTTAAGGCCACTTAGCCATTTACCAATATTTTCAAAAATTGCCCCTCAATAAATGACCATCTAAACATTTATTAATACGTCAATGGATGAAACCAACTGATAGAAATGTTATCTCACAGGTTTTCATTCCTACTTGTTAAGGACCTAACTGATCATTGTACTCAGCTATATTTGTTTTCCTATACCTTACATTCATTGAATCTACTTTTATCGTCTGGGCTGACCTAGAATACAATACTCTTTCTCATGTTAAAAAAGATTTAAGTACTTGTCAGATCTTTAGTTTCCTTCAAGTGCAATTTTCTCAAGATAAATCTTTACCATTTTGTCAGCTATTTTTTAAGGATGTCATTTCAAACAATCCAAATTAACTCATTTTCTTTGTCTAAATCTTACATATTTGTCAACAGCTAACAGGTATGGCCTCTAAGCCTAAAGAAACTTATTAAAATACACTCTAGGGGCACCTGAATGGCTCAGTCAGTTAAGCACCTGTTTGTTGATTTTTGGCTGAAATCATAATCTCAAGGTTCATTAGATCAAGCCCCACATTGGGCTGTGTGCTGATGGTGCAGAGCCTGCTGGGGATTCTCTCTCTCTCTTCCTCCCATCTCTAAAATTAAAAAAAAAATTGGGGCACCTGGGTGGCTCAGTCTGTTAAGTGTCCGACTTTGGCTCATGATCTCCTGGTCTGCGGCTTCAAGCCCCACATCGGGCTCTGTGCTGGCAGCTCAGTGTCTGGTTCAGATTCTGTGTCTCTCTCTCTCTCTCTGTCTCTCCCCTACTCATGATCTGTTTCTCTGTTTCAAAAATGAGTAAACCATTAAAAAAAACACTTAAAATAAAATAAAAATAAAAATAAATAAAATAAAATAAAAATACAGTCTACTCCAAAGAGGAGTGATGATTATTTCTCTTCTTGTATACATTATAATCTTGAAAGTGGTCTAAACTTTAATTTTATCATTTCCATAACATTTTGACTCATATTTAGTATACAGTGAATTAAAGTTCCTACATTTTGTTTTCATATATCGTGTTATTACCTCATGCCTTAACATCTCACACTCGATATTTATATTCATGCCCCCATTAAATGTCATCTTATATCAATCTGTATTCAATTTTTAATTTTTGCTCTTCTTCCCACATTTATGTCATTCAAAAATTAGTTAAATGCACGGTGTTAGCCTAGAATGAATTAGATAAAAAATATTAAAATTGGGGAGCCTGGGTGGCTCAGTCGGTTAAGCGTCCGACTTCAGCTCAGGTCATGATCTCACAGTTGGTGGGTTCGAGCCCCGCATTGGGCTCTGTGCTGGCGGCTTGGAGCCTGGAGCCTGCTTCAGATTCTGTGTCTCCCTCTCTCTCTGCTCCTCCTCTGCTCATACTCTGTCTCTGCCTCTCTCAAAAATAAATAAACATAAAAAAATTTAAAAAATTATTAAAATTATATGACTGCCAGTCATAGTGAAGATAAAATCACTAGCATGTGTATGTTGTCATAAGGAAGAAGATAAAATAGGGAAAAACAATGAGGAGATGGAATAATCTTATTAGACCAAAATTCTGATACCTAGTGGGGTATTCTGCAAGACACAGTTATCTTAATTCCAGTACCCTCTCTAAAAAGTTATTTGCACCAGCAAGATTCAACATGCTGGCACTTTAACATGAGCAGATTTCCAAGAGGAAGGGAGGGGAGAACAAGAGGGGGTGGGAGAAGGGGCAGGGGAGAGGGTAGAGAGGAAGCAATAACTCAGGAAAAATATATTTTGTTTAAGCTTACTTCTCATTGATTTTTCTTTCCCAAGGTAAATATTATGTTCCTATTGGAAAAATTTTATGCGTTTAAATCCAGGTAGAGCTTGAACTAAGTAATGTGATAAACCAAAGACTGCCATTAGATACTATACCAGAACTGAAGCATAAATCAAAAGATTTCCTTTCCTAAATAATTTAATTCGTAATCCATGACTCTGAATTTCAAATTGTATTAATTCATCTTATAATGGCTTTCTACATAGGCTTTTTCCAGCTAATAAGCCAAATTTTATGCCAAATTTGATAGCCCAAATTTTTCCATTATAGAATGACTTTGACTAACTTGGAAGTCAATAGGATCATTACAGGCAAAAATAAGTGATTCTGCAGTTCTTGCCAATTTAGGTCCATGTACAAAGACTATCTTAAAAAATATTTTGCAGTTATGGTGATTTTCATGTCACTGTGCTAATTATTAAGAATATTGAAAAAAATATCAAAGTTCCAGAGCTTACCCTTGGTGTGTTTGAAATCTCATAAGATAGAAAAGAAATGCAATATTTATTTATTTATTCAACAGTTTATGTTGATAAAATACATTCCCTATGACAAACACTTCTAAGCATTAAAGACACATCAGTTAACAAAGCAAATATTCTTGCCTTCAAGAAGCTTATATTGCAAGCAGAGATAGACAATAAATAGTATGAGAATCAATCCATAATGAAATGATAGGCTAGAATGGAGTATGGCTGTGCTGTGTGTAGAATAAGAGGGAAAAGTAGTGATTGAGATTTAGAGGTAGAGAAGAATGCTATTTTATATTGAATGGTTAGTGCGGGGCTTACTGAGAGGGTGAAGCGATGGCGTTTTCAAGGCTGAAGACCATTTCGGGCAAAAGGATAGTGGGTAGAAAAGCCCATGACAAGAGAATTCTTGGTGTGTTCAAGGTGTATTCAAGGTGTGTCCCCAGTGGGGGAACCACTGGGGCAAAAGTATTGTAGACAGTAAGGATAGAATGGGGGAGAAGGAGAGAAAAGGCTGAATTGAGAGAGAGAGAATCATTGTAGTAGCTGGCAGCTTCTAACATGGCTCCAGGGATTCCCCACTTCCTGGGTTCATGCTGTGTGTAGGGTATGAATCCAGCGAGGGATGACGGATGGACCAGTGAGTTGCTTCTAGCAAGTAGAATATTGTAAAAGTGATGAGGAATCACTTCAATGATTATGTTACAAAAGATTGACATTTGTCTTGCTGGTATTTTCTGTCTTCCTGGAACTTTTTCTTGCTTTCCTGCTTACCTGTTCTGATAAAAGCCAGATGCTGTGTTACAAGATGCTCTTTGGAAAGGTCTGATGGCAAGGAATTACAGAAGTCTTTGGTCAGCAGGTCATGAGGAGCTAAGGCCTTCAGCCTACACTATACTGGGAATTAAATACAATGAACAATCTTGTGAGCGGTCTAGAAAACAGTGTCTTTCCTGTTGAATCTTGTCGTTTAAGTCTTGTAGAGTTGCCATATAAAAAGCTCAGATAAATTTGAGGTTCAGATAAACAACAAAATACTTTGTAAGTATACAATATGTGGGACTTATATTAAAAATTATTTGTCGTTTATTTGAAATAAAAATTTATTTGGGCATGCTGTATTTTATCTACCCAGTCTAGCAACCCTACTTGTGAGTGATCCAGAGCCAGAAGACTCTGCTAAACTTTCTGATTCCCTATCCACAGAATAAAAAATGTGTGTTTATTGCTGTTAGGTTTGGAGACCATTTGTTACACAGCAATAGCTTACTGATTTAAGGCAGTTTTTGATGAATGTCAAAGAAGAGTGCTCACTCAGCTTTGAATGAAGGTCAGGGGACTATTGAGGAACAAAGTGAGGTTTGTGCTGTTTGCAAGAATGCTAAGAGCTAAGACAGGCTAGAATATGCTTAGAAGTATAAACATCTTGTTTTTTCTCTTAATCTGGCCTCAATTCCATAATTTATTCATCAATAAGTAATTATAAATTGTCTCTTTGAACATATTCCTAAAATAACTTCATTGTGTCAATTTTAAAGAAATTGAAAAAATAGTATATGATACATTCTTATATTTCTGTGTTATAGCAAAACACATATATGTAGCACTTTCTATGGGCCAGTCACTTGTGTATGTGTTATGTATATTAATGCATTTAATTTTCATAGTAACTAAATTAAATGTGTAGATGAGGAAAGTGAGACAGATGGAAAAGTAATTTGCCTCAGATTATGCAGATAGTAAGAGAAACGCCAATACACACTCAGCAGACAATGAAGTCTTTGATTTTAATGAACTTAAATTGGTTTCTGCCGTAACCTCTAGGTTCAACACTTCCTATTTAACCATTAATATTTTTATTGTAAGAATATACATTTCATCTCTTAGAAGCTTCATTACTTTTCCCATGAAATTCATCCCTTGCAAATCACATAGTCACAGGCAGCTGTATGTGAAAAATGAGCCTTAGTTTCATTTATTCGTTTTTCCCTTCTGGCAGGTGCTCAGTCAATTTAGATTTAAGTCCTCGTTCTCTTCCATGGGAACCTTAAATCCTTTAGCAATTTCCTTAATTGCTCTTAGCCTCAGTTTTCTCAACTACAAAATGGAAATAATTATAGTGATAGGATACAGAGGAGATTAAAAAATATATTATACATAAAATGTACAGTGTCTGATCTAAGAGATCATGCCATCTCCCATTTTTCACTTTCCCGAGTAGCCAGTCATGTCTTTCTTAATCACCTGAAATCTGGCCAGAATTCACAACCAACAGAGGAGACATCAGTGATTTATTTCTGTCCCAAACCAGAAGCATTTCTTCAGTCCTAATTCTCCTTGTTGTCTTTAGAGTTTTTGACATGTTTACTGTCCCTTGTATTTAAAAATTTATTGCTCCCTGACTTCTGTTGCATTGTTTTTTACTGGTCTCTCACCATTCTCTCTGGCCCTTCCTTTTTTATTCTATTTTAGTAGCAGTATTAAGATGAATCGATCCACGTCCAGGTAGTATGAAGCATGTCCTATGTGATCATCTGTAGCCTAGGCTTCTCACATTGCACATCCATACTTAGTTTTTTTCTAATTATATTATTTCTGAAATTCTTTCCTTAATTTATTTTTTAAGAATTTTTAGAGTGAGTGAAAGAGAGAGAAAATGAGCAGGGGAGAGGGGCAGAAGGAAAAAGACAGAGAATCTTGAGTAGGCTCCATGCTTAGTGCAGAGCCCAATGCAGAGCTCAAGCCCACAACCCTGGGATCATGACCTGAGCTGAAATCAAGATTCACTCAATGGACCGAGCCAACCAGGTGCCCCTATTTCTGAAATTCTTACCATAAGTTGCCTAATTTTCGTTGTGCCCGGGGTTAATTTGTTTGTCCCAATCCATCCTTACTTGCCTTGCTTTGTGATACTGGAGCTAAACTCCATGAACACTTCTTTTTGGCCAGCGGAGATGTTAAGGTTGGTCAGTAAAGAGTACTGGAGGGAAACTGAAGGAGGAGGAGGATTCTCCTGTTTCTGATGTGCTTTTTCCGTTCAAGCACTGGCCACGTACACAGAGCTAGCCTTCGAGCCAGCAGCCTGCACACCAAGGGGATGTTTGTCTCCAGCACTTTTACTTGCCAATCCTGTCCCATGGTTTCCTGCTCACCAACCTCAGCCTGCCAGCAGTCTGGCAGGAAGTTTCCCCACTCATCAGGCTTTATCTAGCAGCTGTGGGTCAGCTCTAGCAGGGGACAGCCTAGGCACCATCTTCCCATCTAGTTTGTTTCTTAGTTTCCAGCCTTGGCTCCACAGCTTTGGATGAACTCCATAGCTTTCTCCAGCATCAGTGGGCTCTAGCTTACACCCTGCCCAAGAAGGCTTGACTCTCAGCCTTGGGCAGGTAGTCCCTTTCCTTCTTTGCTGCTTCTTTGCCTGTGCTCTCTCAGCCTTAGGCTTTTCTCTAATCCTCTGTCTTAATCTGCATCACTAGGCATTCCCCTATTCATAACTAAGACTGTATTTTATGTGAATTATTTCCTTACTCAGATTACTTGTGTTTTGATGTTTTCGCTGTGTTCTAACTGATACAGGTTAGATATGGAGAAGGTTTCAGAAGATAACTCCTAAAATAGGGTATTTTGGAATTAGTTTAATCATGTGTGTGTGCTTGAGCGTTGTGCTGGGCTCCTTGCCAATGGGAAGTGAGATGCCAACAAACTGTTCGACTTAGTATGTTAGGCCAGGTAGTTCTCTGAACGGGTTGTACAAATTTACGCTCTGACTAGCAGTGTATTTCAGTTCCTGTTTCTCTATGTCCTTGCAAACATTTGCCACCATGTACCTCCCTGACTTTACTCATTCCAGCGAATGTGTAGTGGTACCTATTTTTGGTTTTAATTTTAATTTTTATTTATACTCAGACTAATAAGGTTGAATACCTTTTCATATGTGTATGGGGATATTTAAAATATCTTTTGATACATTTCTTGTTTGAATAACTTACCCATTTTTCCCCATTGGCTCAGTTACTTTTTACTTATAGATTTATAGGAGTTCTTTACATACCATAAAATGCAAATTTTATTAGCTGTGTTTGTTGCAAGTATTTTTCTCCCAGTCTGTGGAGATTCCAGTTAGGATAAGAGATTTCAAATGCTAAGGAACAAATTCTAAATTTACAGGACACGACTGCAAAACGATAAATTGCAGAAAATAATAGAATTTATATGAGACATGCTATGTTCTTGGATTAGAAACCTACAAGATGAAATGTTACCAATTGTCCCCAATGTTATCTATAAATTCAGTAAAATCTCAATCAAAAATCCAAGCCAGTCTTTTTTTGGGAATTGAAAAATGAATTGCAAAACATATAAAAACATGATAATCTTGAAGGGTTTACCAGATACCAAGAGCTACCCTAAAACATCATTAATTTATACAGTGTGATTTGGACAATAATATATACAAATAGATCAATAAGAAACGACAGTTTAGGAAACTTACATGGTCCTAATGATAATTGACTTACAATTCTTAGCCCTCTCTGTATCTAAAAATATTTGCTCTACTGGCTTCTTCCAAATCCTTTTGTGTACTGGCATCTTGTATTATTTCCTCTTCCATTATGTAATTTTCCCTAAATAGGATTCATGAAGGAAGTTTTGAGTAGTAGTTTGCATGAAACTGACCCACCACGAGGAATTCCTCCTTTGAAGTCTACTATACAAGGCTTATTCTTAGAGGAATTTTTCGTGCATTTTATTTCTTAAATTGTTTAAAAAGAGTATTCAACATGTTAATGTCCAAAACACAGTACGTTCCCTCTATTTCCTTGGGTGTAGATCAATTTTTTTTTTTTAGTGGTTATTGCGATACTTTATCAGAGGTTAATTTAATATCTCTCTGTTAGTTTAGTGGCATAGGTGTGAAGGTTGAGGGGGAAGGGAGACGATTTCATTTGATTAGCAGCATTCCTAATAAAAAGTGTAGTATTTTGACAGGTTTGTGTGTTTTCAATGAAATATACTTAATTTCTGAGGGATAGTTTAGTAGAAGATATTATCGGTCTTTCATAGAAAACAGTAAATGTCAGTGTTAACACAACATGCTTACCTTTGAAGATTCTGTTGAGCTTACTTGAAAAGATCATACCAGTTTGAGATGACATTCCCAATAAGAAAAATTGAAAACCCTGTTCAGATCATCACTCATATTCATGTCAATTTTGATCACATTTTCCTCCCTGCTGGTTAATGCAATTAATCTTAAAATAGTTTCACCTTTTTCTACAATTAAAGGCAGTGCACTCCTCAGATCTTATATGCACGAATTTTTTGGGTATGCTAGATGCTAGTTTTTTTTTTTTCTGTCTTATACCTCTTCCTTGTTCATATTAATCTGAAATAGTTGCATTTTTAAAGACAGAATGAATAGAATAATAGAACAGTATTTCAATGGGTCAATGTAGGAAATACAATAAAGGATGAGCTATTCTGAATTACTTAAAAGTGATAAGATTTTTTTTTACTAACATCATTGAAATATGTATTTAAAGGATGGCTTTTTGTTTACAAATACCGGCTTACTAAAATTTATGGAAATATTTTCTACTTATATTAAGACAGCTGTAAGAAGGCTAGCTGGTATCTCCCACTGTTAACTGCTTTAGATTTTGCTTCAGCCCTTACAGGCTGAGATCTCATTTTGATCACAGCACAGCCAATGACAGAGCAAGATAGGTAGTTGAGGACTTACTTTTCCAGGATGGATTGCAGTCGGTATTTGAGCAAGGCAGTTGTAAAAGGTTCTAGCCATTTGCTTCCAATATGGGACTTCTTCATTGGGTTGTATTCACTCTGGATCTCAGACACATGAGTTAAAACGCCATGGTGCTGCACTTTTATCTATGAAAATAAATTGGGCAAAAACTTCATAGTTAAAGTGATGACTATGGGTCCTGTTAAGTGTCTTTGAAGTGCTTTGTGTAAGAAAAGTAGAAAAGAAGAAAATTCTTCAAAGCAAAAACACGTACATGCTGACTTCACAATTCAGTATCAAACGTCAACTGCTATGATGAAGAGATATTGAGTGACCATTATTAAAAATTGCCGTTAATGTTGTTTGTGGGTTTTTTTTTTGAGAAAAATGCTCTTTTGGAGAAAAATATTTATCATACTATCAGAAGAAAAACAGACAATTTCATTATTATGTTTTAGGAATGGCCAATGAATATTAGCAGGCAAGAATACTTGTCAAGCACTCTGATTATTTTTATTTATTTTAATAATAAAAAAGCTTTGAAAATTTTATTTAGAGGTTTGCCATACTTTAGCTCAGTAGCAAGTATTGCTATGGAACTACATTTTAACTACACACACATATTTGAATTTAATGATTCTTGTGTTAATGGCAAGGCACCGAATTTAGAAATTACATAGATAAGTCAATATCTACTTATACAGTACTATAATTGAATTACAGAAAAGATGTTGATATAATTGCTAATTGCCCTCTTTAACATGAATGTTACCTATAATTTGGTTTTCAGAGATGGGATTCCAGAAATCTTCTAATACACATAATATGCGAGATGCACATATATCTTTATCTAAACATTGCTAATGTAAAGCTCTCCGTTTGTTTTGTTTGAGGGAGTTGAAGAGAGTTCCCTGTTTGGATGCTGAGGTTTTGCCCTGCAGGCTTGACCACTGTTCTCCTACTGTCTTGTATTCCAAATTTCCTAACATAGGGTAGAGGAGGCCCACTAGGGACTGCTAGAAACTCAATACTTTTTTTTTTTTAATGTTTTTATTTTATTTTTGAGAGACATACAGACAGAGCGTGAGCAAGGGAAGGGCAAAGAGAGAGGGAGATACAGAATCTGAAGCAGGCTCCAGGTTCTGAGCCGTCAGCACAGAGCCCGACGTGGAGCTCGAACTCACAGACCTTGAGATCATGACCTGAGCTGAAGTCGGCCGCTTAACCGACTGAGCCACCCAGGCGCCCCTGAAACTCGATGCTCTTAATAGGGCTTCGAAAGTAAGTTTGTTTGAAAAGATTGTTTCTCACCATTGCAAAAACTTATCTTCTCCGAGTGTGTCATGAGATTCATAGCTTTCTCTCTGTCCACCTCTTTATAGTTCTCCACCTCTTTCAGGAGGCCACTCCTATAACACAAGGCCCCATTTATATTCCTTGTAGCTCTTCTTTGGAGTATGTGATTTTTTTTTTTTGGACATTTGATTACATTCAATTTAGCACTTTGTTGCTGTATTTTTGCACTATTCCCTGAATTTTAAATGCCTAATGTGCCATTTTTTCCCCAAATATTATAATAATTCTTGCAGGGATGAACAAAGCCAAGTATTTGTTCTGTATCCATGTATTTCCCCCCCAATAGTGTAACTTCTAGCAGGGAGGAACCGTGCAAAGTACTTGAACATTCAGGAGAATGTTTAAAGTTTCATAACACTTTTATTAAATTGAGCTACAGTAAATCTGCGGTGGGTAATACTGGTCTTAGAGCTATCTGCACTGAATGAATGGAGAGAGTCATTCGTGGGGACTGAATTTTATATGTATGTTTCCCATGAATAAAATTCACTATGAGACTCACCCTATTGCAGGATCTGAAGATTAAATAAAAGAATCCAATAAAACCCATCTGTTTTCTCTTACAGTATTGGGATTTAGTTATAGCTATATATGAGAAAACATTACGTAAATTGAGTTTTCACTTAAATATAATTTGGTTTCTTTGTCTTTGATCATTCCTTTACGGCTCTAAATTCCAATTGGTCCTATAAACTGCCACCCCCGTTTGTGTGTCGCAGACTGAAGAAGCCAGGCCGACTTGCGTGGCCCTAAGTGAAGGAAAGATGGAACTAGTTTGTACGCTTGCATCCTGTCTTTGCACAATCTACTTACTGGGTGTTAAAGAGTTTCAAGACTCTCAAGAGTTAATAAAAAGACACACACAATTATATGCTTATAATATATAATTCAAATTTAAAAATGTATATAACTATATATATGAATTACATATATATGGACATATAGTTGAGTCACATTGTTTAGAATTCCCTTTAATATTGCGTTTTACTTATTTTCATTTGTGCGTAGTAGTGTAATATAAATATATAAATCAATGATAAAATCAATTTTCACTTTATACTTGCTTGAACTCGTGTGTGTGTTCTCTTATTCATTGAATAAATATTAGTAAGTCCTTACCACGTTCCAGGCATTATTCCAAACTCTTCGAATGGTATGCTGGTAAATAAAAGAGAAGAAAAAATTTCTGACCTCCAGGATTTAGATTGTTGAGTCCTTGAGAATCCAAATGATTATACTCTTGCATATATGATGAACAGTTTTTATATTAATTTTTTTAATGTTTATTTATACTTAAGAGAAAGGGAGAGCAGGAGCAAAGGAGGGGCAGAGAGAGAGAGACAGATGCAGAATCCAAAGCAGGCTTTAGGATCCAAGCTGTCAGCACAGAGCCCCACAAGGGTCTCAAACTCATGAACTGCAAGATTATGACTTGAGCCGAGGTTGGACCCTTAACTGACAGAGCCACCCAGGTACCCTGAACAGTTTTTTGTTTTTGTTTTTAATATTTATTTATTTATTTAGGGAGCATGCAAGTTGGGGAGGGGCAAAGAGAGGGAGAGAATCCCAAGCAGATTCCAGACTATCAGCACAGAACCAGACGTCACAAGGCTCGATCTCATGAACTCCTGAGATCATGACGCTCAGTCAGAAAACCAGGAGTCAAGACAACCGACTGAGCTACCCAGGTGCCCCAGAAACAGTTCTTATTGTTATAATTCCAGGTGAAATTGACCTGCCTGAGTAATCTTGTTTTTATACTACTAAACATTGTTAGTCTTATGAGTGAATTGTTTATCATCACATTGATATGGTATTTAATAGCTTAATATCCACATGCAAATCTGCCTTTGTGGGTAGTATTTGTGGGTAACACCAGTAGGGACATTTGTACGTATTCAAAAACACTATAGAAATTTACAAGAGCATCTACACCATATTAAAAGCACAGATATCCATAAAAAAGAGGCGAGAGGTGCCTGGGGGCTCAGTGGTTAAGTAACTGACTTCAGATCATGATCTTGAGGTTCATGAGTTGGAGCCCCGCGTTGGGCTCTGTGCTGACAGCTCAGGGTCTGGAGTCTGCTTCAAATTCTGTGTCTACGTCTCTCTCTCTCTCTGCCCCTCCTCGCTCATGCTCTGTTTCCATCTCTCTCTCTCAAAAATAACATTAAAGAAATTAAAAACAAAAGATAGATTCTGTACTCGCCGACACACAGACACATGTGCATACACACACCTCGGAGTGTGTGCTTGTGTGTGTCCCACGAGCTGATTGTGTAAGTACAGAAATTAAAGACTTAGTAACTATCCTTTTTCTTAGGGTACACTCCGCTCGTCACCACACAAGCGTGCTGGCTTCAGGCAGAGCATTTCAAAGAGAACCGTGACTCTATTGCTTAGGGCAGATCTATGACAGATGAAATGGGAAAAGATGGATTTAATACAAATAACTCAAGAAAGTTGTCAGCTGCTCTTACTTTTTTCTGAGCAGCCTGAGGGAGAAAAAAAGAGAAATTACCAACGAGGATTAGGTCATGGGAATCAACACAAAGGAAACAAAGAGGATTCTGCTAATACGATAGCACTTCTATCTAAACAAGTGCACTAATGAAAAAGTAGAGTGCTCAACTAGAAGAGTGGCAGTGTATTTTGGGGAGAGATACTTCTTTGCATTTAGATTTTTAATTAGCTAACCTGTCCCATCCCTTAAAAATAAAAATAATAGAATAATTGAACTACCAAAAAAATTACTTTTAAGGCATTCGAGGCAAGGCAATAATCCATTACGGAAAGAAATTTAACATTCTCTAGCTCTGTAGAAACAATGACTAAACGATCTATTAGTAAATTAAATTCATCAGTCGATATTCAAGTCTGTTTTAAATTATCTTAAGATCAATTAATATGCTGTTTCTTTTTAACATCCATAATACTTGGTGTTACACCCACACTTGGACATAGCTTTATGAAATATTTCTTGTAAGCAAAACTTATTAGTAACTTGAAAACTGTAAAAACAAAAAGGGGTTTAGGTTTTGAGTACCAATCTAAGAAGGACTCAGTATAAAATTTCTAGATGATAACATGGCCACAAGTGTCTGTTTTGAGCTCTAAGCATCACGCAGTGTAATTCTTATATTAGAATTTCTGGGCTACATTTACTGGTAGTATGATGCTGTACAATGCTATTTCAATACTTAAAAAAGGAAAATAGTCATATCTACTTGGAGTAATTTTTAAGATTTTTTTATGTTTATTTTTGAGAGAGAGATCGAGCAAAAGCAGGGGAGGGGCAGAGAGAGGGAGAGGGAGACAGAGAATCTAAAGCAGGCTTCAGGCTCTGAGCTTTCAGCACAGTGCTTGACACAGGGCTCGAACCCATGAACCAAGAGATCATGACCTGAGCTAACGTTGGACACTCAGCCAACTGAGCCACCCAGGCACCTCAGCCTATTTTTTAATGGACTTTTAAAGTATAACATTTATATAAAACTGTACATATCATTAACATAGAGCATTTCAGAAACTGACTCCTCTGAAAACCAGTACTGAATTGAAGAAAGCGTGCACTCACTCACAACCCAAAAGCCCTTCTGGGGCGCCTGGGTGGCTCAGTTGGTTAAGCGGCCGACTTCGGCTCAGGTCATGATCTCATGGTTTGTGAGTTCGAGCCCCGCGTCGGGCTCTGTGCTGAAGGCTCGGAGCCTGGAGCCTGCTTCAGATTCTGTATCCCCCTCTCTCTCTGCCCTTCCCCTGCTCACGCTCTGTCTCTATGTCTCTCAAAAATAAATAAACGTTAAAAGAAATAAAAAAAAAAAGCCCTACTGATGCTCCCGACCAGTCTCTACCTCTTCTCAAATTTAGCTACTATTATTTCTTTCCTTTTTTTAATGTTGAGGTGAAATTTATATCATGTAATTAACCATTGTAAAACATACAATTCATTGGTAGTTAGTACATTCACGATGTTGTGAAATCACCTTTATCATTTACCAAAATATTTTTGTCATCCCAAAAGAAAACCCACACCCATTAAGCAGTTACTTCATACTCTCTTCTCCCTTCAACCTCTACTAACTCTGCTTTCAGTTACTATGGATTTACCTCTTCTAGATATTTCATATAAACAGAATTATAAATTGCATGATCTTTTGTACCTTCGTTTGCTTAGCATACAATTTTGAGGTCAGTCCTGCTGTAGCAGGTATCAGTACTTCATTCTTTTTTATACCTAAATAATATTCCACTGTGTGTGTGTGTGCACGTGTGTCTTACAACGCAAAACAAAACAAAATACAAAACAAATAAAACAAAATTCAGCTGAAAATAGACAAAGAACTTGAATAACATTTCCCCAAAGAGGATATACAAAGATTTAATAAGTACGTGAAGACTTGCTCAATGTTATTAGTCATTAGGTAAATAAAAATCAAAACCACAAAACAGCACTTTTTGATGCTTAGTAAAAAGTAGAATAGGATGAGTAGTAAAAAAAAAAAATAGGCAAAAAAAGAAAAACAACAAATGTTGGTAACGACATGGGGAAATTTGAACCCTCATAACGTTGGTGAGAATGTAAAGTGATGCAACTACTGTGTAAAACGGTTTGGTGGCATTTAGTCTTTCACTATTAAGTGTGCTCTTAACTATAGGTTTATTGTAGATGTTCTTTATTAACTTGAAGAATTTCCTGGCTATTCTGGGATTTTTTTTTTCATGAGTAAGTGTTGACAATTGTCAGGTACTTTTTCTACGTCAATTAATATCTTTTTATGTCTTCTTTACCCAGAGAATATGGCGGGTGCATTACAATGATTGGTTTTCAAATATTGAACCATCCTTGGATCCCTGGAATAAGCCTCACTTGATATTGTGTGAAATTATTTTTATAGGTTGCTGAAATATTGTTTAACGTTTTGTTACAGACTTTTGCATCTGTATTCAGGAGAGATATTGGTCCATAGTTTATTTTCTTTTATTCTTTGGCTCATTTGGGTATTAAGGTAATATTCACTCATAAAATGAATTGGGTAATGTTCTCAGTTCTATTGTTTGCAAAATATTGAGTAGAATTGGTGTTAACATGTTGGTAAAATTCTTCAGGGATATTATCTGGAATTTAGGATTCATAATTTTAAAAGTCTTAAATAAATTCAATTACTTTAGTAGTTACAGAGCTTTTCAAAATACTTATTTCATAATGGGTGACCTGGTATAGTTTTCTTTTAAGGGATTAGTTCATTTCATGTAAGTTGTCAACTCTACATATGTAGGATTGTTTGTATTATTCCCTTATGCTTTTAGTATTAAAGGGTCTGTAGTGACATCCCATTTCAGTCTTGATATTAGTCATTTTGGTCTTCTCTATTTCTTTGTCGGTCTTGCTAGAGGTTTGTTAATTGTATTGATATTTACAAAGAATCAGCTCTTTCTTTCATTGAATTTAATCAATTATTTTATGTGTTTTCAACTTTATTGTTTGAGCTCTTATTCCATTCCTTCTGCTTGTGTTAAGATATATTTTGCTCTTCTCATATTCGGTTCTTTAGATGGAAGTGTAGATTATTGTTAGAGACTTTCCTTTTTTTTTTAATGTTTATTTATTTTTGAGAGAGACAGAGCATCAGTGGAGGAAGGGCAGAGAGAGAGGGAGACACAGAATCTGAAGCAGGCTCCAGGCTCCGAGCTGTTAGCACAGAGCCCGATGCGGGGCTCAAACCCACTAACAGTGAGATCATGACCTGAGCCAAAGTCGGACGCTGAACTGACTGAGCCACCCAGGCGCCCTGAGACTTTCCTTTTTTAATATAAGCAGTTAGTGCTATAAATTTCCCTGGAAGCACTGCTTCATTTGCATCCTAAAGTTTTTGATGGTTTGCATTTTCATTGTCATTCAGTTTGATGCAATTTTATGATTTTTCCCTGAGACTTGCTTTTCGACCAGGGGATTGTTTAGAAGTATATTGTCCAGGGGCCAAGTGTTTGGGGATTTTTCTGTTGCTGTTCTCTAATTGATTTCCAAACTGATTCAATTGTAGTTGCACATACCCCAACGAATTTCAATTATTTCAGACATACTGAGGTTTGTTTTATGGCCCAGGATCTGATAGTTTTTGGTGTTTGTTGAATAGGAACTTGCAAAGAATGTATATTGATGTTGTTGGGTGGAGTTTTCTGTAATGTGTACGATAGCCTGTTTGCTGCGTTCACATTTAGGATTGCTGTATCTTCTTGATAAATAGGGTCTTTATCATTATGTGATGTCCCTCTCTGTCTCTGGTAATTTACTTTGTTCTGAAGCATACTTCATGTGATTTTAACATAGCTATTCAGCTGTATTCTTTAATATGTTCACGATCTATCCTTTTCCATAGTTAACGTTCCTGTATGATTTTATCTGAAGTGAGTTTCTTATACAGACAACCTTTAGTCAGGTCATGCTCATTAACCACTCTGCAGTTCCAAGTCTTTTCCCTTCTGTATTTAGACCATCTATATTTAATATTTAATACAATAACTGATAATTTTAGGTCTTAAGTCTACCATTTTATTTATTTAAAAAAAATTTTAGTGTTTATTTTTGAGAGAAAGACAGAATGCAAGCAGGGGAGGGGCAGAGAGAGAGGGAGACACCGAATCTGAAGCAGGCTCCAGGCTCTGAGCCCAACATGGGGCTTGAACTGGTGAACTGTAAGATCATGACCTGAGCCAAAGTGGGACACTTAGCCAACTGAACCACCCAGGCATCCCTATTTTTTGTTTTGTTTTGTTTTGTTTTGTTTTCCATTCCTTATGCATTTTGGTTTCTGTTTTATTGTTTCTGCCTTCCTGTGCATTTCTTGAGCAAATTTATGGTTCCTTTTTTATTTATCACTATTGTTTTTGAGTATATCTCCTTGTGTAGCTTCTTTAGGTGTAGGTTTTTTTTAGTAGGTGATTACATGCACACATATACATACCTATTTAATTCACTTACGTATTATATATAGTATATTTTTTCAAGTATAATTTAGGAATATCAGGACTTAGAAAGTCTGTTGCGTGTTAGGTGATGTGGACGTTCTGTTACATATGTATACACATATGTATATACATATACAAAATATGTTTACCTCAAGTATAATTTGGACATATCAAGAATACTTAGAAAAAGTATTGTGTTTATCTATATGTTTATTTACCATTTTCTTCATATTCTTTTCTTTCTTCTTGATGTTCTAAGATTCCTTCTTTAATAATTTCCTTTCTGTTGAGAAAACTTTCTTTAGCCATTCTCTCTCTCTCTCTCTCTCTCTCTCTCTCTCTGTATAGATGACACTTTCATTTTCTTTCATCTGTTTTTATTTTGATTTTCCCTTCATTACTAAAGGATATTTTCACTGAATATAAGATTCTGAATTTGTAGTTCTTTTGCTCATAATTGGGAAATACAGTGCCTCTCCTTTCTGTCCTTCACTTATTTATTCTCAGAAGAAATCTATTTTCATTAGGATTAATTTTCCACTGTAGGTAAGGTGTTGTTTTCCTCTGGCTGCTTTCAAGGTTTGCTTTCTGTCTTTAATTTTGCAGAAGTTTAATTATAATGCACCTGCCACGGTTTAACCTTATTGGAGTTTGCTCAGCTTCTTAGATCTATAGGTTATTTTTTTTTTTTTTTTTTGCCAAATTTAAGAAGTTTGCAGCCATTAGTTTTTCAAAAAGTTTTTCAGCCCCATCTTCTTTCTCCTTTCTTCCTGGGCTTTTAGAACTTTTGTCATAGTCCCACATGTCCCTCAGGCTCTGATTTTTGTTTTTGTGTTAGTGTATTTTCTCTATGTTGTTTAAGTTCAGGTAATTTCTGTTCTGTCTTGCAGTCTAATAGTTCTTTCTTCTATCCTGTTCGTTGTGTGAAATACATCCATCGGGTTTTAATATTTTTGTTACTATATTTTTCTGTCCTTAAATTTCCATTTTTTTTTACTAAGGCTTTCTATTTCTTTTATGAGATATTCTAATTTTTAAATCATTTGTTTTAAGAAGGAAGAAGATGTCTCTTACTTTCATATCTGAATGGAAGTCCAGGTTTCCTATTCAGCTTCCCTGAGGTGGAGGGAAGAGGATTACCATTACTTGCTGGCCCAGGAGTAAGAGTTCAGACCTTCTGCTAGGCCTCTCTTCATGCCATGTCTGGGAAGGGAAGAAGTCCTTTGTTATTGCTCTTGACACTCTTGCCGTATATGTTGTGTGAATGGGGATCACTACTCCAGAAATGTGGGGAAAGTCCAACCTTTTTACTCAGCCTCCTTGATACTACCCCCTTGATACTACTAGGGGAGAGGCAGGTTACTTTATTACTGTTGGGTGGGGGTAGAATCCAGACTTTCCATATGACTTAAGTAACACATGATTGTTTTTATCTATTTTTCTTAATTTTTCTATGTTGCCAGTTTCCCGAGGACCCAGCCTTGTTTATACATGTTATAATGAGAGCCCAGGAAAATCATCACATAGCACTTCTCATGGTTCAAGATTCCTAACCTCTCTGCCTTCTTCTTTCCACCTTTCAAATCCTTCTTAGGTTTCCTTTATATTTAAAGTGTACGTAAACCCAGGGACATGATAGATGTGTCTCCAAGGGTTTTAGTGGTAGTCAACGGGAGAAATAGAAACACATCTACTCCAAGAGTAGAAATTCTCATAAAATAGATCTGAACCACCCTTACTAAGAGCCCTCCATGAGAGGGAAGAAAGAAAGAAAACATGTAAAGTTTTTAATTCTGAATTTTATTTAAGATAACTGAAAAATTTGGTGGCCCAGCTAATAAAAAAAAGGATGCATATGAATAAGTGTTGGCATTTAATTTTATATGCTATATATATTCTGTAAAAACACTTCCTTCCACTGACTATTCAGAAAAAAAAAAAAATAAGAGAAGACAGAAACACAAATTCTGGTGATTTGCTGTATCTATCAGCTTTCATTTTTGCTCTCCTGTCCAGAAGTATTTGATGCAAAAATCCATCTTTCCAGGCCTTTTTGAGAATTTTACTGTCTTCTTATCTTAAGTCTGTGGTCTTGGAAGCTCTGAAGTTTCTTTACGTAATGGATTTCACACTGCTTAACATTTCTTTTGTCTTCTTCTCAAATATCATCTTTTTTCCTAATTTCTCTCTCAGCACAGGATCTAATCTTCATCATTTCTTCTTCTGCCATTTTACTCTTTGCTTCTGTTTTGCCTGCTTCATTGCATCTAACAAAGCAGCTATTTGAGGCCAATGAAGCCATTTTCTCATCTTGAAAGACTAGTTCCTCTTGTTCTCTTGGTCCAGTTGCATCGAAAGACCCCACAACAAATCCATCTGAATTGATACCAAGGTATTTTCCATAGCCAGATTTCAGCCCAGTTCTGGAATCAGGCAATTTAACAGCTGAAAACTGCTCTGGAGGACGAGGGCCCTCATCACCTTCTTTATGCGGAGCTAGCTCCCACTGAAAGAAGTCTGTTGTCAAGGGCATGTATGCAGGTTCCTTTATCCATTTCGATTGCTGTTGTTCCTGACATTTTACCAAAGGTTGGTACTGTCTATACTGGACAGTATAATGTCAGGTTGGGTGTCTTCATCCTTCTCTATTTTCTTCTTCTCTTTACTCTTTTTCTTCTTACTCTTAGTCTCGGTGCCCTTGAACATGAGTTTGGTGGACTTCACAAAAGGGTATTCAGCCTGGGTTCTGGTGATACTCTGTATGAAAAGGTGGGGGTTGACAAAGGGCAAAATACCTCCACTGGAGTAGAAACTGATGCAGGTGGTCCCAAAGTGAGGAAAGAGTGCAGACTCCCTGAACGTGAATGGAACAGCAGGAATGGCTTGTCCCTCTGAGTCCCTGATGTTTTTAGCCCTGCATTTAATTATATTTTTAAAAGTCTCTTTATTTTTCAAAATTTCTTTCCAAATCTACCTTTCTTTAATAAGACTCTGTCTCAAAGAGAATATTTTTTTTAGTAATATTTGTTACTAAAGATTGGGGGTTGTTAAACCAGAATTGCCATTACTGTTAGGGACCATGTGTACAATATTTCTAATTGAGATACTCCAAATAAAGACCAGTATAACCCATATCCAGTGCCATCCCTTATCCTTTGTGAATAATCAAAGAAAGAAGGAAGCCCTGATGAATCATGACATGACTCATGATTAGAGGAGACCCCTCTCAGAACATACCTTAAAATTTATGTAATGGGATGGAGGTATTTTTATTTGCCAGATAAATGAGAAATTCACAGTTGATGACATGTGTGTGTGGGGGGCGGGGTAGTGTTAGAAAAGTTGTACTTATAAATGGGGAAAAAATCCCATGCAATGCTAGAAAATAATATATTAAGAAATTTAGGATGTTGGGATTTATTTAACTTAAGATGAACAGTATCTAGTGCCTGAACCTTAATATCACTTCTGTTTTACACATTTTGCTGGAAGACCACGATTTAAGTAGTCTACAATTTTTCACTAGAAGTAAAGTTGTAATTCTCCACATGACCATATGTGGAAGTTTCTCTTAGGAGTAACCTAGAAATAAGATAGTTGACTAATGGAAATTGGCATCTTCAACATTATTAGGTAACCCCAAATTAGATTCCAAAGTACAGCAATTTAGTCTCCAAAATCTCATACAAATTTCCCTTATTTTGATACACAGACTGTTTTACATTGGTCAATATGATGGGCATGATAGTATATGGCTTTCTAGGAAAATTGCAATTCTCTACTTACTGTATTGAGTATTGAGTATTTTTCATATATATATAAACCATTTCAGTTTTTATGTAATTCTCCTTTTTTACATGATTTTCTAATTTTTTTCTGTTGGATTGACTTTTAATGATTTGTCATTTTTAAAATTATAATTAAATGATAATTTTAAGTAATATATGTTAAAAGTATCTTCTTGCAGTGTATACTTTGTCTTTCTACTTTGAATATGAAAGTTTTTCTCTGAGATTTTCAGTGGATCCAAATTTAATAATGTTTTTATTATTTTCTGTGTTTCCTATTTTTTCTTTTTAACATACCCTTTTTTTTTCAGTTCAGGTCATAAGGCATTTTTCTATATTTAAAAAAACTTGGAGCTTTGTTTTTCCCCTTAGGTTTCTAATTCATTTACAGTTAGTTTTTATATGTGAGATGAACCTGAGGCCTTAGAAATGATAGTAGTTTCCCATTTTTGCATGGCAAGTTGCCACGAACTTAGCAGCTTAAGACCCACCCCACTTACTGCATAGTTCTGTAGGTCAGAAGTCTAAGCAACATTACTGGGTATTCTACCTAATGTCTTACAAGTTTGAGATCCAAGTGTCACTGGAATAGCCTCTTCTTGGAGTCTTTGGAAAGAATCTACTCTCAAGCTCCTTCAGCTTATTTGGCAGAATTTGGCAGAATAATATCCTTTTTGCATTTGGATCTTTCTGACTTCCTGTTTTATTATAATCCTGAGAAAACACCGTTTTTATCTATTTTTTTAATTTACTTTTTAAAATTTACATCCAAGTTAGTTAGCATATACTGCAAAAACACTGTTTTTATTATTATTTTTTAATGTTTATTTTTGAGAGAGATAGAGGGAGGTGGGGAAACATAGGATCTGACACAGCCTCCAGGCTCTGAGCTGTCAGCTCAGAGCCCAATGAGGGTCTTGAATCCACAAACTAGGAGATCATGACCTGATCTGAAGTCAGACAGTCAACAGACTGAGCCACCATGTACCCTGAAACAGTTTTTAAAGGACTCACCTGATTAGGCTTGGTTCACCTGGATAATCTATTGATCAATGGTCAATTGATTAGTAACCGTAATTACATCTGCAAAATACCTTTTATCATATAGTGTATCCGAAGCACGGATGTAATAACAGAGGGTGGAGACCATAGGGTCATCTCAGAATTCTGCTTGCCCCAGAAGTGTACTGTAGGATGTGTTTGAACCCTATTATTTTATATTTTCTTCATGCCTTTTGTTTGAATCTTCCCCTTAGAGAGCTGAGAGAGAGAAAGAGAGGCTCAGACCACATGCTTCCTAAAATCATTTAATATGTATTAAAATAATCCTTGTAAATTCTATATTTTAACTTTGTAATATAGTCAGGAATATAATGCAGTTTTTGTGTTTACACAGTTATTACCGTAGTTAGAAAACTTCCTATACATACATGTCTATTTTTACTGTATTTAACTTAATGATTGACAACGCGTTAGAAGATACATATTCTATCCTTCTGTTGAAGGCACTTAGACCACTTTTCATGAATATATATGCCATATTGAATTTAAAGCAGTAACTCAATTATGACAATGTTGATAGGATAGGAAGAACAGATGTATGTGTGCATTTAGCATTTTCAGAAATTAAATTTCTGTAGGAAGCATTAACTTTTTCACTTTTAAATCTAAAAAATGCGGCCAAGTGAATTTTTGTAATGGACTCACATACCTTCTGGAACTCCTTAAATTATTGTTTTGGTTTTACATAAAGTGAACATTGTATGCAAGAGTGCCCTTGGGAGAATTACCCTGACCACTATCCACAAATCCGTGATTTAGTAGAAATAATGGAATTAAGTGAGATGTCTTTTACTTTGCAATTGAATTATGTGGCTTTTCAATTGACAGATAGGGATGGATATAGATAAAGGTAGGTAGAGATAGACATCTTAGTTCCTGGTTCTCAAGGCCACTCTTTCTACAGAGCTGTGTCCTAGAGATCAACAAATCAACATAATCATCTCAATTGTAAAATCACTGAAACCTATGAAGATAAAATGACTTACTTGCCTAAAATTGCATTGACCTGAGTCTCAAATCTGGGCTGCGTGTCTCAGCCTTGTCTTTCGTGACATTATGCTAGTGCATCCAGTCATTCAATTTTGTAACTGTAGTTACATAGCACAAATTATTTGAGGGTTATAAATCATGTGCCAAGTTCTAGGACACTGAATGGGTGAATATTTGGGGCAAAAAAGTGTCGTGTTAAGAAAAATCACCCACTTGTTGAAACCGGATGTCTCCTTTATATAAATAGAAAGTCTGCCTGTGTCTAAGTTGTATTTCTTATTTCATTTTACCTTTTCTTTAGACATTGAGTCCAAGTTCAGTTAAATTTCATTGGAATATGATGATGACACAACCATACCTTTTCCATTCTAGACTTTTCTTAGATTTGATATTTTTATGTCTCTGACACTTCAAGCTATGGAATGTTTTATATATATACATCATAAAATCACTGCAAACAAATGTAATCCAATCTTTGTGGGAAAAAATTGTCTCTTATTCTGAAGCACTTGGGCAGCTTGCTTTTCTTTGGTTTACCTGGAAGATGGTGTTGTCACGTTTTGGGGGTATTGCGGCAACCTTTACTCCCTAACTTTATTCACCCTGCAAATTTCCCACCCTAAGCGTAGTAGCCTCATCTTTACAAACTTGTCTCTTAAATAAGGTCATAAATCAGGGTTCTCATTACTTTGTCTGCTGCTTCCGTCAGCACTAGAAGTGAGCATTTTGGCTTGACAGTATTGGAAAGTCACTAAAAATACCATGCTGGTGTGTGTTAATGTACACTTAGCCCCACATGGAGCCGGGGAGCCAGGGCTAAATTACTACCCAATTAATATGAGACCGACAAGGAGGAGCGGAGGGATGGAGAGATTCAAGAGCTGCTGTAACCCCATCCACCAGTTATCGATTTGTCCTGCCAGTCCAGTTGAATGGAGAATTGCACACTCACCACAGTTAATTTGACAGTGGTGTAAAAGTAGGTTAGCAGCCTTCATGTGCCCCCTGCCCCCCCCACGCCCCCGCCCCCGAGCTGAAGGAGTAGAACTGAGAATGGAAAGAGTGTTTAGAAGGAAAAGATAAGCAAGTCTTGATGATTCAGTAGATAAGAGGAATTAGGGAGCCAGAAAAGCAAAAGACGACTATGCTGTTCCCTTCTTAGGTGACCATCGCCAAATAGGAAACTCTGAAACAAAATTGGTTTGGGAGAGAAGAATGTAAACTTGATTGAAGATGATATCAGTTAAGAGACCTGATGATGCGAAAGAAAATTATCTTAACCCCTGATCACTTAAGGATAATACATCAGAAATAGGTTTTAAAATGTTGGTGTTTTGTAAGCTCTGTGAGACAAACAAAATTGAATATTAAATAATAATTTTAAAAATATACGTAACTGATTAATTTACACTAACATGTTTTAATCAACATCTTAGCAACTAAGGGAAAGATAGCAGAAGATTAAAAAATTAGAGAAGTTCCTACATGATGGCCCCCACTCACCCAACTCCAGCCACATAAGCTTCCTTGATTTTCCCTGATGGTACCATGATTACGCTTATCACAGGGCCTTTGCACTGGCTTTTCCTTGTACTTGGCATATTCTCCACATGGCTAACACTCTCACTACCTATAAGTCTGTGCCCAAATGAACCTTGAAGATGTCTTCACTATGTTTTTTTAAATTGTACCCTAACCTCCACCAATATTGAACCCTTAGTCCTACTCTATTTTAAGGTCTTTTGTTTTTTATATAGTACTTGGCAACCCCCTAACATACAATGTAACTATAATGTTTATTGGTCATTGTCTGCCTCATCTACTAGAAGTCATACTTCATTCTTTGAAATTCCCCTAAATGGCAACTTAAAATTCAGTGACCAAAACACACACACACAATATATATTATACTTTATAATATATGTATTTCATATATTTTATATACTATATATAGTACATATAATATATACTATATATGATTGAATTATAATATTATACATGTGTTTGAACTATATATGTGTGTGATTGAATTATAATATATATATTATATATAATATTTATTATATATATCATTTATATATGTATCATTGAATTATTGAGCTGTCAATTAACTTGACTATTTGCCTCCTGAAGCACTGTTCATATATAAATACAAGGCATATAATGTAACCTTAAATTGTTATCAAAATTATTAAAACTAACCTGTACTGAACCCTCTGATATGTGCCAGGCATTCAGTTAAGAGGTTTACAAGTAATACTTATTCCTCAACTATATGTTAGGTGTGTCCTACACTCACTATTCATTGAGGTACTTGAGACAGTGAGGGTTTCCACAGCTTCCCTGGGGACATTTGGCAGGACCAGACTTCAAAGCCTGCTCGTAGTTAGTGGTGAGTGTCCTAAGATTTCCTTAAAGGAGTATGAAACCCATCACCTATAAAGACTGATTTTGGTTTGGTAGCAACATTTGGTATAAGTAGAATGGTAACTGTTCATTTTTCTTGTGTCATAAACCTAACCCAAAGGCTTTATTTGCTTCATTGCTGTTGAGTTGTGAGATATTCTCACAGCAATATCTACGGAACATCTGGAATTTTCACCTAGAGCCCAGTACTGATCTTATACCAAGGTAAAATTATTTCTATTTCTATCACTGTTTAGAAAATTGTGATGAATTCAAGATCACATGCTTTCGTTGCATTAACATTCCCATTTTTTCAATAGATAAGTCTATCAAGTGTCTGTGACGTTGTAGGCACTAGGTCGCACCCTGAGGTTATGATGGACAAATACGGCTATGATCCATATAATCAATGATTTTATGGAGAAAGAGATACTAGGCAAATAGTCACAAAAAATAATTTAAAATTATAGGTGTGACAAGTGTTAGGAAGAGACACATGTTACGAGGTGAAAAATAGTAAATAGAGCTAATTTTTCATGCATAACTTTAAAGATCTATTTTAGGTATTATGATACAGATGATCTTCATGCAGTTAGCAAACTGGTTTAATACCTGATCCCAAAATAATATTTCCTGTGCGGGTCTCTGCGTGTCCTGGTGTGTGTGTGTGTGTTCATGCGGTTAGGTATACACAACCTGTCAGTGCTAGGTTCTGGTGCTCAGCCGGTCTTCCCTTTCCTATTAATCATCCCCTTCCTGTGAAACACCAATGTGATAAAGAAACCTCTTTCCCTATTGCCAGAAGTTACAAAATTGGATATAGTATTAGTTTTTATTTTTAGCTAATTCTAAATCAGTTCCTTTTTATGTAATACCCAGGGTGGTTTTTTGTTTTGTTTTGTTTTATATTATCCTACTTCATAAGGACTCCATGGCAACATGTACTTGCTTATTTCTAGAACATGATTTTCAGAATGAAATACAGAGAGATTTTGTAAGATTAAGGTAAACTATCTTTGAGTAATCCACTTTTTAACCTATGTCGGTAAGCAACATAGTATATTTCATAACCATTGAAATTTGTGTCTCTTGTTTCCCTCTACCTCTTTTTGCACTGCTATCACCGTTATTAGTACTATCCTTTCTTGTCTTCTTTGAAAAACTCTTTCTTAGACTAGTAAAAATTAGTACAATAATTCTGTATGATTAATGGAGACCAAATTAAATCTCCACTAGTCTAAGATTAGAAACATATTCATAATATCAAATAAATTTTAAACTCTATTTTGATAAGACAATAAATCACATTACAAAATCTGTTTTCAGATGAGGAATAACTTGACATAGAGGGTGAAAAACATCCTTGTTTTTGCTATTTATTTTTGCTCTTCTATTGTGATATTAACTTTCATTTCCTGGTAGCAGAATGCTCGGTGTCTACTTAGATTTTATCATTAGTATCAAGGGAAAGATTAACATATGGTTGGATCATATATTTAAATCATGTGAAATAGGATGTACACTGGGAGGGAAATTAATCATAAAGCCATATTCTAAAAATATAAAATATATTCATTAATTATCTTCTCGTTCCTTAATAACATTACAATTTTTCCAACATCTTAAAAACCTTTCCTCTGGAACTTTTTAAAAGAGCTCTAACATTTAACTTATTCACATGACAAACATGTTTATTTCTTTTTGTTTTTAATTTTAATGTTTATTTGTTTTGAGACAGAGAGACACGGAGCATGAGCAGGGGGAGGGGCAGAGAGAGAGAGGGAGACACAGAATCTGAAGCAGGCTCCAGGGTCCGAACTGTTAGCACAGAGCCCCATATGGGGCTTAAACCCATGAACCGTGAGATCATGACCTGAGCTGAAGCTGGACGTTTAACCGACTGAGCCACCCAGGCGCACCCAAACATGTTTATTTCTGAAAAATTGATGCAAATAATGTTCGCGGTACCAAAAAAAAGTTAATTTTGTCTAAAAATCAGGAAATTTAAGCTTTAAATCACAGAAATTTGAATGATGAAGGAAATGAGACACACCCCTTCCTCCCTGAATTATCAACTGCCAATTCCCCCTGTGACGTTAAACATACTTCGTCATTACGGAAATGCTTGATTATGTGAGCAATAAAATAATCTTTCTTAAAGATTGTTTGATTTACTTGGTAAACTAAACCAAGCAAAATAAAATCAATACTGTTCTTAAACATCTTATAAATGAGTACATTAAAATCATAGGATGATTTTAGGCAGAATTTAGATGAAAGGCATAACCATAATTTGGTCTTATTTATAATGAATCATTGTAGTGATGCACTATTTTAAATTAGAAATCAGCAGGTTATTTTCTGAAACTTAAAACATTCAATCTAAATGAATCTTAGTTTTAAGTAAAAGTTCTAATTAAGGTGTAAGATAGACTTTACCCCCCAATTTTTTTGAACTCCAAAAAGTTATTTTTGTTTGCCATTCTTGATTTTACCGAACTTCAAGAATAGAATTATAAAGCCCAAACATTCCATTCCTAGGCCTTTTCAGATCTCCCTCAAGCCAAAATGCATTTACAGCATTTCTAGTTCTTTTCTCAGAAAATAAAGGACTATATTTTCAAGGCCAGAGAACTTCAGATAAAGAGTTGAGCTCTGGGCCTCTTGTCTGAAAAATGCAACGCCAAAACTCAAATTGATGCAGTTGCTTCCATAATCCAAGAAATTTATGGAAAATATGGTATGTATTTTTCCATGTGCATAAACTTTTTCTGATCTAGATACTTATAAGTGGATTTGGTGGAATGATATGTTTTTAAAGTTTCTGCAGTATAGTTAAATGAAATTCTTATTTAACTTAGAAACATCTTTTCTAGGGAGGCCTGGGTGGCTCAGTTGGTTAAGCGTCCGACTTCGGCTCAGGTCATGATCTCATGGTTTGTGATGTTCAAACCTCACGTCGGGCTCTGTGCTGACAGCTTCTGTGTCTCCCTACCTCTCTGATACCCCCTGCTAGTGCTCTCTCTCTCTCTCTCTCTCTCTCTCTCTCAAAAGTAAATAAGCATTAAAAAATTTTAAAAAAACATCTTTTCTAAATGTCTTTGTATATGGATAATTTTAAACAAAAGCATATAATTCATGACAGAATTTATAAGAAATAGTACACAGGTTCAGAAATATAGAGGGCCGGAAACATGTACAACAAATGATTTTATATTTATTTTTTAAAGTTTATTAATTTGAGAGAGAGAGAAGGAACATGTGTGTGAGTGGGGAAGGGGCAGAGAGAGAGAGAGAGAGAAAGAGAGAAAATCTCAAGCAGGTTCCATGCTGTCAGCACAGAGACTGATGCGGGGCTCAGTCCCAGAAACTGTTAGATAGTAACCTGAATCGAAATCAAAAGTCAGACACAACCAACGGAGCCCCCAGGCACCCCCAAAACAAATGATTTTAGAACTGTGTTAGAAAGATAGCTTACTACTTTACTGCTGATAGTAAGTGAAGGCCTTTCCACCAACCTTCTTCTAAAAAATGTATTAGAATTATCAAGAATATGGAGAGTTTTTGCATGGAAGAAAGGATAGGTTTCTTAAGTAGTAGAAATTATACACAGAGATTATACATTATGCCTCATAAAAATGACTATGTTTCCTTCCTTTAGAGATGGGGAGAGAAATAGAAAAAGTAAATGCAAAACAAACAAACATGAGATCTTTCTATGAGTACATTTATTTTCCAGTGCTGGGCATGTCTTCAGCTCCATAAGGACAACTAACTTTTTAAATAAGGTGAAACAGATGTGTGTCTTAATTTGAGTACCTCTGGAATAAAGTATTACAAAAGACTTTAGTGATGGTGTTGTATTTAGGAGGAAATCCCAGAAAGATGTGAGGAGTGGAGAAAGCAGGAGAAAGTGACAGGAAAGGTGTGAAAAAGCAGTAAAGGATCTTTGAGGAGTGGGTATAGTTTGGTGGGCACTAGGGGCTTAATGTTACTGGGGTCCTCTAAAAACCATGTGAATAAGTTTCAAAATTGTCTTTCTGGGTACTACTCCATGAAGGATGTGGAAAGCTGCTAACACCAGTCACTGCTGTCCTTACAAGAAGAAAAAGCTGGATAAACTACAAGTTTTTTGTCTTTTGTCCACAATTGTTTGAAGGATATGTGTTTCGATATATAATTCACTGATTTCTTTATAAATGAACAGATAACAGACATAAACGGAAAGGATTTACAAAGAAAACATTATTATGTAATAGGTATCCAGTAATTTATTTTGTAAATATATATGGCCAAGCCGGATATGGCATTTTACAACATATATAATACATTAACATTTTGTCACAAACTTTTCAGCATATTTTCTTCAAGCAATTCGAAATGACCAGACATCATAAAATTCATCTTGTAAAACCAACGATGATAGGTGAAATGGATCATTTGAAAATAATATGAAATGAACCCTCCAGAGTACCTTCTCTGTGTGTTTGTTACATTATTGTCTAGATTGTTCAATCAATTCCAAAATGAAACCCAAAACACACCCAACCCGCATCTTTTCAGAACCACCAAATTTAGTAAAACCTTATCTTTCGAAAATTGATTACTATCTTTCATTTGCACAAGATTATATTGACATGAGTGCGTACCGTTCATTATCATTGATGGAGTCACCAACATGCTAATCTTTATACCCTTTCAGAAATCTAATAGATTCAAAGGTTTGACTCTGTGTTTAAGTTTAGACCTAAATTTAACAATTCTTAATCTAAAAATTTTCAAACCTAAAATTCATGAAAAATGGGAATTTAAAAACTATCCTTCTATTCTCACTTGGTTTTGCATAACAAATGTAATTAGTAATGAAACATTTTAACGTAATTTTTAGGTCCTGTCACTTTGAGCTAGATCACTCACTCATTTCCAACAAAAATGTAGGCAGCGGTTCAGGACTTAGACTTTTCCTGGATTTACATGAATTTCATGAACACGTGCTTGGTAAAAGTCAGTCATAAGGTGATTGAGCCAGACGTGAATTGACATGGCGTTCAAAGAATGTATATGCTTGCTTAGGCTACCTTGCACATAGTAGGGTTCCTTCAGTTACATGGATTCTCAGACTTGTCAATTAAAATGGGATTCTTCTGTTTTCTAGATATTGTTACCGTGAAAGAATATTGTATGATTTTTGCCAAAATCAGCTGGGAGTTACAAGTGTATTAAAGTGCAAAACCGGCTGAAAGAGGAAATTTGGATCCACAGACAGGCTCACATCAGAGGACAGTGTTTCAGAATATACATTAGGAACCACAGAAGCGGTCTGTATGTTAGGCAGGATGGGTATTAATGGATAATACACTATCTGCGAAAAAACCACAGGCCGTCTCACACCTGAACAAGGTTTTGTGATGGATGTCTTTCCTAAACCTCTTTTTCTGACAGTATCCTTAAGGAGCTTTGTTTTGTGCCATGTAACCCTAGCCTTAGTTAACCGATAAACAGAAGAAGGGGCCTGAGATTGACCCCTGGCTTCTAGTACTTCCTAAGGGGCTTTCATCATTGATTTTTCTGTAGCTGTCCTGATGTATCTCACTAAGACTACAATAATTCCTCCCTTTTTCTTGGGTTTCTTTCTACCTGAATCAGTTAGCTTTTGCTGCTTACCAAGCACCACAAAACTTAACGGTCCTAAAACATTTTATCATTGCTTAAGAGTCCATGTGTCAACAAGGCAAGTCTGCTGATGTAACCTTAGGAAGGCACAGTGATGTTGGCTGCACTCCCTTGCACATCTTTGTAGTCAGGTACTATACCAGCTAATTGCTCAGTTAGACTAGGAAAGGTGGCCGTCTTTTCTGTGCACCTCTTCCAGAAAGTTAGTCCAGTTTTGTTCAAATGGCAGCCAGGTAGGTCTCCAGAAGAAAAGGAAGAGAACAGAGCCTCCTGCAGTCTAGGCTTGGAACTTCTACACTATTCCATCTGCCGCCGTTCTCTTGACAAAGGAAGGCACTAAGCCAACCCAAATTCAAGAGGTGGAGAAATAAATTCCATTTCTTGATGCAAAGAACTGCTAAGTCACACTATAAAGGAGCATCATCTGAAGAATGGTGGAGAGTTATAGTCGTTTTGCAATCTGCCACACTCTCAACCGCAATTTGACTTGTCTAAACTAATATACAGTGTGCATTATGAAGAGAATTTTGTCTTAAAACAGAAGAATCTTGAGGCTCCTGTATGACTGAGTAGGTTGAGCATCCAACTCTTGATTTTGGCTGAGGTCATGATCTCATGGTCATGGGATCAAGTCCCATGTCAGACTCTGCATTTGAATGTGAAGCCTGCTTGGGATCCTCTCTGTCTCTCTCTTTCTCTCTCTCCTTCCCTCCCTCCCTCCCTTCCTTCCTTTCTCCTCTTCCCCTCTCTCCCTCTGCCCATCTGCCCTATCCATGTTCTCTCTAAAGTTAAAAACAAAAACAGAAGAATCTTTCATTACGGGTCAGGCTTAATTTAGAAAGCTTTTTATACAACAGTGACAATTTACAAATACCTTGTTTAATTAAATTATTAAATGATATAAACCTTTATAGCACTGTTATATCTAGTAATAAGTACAGGAAAGTTTTTGCGAAGCTAGTTTAATAAAAGTAATATAACTCTTAAATTTGAAGTAATAGTATTGCTGGTTAATTGAAGTTTACTAAATTGTTCTGGACTGTGAGAAAGGCAATTTTTGTCCCTCTATTATCAATATTGAGAGAGCAATATGAAACTTTTGTTTAACAGGCTGCTTAAACCATAATATGCAAGGAAAGCAAGAACTGTTCAACTTGAGAGTATTAAATGCAGGAAGCACAGATGGACTGAGTAGATGAGGGAATTATAGGATTATTACATGATTAGTCAAGTGGGGAAGATAACAATGAAGATATCTTCTACATTATAATGCTCTATCACCATAAAGAGAAGATAAAACACCAAATGTAATAGATCGGAATCCTGTTTAGATCCATTGCAGTACTAATGCTCGTTTTCTTGTTGGTGAAGCGGGTTAGAGTTCAAGGAAGATTGAATTTTTTAAATCTAAAATTGTCTTATATAGTCTTTATTTGTAAAAATATTAAAATTTACTCTTTGCTATAAGGGGTGACTGCACAATCATACCAGGCATCAACAAGAAACACTAATAAATCCTTACAGGAGACACTTGGCTTAAATGGATCGTAATCAAGACCTAAGTATTTCTGGGACTTAGACCATCTCCCTCCTCACTGTCAGCATTTCTGAAGGTTAGTGTAACTCCTGCCTTGTTCTAATCTCTTGAGACTCCATGTAAGTTTTCATTCATTATAGATGTAAACTAATTTTTTCCTCTTAGCTTCTGCCTGCTGAGTTTCAGGTTAAGTTGTGAGTATTAGCAGTACGTCTATGTAATGGGATCTGTTTGCCAACATCTCTTCCCAGTCAGTATAAAATAGAATTTTAAGCAGGTCTTCATGAAAGAATGTTACAGATCATAAAGAAATTAAATAGCTTCAACACATGGCTGTGAATATGATTTTTTTAATTTTTATTTTTGAGAGAGCATAAGCAAAGGAGGGGCAGAGAGAGAGGGGGACAGAGATTTGAAGCAGGCTCTATACTGACAATAGCAAGCCCGACGTGGGGCTAGAACTCACAAACGGCAAGATCATGACCTGAGACCATGTCAGAAGTTTAATTTCCTGAGCCACCCAGGTCCCTCACGGCTATGATCATATTAAAGAAAAACCTCAAAGGATCTGGTCTAATCCAGGTTATCTTCCTACCTACCACAAGCAGGGGAAACATCTCAGCCTGTTAGGAAAAACAATTAGGTAAACTGATGCTTATTTTTAAAAGTAGTAAGATACAAAATTTGTCGGAAGTACCCCATTTTAATGTAATTTAGAATTATGAAAATGATTATTACTGATGAGAATGTCCTATTGTTTCATGACTTAGACTACTAACTCTAACAGTAGACATCATTAATATAGTTTGAGCTCATTCTTACATATTTAAAATACTACTAGTATATTATAAATTGCAGTTAGCATATAAACATGGATATATGATGATTATGAGTTTACATAGTTATTTGCTTAGCACCTGGTACTGCAACTTACATTTAATGTGCTGAGTTAAAAATGTAGTGCCTTTCAGGGCACCTAGGTGGCTCAGTGGGTCAAGCATCCAACTCTTGATTTCGGTTCATGTCACGATGACATTGAGCACCCCATCCCACACTGTTGGGCTCTATGCTGACAGCTGACAGAGCAGAGGCTGCTAGTGATTCTCTCCTTCTCCCTCTCATGCTATCTTTCAAAATAAATAAACATTTAAAAAATGCAGTGCCTTTCTTTGAATATTGATAAGATTATCAACAAAATCTAAACCTTGGATGCATAATTACTATGTTATAAAAAAGCTTCACGAAACTCCAGCTCATCCTCTAACCTACAGGAGGAGGAGAAAATACCTAGATAAATACTAATCCCGAGTTACTTAATTCTGAGTTTTTCTTAATAAGATCGAACAATTATTTCCTGTTGATCAGTCACTTAAATTCTAGTTCTGATTGAGTAATATGCAGGGTGAGTTTAATATTCAAATAGATTAACTCTTAATAGCTCTTAAGAAAAAACTTACCTAAAATTTTATGAGGGTTTTTTTTTTTTTTTTGGTATGAAGGAAAGACACATTTTAATAGCTATATGACCAAGCACATATAATTTCAAAGAGTTAAAAAAAAAGAAAAAGAAAAAACTAGGAGAAAATGTGTCTTTCCTCCATCGAATGTGGAACAGAGGCTGAATAATAAAACAATTATCTATTGTTATACTACAAAAGAAAATGCGACATTAAATTATTCCTAGCAACTGCATTTTTGAATAGTCAAACAAAAAAACTTGCTTCTCAAGATAAGCACGAGCTATACAGTTTGTCTACGTGGATTAATAGTACCTGATGAGTTCAGGATTGACAACCCTTTAAGGAACTTTCAAAGAATTGGAGTGGACGTTCTACAGTCAACTGCTTTTACGTTTTTAAGAAAACGCCAGGGAGTAAAATTTCAAATGCCTCAACTCTTACTCTAAAGCCGATTAAACCCATTCTCCAGTCATTGTGAAAAAGGGAGAAATTAGAGTAAATTAACCCCATTTATGGCAAGGTACTTAAAAGATTTTTCTATGTAAACTCCTAAGCGTTCCCTCCTATAATGTTCTCCCCCACCTCTGGCTTTATTGAGATATAATTGATAAAAACTGCATATATTTATTTTATTTTTTAATGTTTGTTTATTTTGAGAGAGTGCATGCACGAGTGGGGAAGGGGCAGAGAGAGAGAATCCCAGGCCAGCTCTGTACTGTTAGCACAGAGCCCACCTCGGGGCTCAGTCCCACAACCCTGGGATAATGACCTGAGCTGAAATTAAGAGCCCAAACCTCAACCAACTAAGCCACCCACGTGCCCCAAACAACTACATATATTTAATGTTTACAGTTTGATGAGTTTGGACATATGCATATACTGGAGGCATCATTGCCACAATCAGTTATGGACCTGTCTATCCCATCTACAAGCTTCTATATAGACTTTTGATTTTGTTTGCTTGTTAACACTTAACATAGGACTTACTCTCCTAATAATTTTTTAAACGTTTATTTCTTTATTTTGAGAGAGAGCGAGAGAGAGCCCACACAAGTGGGGGAGGCACAGAGAAAGGGAGAGAGAGAAAATCCCAAGCAGGCTCACTCTGTCAGCTCAGAACCGAGACAGGGCTCGAACTCACAAACCACAAGATGGTGACCTGAGCCAAAATCAGGAGACTCTAAACCAGTTGAGCCACCTCAGTGCCCATCTCTTAACAGTTTTTTAAGTGCAAATGGAGTCGTATTAACTATAGATAATATTTTATACAGCAGATCTTTAGAACTTGTTCAGGATATATATCCACAGGAATTGAAATCAGGATCATGAAGAGAGAGATTGGTGATTGCCAGGGGCTGGAGGAAACAGGGAATGGGGAGTTACTGTTCAACTGATGTAAATTTTCCGTTATGCAAGATGACTAAGCTCTAATGTTCTCTTGAGTTCGCTCTATGCAAGCTTTGATTCTGATCACTAAACTGAAATTATTTTTGTCAGAGTTGCTAAATCCAATGTTCAGCTCTCAGCCCTCATCTTAATCGGTCTGTCAGTGCATGTAATATAGTTGATTAGTCACTTCTTCTTGAAACTCTTGCTAATTTTGGTTCTAGGTGAATACATTTTATTGGGGTTTCGTAAATCTCACTAACTCTGACTTCTCCATCTCTTTTTCTGAGGCTTCTTCCTCTTTTCAAACACTAAACATAGTTGCATTGCATCCAATCTAACCTCCATCTGTTAAAGGAGAGACTCATGGCTTTAACACCCCATGTATATGCTGAAAAATCCCAATTCTTTTATTGAAATATGATTAACATACAATATTCTATGTTTCCGTTGTACAAGGTAGTTCTTGGGTAATTCTACAGTAGTCATCTATCACCAAATAGCATTATTACGATATTATTGACTATACTCCGTAGGCTGTACTTTTCATCACTGTACTTTTTCATTTGTATACCTTAATCCCTCTTACATACTTTGCCTATCCTCCTCACAAAACTCCCCTCTAGTGACCACCAGTTTTCTGTATTTAAGTGTCTGTTTTTCAGTTTGTTTCTTTGTTCATTCGTTTTTTAGTTTCCACATATATGTGAAGTCTTATGGTATTTGTCTTTGTTTGTTTGACTTATTACACTTAGCATTATACTCTTTAGATCTATCCATTTTGTTGCAAATGGCAAGAATTCATTCTTTTTATGGCTAAGTAATGTTCCTGTGTGTGTGTGTGTGTGTGTGTGTGTGTACACACCTCCTCTCCCCATACATACCCCGTCTTCCTTATCCATTCATCTATCAATGGACATGAGTTACTTCCATATCCTGGCTATTATTAATAATGCTGTGATAAACACAGAGGGGCATATATCTTTTCATTTTCTGTGAGTAAATACCTACCAGTGGAATTTGTGGGTCATATGATATTTCTATATTTACCTTTTAAGAGTAAGCTCCATAGTGTTTTTCACAGTGGTTTCACCAATCTACATTCTCATGGAATGTAACACGTGCACACACACTCCTTTTTCTCCATTTCCTTGCCGACACTTGTTATTTCTTGTCTTTCTGATTCTTATTCAACTCAACACCTCCCCCCAATCAAATAATCCAATTAAAAAAGGAAAAGACATGAATAGGCATTTTTTTCCCCAAAAAGACATACAGATAGCCAACAGACACATGCAAAGATGCTCAGCCTCACTAAATGTCAGGGAAATGCAAATCAAAACCACAATGAGATATCATTTTATACCTGTCAGAATAAAAACTCCCAATTTATAACTTAATATATTTTTCATTAAACCTCAATCTTCTATAACTCTCGACCTACATGATATGTATATGTGAATGTCCTCTCAAACTTAACATGGCTAAAACTGAATATTTTTTTTCCTTTATGGGAGTCTAGACAAGAGTTGATGCTCCTTGGATTACGTTACTAGAGGTATAGGGGGAGTCTGGTCACATTCTGGATAGATTTTGAGGACAAAGCCAGTAGAATTTTCTGAAGGTTAAGATGTTGTGGAGAGAGAAAATTAAATGAGCAAAAACGTGCCTCATATATTTCTTGCCTGAACAGTGAATGGGAGTCTCACATAAAATTTCAAGGGAGGTGAACATAGGGATGTCAGTTTTAAATTCATCAGACAATATGAATTGATGTTTGCATAAGATTGCATGTATTGTACTTTTAAACGTAATAACATGCATTAAATCATGCAAAAATATTTGCTGAGGGCTTACCTTGAGAAAGAACAATGAACAAAAACAAACACAATTTGGTGTCATGACGCTTGGATTTTAATGGGGAGAGGAGACAGTAAACCAGAGATAAATAAAGAAAGGAGAAAAACGTAGATGAATAATAATAGATCTAATCTAATAGGTTTAAGATATTTAAGATCCATGAATAATATGAAATGAGGTGATTACCTTGGTAGGATGACAAGGGGAAATCCTTTAGATAAGGGGGAGAGCCTTTCTTCAGAGATGACAGGTCAGAATCTGGGGACAACATGTCCAGGCAGGTTCTGAGGCCCGCTGTCTAAGCAGGTGTCAGTCATGATAAACCCTGGAGACCAAAGGTTGGGCATTATGTTCTCAGTGAAATGGGAAGCCACTAGAGGGTTTCATGTAGGAGGGTTATGACTGTATTTTGATTTTACTAATGAGGGTATTACATGGATGTGGATTTAAGAGGGTCAAGAATGGCAGCAAGGAGAAAATTTGGGGACAGCGTGACAGCTGTAGATAAGACAGTGATAGATAAGATAGTGACTTGGATTAGTTCCCTGACCAAAGTTCAATGTCCACAAATATTAATATATGGAATTATAAGAGTTATCAATATACATTTCTAAAACTTTAATGATTTTTGAGAAATATTTCTTTTGCTTTGTGTTAATTTATTTCTTCAGTAAATATTTGTTGAACATCTACTTTGTGCTGGCATCGCAATCACTTTTTGTCACTTTGAAAAGATTTAGGAATACTGCAACTGGCAATTTTTTGATCAGAAAAAGAACATTGTTTGTTTTTAACTCAGCGTATAAGGAATAGGTACTACCTAATCAGTCCTTTCCTCAGATAAGTGGTAAGAGCCAGACACAAGTTAGATGGCTTTCTTCTTTCCCTGACATACACTAAATTTTTTTTATCTCACTATTTGAAGAGTGTATACAACTTTGTCTTCTTATAACAGTGGCAAAAATTTCATTTCCGAATCTGTTTCATAGGTAGTTTGTGCTATTGTTTTGGAGATGTAAAACATATAGACTATTAGGCCAGCTCCTAATAGCCAATTAAAGTTATTATGACTCTTCAAAAGTGAGTTTTAGAGTCTAAGTATATAAAGAAGTAAACAATATTTGTTTCTCCGATCCATTGTTACTTATTTCAAAGCCATTGACAGAATGTTATAGAACAAGAGGAAAGGCACAGAAGAAAAATTCGAAGAATCAAGTTAACTGCCTTTTACTTGCTAGGATTTGATAAATTACACAATGTTTCTATTACATTGCAGTTTTGGTTTGCAATCTAATACAAAATAGGCAATTTTACCAAAATATAAACTCCATTTGATAACTTTTATTTGTAATGGAAATGGAAATAATATCATCCGTGGTCAGTACAGTTTTGCATTGTATTAAGGCTTCAGGTTCTTTCATTTCCCCTATACCATTATGTCCGACAAAGAAGTCATCAATTATCCTCACCATTATTATTCTAACTTCCATTAACTTAATTCAGGCTCTCATCTTGCCTCATGGAGATATCATGTTATCTTTCTAACATGGCGTCTAGTCCACCTTTCATGCCGCTTTATTGAATGCAAAAGTAAGTAGAGAATGGTTCCCCAAAGATGTACAGTCTTACTCCCCAGAACCTACAAACATATTGCATGGCAAGAGGGAGCGAAGGTTGCGGATGGAATCAGGTTTGCTAATTAGCTCCTCTAAATATGGGGAGGTTATCCTGGATTACTCAGGCAAGCCCAGAGTGATCACAGGATTCTTATTAGTGGAAAAGGAAGGCAGGACAGAATGTCAGACTGATGTGTTGTAAGAAAGACTCTTGCAGACCTTGATGGTTTGGAATAAGGAATGGTACTCGACACTGTGCCGGCAATGCAGAGGCAGCAATTCTGAGTGGGCCAAGGGATGTGGTCAGCTTCTAGAAGCTGGAAAGGAAAGAAGCCTAGAGTGTTTCCCTAGAGCCTCCCAAAGAACAGCAGACCTACAGACACCTTGAGTTTAGCCTTGACACCCATTTTGGATTTCTGACTTCCTGAAGTGTGTGATTATAAATGTCGTTTCAAGCTACCGATTGTGGTAATTTGTTACAGCAGCCACAGGAATTTAAAATCTTTTAACGATTCCTCATTACACTTGAGATCAAGTCAGTACTGTGCTAGTAAATGTTGAACAACTAGATCTCTGGGATAAAAAGTCCTGGTTTGTAGACTTTGCCTATTTCAGTGTTATAATTACTCAAACTATGGCCTTCTTCAAGCTACCAACCTGACCCACGTGAAGACCAAGTTGGAAAGACAAAGGCACACACAGGGTCATGTTTTATGTGCGCACGTACCGGGACAAATTCCATCGCCAATGAGGTGCCTTTTGGACAATCCTTAATCTAACTTCTAAGTCCCCAGTTGCAATTCATACATTTTTCCCTGTTTGTTTTTTTTTTTTTTTCATGTTCTTTGCATATACTGGCCTTTTCCCTGGGAGAGTTCCTTTCTTCTGCCCATTAGAATAGCACTAATTATTTACAAATCAATAAAGGCATTGCCTCCTTTGTGAAGCCTTCCCTACCCATTTTACCTCCCACCTCATTAAATTCTCTGGCAGCATAGAGACCACAGCTGCCTTTTTTGTTTCTTTCCTGATGCCACAAGTACCTTGAAATTTCTTTTATTGCAGAATTTATCCCAAATTGTAGCAATTTTTTATTTTAGTTTTTTTCCCCTAGGCTGAGACTCCAGGAAGGACAGATATTTCTGGGTTTTTAAATTTAATATGCTAGCATATACAGAGGCTTATAATAAATATGTGGAGATGTTTGTTGGATGAAAAGGAGCAAACGATCTGGAGGAACTAAGTCACGGGAATCAAAGGCATGGCGGAAGGAACAGCCATTAGTTCCTTTAGGAGGCGGAAGGAACACAGCCATTAGTATCGTAATAGTGACGCATGGCGGCGGGTGGTGGCTACGCTTGTGGAGAGCATAGGATAATGTGTGAATGTGTTGAATCGCTATGTTGGACACCTGAAATTAACATGACATTGTGTGTCAACTAGACTCAAAAAATTACAAAAAAAAATTAACATACATTAAGCTCACTCTGAATATACAAAAGACATGCAAAAAAGATTAGTTCCATTTGAGACAGAAGTAAAGATGGTGAGAGAATTAAGACAGACTGAGTATGAATGGAATAATTTTGGTAAATGAGGAGACGTTAAGCCCAAAATTTCTTGACATTCTGTCTGGTGCTCCGCACGGCGCGGCCGATGCAGTGGTGGCAGAGCCTGCCCTGCGTGGGCTGGATATCAAATATAAACCCGCTCAATGAAAACGAGAAACCCACAGGTTAGATTTCTGAAGGAGAAAAAAATTAATTTTGGGGTCTTTGCAAGAGCCAAATGAAAAAAAAAATAGATATGGGCAACTGGGTGACTCAGTCAGTTAAGCGTCCAACTTTGGCTCAGGTCTTGATCTCACGGTTTGCAAGTTAGAGTCCAATATAGGGCTCTGTGCTGTGCTGTCAGATCCTCGGTCCCCTTTCCTCTCCCCCCGCCCCACTTGCTATCTCTCTCCCTTTCAAAAATAAATATACATTTTAAGAACGCTTAAAAAATAGATAAAAAGAGTCAGAATTGAAAACTTGAAATTTGAGTGAATAAAGCCAGTTTAAAATGTTGATATCACAATGTGGAATCTAAGGTGAAAAATAATAATAAAGGAAAAGAAAAACAACCGGAAGTATTTGAATAATCTGCCCAAAAATATCAGTCATGAACTTATTAGCAATTCAACAAACAAGATAGAATCAATCCATATGGGGGCCCCTGGGGAGCTTATTCGGTTAAGCATCGGACTTTGGCACAAGTCATGACATTCTCACCATTTGTGAGTTCAAGTTCCACATCAGGCTTTGCACTGACATGTGGAGCCTGTTTGGGATTCTCTCTCCCTCTCTCTACCGCTCCCCTACTCATACTCTTTGTCTTTTTCCCTCTCTCTCTCTCTCAAAATAAATAAATAAACTTAAAAAAAATCAACCCATATAAATGGAAGGGTATTGATTTTATTGGAAAACATCAGCAGGTTCACAACTAACTTGGAAAAGTTGAGTTTATCTGTTTGACAATCTTACGGATCAAGAATCAAAAAGAAAAGAAGGGAGGAAGGAAGTCAAGAGAGAAAGTTAACTGTTCGGGTTCCAATAATGTGTGCGATAGTGACATGAATGGGTCCTTCTGCTGAGAACAACCAGATATCCTAAATAAAACATTTGAAAAATAATAATTTTTTAGAAAAACTTCGATAACCTAGTAAAAATGTAAGATATTATTCTTGTACAATTTACTGAACTTATACATGTGCATTATATCAGGTACATAATAAATATTTAGATTTATTATTCATAATTGTATATTATCTGTATATTACTAATTTTAGTGTTAATCAGCATATGCTTAAGGGTTCACAGATGTCTTTATTATTCAGTTAGAATCTAGAACTTCATGAGAAATAACATTAGAAAATAATTATTATGAAAATAAAACATCCACAAAATCTATTTTATTATCTCTAATATCTTTTCTCTTAAGTACCCTGATTTCCGGTGTTGAGATCAATTTTGTTGTTTCACTAACATGTAGAACTGGTAGTCCGTTGAGATTCAAAGAAGGGAGGAAACTTGTTGGCAGAGGTCTCTTTCAGGGGTCACTTACATGGCAAAGAGGAATTCTAGATAGTGACTATGAGGTCTCCCACTATTCATTATTATTTTTTGATTGATTCTTCTGGAATACTTGTGATAAAGTTCCTGGACTCTGGTATGTTTGGAGATAGGATCGTTTAAAAATGAGTTTATGGCCCGTCTCTGAATCTGTCATTATTAGCTCAAAAATTACTTGCAGCTTACCGGGTATTCTCTTAAGAATTGTTCCAATAGTTAATCATTTGAGCCTTTTAATACCTTCTAGGAATAGTGTCCTCAACTGATAAATGAAAAACTTAGGCACAGATAGGGAAGTGTGTAACTCTCCCTGAACCGCTCTAAGTGGCAGAGCTGAAATGTGGATCTATAGTCTGTCTCTACAGTTTGCCCATTTTCAGTCTATGCTGATTGGTCAGTTCCTTTTACAGACTGAACAGATATGTTAGTTAATTGCATGACAGAAGAACATAATTTAGCCAGGATAATGTCTTGGTCAATGTAGTTTTCCTTGCAAGTACCAGATCTACATTTACCAGAAAATAAAGAGAGAAATGTCCCACAAGGGTCTGACAAAATTGATCAGGTCCCAGGGTACAATTTCCGGTAAGTTTCAGGAGCCACTAATCCCACCCTTTTCCTTTCTTTCTAGGATAACCTGGTTTCTCACATCCGCTTCTTTTATTCTTTTTGTAAAAAAACTCCTTTCTAGTGACTTCAGTTGTGATTGCTTAATCAGTCTCACCTCCAAGTCTGTTTGGTGTAGTTATCCAGGTTTCATGTTTGTGTTAGACTTTTCATAACCCTACTACTCCTAGATCTGTTGCAAAATACTGGGGGGGGGGGTGCGGGGGAGAGGAGCTAGATTCTTTGTAGTCTTTATGGTCAAGTCGGCGCTATGACCACCACATCCATCCCTTCCCAGTCGATGCTTCTGTGTATTTGTGTGTGGGGGGGATGGGAGGGAGGGGAGAGCATGAGTGGAGGAGAGGGGCAGAGTAGAGGGAGAGAGAGAGAAAGAATCTTAAGCAGGCTCCATACTCAGCATGGAGCCCAATGAGGGGCTCGATCCCACAACTGCGGGATCATGGCCTGAGCCCAAGTGAAGAGTAGAACACTCAACCCAGAACCACACATGGGGTGCCTTAGTTACAAATGTCCAGTGATGAAAGTTTGCTGGAGATTCGCAAAGCAGAAGTGAGACAATAATCAATGGGAGGTGATGGCTGTCGTCTTAGAGACTTCTTCAGTTTGTTGCTTTCACTGCTGAGTTCATGAACTCCTATGTGGCAAATGTAGGGGCTTCTGGGACTTATTTCCCAGCTTCCAGTCTGCCTTTGTGGTGAGCGCTGCAGATTTCCCCACAAACTCCCTTTTCAACCTGCATTCCTCTGCTCGAGCCCAAGAGCTACACATGGGTATATCTGACTTTGGGCAGCTACTACCCCCATCTTCAGAGGCACCTTTCTTAAACTTCACCTTTTTTTTAATGTTTATTTTTGAGAGAGGAGGTAAGGGGCAGTGAGAAGAACAGGGGACAAAGAGGATCCTAAGCGGGCTCTGCAGTGACAACAGAGAGCCCAATGTGGGGCTTGAATTCATGAATCGTGAGATCATGACCTGAGCCAATAGGACACAACTGACTGAGCCACCCAGGTGCCCTTTGAATTTCTCTCTCCGTTTTTTGTAACAATCAGGTAGGATCATAGTTTCTTTTAAACTTTTTAAAATAAGAATGCATAAACTTCTTTTCTGAATAAACCCTTTTGATATATCCTCATAATATCTCAAGATATTTTTGTGGTTTTTGTTTGTTTTCCATAAGTGATATTTTCTGAATTACAGGTCAGTAAATCAATTGAAAGTTACTGGCTATTCTTCGTACAGTGGCAATATGTTTAAGCTGTGATGTCCCCCCCACTTTATCTGCAATGAAAATTTAATGACTTGAAACACCTACATTACCATGTATGCATATAACCTTACGTCTGCTTGAATGAACTTTAAAAATTGTTTTTAATGTTTATTTTTGAAAAATTTTTAACATTTATTCATTTTTGAGAGACAGAGGGTGACAGAGTATGAGTTGGGGAGAGGCAGAAAGAGAGGGAGACACAGGATCTCAAGCAGGCTCTAAGCTCTGAGTTGTCAGCACAGAGCCTGATGCGGGGCTTGAACCCAAGAACTGAGAGATCATGCTCTGAGCTAAAGTCGGATGCCCAACCAACTGAGCCACCCAGGTGCCCCATTTATTTACTTTTGACAGAGAGAGAGAGAGAGAGAGAGATACACCATGGGAGGGGCAGAGAGAGAGGGAGACACAGAAACCAAAGCAGGCTCCATGCTCTGAACTCAGCACAGAACCCCAGACGGGGCTCGAACTCACAAATCACAAGATCATGACCTGAGCCAAAGTTGGGCACTTAACCAACGGAGCCACCCAGGTGCCCTTTGAGTAAATTTTTGGATAGCTCAGTTATGGAAAGTAGAGAGTACCCATCGCTACAAGAACACTAATGCCGGTGTCCCCTGAAATTAATGCACATGGAGTAGACTCACATTATAAGAAAGAATTTAAATGTTTCCGTACTAGGTTTAAAATCTCCCTTCATGGTTAGAAACAAGAATAAATGAGGGCATGGAAATTTGCAATGCTGAGTGTTAAGGGTAATTCCATTCATTTAAACCGAGCCTGCAGACCTAATAGAACTATATTAGGGGGCCAATATAGTCAGCTACGCTTATCTTTTCCATCCTTGATTTTTTTCCTGTAATAAAACTTCGAACTCTCATGCAAATGCTCTTTATAAAGGAAAAAGGTAACCAAGCCAGAAAGGGACGTCAAGCTTACCTCCTAGTGATTATAATGGTGTGAAAAAAAAAAAAAAAAGAGTGAGGAGACAATGTCTGGACCCCAATATGTTGGCTACCATCCTGGCTTCCTGTTCTCGTCAGTTTCATAAAGAATCACAGGCAGTGGAAACAAATAGGAGGAAAGAATAAAGTCACTCAGATAAACAAAGAAAATAGAATTCACAATGAAAGTAATTTTCGTAGTGTATCGCTCTTTCTTGTATTTAACCAGACAACTGTCTGGCCTTAGGAAAGAAATTATAATATAATATGTAATATTCAGTATGATGTAGTCAAAATTTAAAATGGATATTGAACAATTTAAGTTGCAGAAGGGCTAGAATAGAAAAGGCAGAAAGACTAGAATATTATCATACTGGACTCATTTTCATATTTTCTAAAGGGTCACGATGTCTCTGAAACTGCTTCTAAAACAACTGAGGGTGTTAATATTTAGATAAGAAAATACCAGAAGAAAACTGTTGTTTCTCCAAGGTAAACTCACTCACAGGCACTCACTCAAGCATGCATATATGTGTACAAAGTTGTCTTTGGACATTTTCTGTTCCTTTTTGAACATGAATATGGGAATGCATGCATGATATCTCTTGAGGCTTAGACACGTGACACTGGTAGTTAAAAATATAATACGTTAGATAAACTTCATAACGCAAAACTGGAGGCAAGAGAACTCCAGCCTATTATTTTAAATAATCTCTTGATTTCAAATGTTATATACTAGCGACTGAGAGCCGTATCGTGGTAATAATAATGTAAAATGTAAACCTTTGAAATATCATGATATAAAATGATACCGTGAAATTTAAACATTAGTTTCTATCTAAAGGAAACTGCTCTAGCTTCAGTCACCTCATGATTATTTTACTCATAAAACTAGACATCATCGCAGATGCAGGTAAAAGTTACAAGTTACTTTATAGCTAGCACTCTTTTCTGAGTAAAAGGAAGGGTTTATTGAATGGAATAAAATTCAACTTAATTTTAACGTAAAATAGGATTTATCTTATAAATGTAAAATTGCCAACACTTACTATATGTATATCAATTTCATATATATGTGTATATATATTATAATTTTTAAAAATTATGACATTGTGTTTTTATAATTTGAAAATTCAAATTACGAAGTGCATATTTAAATACGTGTGGAAGAAAAAGAGGTACCCATAAAACTTCAGAGTTCTAAAGATAATAAGTGCCAATCCCTGCATTTTGCAGTGAAATCAAGCCAGTTGGTACCTGCTTCGTACTCCAAGACCGTGTCTTCTATCTCAGAATACCTCCATTTCCAAGCAACAGTCCCTCTTCCTCATTTGACTATATTTAAATGCATTCAACAGATATTAAGTACTTACTAAATGCCAGGTATTGATCCAGAACCAGGAAATACACATATAAAAGAAACCTAGACAGTAAAGAATTGAATCTTAAAAAGAACAGATTTTGACCCATATACATAAACTGTGACATATTATCCTGTGTTATATTAAAAGTGTGCAGCCACTGACTATGAAGTTTTCAGCAAGCTCCGAATGAGAGCTGGAGCAGGTAGAGACGGTCAAACTCAAGCTGAATGTTGAAAACTGCGTAGATATTTGCTAAGCAATACATAGCAATCCTGTGAATAAGCAGAAGTTAGAGCTCAGGATGTGAGTAGACCAGGAGGGAACGGGAGAATGAAGAAAGGGAGATGAAGAAAGAGAGATGGAATCACAGATGGCTTTTTTTTTTCTTAAAGCAGCGGTGAATAACTGGTGCTTTAACTTTATTTCTTATCTCACAAAACTCAATACCATTCCCCACTTCCAGGTTGCAGCCAACTAAGAAGCAAATGCGATAGGGGAAAACCTTCTACGTTATTCCCTTGAAAAGCTCCATCTTTATGCGGTCATTTCCATTCCTATATCTAACTCGGCCAACACACACATGCTCATCTCTCAAATTATTAGAAACATGGATGGTAGATTTGGACAGTCCTATTTATCTGTCATCTGCCTAGCTTTTATTGCCTTACTTGGCTTCTCCATACTCTTTTTAAAGTATTTTTATCAGTTTATTTATTTTTTTATTTAAGCAGGCTCTACGAGTGGATACAGGGCTAGATCTCATGACCCCGGGATCATGACCTGAGTGGAAACCAAGAGTCAGTCTCTCACCCCCTTGAGCCACCCAGGCGCCCCTGCCCTGTACTCTTTCTTGATACAGGGAAACTGCTCTAGCTTCGGTCACCTCGTAATGAGACCGAGCCCAACTATCCAGGTTAGCGATAGACTTGGGTTTTATGAACTCTTCTGTTCTTTAACCATTCCATACTCCTGCTTTCAGAAGTAAACTATTCTTCTTCTAGATCTCTCAGATATTTCAAGGTCTTTTTTTTAATTTAAATTGTCAAGATTTTCTTTTCTTTCTTTGTTTCAGGTTTTTGTTTAAATTCTACTTAGTTAACACATAGTATAATACAGGTTTTAGGGGTAGGATTTAGTGGTTCATCACTTACAATTGCCCTCCTCAATGCCCATCACCCATTTAGCCCATCCCTTGACCACCTCTGCTCCAGCAAGCCTCAGTTTTATTCTCTATGGTTAATAGTCTCATATGGTTTGTCTCCCTCTCTTTATTTGTTTCTTCCCATGCGTTCATCTGTTTTATTTCTCAGGTACCACATATGAGTCAAGTCATATGGTATTTGTCTTCCTCTGACTTATTTTTCCTAGCATAATATACTCTAGCTCCATCCATGTCATGCCAAATGGCAAGATTTCATTGGTTTTTTATGGCTGAGTAATATTCCATTATATATATGTGTGTATGTGTGTGTATATATGTATGTATATATGTATATGTGTATATATGTATGTATATGTGTATATGTGTGTATGTATAAATGTGTATGTATGTATATGTATATGGTATGTGTATATATATATATATATATATATGGTATGTGTATATATACACACACACATCTTTATCCACTCACCATCACACCAGTCAGAATGGCTAAATTTAACAGCACAGAAAACAACAGATATTGGCGAGGATGTGGAGAAAGGGGAACCCTCTCACACTGTTGGTGGGAATCCCAACTGGTACAGCTACTCTGGAAAATAGTATGGAAGTTCCTTAAAAAGTTAAAGTAGTTGCACTACTAGGTATTTACCCAAAGGATACAAAAATACTGATTCGAAGGGGCACCTGTACCCCTATGTTTACACCAGCATTATCAACAAGAGCCAAATCATGAAAGATTTTAGTTACAAATAAATTTGGAGAGATTTGTTACCTTTATTTATCACATTATTTTAAAGCGGGAGAAATTATATCGTCATCACCAAAGTTACATTGTTAGTTTCCAAAACGTAAAAAACAAAAAATAGAAAAGAAACTTTGAAATAATGAGTCATCAGTCAAGTGTTTAAATAAAAACAGCTTAATCTAATCTTTTGCTTCTGTTCCTTATAGAGTATACAGCTTAGAAGACAAAAATGACAGTGTTCTTGTCTTGTAGGACATGTTATTCCAGGTCGCTGAGGCAGCTTACATATCTAATGTGAACACATTGCTGATGTCAGGAAAACAGTTTAAAGTGACCTGGAATGCAGGCAACTCTTTCAGTTTTAGGATTAGTTGAGTTTTTTGTGACATTTTCCCAAGACACCAGCAATTGTTCTTGGAGGAAGGCTTAGTAATATCTTCATGTGCATTACTCTCTACATGATAATCTTATGAAATAGATTGAAAGAACTGTGCTTTTTTTTTTTCCAAGTTCAAGTCTTGTTTTCTAATAATTGCTACTTAGTATATCTGCTGGTCATTTATCTTTAACAGATATAAATAGTCTTATCATCTGCAGGTAGTCAGGTGTGGCTTTGCAACTTTGTATGATTCTCAGAAATTACACGTATTCCTCCAATAAGTAGGAATGGGCTTATATAATATATAAATGTTACATAGAGATGAGATATTGGAAAGGGAGAAATTAAAGATGACATGAGATTTTGTGTCTGAGTAAATGGAAACAGGAAATCTTCATTGGCAGAGAGGTTTTCTTTCTAGACATTTCATCAATTAGAGAGGGAGAAAGGTGTTGATGTCTCCGACTATAATCGCAGACAGGTATATTTCTCCTTTTAGTTCTAGAAAATGTTGCTGCATATATTTTAAAGCTCTGCGATTAGTCCACACGTGTTTGGAGTGTTTAAGTTTCTTGGAGAGCTGATCGTTCAATGAGTGTATGATACCCCTTTTTAGTCCCGGTAAATTCCTTGTTCTGAAGTCTATTTTGTCTGAATTAAGATAGCGGTTTTAGTTCTTTTGTTAAAAAAAAATTGTGTTTGCACGTTAGATCTTTCCTATCAGTTTTGTGTTAGCCCGTCCAGGCCTTTATTTTTAACGTGAGTTTCTTAGAGACCGCCTACAGTTGGGTGTTGCTCTTTTGTCTCATTCAACAAGCTCTGTATTTTCATTGGTACCAATAGATGGTTAATATCAGTATGGATTAAAATACCGTTTGGATAGCTGTTTCCTATTTTTTCGATCTGATCTTGGTTTCTTTTTCCTTTCCTGCCATTTTTGCTTAATAAGATATTTAACAACTCAATTTTATGAATACTATTTATTTTTAGCTTGTAGAATTTGAAATATTGTTCCAGGGCTTATGGTCTACATCTTTATAAGCAATAAGAATCTACAAATAATGTTATACTACCTCATATGTAGGTAAGGACCTTACATTAGTGAATTCCCAATGCCTGTCTCCATCCTGTATACATTTTTTGTTTTGTGTTTTCTATTCCCATGTGCTATAAATACGCAGTTCATCTTCTGCTTTTAAATAGTTTTCTTTTAGAGCAGTTAAAATTACAGGAATATGGTTTTATTTACCTCATTTCTATATTTTTGTGTGAATCTTTGTTTCTGTCAAGTGTTTGTTAATGTATCTGCCTGAAAGTCCCCCTTAACACTTCTTGCGGGGCAAATCTGTTGGCAATTCATTCTCAGTTTTGTCTATCTGAAAATCATTATTTCTCCGTCGGTTTCGAAGGATATTTCCCTGAGTTGCTAATGAACCTTCTGGTGCAGGAGTGTGAAAAGGCACAAGAGCAAATGTCAGTTTCCTGTTATTACGCAAACGTTCTGATTAGCAAACAGTAATCATGTTGTATCGAGCATTGCTAATCAAGGATTAGTAAATATCGTCTCAGTTAGCAAATTGAAATGGTTGAGTTAATGAGAATTAGGCGGCTACTTTTAATGACCTGAACTTAGGTGTAAGTAAGCCCACATACACATAAAACCTCATCCCTTATGTCAATGATCTTGGAGCAAAGGGAGCAGGCTGGGGTAAGAGAAATGTTGAACCAGAATTGATTCCTGGCCTTGGGAGACGGCTGTGGTCCCGCAGCCTGCCTGATTGCATAACGCATTTATTGAGCTACGACTGAACTCCTTGGCTTCCGCCTCTCCCCAAACAACCAAAGATGGGAACCTAATAGTGATTAAGCCATGATCCAAAAGGTGCCAATATCCACTGGCGGTCACAGTCATTAGAAACTTAAATACTCATCCTGGTTTTAAGAGGGGGAATTTAGAGTGGCCCCACTATTTATTCTGTTAATTCACCTAAAAGTAAACCTTTTTGTTGCTGTTGTTGAGAGGAAAATATCGATTTGTGATTTTCCATGTGTGAAGTATAAGACAAGTTGGAATAAGGTCCGTTACCTTGTCTTAAGCCAATTCCGAGGACAAATGGGAAAATTAACTTTTCATTCCTCAGTGAACAAAGACACCTAGGTCATATCGTAAGTTATTCCACGCGTTTTTAGCAAATTTCCTGTATCTGTGATTATTAGTTTACTCACAAGTATTTTATTCCATGATTTTATTTCATTCCATTATTTTTTAATGTTTATTTTTGAGAGAGAGAGAGAGAGAGAGAGAGAGAGAGAGAGTGGGGAGGGGCAGGAAGAGAGGGGGATAGAATTTCTGAAGCGGGCTCTGCCCTGACAGCAGAGAGCCCAATGCGGGGCTTGAACTCACGAACGGCAAGATCATGACCTGAGCGGAAGTCAGACACTCAACTGCCTGAGCCACCCAGGCGCCCCTTACTCCCTGATTTTCAAAAAGTCAGATCACTGCTATTTTACTGCTGGAAGAACAGCAGCTTACGGTGATCCAGAAAATGCAATTCAGTGGCTAAGTTTAAAAAAAAAAAAAAGTAAAATGGCAGGAGTGTGTATGTGCTTGTGTGTGTGATTTTAGAGGATTTTAAAGAAAATTAAAAGGTCCAGTTCGTCGACTTTTCTACAGCCTTAAAATCCCTCATACAGAAAGTAGTGGAGACGCCTACCCATGCGGCACTTCCTGATGTTACCATGTTGCTTCTCTCTCTCTCTCTCTCTCTCTCTCTCTCTCTGTCCTCGTTCTCCAGTGTCTTCTCTCCTCCTGACTGGCAGTCTGTCTCTTCCCTCACACCTTGTGCTCCTCACACCGCCTCTGGCTCCCCCTGGCCTGCTGACTCGGCAGACACCTCTCTGCATGGTTGAATCCTCCTCCTTAGCTCAAACAAGTACAAACAAAGCCAGATGTCGTAACCGTGAACTTCCTGTTTAGACCCAGTTTGCCAGCTTTTGCGAAAGCATTTTCTGTCAAAAGCCTGTCGTAGGATTTTATAAGAAAGAAGAAAAGAAAATTTTGAAAAATGCAAAAGACAGCCTTGCATCATCGAAGCCAGACTCAAAGAGAGGAACCAATGTGACCGTTAGTAATGAGACAATTGTAACAGTAACATAACATGCTTGCTTCTCTTGTTAATACGTTAGGAAACTGCAGCTTAGAGCGATTAGGTAAGTCCACTGCCCCCATGTACGCATTTAGGAAAGAGCAAAGCCAGAGCCGGATTCCTTAGGGGACACCAAGCCTGTGTCCTTTCCTCTACAAAGCATGCTTCGGCCAGTGCCAGATCACTGTGACAGCTTTTCCAGTGTGTCTTGACCATCTAGGAAACACATTCAGGGAAGACACTTTATGTGAAAAATCCCAAGTATGCCTTAAATCTATTATATGGAATTGTATCACCAGTTTAAATATTATGGAAAATAATTTTCAAAAATATGTCCCGACATGGTGGGGTGATCGCAGAAAGAAAGGGGAGAACAATTAAGTCAGACTAAGAAAGACAATCGCCATATGATTTTACGCCTGTGGAATCTAAAAATAAAGACCAAAACAAATGAAGAAACAAAATGCAGGATCAGACCTCTGTATCTATATACAGAGAAGAAACTGATGATTGCCGGAGAGGGAGGGGCTGGAAGGATGGTCACAAGGGGAGTGGGAGGTACCGGTTTCCAATTATGGACTGAGTGAGCTGTGGGGATGGACGGTGCAGCATAGAGAATCTAGTCAATGATGCTATAATGGCACCGTATGGCGACAGATGGTGGCCACACCTGTGGCGAGCACAGCATAATGTATACAGAAGTCGAATCACTGTGTCGTACTCCTGAAACTAACGTAACATTTTGTGTCAACTTAGGCAAACAAAAAAATTTCTAAATGTTTTCAAAATAAGAGAAAACTAATATTACTACATTTTATTTATTTTTTAATGTTTATTTATTTTTGAGAGAGAGAGAGAGAGAGAGAGAGAGAGTGCAAGCAGGGCAGGGGCAGAAAGAGGATCCAAAGTGGGCTGTACACGGACAGCAGCGAGCCTAATGCAGGGCTCAAACTCGCAAACCATGAGATCATGACCTGAGCTGAAGTCGGACACTCAACCAACTGAGCCACCCAGTGCCCCTAAAATTATTACATTTTAAATGTATCAGTCTTTCATTATGGAAGCATCAATTAGAGTGGGCTTTATCCACAGTTAGAAAATGATACTTTCTCTTCCATAAAATATGCCAATAAATCTAAGGAGAAATAAATCATGATTATATCCATAGGTGCTGAAAAGCTTTTGAAAAAATTCAGTATTCTTGATTTTTAAAAAAACCCATCAACTATACGTAAATATTTACTTATCTATTTCAGAGCTTTTCGAATGGGGAAAATAACTGTCATTCACATTCAGGTTTAAAAAAATGCCCTCTGTCTCTCTGTCAGAACTATTAACAATTCAACTGGAAGTATTAGCATTCATACTGTGTTCATTTAGTTGAACACAGAAGTAAAATGAAGTATTACAAAAGGAAAGAAATAGGAAAAAGAATTGCCAGTGATAGTCGTTTATGTAGAAAACCCTGGAGAGTAGGAGATTTATCTTAAACACAGTACAAGGCATAATTTGATGGCATCCACACAGTGACATGTAAAATTTATGTATAGTTTGCATTTGATTTCATGTTTACTACCAACCTGAGAGAAAATATCACCGACGATAAGACATTTTTACAGCAGCAAAACAAAGTTAGGTTACATGGGAATAGGCTAACAATGTCCATGCCCTCTGTAAGAAAATGTAAATTTTTAAATTGGACGTAAAGGAAAAAGCAAACCTAGATTTTCTAATAAAGTTACTCAGCATCATTAAGACATTGGTTTTCTGTGGTTTAATTCATAAATTTACGTGACATGGGTAAAACTGCTCAAAGTAATTCAGTCAACTCTCTTTTAGTAAGTGGCACTTGGAACAAATAAATAGCCATAGAGACAGAAAAATAAATTTTGTGCTCTCCCTCACGTCAAACCCATGCTTCTTTCTGTCTTTTCTCAATTACTGCACAATTGTTTCCATACGATTTAATTTTACATCTGTTGTGGAACACACATTATAATACTTGTTTATATAGTCATATTTAAAAGAAATATAAATAAGAAACATAAAATTTAACCATAAATTGAACCAAACTTTAACCAGATGTAACCATAAACCTATAGGTACCATTTCGGGTGGTTTCCATTCTTCAGGGAAGATTGTTATTTCCATCTGGTATCATTTTTCTTCTGCTTGAATGACTTCTTTTAAACTTTTTTATAGAACAGGTCTGTCAGGAAAAAGTCTGTTGGCTTTTTTTATGTTTGAAAACATTTCTGGCTTCATTTTTGAAATGCATTTACGTAGAATTATATGTTGACAATTTTTTTCTTTCATACTTTAGAGATTTTAGTATACTGTTTCCTCACGTACACTGTTTCCAGCGAGAAATCGGCTATTACTCTACTCTTTGTTCTGTATAAGTAACATGCCTTTTTTTCTCTGCCTGCTTTCAAGACTTTATCACTTTATTTTGAGAAATTTGGTACAGTGTATCTTGGCATAGTTTTCTTCATAGTTCTCATGTTTAGAGTCCATTAAGATTTTTGGGTCATGGTTTGCATCAATTTTGAAGTGTTTTGATCACTGTTTCTTCAAATACCTTTTGTTGCCTTTCTTTTCTTTCTTTGCTGCTGGAAAATTCTCTAAAATTGGTGAACTAATCAATAATAGAGCTAACCACATTTGTTTCCTCTCTGTTAGGGATTAGTGCCGTTCACTGCCTGATGTCCGCTGTCTTGAAAACCACTATTTCGTATATTTTTGTTCACTCTTTTGCTGTTACCAGTAGGAGGCTAAATTTGGTTTCTATTACTATTCAGTGGCTGGAAGTAGAATCTCAAAGTTCTAAGACATTCTTGATTTCTGAATTAAAAGACATTTTGAAGTTCTAAAAATAGACTAATTAGAACTTCAAAATGTCTATCTTTTAATTCAGAAACTTCTCCTAAAATACCTCAAGCATCTCCACCTCATCTTCAACATCATCATGAATGAGCTTTATTATTTTCACCCCCCATTATGATTGTCCTATGTTTTTATGAAAAGATAACAGGTCTTTTCATTTTTTTAAATGTTTATTTATTTTTGAGAGACATAGAGACAGAACATGAGCAGGGGAAGATCAAAGAGAGAGGGAGACACAGAATCTGAAGCAGGCTCCAAGCTCCGAGCCATCAGCACAGAGCCCGACACGGGGCTTGAACTCACAGACCGTGCGATCATGACCTGAGCTGAAGTCTGCCGTTTAACCTACTGAGCCACCCAGGTGCCCCTGTCCTCATTTTTATATGCAGGCTGAAACTCTTTGAATAAGTACCTATATTTGCTATTTCTAGTTCTTTCCACTTTTTTATTTCTATTTTTTTGAAAGTATCTTAAACTTACCATAGAGTTGCTGGTGTAATATAAAAACATTTTTTCCAGAACCATTTGATAGTAAGTTGCTAATATGATGCCCTCTAACCTCTATATAGTTTAATGTGTATTTCATACAAACCAGGATATTTTTCTGCATAACCACAAAATCAGGAAACTTACCCTGGTGCATTATTACCCTCTAATCTTCAGATCCCATTCAAATTCTACCCGTAGTTTTATTATTTTTAAAATTTTTTAAATATTTATTTTAGAGAGAGAGAGAAAGTGAGAGTGATGTAGGGGCAGAGATAGAGAGGGAGACACAGAATCCAAAGCAGGCTTCAGGCTTTCAGCTAGTCAGCACAGGGCCCAATGTGGGCTCAAACTCATGAACCTTGAGATCATGACCTGAGCTGAAATTAAGAGTCAGATTGAGTGAGCCACCCAGCACCCCTCTGCCAGTAGTTTCAAAGTACCCTTGTAGGAAAAGTGTTTAATTCAGAATTGCAAATACTGTTGAGTGTCCTTGTCTCTACTTTTCTCCAATCTGGATCAGTTGTGCATTCTTTCCTTAACTTTGGTAACTCGGACACTTGTGGATACATAGAGGAATTATTTTACAGAGTGTTTTCCTTGTTAGTTTCAGATTGTATTTCTTCCAGTTGGCTTCTTCTACTGTGAAAGTGATACTCTGTTTTCATCATTATACCCCATCAAGGTGCACGTGAATTTGACCGATCCCCTTCCTGGTTACATTAGCTCATCTCTTGTCAGAGATCTCAGTTGCCAGACTTCTTACTTGTCAGTCAGTAAGTATTGTGTGGGGAACTACACTGAGACTATGTAAATATCTTGCCCCTTACAAATGTTCAATACATTCAACTCAATGTAGTCACATTAGCCCAAGTCTTCCTATTTAAAAAAATATATATATGTGATTTGTTACTATCATGATTTTTCATCTCAAATTGTCCAAGATCAGCCAATGAGAGCATGTTCAATTTGGCTTGTGTGTCCTTTTAAACTGTGCCTTTCCTTCTTTTGAATGCTGCTTTTCCAGGACAAGACATTCCATGCTCCTCTGGTCCTTCGCCTGGCCTGGAATCCTATTTCCTCAAGGTGTCTGTTTGCTCTTCAGTAGAAAACAATGTTAGGAAACCAAGATCCAGGTGCTAGTTTTACTCATTGCTCTAGGGGTGTTTCTGCCTAAGCCGTCTTAGCAGATAGAACTGGTGTGTGTGTGTGTGTGTGTGTGTGTGTGTGTGTGTGTGTTCACCTTTCTCTGCCTGTTTATTTCTCTATTATCTATTGCTATATATTGAAAACCAAGAGTTCATACTAATACCTCCGATTTCAGTCTAATACCAGGGTTTATTCTAGTGTTATTTGTTATTCCTTTTTCTGATAGGAGAAACCTGGTTTCCATGAATATTAAAATATTTCATAGGGGGCGCCTGGGTGGTCAGTCAGATAAGCATCTGACTCTTGATTTCAGCTCGGGTCATGATCTCATGGTCTGAGATCGAGCCACAGATCACATTCTGAGTGTGGAGTCTCTTTGAGATTCTCTCTCTCTCTCTCTCTCTCTCTCTCTCTCTCTCTCACACACACACACACACACACACACACACACACACACACACACACATTTTAAGCAGTCTCCTTGTATGTGTCCTGTCTCTCATAACCATCATTGTCTCGTCTCCTGCATACATTCCCCCCGCCTCATGCCACATAACTTTAGGCTGCCTGGGCTTTTTCCGCTGTCACACATGTGAATGTTTGTGTCATCCCCCACTGAGGCTAACACTCAACGCTTGATGCCTTTTCTCAAGAATGCCCTCCAACAGCGCACATGCTCCAATGCCCTGCTCCCTTCCCATGTCACACCTTCTCCATCTGATCAGGTACCGCCCTGCCCTGAGCCACTGTAACTATCTTCCTGCCCGTAGCGATCCTTACCTTGCCAAGCCCCTCCTAATGACTTCAGGTTTCCCCCTGCATTCAGGAAGGGAAGGGGAAACCTCTCTTGATTTCCTAAATCCAAATCAGTAACACTTCACTCACAGGATTCCACCAAACATACTTCGCCAGAGGACCAAATGACTTCCACCTGCTAAATCCAACTGTCAGTGGCCGATCCTTTCCTGGTCTGCTGTGTGAGCAGTATCTGACCCAGGGAAGCACTCCTTTCTCCCTCATACACATTCCATAGCTGACTTGTAGGATACTACGCTCTCACGGCTCTTTCCTGTTTCTCCGCTTCAGACTGACTTCCTGGCTCTTCCTCTGTCCCCGACTTCTTCCTGTGGAAGTGCCCAGTATGCAGAGATTCATACTATTCACGTTTTTGTGCACTTGTTTGGGAATATCATCAGCTTCATCGTCCATATGCAAATAATCCAGGAATTTCTGTCTCCAGATTTCTCAGGGCCTCCGTGCATCGACATTCAAATACCCATTCAGTGTTTCTAATTGCGTGTCAAATAGATCTTCGCAACTTCACGTGCCCCACGCTGATATTCTAACTCAGAGTGGATTCTACTTGCACACATTTCACACTCAATTAAGGCAATTCCATGCGTTTTATCGGAGGGGCGTAAAAAACCTCGTACTCGAATTGGACTCTCTTTAGTGCCAAACTCATGATATCCAATCTAGGAGAATATGTTTCTGATTCAACCTTCAGAATGTGACAGGATCTAAACCTTTCTTCCCGTCTCCACTGCTAACACCCGGGCCCAAAGACACCATCATCTCCCCTGAGTTTCTGCAAAAGCCTCCTAACTGGCCTCCCTGCTTTGGTCATTGCTTCTCTACAGTTGGTTTTTAACATGTCAGAGTAACCCTTTTAAATCCAAAGCTAAACATTGTCTAGTCAAAACCTGCAATAGTTCCCCATTTAATTTCGAGTAAATTCCTCAATATCTACCATTGCTTACAAGATCCCACAAGGTCGGGCTTCACTGCTCCTCGTAAGACAGATTACTTCGTACACCACACTCCTTTTGCTCCAGCCACCCAAGCCTCCTTCCTATCTCTAAAAACACACCAGGTACATGCTGACCTTGGGAATTTGAACTTGGGTTCTTTGCGCTATGCACTCGTTGTTCTTTCTTTCTGGAATCCTGTTTAAGCAGACATTTTCACAGATAACCACCTCACTTCGTGTCAGTGGTCAGTGTCGCCTTGTCATCGAGACCTGTTCTCATCCACCTTCTGACAATTTTAATCTGTCCACGAACATTGTAACCATCACTGTTCTCCGTCCACCTTTCCCTGCTCTCCTTCCACAGAACTTGTTCGTTGGCCTTCGCCTCACTCTAGTGGACTCTACAGTTGTTTTTGTGTGAGGTTTTTGAAAATGAAACATCCATATTGAAAATCCGTATTTTGTAATTAGATACATAACTTTCTGCACTGCCTAGACTCCGGGGGAATTTCTCCCTACTTCCGTCTCTAATCTGATTCCCTAGCAATATTGCATAATACCTAATTTTCCAAACCTAACAACTACCTTGTGTTTCCATCTTATTTATCTTTACAATTTTGCTAAGACCCAAACTTGTGCATAGAACTCTCTCCTTCATTTCCTCTCCCAGATATGTTATTCAGCACAAATTAATCTACATAAATTAATCAATTGCCACAGAAGAATTAAGCTGCATGCAGTCTGAATTTTGGTTGTTCATCCATTCTTGCCCCTGAAATGCTGCTTTATAGTTAGTTGTTCAAATATCTATTGCTTATATTAAAAAACACATTAATTATTCATATAGCTATATTTCTTTTATTTACTCTAATGCATACTAGACTTTTTAGTATGAATAAGCACCAGGAACAAATTTAGCTCAATATTCAGCTTCGATTCTTATTTTAACTTGTTAAATTTGTCAGAGACAATTATAATATTGTGAAATTTTGAAGCAGTTTTGTTAAAAATTAAAAAAAAATGAACTTCCATAGCTACATATGTGTTATTGACACCGATATAAATAAGCCCCTAAATGAATAAACTGAGGGGTTTGTAGTTTTGCCGTGCCGTGTAGTAATGCACATTTTCACTGATAACTGAGTTATGCCTTTTTGATAAAAATGTAATCAAACACTGAAAAATGTGCCCTAACATAGTAAACTAATTAATGATACTTGCATGATTTATATAATAAAAAAATGGGGGAATTTTCTTTAAGATTTCTCAATCATAATAAATTTCCCTCATTCATTATCACATGATTATTTAGTACCTTTTTTTAAATTTTATTTTAAGTAGACTTCAGGCCCAGCATGAAGCCCAATGCAAGGCTTGAAATCATGACGCTGAGGTCAAGACCTGAGATGAGATCAAGAGTCAGGTGCTTAACTGACCGAGCCACCCATTTAGCATCCATAACCTGGTAATACATTAGAAATAAATAAATAACACTGGAATTCATGTTCCTTACAGCATATTCTAGAATATTAAGGATAAAAGTCATTATATTTAATGAACTAAAATACTTAACAATGTAGGGGCACCTGGGTGACTCAGCAGGTTAAGGATTCGGCTTGCACTCAGGTCAGGATCTCACAGTTCCCAGATTTGAGTCTTCCATCGATGTCTATGCTGACAGCTCAGAGCCTGGAGCCTGCTTAGGGTTCTGTGTTTCCCTCTCTCTCTGCCTCTCTCCTGCTTGTGTGTGTGCCATCTCTCACACGCGTGTGCGCTCGCTCTCTCTCTCTCTCTCTCTCTCAAAAATAAATGAATAAACATTAAAAAAATTATATTGTAAAATTTACCGACATAATACAGATGTACTTGAAAAGTATCAGAGCAGATTGTGTGAAAGAGGTTTGAACAAATGATTAAAGATAGCTCCACTCAGGACTTCGATACTCTGTCAATACAAGTTGGTTTTAGTTTTCCTCCAAGAAAACGATGTATGTAATTGGGCATAAAATCAGATGCACCATTATACTCTTGTCTTCATCTTCACCATTTTCTTGTCATGCTTAGTTTGGCTGGAAGAAATAGGGAATAATTTTACATTTCCTTTCTGTTATCCTTAGTCTGAGGGGGCCCACCTAGTTGATGCAAATACAACCACGCTCTTTTTCGACTTCTGTTTGCATGGGCATTTCACATTTCCACCACGAATCTTTCCAGAATAAGATATGGGTTCCATTACCTCACAGGTTTTGCTTATAATTTATGAAGCAGGTAGGATTTTGTTTGATTTCCCTAAGCTTCACTGAACCTGTAGGTTTGAGAACAACATTTATTTTGACTGGAAAGCTGAATAAACACAATTTTACAGTTTTAACAGGAAACATTTATCAAATCCATCAAGTTAAAATAGTAGGATAATTCAACAGAATATTTATGTGTTTTTCTCTTTTAAGTTAAATGTGTCAATAATATTTCATAGTATGGATTAGGCTACAGACACTAGACTACACAGAATAAAATGTGATTATGCATTGATTCTGAGATAACATTTTTTAGTCTGTGCTACTTATTAAGTATGTTTGTTTCTAGACTCCACTGAATTTAGTTGGCTAATATGATTTTGGCATGTCATTTGAATATTATAGCTTATAGTTTGACCAAATAGATCAAAGAACTAATTTAAGAGATGAGAATGTAGGGAAAGTTCTGTCATTACTTGATTGTTCTTGAGTCAAAATTTTAGTGTTTGCAGGGAATGTTTCTGTGACTTCAAAACTGTTTTAGAACTTCCTTCGAGACAGTTCTCAAAATATGTACCATTCAGAGTATGCTCCGATAACATGAAAATATATTGCAAGTAGATTTCAACCAACTCTTTAAAATGTAGACAGTACAGGGGCGCCTGGGTGGCTCAGTTGGTTAAGCGTCTGACTTTGGCTCAGGTCATGATCTCGTGTTTCGTGTGTTCGACCCCCGTGTCCGGCTTTTTGCTGAAAGCTCAGAGCCTGGAGCCGGCTTCCAATTCTATGTCTTTCTCTCTGCCCATCCCCCACTAATGCTCTGTCTCTCTCTGTCTCTCAAAAATAAATAAATGTAAAATTAAAAAAAAAATGTAGACAGCCCATGAGAGTAGATCATAATTCTTACCCTAGAACATTAGCTCCTTTGACATTAATAAAATGCAATGACTATATTTTCTGATAAGACAGAAACACACAGTAACACATGAAACAGGTTATAGTGTTTGCTTTAGTGTTTTTCCCTTTTAATTTTTTGTCTGCAGCCCCAAGTAAGCTGATTTTTGGCTACAGGATATAGTGAATCAGTTTGGGCACTGGATAAAATTTGTTATAGGTGAAATCATTAACATATTCAGAAACTGATAAAAATTCATCTCAGATTGATTTATGGTTGTATGTAACATCCCGAAAAGCAATTTATAAGAGCTGCAATGAAGTTTTAGTTTGGGATGCTATATAGATCCAGTGGCATTGGAAAGAAGAACAAGGATTTTGTAAATTTGAGCCAAGTTGAAGAAATATGGTGGGGGGTGGACTTGGAATTAGCTGGGCTTGAGATCGATCTCAGAATATGGGTCAGGACATGGTCAAGAGTATGGAGACACATCAATACATGACATTAATCACAGATCCACGTTTTCATTAATCACGTAGTATCTCCTGTACGCTAAGTACACTTCTAGGAACTGGCACACTGAGGTGAAATGTGCGAATAAGAGTGGCTATCAAGAAAATGACATTTTATTGACTAGGGAGTTTTCACATTCCAGAAGAGGATAATAACCATGGTGCGTGTCAGAATCTGACCATTTCAAGTCTCATGGTAAAAATAAAGTTAGACACTAGTAAATGACAGCTCACATTTTGAAAATGAAAATAAAGTAGGATAAACAAATGAAAAATATCTTTTTTTTTTCAGAACGTTTATTAAATTAATATATTTTCCTTCATTTGCTTGGGGAAAAAAGCTTAGTTCATCATTTGATTTCTCCTCCATCTCCTGGGAAGTCTGAATTAATAGCTTCTATTGATTCTCTCTCTTTACTATCACTATATTCTGTTCAGTTTTTCAATTAAATGTAACCACATAGTCTTTCTGCCTCCGATCTTGTCCATTCTAGTTGATTCTATAAATTGGAGCCAGGCTCTTTCAAACAAACAGAGCTGATCTGAAAAGACAAGTCACAAACTTAGAGAAAGTTTTGGCTAAAGGCAAATATGAAAACGGGTTTGCATCCAGAATATATAAGGCTCTGAAAACTCACTAACAAGAGGGGCCCCTCGGTGGCTCAGTCAGTTGTGTCTGACTGGGGCTCTACTCATGATCTCCCCACTCATGGGTTGGAGCCTCACATTAGGCTCTGCACTGACACGGCAGAGCCTGCTTGCCATCCTCTATGTCCCTCTCTCTCTGTTCCTCCCCCATTCGTGCTCGCTCTCTCTCTCAAAAATAAAAAAATGAATAAAACATTAAAAAAACAAAAACTCAGTAGCAGGAAATGCAAAGAGCCCAGTAAACTATGCAAAAGGCGTGAAGACATTTCAGCAAAACCGTATGTGGATGGCACGTAATAGCATCCACGTTAAAAATGGTAATAATATTGAAACTATACATGGAGGGAACTATAACAAAATATAGTTGCTCGATATCATTAGTCATTAGGAAAAAGCAAATTAAAACCTCGATAAAATACCTCTACCTCTGTATTAGAACACCTAAAATCAAAAACACACCCAAATAGCACGGAGGCAGGGCAGCCGGAACTCTCATATATTGCTGGTGCAAATGCAAAATGGCACAGCCACGTCCGAAAACATCTTGGCAGTTGCTAGTAAAAATAAATATGTCACCAACCTCCGACCCAGCAATCTAATCTATTTTAATAAAGAGACATGAAAGTTTATGTTCCCATACACGTTTCTAGTTCTATCTATTCTATCACAAAAATTAGAAACAAGTTCGTGCTTTCCATTGGCGGTTTATCAATACCCTAGAGAATGACTTGGCAGAAAAAAGAAACAGACCAGTGAGAATACACACGGCAGCATGAATGAATTTCACGTGTGTCAGGCGGAGTGAAAGCTGAGTGAGTAAACAGGCTACATAGTGCGTGAATCCATTAACCAGACATTTTAGAAAAGGCCAAATTATAGTGATAGCAAATGGGTCACTGGGTCCTAAGACCTGGGGATGAAGGAGAGAACAAGGGACTACTTCCTCGGTGATAGAGCTCTTGGGTATTTTGACTGGTAATATGTCTGACTTTATTTGCCCAATTTCATAAACGTGTACAGTAAGAGGGTAAAATGTGGTGTTATGGAAGTTATACCTCAATAAACTTGACTTTTAAATAATGTGGTTATTCTACTCTGTAAAATCCTAAATAATTCTATATTGCCCAAAGAAATGAAAAGAAATCCACCTTCTACCATATAACATATGTCTTTTATTATTTCTTCTGATTAGTTTTTCTAAGCTCACCTTCATTTATTAACCAAATACTGCATTCAGCTAAACTTAATAGCTGGTTTTCACACCAAGAGTTCACACTTTACTTTTTACGTGAGCCATGTGTTTTAAACTTATATGCTACTACTCTGATGTGTGGAACCGCAATTTTCTTAGTTTTGTTTTATTTTGTTTTGTTTTTACTTTCTATAATTGCAATCAACTCACTTCTAAACTCTCATTTCCACTTAAGGGAGGAAAATAGAATCTGGCGTCTTTAAGGAAACTCTATGCCATTCAAGTTAAAAGAGTCTCTTAAGGTTAATTTCTCAATCAGTATTGCATTTAAGCTTAGTCAATTTAAAATTTAAACTTCCTATCAGGGATATTGTCCCCCCTTAATAAACTTTCTTTTTATCCCCCTGTCTAAGCTGCAGGGAAAATGTTTATAAGCTTGTGGCATTAGAAGGGGGTACAGAGTTCTGAATTGTCACTGAGGGCCAGTGGTGGCCTCTCTAATGTATCTTGATGAATTGATTTTAAACTCTGGACCATCTTCTGCCCCATCTGCTGCTGCTGCATCTCTGCATGTCTGTTGAGAATAGGCCTATATTACTGCTGTCCTGTCCATGGTATTTGCTATGATACCCAGCTGTATGGTCCACAAACTGTGTCCAGACTACAGGCATCTTCCTGATAATTCAACAACATAATCAGTGTTTTCCACTGAGTTATGACTTACAGAAAAAAAAAAAACAAGTTCATTCTTCTGAGCATCGAATTTTACCGTTTGAGTTAATATTTAGAATAAAGAATCCATTTTAACCTTTGAATGCTTAGGTCTTGTGATCTAAATATGTAGTTTTTAAACATTTTTTTAAATTTCCAAGCAAAAAAGAAAAAAAAAGTGTCCTTTTTATTCAAACCCTAAAAAAATCTGATCTTCTCCAATAAAAGAATTTCTCCCAGATGAGAAAAAACAGGAAACAAAGAAATAAAAAACAAGTAAACAATTATCTTGCCATATATCCTGTACCATGTGCCTTATAAATGCTCTACTCCTTTCCTGAACAATCTCTACTCTTCCCGTGGGAGTTTCTTAATGTAATACTTGTAAAAATATTCTGATCTTAAAAGACTGTGTTAGTTACTGTGCCTCTGTTTTCCCTTTGTAAATATTTTTCCTTTATCAGTAATTACCACATTTATTTAAAACTGTTTAATTAAATAACAATTATGATTTATTTTTGAATTTATGAAGCATTTAGTAGTGTTTTATAATTACTCAGTATTCTTTTTCAAATTCATTTCTAATTTTATTGCATTTTATTCAGAGAGAATGGTCTGACAATATAGATAAATCAGTGTTGCAAAATGTTGATATCTGCTTGATGACCTAATATATGTGATAATATAAAAAAATATTTAATGTTTATTTATTTTTGAGAGACAGAGACAGAGCATGAGCAGGGGAGGGGCAGAGAGAAAGGGAGACACAGAATCTGAAGTAGGCTCTAGGTTCTGAGGTGTCAGCACAGAGCCCAACACGGGGCTCCAACTCATGAACCGTAAGATCATGACCTGAGCCGAAGTCGGACACTTAACCAACTCAACCACCCAGGTGCCCCTGGGATAATATTTTTAGACATTCTGTATACTCATTAAAATTATATAATCTTTGCATATCGGATTTTATATATTGCTCAAAAGCAATATAAAAATTATGTGAAAACCAAAGCTGTGTTTGTCCAAACTACCAGAATGTCAGTTCAATCCATCAGAACAGCTGGCCCAGGTATACTTTACCCAGAGATGGCAGCTGAAATTAGCCCTGTATGGCCAATAGATAAAGCCTGTTTATTGTGTTATTCAAGTCTTATATCTTCAATATCTTTTTGTATATTTAGCATATAATTATAAGTGAGAATTAGTATTGAAATCTTTCAGTGTGATGGTAGATTTGACAATTCTTCAAAGTATCTGTATCAATTTTTGTTTTACATATTGTGAAGCTTTCTTTTTTAAATTTTATGTAAGTTTGATATGAATATATTGTTCTTATGAGATCTTTTAATGAGATCATGAGCTCTTTTATCATTATTTGGTATTCTTCTTTAACTGGAATAATATTTTATCTTCAAGTATATATTTTTCTAAAATTTGTCTATTTTTTTAAGTTTATGTATTCTGAGAGAGATCAAGAGGACAAGCACGAGCAGAGAAAGGACAGAGAGAATCCCAAGCAGGCTCCCCACTGATAGTGCATAGCCAGCTGTAGGGCTCAAACTCATGAACCCTTGAGATCATGACCTGAGCTGAGATCAAGACTCGGATGCTTAACCCACTGAGCAACCCAGGTACCCCCATTTGTCTATGTTTTATATCTCTTTTTGTTTTTACTCATTTTTTATTCTCAATAATCACAATTTTGTTGGAGTTGTACTTATAGACATCTAACATTTTACTATCATGTCTGTCCAGTTATTCAAGTCTTGTTTTTATTTATATCATTCTTGCCCATTGCTTTTGAATTGTTCTTAGTTTTTACTTTTTACAATAATGTGATAGAGATCTTATAATAAAAAAATAGATAGGACCTTTTATTATACTTTCTAACTGATATTCGTTGGTATAGAGAACATATATACTATACGTGAATTTATATATCAAAATATATGCCTGTTTTATCAATTTTACTATATTTTTGTTTAACATAGTGCTACTAGATATTTTTATAAATTATTATTTTTTTCTTTTATAAAGTTTTATATTAAATGAGGAACATGATAGAGGGAAATCTTGCTTTTTTTTCTTTGTGCTGTGTTTTTAAAAATCTTTAACACTTTGCAAATTTTAGTTTTAGCATAACACAAATAATATACACATGATTTAAATATAAAATGTATCAATTTAAATAAATATTTAAAGATATTTTAAAGCACAGGTTCCTGAAATGAATTTAATGGTAATAATATTCTCAATGATTGTTTGGGTTTTTTTTAATACTCTTGCATTGTTAAAGCAGTTAGGACCAAGAGGAGTTGTCTGAAAGGGCACAATTATTTAAAAGGCATCTCTTTGTGTGTGTGGATAGAAGGCACAATAGGATCCAACTAAATCAAATAAACTTGTTTCTCAGGGTGAGTCAGCTTGGTCCCCTAAAGAAAAAAAGATAAAACAAATTGAGTGCTTCAATGTCAACAGGGCTATCAACCAGGGTTACAAGCATGTATGTCTAAGACACCTCAAGGTTATAAAACAAATTCCTAAAAGTTCAGGTTTATTGCTTCACACTGAGTCACTGTAAAACCTTCTGAATCCCATTGGGAACCCTTTATTTCAAAATCAATGTTGGAGTTGTTTGAAGAGAGAAGCACTGTCTCTGAACCAAGGCTCAAGCAGTTAGAAAGGATTACAGGTATTTGAAATAAACTGTTAAGAAGCTTTTCAAAATTTGAAGAATGGACATAACATCTATCTTTACCATAACACCCACAAAAATACTATCAAGTCTACCTGTACGTAATTAATACATACTGTCATGAAGAATTTTTATGGACTTTACAGGAAGCATTTTTACTTGTTCAAAACAGAGATTTAAGTTTTTTCAAGTACTTTTTCAAGTAGATGGCCAAGAGCAGTTTTGATCTAGGCTTCGAGAAGAGGGAGCTAAATTTCATTTAGAATTTACAAGATATTTACAGATATTTATAGTAGGTGACTGTACAGAGTTTGGAAAGAAGTAATATGAAGAATCAAAATATTTATTTAAATATGCTTCTATACACTGGTGTGTGATTTAGTGTGAACACACAGACCTAACACATGATGTTTGTTCTTCAGAGATGATCCTCCAGTAAGATGCTGAGAATTATTTCTTCTTTTGACTTCCTTCCTGAGTGCTAAGTAAGGAGGTTATCCATTTACAAATATTCCACAAAAATGATGGAGTAATGAGCTAAAACCTTTCCCCCAGCCTTTGGAGGCCAATTTAATTCGCTCACCTGTCTTCTTTTGCCTAACAATGACATATTGCTGTGTGTCCTGCTGTAGCATTGCAGGCTCAGAACCATTCTGCTTCTTTGCTTTGTACAGCTGATTTTAATTATTACATGAGGGGCGCCTGGGTGGCTCAGTTGGTTAAGCGGCCGACTTCGGCTCGGGTCATAATCTCGCAGTCTGTGAGTTCAAGCCCCGCGTCGGGCTCTGTGCTGTCTGCTCGGAGCCTGGAGCCTGCTTCAGATTCTGTGTCTCCCTCTCTCTCTGCCCTTCCCCTGCTCACGCTCTGTCTCTATGTCTCTCAAAAATAAAGAAATGTTAAAAAAAAAAAAAACTATTATTACATGAAAAATTGAATGTTTTAAAATGATATGTCTAACATTTTAGAAAGATTAGCAATAGTATAAACACCCAAGGACTCAATACACAGGGATTTAAAAAAAATTTTTTTTTGTAGGGCGTTGGCAGAGAGTAGGGGGGGCTCATACAACAGAAATTTACTTTCTCACAGTTCTGGAGGCCACAAGTCTGAGATCAAGGTGTCAGCAAGATTGGCTTCTGAGGGCTGTGAGGGAGAATCTGTTCCAGACCTCTCTCCTTGGCTCTAGCTGGCCATTTTCTCCCCTTGTGTGTTCGCATTGTCTTCCATGTGATCTCCGTGTCCCAATTTCTTCCTTCCGTTGTGTTCCTTCTCAGTGTCTGTCATCCAGGGGGTGTTTCAGTCCCACACCTGTGTTCTGGGATTTTCATTCTGGTGTTTTGTCTGTAGAGAGTTGATCTTCTAGATGAGGAGTGAAGTCGGAAACAATGTGTGTCCCCGTCTTGACCATGTTACTCAACACAAACATAGGGGCACTTGGGGCACCTGAGTGGCTTGGTTACATGACACACTCTTGATTTTGGCTCAAGTCATGATATTGTAGTTTGTGAGTTGGAGCCCTGCATTGGGCTCTGTCCTGAGAGGATGAAGCCTGCCTGGGATTCTGTCTCTCTCTGCGTCGCCTCTGCCCCTTCCCCACTGGTGAGTGTGCTCTCTCTCTCAAAGTAAATAAATAAACTGTTTAAAAAGGTTTCTAAATAGAACATAGCACATGCTCTTTCCCTGTGATTTTTCTTGTTTTTCTTTAGGATATAAATGCATACATATGAAAGATTAATGAATACGATGTTCAGATTTCCCTTAATTTTGCACTTGATATAAATGCAGTACGTAAATAGCTTTATTTGTTCTTTTCCTTCAAAATTAAAAAAAATCATGAGATCAAAAACAAAATCATGAGATCCATTAGGTTGACCTCTATTTATGTAGTTGAGTCCCTTATTACTGCTTTTCTTGTTCCCCAGCTTGACTGAGGTGAAATTGATACATAAAAACTATATCTATATTTTAAGGTATACGACTTCATGGTTTGATGTATGTATACCTTGTGCTGCTGTGATCATCACAATCAAGCTAATCAATGTGTCCATCACCTCTCATCATTACCCATTCCTTCTTTCTATCTTTTGTGGTGAAAACACTCGAGATTTACCCTTGTGGCAAACTGCTCTTTATAATCCCATTACTTGAACATACTACAATTTGTTTTTTCTGTGGATGGACTTTCGTTTGTTTTCAGTATATTTGTCTATTATTAATATTCTTATCTGTGTGTCTAGTTGCCCACACGCCAATGAATATTTAGAGTGGAATTGCTAGGTTCTGAGACATGAGAAAAGCCAAATTATTTTCCAAAGTAATCGAATACATGTAAACATGAATTCCCGTTGTTACCATTTTGGTTTTCTTAATTTTATGCCAATGCGATGACTGCAAAATAATTTTTGTTAATGCTTTTAATTATCATTTTCTGATTAAAATTAGGTTAATTGTCAAATATTTAGTGGCGACTTTTGTGTCCTCATCTGTTACTCCCAATTTGTTGAAATTTTTTTACAGAAGTCCCTTATTTATTCTGAGTATTTTTTCCTTTGGTGGTTATATATGTTGTATCCATTTCTCTTAATATTTGGTTGTCATTTCCATTTTAATAGAAATTCATACATTTTTTCCCAGTTGCTCTTTTTGTGCTTATATAAAACATTATATTCCTTTTCTTAAGTTATAAAGATGTTCTCCTGCTTTTGCTTCTAGAAGATTACACATGGGCATTTTACATTTAATTCCTTGGTTTATGTAGAATTGACTTTTGAAAATGGTCACAATCTTAAAATTTTTCAAGATTTCCTAAAAAACCTTGAAAAATTATATACTGCTTTGAAAGTTTTAATTTGACATGTGCGATATTTAAACAAATGTAAAAATGAAGGTTTGAGTATTTGTCACTTTTGGCTTTCAGCAAAGAAATATGTCACTTTTCAAAAGAAGTATCCATGGGGCACCTGGGTGGCTCAGTTGGTTGAGCGGCTGACTTCGGCTCAGGTCACGATCTCACAGTCTGTGAGTTCGAGCCCCGCGTTGGGCTCTGTGCTGACAGCCTGGAGCCTGCTTCAGATTCTGTGTCTCTCTCTCGCTGCCCTTCTCCTGCTCATACTCTGTCTCTTTGTCTCTCAAAAATAAATAAACGTTAAAAAAATTTAAAAAAAAATAAAAAATTAAATAAAAAGAAGTATCCAGTGAGGGGTGTATGGGTGGCTCAGTTAGTTAAACACATGAGTCTTGATTTTGGCTCGTGTTATGATCTCATGGTCGGGTCATGAAATTGAGTCCTGCATTGGGCTCCATACTCGGTATAGAGCCTGCTTAAGATTCTCTCCTTTCTATTTCTCAAAAAATTAAAAAGAGAACTATTGCTACAATCCAGCAATTGCACTACTAGGTATTTATCCAAAGTATACAGGGGCACAGGCACCCCAATATTTATAGCAGTGCTATCAACAATAACCAAAGTGTGGAAAGAGCCCAAACGTCCATCGACAGATGAGTGGATAAAGAAGATGTGTTTGTGTGTGTGTGTGTGAGAGAAAATTTGTGAATCTAAATAGAGACAGAAATAAAAGAAGCTGCTATAATAGTATTGTTACTCAGTGCTTTAAACTCTTCAAATTATATTCCAAATAACATAGGGGTTTCTCATAAAACCTATTTTTAGTGTTATATCAGCTGACAAGTGATTACTTCCTCCTTCAATTTTATTGATAGCAAGAAATTGGAAATGACCACACTTTCAAAAAGATTTCTTACCTAGTCCTGAAGATCAATCACTTACTGTTACTAGGAATTATACCTAAAAGGCTTTATTAAGGCTTTTCAAAAGAACTTTAATTATTTCTTTAAATTCTTTCTCAACTTAGAGGCAACCTGTTTAGCCTGATATACTAAAAGTTTATTAGAAGAAAATAAAAATACACTTGATTTAAATATACCTTTGTCAGTACAATATATATTTTAATGTTTTTATCTTATGTTTTAAATATATTTGAGTGAAAATCATGAAACCACAGTTGAACTCATTTATTTTATGGGAAATGATGGTAACACAACGTAATTGGCAAAGTCAGTCCTTGTCAAACAAATCAGCCAAGTGAGATTTACTTTCTGTTGGAAAGTAACATGAATGTGTCAATAAGCTTTCTCTTGGCAATCACTGAACTTCTAAATTCCAACCCTAAAATAGATCCCTAGCATAATTTTGTGGTAAGGCTACATCATTACCATTTCCTAAATTTTCATTCAGTTTCAGCCATTTCTTCTATCTCCCCTCCTGCTCTTCCTCTTTCTCTCTCCTTTGTACTGCTAGACTTTCCCCCAGGAGTGATGCATTCAATATTTGACAATAATTTTGAAATATTTGGGGATATTTTGGACTTTATCACTTCTGTACTCCACGTGGAATAATCTGATAAAGAATATTTTAATAGAAAACAACTTACTACATTTCTTATGCTAAGCTTTTCTTTTCTTTTTTTTTTTTTTTTTTAATATACATAAGAGAGAGGAAATGAGACCGCCTCAATGGCAAGGATATGGTGTGTTGGTCCAATGATGGCAGCATTTTAACTCCTCCCTTTATCAGGTACTTTGGTGGTTTTACACCATGGGGTGATTTTGGATGCATGAGAGGTTGGCCCTCCTTTGCAAACATGGAGACAGGCAAAAATGAAAAGGGCATTAAAAAGGAGACCATGTGTAGCAACATGGATGGAACTGGAGGGTATTATGCTGAGTGAAATAAGTCAGTCAGAGAAAGACAGGTACCATATGTTTCCATGCATAGGTGGATTTTGAGAGACTTAGCAGAAAACCATGGGGGAGGGGAAGAGGGGAAAGGAAAAAGGACAGAGAGGGAGTGAGACAAAACATAAGAGACTATCAAAGACTAAGAGCAAACTGAGGGGGGAGGGGAGGGGGATGGGGGAGGGGGGAGAGTGGGTGATGGGCACAGAGGAGGGCACTTGTTGTGATGAGCACTGGGTGTTGTATGGAAACTAATTAGACAATAAATTATTAAAAAAAAAAAAAGGAGAACATAAATGATGCCTTCACTTCAAGTGTATTCTCTGGCAGAAGAGTTTTATGGAAGAATAGATATTGAAGTTAAAAATTGAGAATGTTTTTCTCTCTTCCAACTTACTGTGTTTATGTGAGACTTAAGTAAGTCCTTTTAAGCCCCTAGTTTTCACATATGCCAGGTTGAAGATGACTGGTATATGGTGTGAGGTAGGGATTTATTTATCTTTATTTTTCTGTAGTTACAGCCAATTGAGGTATCACCGTATACTGCATAGGTACCGCTGGTCTGCAGTGGTAGCTGAGTCAGTGATAGATTTCTGTTTATTATGCATGTGTATCCTTCAGTGCTCTCTATGCTATTCTCGTGTCTTTCCCTGCATTAATAACACAGTGTAATTACCATGGCTTTGTAAAAATTTTTGGTATATAGTATAGCAATTCAGTAACTTTTACCCTCCTCCTGCATTTTGTCTCCTCTTCTGAGTTTCATTGCTATTTTCTTTCCTTTAAACCTCTAAATAATTTAACAAAATCACTATTGAGATTTTTAGTGGAACAAGATGGACTTTATTATCAGTGGAGAACTGGTACATTTATGACATTTCTGTTTATGAATTTGCTATGTCTCTCCATTGCTTCAGGACCTTGTTAGTGTTTCACGTTTTATCATTTTTCCCCATAAAGAGATTACGCTAGTGTTCAGCTTTATGCCTGAGTACTGTGCATTCATATTGCTACATTCAGTGATATTTTGTTTGTAAGCACCTACTAAGTGAGAAATTATTTGCCAATTATTATGTTTCAGCAAACCTGGAATATAACTGTCCAATTTTTAAATTTTATAATTGAAGTAGTTAATTCTTAGAGCAGTTAAACTGAAGGACAAAGACTGGTTTTGAGCATAGGACTGATTAATTCCTAGGGCAGTGTCCTTGTCTACACCTTCTATTCTAGAAAAACTTATGTGTATACAGAGGAGACCGAGTGTGAAGAAATTATAAGGCAGTGTAAATAATGTCCAATGCAGGCTTACAAAAGGAGAATTAAACACAGAGGAAGAGATAATTAATAGATTTTTCTTATTTTGGAAGATATTTATTTTAGATAAATAATGCATAATGTATTATGTATTTTATAATATATAGTTACATGTTAAATAATTATGTAAATATATACTATGTTGTATAAATATTAATTTTCTTCTGCCTACCTGAGTTTTTAATCAGCTTATCAGAAGTTTTGTTTATCTTTCAAACATACTTAATTGTCTTATTAGCAAACCAAGAGGACATAGCCACAGAAAGGTCCTAAATAGATTGGTACCTTTTCCTCTTTGTCACTTCAATTCATTTACCCACTCACTCACTATATGGGGAGACAGTAGTTGTATATTTTACTATTTGTAGAAATTTCTTTTGCCACACCCCTAATATTACCAATTTCTTTGCTTAATCTTACCATGCAAGGTTAAATGTATGTGGGGCAACTAAACAAAGCCTTAGATGGCTCTCCAGAATATTGCTAATAGTAACCAGATTAGAACCATACATGGTTTCAAGAGAGCAAGGAGACATGAATTTTTGTTGTAGCACACTTCACATGTACATACCGCTAAATTTCCTTCTAAATGATCTTTCCCCTGCCCTTTAGTTTTCTTGCCTTTTATTTAGTTTTATTTATCTTTTTTTTTCTTGTGTTGTTCACTCTACTGTCTAAACTACCTTATCTCAGAGGTCATTTGTGGACTTCCTAGCTGCTTTCAGTGTGCTATCCAGGTATGGCGAAAGGCGAAAAATGCCAATCTCTCATGGTTCCTGTGCTACAAGAATTTTTGGTCTGCAGCCTATTGTGAAAGATGGTTTAGTCACAAAAATGAAACACAAAGTAGAAAGCAGAGGCGGAAACAGCCAGGAGCGGTCAAGAGACCACCTCCATGTGTGGCCATCAGGAAAGAGTCAGAAAATAGCATTTAGTCTTCCTCCTTAAATAATTATAGAATTTGGTAGGTGTGGGCAAGAGAGTAGGTAGTGGGTTTTTTTCTTTTTCTTTTTTTTTTTTTTAACTTTTACTTATTTTTGAGAGACATAGAGACAGAGCATGAACATGGGAAGGACAGAGAGAGAGGGAGATACAGAATCTGAAGCAGGCTCCAGGCTCTGAGCCGCCAGTACAGAGCCCGATGCGGGACTCGAGCTCACAGACTGTGAGATCATGACCTGAGCCGAAGTCGGCCACTTAACCAACTGAGCCACCCAGGTGCCCCTTCTTTGTCTTTTTTTTTTTTTTTTTAAAGCTGGCTCAGCCATGAGTACTCCCATATTAATTTTGTTCTTGGGGAGGTGAGTGCGTTAGGCTCCTTTCTCTCTAGTAGTTTGTGTAAAGTACAGCTATATGCTTACTTTTTAAAATCTCTTTTAATGTTTATTCATTTTTGAGAACAGAGACAGAGAGTGAGCAGGGGAGCAGAGAGACAAGGAGACACAGAATCCAAGCAGGCTCTAGGCTCTGAGCTTTCAGCACAGAGCCTAACGGGGGCTTGAACCCACGAACCGTGAGCTCATGACCTGAGCTGAAGTTGGAAGCTTAACCAACTGAGCCATCCAGGACCCCTTACAAACAAAGTTTGTAAGACTGCTGTTTAAAAACTCCTTCATCCTTATGTTTTCATAAACCAAAAGTTTTCTTTTTTTCCCCAAATTCTGGACATTGATAATAGAATGGTATTGTGGATTATTTTTCCATTTTTTTTTCATTGCTATAGAGCAATGACATTTCTGTTTGGAAAGATTTTTTTTTCTTTATGTTCTTGGTAGGTATATAGATTAAGGAAGGAGTATTAATAAGAAATAGTGGGAGTATAAAACAACCTCTATGTTTAGAATTATATTTCTATAGCATAGAGAATTCGTGTGTTGGGTTAATAAAGTTTGTTGAACAGAATTACTCTTCATGTGTTCTTTGCTTATGGTTTCATTGGTATAAAAGTGGGTGTTGTTATGTTGTAAGCACATTTCTGTTAAGGTGTATAAAATCAGAATTGTGAGAAATATTCATAACAAATCTATAACATACAGTAATATAGTCTTGAATAGACATCATAGAAGCAACTTTTACAGTATTTTTATCATCTTGGAATTTTTGTTGACATTATCATAATTCACCAAGTGTTAGCTACCACAATGATAAATATTATGAAGACAACCTTCCTAGGCCTATTGCAAAACTACTTAGATATTGTTTAATTTCACGCTGTCATTGACTGAGAGAGCCTACTACTTAGTTAAGGTTATTGATCTTTTAAAAAAAAAAAAAGTCTAAAAGTTGAATTTCTTTTTTCTTTTATTGCCACTGTGACATTTTGAAACTCATTTTCTTACTTGATTCAAACTGTGGATAATATCACAAAATTTTATTTTATATTTTTAGGTTTGGAATCTGTCTCTTTTATTTTTTTGTTGTAATTCCAATATAATTAACATACAGTATTATATTAGTTTAAGGTTCACAATATAGTGATTCAACAATTCTATACATTACTTAGTGCTCATCACCATAAGTATCCTCTTAATCCCCTTCACCGATTTCATCCCTCTCTCCCACTGATCTCCCTTCTTGGTAAATAGTTTGTTCTCTAGGTAAGAGTCTGCTTTTTGGTATGTTTTTTTTTCTTTGTTCAATTGTTTGATTTCTTAAATTCCACATATGAGTGAAATCATATAGTATTTGTCTTTCTTTGACTGACTGACTTAGCATTATATCCTCTAGATACATCCATGTTGTTGCAAATGGCAAGATTTCATTCTTTTTTATGACTAATATTCCATTGTGTAAAAATATGTGTGTGTGTATCAATTCTTCTTTATCCCTTCATCTATCGATCGACACTGGGCTGCTTCCATAATTTGGCTATTAAAATTTTTTTAATGCTTTCTTATTTTTTGAGGGAGAGAGAAAGAGAGAGAGAGAGAGACAGAGCATGAGTGGCGAAAGGGCAGAGAGAGAGGGAGACACAGAATCCAAAGCAGGCTCCAGGCTCTGAGCTGTCAGCACAGAGCCCAATGTGAGGCTTGAACTCACGGACTTGCAAGATCATGACCCAAGTAGAAGTGGGACATTTAACTGACTCAGCCACCCAGGCGCCCTAATAATTTGGCTATTTTAACGATGCTGCAGTAAATATAGGGGTGCATATACCACTTGAATTAATGTTTTCATATTCCTTGGGTAAATACCCAGTACTGTAATTACAGGAGTAAATGGTAGTTTTATTTTTAACTTTCAAGGCACCTCTGTACTGTTTTCCACAGTGACTGCACCAGTTTCTATTCCTACCAACAGTACACAGGCTTTCCTCTTACTCCATATCTTAGCCAATCAATACTTACAGTCCTTGTCTTCTTTGCTTGAGTCATTCTGACAGGTGTAAGGTGATATTTCATTGTGGTTTTCATTTGCATTTCCCTGATGATAAGTGCTGTTGAGCATCTCTTCATGTGTCTGTTGACCATCTGGATGTTGCCTTTGGAGAAGTGTCTGTTCACATCTACTGCCCATTTTTAATTGGATTATTTATTTTTTTGTACTGAGTTGTATACTTTCATTATATATGTTGGATATAAACCCTTTATGGATATGCCATTTGCAAATATCTTCTTCCATTCAATATGTTGTTTTTTGCTTTGTTTATTATTATTATTATTATTATTATTATTATTTTGCTGTGAAAAAGGTTTTTATTTTAATGTAATCCCAATAGTTTACTTTTGCTTCTGTTGCCCTTGCCTCAGGAGACCTATCTAGAAACACGTTGCTATGGCTGAGGTCAGAGAAATTACTCTGTCCTCTCTTTTAGTATTTTTATGGTTTTAATTCTTATATTTAAGTCCTTACTCCATTTCGAGTTTATTTCTGTGTATGATGTAAGAAAGTAGTCCACTTTTATTCTGCATATAGCTATCCTGGTTTCCCAAAACTACTTGTTAAAGAGATTGTTTTTCCCCCATTGCATATTCTTCCCCCCTTTGTCAAAGATTAATTAACCATATAGTTGTAGATTTATTTCTGGGTTCTCTGTGCTGCTCTATGTTCTCTGTGTCTATTTTTGTGCCAGTACCATACTGTTGTGATTGCTACAACTTGGTAGTGTAATTTGAAAACTGGGATTGTGTTCCCTGTAGCTTAGTCCTTCTTTTTCAAGATTGCTTATGCTCTTGAGGGTCTTTTGTGGTTCCATACAAATTTCAGGATTATTTTTCCCAGTTCTTTGAAAGATGCTGTTGTATTTTGATGGAGATTATATTAAATCTGTAAGTTGCTTTGGATAGTATCAACATTTTAACATTTTTTGTTCTCCCAGTCTATGAGTATGAGTATTTTTTCTGTTTGTCTCATCTTCAATCTCTTTCATCAATGTTTTACAGATTTCATAGTACAGATATTTTACCTCCTTGGTTTAGTGTATTCCTAGGTATTTTATTCCTTTTGGTGCAATTGTAAATGATATTGTTTTCTTAATTTCTCTTCCTGCTACTTCATTGTTAGTGTATAGAAATACAGTGGACTTCCTGTATATTGATTTTGTATCCTGTGACCTTACTAAATTCATTTATCTGTTGTAGTAGTTTTTTGGTGGAGTCTTTAAGGTTCTCTCTATATAGCATCAAGTCATCTTCAAATAGTGCAAGTTTTACTTCTCCCTTACCAATGTGATGGCATTTATTGCTTTTTCTGGTCCGATACCTATGGCTAGGTCTTCCAGCATTGTTGAAAGAAAGAGTAATAAGAGTGGAAACTCTTGCCTTGTTCGTAATCTTAGAGGAACAGTTCTGAGTTTTTCACCATGGACTATGATGTTAGCTGTGGGTTTTCATATATAGTCTTTATTATGTTGGGGTGTGTTCCTTCTAAACCTACTTGGTTGAGGATTTTTATCATGAATAGATGTTGTACTTTGTCAAATACTCTTTCTGTGTCTATTGAATCTATCATATAGTTTTATCTTTTGTTGATGTGATGTGCCACATTGATTAATATGTGAATATTGAACCATCCTTGCATCTCAGGAATAAATCCCACTTGATCACGGTGAGGGATTTTATAATAAATTACTGGATTCAGTTTACTAATAATTTTTAAGGTTTTTTGTGTTGATATTCAAGAGCAATATTGACATGTAGTTCTCTTTTTTTGTTATGTCTTTATCTGGTTGTTGTATCAAGGTGATGCTGATCTCATAGAATGAATTCATAAGCAATCCTTCCTCTTCTATTTTTTGAATTGTTTGAGATGAATAGGTATTAATTCTATAAATGTTTGGTAGAATGCACCTGTGGATCCATCTGGTCTTGGACTTTTATTTGTTGGGAGTTTTCTGATTAATGATTCAGTTTCATTGTTAGTATTCTGTCCAAATTTTGTATTTTGTTCTGATTCAGTTTTGGAAGGTTACATGTTTCTAAGAATTTATCCATTACTTCTGTGTCGTCCAATATGTTGGTATACAATTTTTCCTAATATTCTCTTATAATTATTTGCATTACATTGATGTCAGTTGTTATTTCTCCTCTTTGATTTCTTAATCTTTTTAATGTTTATTTTTGACAGAGAGAGCACAAGCACATGAGTCGGGGAGGGGAAGAGAGAGAGAGACATAGAATCCAAAGCAGACTCCAGACTCTGAGCTGTCAGCACAGAACCTGACATGGAGCCAAAATCCATGAGCCATGTGACCATGACCTAAGCCGAAGACAGACGCTTAACCGACCGACCCACCCACGCACCCTTCTCCTCTTTCATTTCTGATTTTGTTTGAGTTCTCTCTTTCTCTTTCTCTCTCTTTGATGAGCTTTGTTAAAGATATCAATTTCATTGATATTTTCAAAGAACCAGCTCATGGTTTCATTGATCTGTTTTGTTTTTATTTCATTTATTTTTTCTTTAATCTTTATTATATTTCCTTCTACTAGTTTCAGATTTTGTTCTTTTTCTAGCTCCTTGAGGTATAAGCTTAGGCTTTTTATTTAGACTCTTTATTTCTTCTTGAGGCAGACCTGCTTTGCTATAAACTTTCCTCTTAGAACCGCTTTTGCTGCATTCTAGAGATTTTGGACAGTTGTGTTTCATTTACATTTGCTTCTATGTATTTTTAAATTTCTTTTTTGATTTCTTGCTTGATGAATTTGTTGTTTAGTAGTATTTAGCTTCCATGTATTTGTGTTCTTTCCAGGTTTTGTCTTGTGGTTGATTGCTCATTGCTTTACTGTTGTGCTCAGAAAAAAATACATGTATGACTTTGTTGTCGTTTTTTTTTTAATTTGTTGAGATTGGTTTTGTGGCCTAATATGTGATCTCTTCTGGAGAATGTTCGATGTATGCTTAAAAAGAAAGTGTACCCTGCTGTTTTAGGATGAAATATTCTGAATAGATCTGTTGGATCCATCTGGTCCATTTGTCATTCAAATGTGTTATCCATTGTTTCTTTGGATTTTCTGTTTGGATGATCTATCCATTAATGTAAGCAGGTGTTAAGTTCCCTTATTATTATTGCAATATTATCAATTACTTCATTTATGTTTGTTGTTGGCTGTATTATGTATTTTGGTGTTTCATGTTGGGTTCATAAATATTTACAACTGTTTTATCTTCTTGTTGGATTCTCCCCCTAATTAGCATATAGTGTCATCCTTTGCCTCTTGTTACAGTTTTCATTTTAAAGTCTGTTTTGTCTAAGTATTGTTATCCAGCTTTATTTTCACTTCCATTTTTATGGTAAGTGCTTTTCAATCCCTTCACTTTCCCTCTGCATATGTCCTTAGGTCTGAAAAAATTCTCTTGTAGAAAGCATATAGATGGGTTTTGGTTTTTTAAAATGTTTATATATTTTGAGACAGAAGGAGGCAGCTGGAGTGGTGGAGGGGAGGAGAGAGGGAGAGAGAGAATCTGAAGCAGGCTCTGCATTGTAAGCAAGGAGCCTGACATGGGGCTTGATCTCACAAGCCATGAGATAATGATGTGAACTGAGATCAAGAGTTGGATGCTCAGGGGCGCCCTGGGTGGCTCAGTCGGTTAAGCAGGCCGACTTCAGCTCAGGTCATGATCTCATGGTCTGTGAGTTCGAGCCCCACGTTGGGCTCTGTGCTGACAGCTCAGAGCCTGGATCCTGCTTCGGATTCTGTGTCTCCCTCTTTCTCTGCCCTCCTCCTGCTCATGCTCTGTCTCTATGTCTCAAAAATAAAATAAATGTTAAAAAAATTTTTTTAAAAAGAGTTGGATGCTCAATCACCAGAGCCACCCAAGTTTTGCATTTTTATTCATTTGGTCACCCTATATTTTTTGATTGCAACATTTAGCACATTTACTTCAAAGTGATTATTGAAAGGTATGTACTTAGTGCCATTTTGTTGCTAGTTTTATAGTTATTTTCTTAGTGTTCCTTTCTTCTCTTGCTGTCTTCTCACATCTTGCTGGCTTTCTTAAGTAATGTACTTGAATTCCTTTCTCTTTATTTTTTCACATATTTATTACCAGTTTTTGATTCGTGGTTACCATTAGTTTTATGTATAACATCTAATGCTTATATCAGTATATATTAAGTTGATGGTTGCTTAAGTTTGAACCTGTTGTGTAAGCACTAAATTTTTACTTCTTTTTATGTCCCATTTTAGGTATATGGTGTCATATTTTTCTATATTCTTATTTTGTGAAACCCTTGACAGATTTTTATAGATAAACTTAATTTTACTGCATTTGTGCTTTATATGTTTTCTCCCACTTAAGGTCTTCACTTTCCAAGAAGAATCCCCTTTAACGTTTCTTATAAGGCTTGACTGGTGATATGTATTCATTTAACTTTTGTTTGTCTGGGAAACCCTTTATCTCTTCTTCTGTTCTGAATGATAGCCTGCTGGATAGAGTATTCTTGATTATAGGGTTTTCTTTTTTTTTCTTTCAGCACTTTGAATATATCATGCCATGTCTTTCTGCCCTACAACGTTTCTGCTGAAAAATCCTCTTATACCCTTAGGAAGTTTGCCTTGTATGTAACTGTTTTCTTTTCTCTTGCTTTTGTATTTTTTTAATTCTCTCTTAATCTCTACTTTTTGCCATTTTAATTACTGTGTCCTGGTGTGGACTTCCTTGTGTTGATTTTCTTGGGGTATCTCTGTGCCTCCTAGATCTGGATTCCTGCTTCCTTCCCCAAATTTGGGAAGTTTTCAGCTATTGTTACTTTAAATAAATTTTGTTCCATTCTCTCTCTTTTCTTCTGGGATCCATACAATGTGAATGTTGTTATACTTGATGTGTTGCTGAGTTTCCTAAGTCTCTTTTCATTTCTTACTACTTTTTCCTTCTCCTATTCAGTTTGGTTGCTTTCCATTACTGTCTCTCTCAGATTGCTGATATTCTTTTGCTTCCTCTGGCCTACTAATGATTCCATCTAGTGTATTTTTAATTTCTGTTCTTGAGTTCATCTCTGATTGGATCTTTTTAATGTTTTCTCTCTTCGTTAGGGCCTCACTGAGGTCCTCCACCCTTTTCTAAAGCCCAGTGAGTATCTTAATGACTATCAGTTTAAATTTTTTAATAAGGCATATTACTTATTAATTTTGTTTAGGCCTCTTGCTGTGATTTGGTCCAGTTTCTTTCATTTGGGACATAATCCTCCATTCTCATTTTGTCTAACTCTCTGTGTCTGTTTCTCTGTGTTAGGCAAGTCACCTGTGTCTCCTGCTTTTGAAATAAGTGGCCTTATGAAGAAGGGGTGCTGTAGTGCCCTGCAGTGCAATGTCCCCTACTCACCAGAACATGGCACCTCAGGGGGTGTTTCCAATGTGTGTTGCCTACTTTTGTGGCTGAGCCATGTGTGCCATTAGTTCAGTCATCTGTAATGATTCTCTTTGCTTACTGTGGGCAGGGTTTGGTCTATATTACTCATGGGCCGTCTGGGGCCACCTTCAATTGAGGTGAGTGACACCAGGCATTTGCCAGAGATGCAGCCGCTCTGAACTTCACAGTACTTACCTGTGTTACATCCTCAGAAGCTTTCATCAGTGGGCGGAGCCTGCTGTCAGACCATATGCCTTCCCCCAGCCCACAGCTGGAGCTGCAGTTGAACTGATGTGTGTAGTTTTCTTCCTCTTTCCCTGGTTCAGGAGTCGCTTTGTGGTGCTGCTCTCTCCTTTGGAGCTACTTGCACATTTCCATGCTTGTGGCACTGCTTGGGATGGGTTCCTACCAAGGGGGTGTTGAAGGACACAGGAGACAGGTCAGGTGTATAGTCCTAGTAAGTTTGTGCCCCTCCTCTATGGGAGGGGATTTGTACTTGGTTTGGAAAACCGCTGAGGGCAGATTGGAGGGAGCAGATCTGCAGAAGAGCATAGGTGGTGCTGTAAAAAGTTAGATGGAGAGTGTCAAAGTTGTGCTTTTTCCAGCAGGTGCCCTTGTATCTAGGCTCAGGGGCAGAGGAGGGAAATGGTGCATACCACCTCTTTTGTTTTTAGAGAAGTCTCCTAAAGATCCCTGCCCCTACAGCCAATGCTCTAAGGTTAGTAAACAAATCTTCATGTAGTTTTTCAAACTGCTGTTTCTATGCTATTCCTCGCTGGGGGCTGTTTGTTATTCTGTCTACTTAATGGCAGGCGCTCAATTTCTTCTTGCCTGCTGACTCTCCCAGAGTTGAGCCCACTGATTTTATAAAGTTCCGGCTGTTATGCACCATTGATTGTAACAACTCATGAAGTTAAGCCCCTCTGGTTTTCAAAGACCAGTGTACGGGGATTTGTCTTCCCAGTGTAGGTCTCCTCTGCCTGGGCTGGCTGGCGTACATTCTGTTCCTCTCCCCAGCCTGAGCCTGCAGCATCCATGCCTCCTGAGAACAGTCCCACGAGTCCGTCTGACTCCTGACCATGCCTTCACCCTTCCTACACTCTTGTATTTGGCCTCTTCTCTACGTTGAGGTGTGGAGAATCTGTTCCGCCTGTCTCTGGATTATTTTATGGGTTATTTACACTGATGTGGGTGCTGTCTAGGTGTATCCGTGGGAGGAGATAAACCCAGGATCTTCCTACCTCACCATCTTCCCCCATCACAAAATTTTAAAACAACTTCATAGCTAAGGAAATTGAGATTTTCAGAAGACAGTGAATGGGCCTCACATTTCTGCATCTTATGAACAAAAGCACTGGATTTTTGTTCTGGATTATCTTCTCAAAGATGTTTGTATGGCACAGCCTTGGAAGATGGAGAGCATTTTTCTTTGGAGCAGAGGGAAGATTTTTGGACTGCTGTGTATAATAAAGATAATATATCTTTCCAGGACAAAGGTCGAGCAGGTTTTCTTGTAGCCCATTATAAAACACTGAATTTCCATAGTTTACATTTCTTTGGCTCTGATGGAAACCACTGCACATGCAGCATCCTCCTGTGCTCCGTTACACAAGGGAAACAATGCAAATGTGAGTAACAAAGACTTTCATCTCTGAACCTTGAATAGCATAGCATTTGCCAGCATCTATGAAACCACTGAAAGCTTATCTTTTAGCTTATGTATCTTGTAAAAAAAATACAATGTCCAGGTCCCTGGAGGGCTCAGTCAGTTGAGCATCCAACTCTTGATTTTGGCTCAGGTCATGATCATGTCCATGACCAGGGTCATGAGCTGGGACCCTGCATCCATGCTGAGCATGGAGCCTGCTTGGATTCTCTCTTTCCCCTCTGCCTCTCTCCCCAACTTCCATGCAATCTTTATCTCTCTCTAAAGTGAAAAATACGTATGTATCACACCCTTTACAGTTTTTAACAAGGCTTGGAGAAAATAGGTGCAAATAGAAATACTGTATATGAATGAAAGTTGATGCTGTTATAATTATGGATCTTTTTATTATAGTTATATTTTAATTTCATAGCTTTTTGTTGTTAAATGTTATATATCCTTATATAATTAGTTCTGCACTAAAAAGTACTTCATAATGCAAAAAGTCCTTATTTGTTGACTTTAAATTATTTTTCTTTAAATACTATTAATTATGGTTTTAAGGTGGAACAATATAATTCCTTTGTAATATTTTGCTATTAACTTTTTATAAAAAACTAAAATACACGAGGATTAAAAAAAAGTAAACATGATAATTTCAAGTGGAGTTTTCCATATATTTCCATACAGTCTTTTGTGAACACTTTTTATCTAATTGAGCTCATGCCACAAATTTTATTATTAAAAATTCATTTGCGTCTAAACTTGTTCGGAGAATAAATGAGGTTAAATATGTAATTCAGTGTCTGTATTTTTCCCACTTACTACCATATCACAAAAATGTTAATATGCTATTAAAATGCTTATTAAAAGTTTTTTATCTGGTTCACATTATTCTAAAGTTGGATACACAGTAACTTATTTAGCATTTCCTTCTTTTTGGAAATTTTGTGTTTTTTTTTTACCATATAAATTAAGTTGTGATCAATTTTATGCATAAATCTTTATTCATAAATACAGCAAAATGATGGAATATATTTTCACAGGTAAAGTTGCTCGCTCAACATTTGAGAACAGTTAAGAACTTTGATTTATACTTAACATTTTTCAGAAATGTTGTACCATTTGGCCTTTAGTGTTAAAAGAAATCTCAATAATATGACAGGTGAAAGTTACAGGTCATACTTGGCTATATTTTGGGGGTTTTGCGTTTGCGAAGTTAAACTTGAAAACTATATTAATCATGTATTTATATTTCCACATTTTTAAATTGCCTGGCTGTGTTTAACCAGCTGTAATCCTATTCTGGCTCTCCCCACTGAGATCAATTTCTCTCTCACCTGACTCCATAAATTACTGAAGAAGAATCAGAATCACATACTGAAATAAGCTCCATTTATTCATTCCTGTAACCACATGTCCCTGAACAGTATGTACATTTTGTGTTGAGATACTTTTACTCAGCACAAAGCCTATGAGAATCATTCATGTTATTCATGTGTCAGTGTTTTGTTACTGTTTAATGTTGAATAGTCCACTCTATGTATTTACCACAGTTTTTTCAGTGTCGATGACCATAATAATATTAACATTATAACCGCTGCCAATAATACTTTCAATTTCACTGTTACAACTGTACTGTCCCAAAAAAAGATAATTATTTGTATTTCTATAATTCTTTAGTCCTCATTTGTCAGCAGAAACTTTTCTAACTCAAGGTGCACATGCATTTCTACTTTTATATTTCCTTTTGAGTAAATTGTCAATCAAGTATTCTTAGATAGATAATGTCTTTTTCCAAGGCAAAGGTTGAACAGGTTTGCAGCCTATCATAAAAAAAAAAATATTAGAGTTTCCTAAGCTTGGACGTCCTCAGTTATGATGAAAACCCACTACACATAAATCCATCTGGGCTGCTCTGCATCAGAAGTGGGAAACAATGCAAATATGAGTAATAAAATCCTTTGTCTCTGACCTATGTCATTTGCTAGTGTCTATGAAACTCCTGAAGGCTTACATGGAATTCTGTTTGCTACAGACCAAATGTTTTTGTCGCCACCCCCATTCATATGTTGAAACCTTATCCCCAAGGTGAGGGTATTTGGAGGTGGAGATTTGGGGAGATGGTTTGGTCACCTTGAGAGGTGATTAGGAATGGCATTAGTGTCCTTACAAAGAAATCTCAGTGATTAACCTTATTTTTTCTGTCCTGAGATTACAACAAAAAGTGCCTATCTCTGAAACAGGAAGCAAATTCTTAGCAGACACTTAAAGTTTCCAATTAGCATAGTCCATTAAAACTGGGTGAAGAGCAGGCTTAGCAGGTGACTGATATAAAGGACAAACACATTGTGATCTTTTCACACATCGTAGCCATTCAAAATATGCATCAGGTGAAGCCTACTTAGAAAAATCTCTCCAGTCACACTTTCCACTGTTAATTGACATTCATATTTGTTCTCCCCAGCATGGCATCTTGAAACCCCTGCAGTTTCACACTAGAACTTTTAGCATTGTCCCTGTCTTCCACAGTATTTGCTGTCTATGGAACACAAGCATCCTAAAATTCTAAGAACTTTTGCATATTACCTGCAGGTCATTTCATACAAGTCACTGCACATTTCCTAAGGTCACCTGATGGTGGTACTAATTTCTTCAATTCTATAGGAATGAGATACGCTTCTGATTTAAGATACTGCTAGAGTGAAAAAAAAATCCAGAAGATTCCTCTTAGGCATTCCTATTGTCCATTTCTCCGTAGGTCAGAAAGCCAATATGAAAATTCTGAGAGTTGTGAGATATATCTATCTTAACTATACAATCAGGATGTAACTACAAGATGGGTCACTTCCTGGTCCCACTGTGAGCTCAGCTGGAATCAAGACACCATCTATCACCTGACCCCAAATGTACATACTTTGCCTAATGAACTGTTGTAGTATTTTTGGTGCTCAGGAGTTAGTGTCCAGGCAGAGCCAGAATCTAGTCATTTTTGAAAAATAACAGCATCCGTTTCTGCTCAGGGTACAGTCATTCTTGTAAATTGTCATACCATAGTTTTTTCCATTCATCAGCCAATGGGCATTTGGGGTCTTTCCATTCTTTTGACTATTGTTGATAATGCTGCTAGAAGCAGCAGGGTGCATATATCTCTTCAAATCAGTATTTTTGTATCCTTTGGGTAAATATCTAGTAGTGCAATTGCTAGATTATAGTGTAGTTCTATTTTTAAGTTTTAGAGGAAACTCCACACTGGTTTCCAGAGTGGCTGCACCAGTTTGCATTTTCACCAACAGGGTAAGAGTGTCCCCCTTTCTCCACATCCTGGCCAATACCTCTTGTTTCCTGTTTTGTTAATTTAAGCCATTCTGACAGGTGTGTCGTGGTATCTCACTGTGGTTTTGATTTGTGTTTCCCTGATGATGACTGATGCCGAGCATCATTTCATGTGTCTCTTTTAGCCATCTGATGTCTTCTTTGGAAAAATACCTACTCATGTCTTCTACTCATTTCATAAATGGATTATTTGGTTTTTGGGTGTTGATTTTGATAACTTCTTTATAGATTTTTGGATATTTATCTGATACATCAATTTCAGGTGTCTTCTCCCATTTCGAAGTTTCCTTTTTAGTATTGTTTCCTTCTCTGTGCAGAAGCTTTTCATCTTTACAAAGTCCCAATAGTTCACTTTTATTTTTGTTTCCTTTGCCTCTGGTGACAAGTCTAGTAAGTTTCTGTGGCCAAGGTCAAAGAGATTGCTGCCTGTTTTCTCCTTGAGGGTTTTGATGGTTTCCTGTCTCCCATTTAGGTCCTTGATCCATTCTGAATTTATTTTTATGTATGGTGTAAGATGTAAGTGATGAATCACTAAATTCTACTCCTGAAATAGATATATATATATTCTATTCTACCTACTATATGTTAGGTAACTGGAATTTCAATAAAATTTGAAACAAATTTAAGTGTTTTGTAAATTTGAAATACCTGTCCTTTTTAGAGGTGTTTGGCAAACATTCTCGCACAGTGTGGCTTGTCTTTTCATTCTCTTAAAAATTCTCTTACAGATCAGAAGTTTTTGATTTTACTAAGTGCAGTTTATCAATTTTTTTCTTCATAAAATGTGCTTTTTGTGTTGTACATAAGAAGTCATTGCAAAAGCCATGACCACTTATGCTGTATCATGTTTTCTTCTATAAGGTTATAGTTGTTTTTTTTTTAATTTTACATTTTTTAATGTATTTATTTTAAGAGAGAGTGCATGAGCAAGCAGGTGAGGGGCATAGAAAGACAGAGAGAGAGAAATCCAACCAGGCTCTGTGCCTCAGCACAGAGCCCAATGCAGAGCTCAAATTCAGGAACTGCTAGTCCATGACCTGAGTCAAAATCAGGTCGCTTGGTTGCTTAACTGGCTGAGCACTCCTTAAATTTTACATTTAGATCTATTATAAATTTTGATTTAATTTTGTTGAGAATTGTTCAAGTACTATTTGTTGCAAAGATTATCCTTTCTCTACTGAATGCCTTGAGTTTTTTTTCTTCCCCCGAGTTTTTATTTAATGTCCAGTCACTTAACATACAGTGTAATATTAGTTTCACGTATAGAATTTCGTGATTCATCACTTCCATACAACACCTGGTGCTCATAGTAACAAGTGCCCTCCTTCATCCCATCACCTATTTAGCCAATTTCCCCACTTCCTTCCCCTCGGGCAACCATAAGTTTGTTCTCTTTAGTTAAAGAGTCAGTTTCTTGGTTTTCCTCTCTTTTATCCCCCTTTCCTCATTTGTTTTATTTCTTAAATTCCACATATGAGTGAAATCATAGGGCATTTGTCTTTCTCTGGCTGATATATTTTTCTTAGCATTATACTCTATAGCTCCATCTACCTCATTGCAAATGGCAAAATTTCATTTTTTGTGGATAAATAATATTCCTGTGTGTGTGTGTGTGTGTGTGTGTGTGTGTGTTTATATCACATCTTCTTTATCCATTCATCAATTGATGAACACTTGAGCTGCTTCCATAATTTAGCTATTGTAAATAATGCTGTTATAAACATAGGGTGCAGGTATTCCTTTGAATTAGTGTTTTTATATTCTTTGGGTAAATACCCGGTAGTGTAGTTGCTGGATCATAAGGTAGTTCTGTTTTTAACTTTTTGAGGAACCTCCATAACGTTTCCAGAATGGTTGCACCAGTTTTCATTTACAGCAAAAGTTCATGAGTGTTCCTTTTCCTCTACATCCTCACCAGTACCTGGTGTTTCCTGTCTTGTTGATTTTAGGCATTCTGACAGGTGTGAGGTGATATCTCATTGTAGTTTAGACTTGCATTCCTTTGATGATGAATATCATTTCATGTGTCTGTTGCCCATCTGTATGTCTTTGGAGAAATGTCTTTTGGCCATATTTTAATCGGATTGTTTCTTTTTTAGTTTGAGTTGTAGAAGTTCTTTATGCATTTTTGACATCAGCCCTTTTTCAGATATGTCATTTGCAAGTTTCTTGTCCCATTCAGTAGGTTGCCTTTTAGTTTTGTTGATTGTTTCCTTTACTGAATCAAAGATTTTTATTTTCACGTAGTCCCAATAGTTCATTTTTGCTTTTGTTTGCATAGGTTTAAATCAGGGCTCTCCACTGTCTTCTGTGTGTCTATTCTTTAAATAATCCCAAACCTTGTTAACTTCTTAAACTGTATGAGAAATCTTGTAGTTGGATGGTATCAGTCTCCAAATTTGCTCAGTAATATATTTGTTTTTCTGGGTCTTTTGCAAATCTATATAATTTTTAGTTTCAGTTTGTCAATAACATAAAACAGCTTGCTGAGATTCTGATTGACCTGCAGTGAATCTCTGAATCAAGGTTGGTAGCAGTCACATTTTAATAATGAGTCTTTCTTTTCAGAAACATGGGACATCCATTCATTTGCTTAGATTTTTAAAATGTCTTTATCAATTTTTTATAGTTTCCTGCACACAGATTCTGTACATGATTTGTCAAATTTATAACTGAGGTTTTCTTTTTCTTTCTTTCTTTTTTTTTTTTTTTGCGCAAATATAAGTGACATTGACTGGAGGAATCCACTCAATAGATCAAAGTGATTAATAGTGTTTGCCGTAAGGATATAGCTACTTACTTTAGCTATATCTTTAATAATTCGGTTCCTTATGAAAACATAGAGCTGGGTCTTGAAATTTTTAATAGACTCTTATAGTCTCTCATTTAATTGATAAATTTACAGTATTCACATTTAAAGTAATTATATATATAAGTTAATATCTACCATGTTTTTAACAGTTTTCTATTAATTTCACTTGTTATTTTTTATCTTCTTTTTTTGCTTTCCATGTTTTCTTGCTTTTTTTGTATTCGTTTTATACATTGGTAAAGCAATCAAAACTCTGCTATCTGCTGGAAGTGGTGCCTTTTTTGTTTGTTTGTTTTGTTTTTTAAATATTTTTATTTATTTTCATGAGATAGAGACAGAACACAAGTGGGGGAGGGGCAGATAGAGAGGGAGACACAGAATCCAAAGCAGGCTCCAGGCTCTGAGCTGTCGGCACAAAGCTGAAGCAGGGCTCAAACAGGAAATGGTACCCTTTAATGAGAACCTTTATCAGAAGTTTTTGAGGCAGTTTGGAAACTCCGAATCCACTTCTCTGAGCAAGTGGTGCTGACATCTGAAGGATTAATAGTAATTAAATAGTTGAAGCTATGTGTTAAGTGTCAGGGAGATGTTAGGATATACATGCACATGAGCTCTCTGGCAAGAGTGAAATGATGCTTTTAAGAAATTTATGTGTGATAAAAGCACAAATATCAAGTAGGCAGGTAATTCCAGATACTCCTGCAGAGGTTAAGTTCAAAGTTCAAAGAGCCTAGGAAACCTTGCCCCAAAACAATGGAAAGTCTTACACCATTGAAAGGTTTAAACTGTGGGCTTTTTTTTTTTTTTTTTTTTTTTGGGGCCATTTGCAGTGCAAATGGAGCTAGAGAGTATAATGCTAAGAAAAATATATCAGCCAGAGAAAGACAAATACCATATGATTTCACTCACATGTGGAATTTAAGATATAAAACAAATGAGGAAAGGGGAAAATAAGAGAGGAAAACCAAGAAACCGACTCTTTAACTAAAGAGAACAAACTTATGGTCGCCCGAGGGGAAGGAGTGGGGGAATTGGCTAAATAGGTGATGGGGATTAAGGAGTACTCTTGTTAAGGAGTACACTTCCATACAACAGGTATATGGAAGTGATGAATCACGAAATTCTATACGTGAAGCTAATATTACACTGTATGCTAAGTAACTGGACATTAAATAAAAACTTGGGGGAAGAAAAAAGACCAAAGGCATTCAGTAGAGAAAGGATAATCTTTGCAACAAATAGTACTTGAACAGTTCTCAACAAAATGAGAGGTATAAGAGAGGAGTGAAATCATTCTTCTGGATATTGTTGGGAGCCATCTTGAGCTCACAGGTTGAGACACCTCCCTGTGTGTAAATGCAGTCGAAGCAAAGCTCCTGCCAATCAAATGGCGCCCAGTCTTACCTCCTTCTAAATAATTTTTCAGGCTTGGATTTCTTGAGCTGCTCTTGTTGGCCCCAAGGAATGTAACACTCTTTTGTTTTATGGCATTTAGATAAAAAGGAAGGACCTGGAGGACGATGCTTTGATGGATTACATTGGATGCTTTGATGGATTACATCGGAATGAGAGTAGCCTGGCCAAAAGTAATCTTAAAGTTGCATCTTGGGGATATGAGCTGGCTGGATATTGGTGTGACTTGTGTAAATGTTGAGCCCTATTATGTAAATTCACTCATTCACAAGCAGAGGACATGCATTGGGAATTCTGTCCTTGCCTATGGGTTGCACCTCCCCCATTGTAGTTGGAAGAATAGGCAGGAATGACTCCTGGCCTGTTATAGGTAATTAACATAGGCCTAGGCCCTGTTCTCTCCCCCTGCCTTAAATTTATATGCTAATTAACTTGAAAACAACTTGCAAGATTGAGGAAATTGCCACTTTGCTGATAAAAACACATTATTGTTCAAACTATGCTTACTGATGGAATGTCACTCATTGCTGTAAAGTCCTTTACTGTATTCGAATAAAGACACTGAGACCGGCAGAGCAGAAGATGCCAGAATTGCCAGAGATGCCTGCTTGGTGATAGACTACATCTGGTGGTCTCTCACTCATTTCGCCGGCCGTTCATCCTTCGGAAAATCCTGGGTTCAGCGGAGCAGGACTCCGGCAGGATATGATTATCGACTTTCCCCACCATAATTTAAGAGACTATCCTTTCCCCATTGAGTATTTTTACATTCCTTGTCAAGGATTATTTGACCATATAGACAAGGGTTTATTTCTGGGCTCTCAGTTCTGTTCCATTGGTCTATGTATTAATTTTTATGGCAGTACCATACTGTTGTGATTGCAATAGCTTTGTAAACTAGTGTGAAATCAGGAAGTGTGATGACTCCAGGTTTGTTTTTAGAAATGCTATAGCTATTCCCAGTCTTTTGTTCCATATGAATTTTAGAGTTTTTAAAAATGTTTCTGTGAAATATGCTATTAGAATTTTTGTAATTTTTTTATTCTTTATTTTTGAGAGAGAGACAGAGATACAGTGTGTGAGTGGAGGAGGAAGAGAGAAAGGGAGACACAGAATCTGATGGAGGATCCAGGCTCTGAGCCATCAGCACAGAGCCTGACCCAGGGCTCAAACTCACAAACCGCGAGATCATGACCTGAGCTGAAGTCGGACCCTTAACCGACTGAGCCAACCATGCACCCCTAGAATTTTTTTATAGAGATTACACTGAATCTATAGATGGTTTTGAGTAGTATGGGCTTTTTAACAATGTGGATTTTTCATATCTATGAAGATCAGTCATCTTTCCATTTATTTGCATCTTTAATTTCTTTCACCAAAGTCTTACAGACTTCATTGTATAGGTCTTTCACCTCCTGGGTTAAATTTTTTTCTAGGTATTTTATTATTTTTTATATCATCATGAATGATAGTGGTTTCCTTATTTCTTTTTCAGATATTTTGTTGTTATTGTACAGAAGAAACCCAACAGATTTCTGCGTGTTGATTTGATTCCTGCAACTTTACTGCATTTGTTGATTAGAAAGTTTTTTGGTGGATCCTTTAGGATTTTCTTTATAGAAGAGCATATCATCTAGACAGGTAATTTTACATCTTCTTTCCAGTTGGGATTCCTTTTATTTCTTTCTCTTCCCTGATTGCTCTGGTACTTGCAATTCTGTATTTAATAGTAGTGGGACTGGAGCTCACTTTTCCTATTCCTGACCTCAGAGGAAACACTTTAAACCTTTCCTCATTGAATATGATGTTAGCTGTGGCTTTGCAATAATTGGTCTTTATTATCCTGAGATAATTTTCTTTTATATCCCATTTGTAGAGAATTTTTATCATGAAACGACATTCTATTTTATCAAAGACTATGTTTTGCATTTGTTGAGATGATATGTTTTATCTTTCATTCTATTAATCTGGTATATAATATTCATTGTTTTGCATGTGTTGAACCATCCTTGCATCCCAGGGATAAATCCCACTTATCATGGCGTATGATCTATTTACTGTGTTGTTGAATTTAGTTTGCCTAATATTGTTGAGAATTTTCGCGTATATATTCTTCAGGGATATGAGCCTCTGGTTTTCTGTCCTTACAGTCTCTTTGTCTGGCTTTGGTATCATAGGTAATGCTGGCCTGTAATGTGAGTTTGGAGCATTCCTTTCCTCTCAAGTTTTTGGAAGAATTTGAGAAGAACAGACATTCATTCTTTAAATGTTTTTCAGAATTTACCATCTCGTCCTGTGCTTTTTTCTGTTGGCAAGTTTTTGATTACTGATTCAAACTTTTTTCTTGTTTTTTATTTATTTTTTATTTTTCTCTCAAGATTTTCTGTTTCTTCAATATTCAATCTAGGTAGGTTATATATTTCTAGAATTACCCACTCATCTTTGTTATTCAGTTTGTTTGTGTGTAACTATTAATAGTATTCTTTTATAATTCTGTGCATTTTTGTAGTTTTGGTTATAAGATCTCTTCTTTCATTTCTGATTTTATATACTGAGTCTTCTCTCTTATTTTCATAATTTGTCTAGTTAAAGTTTGTCAACTTCATTTAACTTTAGAAAAAGCAGCTCTTAGTTTTGTCAATCTTTTCTACTGTTTTTCTGATTTTCATTTCATTTATTTGTGCTCTGATACTGGTTACTCGTCTGAGATGAATTTGCGGATTGGTGTGAAGTTTGCCAAAATTCAATACATTTCAGCGTTCTTGTCTCCTGGAGTTGTTTGACTCTTTTTTTCCACATCATGCATGAGAAGTTCTGTCACACTAACCTCATTAAATACATGCTACCTTTAAACCCAAGTTTCAGTCAACCAAGTAAGTAGTTGTTGGAGCTACTGTCAACTGCATGAGCTAACACACTGAGTCCAGAATCTCTAGTGAAAAGTATGTCCTAGTGTTTTTTATTCTAACCTCCTTGGTCTGAGGTTTTAGGATCCACTTTCCCATCTATTCCTAAGATTTCTTGACATATATTTGTTAAATCTTGGAATTGCTGTGTGTGTAACCTATTTCCCTTGGGTCATAGTTAATACCTAGCCCAAGGATCTTGCCAATATTTGACTTTAGCTATGGATCTCATGCCAGGAGGGAGGTAATGGTGTTGGGGTTGAGGAAAATAAGTATTTTCATACTAGACACATGACCCAGGTTAACAAAGAGTTTTCGGTGAAGAAAGGTGAGTCTTCTTAGACAAAGATGGACAGCTAATTTCACTGACAAGGGAGGCTCCAAGTGCCTGGGTGCACAAGATTCTCACTTTCATCGAAGCCCCACCAGATGCCTTCATTCTAAGTGTCTAGGTCCCTATCCTTTTCAGTCAAAGTTGTAACTTTCATATAAGAAACTAGGTAAGTTTATAAAGTAAATCAGTACTCTCATTCTGTAACCAGTGCAACTGAATTTTGTTTGAAAATAAAAACCTTGCTCTGAGGCTGCAAAAACTAAGAAATTATTCTAGTATTATCATGAAAGCTACCTAGTTTCAAGATCATGACTTGAGATGATAATTTAATCATTTGAACTCCCTAGGAACTTGCTTCATTTGTCACATATCACAATCAACCACAGGTAAGAGCTTGATTCATTGTGTGCGAGTTTACACCCTACATTATTACTATCTCATTCTCCATTACCAAGATGTTCAACAAGACCATGTCTAAACTCTTCCAAAAATTCCATAATTGAGGGAGAGCCTCCAACGACAGCTGGCACCAATTCTATATTGGTCAGGATCCTATCACAAGGGGAAACCATATTAACAATTGGAATAGACAGAGATTTACTAAAATATAACTTCTTTAGTGAAGCATTCTCTTAACACTCTATTTAAAATTGCACCCTCTTGTACTGCCTAGATCTCACTTGAGTTATTGTCCTCCAAAATTCTCACTGCCATTTATTCAGTTATATATTTTATTTTTATATGTTATCTGTGCTTTATTACACTAAAATATAAGCTCCACAATGCCATAGATGTCGGTCTGTTTTCTTCAATCCAGGATTCTCATCACCAAGAACTGTGCCTGAGTTATGGCAGTTCTCAGCAAAAATTTGTCAAAGAAATTTAACAAACGCCATTCCAAATGAAGAAAGAGTGCCTCGTGTAAAATTTGGGGTTGTGGGGGTAGGGGTAGAGTGAGGGCTAGTATTTCCTTTGTAGAACTGGTACAAATTGGGGTACCTAGGTGACTCAGTCAGCTAAGTGTCCAACTTTTGCTCAGGTCATGATCTCCTAATCTGTGAGATCGAGCCCTGCATTGGGTTCTGTGCTAACAGCTTAGATCCTGGAGCCTGCTTCAGATTCTGTCTCTCCCTCTCTCTCTGCCCCTACCCTGCTCACACCCCTTCTCTCTCAAAAAATAAATAAACATTTAAAAAATTAAAAAGAACTGGGACAAATTATAATCTCAGCATTTTTCAGAGCTATATGTGTAAGTTTTAAAGTCTGATAAGATGTTTTCATGAGAAGTTATCCTAAGAAAAATGATGTTGACTTAACAAATGGTTTTTGGCTTTAAACATTAAACGCATTTTTTGTGGGAATGCAGAATATGCTTTCTCTACCATTTGAGAAAAAGTAGAGGCTTTTAAATCATTTAAAAATTATTTATATTAATAACAAAATTGAAATGTGGTAAAGAGCTGATGTTATTGCAATGAAGTTGTATATTTAGTGAATGTTTATATGCTTTTAGCTTCACTAAACAAACTAATATTTCTGACATCGAAAATTAATATGTCCTTACATCCTGCGTTAGAAAAAGTATTCCATCTACACATTGGTTATATTTGTCTTTTCCATTTATGTCCTGGCCTTCTTGCCCAGGGCAAAAGGAGTGAAAAAGAGCTAGTAATGGTATTTATTACAAAGAGTAATCAACCATAAAGGCTGTAATTGAACACACAAGTGTAGTCATTACATGATTAATTACTTTGGTGAATCAGCCTCCTACATATATCATAAAAATATTCAAAGGAGCTAGAACGGAGTGTACAAAAAGGAGACTTTTCATCAGCACAATCACTGCCATTCGGGGCTTGCTTTTAGTACTTTTAAGTTTCGTCATTTTTCCTCCCTGCTAATCCTCTATATTAACTACATTTTAAGATAAATGTTTGATGATTAAGTGATAGCAATACAGGCATTGGCTGAGGCCAAGTTTTTGTCACACACACAAAAGATTAAAGACAAAGATTTATTTGGCATCTTATGCGTCTATTGTTGATTGATACATCACTGCACTCATTTCTAATATTTCTCTAATGCTTCAGATTAGTAGCAATATATCAAAATATTTTTTTCTCAAGTTAAAACCCATTCAATACCATATGCAAAGTTCTGGAAAAATAGTGCAGAAAATAACATCAGATGTGGTAGAAAGTGATTAATAGAACTTGATCTCCTTTGCTCTGGTTGTTCTCATATCTGGATATAAAGCCTACAACTTCTGAAGCCATCCCATAACCTTGAGGGGAATCGGCCAGAGGGGGGGAAACTGGCAGAAAATTGATAAGAACCCAGGTCATGGATGACATCATTAAAGGATTGGGACAAATAAAGTAAGAACCTGCCCTGAATCTGAACTTTGAGTCTTCTGAGGCTGTCTCTCTGCCGAAAAACATTCAATGTCCCTCAGTTACACCTATGCCATTACTAAAGTCATTTAGCTGTAGAACTGAAAACAACAGGAATCTACTTTGAACTTATTTCTTATAATGTAGCTCGGAGTGATCTTTATATAGTCTCACCTCTCCAGTCAAATTACTCCTTTTGATTGAAGATTACATAGAAATTTCTTACATGTAAGTGATAACATATAGTATTTTTTCTTTCTCTGTTGGGCTTCTTACACTTAGTGAAATGCCCTCCAGAGTCATTCAGGTTGTTAGAAATGACAAAGTTTTTCTTCTTCCCTTTCCTTCACTTCTTTTCCTTCCCTCTCTCCCTGTCTCCCTCACTGTCTCCCTCCCTCTCCTCTCCCCCCCTCTTTCGTCCTTCCTTCCTTCCTTCCTTTCTTTCTCTTTTTTTTTTTACTTTTTATTTAAATTCCAATTAGTTAACATACAATGTAGTATTAGTTTCAGGTGTACAACTTATCAACTCAAAGTTAACAACACCTGTTACTTACTACAAAAAATGTGTTTCTTATTTCCCATCACCTATTAAACCCATCCTCCTACCCACCTCTCCTCTGGTAACCATAAGTTTGTTCTCTATAGTTAAGAATCTCTTTCTTTGTTTTCCTCCCCCCGCCCATCTTGTTTCTTAAATCCCTCATATGAGCGAAATCATATGGTGTATTTCTTTCTCTACTCACTTATTTTGGTTAGCATAATACTCTCTAGAGCCATCCATGTTGTGGCAAATGGGAAGATTTCATTACTTTTATGGATGAATAATATTCCATTATATACACACAGACATATATATGTGTGTGTCTAGACACACACATGTACATATACATATACATACATATACCATATTTTCCTTATCCATTCATCAGTTGATGGACACGGGCTGTTTCCATAATTTGTCTATTGTTGATAATGCTGCTATAAACTTCATGGTGCATGTATACCTTCAAATCAGTATTTTTGTATTATTTGGGTAAATCCCTAAGTAGTGCAAGTGCTAGATAATAAAGTACTTTTATTTTTAACCTTTGGTAACTCCATACTGCTTTCCAGAGTGGCTGCACCAGTTTGCATTCCCACCGACAGTACAGGAAGGTTCTCCTTTCTCCCCATCCTTGCCAACACCTCCTGTTTCTTGTGTTGTTAATGTTGGCCATTCTGACAGGTGTGAGATGATACCTCATTGTAGTTTTGATTTGTATTGTCCAGATAATTAGTGATGTTGAGCATCTTTCATGTGTCTTTTGGCCATCTGTATGTCTTCTTTGGAAAAATGTCTATTTATGTTGTCTGCCCATTTTTTAACTAGATTATTTGGGTTTTGGGTGTTAAGTTTGATAAGTTCTTCATGTGTTTTGGATACTGACCTTTTGTCAGGTCATTTGCAAATACCTTCTCCTATTCTGTAAGCTGCCTTTTAGTTTTATTGACTGTTTCCTTTACTGTGGAGAAGCTTTTTACTTCAATGTAGTCCAAATAGTTAATTTAGGCTGCTTCCTTTCCCTCAGAGGACATATATAGTAAGTAGTTGCTACAGCCAATATCAAAGAGGTTACTGCCTTTGTTCTGCTCTAGATTTTAATGGTTTCCTGTCTCACATTTAAATTCATTCTGAGTTTATTTTTTGTATGGTGGTAAGAAAACGGTCCAATTTCATTCCTTTGCATGTTGCTTTCCAGTTTTTCCAACACCATTTATTGAAGAAAACATCTTTTTTCCATTGGATATTCTTTCTTGCTTTGTCAAAGATTAATTGATCGTATAGTTTGGGTTCACTTCTGGGTTTTCTATTCTGTTCTACTGGTCATGTGTCTATTGTTGTGCCGTGCCATGCTGTCTTGATCATCATAGCTTTGTAATATTACTTGAGGTCTGGAATTGTGATGCTTCTGGCTTTGCGTTTCTTTTTTCAAGTTTGCTATGACTGTTTGGGGTATTGTGTGGTTCCATACACATTTAGTATTGTTGTTCTAGCTCTGTGTAAAATGGCGCACTCGGGTGGCTCAGTCAGTTAGGTGTCCAACTCTGGATTTTGGCTCAGGTCATTATTTCAGAGTTCGTGAGATTGAGCCCTGCATCACTGGGCTCTGTGCAACATAGTGCCTGCTTGGGATTCTCTCTCTCCCCTGCCTTTCTCTGTCGAAATGAATAAATACACTCTAAAAAATAAAAATAGGGGTGCCTGGGTGGCTCAGTTGGTTGAGCGTCCGACTTGGGCTCAGGTCATGATCTTGCGGTCCGTGAGTTCGAGCCCCGTGTCGGGCTCTGTGCTGACAGCTCAGAGCCTGAAGCCTGCTTCCGATTCTGTGTCTCCTCTCTCTCTGCCCCTCCCCCACTCATGCTCTGTCTCTCTCTGTCTCAAAAATAAATAAACATTAAAAATAAATAAATAAATAAATAAATAAAAATAAAAATAAAGTCTGTCTTTTTCTCATCAAATATTGCTACCCCAGCTTTCTTTCCAGTCCTGTGTTGTGTAAGAAGTGTTGTTTTTTTTTCCCATCCCTTTACTTTCAGTTTGCATTTGTCTTACATCTGAAAAAAGTCTCTTGTAGGCAGCATATGGATGGGCCTTACTTTTTTTTTACCATTCAGTCACCCTTTGTCTTTTGATTGAAGCATTTACTTCCTTTACATTCAAAGCGATTATCGATAGGTATGTACTTAGTGCCATTTTATTACTTATTTTAGGATTCTTTTTGTGTATCTTCCCTGTTTTTTGTTTCCTTCTCTCACAATTTGCTCGATTTCTTCAGTGATATACTTGCATTCCTTTCTCTTTACTTTTTGCACATCATTACTGCTTTTAGATTTGTGGATATCATTAAGTTTGTATATAACATCTTATCCATAAAGCAGCTTATATTAAGTGTTGATGGTTGCTTAAATTTGAACCCATTCTTCTTTATTCCAAATGTTCTAGGTGTATGTTGTCATACATTACGTCCTTTTATTTTGTGAAACCCTTGACTGATTTTTATAAATGTACTTAATGTTACTGCTCCTGTACCCCTACTTTTCTTACTCCTACTTATAGTCTTCCCTTTATACTCCAAGAGTCCCCTTTAATATTTCTTATAGGATTGGTTTAGTGGTCAGGAATTCCTTTATCTTTTGTTTTTCAGGGAAACTATCTCTCCTTCTATTCTGAATGATAGTTTTGGTGCAAAGAGCATTCTTGGCTGAGATTTTCCCTTCAGCACTTTGGATATATCATGCCACTCCCTTGCAGCCTGTAAAATTTCTGCTAAAAACTCATCTGATAGCTTTATGGGGTTTGCTTATATGTAACTGTTTTCTCTTACCACTTTTAAACTTTTCTCTTTATCCCTGCCCTTTACCATTTTACTGAGTATGTTTTGGTGTGGACCGCCTTGATTTGATTTTGTTGGTAGGTCTGTGTATCCTGGATCTGGATTTTTGTTTCTTTCCCCATATTCAGGATATTTTTAGCTATTAATTCTTCAAATAAATTTTCTGTTCCCTTTACTCTCTCTTCTCCTTCTGGAATCTCTATAATGCAAATGTTATTATACTTGATGTTGTCACTGAATTTCCTTATTCTCATGTATTATTCTTTTTTTTTTCTTCTCCTGTTAAGCTTGATTGCTTTCCATTACTTGGTTCTCCAGATTGCTGATACATTCTTTTGCTTTCTTTAGTCTATTATTTGTTCCCCCTTAGTATTTTTAATTTCAGTCATTGAGTTCTTCATCTCTGATTCATTTTTTTAAAATGTTTTTTACCTCTTTGTTGAGTGGCTCAGTGAGATCCACAAGTCCAGTGAGTATCTTTATGATCACTACTTTAAATTCTCTATCAGGCTGATTACTTATATGTTTCATAGGTTTCTTGCTGTGATTTTGCCCTGTTCTTTCATTTGAGACATCTTCCTCTGTCTTCTCACTTTGTGTAACTCTCTTTGTCTATTTCTATTTTTAGAAAGTCTGTTTTGTCTCCTGGTCTTGAAAGCATTGAAGAAAAAGTACTATAGTGCCTACACAGCATCAGCCCCTGTTCTCCAGAACCTGGTGCTTCATGGTGTGTGTTGCATATGCCCTACTCTTGTGGCTGAGCCATGTTTGCCTTCATTCCATTCATCTGCAATGACCCTTTGCCTGGTTGTGGCAGGATTTGGTCCTTGTTAGTGGGCTAGTCTGGGGATGCCTTGACTTGAGATGAGTGAGACCAGGCATTTGCCAGAGATGAAGCAGCAGCAAACCGTGGGGTGCCCTCTCTGTGTCATCCTCTGAGAACCTTTTTTGGTGGGCGTGGCCTGCAGTCAGACCAGATGTCTTCACCCAACCAACTCTAGGGCTGCAGTCAGACTTTGGTGTGTGGTTATCTTCCTCTCCCAGGGGCAGGGGTCACTTTGGAGTGCCACTTGTTTCCATCAGGGCTGCTTTTGCACTTCTAGGCTTGTGGCAGTGGTTTGGATGGGATTTGGTCATGAGCGTTTTGTAGGGGGCCAGACCACAGGAGAATTTGGGGGTGTAAGGTGCATGGTGTTCGCAAGGTTTAAGTAGGTCTGTTGTGGGATGGACTTGGAGCTGCTTTAGAAAACTCCTGCCACAGTGTGGGAGGGTACAGTTTCACAGGAGAGTGCTGAGGTGAGGAATGTGGTGTTAACAACATTAACACCAAATGTTAACTCATTTGTATGAGTCTATATGAGAAGCGATCTGGAGCCTAGGCCTGGCTGGAGGAGCCATGTTCACAGGAGAATGCAGGGATGAGGTATGCTGTTACCAACGTAGGTGGTGCTATGTTGGTTCCAGCAGGTGTCCGTGTACCTAAGCTAGAGGGTGCAGGAGGGTAAGAAATGGAGCCTCCCAGATCCTTAATTCCTAGAGAAGTCTTCTAAAGACCCCTGCCCCTCCAGCACATGCTCTGATCTTGCTCACTCAGAGCAAGATCAATGCTTCTTATAGACCTCAGGCTCTTTCAAACTGCTGCTTCTATACTGTATCTCCAAAAATCTATTTGTTGCATTGTCTTTTTGAGGATGGGGACCCATTTTCCTATCATCCTCAGGCTCTCCCAGAGAGGCACAGGCTGAAATTTAAAGTTCTTTATGTTTAAATTGAAAGAAACCCTGTTTATTGTAATAGCCCACAAAATTAGGTCCCAAGAGCCAAAATATTAGGGTGATACATCTTCGCCATGCAGTCCCACAGCATGGGGTGTTTAATGAGAGGGTTTGTTTCTCTCCTATCTCTGTGCCCAGGGCATCCCTTCCTCAGAGAATCTTGTGTATCACTTTAGGTCCTGACCAGGTCTCTGCCCTTTCTCCCCTTTTTGATGTGATCTCTTCCCTACATTTAGCTATGGAGAGTCTGTTCTGCCCATCTGGGGATTATTTTCTACATTATTTGCATAGATACGGGTGTTAGCTAGTTGTATCATGGGACAAGGTGAGCATAGTATCTTCCTATTCTGTCATCTTCCCTAGAAGTCATCATTAATAGTTTGTTTGTTTTTTCTTGTTTTTTTTTCTTGTTGTTTTAGTTGTTTTGTTGTTTTTTGTGTTTCTTTTTTGGGGAGGAGGTGTTTACGCATAGAATACTTTGTCAGTATTTGTTTTGAAAATGTCTATATCACTCAGGTCTTGTATGATAATTGTGCTGGATATAAAATTCCTAGTAGAGATTAATTTTTCTTTGAAAATATTTTAAGATACTTTGACTATCTTCTAGTGTCTTTATGAATTGAAAATAAGCATAAGATGAATCATTTTCCCACTATAGATAATCATTTGAGTATTTTGTAGCTTTTAAGATTGTGTCTATTCTTCATACTTTTTCCTTCCGTATTAAGCATGTAGATGTAGATTTACTTTCTTTTTCGCTGCTTAGAAATTTAGATTTGCCACCAGTGGGAAAATTATAGGCAACTATTTTACAGTGATTTCAACATTTACATATGAAATGAAGCTCCTGTCATCCACTATGGCAATTAAGTTAATAGCCTGTAATTATAGGGTCCTCTCTCTTCCTTCTCTGTATTACTTTCCCTCTCCATCACCAGTATTTCATTTATCTTACAAGTAAGCTACTTATACCTGAATTTTCCCTCTGGAGAAACCAATCTAATAGGAACTATAATAAGTGAAATTTCCTTGCTTGCTCCTCTTTTTCATAACCGCTTAATGTAGAAGTACCCCAGTTCTTAGTACATGGCTTTCCCATTTGTCTATCTACACTCATGTTTCTGGTTATATTTTCCAGCCATTGGCTTTTGATACAATAAAAAATTATCTTCAAAACACAGACTCCTTTCCTGAGCCCTAGACTCATATACCCAACCCCCTATATGATATCTCTATTTTGGGGTAATCACTTTAGATTTAGCATGTCTAAAATTGAACTGCTGAATTCCTCCCACCAACAAAATCACTCTAATTCTCCTCCCTTTCTAGATTCTGGCCACTTCTTTAAAATTGCTCACACTGAAAACTTTGTAGACATTCTTAGTACTTTGTTCTCTTATCTACGACATCCAATGCTATCTTCCCTACTTTAAAAACATATCCCTGGGGTGCATGGGTGGCTCAATCGGTTAAGCGTCCAATGTCGGCTCAGGTCACGATCTCGTGGTTTGTGAGTTCGAGCCCCATATCAGGCTCTGTGCTGACAGCTCAGAGTCTGAAGTCTGCTTCAGATTCTCTGTCTCCCTCTGTCTCTGGCCCTCCCTTACTTACATTCTGTCTCTCTCTCTTTCTCCTCTCTCTCTCTAATAATAGTAATAATAATAATAATAATAATAACTATAACTATAACTCCTGTTCCCACTCCAGTCCAAGCCATCAAATCTGCCATCATTAACACAAAAGCATCTTAACTAGTCTCCATATAACCACATTTGCTGCTTTCTAGTCAATTTCTGCATCATTTACAAAGATCCTTTGAAAACATAAGTCTAATCATGTCACTCCTTTGTACAGAGTTGTTCAGTGGATTGTCACTTGACTCAGAAAAATCTGAAAAACCACAAAATAGCCTGCACATCCCCAGATGAGGGATTCCTTCATCCCTTTGACCTCCCCTTGTATACTCTTCCCCCTTACTCACTCTGCTTGGCCACAGCCTTCTTCCTTCCTGGAATGTTCTGTTCCCAACTATCCTAATGGCTACTTCTTGCACCTCCAATTATTTTTAGAAATACCACTTTCTTTGTGAAGACTATATTGATGACCCTAGTTAAAATTGCAAGTTACCTCCACCCCATTTACATATATTTTGTGCTCCTAACCCTACATTTTGTTTTAAAAAGCTCTTATTAACTATTGATATATCATATCTTTGAATTATTTATCGTATTTAATGTGTTATGTCTTTCCACCAAACAATATTAGCTAAGTTAGGCAGAGATTTTTGTGTTTTATTTATGATGTAATTCAAGCACCTGGAATAGTTAATAATGTATTAGATGGTCAATAAACATATGTTAAATGAAGGAGTGTGTGTGTGTGTGTGTGTGTGTGTGTGTGTGTGTATTTCCATGAAAAGTTCTGAAAGAATTATTAAGTGTCTACTGATGGGGAAATTTAAGTACATTTAACAGCAGAAGAATGAAGCTGTTGAGAGAAGTATATGAAGATCCAGGAGAAAATAATAAGTAACATAATGTACCGTAAGAAGTAAGAAGGTATCAAATGAAGTCCATTTATCCCAAGTAATGAATTTTCAGGCAGAGACTTCCCAGGTTCAGTGGAGAGTATATATAAACATAATCTTTTAAGTGCATACAGTGTTGGATACATATACAGTTAAAATTAATATACTAATATCATAGTCTCATAGGTTGTGGTGCTGAGCTACATACTAAACCAAAAATATAATAGAAGTAACAAAACTGCCTATTTCCTGACTTATTGGGACTTATCCTGAAAGAGATATGCATCACTAAGTAAAAAAATCAGAATAAATTATGCAGTATTTAATGGCTTCAGTAAAGTGAGTTTTCTTAAATCCCATCAAAGTATTTAAATATGTGTCTGATTTTCCATGGGTTTTATCATTTTAGAATCAGTTTTTATTTATTTCTGATTATTTTCAGCAAGCATTTTCCAAGAACCATGTGGAAATATATCTAGGCCTTATCTTGTTATTGTTACTATTTCCACTGAATTCTTTCTAAGACACTACTGATATTTCCTTATACTCATTTTTCATCCCAAGAATTTCCCTATGATTACACTTGGCAGGAATTTCACATTGAGCTATGATCAGTATTATAGTGCTCATTTTGAATAGAAACAATAGTGTGCATGTTCCAGTTTATTAATTAAATATACAAATGGTCCCCTTCCAAGTTTTTATGATGATCTGGAATTTACCCCAGAAATTAATTAAATCCCTTTTTACCATAACTAGCTACATAATTCATGAAAGCTTGTGGAAATTAATTCTAAATTATTATATAGTCAATGAGAAGACTATACGATGAAGTTAGAATATAAAAGACAAAAGAAGATATATCTCTAATTATTTTGAAATAATTATTTTGGTTATCACCATATTTGATTGTATTGCTTCCACGAAATCATTTCCGTCAGAAATCAGACATAGTTTTCCCACCACCATTTATTGAAGAGATAGTTATTTTCCTAATGTTTACTCCTCATTCTTTTGTCATAAATTGAATGGCCATATATGCAAGAGTTCTTTTCTGATTTTAATTTTGCTACTGTATAGACAGTTAAAAATTTTAATTCCTGGGGCACCTGGGTGGCTCAGTTAAGCGTCTGACTCTTTTTTTTTATAATGTTCATTTACGTTTTTTTTATTTTTAAAGCGTCTGACTCTTAATCTCAGCTGACTTCACAGTTCATGAGATGGAGCCCCGTGTTGGGCTTCGCACAAATAGTGCAGTCTGCTATGGAATCTCTCCCTGCCTCCACCCCCACCACCACTTGGTGGTTTACTTATTCTCAAAAAAAACTTTAAAATACAATTATTTCCCAAATTTTTATTGCAAGTACATAAAATATGATTATTTTCTATCGCTTGCAGCCAGTAGTCTTGATGAAAATAACTATTAGTTGTAGTAAATCTGCACACATCAAAAGAGTGACATCATTAAAGTACTGACAGGAATTAAAAAAAAAAACCTGTAAATCAAGACTTACACACCCAGTATATGAAGCAATAGATTGTTACCTTAAGGTAGACTGTGAATAATTTAAAAGGTATATTGTAGGCCCCTGGGCAACAATTATTTTTTAAAGAGTTATTAACAATGAGCCAATATTGGAGATAAAATGGAGTCAAAATAAATACTCATTCCAAAAGCCAGCAAGTAAAAGAAACAGAAACTGAAGAAACAAGTAGAAAATAGAGACAATGGTAGACATTAATTCAATCATGTAATTAATAGCTCAATAATACTGAAAGCTACATAAGTGTGCAATTGAAAGAAGACACTTAAATCACTGGAAGTATAAATAAGTTTTCAACTAAGTTATTATGAAAATATGGAACAGTAGCATTCTCACATGCTATCGGTAGAAAGAAAAACCAGTACAGTCACTTGGGAATATTTTGGAAAAATTTTCTAAGCTTGTAGATGAATATGTCTTTTCCCTCAGCCATCTTATCTTTAGTTGTAAATCCAAAGGAAAAGCTGTGTACTTGTTTATTAAAGACACACAGGGGCACCTGGCTGGTTCAGTCAGTCAAGCATGCAACTTTTGATCTCAGGGTTGTGAGTTCAAGCCCCACATTGGGAATGGAGCCTACTTAAGCACAACACACACACACACACACACACACACACACACACACACACACAACTGTTCATAGCAGCATTATGCATAATAGTCAACATCTAGAAACAATCTAAAAGTTTAATACAAGAATAGAAAAATAAATATCATAAAACAAAATATTATACAAATATAACCTACAGCTATACACAATATGAACACCTTTTCAAGAATGCAATTTAAACAAAATGAATTGGAAATAAAAGAATATATAATGTATGGCTTTATTTATACAAACTTCTAAACACAGGAGAAAGTAAATTGTAGCACTTATAAATGTATTATTAAGTAGTAGAACCCTGCAAAATTAAGTCTGAATAATTGAAAACATTGAACAAATTTCAAAAGGTATTAAATTATAGAATTATAGAATATAGGATATTGTATGCGTAAAATAATAGTAAACACGAAACACTCATATACTTTAAAGACAACAATACAAAATAGGAGGTAGATTAGGAGTGTAGGAAATAATAACCAGACACTGTTCTCATGTCAGAAAGTAATTATATCAAGCTGATAGATTGATATATATTTACCTCTTTACTTTTCTAAGAAAAAGTATCTTCTTCCTTCCCTAAATACATTTTCAGATTAGAATTAGGAATTGCTTTACATGGATTCTGGAAGTCAGCCTTTGTCAGTTTTGCAAGCTTATGATAATTTGTTGTACATTTAACTGTAAGACTTCAGTTAAATTATATTGTGAAGCATACTATTTTATACAATAAATATTGCATATTATTGAGTTTTGTAGGATTTCTTCATTATATCATTGTCAAATTACTGACCCAACACAGTAAATTTTTCCTTATTGTGTAATTTGATGAAAACTGTAAGCTTTAATGAATCCATTTTCTAGCCTCATTGTAATTTTCGATTTTAATTTTTCATTATCTATGGTTTGGCACTCCAGATAGTTCATTTTAGAGGTTTATTCCTCTAAAAAATGTAATTCATTTTCATATTATAAAAATTAAAAAAATTGTTGCAGACTCACTCAAACATTGCAAACCTATCTTAATTATGTAGCTTCCACAAGTGAGGAAACTGAATTGATTCTTGCCTGTCTTAAATCCTTATATAAATAAGAGGTAGATCCAAGTTTAGTCTGAATGTAGCTAACAAGTTTATATAGACATTACAAGGATTTACTGAATGAGTTAAACTCTACCACAGGGAAATAATAAGAGATGCGCAGAAGGCTTGGCATTTCTTAAAATATATATATATATATTTTTTTTTTTTTGAGAAAGAGCATGAGCAGGGAGGGGCAGAGAGAGAGAGAGAGGGAAACAGAGAATCCCAAGCAGGCTCTGAACTGTCAGCAAGGAGCCCCATGTGGGGATCAAACTTAACGACCATGAGGTCATAACCTGAGCTGAAACCAAGAGTTGGACCCTTAACTTACTGAGCCACCCAGGTACCTGGCTTGACAATTTTTTAAAGGAAAATTGACCTGGTAACTTCAAAATCTCAATACATTAGAAACTATGGCTGAGAAGGAGTACTATGGATTAAAAGAAACATAACATTTATGAAAAACAATTCAGCATGTGGAACTTACATAGATAATAATTTGATCTTGTCAAGATCCAACAAACCAATATTAAAGATATCTTTGAGACAACTTGGAATTGGACCTGCTATTAGGTGAACTCAAAATGCTAATGCTTACTTTTCAGTTGTTAAAATGACATATGGATTCAGAAGGTGAGGAAGTTTGTCTGATAATGACACTGGTCTGTTTCTGTACTTGTCAGGGTCAAGAACAGTCAGGGACCAGGGATTCCCTGCTTCTTTCAGCATGTACAAATTAATAAATCAACCATTATTATGGAACACTTCATAAGTTTACAGAACATAAATGTATGCTCTATAGAGTTACAGGGCACAGTGAATTGGTGAATACTGACACATTGCTCTGAGGGGAAATACAGGGTTAGGTTCCTGAAAGCTTCCAGTCATAATATTTTCATCAACCAATCAATCTCTAATCTTGTTTTGTCTGTATTTCTATTTAACTGCACCTTATTTAATATGCGTTGTTGACTCATTAACATTGAACTCACAGCGAACACATTGTCACTCCTTCCTGAATGAAGCTTATGTAACATACGTATATTCTCCATAACATACATCATAGATTTTTATACTTGGGGTCAATAGATAGCCCTAAGCAGTACGCTTAAGGGCCACTTTAAGCAGCAAAACCAGCAATAAACACACAAAAAAATGTAAAAAGCATTGCACTAAATAGAAAACTAAAACAAGAAAACAGAGCATTGGCTTGTTTGACCTCAGCTGAGAAACACACATATGTATTGGATGACGAAAATTTGTTACGGTTCTGTGCATGCGCGCGTCCACGAAGGATGAAATTGGCACAGGTACAGATATGGGGACACAAATTTTAGTAAGAGACAAGTTGCATATGGGAAGTGCACAAATAATGAGAATTGATTCTATATTATTTTATAGTATTACTATATTATCATTATGAACACTAGCATTGTCTATTCAACATTAATACTAATAGTGTCAATAGTGTCATTTTACTAATATTATGTTAATATAATTTTTGTATAAATGCAAACGATAGGAATATTTTTAAGAAGACAACCAGTGGTTTAACAGGCCATATCACACTCTAAACTGAGCAATTAAAAAATATACATACCAAAAACTGTTCACCTATTAAGCCATAAAAAAAGTTTAAAAATAATTCAACGAATTAATGTTGTATTAACCTTGATCTCTGAATATAGGGCAACAAAGTTAAAAGGCAGTATTTGCCGGGTAACATTAAAAAGGCCATAGACATTAGAAAATTAAAAATCCACTGTGGCTTTGGGATTCAGGTTAGGGTGTAGAAAGCTGAAAAGAGTCTTTCCGACTGTAATCACAAAAAAGCCTGAAAATATACAAATTTATAACTTGTATCATCCAATCATAGAACTGAGGCTGCAAGGCAATCAACTAGCCTAAAATCTAAGGAAAGGCAGACACTTCCAAGGAGAGAGGAGATGTGAGCACTCCTTCATGGGCGGCAGAACACATGAGGAAGAAAGGTAAATAAGAAAAAAAAATATGATTTTTATCAAATTGCTAAGAACCAAATGTACAAAAGAGAAATAACATAGCGGACCAGAGACTGCCACACTAATAAATGCATGCTTGTAAGGTTGGACTTTGGCTGGTGTCTGGGAACTTGTATTTTGAGAGGAATCTGACCATTCTATGACAGGAATGGCTTCCTGTGCCTACACTGTACACACCTTGTGTTTTTGTGTGGAACACCTGCTTTTCCTCTGAGAGTCTGGAATTTTGATAAATGCTAGGCATAGGGTGTCTATGTTAACAGTCCTCAGTAAAAATTTTGGGCATTGAGTCTCTAATCAATTTCTCTCACAGATAACATTTCATATCAGTTGCTACAAATTATTTCTAGGGTAATTAAGCATATTCTGGAAAAAAAATATACATAGTCACTTGGGAAGGACTTTCTAAGCGAGATAAAAATGTATTAATCAAAAAGAAAACACTTAATGGATGACATTACAATTAAGAAATATTAAGTTCTATTAAGACAATAAGGAAAAAAGCAATTAAAATGATCGATACATGACCAATAAATTGAAACAAAGGGCTGATGGCAGAATATATGACATTTTCTTTAAAACACACCAAAATATTGGGGCGCCTGGGTGGCTCAGTTGGTTAAGCTTCTGACTTCGGCTCAGGTCATGATCTCATGGTTCATGGGTTTGAGCCCCGCATCAGGCTCTGTGTTGACAGCTCAGAGCCTGGAGCCTGCTTCTGATTCTGTGTCTCCGTCTCTCTCTGCCCCTCCCCGGCTCACACTCTGACTCTCTCTCTCAAAAATAAATCAACATTAAAAAAACTGTAAACACACAAAAATACTGTCACTATTAAAATGAACAATTAACAGAGAAAGAATCATGCATAAAAAGTAAACCCGTTAAGAAATATTCTCAGTTTTTACCATATGAATTCACATTTAAAAACCAGGAAATACTGTTTTATCCTCACATAACTGGTAAAACTCTAACAATAGTTGATAATATAAAACAACTGTCTTTTTTGGAGATCTGTATGACACTATCTAGTAAACTTAAATATGTAAACATATTTTTGTCAGTAGTGCTCTTTCTAGGCATCCTAGAATAACTTATGTTCATATATATATATGTATATATGCAAAATCAGTGACCATAAATAGTAGTATAGTCATACAGTGGAATGTAAGTTTGATTGGAATATTTAAGTTTGCACATAAAAGTTTGACTAGAATGATAATCTGAATTCCTTTTCCTTCAAATAGCTAAAATAAATACATACTCATTACAGAATTAAAAAAACTCCATAATATTTTTTAAAAATCACCTATATAATTTCATCACTTGGCAATGTTTAGTATTATTTTTTCCCTTGAACTTATATATATAAGGATATAGTTTGTGCAGTTAGCCAGCACTAAGTCTTCCACGTATACGCAGTTTTACTTTGGGTTAATTATTTAACTTCTCTAAGACTTTTTATTAAATCTATAAACAAGTAAAAAATAAAAGGATAATGCTAATTATTTCCTAGTTTTTTGTCAGAAGATAGATAACGTAACACATCTCACTCTCTGTATTCTGTCTTTCTCCATCCCTGCCTCTCTCCTTACCTGTGTATTGATCTCACACACACACACACACACACACACACACACACACACACACACACACAGACACACACACACACACACTGTGGCTTGTCATCAAGGAAGTTCTTCGTTATCATCTACAACTGTGTCTGTCATAGACGGTGGAAAATATATTCTCTCTGGGAAATTCACACCTCCTCTGAGGAAGGTTCAAGGGAGTGGATTCTCTTTAGAGAAATTAAGGCTCTTTTATTGGCTATAAAAGCATTTACCAACATCAGAAATTGTCTAGTGTGTTTCTTCTAATCAATTTCCTGTATTACTAATCATAGCTAAAGTTCTCATCCACATATAGTGAAGCCTGAACATTTTAACTTTTTATTTACCATGTTTTGTGCTATTCCCATTCCTATTCATTAAACTACTTTGAATCCAGTTGAAAAAACAGGCTTAGTTAGGAATGTCATTTATTCCCACCCTCATCGGTGTGTCTACTCCTGTCGTATAGCAAGACAACACTAAGAACGTTGTTTCTAAGGGTTCGGCCTTTAACATCTGGGCTGATGACTGCATCGGGTTAAAATACAGTAGAATTCATCCTTTTTGCCTCAGCTAGATTCCAAATTAATGAAGCCTCAGAGAAATTAGACTGCCAACCATTGAGAGAGAGATTCTTCAAGCCTTATTTATTTGATCTCTGCTTACTTCCCGTCTAGCTCTAACTTCAGTTTATTAACTGGAAGCAACATAGAAAATTGAGCATGTGTTATACTTTTATTTTCTTCTATGATAGCAGAGGTGGTACTATTACAGCTTTGTTTGGCATGTTATCGCTTCCTTTCAGTATACATCATGCGACAATTTGAACAAATATTTTGCTATCACACAAAAAGAATGATTAATTCTCTAGTTTGTGATGTCTGAATGCTTAGTATTTGCCTTATCGTATTTCCAGTCAGTCACTTCTTGGTTGATGAAATGTTCAATGCAATACACACTTCCAGGTATGAAACCATATGAGTTATAATTAAATTTATTCCATTCAACATCAAAAAAAGTCACAAAAATAATAAAGTATATTTTTAATGTTTCTTTAAGTCAGTGGATTCCAGATGTAGGGAGACCAGGGTCGCTATGGTTTTTATGGAGTCTTTAAAATTGACAGGAATCTAATTCCTTTTTATCTGTACTATGGTTTTTGTGGTAAGTTTCCAAACACAAGGACTGACTCATTTTCGTGAGACAGCCAGTGTAACTCTAGTCATCAAATCCATGTTCTTAGAAGCAAGAAGAAGGGAGAAGTCAGCATAAAACACAAAGTACCCAAAAGAGTCATCTCTTTTTAAGGAGATTCCTGGGAAGCAAAATCCAGCAGTTTCTGTTTGAAAATAGAACTTTATAATCCAGGATAGGTCCACACCTTTAGTTAGTTCTTAAACGAAAAATTAATGGAGAATATATCTTAAGTTAGTAACTAGAATCCTCTGATATGTACTGGTATGTTAACTTTATGGGCTCTCAGAATATATTCATTACGAATGAGGATGTGTTGGTGTTGGCTTTACTCTAAAAAACGTTTCTGGGAATTCTGAAGTGCATGTTGGAAAGTCCCCCAAAACAGTATATGTTTCCATATATTAATTTCCTGATAAGAGCACTTTACCATTCTACTACAGGGACTCCACTTTTCATTTTTTATTTTATGACAAGTAACAAACACAGATATGGCTTTAAAAGAAAACGCCCAGCAGTAAATTTTATTTTATTTTATTTATTTATTTATTTATTTTTTAACGTTTATTTATTTATTTTTGAGAGACATAGAGACAGAGTATGAGCAGAGGAAGGGCAGAGAGAGAGGGAGATACAGAATCTGAAGCAGGCTCCAGGCTCTGAGCTGTCAGCACAGAGCCCGATGCGGGGCTCGAACTCACAGACCGTGAGATCATGACCTGAGCCGAAGTCGGCCGCTTAACCAACTGAGCCACCCAGGCGCCCCCAGCAGTAAATTTTAGATTAAATTTTGTTTTTATATTGGTTCGACTGTTATTTTTTAATGGAATTCTCTGAAACAAACAACTCACAAGATTAAGTTTTTTTAATGAAACCAACTTTACACATTAGAATTAACATATTTTAAAAGGTAACACTGCCTCTCACTGCTGGAACAGTGCTCACTGAGTGCTCATATTTTGCACTACATCGAGTTTTATCTTGCTATACAACTGGGGAAAGAGATAGCATAAATTCATAAATTCTATTCTTTGTATAGAATCAAACACAAAGAAATACTTTAAAAGCAAAAAAGAATCTTATTTGTTAAATAGTAGTATTTGTGGTTGAATACGCAAATGTTATTTTGGGTGTGTGTGCATTTCTACTTGACCCTAATATTAAAAGTCAGTATAATATTAGACACTTTCCATCTTTCCAAATTTCAGACAGAAACAATTCCATCCATAATCCATAATAACAAAATTCACAAATGATCAAATCTTCTGTATGATCAATTGGGATTCAAGGAAGTTTGGAAAATGATTGTCCCTTACACACCTTTTATCACAACATTCATGCCTTCAACTTCATGACAAGAGTGTAGATGTGTAGAATTTACAAAAAACATACATTTTCCTAAGGATAGTACACCTATGATGAAAACATTATTCACAATAGCCAAAATGGAAGCAACCCAAGAGTCCATTGATGGATGAATGGATAAACAAAATGTGGCATGTACATACAATAAAACATTATTTAGCTTAAAAAAAAAGACACTCTGACACATGCTTCGACATTGATTAATTTTGAGCATGTTATGCTGAGTGAAATAAACCATTAACAAAAAGATGAAAACTGTATGCTACCACTTAAATGAGATATTTAGAGCAATCAAATTTATAGAGACTGAAAGTCTCTACATCTGAGCAGAGAATCTGGAGCCGAGTTGGCACCACAGATAGGACAGAGGGTCTCCACTGCTATGAGTGAGTTCTATTAAAAAAATTTTGCATCGAACACAAAATATAGTATATTTATAAGGTCATATATCTGGCCATATAGATGATTTAATATAGTGTATAATTATGTATTTGTGTGTTCATATATGTGACATTCTGTGGGTTGTATCTGTATCTAATAAAAATAGGAGTTTTAGCTTCTAAACTATAAAATGTGGCTATGTGGTAGATTTTCCATTTTCTTTTCCTTGCTATTCCATTTCTAGCAGGGAGATTGTTAAAAAGGTCTTATGAACAACTCATCTCACTCACCAGAATGTTATCAGTACATTGTTCGAATATTATAGTTTAACATGTGTCAGTGGAGTTAGGAAGATAATCAAATATTAATTTAAGAGATGCGTCTTATGTTTGATACCTTAGTTTAAGGGAATTGTTACAATATATTCAAATGCCGGTATTTTATTTATTAAGATATCAAATAGAAAATGAACAGGGAAATATAAGGGTCATTTTATACATCTTTTAATATATGCCTACATTACCATGGTTCAAATATACAAAATATTTTTATAACAATTCTTGTTAACATGTAATAAACTTTATAGGGATGAGTGTGAAGTATCACTTAAAGATTTACTAATGTAATTTATCATAACAACATGGATTATAATGGCTATTTTTATGGATGCGTAAGGTTTATAATATAAACAGTATTTCACTAGCAAAATTACTATCAAATTTATGAATATTAACTGAAATATTAATATCCAATAATAGCATTATTCTGGGAATATATTTATAAATTTAGAGATTTTGAAATTTATTGCAAAATATGCCTTCTACTTAAGTCATCGGATGTCTATTTTTACCTTAGAATCTTTAGCGTGAAAAATCGCAGCAAGTAGAATTACGGAATTTAAGAAAGAAGTCTAAATTGCCTGGTATATGTACATTTCAAAGATGTTCCAAGCAACAGGATTATCCCATTCACAATTCAGTTTTCAAATCTGCGTACAACATACACATTATTTGTCACAATTTCTCCTTTAGAATTCTATCAACAGCCCACACACTACGTTCAGAGTCTTCAAAAATATATACTTACAGCACAAAAACAAGCTAGAATATTGGAAGATTATAAACACTGCATTTTTCTCTATCAACTTTTATTTTCATAGTAATTCTATATTGTTACATCTATAGACATATTTACATCGCATCCGGCACTGGGCAGGAGGCAGGCTAATGATTTGATATGGCTTGTCTCTGTTGCTCATATTACAAGGCACACCTTACAAATTGGCAGACAAATAGAGAAGATAAGGAGAGATTATTGCATATCATCAATGCAATGCAAAAATCTCACGGCCCTTGTTTGGCAACATGATAGGTGCTATGACAGCTTTTTAAAATCAGAGGATGAATGTCATTAGCATTTAGAAGTCTAATCCTGGGGAAAGAAGAGACCCTTGGAGTTGAGGATTGGGCAGTGGGAACACCAGTGTAGAGACACTGCAGTATTCTGGGTAGGTATTATTAAGATCCTGGACTGTGCCGCTGGCAGTTGTAATACAAAAGGAAGGGTACATACAAGAAATTTCAAGAAAAAAAAAAGATTCTTCTTAATTCTTTTTCCTATCTAATTGCTTTGGCTAGGAACTGCCAGTACTATGTTGAATAGAAGTGGCCAAGTGGGTGTCCTTGCCTTGTTTCAGATCTTAGAGAAAAAGATTTGTTTTCACCATTGAGTATGTTTGTTGTGGGATCTTAATATATGGCTTTTATTGTGTTGAGGTAAATTCTCTCTATACCTAATTTATTGAGAGGTTTTTTTTTTTTTCATGAAAGGGTGATGAATTTTATCAAATGCTTTTTCTGAATCTATTAAGATGACCATCTGATACTTACCCTTATTTCTATTATATGATATATCATATTTATTCATTATGTATGTTGAACTATCCTTGCATCACAAGGATAAATCTCACTTGGTCATGTGCATAATTTTTGTAATGTGCTATTAAATTTGGGTTGCTAATATCTTGAGAATTTTTGCATACATGTTTAAAAGGATATTCACCTATAGTTTTCTTTACTTCTGGTGTCTTGGTGTATTTGTCAAGGTGATGCTGGTCTATAAAATGAGTTTGGAAGTGTACCTTCCTCTTCTACTTTTTTGGAGAGAGTTTAAGAAGTATTGGTATTAATTCTTCTTTATATTTTAAGTTCATTTATTTATTTTGAGAGAGACAGAAACAGTGAGTGGAGGAGGAGGTGGGGAGAGAGAGAGAATCTCAAGCAGGCTCTGCACTGTCAGCACAGAGCCGGACACAGCCTCGAAATCATGAAGTCATGAGATCATGACCTGAGCCAAAATCAAGATGCTTAACAGACTGAGCCACCCAGGCGCCCTGGTATTAATTCTTCTTTAAATGTTTGGTAGAATTCACCTGTGAAGCCATCTGGTCCTGGGCTCTCAGTTTTGGGAGGCTATTGATTACTGACTTAATTTCCTTATTTGTTATTGGTCTGCTAAAGTTTCCTATTTCTTCTTGATTCAGTCTTGTCCATTGTATGTTCCAGGAATTTATCCATGTCTTCTAGGTTGTCCAATTTGTCGGTGTATAATTGTTCATAATAGCCCCTTTTGATTTTTTTGTTGTTTCTGTGGCATCAATTGTAATGTTTCTTCTTTCATTTTTAATTTTATTTCTTTCAGTCTTTTCTTTTTTCTTCATTAGTCTAGGTAAGGGTTTGTCAATTTTATTTATCCTTTCAAAAAACTATCTTAGTTTTGTCATTTTTTACTATTGTTTTTATATTCTGATGTCTTTTTGGTCTAATCTTTATTATTCCCTTCTTTCTGCTAACTTTGGACTTAGTTTGTCTTTTTCTAACTCCTGAGGTATAAAGTTAGATTGTCTGAGTTCTTTCTTGTTTTTTGAATGTAGATTTTTTCACTATAAATTTCCTTTTCAGTACTACTTTTACTATATTCCATAAGTTTTGCTCTGTTGTGTTTTTGTGTCATTTGTCTGGAGATGTTTTCTAATTTTCCTTTTGATTTTCTCTTTGGCTCAGTGGTGATATAATTATGTGTTGTTTAATTCCCACATATTTGTGAGTTTTTCATTGTTCTTTTGTGATTGATTCATAGACCATTTGGAAACACATTGGTTAATTTAGTACAGGGTTGAAATGTGTTTGTGAGTTTTCACTGTAGGCACTAAAAGAGTGATGCTACTAGGTAAAACATAGAAGTCAGTTTGGTTTGCCAGGGAACCCAGGAGAGCAAGAGCTTACGGGATTGGATGGAAAATTTATAATCAACTTAATTTTAGGATGGATTCAGTTTACAGGATCGATACAACACTCAAATGAAAGTGATCAGAGAGATGGAAGTTACACATAAAAATGTAAATTCTTCTTGAGAAACAAATGTTCAAGAAAATTATATTTTGGTGATATTCACTTTTACTGTAAAGGAAATCTGTAAATTTGCGTGGAGTATAGAGAATATTGTACACATTTCTTTTGTCCTCACTGTTGGCATCATTGAAAGATAAAGATTTGCGAGTTTAGTTTGTACATGGTAGTTTGCATGTGGCTAATATCTTGTCTACCACTGAGCCTTGCTCTTACTGTTAGGGCTACTGTCCTTCTACTTGAAAACTCAATACAGAAGAGCCTGGTCCTCTAATTTCTCCATTAACATTACATCAACTGTACTACCAGCTCTAAGAGTATGATCATAGAAACAAGCTTATATCAGGAGTATAATTTCTAATATAAGACAGTTATGAATTTCTATCTTAACTTGGTGGAAGATGATAAAATATAATGAAATTTTAGCCATCTCCACGAAACCCAGATTTTATAAAATCAAGCCATCCAACTAATGTTTATCACCTTCAGTTTAGATGACAGAGGAAATAATAGTTATCTAGAGCTTATAAAACATAGATCCGTGTGTGTGTATGCGTCCAGCACTTTCACTGGTAACATGAATTTAGTTTGTACCATTTTGAAAGTTTTTAGAGTTACCAAATAAAAATTCATTATGTAGTGTCTCTTCATAGCCTGGGGACTGAGGCTGCAAAGCAAGAGAAAGAGAATGTTATCCAGGAAGACAAATGGAACTGCATTATAGCTCCTTAATTCCAAAGAAAATGAATCATTATTCATAATAAATTTATGGAGAAAATATTAACATAACAGTGTGTTTCAAAAGCCTGGTCTGTCTTATGTGACTGGGAACTTAGTTTTTCTCCAGGGCATATTTTATCATTTAAATTATAGAAAAATGTGATGAACCTGAAATAATATTTGAAATAATAGAACCTAAAATTTATCTTAAATGAGATTAGACTATGCCATTGTTCCTAAAGGTATATGTCTTTTTAAAATAGCTGTTGGGAAATGAATTTATCATTTCAATATCAATTCTAAAACAACCACTATGTATCTTTTGAGATTAATTGGCTTCTCAGAAATTTTCATCTACATATTAAAAAAGAGGAAAGCAAAGATGCTCTTCATTATAACTGGAGGTCTGTATCTGTTCAGAGGTGCCTAAGGGATATTTAATAATTTCTGTATTTTTTCATAGAATATTAGCTAGCTGTTTATGAGAGGTGATAGGGAAGCCTTGAATAATATAGAAAGGATCTCATTTGTTTTAAAAATATCATATTAACATAGATTGAAAAAAAAATCCACAAGGAAATATTCAGAGTGAGACAGAGCCTGAGTTACACATTTTTGCATATTAATATTCAAGAGGGGTCCCTGCTTTAGGATAACTTCAAATTCTTACTTAGTTCCTGATTTGCTAACAAAATTATTTTGCAAGAGGCAGAGTTTAGTGACATCAAGAAAAACTTACATGGTGAGCTCTGAAAAATGAATTGTTGTCCCCTAGATAGTCTCTAAGAATGTAAGAATTTGTAAAATCAAAAAATATCATGCACAATATGTTTTAACCTTTTCTTCTATGATTTCTTCTATATAAAATGATTCGTTAAAAGTTACTGGCTTGAATTAAGGAATAAAATACCTTATTGTAATTTTTGTAAATAATTTTGTAAAACCTTGAAATGGATGAGAAATAATCCTATGGCTTATATTTGTATTCCATGTCATATAATACAGTATTTATTTACATATGATACTTCACTTGAGTATATACAAGAAAAAAGGCAACTAAAAACAATCTCTTCCACCCTTGTCAATTTCCTCTAATTCAACTAGTTCAGTGTTATTGCTGTGACCTAAAAGTTTCTTTTCGGCACAGCATTAGGGTCCACGGAACTTAGAGTGGTTGTTTAGCACCATGTTTTGATTCTGTACTGTAAGTAAAGGAAGACCCAATTGTAATCTGGGTACATGATACCCAACGAGGAAAGAGTCAAAATAGCAGGTGGTAAAAAGTAGTAGTGGCAAAAGGTGATAAAAAGGGTTGAAACCTAATGTCACCTATGTCACTTGCTTCTCAATCTTTTTTTGTGATGCCGCTACTCAAAAGATACAACAGCTTTTTTCTTCTCTATGAGAGATAGAAATAACTTCTTCATATCAGGAGAAGACAAGGACCTTCTAAAATGATAAATATTAAAAGATGCTTTGTCTTTAAAATTTCTGCACTAGAACATCTTTTTCAGCTTAGAAAATAATTTAGTTTTATATCAGTTGTATGTACCCTATTTACTTTGGAACAACGTTTAAGAGAAGAAAGCTAAATATTAAAGATTTTTCATAAAGTTACATAAAAATAGATAAATTAGCCATATATAAAGAGGACTTCATTTTTGTAATGACTTTACCTTTAACAAAGGACAATATTCCTTGTCTATTTTTAACCCAGTCAATAAAACAAAATCCATGTATAACCCTAGAGTATTTTCTTAAGTATAAGTTGAATTCATTTGGCTATCGTATATTTTGTCACAGTTGGACTACACTATTAAAAATATGTTGAAAATAAATTCAAACAAATTCTTTTCTCAAAGTCATTATTTTGAAGTGTCCTAGTCTGTTGGTAAAAGTATATTTGAGAGACAGAGATGCTCTTATTAGGTATATTTAAATATTCTGAGTCTTGGGGCGCCTGGGTGACTCAGTCGGTTGAGCGTCCGACTTCAGCTCAGATCATGATCTCACAGTCTGTGAGTTCGAGCCCCGCGTCGGGCTCTGTGCTGACCACTCAGAGCCTGGAGCCTGCTTCAGATTCTGTGTCTCCCTCTCTCTCTGCCCCTCCCCTGCTCACACTCTGTCTCTATGTCTCTCAAAAATAAGATAAACGTTAAAAATTAAAAAAAATATATTCTCAGTCTTTATATAAATCAGTATATTTTCAAGCAAAAAAAAAAAAAAAAACCAAAAACTTTTTAAATAAAAGAGTAAAAATGTTTCTAGTAAGGACAAAATAACAGAGCTAGGTTTGCTTTACTGTCTGAAACAACCAAAAAATGAGCCAAATTAATGGAATAATGGTTTTAAGAACACTAGATATCAGGCAATGAAGGACAGAGATCCATGAGATGCAGTAAATACACAAGGTGAACCGTGTGATCAGCCAAATGTACTATTCTGAATGACTTTCTAGGTTGTGACAAGTAGAGAACCCAGGCAAAGCCCAGCTGTGTCGCTGAGATAAGGAATTAAAGCTGAGAGTACACGTACATCAAAAGGTCTAGAACTCTCAAGACCTGCAATAGAGAGACGTGCACAGAAACAGCACTCTAAACATGTGCAGAAAACAGATTAGCCCATGAATGTAAGAAGCTACTTGAGGCTAGTATGGAGACTCGCTGTTATTAGGGGATATACAGTGTGCCTAGAATTCACATGGGGTGAGGAGTATGGTCAATTCCCAATAGCTAGAAGAGAAAGCCTCAAGATGAAGAAAGAATTGAGTAAATATACCAAAGACTGCCAGCTGATGGATGGGGAATAACTAGCCCGAGGCTGAGCATTGTTCCGGTACTGCCTAACAAATGTTTGAAACAAGATTCAAAGGATAGAACTGTTTCCAACTAAGTTATTGAATTCCAAACAAAGCACAAGGATATCTATAGGATTCTAAAACTATCCAGCACCATAAATAAGTAAATAAAATTCATGATGTCTGAACTTCACCAGCCATGCAAAAAGTAAGGAAATATTCATAATGAAAGGAAAGATAAATCTATTAACGGGCTCTGAACTAAAATGTATTTTAGTAATAACAGACAAGAATGATATAACAGTTTCTTTGACTGTATTCAATATATTCAAAAAGTTAAGTGGAAGCAAATGGAAGATATGAACAGTGACTCAAATCCCTTAGAAATGAAAACTGTAATATGTGAGATGAAAAGTTCACTGAGTGGTATATTCATGGCAGACTATCAACTGCAAAAGAAGACATTAGTGACCTTAAAGACATCACAACAGAAAGTATTTCAAATTAGACAGGGAGAGAAATGAGAATTATTTAAAAAAAATGAACAGTGAGTTTGGGAATAAAGTCATACAATCTGATATGTATAAACAGATACCACAATGAAATGTTGGCAGATAGAATGCAACAATATATAAAAGGGATAATACATCATAACCCATTGGAGGTTATCCCAGGCATACAGGGTTTTAAAACATTAAACATGTAATGAATGTAATTCACCACATTAACTGCAAAAGCAAAACCATAGGGCTATTGTAATTGATGCAGAAATAGTATTTGACAAAATCTGACATCCATTTATGTACATGATATTTAATTATGGAGAAAAGCCGTCCCCTCTAAGATCAGGAGAATGGCTAAAATGTGTGCTCTCACCACATTTATTGGACATTGCACCAGACATTATAGCTGGTGCAGTACGAAAAAAATAAAATTTGTCCAGAATGGAAAGAAACAATAAGAACAAAAAAAAACTCTATTTGTAGGCAATATTCTATGTATAAGATCCAAATGAATATATAAAAAGCTAGGTAGTGATATTAGTAAGGTTAAAGGATATAAAATCAAAGAACAAATATCAACATTATATATAATTTTTAATTAAAAAATTTAATGTTTCTTTATTTTTGAGAGACAGAGACAGAGCATGAGTTGGGAAGGGGCAGAGAGAGAGAGAGACACAGAATCTGAAGCAGTCTCCAGGCTCCAAGTTGTCAGCACAGAGCCTGACGTGGGGCTCAAACTCAAGAACTGCGAGATCAAGACCTGAGCCAAAACCAGATGCTCAACTAACTGAGCCACCCAAGCCTCCCTCAATACTATATATATTGATAACAAATCGTTAGAAACTGAAATCAAAAGAATTATGCGATGTATAATAACATCTATAGTATGAAATCGTTTGAGATATATCTGATAAAAAATCTGAAAGACCACACTGGAAACAATAAGTAAGAGCTAAGTGGTAATACGTAGCACTTGTCCTTCAGTATCTGGCTTATTTCATTCAGCATAATGTCCAGATTCATCCATGTTGTTGCAAATGGTAGGATTATCTTCCTTTTTAGGACTGGATAATATTCCATCGTATGTATGTTCCACATTTTCTTACTTGGTCATCCACTAATGGACCTTTAGTTTGTTTCTAGTTCTTTCTTGGCTATTGTGAATAATGCTGCAATGAACGTGAAAGTGTTGATATCCCTTCAAGATCCTCATTTCCATACTTCAGGCTGTATACCCAGAAGTGGGATTCCTGCCTTCTATGATAATTATGTTTTTTGTATTTTTTGAGGAACTTCCATAATGCTTTCCATAGTGGCTACACCAAGAGATATACTGTACATCATAGAGTCTATACAGTACTGTCTTGAATATTTAAGTATCTGTAATTTTTATAGTAAGTGTTCCTATCACACAAATGGTAATAAAAGGGTTGGAAGAAACTTTGGGAGGTAATGGATATGTTTATGGTACAGATCATGGTGGTAATCTCATGGCTATACACTTATCTCCAGAAAAAAGAGAAGAGTCAAGGCCATGCATCCTTCCCGTTCCTTTTTCTGCCATTTCCACTGTGTCTACGTGAAGGCACCACAAATGTTAGGGAGACATTTTTTTTGCTGCAGGGAGGAAATGAATTTTAACCTAAGAAAGGTAGACAGGACTGTGCATCAAGAAGCCATTTTTCCTGGAGGTGCATCCGAAGAAAGAAATGTCACTTACTTTAAGGTTGCTCTTATTACTGAAAAGAAAACAAAGAACAAGATGAGATCCAGGAAGGAGAACTTAAGGTATTTTTCTCTTTATTTCCCTCACATGGCTGTATCTTTAGGGGAAAGCGATACAAGATTCCTACTTAGGTTTTCAGGCCCAGCTTGCCATCCTATGAAAGAAGACATAAATTTCATCCATGAATTAAGTGTATATATTTGACAGCAAGGTCCATTGCGGTTTCTTTCTCTGAAAACTGAGAATAAACAGGAATTACTTCTTTTTCTATATCTCTGTGTCCTATACTTTAGGTCTGTATTTATAGGGCTTTGTTTTATTCAAAGAATACTTTTTAGTTATTTTCAGAGAATACATAAAAAAAATGTGATGCAGGACCAAATGGATCAGATTTTATTGTTACTACTATTAACTGCCAAACAAGAAAGATCAATTGTTTTAATCATTTAAGTTTTAATAAACGTTTCATTCATGATTTACTCATCTTTGAAAACACTACTAAATAATTTCATCTTTAACATCATTTGCATTAAACACACAATTTAAAAATGTGTAAATAAACCAAATGTATACATCCACATTTAGTAGGGAAGTAAAATGTGATTTTTTTGACAAGTGCAGAGGTAAGAATATAATTTGGAAATTTCACATAAAATTCTCTAAAGTAGAAATAACCTGTAAGTATTTAATAGAAATTAAATAATTACCTAATGGGATATTAAAGTAAAACAAGAGATGTAAAGTCTAGGCTGAAAGTAAGTCTATGGTACATAGCTAACATTACCCAGATAAAATTTCATTACTTATGTCAAAACAATTTTACTTTCATTACAGTGACTCTTACAATTAAATAATAACATCCTCCAATGTGTTGTATTTCAGTGCCAGAATAGAACTGGATTTTCTTCTTAGTGATATGTGTAGCCATGGTTGAAGAGCCTAGTGTCCCTTCATTAAATTCAAAGGCAATCATGGCATTATTCATATTCAAAATGTGTTTAAGAGCCATAAATTGTAATTTTGGTTGTGAGAATACTAATCAAAACTATAATTTGATTATTTAGTTTGAAATGTAGGAAGTAAAATAGACAATGTTGGGATATATTATGTCACGTTAGGTAAACTACTGAATCCACTTACCCTTACATGCAAACATAATTGTAAAATACCTAATTATTATCAATTAATCTATGGCCGTTATACAAAATACTCTCATAAACATATTTTATATGGTTCTAGGATATTGCCTGTTAAGTAGAACACTATATGTGGCTTCATAAAATAGGTAGTCTTAAGTCCCAAGGACTAGGCATTTTTGTCTGTAGTAATGGCTTTATTGCTTTTTCAGCTTTGATTGATTTAAACTGCCGTGTCCTGATTTTATTTTATGTTTTTTAAATGTTTATTTATTTTTGAGAGAGAGAGAGACAGAGTGTGAGCAGGGAAGGGCAGAGAGAGAGGGAGACAACAGAATCCAAAGCAGGCTTCAGGCTTTGAGCTGTCAGCACAGAGCCCAACACAGGGCTTGAACCCACAAACCATGAGATCATGACCTGAGCCAAAGTCAGACACTTAACCGACTGAGCCACCCAGGCGCCCCCAGTGTCCTGATTTTAAATTCATACATATATAATTTTCAATAGATATTTATAATTTTTATAAACATACTTTCAGCAATAAAATCCTTTCCTTGAGATATCTAAAATATGTGGAATCTATATCCAAATAGAATTTATAATACTACTAAATCAGATTGTTTGCTATTTGCTGACATGATTTTTTCTGACACTCAAGCATTTCATAAATCAATGTGATGTATGCAAATAAAAATTATTGAATTAACATAAACTGTTAGATGTCACACAAAATATGCTAGAATTGGAAAAGGGAAATAATTTTCCTCATCATTGAAATTCATAAGACAGTTAACTTAGGATAAATAACTTTAACATTTCCATATTACTTTTAGCATCAGGGAAATCTTATTTTTAAGTTAAATTCTTTTTAAAGGACTAGGATATGTGACCCAATTTCTTTAATAATTAGAAGGAATGAAAAAATTGGTTTTGTGAATATTTAGTAGACCAAAATTTAAAATCAAGCCACAATAAAGGCTAACCAAATCATTTATACAAGTCGCAAAAATATTTTAGTAATATTTATATTTCAACGGTAAGTATTGTGACTTTATTATTTTTTCATTGTCGTTTTAAAGGTCTAAGCATATTGCCGCAGAAATGATCATATGCGTTCCTTATAAGGAGTTTCTTACATTAATACAACATATGTTTACCGAATATTCTGTTTGCAAAATTTAAGGAGTATTTAAAAGCTATAAGGATAAACAGAATGCATCTGTTTCCCTCAATGGGTTCATATATCATGGCGGAAATAGATAAACGTGTAAATAAACATAAATTAAGGGTAACTCACTATCAAGAAATAAATGCAGATAAAATACTGTGATAATTCATCAATGGGGAGGGCAATCTCCTGTCATATCATCTGTTATTTAGATAACGAATATAAAAAAGTTAATGAAATCCTAAAGGAAAAATCTCTCATATGCATAAGAGTCTCTATTAATTGATGCCTATGCAACACTTTTCAGTACCTGTCAGTGGCTTGATTTATTCACGGTAAGAGAGCAGAGCACATTAGCTTGTCTCTCAGCATTTCTCTGGCAGTAGCAGCATATTCGCCAACACCAATATGAATAACAACACCAAGAGCAAAAACGTTCAAAATAACAAGATATTTGACAGGGCATGTATTGTGAATGACAATACAAGCAGTAATATTAATGCCCAAAGAGATTCTACTCGTTTTTTGACTGTTCAGAATTTTTTCCTAGTGTTCTTTTTTTTTTTTTTTTTTAAGAGAAGTGTAGTTGATTTTTTTCTTAATGTTTATTTTAGAGAGAGAGAAGTGATCGGGGAAGGGGCATAGAGAGAGATGGAGAGAGGATCTGAAGTGGGCTCTGTGCTGACAGCAGAGAGCCTGATGCAGGGCTCAGGCTCACAAACCATGAGATCATGACCTCAACCAAAGTCAGACACTTAACCAGCTGAGCCACCCAGGCACCCCTTTCCTGGTGTTCTTAAAAGCATCTTAAAAGCACATTTATTCAAAGTCTGCATGATTGGTTTATTTTTTAAAATAGTTTTATGAGCTATAATGTGCATGCCATAAAAATCCATTTCAAAGATGAATTTTCATATTTACAGAGCCTTGCTATCATCACCACGATATAATCTTAGAACACTTCGGTCACTCTGAAAGCAGACTGCAGTGCTGGCTAGTTGTTACAGTCTTCTTCTTGAACTTCTCCAGATAATGTGCATGAGTGGGGAATGTTTAAGACATTTGGAAATGTGTATAGACGTGTATATGGGCTCTTAACACTCTGAAATTCCTAAGGTCAGAAATATTTACCACTTGAGAGAGTTGAGTACTTATAATGATTTTATCATTCCTAGTGTGTGAATACGTGAGGTCATTAAACATAGAGTTTTCAGTTATATTTCTTTCAAACCATCTGAATGCTTTTGTGTAATTAATTGACCTTCTAACTAAATATGATGTGGTATTAACCAAGTGAACACTCTTGATTAAGCACACTCTATTCAAATTATGATAGTTTTTATTTAATCGAATATCTTATGACATAAGGTAGTCTTTATTATTAAAAATAATTCAAAAGCAATAATGATTTAAATACCATATCAGTGAATTACAGAATCATTTATAGAAAAACCATTATTACACTAATTAAAAATCCATCTCTAACATTTTTGCATAAGTAAGATTGTGGTTGATTTTCTGCCTCCTCTAATACCAAACAGCAATTACTATGAACAAGTTCTATTTTAATATGTAACCTATAGTAGTGAGAAAAGACAGGTAGTAAGTCATAAAATCTGTGTAGGCATTAAATCTATAATATAAAATTTTCACTCATGTCATAATTTTCCCTTAATGCTTACTTAAAAGGATTTCTAAAGTAAATTGATTCAGCATTCAAAATCTGTCACTACAATATCTTTATTAATAAAGGTTAGCTTTTTATGGAATGTTTTGGAACATTCTGAGTAGTTTATCTATATTTATTTTAATAAAAATATTTATTTAAAGAGTACAATATAATGATTAGATATATATTTAGCGATACAATTATTACAGTCAATAACCTCACATAGTTAAAATGTTTTGTGCATTATGAGAATATCTGAATATTTATTCTTAGCAAATTCCCAGTATTCCATACAGTATATTATCATCATGATGGCCATTATATCCGTAGACATGACTGTAGCCATGTACTTTTTAACTAAAATGTTCCCAAATATTTGAATCCATGAGTTTGAATGGGTGAGGATCTTTTTCAGTGCTTTTCCCTAGCTTCTGCGAGTTTCTGTTTTACTTTTTGAGTCCTTTTTTTAATCTTTGTAGAATTTAGACGTGTGCTGCTTAATTTTGGAACATTTTGATTTTACAGATATTTATAATTTAATAATGTTATTGTTAGGAAACTTATTCTGTATGACTTCATTACTTGCAAAAATATAGAGATTTGTCTTTTGGCCCCGCCAACAGATTGTACTGGTTAACATTCCATGTGCACTTGAAGAGCATATATATTATTCAGCTGTTGGGCCTAATAATTTATAAATATCAATTTTATGGAAGCAATCTAAGTGTTCATCAACAGATGAATAAACTGTGGTGTATGTGAATGTGTGATGATATCACGCTCAACCCTTAACATTCAGAATAAAGGGTTATTATATATACAGACTTAGCAGAAAACCATGGGGGAGGGGAAGGGGAAAAAAAGTCACAGAGAGGGAAGGAGGCAAAACATAGGAGACTCTTAAATACTAAGAACAAACTGCTGCTTGTGATAAAATTGATAGACCTTGAGGACATTATGGTGAGATGAGATAGAGATAAATACTCTATGATATCACATATATATAAAATCTAAAAAAGACAAACTCATAAATATGAACAAAATGGTTACCAGATGCTTGTGGGTGGGAGATTATAAGAGACATTGTTTAAGGGTACAAATCTACAACTAGTAGGTAAGTCCTGGAGATCTAATGTAAAATATAGTAAAATATAGACAACAGTATTGTTAAGAGAGATCTTAATTAGTCACACTACAGAAAAATTGGTTATATGATAGAGTGATAGAGGTGCTATCAGTATATAAAATATATCAATTTTGTCAAATACATCGGTAGTAAGGATATATGATTTGAACTATACTGAATTCCATTAGTTACAGAGGAAGAGTTGTTAAAATATCAATTATGGTTGTAGGTATATATACATCTTTCTTTGATTCTGTTAGCATTTTCTAGATATATTTTGAAGTTCTTGCTTTAAGTGCCATTTCATTTAGGCTTGTTAAGTTTTCTTGGCGAATTATTTTATCATTATGGAATGTCCCTTTTTATCACTGATAATACTGTCTTGAAACCTACATTATCAGACACTAATATATTAGCTTATTTTATACTTATTGTGATGGTTGATTTTATTTGTTAATTTCACGTGCCCATTTTGTCAAACATTATTCTTGGTGTGCCTGGGAGGTGTGCCTGCTGGATGAGATTAATATATTAACTAATTGAATGAGTAGATGGTTCTCCCAAATCTGGACCTCATTTGTGTGAAGGCCTGAAAAGAACAAAAGGGCTGACCCTCTTCCTGCCTAACTGCCTTCAAATAGAGACATTATTTTTTCCTGCCTCTTTTCAGGCTAGAACTGAAATATTAGCTCTCCGTGGGTCTCGAGCCTGCCTTCTTTCAGACTGGAGGTATATTATTGGCTCTTCTGGGTCTCCAGCTTCCCAACTGCAGATCTTTGGATTGTCCATTTCTATAATCCTGTGAGTAAATTCCTTATAATATATATGTTATGGTATGCCAAAAGTATGTGTATGTGTCCCTTCAGTTCTGTTTCTCCAGAGAACCCTAATCTATTAGTCCATTTAAGAAGTTATAGCAAGGACATACACTGGGTGGCTTAAATAACAAAAGATTATTTCTCAACATTTATTTGGCTAGGAAGTCCAAACCAAGATGTTGTCAGATTGCTTATCTGCTGAGTTCCCACTTTCTGGTTCGTATGGTCATTTTCTATTGTGCCCTTACATGGCAGAAGAAGAAAGGGTTTCCTTATGTGGACACTAATACTATTTATGAAGGATCCTCCCTAATGACCAATTACATCCAAAGGCCCACCTCATGAATTCTGGTGAGACATAAACGTTCAGTCTACAGCACTTCAGTAATACACTTAGTGTTTAGAGTTACAAGTCTTGTACTAGTCTTGTACTAGTCTTTTTTTAATTTTACTTTCAACTGCTGTACTTTCACACTTATATATGTAAATTTACGCTCTAAACAGTGCTAGTATTTTCCTCCCTGTATTATAATCTGTGTCTATTATGATACAGCCATTTAAAATTAAATAAGGCTGACATCGTTCAGTTTAAGTCAACCATGTTGGTGTATTTTTCTCATTGTGCTTTGTTCTTTTATTGCTACGTTTCTGACTTCTTTTAGGTAAAATGAGTACTATTTTAGCATTCTATTTTATATTCTCTGTGTCTTTTTAGCTATATTTATGTTAATATTGATCTAAAGATTTAAAAATTCATCTCGCACTTCTGATTTTTAATGATATGAGTAATATAATAGTCTAATCACACACCTCATTTATATTTTATGCTGTTTTTTTTGTCATTTGTTTACTTACAGAATGATGGTATTTTGCCTTAGTAAGTTTCTTTTGAAAAAAATATAGAATAGTTTTTTTTATCAATTTATTGTCAAATTGGTTTCCATACAACACCCAGTGCTCATCCCAAAACGTGCCCACCTCAGTGTCCGTCACCCTCTCTCCCCCTCCTTACCCCCTAAGCCTTCAGTTTGTTCTTAGTATTTAAGAGTCTCTTATGTTTTGCCTCCTTCCCTCTCTGTGACTTTTTCCCCCCATCCCTTCCCCCATGGTTTTCTGCTAAGCCTGTATATATAACAGCCCTTTATTCTGTATGTTAAGGCTTCAGTGTGATATCATCACCTTTTTCCCTAAAAGTCTTTTCATACTATATGTGGATGTGGAAGTTTGCGGAAGACAGTATCTCTTATTTTTGTGTTTCTGAAAATGTCTTAATTTTTCGTTCATTTTGAAGATTATTTCTGCCGTATGTAAAATTTTGAGTTAGCGATCATCTTGAGACACCATCCATCTCTCCTATAACTGTAACCCCTTATGTAATATAACCATCCTCAATCTAGCTGTTTTTAAAAGTTTTGGGACGCCTGAGTGGCTTAGTTAAGCATCTGACTTCAGCTCAGGTTATGATTTCACAGTTCACGAGTTTAAGCACCGCGTCTGACTCTGTGCTGATGGCTCAGAGCCTGGAGCCTGCTTTGGATTCTGTGTTTCCCTCTCTGCTCCTCCCCGGCTCATGCTCTGTCTCTCTCTCAAAAATAAACATTAAAAACATTTTTTAAGTTACTCTTTACCTTTCCTTTTCATGAGTGTAACTACAATATGCTCTCTTATGGTTTTCCTTGAATTTATCCTGTTTGGGATTCCTTTGTTTTGTTTTGTTTTGTTTGTTTTTGGCTTGAGGATTGATTTAATTTTTCAAAATCTTTGTCATTATCTTTCTGGCATTCCAGTTATATTTAATATTCAAAAATCTCAGATTCTATGTTATATTTTCTTATTTTAATTTGTAATGACCCTTCTAATTCATGGCCTCTTTCTTCTTTTGTGTTTAATCTACTACTGTTAAGACCATCAAATGAATTCTTATTTCTGATATACTTTTTTTACAGGTAGCATTTTCTTTTTTCTTTCTTTTCTTTCTTTCCTTGAGAGGGAAGTTTCACTTATCTCTGATGAAATATCTCATCTGTTAATTTATATTTAATTTTTAAACTTTTATCATAGTTACTTGAAAATCTCATCTGGGTATTTGCAAGTCTGTTTTTATTGATTGTTTTTCCCCTTGATCATGTATAACCTTTTCTTCCCTTTTATCACAACTTCTAATTTTGTCTAACTCTTTGACATTCTGTGTAAAAGAGTAATAGAAACTTAAGTAGTATTTATTTTCAGGAAAGACATATTAGTGTTATGTCACAGGTCTAGGCAGAGAGCTGAGTAAGGTTAATCTGCAGTGATTTGGATTTAAACTTCGTTGGAGGTTTAATTGGTTTCATTTGACTACTAGGTCTGAGTATTTTCAAGTCATGAATTAGGAGATTTCTTTAGAGGGGCTTGAGATCTTAGGACCAGTAAGACTCTAGTGATCCGTTTTTGCCTCATAGATCAGGTGTCAGCTATGCAAATTATGTAAAACAAATTTTCTGTTTTACAACATAGTTGCTTTATGTTCTGAGCTCCGGGTCCTGAGGAATTTCCTTTACTCTCTATCCTTATTTTCATCTTTCCACATCTTGCTAGACCTCTCACCATTATTGGCACTGCTCACAGACTTTGACGGTTTACTGCAAAGCCCTCAGTGGAGATCCTCCGAGATACTTCTGTTTTGCTCATGTGCTCCACCACCATCTTATATACTCAAGCATTTCATGATGTCTCCTTTCTTCCCACACCTCACCATTTCTTCTACATACATCTTTCTAATATATGTGTGAGTGATATATTTTTCATGCCCACTCATGCTTCTGCAACACCTCAAATTTCATGGTTCATGTAGTTAAGTCCCATGATGATACCACATTCTAACACTTATGGATCACATACAAGGTTAAAACATTATTCAAACAATGAAGACAGTCCGATTGTTTACACACAGCCACTCTTAGATAAAGCAGTTTTTACTAATTATCTAGTATCTGAAATTCCTGGTGACTCTAATGCTCCTACTTTAAATTGACACTTGTGTTGGTTTTCATCCAAAACATCTTTGCCTTAATATTTTCATCCCTTTACAACTTCTGTGTTTTTCATAATAGACAGAATCATTGAAATTGCTCTAGCATTTCACCTCTCCTGAAACAGTATATGAATTCTCAAGGAAGATAGCTATTTTTTTCTCGAGTGTCAAACACATGCATGTGTGTGTGTGTGCGCATGCCCACACACAATTTATTTTCTCTTAAGATGGAAAAATGTGAAATACTGAACTTGACAAAAGGTTGTGAACATTAGAGAGGATATTCTTTATCCTGATAGGCTATAGTCTTTTACACTTTCCACTAGTATTTTCCCCTGGAGTTTGAATATGTAATTATATGTAACTACTTGTCTATAATCATATTCCCTTTTACGATGTGCTCTCGTTTATGGTAAGCCATATATCTCTGTCATTTGTGTAAGTACACCCCATTTCACAGCGATTCACCCTCAGTAAGTGATGGGCACCTGCTTGCTGACCAGAATCTCATTAAATTACTTGTGTAGTTTGAGGAGCTATAAACATAAAGGTATAAAGTCTGATATCAAGTGTTAGATAGATGGTATCTAAGCTATCTGCTAAGTCCTTTGTGTTATATCTTTCTTTTTTGTTGTTGCTCTATAATTGCTTCCCCTTAAATTTCCAAATGTTGTATTTAATGTAGTACGCTTTCAGTTGAAGATTATACTTCATATTAAGTGATAAGTGATTATGTAAGGACCCGGAGCTCAGAACATAAAGCAATATTGAGAAGCAAAAGAAGACATCGGGAACAGAAACCAGTATGTTATAATGTGACACTGTGTTAATGAGAACTGAATGTTAAGTACAATGAAAATACCATTAAGAGTTTATGCATGGTTCCCATTTTTTAGGGTAATTATTACTGAAATTTAATTTTGGTAGCCAAGAGTTCCTATATATAAAAAACATCTCTTTATTATAACTTTACATGTAAATGTCAAAGTATAGTACCTGCTATTGTTCTTTGAATAACCTAAATGTCGGGAAATATCTAGGAGCATATTTTTAAGAGTCATCTGTTACCACTTCTGTCTGATAATATTATATGTGAATACATTTTGCATAAAATGCTACTGTGAATTTAAAGAATCCCTCCTAAATATCTGTCTTATGCTGAAAGTGTACTCTAACACTGTTGGGAATTCTTTGTATGGAATATACTGGCAGGAGAAGTATTCTGTGAAAAGAACTGGAGTAATCCCATTTCTAATATTAATTACTAAGAGTCAGGGAATGGAGTGAATATTTGAATGAGAGAAGGGAGTTTGCCTGCATGTTTTAGGGCCTAACATAAAATTTGTGAAGATATTTGGAGAAGGCTAATGAGAGGAACTAAAGTGGAGCCACAATGAGGAGGAAAGTAAGAATCCCCACATGATGTTTGGACCTATGGACTCTAAGAGGAACTATTTTTAATAGCAGCTGTACATTGCTCTCCATTTAAATTTCCCTTAATCCCAAAACATAAGGAAAGCTTTCTGAAAGTCACAGCCCAGACTTAGTTGTACTCTGCTTGATTATGTAAAAAAGCATCCCCTCCTCAAATCAGAAGGAGAACAGCAGAAGAAACCATCAATAGGAAAATAGGTATGTCTAGTAAAATATCAATATACTGTGGTAACTCACCATCAGAGATGGCCACCAGCAGGACTAGGAGGGCAGGTGTCGTTTAAGGACCTGGAAGCTTGTCCAGGGATACGTGGTTGGGTATTCACTGGTTTTATGATAGGTCCAAGAATGTGAATTTCTGACAGGTTGCCAGTCAGTTTCTATTGCAAAATAACTTGTGTATATAAAATAATTTGTGTTTAATTTCCTAGTGACATATGGGTTAGATAATTAAGAGACAGGAGAGTGGCAAAATAATAGATGCAATAAAAGATGCACAAAGTTATTTTAAACCCTTGCAATTACAAACTCACCTTAGGAAAGTTAAGTAACTTTCTGAAAGTCAGTAAAGCTAGTGTCTGTGGGACTGAGATTTGAACCCTATGACCTGTGCTTTTTGTTACCATGTCTACTGCCTTTGGCAATAGTGAGGCACAAGAATCCTAGAACAGGATAAGGCTCATTCTCCACTTGACAAACTGATTTTCTTACATTTAATAGCAACCTATTTTGCAGAATCCCTGTTCTCATTCCGTTCCAGTTCAGTTTTTCATCTTTCATAGGATTCTAATTCTAAGACTTCAAAATCCCTGAGGGTAAATCCTAGTTTTATTTCACCTTTACAACTCTGCAAATTTAGAAGAGTTAAGATGGCAGAGGTGTAGGAGGACCCTAAGCTTGCCTCATCCCTTGAACACAGCTAGATAAATATCAAATCATTCTGAACACCCAGGAAATTGAACTAAGGGCTCAGGGAACAAGATTGCACATCTACAAGTTAAAAAAAATGAGCACTTTGTGTAAGGTAGGAGTTGTAGAGAGTTGATTTGAGGGAGAAAAGAGCTGTGGGTACAGCAGAAGGGAGAGAGTTCTGACCATGGAGGGATCAAGAGAGAAAAAGAGTGAAAGCACATGCAGGGTTTGAAGAAGAAAAACTTCCCCAAAACCACTGACTGGGAAAAAGAAAGGGGCTAAATACAACAAGATTTTATAAGTAACAGAATGCAAAATTCTAAGTTTTAGAGGGTTCCACCTGGTAGGCTTAGTGGTGCTCCAGTGGAGAAGGAGGACCGAGATCTAGGAATGGGCAAAGTAATCTGAGAATCCCCTGGTCACATGGGGGAAAAAACAGTTCCCCTCCTCAGGATGCATTTGGGAGAGGTGGCATGACGTTTCCAAGGACAAAAGACCTGGTGGACTCCACTGAGTTACCCCATTAACTAGCATAGGGATGGGGGTGCCAGCGGAGGGCAGCAAGCCTTGGTGTTGGCTTTCTGCTGTGCTTTACCATAAATTCCGAACCACTACGTGGTCATGCAACCATTTTCTGGGACAAATCAGCACCTGACCACAGTGTGGCAACAACCTCCCCCAGAAAATCAGAAAGGGTCCCAAGCTATAAGAGTCTCTGAAGTTTGGAATTTTGAAACCCAGCCATGCCTGAGCTAAAACATGGGAGTGCTGTGCAACCTGGCAGATGGATAGCTCTGAGACAGGGTAAAGGCAGGAATCTGACAGAAGGTGGGGACAGAGGAGGAGTGATTGCTCTTCTGTGAGGGCTTCCTGAGGAGTGGCGGGAATGAGTCCTCTGCTCCAGAGATGAGAGTGGGTGATGCCTCTTCCACCTGCTCATCCCCCCACCACCTTTGCATCAACAATGACCAACTTCAGTGCGCAAAACAGTGCCACCAAGTGGAAGCCAGAGCTGCTTACACCAAGGGCTGCCTCCCTGTGCCCTGCAGGTGCATCTTCACTAAGGCAAACCCACCTGAGAATCAATACAGCAGGGCCGACCTCCAGAAGACCAGCACACATCCCTTGCAATCACCAAATCTACTGATCATAAAGTGCTGCAATGCTTCAGCTCTCAGGGGCTAGGCTCTAGCTTCCGTCGAGCGCGCGCGCGCGCGTGTGTGTGTGTGTGCGCGCGTGTGCGCGTGCGCGTGTGTGTGCGCGCGTGTGTGTGTGTGCGTGTGTGTGTGTGTGTGTGTGTACGCGCGCGTGTGTGTGTGTGTGTGTGTGTTTTATGGGACAGAAAAAGCAGCTTCTTTTAACAAGCAGACCAAAACACATTTTTTTTTTTACCTCCTCTTAATAAAGCCATTACAGGAGCAGAAATTTAACGGGCTTTCCTAACAATCACACACACACACACAAACAGTGACCTTGACAAAATGAAAAGACTGAGGAATTCACCCCAAAATAAAGAATTGGAAGAAGTAACAGACAAGGATTTAATCAATACAGATATAAGTAAGATGCCTAAACTATAATTTAAAACAACTACAAGGATACTAGCTGGGCTTGAAAGAAGCATAGAAGACACTAAAGAATTCCTTTCTGCAGAGATAAAAGACGTAAAATCTAGTCAGGCTGAAATTAAAAACACTATAACTGAGATGCAAGCCCGAATGGATGCCATGACAATTAGGATGAACGAAGCAGAAGAACGAATCAGTGATACAAAAGTTAAAATCATGAAAAATAATGAAGTGGGAAAGAAAGAGATTGGATTCCAAAAGTAGACTTAGGAAACTTAGGAATCCCTTAAAGCATAAAAGCATTCATATCATAGAAGTTCTAGAAGAAGAGATACAAAAGGGCAGAAGGCTTATTTAAGCAAATTATAGCTGAAAATATCCAATCTGGGAAGAACACAGACATCAAAATCACAGAAGCACAGAGAACTCCTATTAAATTCAACAAAAGCCAGCCATCACCAAGACATATCATAGTCAAATGCAAACAATGCAAAGACAAGGAAGGAATCATGAAAGCGGCAAGGGAAAAGCATCCTTAGCCCACAAGGGAAGACAGATCAGGTGTGTGGCAGGCCTGTCCACAGAAACTTGGCAGGTCAGAAGAGAGCGGCATGATACATTCAACTGGGAAATGGGGAAAAATATGCAGCCACGTATACTTTGTCCAGTAACATTGTCATTCATAATAGAAGGAGAGATAAAGATATTCCCAAAAACAAAAAGGAGAGGAGTTAATGACCATTAACACACCCTTGCAAGAAATATTCAAGGGGACTCTTTGGAGGGAAAAAATGTCCAAAAGCAACAAAGACTAGAAAAGAACAAAAAACATCACCAAAAATATCACTCTTCGGGTAACAAAAAAAGGACTAAATTCATGTCTATCAATAATCATTTTGAAAGTAAATTGACTAAATACTCCAATCAAAAGACATAGTATATCAGAAGGATATAAATATAAGACACATCTATATCCTCCTACAAGAGACTCATTTTAGACTAAAGACACCTGCAGATTGAAAGTAAATGGATGGAGAACCATATATTGTGTTAATGGAAGTCAAAAGAAAGCAAGAATAGCCATATTTATACCAGGCTACATTTTAAACCAAAGACTATAACGAATGAAGAAAGGCATTACATCATAATTAAAGGATCTACCCATCAAGAAGATCTACCAATTATAAATATTTATGCCCCCAACTTGAAAGAACCCAAATATATAAATCAATCAATAACAAACATAACCTCACTGTTAATAAAACCGTAATAGTAGGAGATTTTAACACCCACTTATAGTAGTAAACAGATTATCTCAGCAGAAAATCAACAAGGAAACAACGGCTTTCAGTGACACACTGGACCAGATGGACCTGACTTATACTGAAAACATTCCATCCTAAGGCAGCAGAATAAACATTCTTCTCAAGTGCACATGGAACATTCTCCAGAATAGATTATATACAGGGTCACAAATCAGCCCTCAACAAGTACAAAAAAATTGAGATCATACTATACATATTTTTAGACCACAATGCTATGAAACTTGAAGTTAACCACAAGAAAATATTTCAAAAGACCACAAACACAGGAATGTTAAAGAACATCCTACTAAATAATGAATGGGTTGACCAGAAAATTAAAGAGTAAATAAAAAAGTACATGGAAGCACATGAAAATGAGAAGACAACAGTCTAAAACCTTGGGAATGCAGCAAAGGTGGTCGTAAGAGGGAAGTATACTGCAATACAGGTATACCTCAAGAAGCAAGAAAAGTCTCAAAAATGCAACCCAAATTGCACCTAAAGGAGTTAGGAAAGGAATAGGAAGTAAAGCCTAAAGCCAGTAGAAGAAGGAAAATATAAAGATTAGAGCAGAAATAAACGATATAGAAAAAAAAGAACAGATCAATGAAATTAAGTTTTTCCTAAAAGAATTCATAAAATTGATAATCCTCTAGCCAGACTTATCAAAAAATAAAAGACAAAGGGACCAAATAAATGAATAAAAGAGGAGAGATCACAACCAATACCACAGAAATATAAATGATTATGAGAGAAAATTATGAAAATGAAATTATGAATAATTTTATGTAAACTGGGCAATCTGAGAGAAATAGGCATATTCCTAGAAACATACAAACTACCAAAACTTAAACAAGAAGAAATAAAAACTTTGAACAATCTCATAACGAGCGAGGAAACTGAATCAGTAATGTAAACCTCCCAGCAAACAAAATCCAGGGCCAGATGGCTTCCCAGAGAAATTCCACCAGACATTTAAGGAAGAGTTAATACCTATTCTTCTCAAAACATTCCAAAAACTACAAATGGAAGAAAAACTTCCAAACTCATTCTTACAAGGCCAAGATTACCTCAATTCCAAAACCAGACAAAACTCCACTAAAAAGGAGAATTACAGACCATTTTCCCTGATGAACATGGATGCAAAAATTCTCAATGAGATAGTAGCAAATTGAATCTAACAGTACATTAAAATAACTGTTCACTATAATCAAATGAGATTTATTCCTGGAATGCAGGGACAATTCAGTATTTGCAAATCAATAGACATGATACATCACATCAGTAAAAGAAATTGGAAGAACCATATGATTCAGTAGATGTAGAAAAAGCATTTGATAGAATAGAGCATGTATTTTTGATAAAAACCCTCAACAAAATAGATATGGATGGAATATACCTCAACATCATAAAGGCCATATACAAAAAAACTCACAGCTAATAACATCCTTAATGAGAAAAGGCTGAGAGCTTTTCCTCTAAGGTCAGGAACAAAATGGAGATGTTCACTCTCACCAATACTGCTTAATATATAACTGGATGTCTTAGCCTCAGCATCGGACAACAAAAGGAAATAAAAGCCATATAAACTGGCAAGAAAGAAGTCAAACTTTGACTATTTGCACAGGACTATCTACTCCATGTAGATAACCTGAAAGACTCCACCAAAAATTTGTAGAACTAATACATAAATTCAAAAAATTGCAGGATATAAATAAGTGTCCAGAAATCTGTTGCATTTCCATACACCAATAATGAAGCAGCAGAAAAATAAATCAAGAATCACTTCCATTTACAGTTGGGCCAAAAACCTTACGATATGAGATATAAACCTACCAAAGCGGTAAAAGATCCGTACTCTGAAAACTGTAGAACACATGAAACAGATTGAAGTGGACACAAAGAAATGGAAAAACATTTCATCCTTAGGGGTAGGAAGAACACTGTTAATGTGTCTATACTACCCAAAACAATCTATACATTTAATGCAATGTCTATTAAAATACCACCAGCATTTTTCACAAAGCCAGAACACACAATCCTAAAATTTGAATGGAACCACAAAAGACCCTGAAGAGCCAAAGTGATCCTGAAAAAGGAAAGCAAAGCTGGAGGCATCACAATTCCAGACTTCGAGCTATATTACAAAGCTACAAACATCAAGACAGTATGGCATTGGCACAAAAACAGTCACATAGATCAATGGAACAGAATGCAAAGCCCAGAAATTGATCCACAACTACATGGTCAACTAATCTTTGACAAAGCAGGAAAGAATATCCAATGGAAAAAAATACGGTATTTTCACAAATGGTGTTGGGAAAACTGGACAGCAACATGCAGAAGAATGATCCTGGACCACTTTCTTACACCATACACAAAAATAAATTAAAATTGGATGAAAGCCCAAAGTGTGAGAAAGGAAATCATCATGACCTCTTTGACCTTGGCTATAGCAACTTCTAGACACATCACCAGAGGGGAAGAGGAACAAAAGCAAACATGAACTACAGGGATTTTATCAATATAAAAAGCTTCTGCACAGCAAAGGAAACAATCAACAAAACTAAACAGCAACCTTTGGAATGGGTGAAGATATTTGCAAATGATGTATCTGATAAAAAGTTGGTATCCCAAATTTATAAAGAACTTCTCTATATCAACGCCCAAGACTGAATAATCCAGTTAAGAAGTGGGCAAAAGAAGTGAATAGACATTTTTCTAAAGAAGACATCCAGATGGACAACACACACATGGGAAACCAAATCACTCCTGTCAGAATGGCTAAAATCAACAACATAAGAAATGACAAGAGTTGGTGAGGATGTGAAGAAAGGGGAACCTTCTTGAACTGTTGGTGGGAATGAAGACTGGTGTAACCACTCTGGAAAACGGTATGGAGGTTTCTCAAAGAGTTAAATATAGAACTACCCTATGATCCAGTAATTACACTAGAAGGTATTTACCCAAAGGATATAAAAATATAGTTTTGAAGGGGTACATTCACCCTAATGTTTCTAGTAGCAGTATCAACAATAGCCAAACTATCGAAAGAGACCAAATGTCAATAGAATGATGAATGGATAAAGATGTGATGTGTACCTACATTACTCAGCCATCAAAAAGAATGAAATCTTGCCATTTGCAACAAAGTATATCAAGCTAGATTGTATTATGCTAAGCTAAATAGATCAGAGAAAGAGAAATGCCATGAATTCACTCATAGATGGAATTTAAGAAACAAAACAGATGAACATATGGAAAGTGGGAAAAAAGAAATCAAATCATAAAAGACTCAACAATAGAGAAAAATCTGAGGGTGGATGGAGGGAGGTGGCTGGGGGTTGGGCTAGACTGTGATGGTGAGCACTGGGTGGTGTTCTGTAAGTGATGAATCACTAAATTCTTCTCCTGAAGCCAATATTGCGCTGTATGTTAACTAACTAGAGTTTTAATAAAAATTTGGGGGAAAAACAGCTCTGTAACTTGGCATAATAACTAATTTCTTGTAGCTGTCAAATGCATATTTCAAGTATTTGAATCTGGAATGGAGCCACTTATTACAAGAAAAATTCGATGAGGATTTCTGGCTCAAGATGACAACCTTCGTGGGATCCTAAACTCACCTCCTCATAAGGCCACACCTTATCTATAGCTACATACAGAACAGTTTCCTCTGAGAACCCTAAAAACTAGCTGAGTGAATCCTCCATTTATGCAAATGAGGAGAAATAACCCACATTAAAGAGGGTTAGAGAGGCTAAGACAAAAGCTCGTCATAAGTTTTATCCCCAATGTGGTGACCCACAATTAAGGAAGGAACATAAAACCTCGAGCTTCTTCCTGAGGAGTAACGGATTTGAACCCCACACACAGAACCCCAACTTTTAAGATTTGTACCTGAGAGATAAGCCAATGAGTCTTGTCATAAACTTATTAATTGTTCATGCATGTAGGCTCAGCTATCCCAGGACCCAGTGCAGAAAAAACTGATTGAAAAGTGCCCAAGACTTTCCATAAAAGAGGCTAACTTTCATATCCTAAAGCTCAGCCTCAAGTTACCATCTTTGTATTCTCCCTCACTCCACCTTGAGAAAGAAGCTGGTATGTATGTTCATCTGACTCCTGAATTTTTGTGACTGCCACCAGGGAACACCTCTAGATTGCTTGGCTTTGACAGCTAAGTGGTGCTCATGGTCACAGATTCAATAGAGCAGTACCAAAAAAAAAAAAAAATGAACAGTTTAAGTTTCTTATTCCAGTATAATTAGCATATAGTGTCACATAAATTTCAGGTTTACAATATAGTGATTCAACAGGTTTTTCCATTACTCGGTGGTCATTACATTAAGTGTACCTTTAATCACCTATTTCCTGGACCCGCCCTCTGATAAACATCACTTTGTGCTCTATATTTGAGTGGTTTTTTAATCTTTTTTCTTTTTTAGTTTGTCTTGTTCCTTAAATTATGTGTATTAGTAAAATCATATGGTTTTTGTCTTGCTCTGACATATTTGACCTAGCATTATACCCTGTTGATCTATCCATGTTGTTGCAAATGAAAAGATTTCTTTGTTGTTTTTTTATGGCTGAGTAATATTCCATCGTGTGTATATATACCACCTCTTCTTTACCCATTAATCTGTGGCTGGACACTGGACTTGCCTCCTTAATTTGGCCATTGTAAAGGATGTGTGTCTTTTGTCGTCTTTGAGTAAATACCCAGTAGTGGAATTAGTAAATCATATGGTAATTGTATTTATAATCTTCAAGGGACTTCCGTATTGTTTTTCTCCATGGCTGCACCAGTTTGAGTCCCCAGCAATAGTGTACAAGGGTCCTTTTTTCTCCACACCCTTGCCAACATTTGTTTCTTGTGTTTCTGATTTTAACCATTCTGACAGGTGGAAGGGATATGTCTTTGTGATTTTAATATGCATTTCCGTAATGATTAGTGATTTATAGAATCTTTCATGATTTCGTTAGTCATCTATATGTCTTCTTTGGATAATTGTCTGTTTATGTCTTCTGCCCATTTAATTGGATAGTGTGTGTGTGTGTGTGTGTGTGTGTGTGTGTGTGTGTGTGTGTGTGTGTGTGTTGAGCTGTATCTATGCTTTATATATTGTGGATATTAACCCCTTATTGAAAATATCATTTGCAAGTATCTTCTCCCATTCAGTAATTTGTCTTTTAGTTTTGTTGATTGTTGCCTTTGCTTTGAAGAGGTTTTTATTTTGATGTTGTCCTAATGGTTTATTTTTGCTTTTCTTTCCCTCACCTTATGGGACGTATCTAGAAAAACATTGTTACAGCTGATGTCAAAAAAAGTTACTGCCGGTGCTCTCTTCTAGGATTTTTATGGTTTCAGGCATCACATTCAGGTTTTTATTCCATTTGGATTTTCTTTTTGTGTGTGGTGTCTTATAGTGATCCGGTTTCATTCTTTTGCATGTGGCTGTCCAGTTTTCCCAACACCATTTGTTGAAGAAACTGTCTTTCCTCATTGCATATTCTTCTCTCCTTTTTGAAGATTGACCGTACACTGTGTGCTCATTTCTAGGTTTTCCATTCTGTTCCATTGATCTATGTGTCTATTTTTGTGCCAGTGCGATACTGGTTAGATTACTACAGCTTTGTAGCAGTATCTTGAAATCAGGAATTGTGGATACCTCCAGTTTGTTCTTCATTTTCAAGATTGCTTTTGCAAATTCAGTCTTTTAAAATTATCATATAAATTTAACGATTATTTGTTCTAGTCCTGTGAGAAATGCCGTAGGTATTCTGAGAGGGGTTGCATTAAATCTTTAGATTGCCTTGGGCAGTAAGGACATTGCAAGCAATATTTGTTCTTCCGATCCATGAACATGGACATCTTTCCATTTGTTCATATCATCTTCCATTTCTTTCATCATTGTTGTATACTTTTGAGTACAGGTATTTCATCCTCTTGGTTAATTTTATTCCTAGCCATTTTATTATTTTTATAAATGGGACTGTTTTAATTTCTCTTTCTGCTACTTCATTATTAGCATGTAAAAAATGCAACAGATTTCTGTAAATTAATTTTGTATCCTACGACTTTACTGAGTTCATTTATCAGTTCTAGTAGTTTGTGGGATGGAGCCTTTAGGGTGTTTTATATATATATAGTATCATGTCATCTGCTAATAGTGAACTTTTACTTCTTCCTTACCCATTCGGATGCCTTTTGTTCTTTTTTGTGTCTGATTGTTGTGGCTGGGACTTCTGCTACAATATTGAATGGGCATCCTTAATCTCGGGAAGAAAGGTCTCAGTTTTTCAACATTGAGTATGATATTAGATGTAGATTTTTTAAGTATGGCCTTAGTATGTTGAAGGGCACCTGGGTGACTCAGTTGGCTAAGTGTCCAATTTCAGCTCAGGTCATGATCTCATAGTCCGTGAATTCGAGCCCCACATCAGGCTCTGTGCTGAGAGCTCAGAGCCTGGAGCCTGCTTCAGTTTCTGTGTCTCTTCCAGTCTCTGCTCCTCCCCTGCTTGCACTCTTTCTCTCAAAAATAAAATAAAACATAAAAAAAGTATTATGTTGAATTATGTTCCCCGTAAACCAGTTTTGTTGAGGGTTTTTATCATGAATGGATGTTATACTTTGTCAAATGCTTTCTCTCCATCTATTAAAATGATTATATGGTTTTTATCCTTAGTCTTATTAATGGGACCTGTCACATTGATTGATTTGTGAATATTGAACCACAATTGCATCCTGGATATAAATCTCACTTGTTTGTGATCAATGATTTTTTTAATGTATTGTTGGATTCAGTTTGCTAATATTTTATTGAAGATTTTTGCATCTATGTTCTTCAGCGATTTTGGCCTGTAGTTTTCTTTTTTTGTAATGTAGTTAATGCTGGCCGCATAGAATTAATTTAGAAGCTTTCTTCCTCTTATATTATTTGTAATAGTTTAAGAAGAGGTATTAACTATTCTTTAAATGTTTGGTAGAATTCACCCCTGAAGCTGTCTCATCCTGTTGCTGTTGTTGTTGTTGTTTTTAATTATTATTTATTTTCACTATTGGTAATCACAGCACAGCAATATGGAAAAAAGTTCCATTTTTCCATTTTTTCCTCGTTCAGCTTTGGGAGGTTACATGTTTCTAGGAATTTATTTCTTCTAAGTTGTCCAATTTGTTGGCATACAAATTTTCATAATCTTATAATCCTTCATGTTTCTGTGGTGTCAATTGTTATTTCTTCTCTTGCATTTCTTTTTTTTTTAATGTGTATTTATTCTCGAGAGAGAGAGAGAGAAAGAGTCAGAGTGTGAGCAGGGGAAGGGCAGAGAGAAAGGGAGACATAGAATCTGAGGCAGGCTCCAGCCTCTGAGGTGTGAGCACAAGCCCCTCATGGGGCTCAAACTCACGAACCACGAGATCATGACCTGACTCAAAGTTGGACACTTAACTGACTAAGCCACTCAGGTACCCACTCCTCTTACATTTCTAATTTTGTTTGGGTCCTCTCAATTTTTGTGGGGGTGAGTCTGGCTAAAAGTTTATTGAGAGAACCAGCTCCTGGTTTGACTGATCTATTCCTTTGGTTATTTTGGTGTATATTTTGTTTATTTCTGCCGTAATCTTTATTATTTCTTCCTTTCTATTGGTTTTGGCTTTTATTTGCTCTTCTTTTTCTAGTTCCTTTATGTGTGATATTAGGATGTTTGAGACTTTTCTTTCTTTTTTGAGTTAGGCCTATATTTCTATTATCTTCCTTCTTAGAAAAGCTTTTGCTGTATCCTAAACATTGTGTTTTTATTTTAATTTGTCTCTAAGTCTTTATTTCCTTTTTGATTTCTTGGTTGACCCATTCATTGTTTAGTAGCCTGTTATTTAACCTCCATGTATTTGTGTTCTTTCCGGATTTTTTCTTGTGGGTGATTTCTAGTTTCAGAGCATTGTGATCAGAAAAGATATTGGATATGACTTTGATCTTTTTGAATTAGTTGAGACTTTTATTGTGCATTGTGTTTTGAGATGTGCTGTGCATGTTATCTACTCAGGAAATGTTTCATGGGCACTTGAACATGTATTCCACTGTTTTAAGATGGAACGTTCTGAATAGATGTTGGACCCATCTGATCCAATGAGTCACTTGAAGCCATTGTTTCCTTGTTGATTTTCTGTTTGGATAATCTATCCATTAAATATGGCATTAAATCCCCTACTAATTTTGTGTTACTATCAATTATTACCTTTATGCTTGTTAATAGATAAAACATTTAGGTGCTCTCATGTTGGGTGCATAAATATTTATAAGTGTTGTATCTTTTTGGATTGTTGCCTTTACAATTATGTAGTGCCCTTATTTGTCTCTTGTCACAGTCTTTGTTTTAAAGTCTATTTAGTCTGAGAGAAGTATTGTTTCCTCAACTTTCTTTTGGCATCTATTTGCATGATAAATGTTTTTCTATTTCAAGCTGCATGTCACTTTAGGTCTGTAGGCAATGTATGGATGAGTTGTGCATTTTTATCCATTCATTCTTTCTGTAATTCCCTGTTCCTTCTCTTATTTCTCACGATTTTTTGGTTTTATTTAGTGATATACTTAGATACCTTCTATTGTGTTGCATATCTATTATTGGACTTTGATTTGTGGCTACCATTAGGTTTGTATGTAACATCTTATTCACATAGCAGTCTGTTGTGGAAGGGGACCTGGAACTACTTTGGAGTACTCCTGTTGTGAGTGACTGGATGGCGCTGGGTATCCTGTTAGGTGAAGAGTACTTGTGCTTGTTTCCACAGGTATCTGTATATCTAGGTTGGGATGGAAAAATAGTTTCTGCCAGCTCTTTTATTCTTCTGGAAGTCCCTAAAGACTCCTGCCCTTCCTGTGCTCATTCTGAGATTAGGAAATAAATCTCCTTCCTATACACCCCAGTTATTTTTAAACTTCTGCTGCTATGCTGCATCTCAGTGGAGTTATGTTGTGCTCTTCTTTTTTATTTGTTTTTAATTTACACCCAAGTTAGTTTGCATATAGTGCAATAATGATTTCAGGAGTAGGTTCCAGTGATTCATCTCCTATGTACAATATCCAGTGCTCTCCCAACAAATATCTTCCTTAATGACACTTACCCATTTAGCCCATCCCCACCCAACCATAGTCCACTAGCAACCCTCAGTTTGTTCTCTGTATTTTAGAATCTGTTATGTTTTGTTCCTTTGTTTTTATATTATTTTTGCTTCCCTTCCCTTAGGTTCATCTGTTTTGTATCTTAAGTTCCACATATGAGTGAAGTCATAAGATATTTGTCTTTCTCTGACTGGCTAATTTCACTTAGCATAATACCCTCTAGTTCCATCCATGTAGTTGCAAATGGCAAGATTTCATTCTTTTTTTTTATTGCCAAGAAATACTCTATTTTGTATGTATGTATATATATATATATAATTACATTTTCTTTATCCAATCTTCTGTCAATGGACATTTGGACTCTTCCAATACTTTGGCTATTGTCAATAGTGCTGCTATAAATATTGGGGTGCATGTGCCCTTTCAAAATAGCACACCTGTATCCCTTGGATAAATACCTAATAGTGCAATTGCTGGGTCATATGGTAGTTCTATTTTTAACTTTATGAGGAACCTCCATACTGTTTTCTAGAGCGGCTACACCAGTTTGCATTCCCACCAGCAGTGCAAAAGAGATCCTCTTTCTATGCATCCTCGGGGCCACCATCTGTTGTTGCCTGAGTTGTTAATGTTAACTATTCTGGGTGTGAGGTGGTATCTCATTGTGTTTTAATTTGTGTTTCCCTGGTGATGAGTGATGTTGAGCGTTTTTTCATGTGTCTGTTAGCCATCTGGATGTCTTTGGAAAATGTTGTATTCATGTATTTTGCCCATTTCTTCGCTGTGTTTTGGGTGTTGAGTGTGATAACTTATTTATAGATTTGAGATACTAAACCTTTACCTGATACGTGATTTGCAAATATCTTCTCCCACTCTATTGGTTGCCTTTTAATTTTGCTGATTGTTTCCTTCACTGTGCATAAATTCCTTATCTTGATGAGGTCCAATAGTTCATTTTTGTTTTTGTTCCCCTTGCCTTCAGAGACGTGTTGAGTAAGAAGTTGCTGTTGCCGAGGTCAGAGAGGTTTTTGCCAGCTTTCTCCTCCAGGATATTGATGGCTTCCTGTCTTATGTCTAAATCTTTCATCCGTTTTGAGTTTATTTTTGTGTATGGTGTAAAAAAGTGGTCCAGGTTCATTTTTCTGCATGTCACTATCCAGTTTTTCCAGCACCATTTGTTGAAGAGACTGTCTTTATTGCATTGGATATTCTTGCCTGCTTTGGTGGCATACATTTGTGGGGGTCATTTCTAGGTTCTCTATTCTGTTCCATTGATCAAAGGTGTCTGTCAGAAAGGAGTGGCAGGATATATGCAATGCCCTAAATGGAAAAATATGCAGCCAAAAATTTTTATCTAGCATGTCTGTCATTCAAAATAGAAGGAGAGATAATGTTTCCCAGACAAACAAAAACTAAAGAAGTTTGTGACCACTAAACCAGCCCTGTTAAGAAGTTTTGAGGAGGATTCTCTCAAGGGAGAAAAGATACAACAAAACAGAAAAAAACAAAACCAACAAAGACTACAAAGGACCAGAGAGCACTACCAGAAACTCCAACTCTACAGGCAACAAAATGGCAATAAATTCATATCATTTATTACTCACTCCAAAGGTCAGTGGACTAAATGTCCCAAAGGACACAGGGTAGAAGAGTGGATATGAAAACAAGATCCATCTATATGCCGTTTATAAGAGACCCATTTTAGACCTAAAGACACCTTCAGATTGAAAATAAGGTGATGGAGAACCATCTAACATGCTAATGGTTACCAAAAAAAGCCAGAGTAGCCATACTTCTGTCAGATGATCAAGATTTTAAAATAAAGACTGTAACGAGAGATGAAGAAGGGCATTATATCATAATTAAGGAATGCATCCACCAATTAGATCTAACAATTGTAAACATTTATGCCCCAAATGTGAAAGCTCCCAAATATATAAATCAATTAATCATAAACATATAGAAACTTACTGATAATAAGTGATAGTAGGTGAGTTCAACAACCCACTTACAGAAATAGATAATCTGAACAGAAAATCAGCAAGGAAACAATAACTTTGAATGACGCACTGAACTGGATGTAATTAACAGATATATTCAGAACATTTTATCCTAAATCTGCAGAATACACATTCTTCTCGAATGCACATGTAACATTCTTCAGCATCAATCACATACTGGAACATAAATCAGCCCTCAACAAGTACAAAAAGATTGAGATTATACTGTTCATATTTTCAGACCACGATGCTATGAAACTCGGTATCAACCACATGAAAAAAATTTGGAAAGACAACAAATACTTGGAGACTATGCTTACCTTTTAAAGGTCAGGACTCTTTCCTGTGCCCCCCTGGATCTCTCAGAACTAAGACTACTGATAGTAAAACCTCATGAATTTAAGATCCTCTGTTTTCAAAACCAAATGTTATTGGGATTTGTCTTCCCCGTGTGGGTCCCCCATGCTAGGGGCATGATCTGTTCCTCTCCCTTCTCTGTGCTTGCCATGTCTCTCCTTCCCCGAGGTAGTCTCATGGGTCAGTTATGTTCCTGACCATGTTTCTGCCCTTCCCACCATTTTTGATGTTACCTCTTCTCTATGTTTAGCTGTGGAGAGTCTGTTCTGTCAGCCTTTGGGACATTTTCTGGGTTACTTACACTGAGGTGGGTGTTATCCAGGTGTATCCATGGGATCAGGTGAGCTTTAGATCTTCTTATTCTGCCACCTTCCCCAGAAGTGAAAGAAACATTCTTAACTGGCTATTTCCTGAAGGTTCCATGCAGAGGGAGCGGACATGAACACCAATATCCCAGTCTTCTGCTGAAAGAGACATATTTGCATAATTTAAAACTTGCTGAGAGTCTGGCTTCCAATCACCTACATCTGGATGCTAAGCGAGATCCTCCCCTTTGGGAGGACACTGACAGACCTTGTCAAATTCTGAACTAGTAGGAGCCACTAAAAATAGAATAGAATGCTTGGATAATTACAAAAGTTTGAGAGCCAACTTCAAAGGGCAAGAGCATGGTTTAGTAATAAGATTCACATTCCTTCATGACTGGAAGAGGAGGGTGTTTTACCTAAAGCCTAGAAACCCATATAGAGAATCAGGGAAACAGAAGAATATATTCTAAATGAAAGAACACAATAAAACTTCATTAAAAGACTTTAATGAAATGGAGACATGACTGAACTGACAAATTGTTCAAATAACAGATGCATACTGAGCACAGGAGAAGAGTGGAGGAACAAAGTGAAAATTTCAACAAGGCGAAAGTATAATAAAGTAATACATACAAGTCATAGTACTGAAGAGTACTGTAACTGAATACTAAGGAGTTCAGTAGCTGACTAGAAAAGAGAAAAAAGGGGGCGCCTGGGTGGCTCAGTCGGTTAAGTGGCCGACTTCAGCTCAGGTCATGATCTCACGGTCTGTGAGTTTGAGCCCCACATCAGGCTCTGTGCTGATGGCTCAGAGCCTGGAGCCTGCTTCGGATTCTGTGTCTCCCTCTCTCTCTGCCTTTCCTCTGCTCATGCTCTGTCTCTATGTCACTCGAAAATAAATAAAAGTTAAAAAAAATAAAGTTTTAAAAGAAAGAGAGAAAAAAGGATCAATGACATAGTAGAGAGGGCAGTAGAACTCATCCCATCAGAGCAGCAAAAAAGAAATAAAAAGGATGAAAATAGCTTAAGGACTTATGGACAATATTCAGCAGACCAACATTGGTATTATAGGAGTCCCAGAAGGATAAAATAGAGTAAGGAGCAGAAAACTTATTTTCAGAAATAAGGGCGAAACACTTTCCTGGCCTGGGGAAGGTAACAGACATATAGATCCAGAAATTCTGAAAAGTTCAAATGAGATCCACCACATCAAAACATAACATTATTAAAGATGAGAGAATTTGAAAAGCAGCAAGATAAAAACAACTTGTTACATATAAGAGAACTCCATACCCCTGTCATAAGACTCTTTGCAGGCCAGAGGGAGTAGCTAATATATTAAAAGTGCTGAAAAAATACTGCCCCCCGCAATACTCTATCTGGCAAAGTTCTGCAGGTTTAGAGGAAATATAAGGAGTTTTCCAAACAAACAAAAGTTAAAGGAGCTTAATCACCATTGGACTGGCCTTACAAGAAATGTTAAAGAGACTTCTCTCAGCTGAAATGAAAGGGTGCAAATTAATAACAGAAAAACATATGAAAGTATAAGTTTCACTGATAAAGGTGGCAAGTTCATCACATATAAATCTGGTATGAAGGTTAAAAAGTAAAATTAATCACAATTTCTTAAAAGTATGTAAATTTGGGGGCACCTGGATGGTTCAGTTGGTTAAGCGTCTGACTTTGGGTCAGGTCATGATCTCAGTTTGTGAATTCAAGTCCCTTGTTAGGCCCTGTGCTGACAGCTCAGAGCCTGCTTCGGATTCTGTGTCTCCTTCTCTCTCTCCCCTCCCCTGCTCAAGCTTTGTCTCTCTCTCTCAAAAATAAATAAGCGTTAAGACAAATTTTTAAAAGGTATATAAATTGTGAAATTAAAAACAAAATGTTTGTGGAGGGCAGTAAAAAGGTAGAGGTTTAGAATGTTTTCAAATTTAAATTATCAACTTAAAATAGGCTGTTATAGAAATAAGTTGTCTTATGTAACTACACACAAAACCATTGGTAAATTTAAAAAAATGAAGAGCAAGAAATCTAAGTATACCACTTATAAAAAAGAGATAAGAAAAGAGAGCAAGAGAAGAAAACAGGAACAGAGTAACTACAAACCAACCAGAAAACAATTAACAAATGGCAATAAATATGTACCTATCAATAATTATTTTATTTATTTTTTAACGTTTATTTATTTTTGAGACCGAGACAGACAGAGCATGAGTGGGGGAGGAGCAGAGAGAGAGGGAGACACAGAATCCGAAGCAGGCTCCAGGCTCTGAGCTGTCAGCACGGAGCCTTGACCCGGGGCTTAAACTCATGGACCACGAGATCATGACCTGAGCCAAAGTCGGAGGCTGAACCGACTGAACCACCCAGGTGCCCCAATAATTATTTTAAATGTAAACAGACTACATTCTCCAATCAAAGACAGAGAGTAGCTGAATGGATTAAAAAAAAAAATCTAGATCCTGTCTACAAGCAACTCACTTCAGTTGTAAGGACACACACAGAAAGTGAAGGGATGGAAAAAGATATGACATATCTCATGCAAATAGAACTAAAAAGAGAAGCAGTATGACTACATTTATATCAGACAAGACAGACTTCAAGACAAAGACTAACAAGAGAGAGAATTAATGTCATTATATAATGATAAAGGGATCAATCCAACAGGAGGATGTAATACTTGTAAATATTTATGTACCCAACAGTAAAGCAAATATTAGCAGACATAAAGGGAGAAATAGCAATACAATAATAGTAGAGGGCTTACATATCCCACTTTCAGCAATGACTAGATTATCAGACAGAAAATCAATAAGGAAACATCAGCCTTAAATGACACATTAAACTAAGTGGACTTAACAGATATATAGAACGCTTCATCCAAAAGAAAAGAATACACGTTATTCTCAAGTGTTGATAGAATATTCTCCAAGTTAGATCACATGATAGGCCAACAAGCATTAATAAATGTAAGAGGACTGAAATCATATCAAGCATTATTTCCAACCACAATGGTATCAAATTAGAAATTAAGTACAGGAAGAAAACTGAAAAAATTCACAGATAAATGGAGATTAAATGACATGCTACTGAACAACTAATTGGCCAAAGAAGAAACTTTAAAATTGCTGATTTAAAGGGGCACATATACTCCAATATTTATAGCAGTGTAATCGACAAAAGCCAAATTATGGAAAGAGCCTGACTGTCCATCAACTGATGAATGGATTGAGAGGATGTGGTATATATCTATCTTTTTTATTTCTTAATGTAGGCATTTATCACTATGAAATTGCCTTGAAGAACTCATTTTTATGTTTCCCATAAGTTTCAGTATGTTGTATTTAATCAATTAGTAAATCAGTGATGAATGGATTGAGAATATGTGGTGTATATATATATACAGACATGTGTTGTGTATATATATAAATATAGATATATATCAATAAGTATATTGAAATGAAAAAGAATGAAATATTGCCATTTGCAATAATGTGTATGGAACTGGAAGGTATTATGCTAAGTGAAATATGTCAGTCAGAGAAAGATATCATGATTTCATTCATATGTGGAATTTGAGAAACTCAAAAGATGAACATAGGGTAAAGGAAGGAAAAATAAGGTAAAAACAGGGAGGGAAACCAGAAAAGGCTCTTAAATACAGAGAACAAACTGAGGGTTGCTGGCGGGGAGATGGTGGGTGAGATAAATGGGCGATGGGCATTAAGGAGGGCACTTTTCGGGATGAGCATTGGGTGTCATATACAAGAGATGAATGACTGGGTTCTACTACTGAAGTCAAGACTATACTGTATGTTAACTAATGTGAAAAAAATATCTTGAGACAAATGAAAGTAGAAATACAACATACTGAAACTTACAGGAAACAGAAAAATGAGTTCTGCAAGGCAATTTCATAATACACACAAACCAAAAAGCATCCAATTAAAAAGTGGGCAAAGTATCTGAATAGACATTTTTCAAAGATGTGCAGATGGCTACAGGCACATGAAAAGATGTTCAACATCACTCATCATAAAGAAATATGAATCCAAACAACAATGAGATACCACCTCATGCTTGTTAAATGACTGATATAAAAAGACTGTAAATAAAAAGTGTTGGCAAAGATGTAGAGAGAGGGTAAGTATTGTGCACTATTGAGAGGAATGAAAATTAGTACAGCTACTACAGGAAACAGTATGGAGTTTCCTCAGAAAATTAAAATTAGAACTACCCTGTAATCCAGCAATTCTACTTCTGGGTACATATCTGAAGAAAACAAAACCAGTAGTTTGAAAAGATATTTTCACCTTTGTATTCATAACATCATTATTTACAGTAGCTAAGGCATGGAAGCAAGTTTCCACAGATAGGTAAATGGTTAAACATAATGTGATGTATATATCTATCTGTATAGATAGATATGGAATATTATTCATCCATGAAAAGAAGGGAATCTTGCCATTTGTGACAACATGAATGGATAGCTTAACACTAAGTGAAGTCAGTTAAAAGACAAATACCAGGATCCCTGGGTGGCTCAGCTGGTTAAGTTGGCTCAGGTCATAATCTCATGGTTCATGAGTTCGAGACCCACAACAGGCTCTGTGCTGACAGCTCGGAGTCTGGAGCCTGCTTCAGATTCTGTGTCTCCCTCTCTCTCTGCCCCTCCCCCACTCATGTTCTGACACACACTCTCTCTCTCAAAAATAAACATTTAAAAAAAGACAAACACCATATGCTTTCACGTAGATGTGGACGCTAAAAAAAAAAAAAAAAATGAACTCACATATACAGAGATCAGATTGGTGGTTGCGAGTTGAGTGTTGGGGACTGGTAAAGAGAGTGTCTAAAAGGTACAAAATTTGAGTTATAAAATAAATAAGTCATGGGATATAAAGTCCAGCATGCTGACTACATTTAATACTGTATTGTATATTTGAAAGTTAAGACAGTAAATCTTAAAAGTTTTTATCACTAGAAAAAAGATTGTATCTATGTGGTGATGTATGTTAACTAGACTTATTGAACACTGAAGAGGTGTTGACCCCCAACCCTCAAAATTCTCGTATAAAAAATAATGTAGCTACTGAACCAAGGTCAAAAATCCATTTATAACTTTCAACTCCTCAAAAACTTAATTACTTGTAGCCTACTGTTGACAGAAAGCCTTACTAATAACATAATTAATATGTATTTTCTATGTTACATGTATTGTATACTGTATTCTTACAATAAACTAGAGAAATTCAGTGTTATTAAAAATAGGAAGATAAAGTGCAATTATGGTATTGTACTGTATTGAAAAAACTTTGGCATATAAAGTGGACCCAAGCATTTCAAACCCTTGTTGTTCAGGGGTCAACTGTACATAGAGTATCAAATCATTATGTTGTATACCTAAAACTAATATCATTCACACCTCAAAAAAGGAAGATATCTGGCCATGTGTGGCAACATGGATGGAACTGGAGGGTATTAGACTGAGTGAAATAAGTCAGGCAGAGAAAGACAGAGGCCGTATGTTTCCACGCGTAGGTAGGCTTTGTGAGACCCAACAGAAAACCAGGGGGGAGGGGAAGAGGGGAAAAAAAAAAAGCCACAGAGAGGGAGGAAGACATAACATAAGAGACTCTCAAAGACTAAGAAAAAACTGAGGGGAGATGGGAGTGTGGGAGGGGGGAGAGTGGGTGATGGGCACAGAGCAGGGCACTTGTTGGGATGAGCACTGGGTGTTGTATGGAAACCAAATTGACAATAAATTATTAAACAAAAAAATAAAAAAAGGAAGATAATTCATGAAAATAAAACTGATTATGCTAATTCAGAATACTATGAAAGTAATCATCTTCAAAGATAAACATAATGAGGCCTAGGCTTCTAACATTATTAGAAAGTAAACAAACTCCACATTTAGACAAAAATTCTGCGGGTCAGAAAGTTCTCACCTCCCATACATCGATTCTTGGTAAGAGAGAGATATGATGAAGATCAGTGGGATTGCTATAAGAGGTGGTAATGTCTGCATAACATGTGGAAACTTCTTAATATTGAACTGGATAAACTCTATCTTGCCATCATTTTAACTAAGAGAAAAACAAATGGAGAGCAATATCACAAGGAATTTCTCTTCCCTACTGGTTTCTATAAGATATACATGTAGTTCAAATACTGAAAATTTCATGTACAAATACATCTTTACTTAATCTCAATAGAGGTTAACTCTTACAATCTCTAGTGGACCATGGAGGCACTCTGCATCGGAGATCTTTGTTCAAACCAAAAAGATGGAAATCTGCAGAGAAGCGTGAAAGATGCTTATAAATTAACCTGGGAAAACAGGATTTCCTAGGAAGATAATACTAATAAAGAACAAAATTAAAGTAAAATTCCACTTTTTGCCAATAATTGAAAATGGTGAGTTTACAAAAGATTGATAAGCTCAGTAAAATTGGTTATATATAAAAATTAGATGGTTCTAGATTCAAATTTCATAGTTTAATAATTTGAATTATTTTCCCCTATAATAAGATTGCTTGATCTCTAGAGTAGAATTCTTAAGTAGTCAATTAATGAGCTCATAAACTCACAGGAATTTTAAGGGAAAGCATAGAGCTCTTAAATTAATAAGGGGAGTAAGACAATTCAAAATTACAAAGGAAGGTGGCAAAATTGAGTATTATAAGTGTCAAACTTAATATACATAATAATAAAGGTGACAATAATAGTGAGACTGATACTGGCAAGAGGAGATAACCTTGTAATTTTGAATTCTCAGTTAAATGAAGATGATTAGATGGCTGAAATAGGCAAAAAAAAAATCTTCAACTGAGAATATTATTTTTTTCTAGATTGGCTGTCACAAAGGATTTCCATAGGAATGGACTGAACACTTCATTAAACATAGATTCAATTCTCTTTTGTCATTTCACATAGAAAATTGTTATATTCATATTTACCTCAGTTAAATGTTTCTTTAAGCAGAATATTACATCCCTGACACTATTTAAAACAGCATAGTATATAAGCAATACTTTAAAATATATGGACTCATAGACGTTAAAGTAAAGAGAGAGAGACACATAACATGATTATACTAGTAAACAGAAGGTTGAGTAGCTACATTATTTTTTATACAAAAATTTAGAAGTATACTTTTCAGAGATAAGGAAGGACATGAAATAACAGTAACAAAGTCTACTCTCCAAGAAAATTATAAACTCCTATGCACCTAACAAAAGAACATGAAACAAAAAAATAAAAACAAAACAGAAAGGAGACATAGACCCACCCACTATTATGTTTTTGACCATCTCTTTTTTAGTAATTGATAAAGCAAATAGGCAGAAAACCAGTAACAATAAAAATTGACCTGAAAAGCACTATCAATTAACCTGATCTAATTGACATTTAAAAACAATATCAGAAACATTTCCTAAATCTTACAGAGACCATTAAATAAGTCAGATCATATCCTGGCCATAAAACAAACTTTAATTTAAAAGAACATAAATCATACCACGTATGCTCTTGGGTCACAAGGGAATCTATAATTAATAATCTCCTAACATAGAAAGCAATAGGCCCAGGTGATTTCATGTATGAATTCTATCAAACATTTAGTGAAGAAATGGTACTAATAATCCAAAAGATCATTCAGAAGATAAAAGCAGAGAGAACACCTTCTAACTCATCTAGGAGACCAGGATTATCTTAATAACATGACCAGATAAAGATCTTGAAGAAAGGAAAACTAAAGACCAAAAATATCTTTCATCAATATACCTACGAAATTCCTCAACAAAATATTGGCAAATAGAATCCAACAATGCATAAAATAATTGTACAGCCAAGTACGATTTACTTCCTTTATGTAGGACTGTTTCAACATTCAAAAATCAATTCATTTCATCTGTCACATCAAAGAGTATAGGAAAATTCATATGATTAGATCAATTCATGCAGAAGAAGCATTTCACAAATTCCAATAGTCATCCATGATAAAACTCTCAGCAATCTGAGAAAGACCTGGGGTGGCTGAGTGGCTCAGTCGGTTAAGCGACCAACTCTTGGTTTCCGCTCAGGTCATGATCTCACGGTTGGTGGGTTTGAGCCTCATTTGGCTTCTGTGCTGACAACTGAAACCTGCTTGGGATTCTGTCTCCCTCTCTCTTTGCTCCTCCCCTCCTCTCTCTCCCCTCCTCTCTCTCTCTCTCTCTCTCTCTTTCTCTTTCTCAAAAAAATAAATAAATAAACATTAAAAAAAAAGATTGTCAATTCACAAAGGTACAAAAATTAGGATGCATTAGGGCAAGGTGAATGCAAGGGTAAGAAGAATCCATGCTTTACATCTTTCCTTGCTTATCCTTTGGTGGGCTGTATAGAGTGGATGTCCAGTTTCCTTACTGATAACTGAAATTCTCAATTGGTTCTCTGTCCCTCACCTTTGAGTGTTATGAAACACTTCCATTAATAAGTATAGCTCTGTATGGCTGATAACGAATAGTTAATATTTATCCAACATTTGTTGAAGATTTATAGGTCGCACTGTGCCAAGCAGTTTACATAGATTATCTATTGAACCTCAAAACATTCTATGATTTACTTTTAATTCCCATTTATAGCTGAAGATCCTTAGGTCCAGAAAGGAAGCAATTTGACTTGGTGGAAAAGTTAGGATTCAAGCCGACATAATTAGGCTCCCAAAGCAATGCTACTCCTCTACCATGTTGAGTTGTCTCTTGGGCAGGTGAGTATAGTTTGAAAAATAAAATCTCTCAATTAATTCTGGTGAAAGCCAGAGCCTTCTCTCCTCATGAGAATTCCTGGTATACATCTTAAATCTCTGCATCAGATCATCAAAGGACCAATTATAAACGTTTAGAAACTTCTGCCTTTTCAGATAGTATATTTTCAAGAAAAAGGCCAAATTTACCATACGTTGAAACTATGTGATTTCCCCCATTCGTCCAACTCCATCTCACTTGTGATAAAATTGTGACCTTTTTCTATATCCTGGCTTTAGATTATCTGTGAATCTGAATATATGATGTTGTTTGGTTTTGATTCATTTGTTATATGTCACAATAGTGAGAAAACAAATATTACTTTATGGATAATTAGAAATGTCTCCTTTAATCCAGAAGCTTAAAACTAATTAGTTAATAGTCTTTCTGGAGATTTAATTTCCTAGTTCAGTATTTCTAATACCCCTAAAACAAATGAATAAAAGATACTATTTTGATTTTAGAAAGTTTAAGTACTTAATAACTAAACTTTATGAAATTGTGTGCTATTATTTTCTTGATCTTTTCTCTGAAAATATATTCTGTATAAAGAAGTTAATAAAGATAAATGGATTGTTTACTAAAGAAAACACAAAGCACTAGCCATAGAGTACTATAATTAAATTACCAAGCAGATAAAAATACTGAAATGCCAAATAGAATACCAAATGATTTGTCCTTTATATGACTATATATCTTGCTAGAGAACAATATAGTTCTGTGTTTAATGTCAATTGCATAATTTTCCACAAATTTTATGGAATAGAGGTCCGGCATATAAAAAGAAAATAAAAGTAAAAATAAATAAAATAATGAATTCCTGGTAGGTTCATTTTCCATTTTCTTTTGTGAAGAATTTATGTATTAATGAAATTAAATAAAAACACATTAAAGTTTGGCAGTTTCTGGAGGAGGAGCAGACATATTTAGAAAAAAGCTTTTAAATTAAGTGTTTTACTTTTAATGACTTGCTTTTGGAGGAAAAATCACAGCTCTACTGTTTTCATTGCCCTTAATTCATCTCCTTTTCTCCTTCACCATAAAATGCTTGAGGAAAATACCCTTTCGTCTTTCCACTTATATATATCCAGAGTTTCCTAGTACAAATCTATTTTATTCATTAGAATATACATTTATATTTTGTCATACTAAAATACTGATTACTACTTCCCTGGTGACTCCAAATAATTGGCTAGGAACACTGTACATAAACCATATGGGAGTTGTAAGTTGGATATATTCATGGGTTCTTTACCGTAAGCCACACGCATAGTTAGCAAGGAGAGTACCATCCATCCGAACAACGATTCTTGTGATCTATCACCTTTCAGTCTTAAAAAAAAATCCCTATAACAACTTCTGCTTATGACCAAGATAGAGCAATAGCATGTGAATTTAAACTTTCAGCTTAAATAACTAAAGGTCTGGGCATAACATGTAAAACAGCATTTTGCAAGGCACTGGAGATTCTGCAATGACGGACAGTGTTTCCTAACAGATGGTCAAAAAACAAGGTGAGCTCTATGATTGCCACAGTAAACCATCTGCAGAGAAGTTCCAGGCTTCATTACAATAGGGGAAACCCAGGGGATGGTACGCTGGGTTGAGGAAGAGTTGAGAATCTGGGTGGGGCAAAAGGCTAGAGTTCAAAAGGGAGAATTCCGAGAGGAGAAAGCCGCACCGAGAAAGCAATGTGGAGATACGTACAGTGTTGTCTTTTAGTCTTCAGTTGAGTACCTACCAGGTGAGGAAACTACTTGAGGCTAAGAAAACAAGCATTTGAAATAAACAGAGGGGAAAAACCTTCAGAGTTCACACAGCCAAGTGTAATTCCTATTCCCACAGAGTGGAAAACCTCTCCTCATAATTCGTGGGTCACTGGGTAGACTACTCAAAAGGGATTTGCTTCAGAAGTGGAGAAAAAAACTAAACCTAAGTCAACTCTGTGCTGGTCCTGCCTAACAAAACTTAAAAGCAAGAGAGGAAGATACCACATTATTTTCCGGTAACTGTGTCCATTAACAAAGTTCAATGCCATTCAGCAGGAACGCAAAGGTAAACAGGCATAGCAAGATGTTCTTTCAAAATTACCAGGTAAATAAAGAAGGAAAATATGACACATAATGAGGAAAAAAACCCAAATCAACCAAAATTAACCAAGCACAGATTGTAGAATTAGTAATAACACTAAAACAGTTATTATAACTGTATGCGCTATATGTGTGTGTGTGTGTGCGTGCGCGCGCGCACGTGTGTGTAAGATGCTAGAGGCAAACAGAATGTAAAGTGAAATATGGAAATGTAACAAAGTGCAAATTTAATCTGGGAATGAAAACTACAATGTCTGGTATGTAATGCACTGGATAGGATTAACGGTAGATTGGACTTTTCAGAATAATAAATAATTGCAGGTCAATGAATTTGAAGACGTAGCCATGGAAACTATTCAAAATAAACAAAAAAACAAAGGGCAAAAACAATTTAAAAAATTGCCCATCACTGAGTTGTGGGACAAATTTGATCAGCTCACTATAAACGTACATAGAGTCTCAGAGTAAGAGAAGCAAGACAGAAATAATAATAGGAAAATAAACGTTGAAAATGGTCCAAATTTAATGAAAACAAAAGCCGCGGATTTTAGAAGTCTGTAAAATGGGCCTCAAACACAATGATTTGACAAATCATTTGATTTGATTTGAAGGCCACATCATAGTTATTTTGCTTAAAACCTGTGATAAACAAATATCAAAATTTGTGAGAGGAAAAGCAAACAGTATGTACATAGAAACAAAGATAAAAACTAAGAATTGACCTCTCATATGATATAAGTCAAGACAGCAGTTACGAGAGCAGCATTTTAAAGTAATGGAAGAAAAATAATATCAAACAATCAGCCTAGAATTATATGCCCAAAATAAATATCTTCAAAACAAAAGTGAAATAAAAACATTTTCATACGTTGGATGGCTAAAAGAATTAATCATCTACAAAACTGAAATACAAGAAATGGTAAAGGAAAATTTTTAAGTAGAAGTAAAATGACACCAAAAAATCATAATATACACAAAAGAATTAAGAGTATCAAAATGGTAGTAACTATGTGGATAAATATAAAATAGGTTTTTCTTGCTATTAAAAAATCTCCAAATGATAATTAACTATTTCAATAAAAATACAATGATATTGTGTGTGGACTTTATAACATACATAAACATACCTATGTGTGACACAACATATGTATGGCGGTAATGACACACTGGCTAGTAGGAAAAAATGCACTAGTGTACATTAAGTTCTTATGCTGTGCACAAAGTGGTATAAAATCATTTGAAAAGAGACTGTTATAAGTTAAAATGTATAATACAAAAATAAGCAAACATTGAAACAAAAATGTTGTTGCTAATAATTAAGGAGAAAAACAGAATCATAAAATGTGCTAAATTAACCCAAAAGAATGCATCACAGTGGGAAAAAAGTGAAACAGGGGTAAATAGGACAAAAAGAAACAAACAACAAATAATAGATTCAGAACGTACCGTAACAATCATCTTACTAAATGATATAAACTACTTAAAATTATTTTAAATGATATAAAGTATTTAATTAATACATAGTGATTATCGACATGGATAAAAAAGACTGCATTCTTCTTACAAATGCCCACTTTAAATATTAGATACAATGAACAAATTAGAAGACAGGTATTACCAAAACTCATTCCAGAACTATGTTACCCAAATAGCCCTGTATCAATTCTATGTAGGTGAAATCCTGCCCACAAAGAAAGGCCCAGGATCAGATGGTTTTGTTTTAATAAATTAAATCTGACCATATAAGAAGTATAATAACCCACGCCTTAGACCTTGAATCACTTACAAAAATTAATGTAATATGGATTGCGGACCCAAATACGAAGCCCAAACTTCTAAAAAAAAAATTTAACATTTATTTATTTTTGAGAGACATAGAGACAGTGTGTGAGCAGGGCAAGGGCAGAGAGAGAGGGAGACACAGAATCCAAAGCAGGCTCCAGGCTCTGAGCCATCAGCACAGAGCCCGACGTGGGGCTCGAACTCACAGACCGTGAGATCATGACCTGAGCTGAATTTGGCCGCTTAACCAACTGAGCCACCCAGGTGCCCCCCAAACTTCTAAAAGAAGGTAGAAAAGAAAGTATTTGTGACCTAGAATTGGACCAAGATTTCTTAGAAGCGTAATAAATTAAGTAACCGATAAATTGTGTTTTATTACAGTAAGAGTCGCTGGATTCTGAAAGTTTCTATCAACATAAAGGTAAGTCACAACTAGAAAAGTGATCATATGTCTGATAAAGAACTCCTATTCTGATTATATAAATATCAAACTCCGATAGTAAGAAAAGAGCCAACTCGATTAGAAGTTAGGCCAAGTAGGGGCGCCTGGGTGGCTCAGTCGGTTAAGCGTCTGACTTCAGCTCAGGTCATGATCTTGCGGTCTGTGAGTTCGAGTTCCACGTTGGGCTCTGTGCTGACAGCTCAGAGCCTGGAGTCGGCTCTGGATTCTGTGTCTCCCTCTCTCTTGGCCCTTCCCACTTTCATGCTCTGTTTCGCTCTCTCTCCCTCATAAAATAAATAAACATTAAAAATATATTTCGGGACGCCCGGGTGGCTCAGTCGGTTAGGCATCTGACTTCGGCTCAGGTCATGATCTCACAGTTTGTGAGTTTGAGTCCCGCGTCAGGCTCTGTGCTGTCAGCTTGGAGCCTGGAGCCGGCTTCAGATTCTGTGTCTCTCTCTGCCCTTTCCCTGTTTGTTCTCTGTCTGTGTGTCTCTCTCAAAAATAAATAAACATTAAAATATATATATATATATATATATATATATATATATATATATATATACATATATATTAAAAAAAAGTTAGGCCAAGTATTTGAATACAAATATATGTTTGTTTGCTAAGGAAGAAATGTAAGTGTAAATAAGCATTTGGACTTGCACTCATCATTACTTATATAAAAATTACAAATTAAAATCACATATTGATACTATTCTACCTCTTCTATAATGCCTACAATTGAACACCCTAGCCAAGAAAATCCTTGGCAAGACTGTTGAGCATTTGTAAGTTTTATTTACTGTTGGTAAGAATGTAAAATGGTAAACATATATTCAAAAATATCTTGGCTCTTGCTTGAAAAGTCAAGTATACCTCTACTATACCACTGGCCATTTCACTCCTGAGCGTATATCCATGTAAAGACTTGTACAGAGAGGCAAATAGAAGGCACATGGGTAGGCTAAGGAAACCTCACAGGGAGGGGACCTTACTTACAACCCTCAGATCTCAACCAGGGCTGAAAAAAAATCTAAATATTCCAAACGCATGTGAGGAAAAAAAAGTGAAAAATGTGAGAAATTAAATCACATAATTAAATACGAAAAGTTTAAGAAGAATTACAAGTAAAGGAATGGCATCTCAGTATATATTAAAAATAAAGATCTAGGACTCAAAGAAATCGACACATCTAAAAAAAACTGGGGGGCGCCTGGGTGACTCAGTCCGTTAAGCAGCCGACTTCATTCAGCTCAGGTCATGATCTCACGGTCTGTGAGTTCGAGCCCCGTGTCGGGCTCTGTGATGATGGCTCGGAGCCTGGAGCCTGCTTCGGATTCTGTGTCTCCCTCTCTCTCTGCCCTTCGCCTGCTCACGCTCTATCTCTCGAAAATAAATGTTAAAAAAATTTATCTTCTAAAATAAACGGGTAAAGGATATTAATTATTTTTCAATTCAGAATATAACAGATAAATGTAAATATGTTCGATATCAGTATTAAGAAAATATAGAAGTAACAACAGTCATTGAAAGTGGTGACACTTAGGTAGCCGATGGAGGGAAAGTGGCTTGCTCTTGAGTACTCACGAAAACCTTTATTTATTTACAGTCTTCTGCAAAAGAAACCTCAAATGTATCTACTAAAATTTAAGACACACAAACACAATATTTTTGTCTTGAAATAAAGACAAAAAGGCATCTCTTATATAGGCAACATATTTGGAAATAAATTGTGGTACTTATTACTAAAGTATAATATGTGACAAAAAACAATTTAAATCACTAGTTGGAGAGATTCCTTGGATACTATTATGTGAGAAGAGCTAGATGCAGATAAGTGTATATAACATTCCATATTTTGTTACACAAAAATGGCAGAAATTCACTTTATGTGTGCCCATGTATACCAATAATGATATTGTGATCGTGGAAACAGGTACACACCTGGTCGTTAACCTTGGCTACATGGTACGAAGAGAAGGAAAAAAAAAAGGCGAAAGGGATGTAGGTAAAAATAAAAGCAAAATGCTGTAAAAACAAGGATGTCCATTTTCCAATTAAAAATTAACACCCCTAGGGTAAGATGTGTGAAACTATGTGGGTGGATGAGAAGCCAGGGTGTATCTAGAAGGATGTAGTTAAAAAGTTGTAAAAATATTAATGATACTCCTTTCAGGATATTGAGAGCATTTTATACTTCTTCACTTATGTTTTTGTTTATTACTTAATATTTTTACAATGACTTTGTATTGTAAATATTGGAAGAAAACTATTAAGTATGCTTACTAGGCTAGATGAGGACTCCATTGAAGGAATGATTTTTTTCCTCTTTTTCCAATGTAACCACCAAAGTTCCCAGGTTAACTTTACCTTGATTTTCATGGCTTGGATCATGTGCTCCGCTCAGTGAGGCTTGGGATCCAGTTCACTCCAGTTCATTCTAGTCCACTGCTTATGCTAATCCTTGGAGTCACAGGGGAGTCTGGCCACCTGAATCATATAGAGTCAGGGTGATTTCCATCATGGAAATAAGATTCCAGAATCAGATGAACAGGAGTTGGGCAATAATCCAAAGTATAAGAGAAGTCTATATTATGCCCTTCCTAAATGAGATAGAAAATTAAACCTGTTTATATACCTTGTCTACATGAAATACATTCTGAGCATAGTTAAAAGGTAACAGATTGAAAATAATCTGTTGCAATAAAATGCTTAATATTTATATAGAGAGGCCCTGTGTCTCGTGAGACAAAAAATATAACCATTGAAAAAATGAGAAAGTACAGAGAATTCTCAGTTAAAAAACGCTAATGGCCAATGAGCTTATAAAATAATCAGTAATTCAAGTACGTGTCACCCTAAGATTTCGATGTTCATTAATTAGATTATGGGACTGAAAATGAAAATATAATAAATTGCAATGGTAAAACAGACTCCTAAAATTGGTACTCTTACACACAGTTGATGGAAATATAAATTGGTAGAGCTTTTTTCTCCCTGGTACAGCTTTTAAGGTTGACAACTTGACAGTAATCTGTCGAAACTGAAAATATGCATACTTATGTCTACCACACTAAAATATTCATAAATACAAATGTATATTTATAAGAATGTTTTTGTACCATATTTTGCAATATGAAAAAAAAGAAACTAAATATCAGTAGGGTAATGATTAACAAATTATGGGATATGCATACTTGAATAATGTGGAAGTCCATAAAGCTATAAAGAAGCTCTATATGAACAGAAGTCTATAACTCACTAGACAGGGTATTTGTGATTTTAGTGAAAGTTATTCTGTATTTATGTGCACATACACATTAATCCTAACTAATTATGCCTACCAGCACATGGGCACATGTGTGTATGTCCATAGAGAAGTAGTAGTAGGATGGGCGTAAACTTGATAGAGGTTACTTCTGTAGAAAAGCAAGAGCAGGGGGGATGGAAGAGAGAAATATATTTCTGTATAATTAGAGGGGTTTTGTTTATTTTTAAAATAATCTTTCAATTAATGAGTGGGGGAGTGCTACGAATGTTGAAATGAAGTAAATTGTCACATTTACAGAAATGAAAGGAATCATTTTGAGCCCCGTTGTCCAAAGAAATAGCAATTGTTGCTTCTGTTTATACCTTCTTTTCATAGACAAGTGTTACATATTTATTTACTTCTGCTTGCTGACTCCGTCTCCTGTCCACAGCCCCTAAGCCTCCTGGTATACTGAAAGTACAGATGGAGATGGAAATGCTAACAGAAATAGACCTCTACTAGGCCATTTGGCATGGTCTCCACGGAAGTGTTTCTCACACTTGGTAATTTATTTCTTATGATCAGCATACCATTAAAAATGTATTGGCTGCTACTTCTTACGTCTTTTTAAATCCTTGAATTGTCCTAATGGTTGAAGGAGCTAAGCCTACAATGCAACACACTTCTTGATGCTCACTCTCCTGGCGTTTTTGTTTGTTTGTTTTTTTTTTTTTCCATTTAAGGTAACTATTTTAATGATGTTTTTGTTTTTTGTTTTTTAATTGTTGAAAATAGCCAAATGATTCGCCACGAATCAGGAGTCACCAGAAAGTGGGCTATAACGCGCTGAGATTTCTCTTGGAGTGGTCTGGCTCACCTGGAGCCCAGCCAGTGCAGTCTGATGGATTGAAGCTCCCTAGGAGCAGAGTTGGGACTGAGGGTTCATCAGCACTGCCCAGCTAGCACCGAACAGGGGTATTCTGCATAGCCCTGCCAGAGAGCTATTTATCTGAGCATGCCTATTAATGCAATATAGAAAATTTATGCTTTTTATCTTTAACATAAACTTTTATGAAAGCTTACTTTTCTCAATCATTTTTATTTTATTCTGAAGCCTAAAGGTGTTTTTGTATGTATGAGAATATATTACTAAAAGTATAATGTAGACCAAGGCAATGTCATGATTTACCTATGAGTTTTTGCACCAAATAAGAAAACACCCTAAAAAAGTATTTGGCATTTGTAATTCCAAGATATTGGCTTACCATTTGATTCCTTTTTTATCGTCTAGCACACTAGTCAGTAATTGGCATTTTTTAACTAATCAAATTTATCAGCTTGATAATTCTTATTGTTGTTTGCCTTCAGTTCATTCTTGTTTTTCTGTGTTTGTTAATTGCCCTGCTATTGTACTTGTCCTTGTTGGAGTGAAGTATTTTTTAAAACTCACGTTGCTGATTGTGTGATGATATGAATGTTTAGTCTAAATGTGCCTTGAGGGAAGTTTTTGGTATTCAAAGTTTGGAGTATTTCAGACTTTGGATGAAGGAAAACGAAGTTCCTTAATGTAATTTTAATGCATTATTTAATGACTGCAATAAATTCTGATGTGATTTTTTTCTCTCTACAAAAGAAAAAATCATTTAATATTTAATACAATTTCTCAGTTTACAATTGAGGTTACAAGTATTCATTTTCCTGTTCTTGATACATAAACCTCTTCATTACACAAAATAGCTGTGAAGGAACTTTTTTTTCAATAATGCACATAATAGCAATTTTTGATTGAACAATTTTTAAATCAAAATTATTTCTTGCATAAAAATCTTTTCTTTTACACTGCTTCACACAAAAGCAAATGCATAAACTTGATAGCTTTTTTAGTTCACATACTTTAAACTCATTCCTATGTTGGGAAACCATGCTTTTTCAGCTAGTGAAGTTATATGAGGGAAGAAGCAATTGTATGGAAGAAGAAAATACTATAAAAATGTATTTGACTTTTAGAAAGCTTTGAGAGGATGTTTAGAAAGCTTCTACAAGGAGGATGCGTTGCGTGGTAATTTACCACATAATTGAGAAAAAAAAAAAAAGGAAACTTTTGTCTTATTTTTGGAACTAGCACATGAATTAAGAAAACCAGACCAGAATAAATAAGCACCACTTAGAGAGTAGGGGAGACAGAGAGAGAGAAATAATGGTGTTTCCTCTTTTCCAAAATGTCTGGCAAGAGAGAGTATGGGAGAATGTTTAGCTGATCCATACTTTCCTAAGTACTGAAGTGTAGGGGTATGGAGAGTGAACTCTGTCCTATAGGAAACAGGGAGGGTCAGTAAGAACAAGTAAATAGACTTGGGTTGAATTCTAAATGACGTTTACAGGATAATGGACTCTGAGCTATCAATAAAGACCCAAGAAAGACATCACATACATAGAAGTCTGGGCAAGAAAGGCTTTTAAATAATAAAGAACAATAAGGACTATGTTAGAATACTTGAATTTGAATAGGATTTAGTATTTAATGAGGTAGTAGGAAACTTTAGCAGCTTAAATTTTGGTAATGAGAAAGGGGAGACATCAATTGCCAATATACAGGCTTTTAACAATTAATTATTGTAGTATTTCAAATAACGATTATCTTTGTTCTTTCTACCCATGCAACCATCCATCTCGACTTGTCTATCATATGCTTATTGAAAAGTATATAAACTATATCATATAAGTTCAGAAAGCAATTTTTCTTTTCAAGTGTCCAGTATAGAATTTTTAATCTGGAGGACTATATCTTATCGTCTAAATCACATGTGACAGGTGTTAGTGTCTGGACAGTCTTAGCCCAATGAGACAGGTCAGATATTATTATTTCCATAAAAATAAGGAAACAAACTCAAAAATTCCCCAAATCCCTGAAATAATAAATGAGGGGACTTTGATAATTCTCCTAAAACATAAAACTATAGTGTATTCCTACACTTCATTGTTTCTTATTGTGAACTTTATCATTCACAATAATGTAGTATCCCTCATGTTTTTCATCTTCATATTATTTTATTTATTCCCCCATTCAATTAGTCATTTACTTTAAAAACAAACAAACCATGAATGTACAGCAGACTTTGAGAGGGAATGGAGATGCAGACATTAATAGAACTTGGTTCTTTCCTTCAAAGGACTGAGTTGTTTCAGAAATTCTAGCATGGGAAATGTGCTTTTTACTGATTTAAATGCACAAATATTGGAGACCCTGGGTGGCTCAGTCACTTGAGTGTCCCACCCTTGATTTCACGTCAGGTCATGAGCCCAGAGTCCTGGGATCGAGCCCTGTGTCAGGCTTAATGCTGAGTGTGGAACTGGCTTGGGATTCTCCCTCTCTCTTTCCCTCTGCCCCTCTCCCCACTCACTCTCTCTAAAATAATAAACAAACAAACAAACATACCCTAATATTAAATTTTTTTAATGTTTATTTATTTTTGAGAGACAGAGCGTGAGCAGGGGAGGGGCAGAGAGAGAGAGACGGAGATACAGAATCTGAAGCAGGCTCCAGGCTCTGAGCCATCAGCACAGAGCCCGATGCGGGGCTTGAACTCACAGACCATGAGATCATGACCCGAGCCGAAGTCGGCCGCTTAACCGACTGAGCCACCCAGGCGCCCCTAAATTTTTTAAATCAAAATTATGTATAGTAAGAAGTTTCATAGGTCAGAAGAAGACTGTTAAAAGTTCAAATCTTGGTTTTCCCACTTTCCAGTTGGGAGTCTTAGACAAATAATTTCTCTCTCCCTCAATAACATACTGAGTAATACATGCCTAACAGCACTGTTGGGAGGATGAGATTAGTCAATTCATATTAAATGCCTAGAAGAGTATCTGGCATACTGTAAGAATTTGGAAGTATCTTTTCTTTTATCATTAATGTATACATCACTCACTCACTCATATGATACACTACTATTGTCCAGTAGTGGTTATATCACTAGTCTAAGTTCTTATATGTATCATACACGTAATTAGTATGTATGTGTGTATGTTAATAACCATCTTAATATTTAAATAGTACATATTTAAATAGCAGCTACCGAACACCAGAAGTGTTATCAAACTGAATGAGGACACGGGCCCAGAGAAATTGGATATGTGAAAATTCATGTGAGGCTTCTGAAAATTTAAAGAAGGAATTTTAATTAAATTTCTTTATAACCTGGGATTTGGCCATTGGTCATTTCGTGGTTTCTATAAGTAATTTACACACCAGAAGATTTCTTCAGGTATTGCCTCCTACTGGTGGGTACCAGTCTTATTTAATAAAAGACCCGCTGAAACACATTTCCTCACTGGGACTCAGAGGGTCCTATCTGGGGGTAAAGGTATTTGGGAGGTAATCTAATCTTGTTTGAAAGGACTAAAAATTTGCCTGAGTATGAATCCCGTCCATCCCACTACTTGCTAGTTGCATAATTGTGGGCAAATCCTTCAATCTCTCCGTGTTCAGTTTCCTCATTCGTTAAAAGCAGAACATGATAATACTAACCTCATGCTTTGAAGAGGAAGGAAATTAATAAATGCTAATATATTGTGACCCATCGTAAATACTACAAAAGTGTTCGTCACTTCGTTTCCCCTTTGGCCACTCAGAGATTAGCCGTTTTAGAACAAGGATTAAATTAATTCCATGCTGCCTATATCCTGGTCCACGTGTTTAATTTACTGTGTATTAACCCTGAACTTAAGGAATGGCCTTTATCTTTAAAAGCAGTGCTCATGCCAGTGATGTTCTTATCCTATGTCAAGTTCTTGCAAGTTATATGTGAACTGGAACTGGCTCTCCTTCCTGAATGTTCTCAGTTACCGTCCTTGGGTGCTAATTACAGGCAGATAAAAGGAGGGGTTCTCAGATAGTCCATCTTATCTCCTAAAACAGCAGCCGTTCTATGACTGAATGCCCTGTGGAAACAACAACCCTCAGCAGCAGACAACTCACACAGTCAGGGCTAGACCCAGAAATTCTCTGTCTCTACACAGGGCCTGTGTATTTTTGTCCAGTTTCATTTTGCCTCAAGTAAGTAGACTACAAGTCTGTGTTAAAATAAAGTGTTGCCAGAAAGAAACGCTGCCTCCTAAGACCTTAGGGCCATTCACGCAGGGGAGAACTCCAGTCAAGGAACTTTGAGCAAGTCTCAAACTAAATGTTGGGAAAATTCCACCACAGTCTCTTGTGATAACTTTTACCAAGTGGCAAATGCTGAGTTTCTCCAGAAACCTCAAGAAACTTCTTGGTCAAGTGGGCCAGCTTTTCCTCAACCTGTGAAGATCCTACACTCAAAGAAAAAAACTACAGTTCTTTGCCTCTGAAAAGCATGAGCCATTCCTTGATGGAAAATACCATTCATTCCAAGGTACCAAGCACTGCGGATAGAAGGAAATGCAGAGATGAAAGACACTGTCCCTGCTTTCATGTTGCTCATAGTTTAGTATCGCGGTATTTTGAATAATGAAGACATCAATGAATAAGTTATATGTGATCAAATCATTAAGTCTAAGTCCTCATTTCCCGCTTTTAAAACAAGGCTAAGAGCACCATGTATCTAATAGGACTTAAGATGGAAGGAAGCATTGCCATGATGAATGGAAAGGACTTTGGCATTGTCCTGGATACAGTAATCATTCATATTTTTGTTATGCATGTAATAGTCCGGCAGTAGTATTGGTATATACCTCATTTAGCCATTAGTGTTGACCTCTATGTGACTGCATTCAAAATGTGAATAATTAAAATGTTTAGACAACTTTAAGTTTGTTTATTTTGAGAGAGAGCGTGAGCAGGGGAGGTGCAGAGAGAGAGAGAATCCCAAACAGGTTCCGTGCTGACAGTGAGACCCCGACACGGGGCTTGATCTCATGAACCATGAGATCATGACCTGAGTTGAAATCAAGGATCAGGCACTTAACAGCCTGAGCCACCCAGACACCTCTATTTTGATGACTTTTATATCACAAATGTTGCTGACACAGTAAAAACTTTGTGCTAAAAATTTCATTGTCATTTTTGCTTAATACTATGTAAATTAGACCAATTTTGCTTAAGATTAATTAAATATTTACTAAGTTATCTTCTCCATGCTTTTTATAATAAAGCTAGATCTACTTCAACATAAAATTTTCATTGAAATAAACAATTAAAACTAAGAAATATCAGCACTTTCTGATGGAAAAAGCTATTTAAGAATTATGTTGATGAGTTTCAAATGTATACTACATTCCAAAAATTAGAAGTTAGCATAGATTTTCATTTGTGTGGCATGTGCGTACAGATAATACCTTCTGTCTGTTCCTGAGGAACTGCCTTCCACCCTTTTCTACCTTTATGGACTCGAGCAGTGGACTCACGACTCCTGGTTTCAGTTTCTGTTTAACCAGTAGGCAGCCTGCCTAGGAAGTCAGCATGGTTAATGAAACCTCACTCCTTCTCTGTGGGGTCATTTCAACATGGCTGTATCTCTGGGCTAAAGGTCACAGTCCCCCTCAAGCTGACCCTATTTCCATCACGATCCGCTACAGGATATGGGTAAGCAACGATTTCCCATCTTGCTTCAGGTCGTGGGGTGGTAACAGCACCTGCTGTTGTTAGCTCTTTAATGTTGCACTATCTCCCGGGGTTTCCCTACATTCTGCCCACGCTTTAGAAATAGTCCCTTTTTCAAACTCTCTTTGAATTATCCCAATTTAACTGTACCATCTGTTTCATGCTAAAATCCCAATGAAAACAGGCAGTAAAAAAATAAGCCAAATGATTTTTTTTTTGCATTGAAAAACAACTTTCCCTGAGAAAAAAGAGAAGAGCTGTGCTTTTAAGTTTTTAAAATTTATTTATTGACGTTAGAATTGTATAAAAAACATACGTAAACTATTCAGCACAGCACCTTTCCCTGGGTGATCTTTCAATGAAACGTAGCTCCTACTTTTATTATTTGCATCTGATAACATTGCAAACAGTTTAGGGCGTAAATTACTTTCTTTTTTATTACCATCACAAATTTAAACACTATGAAAAAAATCCGTGTGCATATTTTGAGGTAATTTTAAATTATAACTCCATTATAAAATAAAACATGCTCGGAGTCATTATATTAAAAATTTTTGTGTTTTTTTAACTGTCTACATGTAATCTGTAATTTTTAGCATTGCTACTACCTTCATTGAATGTAATCTGGTGGAGTCAGAACAATTCTAACAAGTAGAGGAAGATCATAAATAAATAAGGCATTCACTGAACTTCGCTCTATAAAAACGTTACTCTAAACTAGTGTCATTTATTCTATCCTCACAGATACTAGACTTGCCTGGAAGGTTCCTTGGGAACTGCTTGGAGCAGGTAGCAGGGAATTCGGTGGGTAGGATTCAAGGTTCATATAACCAGAGCCGCATCAATTTTTTATCTTATTTTAAATATTATACTAGAGTACATGCCTTCTTTTGAAGATTTCGTAGTTTAAGCTTAACCAAAATCAAAATAATAGCTATTATAAAAATGAAAAATTGTAGAGGATATAAAAATATATCTATTCATTTCTTTCAGTTGCAAAGTTTTTCAACACGAAAGTCCCGTAAAAAGTATTAGAGGTAAGTATATATAATTGGTCTCCTATATAGGTCATAAACTGTCTATATTGAAATCTTCCAAATTATTTTAATATAATTTTTTGTTTGTCCGATTTCAGGAGCAACCCATACCTTACTGTAGAAAACTTGAAAATTAGAGAAAAAGTATAAAGAATAATCTACAATCTCATGATGAAAAAGCAAACCAGTTAGTATATTAGCATATTTACAGTTTATTGTTTTCCTCAGGCAGCTTGATTTTAGATTTAAGATGCTATTGCATTTTTTTTTTACTGAAATGATTATAGAGTTAATTGGGTAACATGTTTTAAAATAAACACTATGCAGCCAGTATTTTTCCATGACAACAAAAATATCTTGAAAACATCACTTTACTACTAGGATAATCACTTTATAAATTTGCATAATTTATATAAACATTCTCCTGTTTTTGTGCATTTGAGTTCTTATCAATTTTTCTATAATTTAAATAACTACATAATGATAATCCTTATAACAAAATATTTTCATAGTTATCAGATTACTTTCTAAGACTTTTTGAGAGATAATATCTGACTTGAATACAAATCTCTTTAGCTCTTAAAACATACCGCTCTACGATTTTTTTTTAAGTTTTATGGATTTTCATACATAACAGCAGGAAACATTCTTTCCTTTTAATTTTATTTTCCTAGTTCAATAGATGAAGGATGATACATTGCTGATTTATTTGCATTTCTTTTTTTATGGTGGCATTTGTTATTTTTTCGTTGGAGTATATGCTATTTGTATTTCTTTTGTGTGTTATGCAGCTTTTTTCTTTGGAGGTTTTCTGTTTTCTAATATTGCTAATAATAAGAAACAGACAAATTGTACTTTTCAAGGCATGAGACAACCTGTTGAAGCTAAGAAGACTAGGTGAGCTAAAATCACAGAGAGGGAAGCACCACTCAGAAGCAAGTTGATCGATAAGCAGCTGCTTTTCAGGAAGAATGCATTTACAGGTTTGGGGCACTGGTTTAGGATGAGACGGTGGGCTATTGCTAGAGAAAGGGAAACATGCAAAGCTTTTTATTGATGTTGGGATTGGAATGGCCAAATGGGAAGATTTTTGAGGACTGGTCTATAATCTTGGTGTCCCCTGCACAACCTTGACTGGATTGTCAGACTGAGTGCTGATCTAAGGAGTTAGGAGGAGAGCTCTGAAAACAAAAATGAACTCTCCTGTAGACTTTTCACTGTTTGAGAGTTTAAGAGCTTCTCCTGTCAAAAATAAATTGGATTTAAGTCAAAACAAAATAAGCCAGAGATGAAGATGCTGGGATGAGTGATTCACACCGAGACTCTACAGCCAAGATTACGTAGGAGCACTGATTCAGGGCCCAATGAGGATTACAAGAACAGTGTCAGAAAGTTGCTTCTGTAGAACAGAGAAACCATCGGAGATTTGGTCTTTGATGTGTGCTAGTGTGATCAGGTCAGAGGACGGAGGAACCATAGAAACCAAGGAGCAAATTCCCCTCAAGACACTTGCCAAATTTTTAAATATTATTGGGCAGAAGCTAAAGAGAAAACCTTTCAAAATATTATCTCAAGAACTAAGCCTTCGTAATATTTAATATAGACAAAGACCCATAAGATGCTCAATTACAAGTACTGAAGGACTACAGAATTGTGGTGTAATGATGATTAACCAAAAGTGCCTGAGTGTTCTGAAATTTCTGCGCTGCTCTAGGTGAGCTTAATCCTACATTGGATACACATGACCAGCCCCAAACCCAACTGAGGAAAAACACAATCATCTATGGTAAAGAATATACACCATTTGCAGCCTCTACACTTATTTTATATATAGTATCTGCCAAATTATTAAAACTAAGAGAAGGGTGAATTTTGTAGTATGCAAATTCTGTATCAGTAAAGATTTTTCTTAAAAAACAAGAAAAGTTATGGTTTTCTGATAAATAATGTAGACAGTGAAATAGACAAAAGAAATAGATGAATTGAGTATCAATACTAATGTTAGTAGGTGAGGACCTAACAGTTAAAATTGATATGTTGAAAACAGGGGAAAAAATAGTCAACTGAGAGGAAAGAATGGACATTTTCACCAGCTAATAGAACCTGAATCATCCTCCTCCTCAAATAAATATTTCAGAACAGAAAAGGTAAATATTTGAAATTAACAACTCAGTAGATGGTTTTAATAGCAGATTGTTTACAGCATGACACAGCATTGATGAAGCAAAAGTCACATCGATAAAAGATGACCATACTGAGAGAAAGCAGGAAGAAGGGCAAGACAGAACACAGCCTAAGAGATTTAGACCATTGGTCATACGGTCTGACGCATAGCTAATCAGAGCTCCCTCAAAGCCCCATTCCCAGACAACTGTTACTTTTGATCCGTTTGCTCCCTGCAGAACCCCTCTTCACAGAGTTTGTCTTTATTTAACCTGAGAGGTCAGTGAAGACTATCCCCAGAGTATTTATCAGAAACAATTAGGGGCACCTGGGTGGCTCAGTTGGTTAAGCATACGACTTCAGCTCAGGTCACTCTCCTTCTCTCTCTCTCTCTCTCTCTCTCTCTCTCTTTCTCAAAAATAAACATTAAAAAAAAAAAAAGGAAACAAACAGTTGTTTAACCGTGTAGCTGCCAAAGGTGTCAATATTCTGGGCAAATAGGAGGCTGACCAGAAAACAAAAGGAAAATCTAGAGAATAATGTGTTCATAGAGGCTTGAAAATTTGTCACCTATTTCTGGTTATCTGAAAGGACAAGTGCCTATGCAGAGCTGTGAATACACCCAGGAAAGACGTTGGACGGTCCTAATCTCTCATTTCTGGTTGATCTCAAGGCTCTGTAGAAGCAGGAAGTGAAGGCTAAGACACACTCGTATACTGTGATGAAAGCAGGTCCCCACACCTATATGCAGAACCCTTCAGCTGTGGCTGAGAGATTTGTTGGTTCAAGGCTAACTAAATTCAGCAACATATAAAAAGGAATATACCCCATCATCAAATGGGTGATTTCAGAAATGCAAGGTTGACTTAACATCTGAAAATCAATTCAAGTAACACATAATATTCATAGGCTAAAGACAGAAACAACATAATCATCTCAATTGATTCTCATCTATTCGAAACATTTCATGAATATCTAACATCCTTCCATGAAAAAATTACTAGGAATAAAGCGAATTTCTTTAACCCAAAAAGTCTATTTGTGAGAAACTCCAGCTAACATCTTATTTAATGGTATCAGGCTATATGTTCTCCCCCTAAGATCAGGAATAGAATAAATGTATGTGTTCTCCACAGTGTCATTCACCTCAGTTCTGGGAGTTCTGGACAAAATAGTTTGGCAAGAGCATTTTTTTTAAAGTCACTCCATTTAGAAATGAAAAAGTTGAATATCTCTATTTACATGTAATATGATTTTGAAAATTTACTGACATCATATAAAGGAAGCCGCAATAAACTTCAAATAAGTGAAATCTCTGATAGTAAATAGGTCTCTGATCATAAGAGATTTAATAAGGTTAAAGAGCATTTAGTAACTTTAAAATAACAAGAAAAATCTCACAAGTCTGAATTTGGGTAAGAGTGTTCTACATTTTAAAATTAGAGTGCTCTAATTTTAACATTGTGAAAGGTGAAATCACAATCAGAAAACAGGAGCACCTGGGTGGCTCAATTGATTAAGCATCTGACTTTTGATCTCAGCTCAGGTCATGATCTCATGGTTCGTGGCATCGAGGCCCAAGTCAGGTTCTGCACTGGTAGTGTGGAGCCTGCTTGGGATTCTCAATCTCTCTCCTTCTCTCTCTGCTCCGCCCCTACTTTTGATCTCTCTCTCACAATAAGTAAATAAAACATTTAAAAAAATCAGGAATATTTTAAATTTCAATTAAAACTTGATGCATATGACATATCAAAATTTACAAGCGCTATTGCAGTGCCTAAAAAGAAATATATAGCCTTAAAGGCATACGAGACAAGAAAGGCCAAAAAGAAAAAAAAAAAAAAGGAAAAAAGAAAAAAATCAGTGACTTAAGCTTTCATCAAAAGAAGCTAGAATAAGACGCAATGAAATTTTAAGTACAAGGATGAATTATAAAATAGACATCAATGGAAATGTAAATAAGAACAGAAAAACTGAAAGCTATTTCTTTGAAAATAATTTAAACATTAATTAATTCTTAGCATGACTGATAAGAAAAAAGGGGAAATAAAAACTACCAATGCTGAAAACACAAAACATGTATCACCACTGATTTCACAAACACTAAAGAATTAATTACACGCAAAAAATCAACAATTTGAATCTTATGGAAAAAAAATCCATGAATAAAATACAACTTTCTGAAGTTCATAGAAGCAGGAATAGACAATATGAATACACTGGTATCAACACAAGACTCTGAAAATGTTGTTACAAAACTTCCCACAAAGAAAACGTAACTTACATGACTTTCATCAATAAATTCTTCTAAACACTTAAGGAAGAAATAAAAGAAATATTCAACAAACTCTTTAGGAGAGAAAGAAATAAAAATTCTTTTACAATTCGTTTTATGAGGAGGAATATATATATATTTTTTTGCCAGTATGTGATGAAGGAAATAGAATAGAAAATGACAGACCAATCTCTCCTAGAGATATGGATGTAAAATTTATTAAATAACTCTCATATATGGAAGCCAGTGAATATATACACAGTCATCAAGTGGAGTTTGTTCCAGAAATACAAGGCAGGTAGAATCAATGTATTTCATCTGATTAACAGACCGAAAAAGGAAAAAATAATATGTCCCCTGAAAGATGCAGAAAAATATATATGATAAAATTTTGTTCCCATTCATTTTTGTTTTTAATGTAGCAGACTAAATGTAGAGCTCTAATTTCGGTTCTCCAAAGCATGTTTTTCTCCTGATAAAATGTAGTGACACACAGGGCGCCTGGGTGGCTCAGTCAGGTAAGCATCTGACTCTTGGTTTCGGCTCGGGTCACGTGCTCACGGTTGGTGAGATCTAGTCCCGTGTGGAGCTCCACACTGACAACATACAGCCTGCTTGGGATTCTTTCTCTCCCTCTCTCTCCTCCTGTCCCCTGCTCACGCTTGCATGCATGCGCTCTCTCATGAAATAAACTTAAAAAATAAAAAGGAGTTACACAAATGAGCAAACACACAGTGCAAGCACATATCAAGCCTCTTCTTGTGCCATGGCTGTTAGCAATTTATCGACCAAACTTCCTCAAGTAACTAGCCCAGGCCTTCCACTGCCAGCTTTACCTTCGCACATTAAACTCTCACCTAAGGTCTCCTTAAACAATAGGCTCAGAGATGAAAAATAATTTTAAAAGCACTGTTATTCTATTCTAGCACTGCCTACGGAATATTCTTTCCTTTTCCCACTGAGAATATCAGCTTTACCTGAATTCTGTTCTGTAGGGTCTGGACTATACAAATTCAGGGATGTTTCTTGGTATATGGGGACAAATATGACACTTTTAATTATTATAGCTTTATAATTTTTCGATATGGGGTAGGTTAATTTCTCCCTTAATTTTTTTCATATATTCTTAGCTATTTTCACAAAGAACTTCAGAAACATCTATTATTTTAAGTCATTTTGAAATAAATATACAAAATAATTAAAAAGTAATGAAAATCTCTAAGACCTAGTACCTCATCTAAGAATGGGATCTCCTCTTATTAAATATACATGCAATGTATTTTGTTTTGTTTTGTTTTGTTTTTGGTTTGTGGCTTCATTCATGAAATACCATAAAGTCATTCAGAGACACTTACATTTTGCCACAGATTTTTGTTAATAGAATGTTTTTCTTTTATTTTCTAAACTGTTTTTGATGATATTTAGCAAATAAATTTGCTTTATATTTTTATTGCAAACAGGCTAATTTATGGGAACATCTTATTGGTCTAATTTTTTTCCACTTAATTTGGGCTTTTGATTCCTCTCATAAAGTAGCCCACAAATCATTACTATATCTTACTTGTCTTTTATGTTTTAATGAATTTACTAAAGCTCCAGAATAAGATAAAATAAATGTAATTTCCCAGAAATTGAAGAAATGTTATGCCGTTTCTTACCCCTCAGGGATAATAGACACTTCCAGTGAAAATGTTTTAATATTCATTTTGTATTTAATCTGGGATTGTTCAGAGCCAGGAGTAGCAATTGTGTAGCTGCCTGATGGAAAAAAACCTTTCATTTACCTTGCAATTAAAATATGCATGCTTTACTTATTTTTATCTACAATATTTATTTATTTTTGCGAAAGAGAGAAAGGGTGTGAGAAGGGGAGGAGTAGAGAGAGGGAGGACAGAGGATCTCAAGTAGGCTCTGTGCCGACAGTCAAGAGCCCAGAGCTCGATGTAGGGCTTGAATTTGCAAACCATGAGATCATGACCTGAAATGAAGCCGGAGTTTAACCAACTAAGCCACCCAGGCTCCCCAAACATGCATGCTTGAAAGTTACACATTACATACAGGGGTATTCTGAATTTATATAAGTTAGAGAATTCTAAGATCTGTAAATAAAATGATAAATCTCTTTTGTCGTTAATATGTCCCTACTCTAAGTAACAAAAATAGACAAAAGAGAGCATGGAAATGAACAGAATAGAAGAAATACCTCTGGAACTTATTGAAAAGACTCCATTTTACAGTTAACCATTTTACAGGAAAAGCATTTGATTGACTCACTCAAGATCTGATCCTCCAATGTATGCCCTAAGAGAATAACATTTTAGCTCGTTTATACATAGTTAATAATGTATATATTCCATTTTAAGATCATGTTCAAAATAAAGCATTTATACGTTATCAATAATTACATACTGCTGGTTGTTATATTCCACTTCAATTATGTATCATGTCCTGTGAAATAAAGTACTGACTATGAGAAATAGCTTTGATCTCACGATCCTCTACTTCATCTGTAACTTTGACCATTATTCAGTGAGAACCTACCTTGAAAAACTACTGTATATTAAACCATGTGTAGTTTGGATTGTCGCATCCAGGAAGCATTAGTCACATGCAACCACTGAACACTTCAGATGTGGCCAGTCCAGCCTGAGTGTACTCTAAGTATAATATAACTTATTACAAAGACTTGGGAGAAATAAAAAATAATGTAAAGTATATCATTAATAATTTTTATGTTGATTTCATGTTGAAATGATCATTGGATATACTGGGTTACGGAGACTATTATATTAACTCTGTGGGGTTTTTTTTTTTTGATGTTTTTATTTATTTTTGAGAGAGAGAGGGAGAGAGAGAGCACATGAGAAGGGGAAGGCCAGAGAGAGAGACATAGAATCCAAAGCAGGCTCCAGGCTCCAAGCTATCAGCACAGAGCCTAACACAAGGCTGGAACTTGTGAACCACGAGATCATGACCTGAGCCAAAGTCAGATGCTTCACTGAGCCACCCAGGTGCTCTATTAACTTCGTGTTTAAAAAAAAAAAGAAAAAGTTTAATAAAAATTTTAAATTATACATGTAACTTACATTATGTTAATATTAGAGTTGGGACGCTTATGATACAAATATCGAAGTGCATATAATCTTGCTCTCAGTGAGTGCCATTTATTATTTCTGATGCCTTTCAGTTTATCGAAAACTCCCAAGTGCCTAATCAGGTAATACTTTTATTTCTTTTACACTCCAAGTAGGTAAGGTATGAAATGTTTAAGCTATCGTTTTGGTGTTGTAGAGTTGGTGTAGATAGAAGATAGAGTGCAAACCTAAATCTGTCTAGTGTTCAGAGCATTTTTCTTCTCTACATCTCTAGAGGGGACATAGCCCCAGTAGAAAATAATAAAAATATAATACAGTAGATTTGGGCACATGAACAGGTTCAAAGATATTTCCTAGAGAAAATTTTAGCTCTTTGGTCTGCTTCATGCAGAGTTGAAAGGCTAACTATTTGGGCAAAGATACAAATCTGTTACTTCATATTTTTAGACTAAAAGCCAACTTTTCACCTCCATATCTAATTTTAATAAAATCCTCATGTTCTCTCAAAACAAAATATCCTCAAAATATCTCTGGTAAGTCAGTTCCCTTCCTGTATTGCTGAGTTAATTAATATGAGATCTACTAAGCTTTCATTCTTTTAGAATCCGAAAGCAAAGCCTTTGTGTCGGTAAGACCACCATAAGGCTATACAGTTTTAAGATGGTGCTTCCACTTTACCTTGGAAAAGCTTTCAACATTTAGAAATATACTCTTCAGTTTTTATCATAAACAAATATAATAAAGAGCCAATAGAGAGAATAGTGAAAAAGAGATAGTACGCCCCCATTTCTGTTCGCAGCATGAATCAGAAGTTGCTCACATCAATTCTGCTTACATTTCATTTCCGTGGACTTAGTCATAGGAGTGTCTGGTATTTCAAGGGAGGCTGGGAAAGAGAGTCCCTGATTGGGTGTCCAGGTGCCCATTAAAAGTAAGAAGAGGACTGACGGAGGTTCACAATTACTAGGGCACACCAAACATATTTGCCTAATAGCTTTCCAAGCAACTTTCAAGTTACGTTGAAAAGGTAGTCTCTACTCACAGGTCCATCACTTACCATCTGGTAACTGTAGTCAAATTGGTATCTTCTCAATGACCAGTTGATATGTGAAATGAAGGTATTGAAGCACAATGGTGTTAATATTCCACAGTCATTGGGGGCCTTCAAGACTATAGCATAGAAAGATTCACTGGATGGTAAAGCTCTCAGGTAAATCGAAATAAAGCATTATTTTAATTGTGAAGGAGAATTTGCTTTTCTAATTGCTTTTTTCAAAATCTGTCGAAATTGGGGCTTGTGACATCTAAAAATGGTGTGAATATTATATCCATGAAATTATTCAAAAAGGATAATTCAAGTGGAAAAAGGAAAATATTTCAGAGAATATATTTACAACACCTATTGAGTCGACAATATGATTTGTGTGTATAAACACACCCCACACACAAAGAAACACAAGATACCCATGTATATTTTCCATTTAACATTGGCAAAATTCTTTAAGGCAATCTTTCCAATTTCCAAATGAAGACAACTGGGGTAGAGACATTATGTAAACTAAGCTGGTAAGGAGCAGAACTGACATTAAAATCCATATGTGATTCCAATGCCAGAACTAAGACTTAAACATTTATTCACAATTTATAATGACTGAGCCAAACATTATTTTACTAAAGATTCTTAGGATAAAAAATAGCAGTAAAATAACCAAAAGCATTATTATAACATTGATTTTAATTACCTCTTTGCTTTGGAGCAAAGATATTGGAAGCTTCAATCAGATTAGAATAGGGAAAATGTATATGTTTTTCCTAGTCTCCTGCTTAATTCATAATAAGATTTTCTAAGTAATAAAGAATCCATATCCTAGTAATAGAGATTATAAAATTTTATTGATTTTGTTAATTTTTGCTAAATAAGAGATGGCTAAAATTAGAACCGTCTCTTCATACGCTGTCATTGAATGATTTGAAAGTGTTTGATCCCTGATGAAACATTCACGTTTTGTCCAGTTCAGTGGAAATCGATACTGATTCGTCATCTTTAGTCCACTCGAGGCAACATTCAAGTGTCAAACTGCAAGCTTGTCAGCTTCATTGACAATTAAATTTCCTTTAAAACAGAGATGTGGGAAATTGAATTTGCTTATTGTAAATGGAAAAAAGATTGGATTGCAGCTTGGTTCCCAGAATGATTGAATCCTTTCTGGGTGAAGCGGTATTAAATAAGATGATTAAAAAGAGACTGTATTTTTTTATTTTATAATGTGAATGGATCAGCTTTCAGGGTTAGTGCCAGAGGTAACATGCAGCCACTCAATCGGTTGGAAAAATGAGGAATGGAAACCCTATGGAAAATTAACATATTTTTAAAAGTCCAGGATAGCACAGACAGAGGCTTCTCTAACATCCAGCTGTATAGCAGTAGAGGACATACTAAAAGCAATTCTTCCACCCTAGATTGTACAGTTGGTCAGGGGGAGAAAAATATTCCACTGAGAAGGTTTCCGAATGCTGCTTGCCCTTCCCTACAAATCTGTAAAGGTGATGAGCAATTTATACTTATAATCGGGCATTACTGCCCCAGTGAAGGACTTAAAGATATTATGAGCTTTCTGTGAATACTGGGAAAATATAAACATCAAGCTGATGTCATCTGGAACCATTGAATTCTTAAGTTTTTTCAACAAGCATACATGGTAAATAGGTGAGTAAAATAGAAAAGAGATAATGACAACAGTTGAATCATTTCTATAGTGTCTTAGTATATAATATAGGAAAAAAACAAGTTTGGATCACTTCTCTGGAGATCAAAGTAGCTGAGGCTATATTTTAAAAGTAAATGTGGGGAAGAGTATTAGGTTATTGGATTCATGATGAAAAAAAATAAAGAATTATCAAGGCAGGTGAAGAGCACCTATTTCATAATTGTATGTCAAAGCCATATAGTTAAGAAGAAGCAATGGTTTTGTGCACAAAAAATAACCTAATACTTGTCCCCACATTTACTTTTAAAATATAGCCTCAGCTACTTTGCCACAATTAGCATTTATAACAGCTTTATAATACTTGGTAATATTTATGTATACCACGATACTCCATGCTCCATAATTAATCCATATTAGGATGCTTAGTGTTATCAATTATCCCCACCCTACTAAATAAATTCCCAAATATTTTCAAAGAGGGAAAGACTCAACCCTAATATTCTCTACTCTATAATATTCAGAGGTTTAGCAAATTAATTTTTGTCTACTCTTTTCTCAAAAATATTTTTAGTATCATGTAATGGACATTAATTTTATATTTTGGATTATAATCCACTACTACGTTGGCCATCCAGTACTACACTGGCCATCCAGTTAACTTCTTATTTCAATTATTATGACTTTAAAATCAAAAATTCCCATTTGGTTCTCATTTATAGTTTCTGATTGTTCCTTTCTTTTTTTTTTAATTTTTTTTAACGTTTTTATTTTATTTTTGAGAGACATAGAGACAGAGCGTGAGCAGGGGAAGGGCAGAGAGAGAGGGAGACACAGAATCCGAAGCAGGCTCCAGGCCCTGATGAGCCGTCAGCACAGAGCCTGATGTGGGGCTCGAACTCACAGACCGTGAGATCATGACCTGAGCCGAAGTCGGCCGCTCAACCGACTGAGCCACCCAGGAACAAACAACACCCTGATTGTTCCTTTCAAATGATTGATTAACTCATTAGGACCATATTTCCTTTTAATATATTTTCATAATTATTAGAATATTTTATAATAGATGTAATTGACAAATCCAACATTTGTGTCATCACTGAGTTGGCTTCTAGTGACTACGTGTTTTTTTTGTATGGAACACATTTTCATGTTTGACTAATAATTCTTTTAATTTTATATTGAATATTGTGGTTTATACATTCTGTAGGTTCTAGGTTCTTCTACTGTCCTCTAAAAGTGTTGGTTTCTAGCTAAGTGGGAAGTTCCATTACTGGTTGATCATTGTGAACTTGGATAGGTTTAAAATCATATCTTTCATGCCTGGAGAAAGTCCATTGTGTTTCTCACTCCTTTCTAAATTATGAAGGGTCAAGCTCCAATCTATTTTTTTTACATAGATATTATCAAGGTTTCAGTCTGTGTTACGGTCAGTCTGTAGAAGTATTTTTCTAGAATGAGAATGTAATTCCTCAAGTATGACCTCAATGGAATCTCTGTTAGATATTCAGTATAGTAGGGATCTATCAAAATCCCAATGTCCCTAGCAAGGCACAGCCTCTAGTATTCTTTCTTCACTATGAATCTCATAGTTGCCAATTTCTGGTAAGGCTGTACAGTTTCATTCTGTGTATAGACAGCCCAATTCACACCCAAGTACTTTAGGGAACTTCCCTTGACTTCTTTGGACTCCTCTCTCCTATACCACTCTCGGTGTAGATTATAGCTGCTTCATTTGTCCCAAACTCTGATTTTTATTTTCTCCACTCAGCAGGATCACATGGTTTGGACTCCACTGTGTAGTGGTGAGAATTTTTGTCCCCATATCAAGAGCAGTTCTGGAGTTCTGGAAGTGGGACTTCCATTGTGCATGTCCAGTTTCTCAAGAATAAAGTTCTTGGGGTTCCTGGGTGGCTCAGTCGGTTGAGCGCCGAACTTCGGCTCAGGTCATGATCTCGCGGTCTGTGAGTTCGAGCCCCGCATCGGGCTATGTGCTGACAGCTCAGAGCCTGGAGCCTGCTTCACACTCTGTGTCTCCCTCTCTCTCTGCCCCTCCCCCACTCATGCTCTCTGTCTCAGAAATAAACATTAAAAAAATTAAAAAAAAAAAAGAATAACTTTAAAAAGAATAAAGTTCTTGCACTGGCTGCTGTCCAATGCTGTAATACAGCCCATATACTTATAGGTATCTAAATGCATATACACACTTACTTGTTTTAATTTTCTCAGCATTTACAGTATGAGGGCTAGTCTGGCCTGAGGGCTAAATGGAAAAAAAAAAAACTCTAGAAAGTAAGCTGAAGGTTTTTTTTTTTTTATAAAATGCCTATTATAAATAACTTTACCCTTCACCATTGCACTTCAGAATTTTAGTGTATATCGAATCTTATTTTCCCACTGTTCTTCCATGTACAATGAGAGTTTTGTTAGAGATTGCTGGGGTTAGTTATTGACATATTTTTCCCATTTCTGTAGACTTTTAAAATATATCTAGAGTATTTCCAATTTGATTTCTAGACAAGTGTTCAGAAAAGAAACACAAAATGGTTGTTTTTAGTGGTTTGTGTTTAACTGTATAACATCATCCCTGAACCACAGAGTTTTTAAAGCATAAGCATCAATTAAAGAGAAATAAACTTGAAATAAACATATTTTAAAAATTCATTTACTCTTTTCCACAGCATTTTCACTGCAAGATTTTAAGACGAATATGTCCAGAAGTCAAATGGCACCGAATTCTTTCTGTAGCTATCTTTCTAGCTTCATTCATCTTTGAATGAATTTCTGTCCATTATTAAATTTACATCTGTTAAGTTTATCCACCAAATGTTTTTAAAAACCTGGGATTCATTATTTTAGTATGAAAATGAGTTATCATCAATATTTTCAATAACATATATATATATTTTTTAATGTTTATTTATTTCCGAGAGACACAGAGGCACAGCATGAACAGGGGAAGGGCAGAGAGAGAAGGAGACACAGAATCGGAAGCAGGCTCCAGGCTCGGAGCCGTCAGCACACAGCCCGATGCAGGGCTCGAACTCACAGACCGTGAGATCATGACCTGAGCTGAAGTCGGCCGCCCAACCGACTGAGCCACCCAGGCGCCCCTTCAATAATATATTTTTAAGGGTTGCAATTCATTGGCAGGACGTTGTCTTTAATCCTTGATCCCCAAGAAACATCTTAAATTAGTAAGCTTCTTTTACTAGTGTAGTTCCTACCAGGATATGTGTATGGATTCTTATAAACTGCATTAATCGAATCACTAATTAATATCTAGGCATTGACTTTACTTCTTTAATATTTTAAGGATCATAACTAATTAAAAAAATTATTCCTTTAGTTACTGCATTGCCGTCTAGTGGAACAGATTTCACTGCAGGTGGCTTAGGGCCTCAATCAGCAGATGCAATTTTCCAGGACTGGCTGCTGATCCTAAATGGAAGAAAATGTTTTCATCCTTTGATTCTACCTCATTCACTAGCAATTCTTTATTCTATGGAACACAGCTTTTCTTCTAAGTGATTTGGGGCTTGTGGAAAATTTGAGAACTGCCAAGACATGGCAGAACGGTAGAAGAGAAGAGAGTAGTGTGAAATAAAGATTAAAATGTAAATTAGGTAGACCATAAAGGAAATCATAAGAAAAAAATGTTACAAAATGAACGTAGAGAGGAAAATTTCACTAAAGAGTTTAATTTTATCTGTTATTCATTTGACATTATCCAAGAGCCTTTGAAGAATTTTAAGCAAGCTTGTAATGAGGTCAAATCTTCATTTTGGTATGCCAAAGACACATCAACCACCCAAATGCTAGGAGTGACTTTCCCAAAGTGAGACAACTGTCGTTGGCTGTGGTAACTGTGTCCTTTATTCTTTCCCATATTCCTCTCTGCTACTCTTTATTGCCAGTCACATTCATCCCTGGGGCCATACATTCAGAGTTATCCTTCTCTCACTGAAGGAGGAGAGTGTCTAGAGGATTGATCTTAGGTTCACATGAGGATAAGCAATTTGATTAACTTAGCACTTGAGAAGATGGATTTCAAAACCTCTTCTGTGTTAACAATGACATGTCATTTATCACTTGAATAGTTTCAGATAAATGCCTTAATATCAGCTAGTGGGAACTTTTGGTAATTTCTAATGATATGAAAAGCACAAAGAAAAATTCATTGGGAATATGAAAATCTCTTGACTCCTAGACAGATTCTTGACAAAGGAGAAGAGTTTGGAGGATCACAAATAATAGACACTCACTTATTGTCATTCTTATTAAGGAATATAATGAGAAATGCAATAATGGGAAATATTTATATGCTTAAATCTTACCAGAAATAGTGGCTTAGCAGTTTTGTTGTATCCCCAGTTTTTAGTTGCTCACATATTTGATAAGCACTATAAATCTTATTTTACCACAAAAATAACAGAATTTTAGATTTGACAGAGTGTTCAGCCCAACACTTTCCTCTTTTATTCTCCTCACTCAAACATCCTTAATTCTCTACTTTCCTTAAGTATCAAGGGTTTCTAAATTTTCCCAGTGTTCACCATTTTTCCTTAGATAAGCAACTTTCAATCTCTTGTCCTCTCAAAATGTTTCACTTAGAAAAAAAAATATCTGAAGATGGACCAAGATATGCAAGGCAAGACCAATAACTGAAGAAATTATTATCAAGTACAGGAATTTATCCTCTCTAAATTTTCTGATCCAGTCACAGCAGAAGTAAGGATTCCAGAACAAAAAAAAAGATTACAAGTGGGGTAATCATAGGTTCTGGCATACCACAGACAGAATTTAATCCTGTTGTCCTGACATCAAATCTTGTTAAAGTCAACTGTCATTCAAAACTGCCAAAATTTATATGCCCTATTTTAGGATCATCATAAGTAGCAAGATGAATTTTAGGCAGAAATTTATTTTCTTTTATCCAGTTCTTCTCTTTTGGGACCCACAATGTGCAAACTACATTTTATTATTTCTTTTTGCTTAATTTATACTCCTAACACAGAAAATACTTAGTGGATGGTGCTGGAGAGGGAGGGAATGATATCTAATCCTACCTGGTTTTACCATCTTTAAATCCTCCTTAAAAATGTGTATTCATCTTAGTTCCCTAGTATGAACAGATTTGGGAACTTTAATAGGCAAGAAAAAGTCTCTCGTTTCTTTGCTATCATGCAATCATATTTTTCCTCTATAACGAAGTATAATGACTGAGTAACTTAGGGTAAGATGAGACAAGTAGACAGAGACAAGAGCTTTTTTAAAAAAAAAAAAAACTCCCAATACATTCTCCTGTCATGTATTTCTTTGCTTTTCTGGTAGAACCTTTCATATAAAAGTCCTCATTAAACATTTGGTGAGTGAATGACTGACCCGGAATGAACTATGTCTGTATATAAAATCTGAGGTGACCAGGACACCTTCCAATTTCAGAAAATGATATTAGGCAGCTGTGACCCTTGAGAGACTATTGCTTCAGCTGGAGCTCATATAAATTCAGCATGTTAAAGAATGTTAATCTTTTGTTGTTGAATATTCAAAAGTATAGCAACTGGTTAGAAATAGCTTGAAATTTATTTCTGTTTATAAAAGTGTTCCCAGCCTTAAAATGAGCTGCTGCCAAAATTAGTGGAGTAATTTTGGCTAGGTGATTTTTATGAAGGCTTAAGAGAGAGCTGGGGATGTATGTGAAAAAAACCCAAAGGAGCATGTACACATGGCCAGGTTGAAAAGGCATTATGGAGTCCACCTATGGGACTAGCATCACAGCTTACACCTGGAAATTTTGAAGAGATACTTGAGGGCTTGAAGTAGAACAAATCATGCTTTGTAAATCATGGGGCACCAAGAGGGCTGTTTAGATGGCCATATGACAATGTGTGAATCTGAATAGGAAGAAAATTTCTTCTCATATCTGTAATGTGTGAGGCCATTTAATGTTGTTTTAGTACAAAAGGGCCTCTAGGACATGCCGTATTACTTTGGCATCTTGCAGGTTTTGTCTTAGATGTCAGTATATGAGCACAAGCACCAGCACCAGCACCAGCAGCGGTGGTGGTGGTGAGGAGGTAACTTTCGTGGGTGGTGAAAATTAGTAATATTGAGAATAAGTGAGGAAGAGCATCAGGACATCAGGGAAGAAAAAAACTCTAAGTACCAGTCAACCAGAATGTGGTGTGTGTGGAAAAGTGTTAATGGAGGAGGGTTGTTGTTCTTCTTAAACCTGGAAGTTTGTCATTAAGGGCCACAGAAACGATGATGATTATTCTTTATGTAGCTCCATTTGTACACACTACTGTCTGATATGCCTAGATAAAATAGAGCTTCTATGATTCACTTATATATTTTTATTTCAAAGGAAACTCGTGGTCACTACCTTGGAAGAAACAGTTTGGTATTTCATCCCGTCAAGCGTGACTCTTGGCATGTCCCTAGGTTGGTGTTACCAGATAAGCAAATACAAATATGGTACATCTATTTTAACTTTATATAAACAAATAATACATTAATATAATAATGTCCCAGATGGAGATTGCTAGGAAGATGGTGGATAAGAGGACCCTGGACTCAACTTGTCACACGGTTACTACTAGATAATACTCACCTCAATGTAATAAGTAACCCACAAAACAATGCAAAGACTGACATATTAAACTCCATAATTAAATGTAGAGAAGAGGCCACAGAGAAGAGGATAGTAAAGTTGGGGACATGGTGCCGAGCTAAATGAACCCTCTGGTTGTCCATAGGAGCGAGGGATGCTATGGACATGGAGAGGGGAGAGAAAGAAACATTCAAACCTGTATTGGGAAGACACATCCTCATAACATGTGCTTTGGAAACCACATAGGATGAATTTCACAAGTTATTACAACCAATAGGAATTTAAAAAATGAGTAGCTTCCTCCCTGGGAGAGGAAGCTGAGGCCCATCCCCTAAAAAGAAAGCATAACTGATAGCCCACAGAGATAAAATATGGAAGCTGCAGTTTGAAAAATGCCTGGGGCTTACTAGAGGGCAAGTTGTGTACTCATCTCAGAGCATGTCTTGGATGGAAAGAGGTCTTTGGGGGACTCCTCCAACAGAACAGTTGGCAGGTACCATTTTCCTACCCAACCCTTGCCCCACTGGTAGCCCCTAAACACACAGCCACTTGCAGGAACCAGCATAGAGCTGACATTCACTAGCTAACTTGCCAACACCACTGGTGTGCCACCCCCCACACTTTGATGGATCTGCTCCCTCCAGCCAGGCATGCCTCAGTCCCAGCCCTGCAGGTCTCCTTTCACAGAGGACCAGTGATTACCATGCCAACACTGCACACTCCACCCCTCACACATTGCAGATCCACCCCCTCCAATACACTCTTGGCTGAAGCCCATTCAAAGCCAATACCGTGAACTTGGGAGTGTGGAAGCATCCCCAAGAGGGGCAAACACCAATCCAAAGAGACTCTTTTCCTTGAGAGAGGGATTGGTAAACACATGCCAGTCAGATTACAGTCCCATCAGTGGGCTAGGGGCAGACAACTGGTCTGATGCCAGGCGCCAGCTACCAATGCAAGTTTATCAGAGGACAGCACAGGGAAAGTGTTCTGTGGTTGGGTGCTACTGCATCTTGCAAACACGTGGCCTGACTCAAGACCAAAGCAGCCCCAGACTAGCCCAGTAACATCGCAGGGACCAAACACTGCCCACAACAGGCAGAGAGCCACTGCAAATAGCTGAAGAAAAAAGAGGCTCAGCTACAATAGGAGGGTATCTGCAATATATACAGGAGAAATTGCCACAAAGCCAGGTTATGGTTAAAAGAGAAGACTTCACTGCAGGACATGCCTGGGCCTCTTCTTTTTCATATGGCCACTACTTTCAAGAGCAGGAGAAGTAGCTAACTTTCCTAATACAGAGAAACAGTTATGAAGAGTTAGACAAAATGGGGAGACAAAAGAGTATGTCCCAAATGAAAGAACAGGACAAAATCAAAGCAAGAGACCTAAACAAACTGGAGATAAGTAATATGTCTGATAGAGAATAATGATCATACAGATACTCACTGGACTTGATTAAAGAATGGAGGACATCAGTGAGACCCTTAACAAATGGATAAAAAAGAACCAATTGAGATGAAGAACATAATAAATAAAATTAAAAATAAACAGTAGACTAGGGAAAGCAGAAGACTTAATTAGCAACACGAAGGACAGTGTAATGAAAAGCAATCAAGCTGAACAGCCGAGGAAACAATGCAAAATGAGAATAAACTCAGGAAACTCAAAGGCATCATCAAGCATAATAACATTTGCATTAAAGGGATCTCAGGAGGAGAAGAGACAGAAAAGGGAGCAGAAAAATTAATTTGAAGATATAATAGCTGAAAACTTCCTGAATCTAGGAAAGGACACAGAAACCTAGATCCAAGAGGTATAGGCATCTCAAAACAAAACCAACCAAAGAAGGTCTACACTAACACATAGTAATTAAAATGCCAACAATTAGTAGAAAGAGAGAATTTTAAAAGCAAGGGAAAAGAAAAAAGAAATAGTTATGTACAAGGAAAATTCCATAAGGCTATAAGCTGATTTTTCAGCAGAAACTTTTCAGGTTGCAAGAGAGGGGTATGATATATTCAAAATACAGAATGGAAAAAATCCATAGCTAAGAACACTCTACACAGCAAGGCTATCATTCAGAATAAGAGATATAAAGAGTTTCTCAGGAAAACAAACATTAAAGGAATTCATGACCACTAAACCAGCCCTACAAAAATTGTTAACGGGGACTCTTGGAGCGTAAAGAAAATAACATAAGAGTAAGAAAGTAGGAAGCACAAAATAGTAAAAAAAAATTAATAAGTATATCTGTAAAAATCAGTCAAGGGACTCAGAAAATAAAAAGATGTAAATAATGACACCATATACTAAACCTTATGGGTTGGAGTGGGGAGAGGAGTACAGAGTGGATTCAAACTTAAGTGACCATCAACTTAATATAAAATGCTATATGCATAAGACGTTATATACAAACCTAATGGTAACCACAAATCAAAAACCAGTAATAGATATGCAAAAAGTAAAGAGAAAGGAAACTAAGTATATCACTAAAGAAAGCAAACCATGAGAAAAGAGAGCAAGAGCATAATGGAACAGAGCAGAACTACAAAAACAACCATAAAGCAAGTAACAACATGACAATAAATACACACCTATCAATAATTACTTTGAATGAAAATGGACTACATACTCCAGTCAAAAGACACAGTGTGATAGAATGGATAAAAAAACAAGACCTATCTATATGCTGCTTACAAAAGACTCATTTCAGATATAAACACACATGCAGATTGAAAGCGAAGGGATATAGAAACATGTATCATGCAAATAAAACTGAAAAGAAAATAAAGTTAGCTGTAATTACATCTGACAAAATAGACTTTAAAACAAAGGCTGTAACAAGAGACAAAGAAGGACACTACATATCACAAATGGAAAAATACAATAAGAAGATATAACAATAGTAAATATTTATGCTCCAAATATGAGAGCACTCAAATATGTAAAGCAGTTAATAACAAACATAAAGGAAGTGATCAATAGTAATACAACAATACCAGGAAATTTAACACTCCACTTAAATCAATGGACAGGTCATCTAAACAGAAAATCAACAAGTAAACAGTGGCTTTGAATGACACTTTGGACCAGACATATTCAACATTCCATCCTAAAATAGCAGAATACATATTCTTATCAAGTACACATGTAACATTCTCCAGAATAGATCACATATCAGGTCACAAAACAAGTCTCAGCAAATTCAAAAAGATTGAAGTCATACCATGCATCTTTTCTGAGCACAACACTATGAAACTAGAAATCAACCACAAGTCAGATTCTGGAAAGAACACAAATACATGAAGTCTAAATAACATGCTACTAGACCATGAATGGGTCAACCAAGAAATTAGAGGAAATCCAAGAAAATATATGGAGACAAATGATAACTCAAATACAATGGTCGAAAATCTTTGAGATACAGAAGCTATCCCATGAGGGAAATTTATACACAGGCCTACCTCAAGAAGCAAGAACACTCCCAAATAAACAACCTAACTTTACATCTCAAGGAGCTAGAATAGACAAGAAAATAAACAAAAACCCAAAACAGCAGAAGGAAGGAAATAATAAAGATTAGAGCAGAAATAAATGATATGGAAACCAAAACACACACACAAAAAAAAAAAAATTGGAAAGGGCGAAAGATCAATGAAACCAGGATCTTTTATCTGAAAAGATCAACAAAATTGTCAAACCTTTAGCCAGATTTTAAATAAATAAATAAATAAATAAATAAATAAATAAATAAATAAATAGGGCCGCTTGTGTGGCTCAGTTGTTTGAGTGGTCAGCTTTTGATTTCAGCTCAGGTCAGGAACTCATGGTTCATGCGACTGAGCCCCACACTGGGCTCTGTGCTGACAGTATGGAGCCTGCTTGGGATTCTCTCTATCCCTCTCTCTCTGCCCCTCCCCTGCTCATGCTCTTTCTCTCTCTGTGTAAATAAACTTTTAAAAATTTTAATAAAAAATAAAAATAAAAAGAGAAACAAACAGGACTCCAACAAAATCAGAAATGAAAGAGAAGAAATCGCAACCAACACCACAGAAATACAAAGGATTGTAAGAAAATATTATGAAAAATTATATGCCAACAAACTAGACACCTAGACAAAATGGATAAATTCCTAGAAACCTCCCAAAACAGAATCAGGAGGGAACAGAAAATTCTAACAGATCAATTACTAGCAAAAAAGTTGAATCGCTAATCAAAAAACTTCTAATAAAGTCCAAGACCAGATGGCTTCACAATTCTACCAAATATTTGAAGAGTTAATACCTATTCTTCTGAAACTATTCCAAAAAATAGAAAAGTTGGCTTCCAAATTCATTTTATGAGGCCAGCATTACCCTGACACTAAAACCAGATAAAGATAATACAAAAAAAAAAGAGCTACAAACCAATATCTCTGATGACTTAGATGCAAAAATCTCCAATAATATATTAGCAAACCAAATGCAATAAGACATTATAAAAATTATTCACCATGATGAAGTGAGATTTATTCCCAGGATGCATTTTTTAGACACTACTAATGAAGCAGTAGAAAAAAAAATTAAGAAAATAATCCCACAAAACTGCACCAAAAATAATATAATACCTAGAAATAAATTTAGCCAAGGAGGTAAAAGACCTAAGTACTGTAAACACTAAGACAATGATGAAAGAAATTGAATATTACAGAAACAAATGGAAAAGTATTCCATGCTCATGAAATGTCTATACTACCCAAAGCAATCTACACCTTTAATTCAATCCCTACCACAATACAACAGCATTTCTTATAGAACTAGAACAAATAATCCTAAAAGAAAAACAAAGCTGGAGGGATCACAATTCCAGATTTGAAGTTATATTACAAAGCTGTAGTCATCAAAATAGTATGGTACTAGCATAAAAATAGACATGTAGATCAACAGAATGAAAAGAGAGTTCAAAACCAAACCAGGATTTATGGTCAATTAATCTTGACAAATAGGGCAAGAATATGCAATGGGAAACAGACAATCTCTTTAACATATGATGTTGGGAAAACTGAACAGCTACATGTAAAATATCAAACTTGACCACTTTCTCACTCCATACACCAAAATAAACTCAAAATGGATTATGGACCCAAATGTGAGATCTGAAACCATAAATATCCTAGAAAAGAGCACAGGCAGTTATTTCTCTGGCACTTGTCTCCTGAGACAAGAAAAACAAAAGCAAAAATAAACTATTGAGACTCCATTAAAATAAAAAAAAAAAAAACATCTACACAGCAATAGAAACAAACAAAACTAAAAGACAACCTACTAAATGGGAGAAGATATTTGCAAATAATATAGCTGATACAAGGTTAATATTCAAAATATATAAAGAACTGATACAACTTAACACACACACAAAAACAAATAATCCTATTTAAAAATGGGAGAAGGCACAAGAAGACATTTCTCCAAAGAAGACATACAGATTGCCAACAGACACATGAAAAGATGCTCATCACTCATCATCAGAGAAATGCAAACTAGGAATGTGATATCACCTCACACCTGTCAAAATGGCAAACATTAAAAACACAAGAAACAAAAAGTGGTGGTGAGGATGTGGAGAAAAAAAAACACTTGTGCACTGTGGGTGTAAAGGCAAACTCTTGCAGTCACTGTGGAAAACAGTATGGAAGTTCCTTAAAAAGTAAATACAGAACTACCCTATAATCCAGGAATTGCACTACTGGATATCTACCCAAAGAATATGAAAACATTAATGCAAAAGTATATATGCACCCCTATGTTTAGTGCAGCATTATTTACAAAAGTCAATTTATGAAAGCAGCCCAGTGTCCATCAACGAATGTGTAGAGAATATGTGGTGTATATATGCATAATGTATATGCTTATATATGCAATAGAATAATCTGCCATAAAAAAATAATAAAATCTTGCCATTTGCAACAACATAGATGGCACTAGAGAGTATAATGCTAAGGAAAACAATGAGAGAGAGACAAATACCATATTTTATTTATATGTGGAATTTAAGAAACAAAACAAAGGCGGGGGGAAGGGACAAATGGAAAAACAGACTCTATACTATAGAGAACAAACAGATGGTAACCAGAGGGGTGCAAGGAATGGGTGAAATAGGTGAAGGGGAAGAGTATACTTATCTTGAGGAGAACCAAGTAACATATCAAATTGTTGAATCACTATATTGTACACCCAACTAATTTGACACTGTACATTAACTCTACTGGAATTCTTTTAAAAGCTGTTTATCTAAAATTGAAATTTAACGGAATTAATTTTATTCTCCAGCTCTTAGATCCCTAGTTCTGTTCAAGGTGGCCTTCTCATCTTTGCAAAGGTGAAGGTATGCAAAAATGACTTGCATTACAATAATTTTGTTTGACTCTAGTTCTACAATCACGTGGCTCCCTTCCTCACTGGTATCCTCTGCCTCCGGTTGGCACTCTCCATGACTCAGACTTTCAGTCTGCCTCTGAGTAAGTACTTCCCTGAGTCGGCTTCTACAGTTAGCAGTTATTCATCGTCGATTTGCCTCTTGCTCTTGTGCTTCTTTCTAATATCAATACAAATTCATTTCTCTTGCCCACCTCTTTAGGGGTGGTATAACTTAGAAAAAAGAATTTTTCCTTTTTTTTTTTAACCATATAGTTCTCTCCTTTCCAGGAGTGGGTATGTGGACGATGGTAGTGATAGGTGTGAAGATATTCAGGAAGAGTTAGTACAACTCAGAAGCATTATTCTCCCCAGTACTTACTCTCTGTCTGTAAAGATGCCCACTATAAGGGAATAGTACTCAACATCAATGATCAAGGAAATACAAATCAAAATTACAAGGGCATGTCAACTCGCAACGGTCAGAATGGCTAAAATCAACAACACAAGAAACAACAGGTACTGACGATGTGGAGAAAGGGAAACTCTCTTACACTGTTTTCAAAACTGAGAATAGGGCTTCCAGGGGGCAGATCGCCATGCTTTTCCTCAAATTAAGTCCCAGGCACATTTACATAAAGGGGACCTGGGCTGTCAAGAAAATGACCATTATAGAAGTGTAGACACAAGGTCCAGTACCCTGAAATTGCACATCTGAGCTCTTCCTGTGTTGCAACAATAAAAACCTTTATGACACCTAGAAGCCTCTTTTAACCTTATGAGACCTCAATCTCTTTAAATATGAAATCATGGCAACAGAGTTGATTTGCGATTCCCAAATACAACTGGTGAACAGAATCACCTTCAGGTTTTTTTTTTCTTTTAATTTTGGTTTCCTGGATTCCACCCCAGACTTAATGAATCTGGCAACCACATCTGGGGAATTTCCTCACGCCAATGATTACCTTACAAAATAGACACAGTCAAGGAAAAACTAGTTTGGTGCTACAGAAAAATATCAGTTCTAAATATTTACCTAATATCAGGAATATAGAGTTGAATGAAAAATAATACATATAAATAAAATACTGTATATTGAGACTAGCATGTGGTTAAGGAAGTTACAACATTAACCTAGGTAAAAACAATGAGATTTTAAACACACACACACACACACACACACACACACACACACACACACTGACCAGCAGATTCTGGAAATCTCCCATTTCTGTCTGTTTTCAGATGATTCTGAATATTAGAGATATAAAAGAATGATTGGGTTCTCCCAGGTAACATACTGTATTTCATGTAAAGCTCTGACTGCTACAACAAGTCTATTGATTCTTTTTATGAAAGTGATAAATGTTAAATAATTGATGACAATCAAAGTGAAAATGTCGTCCATTTTAACTTCAGATAAGGCAGTCATTCCAGATTTTTAAAAACTGCCTTGACCCACAGACAAGGAGTAGGGTCTCACACTGTTTGTTTTATGTTTCACTAGGTAAGACACTTTCTTCATGAACTCACAGAATTCTCTGTACTCCAAGAAGCCCACGTGGACAGTCTGCTGCCTCCATGTTGCAAGTCAGCCAACAAATGAGCTTTGTATTTAGTCTGTCAATCAGAACCGTCTTCCTATTCAAAGTTGTATTATGTTTTCTTTCACATGTTTCTGTTGAATTTATGGAGTATTTACTTAGCGCCTATTATGTTAGAACCACATACAGAAAATAAAATCATTACCCCTGTTTTCATGAAGGTGGGAGAAGATGTATAACAAATGAAGCCTCCACACTCATGTATCATTATAAGGGAAGAAATGATTAAAATGGGTTACAAGAGTTTTTTAAGGAGGGAAAAATGGTAGTGAGAGCAATCTAGAAAGTCTACGTGATGGGAAGAGTTCCTGGAGTGAGTAGAATCTGGTTATGCTGAAGGGGATAAGGAAATACGGATGTTGACATGTCCAAGGTACAACCAAGTCTCTCTGTCATGGACTTTTCAAGCCCTTGTAAGTGACCCTCCTAATGTCGACCATACATTCTGCCACCTGCTACCTGCCACCAGCCACTCTTCCCATAGTACACCTTCCGAATGTTGTATTTTATTGGTTTTCCTGTTCCTCAATTTTATAGAAATCATTCAAAATCTATGGAATATTTTTCTTCTTCTATATAGCTCTTTGATCAGATGTTCAATGCTTTTGTTTGCTTCTATGACCACTTTTTAACATTTGACACAAATTCTTGAGCCTCTTAGAAGTGTTAGTGTCATCTTAGATTTTAAGGGCATCTTAAGTACCTGTTGCCCTAATGCCTACTTATCATCATTCCTTTTCCAAAAATAGGAAAACTGTATGACAACTTATTTTCTTCCTTACTTAGCCAGCTTTAAAGTTCCATCAAATTGGCATCATATGGTATAGCGATTCATACAAGTATGCTGTTCACTCTAATTCATAAAGTCTCCACTCAAAATACTAAAATGTTTCATTATAATTTTGAAACTATAAGTTCTAGGTAATTGCATATTCTCTCTTAAAACTCTATAATTTCCACTTTTTGCCCTTAGAACTCCTGGTCGAATGTGTGTTTTTAATGAAAATTCTGCCCAGATTAATGCTACAACTTTCCCAACCTGAATTTAGACTCAATATACAGTATTTATTATCTATATAACTTTTTTTACTGAAACATGTCTGTACTTTTGACATTACATAAATATTAAGAATCCACATATTTCTGTAGCACAAGAACATTTGTTTCCAAAATGTAAGGTAAATATCAGTACAGGTAAATTCCCCCAAACAGGGCTGACAGAAAAAACAAAAACAAAAAGCAAAAAACAAAAAAAAACCCTAGATTTATAGATAAATTTGAATTTCAAATAAATAATAACTTTATTAGTGTAATTATGCATATTGGGTCATACCTGTATTAAAACTATATTAATCATTTACTTCAACATCAAAGGTAACTGGGTCTCCTGTATTTTTATGTGCTATATTTGACAATACTACGAGAAAATTATTACCAAGACTCCATTAGGCTTCCCCAAAGGTTTCTGCTTTATGTTTTTCTTCTGTCCGCTTTCCCTCACATCCTTCCCTTTGCTACTTTGCTTAGTCCTTTCTATTGATACTGTCACCCCTGCAGTGTCTTTGGTACACACACTCCCTGTCTCTGGTTTCTCACATGGGATTCTCATTGGACATATTTGTGCATGCCCTCTGAAGCCTTTTATCCTGTCCTCTGGAAGTCTGGAATCTTCCGTTGCTCTCTAGTCCACTCATGATCAAGTCCAAATTTCTCAGCTTAATTTCCAGGCGCCTTCTCGCCAGGGTACGTGTTTCTATGCAACTGCTGTCCTACTGATTGTCCAAGTTAGTGCGTCACTCCAAATGTCATTAGAATACATATGTTTATTGTGTATCTCTATCCCTTCGGCCATGCTACTTCTGTCTTAGATACTTTCCCTCTTCTCCTGGGATTCCCTGTCAAGCTCTCATGCAAAAATCATCTCTTGGATGCTTTCCTTTACTTTCTCATCCTCTTTGTAATTACTCTTCTATCAACATTATCCTGTTTATGGTTACTTTAGATGCAATCATAAAAAGCATTTATTAAGCAGTGTTACTTTTCTCTCCCTCAATGAAATATGAATATTTTTGAGGTCAGTAAATATGTCCTCTTTTTTTTTTTTTTGAGTGCTAATCGAATTGCAGGCATTCAATAAGCATGTTTGGAATTGAATGATAATGACCTCTTAGCATAAAGCGTGCCAATCTCCACCTAAAAGGAACCCACGAACTAGTGTGGGAGGGTGTGGACACAGCCATTTTCCCTGCTTCACATATCTGTTGTGCTGAATGAAAGTTGCATTCAGTAATAATCAAAGGGGAGTTTAAAAGTGAAAACAAATCATCAGGTTTTAATCATGCAGCTCAGAGTGAAAGGGATTGGGCCCTGAGACGCTCTAAAACAGTATTTTTGCAGAGCTCATTTTAGTGCTTGGAAGTCTAATGGTATCTCCTCCTTGTCTTGATTCCTCATCTTCTTAACTCCCGCCTGACCCTCCATTCCAGGTTCAGATTCCTACAACCGGTTTCCTGGCTGTTACAAGAAGTTACTGCCTTACGTTTGAGACTAGATCAGTGGAGGTCCAAGTTCAGAATAGTTGACGGCAGGTGTGCATTAGGAAAATGGGCATTTCAATAATCATTCTGAACCTGGTATGGAGCAAATAATAAGGCAGAGACACCTTTGATCTACTGACTGGGGCCCAGACGTGGCCTGGTATTTTTTGCTAGTGCTATATCTCTAGAGTTCATATAAATCAATTTACAAGAACATTATTTATTCCTTTCTCCAAGACGATTTGCCAGAATGAGGTCAGAAAGAAAGATTAATATGACACCTAATACTGCAGCAAGAAGAAAACTGTTTTACAATTAGGGTCAAATCTTAAAGAGGCAGGTGTTTTTCCTTTGCCAGGAAATATTAAATTCACAATCTTGCGTTAAGGAACCTAGAAAATCCTATTTTAGTGCGCCTAGCAGCGGTGACACATACACAGGCCTTGGGTATTTGAAATCCTGGTTTGAATATTTCCTTTACTGCTCTGACCCTCAGTTTTATCATCTGAAAATAACAGGGGTTAGTAAGGACTAAAACTAAAACTATGTGGGTGACAGAGCCCCTCTACTCATAGTGGTCCCTTGATAAATGAGCACACTTGACTCTACCCCTGAGGTTCACTCCTTGCCTAAGAAAGCAAGGTTGGGATGTAGGTAGAAGTCCGTACAATACTTTTACACTGTAAAGGTCTTTCGAGTATATTGTCTCATGTATTAAAAAAAAAAAAACACTGAGAAGCAAAGATTATATTGTTGTCCTTGCATTTTTAGAGAAAGAAAAAGAATCACAGAAAAACTATGAGATACAGTGGAAAGATTCCTAAACAAGAATCAGGAAAGCTGGTTACATTTCCAACTTAGTCACTAACTACTTTATGGCCTCGAGCACGTTAGCCCTCTTGTGCGGAAAGCAAAACTGCTGAAGTAGATGTTCACCACCGTCTGGCGTAACTCGCGAAGTCTGTAATGCAGCCCAGACAGAGACAACATTATAAACAGAATGTGGTATGTTTTCTGGTTACTAAGTGGTATGGCTTTCCTCCCTTGATCACATTACTTCTTTTGCAATTATTCGAAGCATTGATTCTCTACATTTACATGAAGAAATATAAATTTCTTTGCCCTTTAAAATCCAACTGCCAAATGCGTGTGTCTTACAGTAAATGTTGCTCAACCGCCAATGATTTGTTGTAACTGCGTGGGGGACGCACATAAATCAAAAACGCATTTAGAGCTCAGTTCAAATTATAAATTCAATAACCTGGTGCAAATTATAAATCAACTAACTGACTACTGTGCAATTGTCAATCAATTGAAATAGATTAATACCCTCAACTGAAGTGACTTCAGGAACTGGAGAAGTTATGGGAACAAGATTGTAGCTCTAATGAGAAGAGCTCTTCCCAGCGCTGACCAAACGTTTCTGTGCACTGAGTAACAGGAATACAGAAACGAATGGAACACACACAGTGAGCTGTGTTCACACTGTCCCTTCGTTCTCACAACTGTCCTCTACACAAGTTGCTCTTATCATTATTATTTTATAGACGACGGACTGAAGACAGAGGGGAGGGGGCTCACCCCATGCCATGTGCTACTAGAACACAGCATGGCCCAGACCACCTGGTGAGTCTTTGTCCAGGCACTGATCTCCCAACAGTTGCATGGTACTGCCCACCCCTGGTGTAATCCTAAGCAGCGGGAGATGACTGATGGATGGGATTTTGTAGTCAAATTATCTTCGGTTGGAAACCATTTTGGGGGCTAGAGACTACAAAGATTTCAAGAAAGCCAAAGTATGCTGGATTTATCTCCTTCCATGATGAAAATATTTTTTTTTTGCACAAATGCATTATTGCAGCTTATCAGGATGTGCACTGCTCCTGTATAGTCTTCATCCCTTAATACAACTACAAGATTACAAAAGATTGAAGCATTAGGTGCTTTGATTTTTTCCTAGTTTTATAATGACTTTGCTGAGCCGCTTATAATCACTACCTGCAACTTCTGCCCTCTCCAGACGCAAGCAATGTGTGGCCATGTCATGGGGTTTTGCGAGGACTGCAAAGGGAAAAATAAAAGTGTTTTGCCAATAGCTCAGTGTTGTTTCCAATAGGTTCATGCAAGAGGTTAAAATAATCGGATTCATCTTACAGTAAGGTAAAATGAGTACCGACTGCAAGACGGCTCTGTGAGCGATCTTCATGGGCTTTATCTTCTCTGACTCTCCCAGTACCGAGAAACAGTTCTTATTATCAAGAGTTCTTCAGCAGGAGTGAGCTCTGTGGAGTTGCATGGGAAATATAATGAACATGCGTAGCTTCTCTTGCAGAACTTTAGGTGACTTTATTCGTCTAAATTTCCACTTTCCGTGAGGAAAAACAATGAAATCTCAACACTTCCCATAGGAAGTGTGATTCCACAAAAACCTCCATAGGCTAAGCCTCTCACCAAACTACTGTAACTTTTGATGTTTTCCACAGTGCCCGGGCCTCTCAGGACTGTGAGAATCCTAACCACCCCAAGAGGGTCAACCATGTCTCTGGAGAGATGCAAGAACACTTCTGGAGATTTGCCTCACACATCATCATCCCTCTCCCAAAGCATTTACCATTAGTGCTTTCACTGTTGTGTCCAGTGGTAGTAGCAGTAGTAGAAGTAGCATCTCTGGCCGCTAAGTCTTAAACTCTTCAGTATGGATCAGGGTAGCCAGAAGCCCTGAGCTCAGAACCATGCGGAACCATCACTAGTCACAGGCACTAAACTCACTGATCTGTTGCTTAACAAGTAGGTAGACAATACCCCGTTAGGACAGGAGACCATAAAATATGTTGCAGAAAAGAGAATTCCGGACATTATAAAAATATGAATACTAGTAAACATCATATTCCAAAGTAATAAAGGGAAAGGAAGACAAGCAATACAATTATTTGGGACACTCATGGTAACTTGCTCACACCTAAAGTTACTACAGTTCTTGTCAATCCTCTTCAGGGATTTAATGAAATCAGTATAAGAATGGACATTAATTTTCTCATTTCACCTGAGATGAACCTCAAAAACCTGAGGTACAAACAGATTAAGTAACTTTTCCAGAGTGCATAACTAGAACATGAGGTAAACTGACCAAGGTCTATCCAACTGCAGCGCCCCTTTCAGTATGGTATGACTGTTCCAGAAGCCATGCAAATAAACATCTCCAACAAGTAGCCAAAAATTACCTGGAGCAAATTCGAGGGAGGCAGGCTTAGCTTACCAATTTCTATCTCAACTATTTTTTTTAATTTTAACGTTTATTCATTTTTGAGAGACAGAGAGAGATAGAGCGTGAGTCGGGGAGGGGCAGAGAGAGGGAGGGAGAAACAGAATCTGAAGCAGGCTCCAGGCTCTGAGCCGTCAGCACGGAGCCTGATGTGGGACTCAAACCCGTGGACCACGAGATCGTGACCTGAGCCGAAGTCAGCCACTGACTGACACCTAATTGACTGAACCACCCAGGCACCCCTATCTTCAACTATTTTTTTAAAACTCTATTATGTAATATTTCACATGATGGATTTCCGCAGTTTAATGAATAATAATAATAGTCACAGATTATTAGGAAATAATGTTACTTTGGAACATACCCCTCTTCAAGGTAACTACTGTTCTGAATTTAATGTTAATGATTTTTTTGATTTTTAAATTAAAAAAAATTAATTGTGGTAAACTACACATAAGATTTACCAACTTGACCCATTTAAGTGCCCAGTTCAGTAATGTTAAGTTCATTCATGTTGTGCCAACAATTTCCAAACTCCTTTCATCTTATGAAATTGAAACTGTGTGCATGTGTACATATGCACACATAGTCTTTTGACCCAAGACCATCTATTGAAAAGCCCATTACTTTTTCATTGATTGGCCATGCCATCTAGCTCTGTCATCAGTTATTCCTGGACTCTCACTGTGTAGATGATCTGTTTCCCTGCTCTCAAATCTGTTTCAGTAGTCTATTTGTCAATTCACCTAACAATAACTCACCGGCTTATTTACTCAAATCTCTGAAAACTTTTAAGGTCTTTAAGAGAAATCCTCCAAATTTTGTTTTTATCCTCTGGGTTCCTCAGATACTTGGCTGTTTGCTTTTCTACATAGATCTAGGAAAGGACATGTGAATTTTCAGCACACTTGTCACCCTCAAAAACACAAATAAAATTGTTGGGATATTAAATAAAATGAATTATCTGTAGATGAGCTTGGGGAGAATTAATATTCTCATGATACGGAATATATCCATCTACGACCTTCTGTTTCTTAATCTATTAGAAGCTTTTTCATAAAATAGAATTTTAGATTTTCTATAAAAGAATTGACACCTTTTGTCAAAAATTTTTTTTTCAGGTAATTTAAATCATCTATTATTTTTTTCCACCACTTCAGATTTACTATTCTGGTGGCATTCTGGCCTAAGAGAAATGTCTCCCTACCACTTGTTCTTTCCCTGTTTGTGGGGGAAAGTCCACCAGAGCTCATTTATCCAAATAAACCTCTAAATGTATTCAATTTTTTGCAAAGGTGGGCATTTGAGTTTCTAAAATGGAAAAAAACAAACTGTGCATCCCGTTTGAACTTCTTGCCCCCACTTTCTATTATTATTTTAACTGGCACCTTTTTCGTTATAGTTTCTGGCTTAGCTTACTTTCTTTCTTCTACATCGAAATACAATTTTTAGTACATTGATTTTGCATCCAGTAATCATGGAAAGATTTTATTAATTCTAAAAAAAAATTTCACTATCTTTTTGCATTTCTCCATTAACAATGATATGACTTGCATGTAATTCATTAGATTCTTCTCTCTGAAGCCATATTTTATTATATCATGTTATATTGTGTTTATGCCATTATTGTTTTTCTCTGAAAACCACTACAATGTTAAATAGAAGTGACTTAATGCATGTTATTTGTTTTCTTGCTGACCAAAAGGAGACCGTTATATTTTCCCATTAGATATCATATTTGCTCTTAATTTGTTGTAGATTCCTTTTATCAAGTTAAGAAACTTCCCTCATAGTCTTAAATTGCTAACTTTTTAAGTTTTAAATTCATTTTGAATTTGTTGAACACTTCTCTATTTTAGGATGATCATTTATTTGACTTTTTCACCTAATTATTTAATGTGGTTGATTATATAAATTAATTATACCACATTAAAGTTAACCCAAAGTGGTCATGACATACTTCCTTTTTTTTTATGGTAGGTAATTTGGTTTATTTACTTTTTGGCTTAGGTTTTTGTAACCTCATCCTGAGTTAGATTAATCCACTTTGTTCCTTTATTGTACTCTCCCTATTTAAATTTTGCTCAAGGTTATCTTAGCTTTCTAAAACAAATTGGAGAATGTTTCCCCCCATTTCTACCATCTAGAATAATGTATTTAGGATTTTAATTTTAGCTGTCAAGAATGGCTCATAGAAATAATACTTCTTAGCCTTATGATTTCCTCAAGTTAACATTTCAAAATAATGAACTTGGTTTGTAGCTGTAGACTGTATGTTTTCTATTTTATCTAGAATCAGTTTAGACAAGTTTTATTTTACTTGGCTTTAGTTTTTTTCAGAGTTATTACATTTATTGGCATACATTGTAATTTTTTGCCTTTTCTGTCTCTTCAACATCTGTAGCTACTTTTATAGAATAAAATGTAACTATTATTTCTCTCTTTTTTATTTATTAATACTTTCACTTCTTTTATTAAGCTTTTCAAAGTACTACCATAACACTTGGTTTGCTCTATGCTGTTTTTTTTAATTTCTATTATTTTTATTTTCCAATTTATTCAGTTTTCTCCCATCTGTCTAATTATCATAATATGACATATCACCTCATTAACTATGGGCCATTTTAAGGGTAAGTATTCAATGCAAAATATTTCCCTCTATAAAATGGTTTGCCTTTATCTATGAGGGTTAATAAATGCTCATTAATACATATGTATTTCTAAGTATTTTCTATTGACAACGTGTTTCATCTTTGATTCATGACGTATTTGGAAATTTGTGTGTTTTTTATTGAACTAACCTGAATAGATTTGTCTTTTAATGGGAGATTTTTATCTATTTACATTTACTGGGATTGGTAATATTTTGAAAGATATGTGTCTATTTGCCCTATTTTTCTGTTTCTCGTTTTACTTTAATTTTACTTTTCTTAGGGTGAAATTATTTATCTTGTGTTATTAAATGTCTACACCATCACTGGAACTTAATCTATTAAGTGGCTATCTTATTTTAGTTTAATATTCACATTATATATGATGAAATGTAGAGTTAATCAACTTTTTCTTCTCCTTAAAAATACAAGAAAGTTAGAATGCTTTAAATTTTATTATAGTCCTTCCAACTTTCAAACTATATTCTATGCCTGCTTTTATCAACACTATGATTTAGCTATAAATTATTTTATATAACCAAAATTCATTAATACTTGTTCAGATTTTCCACTCTTTTATCAATTCATTTGCTCACCATTTCTTGTCTCTCTGATTTTCCACTTATAATCACATTTCTTGATGTGTTCTTTGTATTTTTTAAATTAACAGTTAATGGTAAACTTCATTATTGTTTTTTTTTCCAAAAATATCTTGGTAATTTTATTCCATATGATATTCCAGGTTGATTTGCATTATCTAATTATTGAAGATACTAGTCCTTTATCTGCTGGCTTTCATTTTTGCTAAAGAGAATTCAATATTTAGTCTAAACTCAGAGACTCGTATGAGAAGTCAAGTTTTTCAATTTTTTTCAGCATACGCACATCTATTTCCCTGAATTGTGCAAAAATAAATTCTAGTGTTATTTACCTTATATCTTTTATCAACCTTAGGGTTAGGAACTATTCTATTTTCCCTTGTATAGCTCTCTACCCTTTATAATGTAAGTCATAAGTCTCCAGTGCTTTCCCATTCTGTATCCCACCTGTCACCTTAGCCAACATACCAAAACTATCGTCTGTACACATAGATTTTTCCAGTCTCTAGGTCCTAGACACCATGCCTTGTTTATTTTACCAATAATTTTATTTCCTCCTTCAAAAATTTAAGGAGCAATTTACCTATGAAAAACTGTAATCTTAACTGTGCAGTGTGAATGTATACATATACATACATATAAGCACGCACATACATATATACACACTATATACACAATGTATATACACAATGTATATATACACCATAAACACACAATGTACATACAATATATGTGTAAACACATGCACACATAGCACACAAGTACTACATGTATCAAAACATAGACAATTTATCACATGCTGGAAGCCCCCTCAATAGTTAATACTCCACAAATATAAACACTATTCTTACTTCTATCACCACAAACTTAATTTTCTTGGTTTTGAATTTCTCAAAATGGAATGATACTAATGATATGAAGCACTCTTTGAATCTGGCTTCTTCATTCAACAATCTGTTATAAAGTCCATTCATATTGTTATGTGTAGCAAAATTTACTTTAATTTCTATATAGTATTTCATTGTATGAATATATCATAATTCTGTTGATGTCATTTGATTTCCATTATTTTGTGATTACAAATAAACATGCTATGGACATTCTTGTAGGTGATTTTGGATGGGTAAATACATTTATTTGGTGGTAGGTAGTATACAGCTAGGAGAGTAATTACTGGTCACAGAACTATGTATATTTAGCCCTGATTGACTCTCTCCAGCAATGTGAGTTTCAGATGTTCAACATCCTTGAAATACTTGGTATTTTTAGTTATTATACTTTTAGTCATTTTGCCTCTGAGCCTCATTTCTAACATGTTGTGGGGTTTTGTTTTGTTTTTCTTTTGAGACAATATACCTATTTTTTCTCTTGAGGCAATATACCTGTTTTTCTAACTGTAAGCAATCAATAGATAGTAGGCAAAACTTGGTCTCTGAATTATATGTGTATACCTCACATGTGCTTCGTATGGTGATTTTATATACATACATACATATATGTGTACATATACATGTATATATACATATATATATACAGATGCATTGAAAACATGGATTAAATGATGTAACTACTTCGTTAATCACTGTAATTTTGCATACCAAATAAAAGCCCAGCTGCAACAGAGGCCAAATTTCAAAAATGTTAATTTTAATTAATATGCAGTTTCCAACTATAAGCAGGAGAGTGCAAAGTCCCTATAGGGTATAACAAAAAAAGTGAGGATGGAACCGGCTCTCTTTCCTTGGAACTTACACTCCAACATAGGGAGTTAGAACTAAATGTAAGTAACTCTGGCAAATGTCAAAGAAATCAAGAATTCAAAAAGGGTCATAAAAATATAAGCTGCCATTGTTATATGAGCTCAACCAAAGAAGATGCTTAGTTGTAATCCTGGAAATCAGAAAAGAATGATAAAGAATATTGGTATTTTTTTTTCTTGAGGGAAACAAAGGATTTCAGTTAGTAGAAATAAGATGATTTTCTGAGTAGAAGGAAGAGCATTAAAACAAATGTCACTGTGTTAAAAAAAAAAAAAAGTCCATGGAATGATTGCTTCATTGAAAGTAAAAAGATCTATGCCATTTGGTTGAAATGGAGAGTTATGGAAGAATAGAACAGTCTCTTGCAAAGAGATGGGATGTTCACTGAATAAATAGTAAAAAAAAAAAAAAAAGTGAATAGGAGGATGAATAATAAATGAATAATTATATTAGTTAGTGAAGAAAAAAATCAATAATAAAAGGTTTTGGGTACAGTTTCCATATCTATCCCACTGTTGCATGTCTTGGAGTGAAGCCCTGACTGCCCCTCACCCCCCTTTTATTACGATCTTCTTAAGGATGTTTGTATAGTGAGTAGTCTTGGAAAATTGAGATCAAAGTTCAGAGTTCCTCAGCTGTGTGCATAATCACGTCCATGCAATCCACTGATACCTTCACATTGAATTTGTGGGACTTGAGAGGCAAGGGTGATGCAAACATGATACTCATGTGCCTACATGCCAACAGTAAGCAGTTGCTTTATCTCTAACTCAGGATTCTAGTGTCTTCTACCAACATTCCTGTGACATTAATGAACCAGCTTGTTAGCTTCTAAGCAATATAAAATCTCAGACTCTTTATGACATCAGTAAAAGGACAGTCTCTTCAATAAATGATGTTAGCACAACTGGATATTTATATCTGGAAGAATGAAATTGAACCTTATCTCTCATCATATATGAAATTCAACACAAAATGGATTAAAGATATACACATAAGCCTGAAACCTTAAAATTGCTAGAAACAACATAGGAAAAAGGATTCTTGACATTGGTCTAGGCTTGATTTTTCAGATATAACACCAAAGGCAGGGCAACAAAAGAAAAAATAGAAAAGAGTGCTTGCATCAAACTAAAAAAATCTCTGCAAAGCAAAGGAAATAATCAATGGAGTGAAAAGACAATCCATGGAAGAAATGGAGAAAATCATGGAAAAATGGGGGGAAATATTTGCAAATCATCTATCTGATAAGAAGTTAGTATCCAAAAATAAACAAGGAACTCATACAACTCAAGAGCCAAAAAACTTCAATAGCAAATAACCTAAGTGAAAAAATAGGCAAATAATCTGAATAGACTTTTCTCCAAAGAGGAGATACGAACGGCTATTACATTTATGAAAAGATGTTCAACATGAGTAACCATTAGGGAAGTGCAAATCACACCACAAATATCTAGCACTTCACACCTATTAGAATGACAGTTATCAAAAAGACAGAAAACAGCAATGTTGGCAAGGGTATGGAGTAAAGAACACTTGATACTGTTGATAGGAATGTAGACATTATGGGAAAGAGTATGGACATTCCTCACAAAACTAAAAACAGAATTCTGAAATAACATTGCAGTCCCACTTCTGGATATATGTCCAAAAGAAATGAAATGAGGAGATGTTGGTGAAGGAGTACAGAGTTTCAGTTATGCAAGATTCAGTAAATTCTGGATATCTAACGTGCAGCAATATGACTACAGTTAAAAAATACTTAAAATTTGCTAAGAGGGTAGATCTTAAGTGTTGCCACTACAAAAACAAAGAAGAAAAAAGAAAAATGGCAACCTATGCAAGGTGATGGCTGCGTTAATTATCTTGTTTGTGGTGATTATTTTATAAGGTATACATATATCAAAGCATGGAGTTGTATACCTAAATATAGACAGTTTTCATTTGTTATCCCTCCGAAAGGTGAGAAAAAAGAAAAGAGAGGTATTATTAAAAAGATATATATTTTGACTACAACATGGATGAATCTTGAATATATTATATTATGTGAAATAAGACAGTTGCAAAAAGATGGCTATTATATGATTCTACTTATGTAAGGTTCCTGCAGCAGTCAAATTTATAGAAATACAAAGAATTGTGGTTTCCAGTGGCTGGGATGAGGTACAAATAGAAAGTTGGTGTCATGGGTACAAAGTTTCGATTGGGAAGATGAGAAAGTTCTGGAGACTGTGGTGATGGCTGCACAGCTATGCGAATGTACTCTGTATCTCAGAACTATATACATAAAAATAGCTAAAATGGGAGATTTCTGTTATGTATATTTTATTGCAACAACAACACCAACAAAACACAAAACAAAAGCTGTATCAGGAGCTTATTTTTGGTGAACTTTGAGAGGGCGCACTAAATATATCATTTAATTTACTTTTCAATTGTTTTAAAAAAGGAATATAATATTTTTATTTAAAAATATCCATACTTTTAACTACCTACTGTATTTTGACTTATCAATTTAAATATACAAAGAAAAGGACACTGTAATTCCTCAGAATGCGGAAATCTGGATTCTAGGTTTTTAGGTCTTTGACTCAGGCTGGCTCATCTTTGCACCTGCCTGTGTTTCAGTATCACCAGCAGTAAAATGAGTCACACTATCATTTCTAAGTCTCTCTTTAGCACTAATCATCTTTTCTCATGCTCCAACTTCAATATTCAATATCTCTTATGCTTAAGGCAATAATTATTATTTCTAGTTTTGGCACCGATCTACATTTTTAACAGATGTCATATAGCAGACTTTTAAACAAGGAACTTTATCCTAGACAAGAAAGTCTCTATTTTCTTTTATAGAGTTTTCTAGAATGATGCTTATTTGTTTATAATATGGAGAGAGCCCCAATACACTGAAATCTTCTATTCTTCTGTAATAAAAACAGCAGAGAGGTATAGTTTGTCCCTATATTGTATATAATTCCGTGTTTGTAATCCTCTTAATTAGGATTTATATAATGTTCTTTTTATCAGAGGTTATTGGATCAAAAGGGCTTTGGCCTGAAGACATATATAAAACAGGGAATTATTATTGGATTACCATAAATTTATTTTTCTTTTGAGATTTCTCACACACGGTATTCACGTAGGAGAAGTAGATATAAGATTAACAATTTAAAAAATCTCTCTTTCTTTTTCTCTCTCCCTCCCCTGTCATCTCTTTCTGAATTTTTGGCATGAATAAGGGAAATGTACAATCAGAAAAACTATTAACAATATATCCTCCAAAAGGAATCATAAATCATTTACTCAAATTTATTCCCTTGAAGTATAGCCTGCTGTTGCCCTTCTGGGACAACATCTATTTTAGTTATTTATTAGTAGTTATTAGTATTCTTCAACATTTTCCCATTGGGCGTTTTACCCTAAAAGATACAAATGCTAACTCTACAAATCGAAAACTGTACAGAGAACACTTCATGCTCCGTCTAAATATATTTGTCATTTATACAGAAGCTGTAATCTCAAAAAAGGACACAGCAAGGTTCCTTAAATGTTAGTCCTTCATAGATGATTGCTCATAAATGAAGGCTATTTTAGAATACTTTGTGCACCAGCACAACTTCAGACTACTTGGCTTCTCTCACGGCAAAAAAAGAAATGGTGGCAAAGACACGAAAGGCATTTCCACATCATGGGCACAACTAGGAATGCTACACTGATGATGGCACACTGATATTTCAGATAATTATGGATTGAGCATTACCCCCATAAATGAGCCACTTCCTGGAGTATTCATCACTTTCTGCCTTTTTCCTGTTTCAATTTCTACCAGAATAAATGCGTGGATATTGAAGTGCCATTCAGAATTTTGTGTGTATACGTGTGTTTGCACATGTGTTATGGGATAGAGAAAAGGGGAAAAAAAGATCATGTGTTAAATTACAGATTTCAGACTCTACATTTAGATAGTATTACATGCCATGGATAAATTTTAGAAACTGTATCTTATAACATCCCTGTCTTTGAAAAATCCACAGACTCTAAGCAAGTCAGAACCATTCGAGGACAGTATATTAGTAAGTAGCAAAGTATCAACAAGTACCATAATTAACGTCTCTAGAGATTGTATTTGTAGGTTCAGTATAATATGTCAAACACCGTGTATGTGGTAGGAATTCAAGTAAAATAGAGATTGGTTTTAACTGAAAAGTTTAGCAGAGTTTAGTGAACAAGCTGAAGCTTAGTTGGTTTTGGAGACAAATAGGATTGAGAGAATCAAAAAGAAGGTGATCAATAAATATTTGCTATGAGATATATACACGATAATGGATGAATGAATGAAAAGAAAATCTAGCAGAAGAGTGTGAATGCATAATCAAGTATGAATTGTTTTACATAATAAATATTTATTAAAAAACATTGTGGATATTTATCAACAAACAAAACATTTATCTTCTTTATCCTCGTGGAGCCTATATAATAGTGGAGAAAGAATAGGCCTGTGCAGGAACACTGGGCAAAGTATGTTAACTCAATGCGAGGATGCACTGAGAAGCAAACATAAAAAGAGAAGGCATCATTTTAAAGTTAGAAAGAAGATCAGAGGTCATCCAGCTCACTCCCCTTACTCTATGCTCTACAAGAGACATTAGAAGAGGAGAAATGTCAAGGACTTAACCAACGTGACAAAGGTTTTACTATGAGAGCAAAGAAAAACAAAACTGAAAGCCACATGGCCAAGATGAAGATATAGATTTTCTGACTTTACTCCCTCTCAGAAGAACAATAATTAACAACTATTTGTGAACAAGATCCCACTGAGAAGATCTTACAACATGGAAGTGAGGCTGAAGCTCTCATCCCCATCCCTATACCAAGGCCAGGACACAAACCATTAGAAGGGTAAGAGGGGATCTCATTACTGACTGAATTGTCCATACCTCACTTCTGGGCATAGCACCATGCCAAGAGGTAAGAATTCTACCCTAAGCCTAACATCCCAGGGTGGACAGCCAGTCCATGTAGTGTCATGGGTCACTTCTTGGGAGTCTCCACTCTGTTTCATCCTTCAGGGATTGACCAGAGGGGATCTGATGGTGAAAGAAAAGTGAGGATGGGGTTGCAACACCAGCAACTGGATCTTGGCAGACAGATTTTCTACCTATAGGGCTCAAGTGGTAATCCAAAGCATGGCTTTGTTCATGCACAGAGCCAAGATGGTAGCACAATCTGACAGAGGAAGTTGGTGGGCTGATTTGGGTCTCCAAATGAAGTGCCCTTCTAGCACTAGAACCTGATCTACCCTCACCATGGCAAGGGCTGAATCACACCTTGTCTCTTGTTGACTGTAGCTCTCAGCCCTCTGTGAACAAAAAGACTGGCCAGAACATTGAAAGATTAGTAGTGGCCTTATAACGCTCAAGCAGAGAGCACAGCAGGCAGAGCCAATTATTTCAATCATCAGTGGCACTGTTTGTCCAGGGAAATTGTGACATGGGTCAGTTTGAGTCAAAACCACAAACAGTCTGGGCGGCTCAGTTGGTTAAGCGCCTGACTCTTGATTTTGGATCAGGTCATGATCTCATGGTTCGTGAGTTCAAGCCCCACATTGGGCTTTGCACTGACAGCGTGGAACCTGCTTGGGATTCTGTCTCCCTCTCTCTCAAGCCCTACCCTGCTTGTGCTCTCTCTCGCTCTCTCTCTAAACATAAATAAGAAAACATTAAACAAACTTAAAAAAAAAAAACAGTCTTTCTGATCTTTTCGGGCAGGGAAATTTATAGTTTTGCCCATTACTGAATACAGCTTTCAACCCCCTTGACCTGGGAACCTAACCAGATTACACAGGAAGCTTTGTAGCCTATCCAACAGTCCTGCTTACAGTGGCACTTAAACAGAATCAGAGCCTGTGGATTTCTCTGTCTGCAGAGAAAAACTGGTGGCCCCATCTGGCCAGGAAATTCAGCGCATAGTCTTATATGATTTAGATCCCCAAACAATGAGCTGTGCAGGCCTGGAGACTGTTCTACTGCCCTACCAGAGTAGGAAAATTAATTCAAAGCTCCTCCTAATACGGAGTGTAATACCCAGTCCCAACCATCTAGTAAGCCTGACCAGAGAACCTAAGCAACTGTGGAGCCCATCCTACAGCCCCTCTTGTCTAAGAAAGCAAGCCAGCAGTCCTAACCAACTGTTCTCAGCAAACAACAACCTCCTTCTGACCTCAGAGCTCAGGCGGTGACATCTCCCAAAAATAGGCTATGATAGCAAACACCCCTTGCCGAAGGATATTACCAGTGGACATATCCAGAAATGCAAACTGAGCTTAGTGGTGAAGCACTGTGTCTGCCTAAGCAAACCTGTGAAGTCTAGGAGACTTCTTACTCAAATGTGTAAATGCCAACATAAGGACTCAGGGATAAGGAAAATCAGGTAAACATGACACCACCAAAGGAAATGAATAAAATTCCAATATTAACTGACACTTAAGAAATGAAGATCTATGAACTATCAAAGAATTCAAAGTAACCCTCTCAAGGAAGTTAAGTGAACTAAAGAACATACAGACAACGGAATGAAATTAGGAAACCAAAACATGAACAAAGCAAGAAGTTCAACAAAGAAACAGAAACCATAAAAAATCTAGAGCTGAAAAATACATAAGTGACCTGGAAAAACTCAGTGGAGAGCTTCAAAGCAGACTTAATCAAGCAGAAGAAATGATCAATGACCAAGAATACAGAACATTTAAAATTATCTAGAAAGAGGGACAAAAAGAAAAAGTAAAATGATAAAGAGTTAAGAAAGCCATGGGAGTTATGGGCCACAATGAAATGAAACAACATCTGCATTAGGGGTATTCCAGAAAGAGAAGAGAAAGAGAAACAAAATGTATAGTTAAAACAATAAGGGCTGAAAATTTAAACCTGGAAAGAAAAATAGAAATCAAGATCCATGAAATCTAAATAACCCGGAAGAAGTGGAACTTGAATGAAACTAAATCAAGACACATATAAAAGTGTAAAAATCAAACTCCAATAATGAAATTTAAGTAGCTAAAGAGAGAAGTTATGTACAAGGAAATATGCATTTAACTATCAGCAGATTACTCAACAGTAACTTTTCAGGCTAGGAAAGAATGATATGATACAGTCAAAATATTTAAAGAAAAACGCTGCCAACCAATAGTTCCATAACCAGTAAAGCTTTCCTTCAGAAATGAAGAAGAAAAAGGCTTTCCAGAACAAACAAAATCTTAGGGAGTTCGTCACTACTAGAGCTGCTTTATAGGCAATACTAAAGGGAGTTCTGTGAGTGGAAGTAAAAGGATATTAATTTATTATGAAAACATAAGAATGTAGCATAAACTGATTGGTAATGATAAATATATAATCTAAGATTGTATAGGAAAGTAATGATGGTTTATAATTCATTTACAGCTCTAGTTTAAAAACTAAAAAAGTAAAATACAGCATAAAATAACTTTAACAATAAAAATTTGTTACTGGATACAAATATAAAAATACATGAACTGAACATCGATAACCTAAAATATGAAGGAGGAGTAGTAAAAATTTAAAGTTTAGGAATGCTATCAAAGTCAAGTTGTTATAAATTTCAAATAGAGGGTTTTAATTTTAAGATGTTTTATGTAAAATTCATGGAAATCATAAGGGGAAAACACGTAGTAAATCTACAAAAGAACATAATGACGAACCCAAAGAATACTGATACCAAAAGACACCAAAACATAAAAATAGACATCAAGATAAGAAATGAGGAATAATGGATCTACAAAACTGCCAGAAAACAATTAACAAAATGTCAATGGTAAGTCATTGTCTGTCAATAATTATATTAAATGTGAACAGACTAAATTCTCCAATCAAAACATAAAATACCTGAAAGACTAAAAAACAAGATGCTACAATATGCTACCTACCAAAGACTCACATTAGTCGGACAGACGCACAAAGAGTAAAAGAATAGAAAAAGATAGTTCAAACAAATGGTAACAATAACCACAAAAAATCAGGGTTGTCTATAGTTATATCAGAAAAAAGTGGACTTTAAACTTAAAATGATAAAATGAGGCAAAGAAGGTCATTATTTAATGATAAAAGGGTTGATCCATCAGGAAGATATAACAGTTACAAACATTTATGTGCCTACATATATGAAGCAAAAACTAAAAGAACTAAAAAGGAAAAGAAAAGAAACAGCAGTATACTAATAGTTGGGGACTTTAATATTCCACTCTTTACTATGGATAGACCCCCCCCCAAAGAATCAATAAGAAAATAGTACAAAACCATTATAGACCAAATTGACTTAACAAACATATACATAACATTCTATCTAACAGCAGAATACATATGTATCTCAAGCACACATGAAATATTTTCTAGAAGAGATCATATATTAGGCCAGCAAACAAGTGTTATCACATTTAAGAAGATGACATCATCAGACATATTTTGTCTGACCACAGTGGTATGAAACTAGCTATCATTAACAAGAGGAAAACTGGAAAACTCACAAATACATGGCAATTGAACAACACTCTCCTGAACAACCAATGGATTAAAGGGGGCATAAAAAGTACCTTCAGACAAATGAAAATGAAAACATGACACACTAAATTGTATGGATGCAGCAAAAGGATTCCTGAGGAAAGTTCATAGCAATAAAGGCTTACATTAAAAAATAAGAAATATCTCAAATAAACAACTTAACTCTATGCCTTAAGGAACTTGAAAAAGAAAAAACTGATCCCAAAGATAAAAGAAGAAAACAAGTAATGATTAGAACAGAAATAATTGAAATAGAAAGCAAAACCAAGAGTTGATTCTTTGGAAAGATAAAATATTTTGCTAGACTAACAAAAGGAGTAAAAAAGAGGACCCGAATCAACAAACTTACAAACAAAAAAGGAGACATTATATTGACATCATGGAAATGCAAAGAATTTTAAGAGGCTACTATGAACAACTATTGCACCCCCACCAAAAAAAAAAAATCCAAAAATTCTAGAAGAGATGGAAAAATTCCTAGAAACATATGACCTAGCAACACTGAATCAGGAAGAAATAGAAAATGTGAATTCACCACTTACTAGTAAAAAGATAGAGTCAGTAATCAAAATTATCCCAATGAAAAACAAGCTCAGTTTCACTGGTGAATTGTTACCAAACATATAAAGAGGAGTACCAATTTTTCTCAAACTCCTCCTGCAACTTACAGAGGAGGAAACACTCTAAAACTCATTTTATGAGAACAGTATAACCCTGATACCAAACCCATAAAACTACACTACAAAAAACCCACAGGTTAATATCCCTGATGAATATAGAGGCAAACCAAATTCAGCACCACATTAAAATGATCATTCACCATGATCAAGTGGGATTTATCTCTGGGATCCAAGCATGGTTCAACATACCAATAAAAAATGTGTTAACAGATTAATAGAATGTAAGAAAAAAATCATATGATTATCTCAATAGACACAGAAAAAGTATCCAACAAAATTCCATTATCTATTCATAATGACTCTTAACAAGTTAGAAAGAATGTACCTCAAAAAAAGGCCATATATGATAAGCCCACAACTCTCATCATACTCAATATTGAAAGCTTTTCTTCTAAGAACAGGAAGAAGACAAAGGTAAGTACTGTACCACTCTTATTTAACATCATATTGGAAATCCTAGCCAAAGCAATTAGCCAAAAGATTATTTTTAAAAATATAAATGAAAGGAAAAAATCACCATCAGAATCTAAAAGGAAAAAGTAAAACTGTCTTTATTTGCAGATTACATGCTTTTATATACAGAAATTCCTAAAGACTCCACCAAAAGTTTGTCAGATATAATTAAGAAATTTGGGGCACCTGGGTGGCTCAGTTGGTTGAGTGTCTGGTTTCAGCTCACAGTTTGTGAGTTCAAGCCTCCCTTTGGGGTCTATGCTGATAGCTCAGAGCCTGGAGTTTGCTTTGGATTCTGTGTCTCCTTCTCTCCCTGCCCCTCCCCTGTTTTCACTCTGACTCTCTCTGTATCTTTCAGGGAATGAACATTAAAGAAAGAAAAAAAAAGAAATTCAATAAAGTTGCAGGATACAAAATTAATATATACAATTCTGTAACATTTTAATAAAATAACAATTAATTATCTGAAAATAAAATGATCCCATTTACAATAACATCAAAAGCAATATAGTACTTAGAAATAAATTTAACCAAGGACGTGAAATATCTCTGAAAACTACAAGACACTGATGACAGTTTATTCAGATAAATAAAAAGGTATCCCATGTTCATGGATTAGATAATATTGTGAAAATGTCCAAATAGACTTAATGAAATTCCTATCAAGATTCGATAGTATTTTTGATATATATATATATTTTTAAATCCTAAATTTTGTTATGGAACCACAGAAGATCCTGAGTAGACAAAGCAATCCTGGGAAAGAAGAACAAAGCAGGAACATCACATCTCATTTCAAGCTATAGCATAAAGTGATCGTAATCAAAAAAGTATAGTATTGGCATAAAAACAGACACATAGACCAATGAAACAGAATTAAGAGCCCGAAAGTAAATCCGTGTGTGTGTGTGTGTGTGTGTGTGTGTGTGTTTGATAAAAAGCCAAAATACTCAATTAAAAAAAAGACAATTTCTTCAATAAATTATACTGAGAAAACTAAATATTTACACGTAGAACAATCATACTAGACTCCTACCTTATACCTCTCATAAAAATTCACTCAAAATGGATTAAGGGCAAAAATATAAGACCAGAAACTACAAAGCCCTAGAAGAAAAAAAGAAAAAAAAGCTCCTTGTCATGAGTCCTGGCAATGATTTTTTTGGATAAGACACTTAAGGCACAAGCAATAAAATAAAAACTAAACAAGTGGGAGTACTTCAAACAAAACAATCAACATAATTAAATTCATCTTATGAGCTGGGAAAATATTTATAAATGATATATCTAATAAGGGGCTGATACCTAAAATATATAAAGAACTCATGCAACTGAACAGCGGAAAAACACAAAACAAAAAACACAAACAAATGCACAACCAAAGAAACCCAACCAACCAAACAATTCAATTAAAAAATGGACAAAGGATATGAATCGACGTTTTCCCAAAGAAGAAATATAGTCAACAGGTACATTAAAAAATGTTCAATATTTCTAATAATAAGGGAAATGCAAATCAAAACCTCAACTAGACAGTACCTTACGCCTATAAGAATCCTATCATCACAAAGATAAGAGATAATGAATGCTGGTAAGAACATGGAGAAAGATTCCTTGCACACTGTTGGTAAGATTCCAAACGGGCACAGCTACTGTAGAAAACACGATGGAGATTTCTCAAAAATTTAAAAATAGAACTAACCATATGGACCAACAATTCCACTTTGGGGGCTATATGCAAAGGAATAAAAAATACCATGTCAAAGAGATATCTTCACCTCCATGTACATAGCACACTATTTACAATAGCAAAGACTTAAAAACAACGTAGGTATCCACTGACAAATGAATGGATAAAGAAGTTATGAGACAGATAAAAAGATGGATATTATAAAGCCATAAAAAAAAAGGCAATTCTGCCATTTGCAACAACATGGATGGACTTTGGTAATGTTTTGCTAAGCAAAATAAGTCAGACACAGAAATACAAATGCTATATATCACTTATATGTGGAATAAAAAAATATAACAACATTCACAGAAAAAGTGATCAGATTTGTGATCACCAGAGTGGAGGGTGGGAGAATTGGATGAAGATGGTCAAAAGATACAAACTTGCAATTTTAATATAAATAAGTACTAAGAATGTAATTTATGACATGATGACTATAGTTAACATTGCTTTCTGATATAGCTGACAGTTGTTAAAAGGGGTCCACAGAAGTCTCATCACAAGGAGAAAATCATTTTTTCTTTTTTTTTTTTTAGTATCTATATGAGATGATGGATGTTAACTAAACACTGTTAATTATTTTGCAATATATATAAGTCAAAGTATGATGCTGTACACCTTAAACTTATACAATGCTTTATGTCAGTTAGACCTCAATAAAACTGGGAAAGGAAAACGTATGGTATATATACACACAATGGATTATAATTCACCTGTAAAAAAGAAGGAAATCCTGTCTTTTCCAACAACATGGATGGACCTTGAGGGCATTATGCTAAGTAAAATATGTCAGACAAAGAAAGACACATACTTTGTGATAGTATTTACATGTGGAATTTAAATACAAATTCATAGATACAGAGAACAGACTGGTGGTTGCTAGAGGGTGGGTTGGGGGGTGTGAAGTGGATCAAGCTTGTCAAAATGTACAAATTTCCAGTTATAAATAAATCCTAGGAATGTAATGTACAGCATGGTGACTATAGTTAATAATACACTATTGTATATCTGAAAGTTTCTAAGAGGGTAAATCTTAAAATTTCTCATCATTAGAAAAAAATTTTAGGGGTGCTTTGGTGGCTCAGTCAGTTAAACATCAGACTTTGGCTAAGGTCATGATCTCCCGGTTCATGGGTTGGTGCCCTACATCGGGATCTGTGCTGACAGCTCAGAGCCTGAAGCCTGCTTCTGATGCTGTGTCTCCCTCTCTCTGCCCTTCCCTTGCTCATGCTGTCTTTGTCTCTGGAAAATAAACCTTTAAAGAAAATAGGAAAAAAAATTTTAAAAGAAAAAAATTAACTATAAATGGTGATGGATATTAACTACATTTATTGCGATCATTTTGCAATATGTACATATACCATCTCATTGTGTTGTACATGTGAAACTAATATGTCAATGATATCTCAAAGGAGAGCTGCTGAGCAAAAAAATAAAAAACAAGGTGAAAGGTCCCCAGCTTTGTGTAGGACTAAAAGGACATCATTTACATGTGAGCTCCCTCCATTTAAGCCTTGGGTCTCAAAGGTCAGTAAGTAAGAATTACCTCACAGTTGTTTCAATAGGTCCACAAATTTATTCTGCAATTAGTTTCCCAGCTCCTGAGAGTTTAGTTGTAGAAAGATCTAATTGGATAAACAGAATATCACCAACATCAGAAACCCCTGATCCATGGATAATTTGATAGAAAGATCCAAGTGGAAGTTCTTGAAATTCTCTCTCTCTAGCAAAATAGTAAAGCAAAAACAATGCTGTATTTCCGTGAGAATTGCGAACCAACATGCCACCAAAAAATTTTTGTCATTGCTAAGTATCCAGTCAATATAACGAGAGTGTGAAGGAGCAGTAGCAGATCCTGGATTAGAGCGATGACAGTGATTTCAGTGGCACACTCCCACATCCATTTATGCTTAAAATAAAGAGGTTTCTATTCCCCGCCACTAAGCTGTGGTTGATGTAATGCTTAACCAAGACCACACTGACACAAGGCAGGTAGCCAAGGATGGGCTAGTCAAGAAGGTATGAAGTTGCGATGATCAGCAATGGAAACTTTTCAGTTCTCAACTCCTCTTGGAGTTGGAATTTGGAAGTATATTCAGTCAAGTAGAGGATCAGCTGTAGTCGGATATACTTAGTACAAGAAGGGCCATGTTGCTGAAGTTGAGAGAGTGGGACAAAGAACTGATTACCAATTTAAATAAAAAGAAGCAGTGGAGGCTACTTCAATGTTAGAAACTGCAACCAAGATTGTTCCTAAGAGAACTGGATGTTCTCTTATGGAGACTTGCTGCCAAGTGCTGTCTCAAGGAAGCCAGATCCATCAAGCTATACAGAGATACAAGTCATGTCTCTAAATGTTGGATTTCTCTAGTTCCGTGAAGAAAGCAATGCCATGGATTTGTAATGGGCAGAAAACACTGATTGAAATTAGGTAACCACCACCAAATTTCTAAGTTTTTAATTTGTGGAATTAGAATTCACAAAAGTATTCATTTAATCAAGGCCCTGATAATTGTTACAAGGCAAAGGAGACAAATCGTTTAGAAACTCACATTTTGTAGTAAGTAATCAGAAAAGATTTCATAGGGAAAATGCATTTGATCAGAGGCTTGAAGTACTGGGAGCAATTTGAGTGACAGAGCTGGGAGAATAGCATACATAAAAATGAGAATTGGGAAGTTCTGATGAATTTTAATAAGAATGAAAGAACAACAACAACAACAAACAGAGTCAAAGGTCATGCACTACTGTGTTTTTCCAATCTAGGAAAGTAGGTGATAGAGATTTAATTTCAAACTCTGACATAATCTCTTAACTCTGTATGTCACGTGTTTGACCTACCTCTCAGATGACTCATTTGTAACAAATATCAATAATAATTGCATAGACAGGTTTAAATAAAATACCACGAGTAAAATTCTTAGCCTTTAAAAGTTTTTAACATGTTGTTTTCTACAACCCCTGAAACTATTTTTCTTTTATATGATGACTTTTAGTTTTCAAAGAAAGACACTGTATATAAAAATATGCTTGAGGCAGATTAAGAAAAGCTTCTTAGCTAAGATTTAAGTTGAGAAAAATGACAATGATTTCCCATAAAATGGGGCTGAGATAAGTTACTCAGGGAAGTGTCAGCTTCAGGAAATTCACAATTCTTCCTTCACTCCCCCATCTCTACCAGGATGGCTCTTCCTAGTAAATTCTTATGGATCCTTCAAATTTTGCCCATACATTGCCAATGCTAAAAATAACTTCCTGATATTTCCAGGTAGGGAAATTCTCACACTAGTGATAAATATAGGTTATTTGTACACTTATCACATGTTGACTACTCTGTCCCAGCCCTACCCTGAGAGGTCATTAATGAAAAGACCACGTTCCAATATGATTTGTATATACAGCAACTATGACATATCTGGAACATAAAAGGACCATAATAATGCTGGCTCTAGAATAAAACAGAAGGCAAATAGTTGCTTCCTGATAGTTGCTGACAAAGAATCAGAATGTCAAGTGCTAATCATAAATTTATACTTGGAAAATTCGTGTAAAGCAAACTTTTACTTAAGGCTCTTTGTTGCTTTATATAACACGCAAAGCGAGAAGGAAGGAAGAGGAGGAACCACCCCAAAACAAGCTAACAGAAACGAAATTCTATATTGGAGCTACTGTGAGGAGCAGGAAACCAAAACAAAACAAAACAAAACAAAAAAAACTGTATGCATTATTAGTTGTCAAAGATTTTTGAAGCTTCATGTAACTAGATTAACAAATCTCTTACCAAGAGCCATCTGCTAGTTTCTGACATCGCTTTTGTCATAGGTCATCTTTTTTTTTTCTTTTTTGATGTGAGGATCCTTATAATAGGATATGATTTTATGAAACTGTGGTCCTCCTTGTTTGAACATATGTAGAATAGAGGATTGGATAGAATTTTGTGACTTTCAAATGGAAATATTTATAATTAAAGTGAACATATGGGGGTGGCAGGTGGTCATCTTCCTCGATAATGGCTATGATATGAGTTCATTTAGAATGCTAAATTAAAGCACAAAGAGTTCCAAAATGTATAATCCATGCAAGGAAAATAGCATATTGAGTCTATGTCTATCAGTTATTAACAGGTTCAGAAGAAAGAATGAACTTTTTAACTCCCAATGCTTTGTTAACCAAATTACACGATACATTCCAATATCCAAAGCACAGTGATTCTAATATCCCTCCATATAAGCAACTGGGAGAGAGGGATTCTTTCTCTGGAAACAAAATGAGCCCTGGAAAGAATCCAATGGTATTAGTAGTCAAGTCATCAGTTACATTGGATGGTGTGGCCTCACTGGAGTGATAGTGACTTAAACCCGAGCACTTGATGGGAATTCATAAGCAGGAGGTGCAGAAACTGGGGTAGCAACTGTTGATCTCTCTTAGAAGCCCCTGATGTGAACACCAGAAAGGATTTAGTAGAACAGGAAAGATGAAAGACAAGTTATTTTTTGTGAAGTACTTAAAAACTCACTATGGGGTTCACTAGAACTATTCTTCAAAAGTCTTTCAAATGGATGAATAATTTATCTCTGATGATTGGATATGCCTTTCCCCACAAAACCTATTAACTAAAGATAACTTTACAAATGGATTACATTGCTTTGAATAAGACTAGGAAATTGTATTGGACATATGCCATTCATCTGGCCAAGGAAATAAGGAGATGGATCCTGCCCAAATTTGAGTCAAATAAGAAAGCAAGCAGAAAGTCTTAAGAAATCTTTAAGCTATGCTTCCTTCCATCATTATAACCAAAGGATGATGCCATCAGGTATCTAATGGCTCTTACATCCAAAAGCCTTAATGAGTTTGTTTTCTGTGTTAACACAACCACATAACCCTTATCTAGTAAACAAGGGAACAAAAGTAAACATATTTGGAAAATATATGAACATTTGTGGTGATTCTGTCTTGAAGAGATACGTTCTTTGCTGGAAGAGAATGATGAGGAGGAAGAAAAGGTATTTCTTTTTTTTTCTCACTCTGTTTTAAGATTAAAACATTTTATAATTAGCATGAATTTATCTATTTATTAGTCCTTAGTTAAAATATTAACATTGGTCAATATTCAGTGCCTTCCATGAAATTTCTATCATATAAGCACCTCATTTTCCATTAAAAGTTGAAAAGTAAGCTGCTATCCATGAGAACTTTTAAGTACACATGTTCCCAGGTAGGACCTAGATCAATGCCAGACATACAAAACAGAGTTGGCAATTTCCAAGGAGCAACAAATGGATCAATATAACCAGTATAACAACATACATTTGTGTTTCTGTTGCCGAGAATATCTGCAGCTATTCAACGATGCCATGGTTCCATAGATTAGTAGGATATATTTGCACTGCCAAATAAGAGACTAATAGCTCCAAATGAGATAGACTAACGTTTTTGTACCTGTTTATACCCAAATTACATTTCTGAGCATTAGTGTTTCATCTTGATTCTATTTGACCTAAAGCCTATGACTATAACATTCTATGATTCTGTGAATCTATCCTGAATGAGTTCTTAACACCACAACATTGCATTAATGATTATGTGTGTTGGGGGAATTATATTTATGTTTACAGAAACACACACAAATCTGCCTTAAAATTTATGTTAGGATGAAACTGATAAGGGTATATGCTGCTGGATCATACTAAAGATATATTCTGTAACTGATGTGGACACATGAAAAAGCTGTTTAAGCACAGGGATAAAGATGGCTACAACATAGATTGTATAAGGGATAAATAACTAAAGGCAATGATAAATAAAATGAAGCTATTTTACGTTGAAAATAATGAGGGTATGGTGCAGGAAAGCAGAGGAAAACCATAGGTAAAATATTTTGGAAACAGATCAATAAAACTTAGTGATCAGTAGACGTAACTAGATCTGGGATGAAGGACAAGAAAGCCAATCTCAAGTGAGGTCAATACAAAGAAACATGTGTCAAGGACAGCCTTTTAGATTTCTATAATAAAATTCCATGATATTGAATCTGATCACCCAGTTTGAATATATATGGAGAATAAGGAAAAAGTTTAAATAAAAAGAGAATTTTGAAGACCACAACTTCTAAGAGTAGGCAGAAGATGAATGACCTACAAAACTGTCAAACAACAACTGTTAAGATTAGAAAGGAAACTTGTTTTAAACAATCCACAAAAGCCAAAAGAATAAGTAGTTAAAAAAAAGTCAATACTCTTGACCAATGCAGATCAGATCTTAAAAGAAAATGGGCCATGGAAAGAATCCAATGGAGTTGGTCTATAGTAAGGTCATCAATAGCACTGAATGGTGTGGTCCCACTGGAGGGGTAGTGACTTAGCCTGGAAGTAATTGATGGGAGTTCAGAAACAGTAGGTGTAGAAATTGAGGTGACAACAATTAATCTTTCCTTGAGGTCTCTGGTGTGAACCTCAGAAAAGATTTAGGATAGTAGGAAGATAAGGAAGTAGCTAGTGGAACAAACAATGAAGGTCATTTTTGGATATGCAAGGAATATATTGGCATCCTTGAATGCTTTATTAAGAAGTCAATGTAGAGGAAGGAGTTTAATTTCTAAGAGTGAGCACAAATATTGATAATATCCTGTGGAAAGGGAAGGATGTGGGTTCATGACATTAGATGCAGGGCTCATTAAAGAGGAGCTTAAACAAGAGACACTGAACATCGACTTTCTTTAGCTTCATCTAAATCTGGCTAAAACCAATGGAATTTAAGTTGTATTCCAGAAGATTAGGCATAATCGTTTTGGTTTTCCATGAAGTTCATAAACATCACAATCCTGGCGGCACATAGACCCAGATAAACATGACAACAGGAGTATCATTTGCTATCCCCCATTCCCATGTATCCCTGCAAAAACCTTTCATTACCAGTTCTTTCGTAAAGTTTGCAAATGCCCATTTCTTGTGGTCGGATTGGCATTTCACTCCAGGTCATATTCTAGGATTCCCCTCTGATAAGCCTCTCTCCACATTCAATCACTCACTTATCAATGTTAAATCTAATTTTATTTGTTCCCTCCCTCTGCATTTTCATGACCATTCGAGTAGAATGTTGGCTTCCTTTCCCCACAAGACCTTCTGCCAGAAGTCTTTTGTCTCTAATTGATACCTCAATGACTGTAACTGATATCAGATAAAACTACCTCAATCTGCTCTATAGGCATTACATTCTTGTTCCAAAAAAACTTCAGTGGTTCCTCAATACATATAATGTAAGTTCCAAAAAAAAAACCAAAAAACAAAAACCCGGCAATTAAGGTCTGTCACAATTAAGTCCTACATTTACGCTTATTTATCACTGTATTCTTATATAACACTACATTTCAGACAAATTGGTTTTCTGGTTGTTCCACATTCAATTTAATGCACATACTTTTATGTATGCTTCTCCCCCCATGTGAAATATTCTCACAACTTTTTACCCCATCTATTAAGTTGTGATTCATTCTACATGAGCAATTTCAAATGTTACACAAATATTTTTCAAATTTAGTAGTGACTTCTTTTTTTAATTCTCTAATCATGCTCATGACACTCAATATCTTCCTACTGTCATATTGATCTTTTCTTATTTACTTCTTACTGGTTTATAAACACCACAAACTCTTTGTGAAAACCATAAAGTCAAATTCTTTACTTCTGTAAACACAGCAGATTACTCTATGTTTAGACGTATATAGGGATACCTGGGTGGCTCAGTCGGTTAGGTGTCTGACTTTGCTCAGGTCATGATCTCACGATTTGTGCATTCGAGCCCCATGTTGGGCTCTGCGCTAACAGCTTGGAGCCTGAAGCCTGCTTCAGATTCCTTGTCTCCCTCTTTCTCTGACACTCCCTTGCTTGTGCTCTCTTTCTCTCTCAAAAATAAACAAACATTAAAAAAAAAATTTAAATATATAAATGTGTGTTCGTAACAATTTGAATTTCAAATAGAAAGATGTCATAGCTAGACACAAGTGGTAATGAGAAGCTGCTGTTTTAGACGTACAACTGTGTCCAATATGATTTAAAATCATTACTAAGAAATGAGTTATTTTCTCTTCCGAGTTCTACAAACCCAATTATTATATGAAACCTCAACTCAGTACTCTTTTCTAATGTTATCTGTAGGAAAAAACAAATGAACAAACAGTGTTTGGCAAGTAAAACAAGTAGCTTCTTGTTTGACGATAGAAAATAACAAGTGGATTTTCATGCACTTCTTCAGAGGTACACTCTGGAAAGTAGAAAATTAACTGGAGTTGTAACAGCCTAATTTGTAAACTGCTGAGACAGACAAGTAGTATATGGAATCCCCTGGATTCCCAATCACATAGTAAATGAAGTGTTATCAGGGCTCAGTCTGCCCCAATCCCTTTAGTTTTGCCCAGTACCATTCTTATTTGTAACTTTGTCTTAAAGAGTTTTTCACAGGCACTGAAATTCCTATTAAATTCCCATTGCATGAACTGTTATAAAACATAGTTTAAAAAATGCTTGTATAGGCTCTCCAGTTAGGTGTCTTCTATTTTCAGCACTTTAAGATGGTAAATATTAATTTCTCTGCCAAATGCCTAATGCTTCCAAATAAATTTTGATAACTCAACTTAATTGAATACAACTGAAATTTTGAATTCAATGAAAGTAACAGAGTCTTCACTAATTTCTAAAATTTTAGATTGTTCTTGATCAAAATAAGATATTAATAAAGTATTCTAAAAGCAATGTCATTTTTATTTACAGGCAAATGGTTTTTCCATGTTATACTGAAGTGACTTTTGTCCTAGCACTTCATAAAAACTCCAGAATTCTTAAGGAAATTACTTAATATATGAGAGCACACACTAAAATAATTCAGACAATGTTCTGAACACTTATCCATAAAGCAGGTACAGTGTATTTTTCTATCTATTCACTGAGGACTCTCAAATTTATTTGTCCAGCTGCTATCCTTCCCCTGATTTCCAGTCTCCTGTACACAACTGCCTCTATCACGTTGTTTAATAAACATCTCAAAATTAACGTCTGTAAAACTGAACTCCTCATCTTCCACTCTCACTCCATCCATGCTGCTTGTTGCTCTCCATTTCAGTTAACTTTATTCTCCATTTCAGCAACTATATTCTTCTAATTACTTACTCAGTCCCTCAGTCCAAAATCTTGAACTCATCACAGATTCTGCTTGCTTTCAAATTATATATTTATTTTTTTAGCAAATCTTGGACCTACTATCTCAAAATATACCCAGTACCAAACAACTTCTCACCATCTGCCATTAACCGTCTGTCCCTAGCCACCGTCATCTTAGAGGGTACATATGATGGCACAATTTTGCTAAGTTGAATTTTATGAGTGTAGTTCTGGATTACACGTAAGGGTCACATTACATATATAGTGCTTCCTTGACTAGTAATGTAAGACATAGATAATAGGTGTAATAAAAGAGAAAATCAATGATTAGCTAGCATCTATTTCACCAAGGGATCCAATTGGCTAATAGTCATATGGTAATGTACTTAACATTCCTAAGCAGAAATTTCAAATCCTAACCACAATGATGTATTACAAACCTTCCCATCTGTCGAAAAGCAAAAGTCTCTTCTACCAAGTGTTGTTTAAGTTGAAGAAAAATTCTCAATCATATTCTCATCTGAAGAGAATTTAAATGGATGCTCATTTGGAAATGTTTGCATGATGTGAGTTTAGTTTAGCAATATTGAGATTATCTACTCATTTTCTTTTTTTTTAAGTTTTTATTTAAGTTCCGGTTAGTTAACATACAATATAATACTAGCTTCAGGTGCTCGTGTAGTAATTTAACACTACCTTACAACACCAGTGCTCATCACAAGTGCACTCCTTCATCCCCATCACCTGTTTAATGCATTCCCCCCCACCACCAACACCTCCCCTCTAGCAACCACCAGTTTGTTCTGAATAATTAAGAGTCTATTTCCTGGTTTGTCTATCTTTTTTCTCCCCCCCTTCGTTCATTTGTTTTATTTCTTCAATTCCACATATGAGTGAAATCATATGGTATTAGCTTTCCTCTGACTGACTTATTTCACTTAGCATAATATACTCTAGCTTCCTCCACATCGTCAATGGCAAGATTTCACTCTTTTTTCAGTTAGGATGACCTTGAGTGTGAATTCATATGGCTTTACCGAGTGCTTTTCATTTAGATTTCATCATGCTCCTTTGGCTAAACGATATATATTTTTTTAATTTTTTAACGTTTTTTAAATTTATTTTTGAGAGACATAGAGACAGAGTATGAGCAGGAGAAGGGCAGAGAGAGAGGGAGACACAGAATCTGAAGCAGGCTCCAGGCTCTGAGCCATCAGCACAGAGCCCGACGCGGGGCTCGAACTCACAGACCGTGAGATCATGACCTGAGCTGAAGTCGGCCGCTTAACCAACTGAGCCACCCAGGTGCCCCTAAACAATATATTATTAATCTGCTAATAATTCTAGAGACATAAATACACACAGAATTTCCTTCTCTCGTGTATAATGAACAGATGAAATTAGTGAACAGTCCCCATTTCACCCTTGCCAGCAATGAGTTTGACAATTTCTCATTGCTTTGATGAGAAACACCATTTCCTTTTTTTAATTGGTATTTCTTTTTTGAATACTGAGTTTCACCAAATTGCTATTTGATAAAAAGGAAAAACTTAACTCACACATGAGAAAGCATTTTTTTATTCTCTTACTCTCTCCTCAGATGAATACATGTGTAAGCCTTCTGACCTATGCATAAGATTTTCATCATTTGCTATGTTTCACTCATTATAAAAGGGTATTTCTACTTAAGCTTATGGAGTAATTTTAATTCCAGAAATTCAATTTAGTGCCACATATGATTATCTTTAAGTGTTTTATGGATGCGTGCATATGTATACATGTGCATATGTACACACACCCGTAAAATATACATATATGTTTGTATGTATATTCATTAACTTCATTAACCTATTTTTCAAAGTCATTTTATTTTTTCCTCCAGGGCCCAGATTTTGTTGTCGAACTACTGTAATCACTTTCCTTGCTCCTTCTCTGGACCTATTTATGTATGTGGTAAGTTTACATTTTGTACTTATTGGAGCTCAGACCCAATTTCTAATGTATCCTAAAAAGCAGTAGCCCAGAAATTGTAGCAAGTATAGCGGTTTGTGTTTTTTCTGGTGCAACAGTTTGGCAGAAGAATATACAAGTCACGCAAAATGAGATCACAGTAAATGATATTCTGGCAGGGGGGCGGGGAACTTGTGGTAAATTTGACCGCCAAAAAGTTGAAAACTAGAATATATGAACTTCATTACTCCATTAAAAAAAATGCAAAAGAAAGTTTACAGAGTTTATGAATGAGCAACTTGTTGAAGAGTAAATGCAAATACAAACTGAAAACTTATTTAAACAAAAGGCTGAAGGAAATATAAATTTAAATAATGAATCACATTTTATACTTATCAGGTTAGCAAACTTTAAAAGATGAATACGGCATTGCAGGGGAAACAGGAAAAAGAACACAGTCATCCATTTTGTATCCATAAATTTGGATTAATAACAGGACCGTTATTATAGGTTTTATGTATCTAACAGCCGCAGATGAGTGAGCAAATCTCATTTTTCCCTTGCCAGCACTGAATTTTATAATTTCTCATAGCTTTGATGAGAAGCAGAGTTTCGTTTAATTGGCATTTATTGAATACGGAGTTTCAAGAAATCATTGTATGACTGATGAGAAAGAAAAACACGCTGTTCAAAACAAACACTGACCCAATTCAATTTTATTTCTTAGGGAGTGGAATAATGTGTTTCGGAAATGGGGTGATTTTTTATTTAGTCAAACACCAAAAAGGACAAATTTTCTATGAAAAATAAACTATTTTCCCCATAACGTCACTGTTTCTCTCCATTCTACACTATGATATGGGAAAAAAGGAGTAACAAAAGAAGAATAGAGTATCTTCATTTTTAAAATTAAGAAAATAAAACCTCAAAATTACTGGAGCGTCCAGAGAAAGAGTGACAAGAAAGCAGAAAGAAAAAGAAAGCATTAAGAGCGGAGGCAGATGTCTGGAAAGAAAAGGTTCTAGAATGACTGACTTAGCAGTTTCCTGCAGCAACTATGAGTGAGCACAGCATGGGAAAAACTTCCTATCCAGGATGCTGCTGAGATAAATGTAGGGGAGTAATATTAATATTGAAAAAAAAAAAACCGGTTTGCTCCATTGCTCCATCGTCTAGAAAGAGGGGAAATTCTTGCAAAGGGTAATCATAAAGATATTAAGGAGATTTCCCCTAAACTATTAGACAATATTATGTTATTTACATATACTAATAAGGTCCATTTAAATAATCAATGGTGACAAGACATAATATTATTAAGGCTTCTATAAAGCTTATTTTTCAAGTATTGAAACACTACTAATTACAAAGTAAGTAATTGAGCACATTTTAATGATATCATTTATTTCCATTTGTAATCCCCTATGTCTTCATCCTTTTTCCTTTCCCTTACTTACTTTATCACTATTATTCTCTCTCGACCATTGATTTTCTCTTTTCTGTAAGTTACTGATAATTTATCTTCAGATACGTTTCCATGTGACACAATTAAACACAATTTTTTTCTGGAACTGGAATTATAAGATTCTGGACAAAATAATCTAACAAATAGAACCACTTTACAATCCTGCCCCTAAAAAAAAACAAACTGAGAAACTTTGCCATCACTGTCCAGCTAAATGACCTCTCCCATACATATTTGGGTGATTCTGTGTTGTCAAATTTTCTGTTGGGTAGCGTTCAGTTATACCTCTTGTTTGTTGAAACAAACAAAAACACTTGGAGTTTAAGTACTCTGTGAATTTATAGGTAATCATCAAATGCATTTGGTTTAAAAAAAACAAAAAACTACCAGTTGGATTTAAGCTTTTAAAATAATTACACTTTAAAGAGCTTTTAAACAATCTTCATATTTAATTTATGAATATGGAAATTCTTTGATTTTATGACCAAATAATTTGATATGCAAAACAACTTAATGTTTTCTCCTCTAACTCAAGATGTCTTTTTGCTGCTAATAAAAATGATCAGTCTCATTTTCTCTTATGCCATAAACTATGTGACCTGCGCAAGCCTGAGCACGTTGTATCTGTTATACCAATCATAACGACAACCACACCAAGAAGGTGTGATTCTCCATTTTACACAGAAAACCCAGAAAAGGTACAGAACTCACTTGAAGCCACAAGAGTAAACATTAGCAAAGTCAAAATTAGAACCTGATTCTATCTCCTATTTTTTAGCTGTTTAAATTATATTTTATTCACCCATTTCAGTACAGTTTACAGTTTGAAGAATTTTGGTAATTGTTCCTGACACTTAACTCTTCACACACACACACACACACACACACACACACACACACAACAAGAGGTGCACAGTTCCATCGTTCTTACCTGCTTTCTCATGGTCTGTTGCAGGTAATGTCCTCTTTCAACCTCCAACCTCGGTCAACCGCCAATATCCCTTCTGCTTCAGTAAATGTTTCTGGAAGCTCCTATGAATGAATCACACAGGATATAGTCTTTCGTGCAATTATTTCAATTTATCATAATGTTTAGAAACTTAAACATACTCTTGTGAATGCTAATATTTTGTCTTTTCTTGCTGAGTAATATTCCATAGTAGCTGTATGCCAATTTGCCAAATTTGCTTATCCCTTTGCTAGTTAATGGACATCTTAAGTGTTTCTAGTTTCTTTTTTATTAATATAAATAATAGGAAAGAACATTTGCACAGAAATCTTTAGGTGAACCAATATTTTCACCTTCTTCATGTAGAAAACATCAAAGCAGGGTTGCTGATTGGTATGAAGACCCTATAAAATGTCCTCATTGCTACTGATCCTGCAGATGTCTCCGTCAAAATGAAGATTCTGATCTTTAAAGTTCTAGGAAAAAAAATCCCTGGAGTTAATTCTACCATTGCCATTAGGCCCCTAATCCTGATGATACTGACTTAGACCTCTCTGGATAAATATTTGAATGTAAGCAGGTTAGAGAGAACCTCTATTCCCACCCCCAAGGTATATCTAATTACCACAACAGAGAAAAAAAAAAAGAGCGAGAGCGAGAGAGAGAGAGCGAGAGCGAGAGCGAGAGAGAGAGAAGGCAGGGGGGTGGAGAAAACATGAAATCTGGATATAGAGGGAGAAAACAAACAAACAAGAAACTACAACCTGAGAGAGCCACAATTCATTTTAAGATATCCAAAATTTACTAAAGAGTTCTACAAAGAACATTTAAAAGGATCTCTAAAATATAGGTTCAGACTTAACTTTAACACCTGCCAAAATAGACCAATTGGACAAACTTCATGGCATTAATACTGAGTCTCGAATTACAGATATACTTGGAGATCCTGCTAAATTTAAACAAGGCACCACATATCTTATCACCAATCTATCTTACTGAATAGAGAACAGAGAAAAAGTCTATATGCCTCATCTTTCCCATCTGAGTATTTCCCTAAATTCTGCACAGGCATAGACCTCATGGCCTTAAAGTATCCCAAAGTGGAAACAGATACGAAGAGTCAAAGGAATACATTAAATGGTTGTTGCCACTTACAATCTGGTTTCCCAATTTGAAATTCAATGAAAGGTGCCCCCTAGTTTAAATAGTTAATATCGGCCAATGTAAACTAAAACAGGGTCTTCAAGACGTGAAATCCATTACACAAGACATTTTTAGAGAAAGGGGGATTATAATAAAGTTTTGAACACTCTGTTTATGTATGATCTTCCTCCTTTCTCAGAGAGGTTCTACAAGTCTCCTTTACTGAAAGCGCAGCTGAGTCCTTGACCTCCACACCACAACACCTTTTTCTGACTGTTCATTTACACTCAAATGATTTCCTGACTCAGTTACAGTTTGCCCCCTATGGAGTTATAATCCTTCTCTGCTTATGTGAACTGTACCTGGCAGGTGCTTAACTCCTTCCTCCACTTTCCAGAATTCTCTTTCCTATGTATAATCTCCATTTCAAATCTCAAACTCCTATCTTTTCTCTGGAATTCCTACAGTGTCAGAACATCGCTTTTATTTTTTTTCCTTTCGAGGCATTCTATGAATGTCATATAGCAACTAGTTCAGGCTGAAGAGATCAAGAAAATCTTTTAGTATTGCCTCTGCATAGAAGCACCACAAATTTCCTTCAGGAAAAGCTATGTCATTTTATATGCATTTAGGGTTTCCTAGATTATGAAGTACTTTCCTACACATCATGTTTTTTGCCTGTAAAGGACACAAAAAGCAAGATCTCATTTTACACATGGCAAGGTTGAAGTTCAATGAGATTAAGGTGCTTACCCAAAGTAGGAGGTAACATGCAAAAGTCAAGACAAAAAATAACTAATTGTTTCCCTGTTTCTACCCTGTCTGCCCTTAGGGCTCGTTCTACCACAAAACATAGATTTATAGTTTGACCCCTTTTTTCCTAACACTATCTTCTACCACCTGGATTTACTCTAGTGTCTATTGGCCCACTTAAATATGTTAATTGCCATTGTGTTGGGATGTAATCCAGACATTACTAACACTGAAACAACTTAAGATCTGCAGAAGTCAGCGGTGGCCTGAATCATGCAAAATTAGGGAAGTTTATCATGGTGACAGACCGACCATAGTTCTTACATAAAACTGATCTCAGACTTGTGGTTTGTCATAAACATTGCCAATTTTGTGCTCTATTTAAGATGGTCAACGATCTTCAGAATCCTCAATCTTCTCTCTCTTAATTGCTAACTACCATCCCATTCCCATTTTCTTCCTTTCCTCCATCCTGACTAAATTCTCTCTTTTTCTTTGACCCTTTCAGGTCCTTATTTTCTGCTCATGGCCAACAGTCATTGTTCTAGAAGTTATCCTTCTACCATATTCTCTTTCAAGAAGTGCTCTTTCAAGACCACAGGTCTATCTGCTGGCTCTGCAATAATACCTTCTTAGCTACACATGGTATCAGCATTTCTCCAGCTATGCCCTCATTCCAAGACTCGTCATTCACTTACAACTTTTGCAAAAGTTCATTTGATTCTCTTACAAATCTCACTGAAATGGAAAAAATATTGTACACATTTTTCAAATGAAGTCATGGTATACAGAGATTTAGTACTTTTTTCTAAGCTTTTGAAAAGGGAATCAAGTATTTTCAAAAATGTTATACTCTTATCACAGTGAGCATTTCAGAGTATATATAAATGTCAAATCACTGTTATACACCTGAAACTGATGTAATACTATATGTCAATTATACTTTGAATTGAAAAATAAGCAATTCTTAAAAATAAACAATAAAATAAGAAAAGGAGGTTGTACTCCAGGTCTCCTAACTCATATCTCTGAATGTACTGTTAAAACTCATACCTATGACTTATCACTCATAATCCAATTAATATAACTTTTTAGAATATCTATATTCTAAGTTCTGATATGTCAGAATCAATTCACGAGCAAATCAAATACACCTTTATGTCTCAGAAATTTTTCTGAGAGGTGTCTTGTGGCTCAGTCAGTTAAGCATCCAACTTGGGTTCAGATCATGATCTCAAAGTTTGTGGGTTCAAGCCCCGTGTCGGACTCTGTGCTGACAGCTCAGAGACTGGAGCCTCCTTCGGATTCTGTGTCTCCCTCTCTCTCTCTGCTCCTCCCCTACTCACGCACTCTCTCTTTCTCTCAAAAAATAAACAAACATCAAAAAATAATCTAAAAAAATTTTCCGAGTGTGGATTCAATAAAGGATGACTAGTACTGAAGAAACCAAGTTTGATCTGTTCAAGTAAAAACTAGAGTGTATAGATCAATTTTAACAATCTTTTGTTTCTCAGATGGAATTAAGCACTTAAGATTCCTTTTCCTGCTCTCCTTTCCTTAAGTTTGTATTGTCATTTACTTGAAGCAAAAACCTTTGTTTGTTTACTTAAAGGTTGTTTATTTATTTTGAGAGAGAGAGAGAGAGAAGTAGGGGAGGGAAGGGCAAAGAGAGAGGCAGAAAGAATCCCATGTAGGCTCCAAGCTGTCAGCGCAGAGCCCAATGCAGGGCTCAAACCCACAAGCTGTGAGATCATGACCTGAGCTAAAGTCACGTGCTTAACTGAGTCACCCAGGCACCCCAGAAGCAAGAACATTATTTGGACACAACATTTTTCTCCTGAAGTTTGGTATTTTATATTTACATATATATGTAAAATCTCCTAGGCACGGAGAAACATATTAGCTTTTTTGATAAACCAGGTCAGGTAAAATGAAGAACTCTATGAAACTTCAAAAGAAAATTTCCATCAAATCACATTGACTTTAGTCCCATTTCTGATTTACTTAACTTTTCCAGATATTTATACTGATTATATGGCTTTATATGAATATTGCTTTTTATGAGCCCAAGAGGTCAATAGAAAGATAGAGCATTAACTTTATCTTGCTAACTTTATGAAATAACAGGAATTACCATTAATCTAATATTACCATATTTATGATTATCCCTAAGTTTAAACTTTAAAAATCAATATTTAAAATGGATTTAGAATAATAATAAGTAGAAAAATTACAAATAGCCTCAGAGTTTCATTTGCTTTTCCAAGAGTTTCCATGACATTAATTCCAGCAAACTATTCTCGGCTGCCCTCATGCATAAACTACTGGTTCCTCATAATGGCGTATGGCATTTCAATTTCAAACCTGCCCTCAATAAACAGGATGAAGAATTACTGTGCCCATGTAGAAACTGCTTTGTGACTCAATGTTTATCTACTATAATCAATAACACCCACATTCAAAAAAAAAACATGAAAAGTGAAATAATTTTATTTCATCTGCTAAGCAAATTCTTTGTTCTTTTCTGAAGTAGAAAAGATTATTGAAATAATTGGTGCCACAGGGTAAACTTCATCATACAAAAGCTGTAATGTAAATTAAGCGGTCAAGTGTTCAAAGAATCTGCATCGTTTCTAAAGGTGATTTTGTTTATGCATGTATTGATTTCTTCGAATGTATAATCTAGTCTAGCTCCTCTATTCGTCAGCCCTGACCTGTCCTCTATAAACCCTCAAATAATGTAATAAATACTATCTAGGAAAATACATTATGCTGCAAAGCAGGACCTCCCCGTGTAAAGAAATGTCTGAAAAAAAGAAAGGATGAAGCAGTCTAGGCAGACTTCAGAGTGTGACCAGTTAACCAGAGTGAACAGTAAGTTCATTGAAACGAAGGCTTTTATTTTTTTAATTCTAGATAATTTTTATATATTGCACATTAATTTAGAATCCAGCTTTTATACTTAGAAGACTAGATTCTACTCTTCACTTATTTCTTTTCCAGTCCTAAAGTTACTATTTTCTTGAGTATCTATTAATTATCATTTTAAAGATCACACTACCTGAGAACTTCAATCAAGCTTGACTTCTACCGTAACTATCATAACTACAAAAAATATATATATCAGGACATTAAGATCTGCCTTCTATTGCTTCCATGAGGAAATTTCTTTGCCTAACTTTGCTCTCCAATTAAAACGGTAGAACCATGTGATATAAGAATCCTCACCTTCTCTTTTTACCTGAAATAAAAAGATAAAAACATTGGAATTAAGGTTTTTGTGACATGTTAGGTGTGTGATTCTTCTTTCATTTATTTATTCATCCAATAAATTTCCATTAAGAAGCTACTATGTGTCAGGTATGCATCTAGATTCTGGGGCTTAAATAGTAACAAACAAAACAGAGGACCTTCCCTATGGAATATACATTCTAGTGGATATGACCAATTAAACAAAGCCATTGCATGGGTAACTACAGAGATGTAAACTAGAATATCATGGTTGAATAGAAAGAAGTATAATATTCAATTGAATGGGCAGAAAGAACCTGTCTGAAGAGACAACATTTGAACAGAGCCATGATTGAGTAATGGTACAAGAAAGCTAATGGTAAGTCCTAGTAGGGGAAATACTAGTGCGAAGGCTCTGGAATGGAAGTGAGCTCTAGGAGTTTAGAGAAGAGACAAAGTACTGGTCAATGGCTAAAGCAGAGTGTGCCACGCAAACAAGGCAGGAGAGTAGTTCAAACTGGTATGTGGAAGCTGGATAACGTGGGCCTTGTCAGCCAGAGCACGCTGACTGTGACGCTGGGTAGGACAGGAAATCACTGGAGACACTGAGTACAAAATGACCTGAATATAATTTTGCTGTAAATGGCTCACAGTGGCCAGTGATGGAGAACGTGCGACTTATTTAAACTCTCAACTCTCAATTTCTCATTTTTGAAATAGGAATAATAATGTTTACCTAGTTCGTCCCATGAGCATTGAATGAATTAGTATGCATGTCTGACACATAATAAGATCTCAGTAACAAATATTTCCTTTTCTGTGTTTCTTTCTCTTGAACTAGATAAAACAAACACTATCCCTATTCCTTTCAAAGTGAGTTTCACCCATTAACCCCTATTCCCTTAATTCCATCTTGTTTTTGTTTGTTTGTTTGTTTGTTTTAACTCTACTAGGTTTTTTTCTGTCAGATATTTTCTTCACCTCTGTCTTTCTTCATATGATGTATTCTCTCAGTCTAAAAGCATATACATGTCCTCTCACCTCAAACAAAACCATTTTTTCTTCAATCCTGTTACTTCAGATATCCCATGAAAATGAACCACTCTCCTTCACTTTTGTAAAAAAAAAAAATTTATAACAGCAATAGTCAATATGTAATGCTTCTACTTCTTCCACATTTCCTTATTCCCTCGTGTTTATAGTCAAACATTTGCCATCACAATTCCATTGAACCCAAGTCCCTGATTGTTCTACCCAGTAGACAAGGAAACAGAAGACTTTAATCTTGATGGCAATAAAATATTTTGGCTACTCAAGGTTCAAGAGTCATGTGTTTGCCAAGACTTCCAAAAGGTGTGGATAGATGTTAAAAAATAGTCTATTCGTAATTTTTCATCCTTGAAAAAGGCAACAGCATGAACAAAGTCCTAGGCATAATGAAGTAAAAATGATTTCAGGGAGGAAACTGTAAACGCTGCCAATTAAAAATTACCCTGCTGTGGGGGCTTCCCCCTCTGCCATGATGTGGTCATGACTACAGAACTTGCCCACCCACAGTGAACAATTTGCCAAAGAACAAACTGCTAGGGAGATATAAAAAATAATCCCCAGAACTCCTACAACACGAGGAGATTAATGAGTTCTTACCAGACAAACTGGAGATATCTTATTGAACACCCAGAGTGTTCAGCTAGAGACTCCAGAAGTGCTATCTTCTGGCAGTCACCATGTGCTCACAATTGCCCCAAATTTCCCCAAAGACTTGGGTGACCTAACTTCTTCCACAGACCCTTGGGCTTTGGCTCACCCTCAAGTTTAACCAAGTACTAACATACAGAACATTTCGCCTTATCAGATCATTCTGGAAATTGGCTGACTACAAAGAACATTTCCTGTAGATCCACTTCAGTGATGCTCTCTGCTCCCTCCCAGTTGCTTGTCTCAGTCCCTCTACTCTTGCTAATTCCTTGTAGTGGGTTGAATGTTGCCCCTCCAAAAAAGGTAAGTCCATGTTTTAACCTCCAGAACCTGTGAGTGCTACCTTTTTGGAAAAATGGTCTTGGCAGATGTAATTAAACTAAGGGTCTTGAGATGAATCCATCCTGGATTATCCAGTTGCACCCTAAATCTAATGACAAGCATCCTCAGAAGAGACAGAAGAGGGGAAGATACAAAGAGGAGGAGACGGCCATGCTAGGAGAGGGGCAGAGATTGGAATAATGCAGAGAGCAGCCCAAGAATGTCTACAGTTGCCAGGATCTGGAAGAGAAAAGGACAGGTGTTCCCTAAAGCCTTCAGAGGGAGCACATACTGGCTGACAACCTAGATTTCAAACTTCTATACTCCAAAAGTTTGAAAATAAAGTTCTGTTGTTTTAAACAACCAAGTGTGTGATAATTTTTGATGGCAGCCCTAGGAAACAAATACAGTCCTCCTTTATAAGAGAAAATACGTTCTCCGTTTTATTTCCTGATGCTTACAGATCCTGAGGTGACAGTACTCTCCCTGTTGCATTATTTGTTTTGAATACAATCTCATTGTTTTCTTCTTTTTATTTGAGAGTAGTATGGTTAAATAAGCCCTAAAGTAAAGGCAACCTCAGACTCATTCTAACTTTAAAACACAAAACCAATAAAAAGTCTGGAAAATATAAAACTGACCCACAAGTAAGCATCTTAACTGCCAGTCCATCTAAGTTCTATACTTTTAAGAAAGAAACCTCCTTAAACAATAGAAATATATTCTATATATTGGTTTCTGCCCCCATTTCTGATTACAGAGCTTCTAAAACCTTGTAATTTCTTGAGTGATAAGAGCATGAATAGAACATCTTTTGTTCTAATATTTGGTCTTTAGTGCTAGTTCTTGAGACACAAGGCTCCTGACACCTTGGAATTTCCTGGGTGACAAGTGTGTGTTTTGTTCTAATGAAACTACTTTTGATTGGCTCCTGGATAGCTTTAAGATTAAGGCTAGTCACAAAGGTGACCACACCATAATTAGAAGCTTAGAACTTTTGGCCCCAGCCCCATCCTCTGAGAAATGGAGAGGGTCTAGACATTGAATTAATAATTGATCATGCCTACTTTACAAAGCCTCCATAAAATCACAAAAGTACAGGGTTAGGAGAGCTTTGAGATGGGTGGACACATCTATGTGCTGGAAGGATGGCACATCCCAACCACATGGGCCAGAATCTCCTGTACTTGGGGCTTTCCTGGACCTCACCCTATGTATGTATGTGACTGTTTATCTGTATCCATTACCATACCCTTGATTATGTAATAACTGGTAAATGTAACTTTCTCTGAGTTCTGTGAGCCATTCTAGCAAATTATCAAACCCAAGGAGGAAGTTGTGGGAGCCCCAGTTTATAGCTGGTCACCCAGAAGTCCAAGTGACAACCTGGATGCCATCCAGAGTGGGAGTAGGGTACACTCTTCTGCAAATGAGCCCTTAACCCGTGGGATCTGATTCTATTTCCAGATAGATAGTGTCAGAAATGAGTTAAATTGTAGGACACCCAATTTGTGTCCTAGCCACACATTTGGTAACCAGACATGAGCTGTTACAGTAGTGTGAAATAAAGGAGAAACACATGCAAGTGTTCGCAACTCAACAACAAAATCCCAATACTCAACAATATAACTATCATAACAGCCAGAACTTAAAAAAAAATCACAAAATATGTGAAGCAGAAAAATATGTGTCATGAGGCAAAGAATCAATAAAAAACACTCAGAAATAAAAGAGATGATGGAATTATCATGTGAAAATGAGACAATGAAAACTCTATAGCTTAAAAATACATAAACAAAAATGACAAATTCACTGAATGGTCTTAACAACTGATGATGCCAGGAAGGAAAATTCAGTAAATTTGAAACTATAGCAGCATATGTGCAAACTGAGAATAAGAGGAAAAAAAAAATTGGGCACCTGGGTGGCTCAGTTGTTTAAGCGACCTTCTCTTGATTTCAGCTCAAGCCACCTTCTCTTGATTTCAGCTCAGATCATGTATTCACAGTTTGTGAGTTCGAGGCCTGCATCAGGCTCTACAACAACAAAAACCAAAAGCCCCAAATAATGTAGGAAAAGTTAATTGATATAACATCATTAAAATTGAAGTCCCAAAATAAAGAGGAAAGAAAAAATTTTGATGAAATAATGGACAAAATATTACTAAGTTTAATTAAAACTATCATTCCATAGATTTGAGAAAGATAAGGATACCTAAGCAAAATAAGTACAGAGAAAAACACACCAAGGCAAAAAAAAGAAAAAGAAAAAAAAAGTATATCAGGAAAACCAGTGAAAAAGAGGACATTTAAACATTAACAGGAGGAAAAAAAAAGATTCATTTCATCTGATGGAAGAAAGAAAAACCTCAGACTACTCTTCAGAAAAAAAAGCAATCCAGAAACCAATAGAACAATAATTTTATATTGAAAGAAGGAAAAAAAATCAGACAATAATTCTATCCAGGAAAAATATCCTTCAAAAATAAGTACAAAATAAGACTTCTTTAGACATAGAAAACTAAAAGAATTTATCAGCAATGGACCTGTGGTTAGAAAAAAGATATTGGAAGAAAAACTTAGATCTATACAAAAGAATGAAAAGTGATAAATGTGGTAAATAAAAGAGTTCCTACAAAACTTTCTTCAGAAGATAACTGACTATTTAAAGGAAAAATGTTAATAATATAACAAAGCAAATGGTAAATATCAACGTATGACAAACACAGCACCAAGCACAGGAGGTAGGGATCATAAAATGACTATGGTAAGTTTACCTCTTATAAAGTGATATAATCTGAAGTTAGACCGTGATAAATTAGTAAAGATATTTTTTAAACCCTGAGGCAACAAAGAAAAAAAAAAAGCAGTTAAATTTCCATTAGTGAATATAAAACAGAACACTAAAAAATACACAATTACTCCATAAAAAGGGGGAAAATTGAGTAGTCTTCATCAGGAAATACAAAAGTTGTGCCAAATGTAGTAATTCATATTAGACTGTAAGAAGTCTAAGATGAATGTTACAATCTCTAGGAAGCCTCTAAAATAACATGTGAGATATATAACATCAAGCTAATAGAGGAGAAAAATAGAACATTAAGACACTGATTAGTCCAAAAGAAGGCAAGAAAGTACAAGAAATGTAAAAGATGTTTGTCAAATAGAAAAATAAATCACAACTTAAGAAATAAACAATTCACTCTTCATGGATGCTGCTAAAACTAGGAAATAAGAAAAGAAGCCTTTTTAAATACATGTTAGAAAATAAAGAAAATAAAGTAAAAAGTAAAAAGTAAAAAGTAGAGATCTATTTTAAGATTACAGGAGGAAAATCAAAGATATAAGGGAAAAAAGAAGTGCATATAATTTATAAATATGAGGAATGAAAATGATGATGTTGCTATTGTTCCTAGATATCATACAGTTAATAAGAAAATATTGTGAGCAACTGATGTTAAATTACTCGAAAAACTGCATGAAATGTTCAATTTTTTTAGAACACTGCTTTTCCAAAATGAATTGTACAATACCTACTTTAAAAATTGAGTCTCTTCAATATTTTCATAAAGAGAAAATTCTATAGGACTTTACCCAATGAATTCTTACAAATATTTTTAAAAATAAGTAACATATTATACACAAATTATTTTATACTGTGGAAAACAGAGACCTATTCCAAAGTGTTTCAGAAGGTTGGTCAGTGTCTTACACCAAAACTTGACAGAAAGAAAAGAATATTACAGAGCAATCTTCCTCATGAATATAGATATAATAACTCCTTCAAAAATATTATACTAAATTTGGGAAATGCAACAATTCTAACACATCGTGATTCATTGGGTTCTATTTCAGTAATGTCAGGTTTGTTTAATATTTGAAAATTGATTTGTAGTATTTATCACATTAACAAGAAGAAGGAGGAAAATGGAGAAGAAAGAAGAAAGGAGGAGAAGGAGAAGAAAGCGAAGAGGAGGAAGAAATAAAATAGATTCACCTGAATAGATGTAGAAATTTTTGTAAACACCAACACTCATTAAAGGTCAATAAATTGTGGCAAACTAGCGAAATAAGGAGACCCTCAAATTAATGCAGAATAGTTCCAACACACTATCAGAAAGTTTTCTGTGATCAGGAAAATGATGACCACTATCACCACTTTTATTCAATATTGTACTTTAAATACAAGTTATGATAAAGCAAGGATGAGAAATTAGACGTAGGATTGCAAAGATCAAGAAATTACTCACAGAGAGCATAACTGAATTCCTAAAAAAGCTAAGTTTCCACAGGCAAACTTTTAGAATTTATACTTCAATTTGTAGAAAAAGAAAATATCCCTGGATTTCTTAGTGCTATGGCAAAAAGTCATAGTCACCTAAATTTCTTCACATACCAAGATAATCAGATGTGCACTCTTTTGTTTAGTTAATTGCTCTGATCCAAAGGATCATAAAACTTACCTTATTTCCTGAGAGGGCTAATTGTTACACCCTGATAAAGTCTCTATGTGAAGCCCCATAGTGCTAGAAGACTCCAATATTATCTCTCTGGATATTTGCACGTCAAAGAGATGAAACCCAGAATTTGAAGACAACTTTAAGTTTTAAAAGCTGAGAGAAGGTGAGCTATCTGGCACCTGTAGATATTTTATTTGCATACCAACTAGCTGGAGTCAGGAAGAAGACCTTCCTACAGGGGACAGAGAAAACTGCCTTTATAAGGAGAGAGAAATCATCATCTTTATTGCTTGATTATGGGGTATCCAGTTCCTCCCGAAAGGTTGATCTGGCTTTCATCCCATCACACTAAGAGTGAATTCTAGGACAAAGAAGGACTGTCACTCTTATGCAATGTTAGATATTTAATAAGAAATCTCTCTCTAATGCAGTACACCTTATGTGCATATAAAAAATAAAACTAATAAAAATAAATATTAAAAGCCTAATTGGGTTCATCAAGATCTTTGGATATAAGGTCAATATTCCAAATTCTATTCGTATGTATTAGAAACAATGCACAGAAAATATGCTAACATCGTAGGTAAGAAAACTGAAAAATTGGGCCTCATTTTAAAAACATCTGTTGACCAAAAGACAGTGTTAAGAGTGTGAAAAGTCAAGCTACAAACTGAAAGATACCTGTAGTACTTAAATCTGAAAAAGTCTTTGCATTTACAACACTTACAAACCAGTGAGAAAAAGACCAGCAACCTGATACAGAAATAGATAAAAGCTCTACTTCATAACAAAGGATTCTCCAATTGGTCACTGAGCATATAAAGAAAGAACCTCATTTTTATTAATCACAAGAAGGACAATAAGAACCACAATGAGACATCACTACACACCCAACAGAATAGCTAAATAAGAAAAAGTAAAAAAAAAAAAAACAAAAAACTGTGACCAGTGTGGGTGAAGCTGTGGAGAAATTAAAATTCTCATACATGAATGTTGGGATTATAAATTCTTTTTAAAGTGTTCTAGATATTTAGAAGAAAAATTTCAGCCACCCAGAAAAAAAATGTTAATTACACAACAAACAAGCCACAGAGTAGAAGATGCTATTTATTTTGAATATATATCTTGTAATTATGTATATATTTACATGTATATGTATATATACATATTTATATTGTATACATTCATATATATATATAGATGTATATATAAGGGAACTTGTATTCTGAACATAGAAAAGTTCAATAAAAAATTTAAAAATCACAGAGAAAGTATAAAATGCACGGTTCTCTTGTATATGAAAGGTTGACCAACTTTACTAATAATAGAGAAAACGGAAAATTAAAACAAAACTGAGGCATTGTTTCTCACAAGTCTGAGGGAAAACTGTGTAAGTTTGACAATATGAATACACAGTGTGTCAGATGCTCTATTGAAATGCTGGTAGAAGTGCACCATTTCTTCATAAACACCTTTGGAAGTAACTGGAGAAGCTGGTATCAAAATTACAAATCCAATTATCTCTTGAACCACTAGTCCTGCTTGTAAAGTTTTAACTTTCAAATATATTTGTATAAGTAAAAAACAAAAATTTAACATGTATATGAAGTAGTTGCTATAGTTTTGATTATAATGATAAAATATTAGAAATAACTCCTGTTCATTACTAAGGTACATCTACATGGTAAAATACTATGCAGCTCTAGAAAAGATCTAAGAAACCTTTTTTTTTTTTTTAATATTTATTTACTTATTTTGAGAAGGACTCAGGAGGGGAAGAGGGAGAAGGATAGCAAGAATCCTGAGCAGATTTTGCAGTCAGCATAGAACCTGATGCAGGACTCTACCCCACAAATCTTGAGATCATGACCTGAGCCAAAATCAAGAGTTAGATCCTTAACCAACTAAGCCAGCCAGGAACCCTTGAGAAAGTTATATTGTACAGAAGGCAAGGTACAGAAGGTTTATACTGCTCTGTCTTTTGCAAAAGATGGAAGAGAAAGAAAAGAAGGTATGGCATATTTGTACTTGTCTCCGCCAGCATAGAAAAACAATGAAGAGACTAGATTCTAAGAAAACGGAGAGTGGGGCATATGGATATAGCAGAGGGAGCAGACCTTTTAATTTATACCTTTTTATGTCATATTATTTTTAACATGTACTTATATCACTTAAACAAAAAAATAAAATATATATATTCAAATATTTTAAAGTTAAAAAACTTCAAGTACTAATCATTATGTTAGGATGGACTTTCTACATTTTGGTGTTAAAAAGTATCTCTTTTGTTCATGAAAAATTATACTCAATGAAAATTTTTTTACCAGCTTATTTCACTAAAAATGACAATCTTATGCCTGTTTCCTTATTTAATTATCATTATTTTTTATTATTAAATTGTTTGCTCATATGGGAAACGCTGGATAAAAGCACTCAATATCAATTTCTACATTATTGTCCTTTTCTGGATCTCTAGGAAAGTATACAATCATGCTCATTTATTTTATATATTATGAAGAAATATCTTCTCTGAAAATTTGGTTATCATTGCTTAAATTTACTGAGAAACTCGATAAGCAGCAGCCATTTCGTGAATTTTCTGTATGTTTTCCAAACAGGAAAAGTCCATTATGTGCTCTTTGACAATTATATTAAAATTAATTAAATAAAAGTGATTAAATGAATAAAAATTTCCTTTTGGAATTTCAAATTAGGAAAAAAACATATTTCTTCTGGAAAACTGGTATTTTTCCAGTTAGCCAGATTTATTGCTGACTCTACATTAAATAAATTAATCCTTACTACATAGATGTTAAATATTTTATTAATCTTAAATTATTAAAACATTTCATTATAACATATTAGTGCTTCCATTTATATTAAAACTCACCTCAAGTCATTTTTTGACAGTAGTTAGGACATAAATTAGTATATTAGTTTTCCACGCCTAACATATTAGCACCTTAAAACAATGTAAATTTGTTATCTCCCAGTCCTATAGGCTAGAAGCCTGGGGTGGCTGAGCTGGTTTTCTCTACTTCTGGTTACACAGGTTATGGGAAATCAAGGCATCCCCGCTACTGAGCTGTTATAAGAGACTCTAGAAACATCAGCTTCCAAGCCCATGCATGTTGTTGGCAGAATCTAATTTTCCAGCTGTCATCTGGAAGGCCACACTGAATCTCTAGGGGCCAAGTTGTGGTCCTGGCACATGGAGCGCTACTTCCCAAAGACAACGACGGCATTCCCAACTGTTGTAACTCTTGAAATCTTTCCGACGTCTCCTACCACATCTCTTCTGCCTCCAGCCAGAGAAAATTACTTGCTTTAAAGGGCTAATGTGATTAGGTCCTGCCCTCCTAGATAAGCGAGGATAATCTTCTACCTAAAGGTCCATAACCTTAATTACATCTGCAAAGTCTCTTTTGCCCCAAAATGTAACAACTTCACAGGTTCCCCCGATTAGCTTGTAGATATCCTTTTTGGGGTGAGAGGAGACACAATACCATGTAAACTAACATACTTGGCTATTTTCCATATTTACTCCCATCTGAATACCCACAAAGTATAATTTATAGCTGATGGCTTAAAAACTCATAGAATACATTAATGTATTTCCACTGATAAGCAAAACAGAGAAAAAATCAATTCGTTTTTTTTGCAAAAAAAATTGAAATGTTAAAAGAAGGAAGTAAACCTTTGAAAATAATTTTACTTGGACTGGGGAGAGAAAATAAATAAAACCCTTGTTTTAATTATCTGTTCATGTTTTATAGTCAGAATCTAAAATATGTTTTAAAAAGTTGCCCTATTTGTCAATCTGTCAAGAAATATATTTCAGTTCAAGCCTTATGCTCCTGGGGAAATCGCAAAACATCTCATTCAGCTGAAGAGGCTGAAACTCTAAGCATCGCAATTAATATCTTCCATTTTCGCCATCGGCACGAAAGCAGCGCCTTGGAATCTGAATCACTAATTGTGTCTAATAGCTTACATCTGGCTTGTGCAAGTTCAGCACATCAGGATTTGCTTTATGTGTCCTGGTCACTGGGTACTGACTGGACCTGCTCTGAGCTGAGCTTCACAGTGAATGCCACATTCTAAGCTTCTCAAGAAATAGAATATTCATTAATGAACGAAATCTGGTTTTAGGAAATTGTCTGTAGACATTCTTTCCACTGAATGCAGCTTTATTATAACTGGCAGTCCTGAGTAAGATGACAGAGGCACCATAAAAAAAAAAAAAAATTCTCCCTGGAATGTGTCAAATGAAGTTTTGTTTAAAAATCTGAGATAAATAGGGTTGTTATACTGATTCACTTAATTTGTTTTTGTGCAATGAAGACTCAAGACTCTTGCATATATTAATTTTAGTAGATGCATCAGAAAACTACTCATCTAAGAATACGATCCAGAATATTTGAAAAGTTTACAGTTATCTTGAATAACTGAAATATTGCAATATTTGTCTTTCAGTAACTATATTACTTCACTTAGCATATGTCCTGAAGATTTATCCACATTGCTGCATATGGCAGGATTTCCTCCTTTTAAAGGCTGAATAATATTCTATGATATGCGTATACCACATTTTCTCTCTCATTCGTCTACTGATGGGCATTTAGATTATTTCTGTGTCGTGGCAACTGTGAATAATGCTGCAGTAAACGTGGGAACGCAGATATAGTGCCTAGTGTTAACGATACTGAATTGCATGCTTAAAATTTGTTAGGAGGATAGATCTCATGTTAAACGTCTTGTCACACAATGCAACACCAACAAAGAGACACAAGGAAACTCTTGAATGTGCGGGCTCTGTCTACTACCCGGTGGTAATGGTTGCATGGTGTATGCACATACCTAAACTCAACAAGGTGTATACATTAAATATGTACAGTTTTGTGTATCAATTATAGCTTAATAATGTTAAAAAACAACATTATACAAGTTTGCTAAGCATGGACCCTGCCCAATTCCTCCTTCCAACTCAGAAAAAATTTTCCTGGCATTCCCCAGTCTAGTCCTTCATGACTAATGGGTGTCCTCAATCCCTAAAACAACTTTCTTCTAAGTGACAGGAATGCTACCCTCTGGGCAGCACTCAATATCCCCATGGCAATGTGACGTCACACATGAGCCTCTTCCACTTTGGGAAGGAGCTGGAAAAACAATAATTGTGCACAACCTTTAATAAGAGAGTAAAGGGGATGGGCTTTTTCTGGTTTGGTTCTCTTCACACACACACACACACACACACACACACACACACACACACACACGGTAATTTGACCTCTGTCCTCCTCAGGGCATTTTTTCCTTTTGGGTTCTGTGATCACATCTCCCTGCTTCCCGCTAATATTTTTGTTCTTAAAAAGGGGGGGCGCCTGGGTGGCTCAGTCGGTTGAGCGTCCAACTTCGGCTCAGGTCATGATCTCACTCATGGGTTCGGCCCCGCGTGGGGCTCTGTACTGACAGTTCAGAGCCTGGAGCCTGCTTCGGATTCTGGGTCTCCCTCTCTCTCTGACCTTCCCCTGCTCATGCTCTGTCTCTCTCTCTCAAAACAAATAAATGCAAAAAAAAAAAAAAATTAAAAAAAAAAGGGGAGGGAGAGGGCACTTAGCCCTGCAATCTTGCATAAAATACACTTTCTACTACTTATCAATACCATTAAACGGTGGGCCTTCATTACTCAGACAGTGGGCAAGAGGTGTGCTAAAAGCTTTTACATACCTAAATCTCCTAGTACTTTTATGGAAATATGCAGCATTTAAATACCCCAAAGATAGATCAAAAGGGCACTCAGGCATCGACATTTTAAGAGAGAAAAAAAGTGAGAGAAAACTTTTACATATTATCTCTTATTTGGTATTTTAAAAGACACACTCAAGAATGACAACAAAAATGTAGTACTTGTCCTCATAAACCATCAGAATCGCTTAACAACCTGATATATTTTGTAATTGCTCAATTTCATAGGTAGAGGGCAACATAAGATTTCCATGTTTAAGGCTACTACATTTATCCCTGTATGTGTTTGATATGTACAGGTGTGCTTATGATTGGTTTTAATGGATTTTTCCTTAAAGGTAAGATCAGCATCAATAAGAAGTGAAAACACTTGGGGCGCCTGGGTGCCTCAGTCAGTTAAGCGTCCAACTTTGGCTCAGGTCATGATCTCCCGGTTTGTGGGCTTGAAGCCCACACAGAGCTCTGTGCTGACAGCTCAGAGCCTGGAGCCTGCTTCGGATTCTGTGTCTCCCTCTCTCTCTCTGCCCCTCCCCTGCTCACGCTCTGTCTCTCAAAAATAAAAGAAACATGAAAAAAAAGAGTGGAAACACTATATGTGATTTCTCATTGTTCAATCTTTAAGACAACCCAATAAGGTGGATTTTATTAGCATCCACATTTAATCTCTGAGGCAAACTGAAATGCAAAAAGATTCTGTCACTGGCCTATGTAGTCTACAAGAGAGAGTGTGTTCAAGGTATGTTGGTCACTTAAAGGACAGAAAAGTTAATAATCCTGACTTACATCAGTTTCAGAAAAGGTCTCACAGAAGGTGAAAATAAAATGACACTGATGAGTAAGAAGGACTTAGCAAAGAAGACCAGAGGTAAAGGGCTTTCCAAATAGAGAAATATGCCCTAGAATGGAGCTATCGCACAGATCTGATTCAAGGGGCGAATTCAAGGGGATTCTAAGACTGGAGGCAGGAAGTCTATATAAACAGTATGTATTGGAAATCATATTTGCTTTCAGTTAGATGGAGCCCCAGATGGCTAGGAAGGTAATTCCACAAGACAAGGTGAAAGGTTGATCTTTCTCTGAGAGTCAGGCTGGAAATTGAAGAGCCCAACTGTACGGTTTAAATGTTTCTTCATTTTCTTTATTTTCTTCCTATTCCTCCTTATTATTTAAATTTATTGAAAAGCATATTTTCAACTCAGTTGTTCTAACAGAACTAATGTAAGGTATTTGTGTCCAACCTGAGGTCAGACTTTTTAAAAGTATGAGCAAGCCTCTGGGTACCCATGTGATGAAGGCAGCAGCAATCAGAGTAAAGAATCCCAAGAGGAGATGAAATGCAGGGTGGCAAAATAGAGATGATTCTGGTGCAGAAGTTTTGTTTTTCTTTCAATCAGGAGCTGATGACATAAGCAAGAAGATGAACTTTCCTATGTAAGTCTAGAATGAATCGTTTATATATATATATATATATATATATATCATATATACAATATATATTTTATATTGTTCCTAACAAATCTTAGAATTATTAAAATTTTAAATGCATGAAATCTATGACAGTATGGAATTTCTGCTCACTTGTAAAAGCCAAGGGACAGTTATTCACAGCCTTATTGAAGGAATCAACTTTGAACTGTACTATTACTTCATAAAAGTAGTATTTGTGAAAAATAAAATCTTGTTTAATAAATTTAATTTTCAAGATACGCTATAAAACATGGTGCCTATAGTTAAAAATAATGTATTACACACTTAAAAATTTTAAAGGCAGATGTCATGTTAAGTAGTCTTACCATAATATTTTTAAAATGAATTTCAGCTGAACAAAACATGCAAAATAGTACTCAATGAAAAAAATATGTATAGCAATATTGTAGACACATGAAAACTACATGCAATACTGACATTTGATATATACCTAAAATAGAATAATCTGAACCTAACATTTTTTAACTTTATTGAGGTATAATTAGCAAACACTGTGCATATTTAAGACACAACTTGATGTTTCATATACATATAAATTATGAAATGTTCACCACAATCAAGCTAGTTAACATACCCATCAATCACATAGTTACCAATGTTTTTGTGTGTGTGATGAGAACACTGAAGAACTATCCGCTTTTCAGATTTGAAGTATACAATACAGTATTGTTAATTATAGTCTCTATGCTGTATGTAAGATCTCCAGAATTTATTCGTCCCACACAATTCCAACATTTCCCCATTTCTCTCAATCCAACTCTGTTACCCACCATTCCAGTCTCTTCTACAATTTTAGTCATTTCAGAGTTCTTACATAAATAAGATCGTGGAATATTTGTCTTTCCTCTACCTTATTTCACTTAATATAATGTTCTCCAGATTCATCCATGTTATTACAATTGGCGGGATTCCTATTTTTGTAAAGGCTGAATAATATTCACACACATATATGTACACACATATATACATGCACACACACACACACACACATATATACACACACACATACACACACAACATCTTCTTTATCTAATTCACCCGACAACAGATAAACAGGTTGTTTTACTATCCTGCCTATTCTAAGTAATGCTACAATGAACATAAGATGCATGTAACTTTCCAAGGTAGATACCCAGAAGTGAGATTGCTGGTCATAGCTCTAGTTTTAGTTCTTTGAGGAACTTCCATATTCTTTTCCAAAATGGCTGCACCAATTTACACTCCTACCAACAGTGCACAAATTTTCCAATTTCTCCACATTCTCATCAACACCTGCTATTTCTTGTCGGTTTTTTTCCCTCCTGCTCTTTCTTTCCAAATAGATTATTTTACAGAAAACTACATTATTGGATGCTAAATATTTTTAAAGGAAACATAATACGGATACTATGTTGATACTTAAAGACATACTAAACTACCTGGCATAGTGTTTTGTTAATCAATTTTGCTAAAGCTTTGGGGGACAGTAATTACAGCTTTCCTGGCAGATGTTTAGGTAAATAGGAACTGTTACTAAAAATAGATTTTTTTTGGAGCTGTCCAACACTAAATCAAGATAAAGACTTTTTCTGTTTTATGAACACAAATACCTCTTTAAATTAAAAACAACAGTCAGTTACTACAGGCAGAGTCAATTTACTAAGTCACAAAAGAGAAAGGCAAGTGATGGGATACCCCTTCCACAGCTCATTTCAACATATGCACAGAATCCAGATTTCACATTGTTCGGCTCTGAAAGGTAGTTATTGTCCAAGAACTGGTGACATTTTCCCTCGTATTTAATTCCTATAGCATTACTAATCCTTGATAATGTATTCATCCTCAAGGAGAAACAAAAAGGCAATATCTTGGCTTTCGGACAGTCTAGATTATTCTTTGTCCTGTGTTCCTTGTATGTATCTGATTGTTTTTCTAAACTTCCATTTATCTTCCAAATTTTTTCTTCCTATAAACAATGGCTGTCTTAAAGTTCTTTTTAATATTTTACAGAATGTAAAGTTACTCAAGTGAAATAAAAATAGCCAAACTATCTCGTAAGAGTATGTAAGCTATAACCCTTGGGCTGGCAAGTTAAAATAATTTTAATAGAAATGTGTGCACATGGTAATCTTACTCAGGATGACTGACCGTGATCCATATGGAATGCACGAATATGTAATGTGGTGACTCTGCTCTTGTGTGTACCCTCCTAAAAATAAACTTATTTTTTCTTTCCAGGTCATTATTAATATCACCATTCTTAAGTACAGCCATGGTGTACAGCTCCAGTTAATATAGTAAGAAGATAGTCTCCTGATGTTTTCAGAGGGAAAAATATTGAAATCAGATGTGCACGCTTGTGTGTCTGTATATGTGTTTGTATTTATGCCATTCAGAGACAAAATCAGCAAATTTCTTCTATTTTTATGAGGTTCTCTCTATATGAAGGCCCCTTTATGCATAAAGATGCTATACTGTCATGTACACTCTTCGTCCCAGAGGATATATTTGTTAACGAGCTTTTCATGTATGAAGCAACACTGAATGTCAGTGAAGTACACGGAATGAAAATGGATGGTATTCTATAATCACTGAGACTCAGATATAAAAGGGACTTCAGAAAGAACCTGAGTCATCACCAACAGTGCAGCCGTTCATACAAGATGGCTGTGAAAACCCTGCCGGAAACATTTAATTAAGATAAATTGCATTATACACTCTTTTCTATTTTTTCTATCCTCAACGGTGGAAATAGGATTTCCTAAAGATGCATTCACTGAACACTCTTCTTACTAGAATATTAATACACCAAATTATCCTCACTCTATTTGACACCATTATTTAAAATTACTAAATACTGGGGTGCCTGGGTGGCTCAGTCAGTTAAGCAACCGACTTCAGCTCAGGTCATGGTCTCAAGGTTGTGGGTTCCAGCCTCATGTCCAGCTTCATGCTGGGGGGTGGAGCCTGCTTGGGATTCTAGCTCTCTCCTCGCTCTCTGCCCCTCCCCGACTTGTGCTTTTTTTCTCTCCCTCTCTCAAAATAAATAATAAAACTTAAAATTAAATCCTCACTTAACCTTTGCCTTATCCTTTCCATTCTTCACCTGTTTGTTTTATATGTAAAAAATACAGCCTCCAATTCCTTCCAGTGAGCATATTTTCGCTTGCCAATATACTCCCCTCCACCCAAAACAGTAAAGAAAAACCTCAAGATAAGGTCATTCCTTTCCCTTGTTTGAATGTCAGATTTCTAATGTTAAATTGCATTATACAAGACACTCACAAGTGTCTATGCAAGCTCATTATAGGGGCTAAAATACTTTCAGCTGCAAAGTCACATTCTGGAGTTACACAGATCTACAGTCCTTTATAACTAAATGTTCTTTATAGCATAAAATTTTGGCAATTCTAATCTGTCCCAGAACCCATATTTGTAAAATGTGGTTTTTAATGTGTATCAAACTATACAAATACACGAATACATTTTATACTATTTATTTTTACAGTATGCTGACCATAGTTAATAATACTATATCGTATGCTTGAAATTTACTGGATCTTGAGAGATCTTAAGTATTCTCACCACAAGGAGAAAACAGTTACTTTGTCAGGTGATGTTAGTTAACTTAATTTGGTAATTTTACAGTATATACATATCTCAAATCATCATGTTGTACATTTTAAAACAATTTTGCTTATATTTCACTAAAGCTAAAAAACTTAATTAATTATTGCTTTTATTTATTTTATTAGCTATCTCTCCTAATTCATTTTACCAATAAAATGAACATGATTTTGGTGACTTCATCCAGGTTTCATGAAAAAACATTACTGATGAAAGTAAAATACTGGTAACAGAAGGTTCTCAGAGACAGGTGTGTGTGTGTGTGTGTGTGTCTCTAATGGCATAGCCTCAGAGGTGCTACATGAGTTAACCTAAGAAAAAGTTAATGGTAGAAGTAACATTAAGACCCATTGCTTCTGGTTCCCTGTTATCTTTCCTCCTCTATGTTCCTGCTTCCTTTACGTTAATTGAACAGTCCAGCAAACACTGAATACTTGAGTCCTGTGCTAGGACTAGTAAAAGACAAAGATGACTAAGTCACTGCCTCATGTACAATGAGATTACAATTTATTGGGTTGGAGTAAGAGGTAAAGACACTAAACACATAAACGTAAGTTAGAGTTGGAATCCATGACATTGTATAATAAATTAGGAGGAAAAGACTTGCAAAAGCATGTTGATGCCTATAAGCCTGATGCTTTATAGATTTTGGTAATTTATCTACTGATATTTTCTTTGATCAAGTAAGAGGTAGCATGTTATTCCTTATTCCTTGTCATATCAAAGCACTTTGCGAAGTATCTAGTATGCAATTAAGTATTACCAAACAATGTGGGAGATCAAATTATACTTATCAGGCACTGTGATCATTATCGATATACAAATAAGAGATAGGGCTTTTACCAACGAGGAAATAAAAGCAGAAAACTAAGATATTTTTCTTTTTGGCAAAACTCAAAAATATGATGATTTCTAATTTTAATTAAAGGGATTTTGTTTTCAAGAAGTTGCCTCTTAAATTTCTCAAAGAACTGCAGAAATTGATGTTACCAGGTAAGTAAAAGTATCAACCTTGTGTCCCACTGAAACCGCTGAGATAAACCCTGGATCCTAGTGTGAGGGGGGTAGACTCTTACAGACATGGACCGTGCCAGTCTATAGTTTCCTCAATGCTACTTCATGTAGGCTTTCCTTTGAAGGTCTAACATCTCCTGCGGAATCACTGACCACAGGCACTCTGTAGAGAATACGACCTGGATTTCCTACACTAACGTTTCTACTGCCCTGCTTAGCCCAACACAGAACCAGCGACAACGGAGGTATTGGTATCATTTTTAAATCTCCCCAGATTGTGCTATAAAAATACACAGAGAGCTGAGATAGCAAAACCAAAACCTACAGAAAGCATCTGCAAACACAGGTGACAATTTTATCTCATAAATTCAAAAATATAAGCAGATGAAGGAAAATTAAACATGAGACCTAATTACTATCATAATCTGTTCATGAGAAAGTAAAAAAAAAAAAAAAAAAGCTGAGGATCACCTTATATTTTTTATTACTATGATCAATAGAGTGGTTGGCACTTGGATTCTACACAAAACATGTTTAATACCTTTACTGAGACAATTACAGATATTTTTAAATTTACTTTAAAAAGACCTGGGTGAATGGAGATATGGATGGGAATGCTAAACACTGAAATGGTATTGTCCTCAAATTAATCCCTAAGCAAATATAATTTCAACTGATTGAGTCCCACAGATTTATGTTTTTCCTCAGAAAGCTTATCTTAGAATTCATATGAAAGAGCAAAGGATCAAGAAGACTTTTCTGAAATTTAGAATAATAGTATATGGCACTTTAATTGCTATACACTTAATTTTTACATAGATGTAATAATTAAGACTGTGGATCAGTACATGAAAAATTGAATAGATAAATGGACTCAAAAGCAAGCATAAAAATAGACCATCATCTACTTCTATATCAGTCTATATCTGTATCTGCTTGAGATCTGGATGTATAAAAAAAGGAACGTTAGTAATAACTGGAGAAAAATGAATTCATTCAACTGCATACACACATGAAATATGTATGTGTGTAAAAATATAAACGCAGACGGTAGTTCAATAGGTCAACAGTTATAGATACAGACTGGTATTCATATGTATATTACCTAGCGCTGACTGCACAAAGGTCCTAGAACAATGAGCATACCCAGAGTCCAGATCTTAGTGTCCAAATACTGTTCTTGAATAGAAGGTATGGGAATCCTTACAGACTCTTCTGATTCTAGGACTAGGGTAGGGGAAACACAAGATGAGTCTCGAGCATCACATTGTATCAGAAAGTAAAGCAAGGCTATAAAAAAAGAAAAAAATAGGGGTAATCCAAAGGGACACAGGAACTAACTTCAGAAAGGTCTAATGCCCAAAGCTGGAACAATTTTATCACCACAATTAAGTAGCATAGGATTATTGTCCAAATTCTAAAGAAAATACCCCTAAATCATACCAATGTAAACAATGACTGAATAAACAAACAAATAAGAGGAAAGAGTTTCCTTATAGAATAATTCCAAATAACCCATGTAAATATTCCAACAGTGAAGTTAAGTCCCTGGCCCTTCCTTCCTTCTGTGGGTGAATCAGGTTTACTAATTTCTCAAGAACATAGTAGGGAAAGGGGAAAAAATGGTTATTTTACATTGAATAAATTGGCTAAAGTTGCCTTACTCAAGTGAGGCATAACATCATCAATAACGGCAAATGGATAGGATGTACTCTGATAGGATGTGAAGAGAAGAACATTTAAATTCTGTGTGATTATCTCCAAAACCCTGTAATCCCAGAATCATTCTAATAGAAATCACACAAAACCCAGATTGGGAGACATTTCACAGACACCCAGCCAAAACTGCTGAAGATCATCACAATGATAAAAAACAAAGAATAATTTAAGAACTACCGTAAACTGGAGTGCACTGGAGAAATACGGAAACTAAATACAATGTAGTACCCAGAATCAGATCTTGAACAAGAATGAAGACCTTAATAGATTAATCCAAATAAAGTGTGAAGGGTAGTTCATAGTAATAGACCAGAGTTGACTTCTTAATTTTGACAGCCGCACCTGGGTAATAAGATATTAACAATGGGAGAAACTGGGTGAGTGTTATACTGAAACTCTCTGTATTGTCTGTGCAAATCTCTGCGAATCTAAAACTATTCCAAAATAAAACATTTTAAAAAAACACAGAAAATTAACTTTATTCTACATTAAATCTCTAATGTCTGAGTCAAATATATGACTGAACAAAAATGCAAGACAGAGACAAGGATATTTGCAAACTTCATTACAGATGAAGAATAAGTATCTGTAATTTGAGAGAGAGAGAGGAAATAAGTAAAAATAGCTACAAACCGTGAGGAAACAAGACACAGACTCAGAGAAAATATTCACAACTCATGTAACAGATGAAGGACTAATATTTTTGTTTTCAGAGAAATAAAAATTATTAAAAAAAAGAAAAAAAATGGATAATGGGAAAAGCTAATAAAAAGAAGAAGCAACTTGAAAATCCAATAAAAATATCATGAAACTCTTTTAAGTAATAATCCAGATGGGCCAGTTATTAAGTTATTGCTTTTCAGCTGCAGAGTATCCCTATTTGACCTTGAGTAGAGATACGGAAACATCCTGCAGGCTGCGTATCTCCTTTGCAAGCTGGCTCATTTGGCACCCCCCAGTAGCAGGTACCGGAGGGACTCTATGAAGATGGAAGCAGAAGAGGATCTCCTTTTTCTTGCGCCTCATTCTTCCAGCCTGCAGTAATCCTGCTGGGGGTGTGCACTGACACCATTTATCGCAGCTCCGTCACTGGCACCCTTCTAGCCAGTGTCTTTGCCACACTCCAGGGTGGCCAAATTCTTCATCGCATCAACAGTCAACGCATGCGCAGGTACTCTCGTCTCAGAGATGTGACTATCAGCATGGAGGGACCCCTTCCTCTGATTTTCTAAATTCTTGGTTCTGTAAGATATATTGGTGCCTTCTGCAAGTGGACAGTTTGGGCGTTACTTCTCCACCCAAGGAGTAGTCCCAGAAAGCCTAAACTGAAGGATAATCCTCTACAGTAGGTAGAACTGTACATAGTGCGTTTTATAGTCACTTTTCCTGGAATAATGATAACCAGAAATATAAATTTTAATTTTCATGCTATTTTTGCATGTTTTGCTGCTATTGTTGCTATTGTTTTGGTGTCTGGTAATGGATTGGAAGAATCTGGATAGAAAACTGGTGACAAGGAAGTCTAGGGAAGAAATTTGTTGATGACCTGCTCAGAATAAGTAGGTAGTGAACATATTCATATCCTATTTTAATAGTCACTCAGAACGTCTCTGGCAGTGGACAACATGAAATATTTTTGCATGCCAATCGGCATCCTATGTTGTGCCAGTGCTTTCCAGTAACAGCTCGATGAGTTAATGAGAAAATTGGCAATCGTGGCCGTTATTTATATGGTCATAGACTTCAATAGAAACATGATGGTAGATCAAGCATGCCATGAGTCCCTGGATGGTGGTAGTGACAGAACATTACAGACAGGAAAGGTAAATTCATATCCCAGAATATATACTGTGATGACTCCATGGTATTGATACCATTTATTCTGACCAGGGAATTCATTTCAATTCCAAAGAAGAGTAGTTATGGGCTCTTGTCTATGAAATTAAATGGCCTTACTACATAACCCATCATCAGAAATTCCAGTCATAATTGCAAGATGAGATGACTTAATGAAGATAGAGTCACAATACCATTTAAAGTGCCTATAAAAGTGGGATCAGACAGACATCCTATAGGATGAGGTATATGCTTCCTATCAGAGACAATGTTAAGATGCTATCTTCCCTCTAGCAGAAATACCAAAGTCCGAAAATCAAGGGATGGAAGTGGAAGTGATTTCTCACTGTGACTTAATAAGTCATGTGTAGAATTTTTACTTCAAGTCCTAAAAACTTTCAGCTCTGCCCATTTAGAGATCTTTATTACCAAGGGAAGAATGCTTTCACCAAAGGATACAACAATGGTTCCATTCAACACTGTTAGTTGAACATCCTACACTTCCTTTTTCCAGTGAACCAACTGGAAAAGAAGAGACACTGGGTTGCTACTAACACTGAGGAGAAGGAGGACAATGTCTGCAACCCAGAGGACTCTCTGAGTGACTCCTAGCAGTTCCTTCTCATTAGTTAAGTATCACAGAAAACTCCAGCAGTCAAAATAGTTGGGACCACTGAAAATTTTGACTCTTAAGGAAAGAATGTTTGGATTATCCACTAAGTAGAAAATCCCGACCAGTTTAGTTTTCATTTTAAGGCGAAGGATACATTTATTACTTTATACAAGTTTGTTGGTGGCTAACTTGAAAATTTAGCCTTTAGGTAAGAAAGTATTTGATGGGACTGTAACTACATTTGAGGCAGCTATCAACAAAAATTTTGAAACTGTGTGTCTCCTCATTTTGGGGAAAGGCTGAATCCAAGGTGGAATCAGTAGTTTTGTTGTTGTAGAGAAATCCATATTCATATATGATGCAATGTGGTGATGCTGAGTAGTCAAAGGGGTGGACTGTGTGAGTTATAGTTCATTTCCTTACAGCCTCAAACCCACTCTTCTGTGTCATGCTTTGCAATACTGGAATTGGGCTACGTTACCCTTTTTCCAGCTGGATCAATATTGGCTCCACAAAAGAGAACTCCAGGAGGACGCTGCCACATTGGAAAATGAAGAACAGACTTTTTTTTTTAAGTATTCTATTTTCACATGTGACTTTGAGTGAATAGGTATGCCAAGGTCCCAGCAAGATTACCACAGTGGCAGGCTGATTTTGCACTTTAGTGTGAAAGTCCACTCAACTAGTTTCTTTGTTACCACATGACAGTTACTCCTGGTTCTCACAGCTCAACAGTTGAAACTCTTCCAATCATCACAACATTTGCAGTGGGTCTTGCTCTTGTGGCATAGCAGTGGCAAGTTTCTTTGTCACCAAGGCTCTGCCAAGTATGTTCCTGTGGCAACCATATTCCCCCTCAGTGGTATGAATCTTGGTTTTGCAGTTCTCTCTCCTTTGAGTTTCCAGGTTCCTTTCTTATTAACTTTCCCCAATAGTCTAAGGGTGAAGAGCAGTCAACTCCTTTCTACCTTTTCATTGTTAAACACATTTTACCTAGATAAAGTGGTTTTTATACTAAATATCTCCTAGTCAAATTATTGAACCCTGGTTAATAACCAGAAAAGTTCATGAAAAGTACAATTTAAAGACCAATGATATACTCTTTCATACGTAACTGATTTAAAAATTGTTTAGCTCTGAAAATAGAAGTTCTTGGCCAGAGTATGAAGAAAATGGCAACTGTAAGTAGGCATGGAAGTTGTAACAACACATTTGAGAAACAAATCACTGAGGTCTAGGAGATTTGGACATGTTCATATCCTGGGCATCAGCCCTTCCATTCCATTCCTAGTCATACTTTCTAAAGAAATCCTGTTCCTATATCCATGAAAACATATAGAGAGAAGTATTGTTTTAAAAGAATAAAAATAGAAACAGCCTAAAATTTCACCAATATTAAATTATACTATATTCACTTAATGGTATTGTATAAAGCACTAAAAGAAAATATAAAAATACACTTATGAAAATAAATCTCAAGAATGAGAAAATTAGGAAATGAGACGTATGATATAAAATGGCGTACAATTTTAAATGCGCAAAGCAGTGTTTTAAATATATATGTATACATTTTATATACACTTTATACACATATAAAGTAAATATAAACACATTTATAAAAAAGGCATGGGAATGAAAATACCTGGGGAAGGAAGAAGAGAATGGCATTGGAGAAGGGAAAAGCAGGAAATTTGTATAGGAAAATTATGTTACATATATTAATTTAAAATAAATCTAAAGCATCCTAAAATCTTGTCATTTATATATCTCTTGCTTAGACCCCATCTTATTTAAGTAGATGATTTTACAAGAATATGTCATACTTCCATATTTTCACACAGAAAATATTTTCATTTAAAAAATTTATTTCCCCACTTCTTTAAATTTAATTTAGATAGTACTTTCTCCCAGAAGCCTTTGATGATTCCTTTAACTGGTTCTTCTTCATAGGAGTACTTTTATTTAACACTTATTATTCAATATTTGTATTTGTTTATCCCCTCAGTTATCTATATCTATCTATATCTATATATGTTTATTGCTATTTTTGGTTACAATACAGCATCTGGCATAGAGAAATCACTAAGAGTCATGAATCCAAGTTAAGATTATTTTGAAGAATCTGAAACCTGCCAACACCTAACTAGCACCAGGATCTGAGCATTGTAAATCTCTTACATAAAAACAGGCCAAAGAAGAAATAGGAAAATAAATAATCCACATTAATTATAAGCATCTTTGTCTTTAAAATCAAATGATAGAAACCTATATTTACAGAATTCTCTATTTCTATTTTTCAGTATTAAAGTGCAAGTAAGAGATTCAGTTATTCATTAATTCAACAAATCTAAAAAATAAATCTTAAAAAATATATTTAATGCCTACTGTAGACCATTATTATGGTAGGCACTATAGATTCAAGGATAAGAAAGACAGACATAATCTCTTTCCTCAAAAACTTTATTTTCTAGTAAGAAAAAGAGCTAAATAATCCACGCACACAAAAATATATAAAATAATTATCATACATAATTATCATATTGTGGTCATCAAAGGGAAGAAAGATACACTCTGGTGTCTGGTGTCTTCATTAAATCACAGGATTATTTAACCCTAAAATAATCTACCTCCTGAATTATTGCTATGTGAAATGTATGTTTATATTCCCTGCCACATTTTTTATTCGGTTTTCTGCTACTTCCACCCCCCACACACACACAAAATCTGAATTGATAGCCTTTATGTACTTTCATGACTACAATTAAGTAATGGAAGAGTCCTGATCAATACTAGGTGAATACCCTGAGAAATATCAGCCACTGGTAATTTCCAATGAGGAATAAAAGAAAGGTAGTTGCTATAAAAGGAGGCATAAACCTTTGTCTGTACTTTGTTTTCAACTCTTAAATATATTTTTAATAACTCAAAAGGGTTACCTGGTATGGTAAGCAAGCTCTTAGCCTTCATAATTTTGACTCTATGGTGTTACTCCTATGTTTATGTTATGTTACATGGCAAAGAGATTTTTCAGATATAATTAAGGTTAATGATAAATTATTTTTTAAATATTTTTAAAGTTTATTTATTTTGAGAAAGAGAGAGCCCGAGGGGGGTAGGGGCAGAGGAAGAGGGAGAGACAGAGAATCCCAAGCAGGCTCTGTGCTGTCAGTGCAGAGGCCAACACGGGACTCAAACTCACAAACCACGAGATGATGATCTGAGCTAAAATCAAATTCACCGGTTGAACCACCCAGGCGTCCGAAAGTTGGCAATAAATTCTTAAAGGAGATTATCCAGGTGAGCCCAGTGTAATCATACAGGTCTTGAAAAGCACAAGTCTTTCTCTGAAAGGGGAAGCAGAGAGATTTGAAGCACAAGAAGACCTAACACACTGTTGACTTGAAGATGTGGGAGTCCACACGGAAAACATGAGAAGGAAATGAGTTCAGTCCAAAACCACCGAGCCTGGAGGAGAAGGATCCAAACTCCAGATAAGAGTCACAGCTAAAGGTGATAGCTTGATCACAGCCTGGTGAGACTCAGAACGCAGTCTTGATTAAGCCACTTTGCACCAGACTTCTGACTTACAGAAACTATGAGATAATACACCTCTGTTGTTTAAAGCCACAAAGTTTGTAATGATTTGATTACAGAAGAAACAGAAACATACCCAGGTATTTACAACTGAATTGCTTTTTCACTTTGATATCCTATGTTTTTATTGGTATCATTTCTCTTATGGGAGAGTCTTCCCACCTTCTGTGGCAACTCCTCACCCCCCCCCCCCGCCTTGTTTTTGAGTCAGAACTAGATGACTTCTCCTGGAACTCTTTCTGTCCTGCCAATGCCAACTTCCCAGTTTTGAGTGAGCTTGAGTTCAGGACAAGGTATACTGGAAAGAAAAGCAATGCTAAACTCACAGCCAGCTTGGTGATACTGCATCTTCGAACAGCTGTTCCATGCAGTATGTCAACTTTCTCTCAGTGGGAGAGACAGGATAGAGTATACTAATTCCATTTTATCTGTGAATGGAACTCCTGTGCCCATAACCTTAAAACTTAAAAAAATTTAATTTATGGTTTTCCAAAATTCCCTAGAAAATATATATTTAATAAGAGTGCTTTCCTGGTGATTTATTGCACTGTCTTGCAGGTAGAAGGAGTAATCAAGAACTGGCTGGTAGAATTCAGTTCACAGTAAATGCAGCATGATAAATGGCAGGCAGTATGATACTGAGTGAAAGTGAGTAAAAAGAAAAACACCGTAAGAAGAGAAGACAAAATGGAGAAGAATCCAAAATATCTTAATAATATTCAGCTTAACATCAATATTTTTGCAATAAGTATTTATAATCCCAAGTGAAGATGCAATACTATTAGAAATATTCAAATGGAAATCATCGTTGCAAAGAGAAATGAGTTTTTAAAAATGGGTACAAAGAGAACTAATCAATTTTCTTTAAAGCCTGTTTATTGACTACCTCTTCAGAAATATTTCATTTCCTTATTCTAACCTAGGAGTACATCTTTTCATGTCCAACAGATAAAGATTACACACATGTCAATACTCTATAAGTAAAACGGTATATTTGGGTTGAGTGAATATGAGACAGAGTGGAGGTTCTATCCTTCACCCATAATTACTACAAAGTAATTCAAATCCCTTAGTCATCTATTTTCCTCTCCTGGTTCTTTCTGTTCTGCTAAATATTGCAATTTATTCCTTTCTTCTCTTTGCTCTGTGGAACACCACAACAGTTTTGGGGAGAAGATTTCCATTTAACCTAAACAAATTTTCCTTTTATTCCTTTTTTCCTTTAAATCAAAGAGCCTTAAGGACATCTTAACTCCTCTTCAAATGATCTCTCCTGTGAAAAATTCAACATCTGACACTCACATTAGAGGGAATAATTCTCCAATAACATTTGCTGCTCAGTACATATTTCAAAAATGACAAACACTTGATCCATATGTTTTTCTCCACTTGCTATTAACTGGGGAAATTTTCAGGACCCTTGTTATCAATGCATTTCACAGTTCTGCCTTACTCCGTTAATTTCTGTAATACTATAGTATGTATCTTCGTTGTCAGACAACCAGTCACCGGCCTGGCATATAGAGACCAAATAGCACAATACCATGCTCCTAGAAGTGACATACGTTGTCTTAACTGTAACTCCTTCATTTTTCAAAGACTTCTTTTTCTTGTGGAGGATATCATTCAGCCTCTGATATCCTAGAACTCATTCTCAGATATTTTGATTTCTTGGTTGTGCTCAGGACTAAGAGAGAAATTTTCTGTCTGAAGTTCTTCATTCAGTTCTAGTTTCTATTTATTTAATGAATGAGTGAACTTTAACGAACGAAGGAATGAATTATTGATGATTCCATTTTATTTTTCTGTTTTATTTTATTTTCATTGCTTTGCTCTACTCACAGGTTCTCATCCCATACATAAAATCTGCAATAACTTCTCAATTGTTCAGTTTTCACTTAAGTCTAAACTTTTCACTCTTCTTGCATTTGTCCTTCCGTAATGACAATCTTGTAGGTCACTGTATTTCTAAAGGATGCCTTTGTCTACTACCTCCAACCCAACATAACTAGAGTGGAAACAAAGATCACACAAATGAGATCAGGCAACAGCTATTTATTCAGAGCTTCCTATAGCAAAAGAATCAGCCACCGTCACTTGTGTTTGAAAGAGACTCAAAATCATGCAGGGAGAGGAAGCTTTATAGTGAAAAAAGGAAAGACTTCAGGTTGTCGCTATAGGGAAGCTGGACATGGGCTAACTAGAAGCAGAGCATCCTACGTGATTGGTTAGGGGAAGATATTTGGCCTTCTCTAGTTGACCTAGAGTTAGAATAGGGGCAACAATTAAGGATATGTTATTTACCAAGTCCTGGCCATTTGGGGCTGATTGCTGCAGAGGTTGTGTTGTGGCTTCCAGAGGTGACTGCTCCAGACAAGGGGCAGAGTTCAACCGTAATAAATGGTCTGGCTATTGTCTATATATTCCATCTGTAACTAGCCAGGCCTGAGCTCTTTTTTTCCATTCTAGAGTTAATTTCAACAAATATCCTCTATGGTTAGATCGGTGCTTCCTCTAACTGCAAACATCCAGGTTTCAGTGTCATTGTGTTTCAGCTATTCTCTTTTCTCATAATGCTTTCCACCATCCTCAATGATTATCTGACTCCTCTCTAACTCCTAGAGACCATCTCAAGAACCTATGATGTCAAAAGAATCTTCCCTTCACCCTTTTGTCCATTAAATACCAGAGGAGTTCTTCTCTAAACCCCTAATGTTCTGATAACTTACCCAACTATTATATGACATAAAATATAGCCTTGTTAGACATTTTGTTTTCTTTTATGTCTATTGGTATAATGGAAGGCTGTAATCAAAACTAAAACTTTTGTCTGTGTCACTGCAGAGTGATGAAAATACTTTCAATGAAGAGGATAAGGTTTTGAATACCAGCCCTATCACTATTAGTTCTGCAAACTTAAACACTGTACCTTGCTTTTTCTAATGTATAAAATGGGAAATACTAAAGAATTCTGATTAGGCGGTGAAAATTTAAATAGAAAATGCATTAGTGTTTTCATCAACAAAGAAGAATTTTAGTTTCTTCTTATAGCCACTTGATTATACAAGGTTAAAATAATGCTCGTAGCAGGATTCTGGGAAGATGCCAGAGTAGAACTCCGAGCTCACCTAGTCCCACAGATACAACCAGGTGACACTGACATCTGTGTAAATAGCCCAGAAAATGACCCAAAGTCTGGCAGAACAAATTCTACACTAAAGGTCGAGAAGAGACCACAATAAAGAAGGTAGGAAGGGCAAAGACATGGTTTGTGAGTGAAAGAGACAAGGCCATCAATAGTCAGGAGGAAGGCAGTGGTGCAGAGGAGGGCAAGAAATAGACTCGCCCTGGGTAGTCCACATGGGTAAAATGAATGCCATAACATTTGGCTCTGAAAACAAGAGGGCCGAAATTCACGAGTTCTTATAGTCGTCAGGATTTAAATTCTGGAATTTTAAAAGTCAGCAAGGTCAGCTCTGAGAGAGCCTGGAGAACTTAAGAAGCAAGATCCTTATCCTTAAAGAGACAAAATGACAAACATCCAATAGAGATACAGCCTGGAAACAGTAGTTTGTAAAATACTGGGGGCAAGTGGGAGGGAGAGTTATTTACTCAACTCAGAGTGTGGCCTGGAGAGTCAGGGATCACAGGGAGATCTCCAGAAAAAAGGAGGCTGGCATATGCCATTTCCCTCCCTACCTCCCAGCATAAACACGCAGCCACCCGCAGGAACCAGCAAAGCGCCAACACTTGCTACCTAACTTGCTTATACCAAGCCCTACCCCCTCACACTTTGGTAGATCCAACCTTTCTAGTCACACTTGCCTCAATTCCAGTGCTGTGGGTCCCCTCCCCCAGAAGACTGGCACAAATCCCAACCACGTCTCTGACCCATATGGTTTGCAGGGCTTCAATTCTGCCAGTAGCGGCCAGTCTCTCTCATACCATGTTAAAATGTGCCCCACTCAGCCAAGGATGAAATACTGCTCACGATGGGCAAAGAAAGCCTTCACAGACAATGGGACTGAAGAAAAAATGGCCAAGACTAAACAGTAGCGCATACACAACACACCTAGGAGACACTTCTTGAAGTGCCTGATCCTGGGGAACAGGAAACACTGCTCTGCAGGGCACTACAGAACCTTGTTTTCATAAGTCTATTACCTTCAAGAACAAGAGATACAGCTGACTTTCCTAACACATTGAAAGAGATACAAAGAGTTAGACAAAATGAGGAGAGAGGAATATGTCCCAAATGTAAGAACAGATAAAATCATAGCAAGAGATCTAGACACAATTAATATAAATAGCATGCTTGATACAGAATTTAAAGTTATATAGTCATTTGACTTGAGAAAGGAATGGAAGATAACAGTAAGACCCTTAACAAAGAGACAAAAAAATAGCCAATCAGAGATCAAGAACACAGTAAATGAAATTAAAAATACTCTTCATGGAATCAATAGCAGGCTAGAAGAAGCAGAGGAATGAGTTAATGATCTGGAAGACAGAGTAATGGAAACTAATCAAGGTGAGCAAATGAGAAAAAAAAAAAGAATTATGCATAATGAGAATAGACCTAGGGAACTCAGTGACTCCATCAAGCATATAATCATTTGCAATATAGGGATCCCAGAAGAAGGAGAGAAAAGGGGGTAGAAAATGTATTTAAAGAAATAGCTGAAAACTTCCTGAATCTGGGGAAGGAAACATATTCAGATCAAGGAGACACAGAGATCTCCCAAGAAAATCAACCAAAGGAGATCCACACCAACACATAGTAATTAAAAAGGCAAAAGTACTGATAAACAAACAAAAAATTTTAAAGTAGCAATAGAAAAGAAGACATTACATACAAGGGAAACCCCATAGGGCCATTAGTGGAGTTTTGAGCAGAAGCTTGGCAAGCTAGAAGGGAGTGGCATGACACAAAGTGCTGAATGAGAAAAATCTGCAGCCAAAAACTATTTAGGGAGGCTACCATTCAGAAAAGAAGGAGGGATAAAGAGTTTCTCAAACAAAAACTGAAAGGGTTTATGATCACTAAACCAGTCCTACAAGTAATATTAAAGAGGACTCAGAAAAGAAAGACCATAAGTGAGAGTATATGTGTGTGTATTTATATATATATATATATATATATATATATATATATATATATATATACACACATATATATGTATATATATATATATGGAAATAGTATAAAGTGTGTGTATATATATATGTATATATATATATATATATATATATATATATAAAGAAATAAAGAGTATAAAAAGTTGGAAGCACAAGAATGTAAATATATCTGTAAAAATCAGTCAAGGGATTCACAAAATAAAAGAATGTAAAATATGAACTATATACCCAAAATGTAAGAAGAAGAGGAGTAACGAATAGATTCAAATTTAACCATTGGCTTAATATAGACTGATCTATGCATAAGATGCTATATACAAGCCTAATGGTAATGACAAATAAAAAAAACAGTAGTAGATATGTAAAGAATAAAGAAAAAGAAATCCAAATATATCACTTTAAAAAAAGCCAGCAAACCATGGAAGGGAACAAGAGAAGAAATGATCAGAGTAAAACTATGAAAACAACCACAAAACAGGTTTAAAAAAAGGCAATTAATATAGATCAATAATTATTTTGAATGTAAATGGCTTAAATGCTCCAATCAAAAGACATAAGTTATGAGAAAGTAGGCTAAAAAAATTAATAATAATAAGACCCATATATATGCTACCTACAAGAGATTCACTTCAGACCTAAAGACATCTGTAGATTAAAAGTGAGTGATGAAGAAACATTTATCATGCAAATGGGTCAAAAGGAAGTTGAAGTATAGCAACGGTTACATTGGACAAAGTCGACTTTAAAGCAAAGACTGTAACAAGAGAAAAAGAAGGACACTACCTAATAATAAAGGGTACAATCCAACAAGAAGATATAATAATTGTTAATATCTATGCGCCCAACATGACAGCACCCAAATACATGAAAAAGTTAATAACAAACATACTAAAAACCTAATAATAGTAATACGGTAACAGTAAGGGGACTTTAATATCCCTCTTAAATCAATGGACAGATCATCTAAACAGATAATCAACAACGAAAAAGTGGCTTCTGGACCAAAGGGGACTTAACAGATATATTCAGAACATTCCATCCTAAAACTTCAGAATACACTTTCTTTTCAACTACACATGGAACATTATCTAGAAGAGACCACTTATTAGGCTAAAAATGTCTCAAGTTCAAAAATATCAAAGTCATATCATGCCATGTTTTCTGACCACAACATTATGAAAATAAAAATCAACCACAAGAAAAAATATGAAAGAAACCACAAATATGTGAATAAATGACTTCCTACTAAACAGTGTATGGTTCGATCAATACATCAAAGAAAAAATCAAAGTTACAGGGAAATAAAAATGAAAACAAAATCATCTAAAAATCTTTGGGGTGCAGAAAAGTGTTTCTAAGAGGGATGGTTATAGCATTTCAGGCCTACCTAAAGCAAGAGAATTTCAAATCAACAACTTAACTTTAAACCTAAAGGTGCTAGGAAAGAAGAACAAACAAAACACAAAACACAAAAACAGCAGAAGAAAGGAAATAATAAAGATTAAAGATTAGAGCATAAATAAATGAAACAGAAACTAAAAAAATAAAAAAAAAAAAACCAATAGAACAGATCAATGACACCAGGGGCTGGTTCTTTGAAAAGATAAATAAAATTGATAAGCCTCCAGGCAGACTCATCAAAGAGACAGACAGACAGACAGACAGAGGAAACTTGAAATCATGAATGAAAGAGGAGCAATAACAACACCACCACAGAAATACAAATAATTGTAAAAGAATATTACGAAAAATTATATGCCAACAAATTGGACAACCTAGAAGAAATGGGTAAATTCCTAGAAACATACAACCTCCCAAAACTGAAGTAGTAATAAATAGAAAATTGAACAGATCAATTACCATCAAAGAAATGGAGATAATAACTGGTATTTTCCCTCCCTGCCTTTCTCAATTAAGTAGGCATCATATATAGTCTCAATTTAGAGAAAATTTTCCTTTGTTGAAGAAATTGTTCTTCAGTTGTTCAAAGCAAAACTAGTTTGAAATGAATTTTGAGTTTTTATAATCACTGATACAAACACAAATATATTTTTTAAATAATCTTGAAAAAATAAAGATTAAGAGAAATCCAAATGGCTTATTTTTAAAATAACCACCACATTCCATTCAGAAATAAGAGATTTTTAAAAATGTGCTTTAAAGTTCCAGTTGCAGACTTATTGTGTGAATGAATTTATCTAAGAAAATCTATTTTTTTAATGTCTACTTATTTTTGAGAGATATAGAGACAGAGTATGAGCAGGGGAAGGGCAGAGAGAGAATGAGACACAGAATCTGAAGCAGGTTCCAGGCTCCGAGCCGCCAGCACAGAGCCCGATGCGGGGCTCGAACTCACAGACTGTGAGATCATGACCTGAGCCAAAGTCGGCCGCCCAACCAACTGAGCCACCCAGGCGCCCCAGAAAATCTATTTTTAAATATAATGGAAAAAGAGAATCTAGTCTCAATATGACAACATTAAGAAAAGTATCATTTACTGAAGTTACGATAATATTTATACATTCTTTTTATATGGTTCCTACTTTACGATGTAGGATTTTTAAGTTTTAGGGTCATGGAAAAATACCATTTTGAATGGCGTTCTAAACTGTCTTCATTTTCTCCAGAGAAGAAAATTTGGAATGTTCACACTTTTCTAAGTAGTTTATCTGATTTGCATTCCCAACCATTCAGTGGTTTTGTCTAAACATAAAACAACAATATTCCTTATGAAACGGTGACAAAGCTTGTTGTCACAAAAACAACATTGTACTAATTAGCAGGCTAAGCTACTAGAAAAATATTCTCTGAATCTTTGCAGAGTAAAAGCATGAAGAAAGCTAATTTTTGCTTTTTTTTTTTTACTGCACATATTAGGTACAAAAAAATAGGTTTTATTAGTTTCAGAACACTTTAATATTATTAATTTTATTAATATTACTGATTTCTCCTCCAGGTTATCACACAGTAATTTGTCATCCCCCAACTTAAAAAAAATCTGTTAAGTGTATATTAATATGTATCAGGATAATTGGTACTAATTCATGAATATGTTTCTTGGGAAAAATACTTCTGAGATGCCTATAACAAACTAAATGAAAGAGGAAACTTATTAAAGTATTTGGCAGGGTTGGTCTTATTTAAAGTACCTCCTCAACTTAATTCAAAATTAAATAAAAATTAAAAATCTTGTAAACATTTTAGATTTATTTTTCAAATTCAGTAAGATAGCAGAAAGAAAAGACAAGTATATCAGAATATTTATTTTCTATAGTGTGCCTCCTTCTTCAATCTTTCATGATGGGCATAAATATAGTTACCTTGTTATCTGCTACACAAAGAGGGATTTAGACAACAGCAACCATTAACTTCATACATGATAAACACAAAAGCATCTTTCTAAAGGGCTGTTTACATCATGGTATTGTGGGGGCCTGAATAGATTTCTCCAAAGACGTCTGCGTCCTAATCCCCAGAACTTGTGAACATAGTGATGTGGAGAACAAAGAAAATAAAAGAAATGTAGAAAAAAATTAAATTCTGTAACTTACAGCCCATTGACAAGTACTTGGAACAGGCAGAGTGGCCTTCCTCATGGAGCCCAACTGCCTCAATGTTAACACTTTGCTACAGGCAAAGGCAACCTTAGCTTGACATTAGCCTGACTTCCAGGATCCTGTAAGTCTTCTTAAACATATAAAAATCCCTTTAGAAACTTCCCTTATCTCTACCCCCACTCCAAGAGAGTATGTTAGCAATCATCTTCCAAACACATGGACCGCTGATATACATCTGAAAGGTCTCATGACTAAGAGTTTACTAGACAGTTGTTACTAGTCCATGAAGGTCCTGGAAATCTTGCTTCCAAATTCCTTAAAGACTTTCGCTATCCCTAACCCCCTCCCACCTTAAAAGTATATAATCAATCACTCCTCACAACCCCGGTGCAGCTCTTTCTGTGAGTCTTGTCCCCATGCCTTAGTAACCCCCCTTATTTGAACCAAAGACATTTCAAGAATTCTTTCTTGGCCGTTCACTCCCAAAGCCCAACATTTTACATCACATAGTACCTTAAATTTAAAATAACTTTTCAGATGTGGTTAATAATTATCTTGAGATGAGGGATTATCCTGGATTATCCAAAATGACCCAATATATTACAAGCTTCCTTATAAAAGAGAAGCAGAAGGTCAGAGAAGATAGAAGACGCTACATGCTGCTGGCTTTGAAGAGGAAAGAAGGGGTCACAAGCCAAAGAATCATGTGGCTTCTAGAAGCTAAAGAAGACATGAAGATGGATTCTTTCATGAAGCTGCCAGAAGGAATACAGCCCTGGCAGCACCTTGACTGTAAGAATTTGACTTCTAAAATTATATGATAATATGTGTTCTACGTTTGTGGTGATTTGTTACGGAAGTAACAGGAAACTCTCAGTTAATTTAATATTTTATTATTTGATTTTTTTTTATTTTGTTTCTGTAATTTAGGAAACTATTTTGGAATACATAGCTTTTGCAAACTGTAGGTATTTCGTGTTTTAGAAGATGAAATATTGAAAAACCTACTTGAGCCATATTAGCAAAAAATTGGATACTTGCTCAGTGGTAATGTAAGGATTAAAATTTTTATTATTTTATCTTTTTCTGCTAATTCAGAATTTACATTAGCAATTGTTTTTATTTTTTAAAGCCATGAAATCACAGCATAATGCTAATGGATAAGGCTGTGCTCTGCAACAGAGAGGTTCAGATTTGAATTCAGCTTTCACTTACATACCTGGGCAATAACACCCCTTAATATCTCCATTCATATGTGAAATGAGAATAACCCTCCCTAGGGTTTTTTAAGCATTAAATTAAATAATACATATAAAGTAGTTTGGAAGGTGCTGGCCATATATTAAGCTCAATAAATTATAGGAATGGTAACACTGATGATGAAGACAACAGACCCTAAATGGAGCCACTTATTTTAAGGGCTATGCTGGCAAACTGAGATCTAACTTAATTATGGCTTAGTTCCCGCAGAAATGGATTTTAAACAGACTATCAGGCAACCATCTGATCTGCATTATTAATCTGCCCTGATAGATCCTAGCATCCAGGACAAAGGAAGTAACCTCACAATAACCCAACAACGTTTTAGCCTAGTGTAACTTCCTTGTCCCTGCTCCCTTCGGCATACGAAATCTCGTGTGTTGTACAGCCCCTCAAAGCTTCATTGTGTCTACCAGATTGGATGCTGGACAATTCATGAACCCTTGAATAAAGCTGGTAAGATCTCTAAAATTTAGTCAGATGAAACTTGTTTGTTGTTTTTTTTTTTTTAATCAAAGGTGATGATGATGAAGAGAATGAAGATGTCAATACTGGGATGCTAACGCTGAAGTCTTTATAGAGGCCTCATTTTAAGATCTGGGGGATTTAACGTGCAGACCCAACTTTTGAAAAATGTCAGTAATGTCAGTACAAGGCAGAGGCCATGCAACTTTCAAGAATGACTTAGTGGGTTATGCAGTGGCACTCAGGAAATGGGGACAATGGGGCAGCAGAGAGACCAGAAACAAAGGGAAAGAAAAGTTAAAGGATTTGACAAGTTTATTGGGTGCCAGCATGGAACATAGATCTAAGGAAGTAGACTCAAATGAAAGATTCATGAGCTAATTTCTATTGAAGGCAAAAATAAAACTATTAAATTTGGGGGGAGGGTGGTTAGCTCATAAAACCAGAATTCTTCTTATATGATTTTTGACTTCTAAACAACCCTCAAAAACTTTCATTTCATCTTATGTTTATAGGGAAAAATGCTATGTTAGTCATTTTATGCAAAGCAATTTTCAATGAAGATGGCTATTGAAATCCAAATTTTGTTATAGAAGTCTATTTTCCCAATAAGCACTTAGTGCTGTACCAGCTCTTCACAATGTGATGATGCAGAAAATCAGTCACAAATTTAGGGAGTGTCCTCTTCTTCCTTTCTCTTCCTCCCCCATCCACAATCACAAAACTTACCGATATACACTTAACCGTAAGTCATTAAAGCTTCCAATAAAAAAAAATTATTATAATATTTTCTGAAGTGTTGGGTAAAAAATTTAGCTGGTCCTAAAATGTTTTTCTATAGCAAACTCTAGAGATTCTATTTTAGCTCTAGTCACTGATCTCGCAAAACACTTAAAGCTCAAATTTTGTTAAGCATCTATGCCTGACATTTTCTTCCAAAAGGAAATTAGGAGTGATCAATCATGATGGCCTGAGGGAGTTTCCAATGAAAAGAGCTATTTGAATATCTGACTTGTAGACTTCACTTCCTAATTTGTTATGAATATGCATTTCTCCTTTTATAAAAAGAGTACTTAAAAAAAAAAACCACTGTGGGCACAAACCTTTAATACAAGCTAGTTTTAAAAGAGCCATGCACAATTTGGCCTCATATTTAGGAAAACAATATGATGGATACTGGTTACTTTCTATAATTGGTTATTTTTCCTGTTTTTTTTCTATTTAATTACTTTCTTTGATTTGTATTAGTTCTATTATAAGTCCTAGCAACTAAAGTAGTAGTTGAGTTTTAAGTAGGCTTGTTAGCTGAGAAGTCTTTATTTACTGTTTTATTATTTATAAGGCTTTATGATTTGCTTATTGTAAAAATGTAAAACCCTTTTACCACTTCTATTTTAAAGTTTATTTTATTTATTTTGAGAGAAAGGGGGGGGAGAGAGAGAGAGAGAGAGAGAGAGAGAGAGAGAGAGAGAGAGAGAATCCAAGGCAGGCTCCACACTTTCAGCATAGGACATGGGGCTCAAACCCACCAACTGTGAATCGGGACCTGAGCAGAAGTCTGATACTTAACTGAACGAGCCACCTAGGAGCCCCATTTTTATCACCTTAAAAAAGGACTTTATGCAGAAAAAAGCAATAAAATATTCATCCGATTTTCCCTAGTCTCTTTTTTAAACCAGTTTCCAACCTTCAAATAGTTTGCTGGTTTTCCGTGAATGTTTTGAATTGCATCAAAAGATAAAACAAATATAGCCTCTGATTTAAAATTGATTTGGCAATATTGGCTTGATGCAATTTTCACAACTTCACAATAAAATACACATAAAGGCAAAGAAAAGATGAAAACCTGTAACACCATTACAAACATAGTCGTTACCTTTCAAATATGGAAGGTTTTCTCTGAAATATGGATGATTGTAACAAAATTAAGAAACGTTAACAGCTGATGAACGTATGCTATACTCATGCGATCCTATAAAGGAATATAGCTCCTACCTGGGTTTACCAACTTGGGGTTTTTCTTGAGTAATCACCGTCTTTGATATTGGTGCTGTGGTTTAAGGCAGCCTAAGTATTATTTCCACACCCTCTCTGATAAGGGTATTTATTTTTCAACATCCAGAAAAAGACTACCACCACCCTCTTCGCACACACACGATCTGTCTCAAAGTAAATGGGAACCTATGTGTTTTTACATACTTGCAGGGTTTTTCTTTTTTCTTTTTTTAAGTTTATTTATTTTGAGAGAGAGAGAAACTGCATGTGCAAAAGAGCATGAGCAGGGGAGGGACAGGAAGATAGAGAATCCTGTGCAGACTTGATGCCACACAGAGCCTGACAGGGGCTCCATCACAAGGTTCATGAGATCATGACCTGAGCGTGACCTGAGCCGAAATCAAGAGTCAGATACTTAACCAACTGAGCCATCCAGACACCCCACATACTACAGTTTAATACCCACAAGTATAGAGCACAGCAAGAGAGTCAAAACAGAAGAGATGCCTTGTAGAAAGGCATATTAGAGACAAGTTTTAATTTTGTTTATTATTTATTATTATTATTATTATTGGAGTATCAAAAGGCCAGGAACTGGTCTCAGAAAAGATTCAATTTACTAGAACCCCATTCAACTCAAGCCTGCCATTCTCTGGGAATAAAAGTAATAGCTATGCACACTTACCCAGCGTGTGGCTCAAAATCTTTATAGTGAAGAAATAGCAATAGATTCAAGAGAATCTATATGGTTGGCTTCTTGACAAATACCTTTCTAGACAGATCTCTCTTTTTCAAGAGCTATATGCTTTATTTATGTTTACATAACTGGCTTATTAAACAAAATTGTGAAACAAAAAACAAATAATAAAAATAAAATAAAATATATAAGTATATATAATAAATAAATAAAATATAAAATAAAAAAACACATTGAAGTTCTATTTATCAAGTTGCATAATTTTTCAGGTACAATATAATTTGTATATAAATTATATAGACCTACTATACATTATATACATTACTATATATATTTTATATATATTACTATATATAGGTTTCCTAACTAGCCTTAGACCGCTCAGCAAAACTAAATTCTAGATGACGATATAACAAATGTCTATAGATTTTTAGGAACAATGTGGTGACCTAGTAATTTTAGACCCAACTTGTTCTGTAGCCCACGAGTGACCATGTAAAAGCAGCAAAAATATCTTCCTATGTGGAAGAGCCCCAAATTTGTCCTGTTCCCTCTTGGGAATTTTTTTTGAAGACATGTATATAAGACATCTGAAAAATAATTCAAAATAAGCAAAGTCATAATTAAAAAAATGTTTTTAACTATTTGTTCCAGGGCACCTGGGTGGTTCAGTGAGTTGAGCGACTGACTCTTGGTTTCAACTCACGTCATGATCCCAAGGTCCTGGGACTGAGCCCTGCCCATGTCGGGCTCTGCACTGAGTGTGGAGCCTGCTTAAGATTCTCTCTCCTCTGCCTTGTTTGTGCTCTCTCTCTCTTTCTCTCTCTCTCTCAAACCTCATTCATTCACTGATAGCCTCAAAAAGTGTAGTTTCTCATTGCCTGCACCATGCGGGGGTTGGTTGGCATTCTCAGTGGGATGGATGTAGAAAAGATGCAAAAAGTAAGCAGTAGATATATGTAAAAAAAAATAAGTAAACTGCATGATATATTAGAGTAATGGGTGTAATGAAAGCAATAAAAAAGCAGAAGTGAAGCGGATGTCTCAGAAAATGTTGGGGGGGGGGTCAATTGCAATGTAAAAAGCAATAGATCACCAACTACTTGAACACACAGGGCTGTGCAGGTAAAGAAAGAGTTTAAACTCTTATTATCAGTCCTTACTGCTGGGATTACTACTCACACTCCTGCTATCTTAGTATTACTACCATCATTATCACTGCTGTTCCTGCTGCTGCTGCTCCTAATAATATAAGTACCATCTATAAAGTAGTCCCTATGTTCTCATGCACTGTGATGTGTGTTACACAGTTAATGCTCACAAGCTCAGGAAGTTCTCACTATTATTTCCATTTGATAGATATCTAAACCATGACTCAGATTTTTATCAGCTTACTCCATATCTTGTAAGTCTTTCCCATGGACCGAAGATTAAAATCAACACATTTTCCTGTGATTTTTAAACTTTCATTCTGTTACCTTGTAACTAGACTCAAGAAATACCTCCGGAAAGCCTCTGCTTAAGGCAGCTTTGGCAAACAGATTCATAATTTTCTTTAAATATAATTACTCTGATTGAAGTTAAAACACAGAGACCTTCAGAAAGTAAATATACCCAAATGCTAACTTACATCTTAAGACTAAAGGGACTTTTATTAATATACATTTTACTTGGTGTGATCTTAGTTTTAAGGGCTCTGTATTTTATAGTGGAAAATAAAGTCAGGTAAAGCAAAAACGTTGAAGAAAGGTCACAGATCTAAGAAATCCCACAAAATATTTCCAACTGGTACATAAAACATCTTTTAAAATGCCACCTCTATGGGCACTTGGGTGACTCAGTCAGTTAAATGTCTGACTTCGGCTCAGGTCATGATCTCATGGTTTGTGGAATTGAGCCCCACGTGGGGCTCTGTGCTGACAGCTCAGAGCCTGGACCCTGCTTTGGATTCTGCATCTCCCTCTCTCTCTGCCTCTCCCCTGCTCCTGTTCTGCCTGTCTCTCTCAAAAATAAACAAACATTAAGAAAAATAAAAGATTAAAAAAATGCCACCTCTAGCCTCTGGCCAGTCTCGCTTTGCAGTGCAGAGGAGCAGGCAAGAAATTTAACTTCTATCAGGAGAGAAAAACTTATTTTCATTTCATGATCAGATTAAATATTTACACCAGTTCTTGAAATCTTCCATTGGTGATTAAATTCCAAGGACAGCTTTGGCAGTCACAGTGATGCCAAGATATCTCACCAAGTGACCAGGATCCTCTCAGCAGTAACTTACAGCGAAGGATACTCGTGGACAAGTTTGCCCATTTGTTTGGATAATGTCAGCCCAAATTTCCTTGCATCCCTTTACTATCTCTGTGTACCTCTTCGCGGCTTCACGATGCTTTTGCCTCCCAAGCCCTGCGGTTGACAGGCTTCTTATGAAGAATTCCCTTGGGCTACAGGAGCGTCTCTGTCTGTGGACTAAGACCTGGAAGCTCCTGGGAGTTTACATCTGTTGCTTGCACCTTGGAGGTCCTCAACCAGTAACATAGTGAGGAAGAAGTTAGGAGACCCTGGGTCCCTGGCCTTCTGACCACGTGTATATATGTGTAGTAGTTGATGGTGTGTATCTGGGGGAGGCCTCAGTGAGTCTAATTCATCAGTTTATCTCCTTCATAGCACTTACCATATCTGCATATTTTCCCCCTTTTTTCTTATCTATTTTATGTTTCATCAACTAGGAATATAGGTGCATGAAAAATATTTACTCCTAACTTTATTCATCCATTTGTTCATCGGGGCAATCGTTCACTCAACTGGTATATACTGAGTACCTACCAAGTGCCAGCACTGTTTCGTATCAATCTAGATAAACACAGAAACGCTGTCAGATTATCCACAGTGCTCTGGACTCTCGCCCCTGCCGGAGTAGAGAGCATCACAACCATTAATTTATTGATAAGGCAATTCTTAAGTAAATGCTCTCATCTATAAATACAGATTTCTCAGATCCTGGAGACTATCTTTTATACATTCTATTTCTTAGGGAGCGTAAAATATTAGACTGCAGCACATATATCTGTTAAATTTAAAAAAGCATACCTTGGGGCAGCCGGGGGGCTCATTCCATTGAGCGTCCAACTTTGGCTCAAGTCATGGTCTCATGGTTTGTGAGTTCAAGCCCCATATCAGGCTCGCTGCCATCAGCCCAGAACCCACTTCATAACCTCCGTCTCCTTCTCTCTGCCCCTCCCCTGTTTACACTCTCTCAATAATAAGTAAAAAAACATTTTTTAACAAAAAGCTTACATAGGTTCTTACCACCATGTTAAGATAGTAAGCTGAATTCACAGTGGAAAAAGTATTATAGTAATGCCAATGCCCTTATTTGATAGAAGAGGAAACTGAGACCCAGGGTTACGATCTGCTGACTTACTCCCTGAATGCAGGTCTTTGCCACACGGAAATTTTTATCTTATCTTCTCTGGGTTCTTCTAATACCTTCTTACACTATTTTTCTGTATTCTTCCTGATTTTTCTTTGCCCAAATATTCTGAAATCAAACTAACAAGGAAGAGTAAAAAGCCAGGATATAAGGAATAGGAAGAGTTTTAAAGGGTTATATTCTTTTTTTTTTTTAATCAATGTCCGCACAAGTTTTGTGAACCCCTAATGTAAATTTTTTTTCTAAACCCTGAACTGTAGGGTTCAGACTTCTTCTAGACTTGCCTCAGTTGGTTGTTTTTCTTAATAACTTTAAACCATAAGACATCTTTTTGGGGGCTTGTTTTTGGACCATCACCTCTAACATCTATCTGCTCACAGAACACAACTCACACTCCTGACAACAACAAGGCATGGTGCTCTCATTTCAGACAGAACTTGCCGCAGTCTCCTGGCTTCCCCCTCACATTTCAATGTGCAACGGTGTGCCCCATCTTACAAAAAAAATCAAATAAAAATTAAAACCTTGGTACTGTCAAGGTATAATTTTCAAGACATAATTTTCATGTCAATGAACAGTAAAGACACAGCCATCTTTTACATAACTCATGAATGAGAGCATAGCAGGGAACCAAACCCAGCCAAACAGAAATTTAGAAAAGTTGTATTCTACATTCTGTGGGGGGAAAACAATGTTTAAGTAAGATAGCTATGCTAGAGAAAACTGGTTAAAGTCCTACAGGGAGAGAAAAAAAAAAGAGCCTTTTGGAGATTATTTTTTCTACTAGATAATAAAGAAAATAACTATTTTATCACCTATTTATAAATTTACCTCTAATTTTATAGAGTTGCAAAACATCAATAATATGTATTTTCTAAGAACGTTACAAGAAAATATGTATAATCAACAGTAAATAGCAAGTCAAATAAATTTCTTTATCTCTAGGCTCAGATGACCTATATGTGAGTTGCCCTACAGTAGGATTTGTTAGGCAATCCTCAAGATTAAATTAAAAAGTCATCCCTTTTTTTTTTCCCATTTCCAAATTTTGGGTAAGTATCTTGACCTCAAACTAATTCCATCCTTTTATTGACAAATTTCTCTAGCAAATCTTATCACATCTATTGCATTTGTTTTGTCATGACTTACTCACTTTTAGGATCTTATATTAAACCAATTTCTTCTAATACGGAACACCAAAAAACTAGGTTATTAGATGTGATCCACAGACTCCAAGCACAAATGCTTTCTGCAAAGACTTTATTCTTTGCTAATGTTTAACCATTTGGTAGTATTCTTCATTTCCTCCCTGAATATCTTTCCCAAGGTTTTGTGGCATCACACAAACCATCTTTTATCTTTGATCACTCTTTTTCTCATTTCCTTTTTGCATTTAGTTAACCCCATAGATTTAGCATTCAAAACTGGGATGTCCTAAGTCAAATCTTGGCTCTCTAACTAAATCTCCTATTAAAGAACTCATTTATTCTCAGTATTTAAAGTATTATTTCTATTATAAATCTGAGGCCTAGTTATCTAACTCAGAGGCCAGAGACTAGATGTTTGCTATAATTACCCCAGTTCAAAGCACATAAAATTAGAAGTCATATTAGAGGCCCACTTGCCACACAGTTCCTGTTTTCCGTTAAGAAACTGCCATCTTCGGAAGTCTTGGTGTCTAAAATTTTACTTTAAGTATTACCTCTTTATTTGCTACATCCAACTGTTAGAAACCCTATTAGAAAAACACTCATTTGTTAGTTTGTAATGCCTCTGGCATCATCTTCATTCATTCCTATCAATACACGTAGTTTAGTATCTTTCCATTTCCCGCTCAACTACGACCTAGCTCGCACTGGCTTGTTTTATGGAAAGCAGGATCATTTTCATCTAGCCAGATTAAACAGCTTAAAACATGCCTTTCATAATGCTTTCTGCTTTAAAATTTTTCCCAAGGCCTTTTGAGATGATAAAATTTATGCTGCTTGATTCTTAAGGCTGTCCATGATTTGACCCTGACCTACACTTCTGACATTAACTTCCTCTCTTCAATACCCTGGAATTGTTTGTCCATCCGCTATTCTCAAATACCCTTGCATGTTACGCCCCAGTAACTTAGCTCAGGTTTTCTTCCCATCCCTTCTTAGAATGCCTGTTTTCCCCTCGGCCTATGTGCAACATTTAGAAGGAGGCACACCTGTATCAAAGGAAATACCATCAAATGCCTGTCTACTCTGGCACCAGTATCCATGGGTTGTGTATTATGCCATGCAGTTGATGGTTATAACTCTCTCATTAAATCACTCACCTTTTCCTTCAACAGAAATATTTAAGGACTACTTTGTGTACTGAAATAGAAGAGCAAATGAAATAGAAAAGGTACTATCCTCATGGAACTTGTATTAACAGTAAGAGTGAAATAGTATGAATGAAGCTTTCTATGTTAAAAAACAGCAACAGTCGGGGTGGGGGAGGAGGGACATCTGAGCTGAATCAGAAGAAGAGGAGCCACCTGGCTATGCAGGTAACCGGCAAGGACAGATGAAGACCTCAACTGAGAGCAGTACTGGAGAGGGGAATCAAAGCCCAGGCTTTCTATATAATTCAAAGGCAAAGTCGTAATTTTCTGATGGAATGGATTAGAGTGGGGAGCGGTAAAGAAAAGTTTCAAGGCTATTCCAAGGTTATTATCTGAGAAACTAGTAGGATAAAGACCTAGTGAAAAAGGGAGTGGGGGAGGCTGAAAGAAAGGGCAGTGATTTGGGGGACAAATGGCAAACCGTTTTGAAAATGTTTACTTGATACTCCTATTCTACATATAAGTCAGAGCGAGGATCAGTCAGGTGGCCATACACGTGGAGCTGAAGGCAGAGGTCATGGCTGGAGACAGTAACGTGGAAGATGTCAGCAAACAGAGGAGAATAGGTAGGGGCAAAGAAGACAAGATCCCAGGCTGATCCTTTGAGCAGCTCCAATGGTTAGAGAGAACCAGTCAAGGAAACAGAGAAAGAGAGGCTAGTCAAGTGTAGAAGCATGAAGAGAGTTGCATAGGAAGCCCACTCAAAGTTTTTCAGAAGTACGGAGTAGTTTCCAACGTCGCTGCATCAATTGAGATCATGACTAATGGACTATTGATGGCTCCAGGTTCCTGGAATAGTTTTCTGACCCCCTGCCACCCCCTCCTCAGTCCCTTTCACAGAGTAGGCATTCAATCAACAGTCATTAGCCGTCTCTTTTTGTCACTGCTGCATCGGTTGTCATATAAAGATTTATCGTGACAAGTTTCCTAGTGTAAGTACAGCGCTGGCTTCTCCCAGGAGCAAATTGGAGGCGCTGCATCCAATACATACTCTAAAAGTTCTCTATTAGTATAAGTCCTTCAGGTACGATGCCCATTTCCAAGACCAAAGTGAGTGTGGCTAAGTGACTATAGATATTCATTTCAGTCTATCTTTTATTCATGTTAGCTGTAGTCACATTTATAGTTTGAGGAGTCTATTACTTCCAAATGCCTCCCAAGAGAGAAAAAAGTTACTAAATAAATCAGGATATATATTAAGTGCCAAAGAGTATCCCATGTGAACTTTTTTTTTTTTTCTTTAAGACTTCATGTCCAAAACCAATCTACTCTTTCTACAGAAAAACAAGAGGAAAAATGAGCTTTTAAACATTCCCATCATTTCCACATGAAAATGCTGTATTATCTGATGCTCACAATAACCGGAGCAGAGAGAAGACTATGGGTGGCCTAATGAAATCTATTCCCCATGAAGAGGTAGACACACCCTGGCTCTAATCCCTTACTTTACGGTATGTATTTAAAGTCACTATTTAAAGTGTACTTGAGGTATGGACCAAACTTTTTCTCTGTCTGACTCCTTACAGGCCCAATGACCTTTATAAATGACAGCAAATCTCTGTTGAGTGAAAGATGAAGGGAAAGAGGAAAACATTAAGATATTTTGTCCTACTTTTCTGTGGCTTGTTGAAAATAATCACGGGGCCTATTTGTCACACCGGAGCTTTGTCTCTTTTCCCCTGTAGCATCTGACAGGCTCGATGAAAAAAAGCCCAAGTGAAGATGAATTGGCAGCGGCATCATCTGTGCTCTGTCTCTTGGTCTTTCTAATTTTGCCTCAGATGAAATATATATACAATATCAAGTCAGTTAAGTGAAGAAACATCTATAGGGAGAAAGAGAGGAACCAAGCCCTTTTTCTGGTATAGAAACAGCTATTAAACAATATCTGTCTCCTTCACTTTCATAGTCCGGTTATACCCCCAAATCTTTATATCCACAAAATGAAAATGTGTTTTCCTTTAGAAAAGACAAATGACAGATGGTCCGGGGAGGCAGAGGATTGAGAGGAAATAAAAGGGAGGAACAGAGAACTCAGGTTAAGTAAATACTAACAACCATAAACTGAGTTAAGGGAAAAGATTTTATTCTACAAGGCACTGGCAGGACGGGACGTTTAAAGGTAAATAAAACAATTCACTCAAGAAATAACACGGCGCTGAGAATATCTTAAAGTGATGGCAGAGGGCTGCATGGCATAATTTAGAGCTAACAGAAGTGTTTGAGGGTCACGGAGTCAGCTGGTGTAAGGATCACTTCTGCAGTCTCCTTGACAGGAGTCCCTCCTGGAATAAACCGGAATAGAGGATTTCTTTTCCCAGATGCCTGATCCTTTTGTTGGACACGTTTTCTTTACTTCAGACTCATGTAACTTCCAATGCTCAGTCCTAATCAAACTATTTTGTGATACTCAGAGTAAGTTGCTTCTTCATTCCATCATTGACAGATGTCTTCTAAGTTTCACTATTTCTAAGTTAAATAATCCTGTGTCTTTTGCTTTGCTTTTGGTTTTAATTTAACCTATTGTTATGTTACAGTGTTGCTAGATTCTTACTGTATTTCTCAATCTTTGGTTACTTATTATTTTAAAAATATTATGCCAATATTCATGATTCACTTTTACTTGTAGAGAAGCTAACTGCTTATTACTTTTTTAAATGTCTATTTAATTTGAGAGAGAGATAGAGAGAGACAAAAAGAGAGAGAGCCAAAGAGAGTGAGTGGGGGAGGGGTAAAAAGAGTTGGAGAGAGAAAAATCCAGAGCAGGCTCCAAGCTGTCAGCGCAGAGCCCGATGTGGGGCTCGATCTCACAAAGTGTAAGATCATGACCTGAGCCAAAGTCAGGAGTTAGATGCCTAATGGACTGAGCTAGCCAGCCATTGTTTTTACATAGGCATTGTTGATTCATATTGAGTATGTTTAAATGACCCCCTAAGCTTTTGTCTTTCTTTGCTTTTCCACAGACCACTGCTCTCTTCATCAGATTTCCTGTAACTGGTACTTAAGCAGTTATGTTACTAAAATTAAGTGTGAGAATTGAACTTCTTGAATTTGGACTCTGGCCATTAAAATATGAGAAGTGACGCTTTTCATTTTCTGTGCAGAACTATGTAAGAGCCAAGACATAATCCTCTTTCCTTCCTCCACTCCCTAGCTGTTGTAACATGGTGGCATAGTATTGCAGTAAGTTCAGATAGCTTTTACTGAGGAGTCCCCACGGGCAGGACACCTGTCTGCAGCAGTCTTTAAGGAGAGGAAAAATGGCACCCTTTTCCTGCCGCATAGCCTATCTTATCCTGGCTGATATAATTAACAAATTAGAATCAGTAAAAAAAAAAAAAAAAAAAATCCATACTTGGAGTAATCCATATGTGAGTCAGCCCAATTCAGACTATCACTAAACAGAACAATGGTTCTGACACCATGTCCTACTAGTACACAACTATTTCATAGACAGCTATTCCTCAGTTTGTGGCATGGCCATTCATTATCCATAGGAAGATGTTAGTTTGGTGGACAAAGAACTAAGAATTTCTTAAATTCTCAAAGGCATATGTGAACAAAAAAAAAAAACTAAGATATTCTAGGAGAAACTATGTCAGATGAAGTAAGATATGAAACCTGGATTCCAGGAAAAGACTTGAAATGACACAGCCTATTAAACTACTAGATACCCCCTGCCAGAGCCGTAGAAAGGGAGATGTATAGATAAAATACAAAGGCTTGTCTTCTAATTCTGTCAGAAGAACCAGGCAGAAAAATAACTCTTCATATGCCTAATTACCTTCACTGAATAAAAACGACTATAGGTAGCAAGTGATAGTAAATGGAAAATACTTGATTTAATTCCTTAATTATGATGCAGGCAATTATTCTGCATTCTATTTACTTATTTCCTGTAGTGTTGGGAAGGAAAAGAAAGTGCTTTTACTGTTTCTGTTTTCCATGGGGTTCCCTAATCTTACTATTTTCCACTTGGTCTCGAGTTGCTGGATTATATATAACTGTATCTTCAGGAAGGTCATCATTAACAATACAAGGGGAAAATGTGGTATTGTTTCTTCTTCTGTGGTTAATTCCAAGAATCAAAGTACCAATCAATAGAAAGATACTTAATAGTTTATTTCTAACATATAAAAAGAAATTCAAATTCCAACAAATAATTGACAGAATTTTGAGAACCACAGGCTATCACTTAACTATATGGAAAAGAAACATTATCTTGAACATCAGGACGGTGTGAATTGTTCCCTCTGTCCGTCCTCTTCCATTTACAATTGTAGATATCCATAACCCAACAAAGTCCTCTGCACAGCACATCAGGACATCAGAGATATACACACGCGTGTACAACTAAAGCTAACCTGGGGGGAGGCTGACGAAGTAGGGGCAGAGGGAGGCTGCCGACCTGTGGGGGCAGCAGAGGGGTGGAGGGTGAAAAGTGGTGAGGAAAATTCTATGCAGCTCTGTGGGCAGCAGCTGGAGTGTCATGTTGCACTTCAGCCTTGCCTGGTCCTATGAGCGGAGACACCCACAGCAGGGGAGGGAAAGCAAAGAGAAGGAGACAGACAGGGAGAAACATTACCTGCTGCCTGTCCCTAGAGTTCACCAAGAGGACCACCCAGGACTCCCTCCCTACGGGATTTCCCTGCCACGCCATGAGCACATTCGAAGCCCCAAAGACTAAGCACACACTGCTGCACACACTGTCCCCTACTCTGTCGTCATCTACTCCCCATTTTTTCTTTTTCTTCACGTGGGCTCCCAAATATTACCATGAAGCAGCTCAGTTAGAAGAAACCTAAAATTTGTGGTACAGAGCCACCTGCTGCAAAACAAAAGAACAGCCTCTAACTGACAACCTGCTGGGCTGTTAGAATCAGTCAACAAAACTCCACCTAAATAAGAAAGGCGTGTTCACTACTCAAATATACCAGCAGAGGTACATTTCAAACACCATGAAAAACTATTGGGGCACTTGGGTGGCTCGGTTGGTTAAGTGTCCAATTTCAGCTCAGGACATGATCTCACAGTTCGTGGGTTCAAGCACCACATCAGGCTTGGTGCTGACAGCTCAGAGCCTGGAGCCTGCTTCAGATTCTGTGTCTCCTTCTCTTTCCCTCCCTCACTCATGCTCTGTCAAAAATAAATAAAAGTTAATTTTTTAAAAAATAATGGTAACATGATAGCGCAAAAAGAATAAAAGAGAAAGAAAAAAGTCCTCCAGAAACAACTCAAATTCATAGAAAGCTGCAATCTGACAGATAATTCAAAATAGCTGTTATAAAAAAAGTTAAGTGAGCTACAAGAAAACTCAGAAAGGCAATTCATTGAGCTCATAAAGTGACTGAAGGAATACTTTACCAAAGAGATTGAAATACTAAAAAACAAAACAAAACAAAAAACCCAAAAAACAAAAACACAAATTCTAGGGCATATGAACTGAATAACTGAGATGAAGAAGAATGCACAGAAAGCAGTAGAAACAGAGCAGACCAAATGGAAGAGAGAATAAGGAATCTAGAAGTTGAAAATCAAAAAATGATTCAGGAGGAATAGAGAAAGCTGAGATTTGAAAAAAATAAAAAAGTAAGGAAATCTGAAGAGTAAGAGACTCCATTAGACAAGCCAACATAACAGTGGGTATAGGAGAATAAAAGAGAGAGGGGCAGGGGGACTTAAAGAAATAACAGCTGAGAATTTCCCAAACCTGAGGAAGAAACTGGACACAGAAGTCTACAAAACTACTAGCTCATCTTACTATCTTAATGCAAAAAGACCTTCTCTAAGACACATTATAATGAAGCTGTCAAAAGGAAATGATAAAGAAATAGTAAGGGCAGCCAGGGGAGAAAGGTAAGTAACCTACAAAGAAACCTCCATTGGAATATCAGCATATTTCTCAGCAAAAACTCTACAGGACAGGAGAGAGTAGGATGACATATTCAAAGTATTTTAAAATACAAAACTTTTCAGCCAAGAATGCATTATCCAGCAAAGTTACCCTGCAGGTACGAAGTAGAAATAAAGGCTTTCCCAGAAAACAAAAGCTGCGGTAGCTCACCAGCACTAGACCGACTTTGTAAGAAATGTTATAAGAAAGGAACTCTTCTAGTGGCACCTTGGGTGGCTCAGTTGGTTGAGCATCCTACTCTTGATTTCAGCTTAGGTCATGATCTCATGGTTGTGAGATGAAGCCCCATGTTGGGCCTGTGCTTGGGATTCTCTCTCCCTCTCTCTCGCTTTCTGCTCCTCCTGCACTTTCCCTCTCCCTCTCTCTCTCTCAAAATAAATAAACTTAAAATAAAAGGAACTCTTTTACCTAAAATGAAGAACACGAAAGTACACAAAACTCTGAGTAAGGTGATAATTAGAATCAGAAGAGTGCAACTATTTTAGAACATGTTGTTAACATTTAGGGCACTAAGGATAAAGGAAAAAGAAACATTAAACTATAGTTACTACAAATTGGTAATGAACTGACAGCATAAAAACAGATAATGTGTGACAGCAAAAATAGAAAAGGGGAGGAAGGAAATAATGGAACCTGTACAGGCAAACGAGGATCAGTTGCTATGAGCAAATAAATAAATAAACGAAAATATATTTGTATTATCTATGAAACATCTTATGCAAAACTCGTGGTAACCACAGAACGAAAATTTAAAGCAGAGACATAAAACATTAAAAAAAAAGGAAACTGAACAAATCATCACAAAAAACATTTTTTAAGGTTTATTTATTTATTTGTTTGTTTTTGAGAGAGAGAGACAGAGCGTGACCAGAGGAGGAGCAGAGAGAGAGAGGGAGATACAGAATCTGAAGCAGGCTCCAGGCTCCGAGCTGTCAGCACAGAGCCTGACGCGGGGCTTGAACCCACAAACTGTGAGATCATGACCTGATCCAAAGTCAGACGCTCAATGGACTGAGCCACCCAGTTGCCCCGAAAACAACTAGCTTTTAAAAATAGCCAGAAATAGTAGGAAAAAACAAACAATAGAGGTAAAAAAACAGCCAGAAAACAAAAGATAAAATGGTAGTAATAAGTCCTCTCATATGAATAAATGTAAATGTAAATGGATTACATCATCAACCATCAGGCACCACATGGCTGAATGGAATAAAAAATAAGACCCAACTACATGCTGCCTTCAGGAAACTTATTTCAGCCTTAAGACACACATAGGGTCAAAATAAAGGGGTAGAAGATGATACTCCAAGCAAACCAAAGCATATGTAGCTATATTTTTATCAGACAAAATAGACTTCAAGCCACAAATAGTAACATGAGACAAAAAAGTGATTCTATAATGATAATGAGATCAATACGTCAAGACGATATATCAATATATATGCTCCCCAAACCTGAACACTAAAATATACTAAGCAAACACTAACAGATATTAGTGGAGAAATAGAGAACAATATAATAATAGCAGGGGAATTCAATAACCCACTATCAGCAGTGAGTAGATCACAAGATGGAAAATCAACATGGAAATGTTGGAATTGAACTCACACTTTAGAACAAATACTTGATATACTTAGAATATTCCATCCAACAGCAGTGGAATACATATTCTTTAATTGCACACAGAACATTCTCTGGAATAGGTCATATGACAGGCCACAAAATAAGTATTAGTAAATTTAAGCAAATTAAAATCTGACTGTCTTCTCTGACCACAATGCTATGGTATTAGAAATCAACATCAAGAGGAAAGTGACTAGATCCACAAGTATGTGGAAACTAAACAAAATATTTCTCAACAACGAAAAGATCAAAGAAGAAATAATAAGGGAAATAAAAAGTTATCTTAAACCAAAAGAAAAGGAGAATAAAACATCAAATTCTGTGGAATACAGCAAAAGCAATTTTTTGTATTTTTTTTTAATTTTTATTGTCAAATTGGTTTCAATACAACAGCCAGTGCTCATCCCAGTCCATGCCCTGCTCAGTGCCTGTCACCCACTCTCCCCCCTCCCATACACCCCTCAACCCTCAGTTTGTTATTATTATTTAAGAGTCTCTTATGTTTTTCTTTCCCTTCTTTCCCTCCCCCATGGTTTTCTGTTAAGTCTCACAAAGTCCACCGATGCATAGAAACATATGGTATCTGTCTTTCTCTGATTGACTTATTTCACTTAGCATAATACCCTCCAGTTCCATCCATGTTGCTACACATAGCCAGATTTCATTCTTCCTCATTGCCACGTAGTATTCCATTGTATACAGATACCACATCTTCTTTATCCATTCATCAGTTGATGGACATTAGTCTCTTTCCATGATTTGGCTATTGTTGGAAGTGCTGCTATAAACATCAGGGTACACATGCCCCTATGCATCAGCACTCCTGTATCTCTTGGGTAGATTTCTAGCAGTGCTATTGCTGGGTCATAGGGTAGTTCTTTTTTCTTTTTTTTCTTTCTTTTTTTTTTTTTTTTTTTTGAGGAACCACACAGTTCTCCAGAGTGGCTGCACCAGTTTGCATTCCCACCAACAGTGCAAGAGCAATTCTAGAGCAAAGTTTATAGAAATAAGTCAAGTATTACTAAATTACCTCTTAACACCTCAACGAATTAGAAAGAATAACCAATTAAGCCCAAAGTTAGCAGAAGAAGGGAAATAATAAAAATCAGAATAGAAATAAATGAGACCAATATAATAAATGATCAAAAATAAAACTAAATTGAATAATCTTTAGACTAAGAAAAAATATGGCTTAAATAAAATTTTAAATGATAAAGGTGACATTAAACTGATACTACAAAAAAATACAGAATTTTAAAAGACTATCAAGAACAATTACCTGCCAACAAATTACATAAGCTAGAAGAAATGGATACATTTCTAGAAATATACAATCTACCAAGACTGGAAGAAATAGAAAATCTGAACAGACTGATAATGCACCAAGAGATTGTGTCAGCAATTAAAAATCTCCCAACATAAAAAACACTAGGGCCTGACAACTTCACTGGTAAATGCTACCAAACATTAAAGAATTAACACCAATCCCCCTCAAACTCTTGAGGGCACACTTCCAAACTCACACAAAGCCAGCATTACCTTTACACCAAAACCAGTAAGAATACAGCAAGAAAACCGCAGACCAATATCCCTGATGAATATAGATGCAAAAAATCTCAACAAAACAAATTTAAGAACATGTTAAAAAGACTACACACTGTGACCATGTGAGATTTATTTCTGGGATAAAAGGATGATTCAAAGATACTCAATAAATATAATTCATCAAATCAACAAAATGAAAGTTAAAAATCATATGACTATCTCAATAGACATAGTAATAGTATTTAAAAAAATACAGCATCCTTTCATGATAAAAACCCTTAATAGATAATGTATAAAAGGAACATAATTCATTATAATAAAGGCCATAACGAAAAACCCACAGCTGACATTATATTCAATGGAGAAAAATAGAAAGATATCTGCTGAAATCGGGAACAAAACAGGGCGGCCCACTCTCACCACTCCCATTCAATATAGTACTAGAAGTCCTAGTCAGAGCAATCAGGCAAGACAAATAGAAGTCATCCAAATAAGGAAGGAGGAAGTAAAATTGTCACTACTTGCAGATGACATGATCTTATACATAAAATCCCAGAATTAAACAGAAAATTGTTGAAATTATTTCAATATATTAGGTTATATAAAATCAACTTATAGAAACCAGCAACACTGACACTAATAATGAAGCATCAGACTACAAATCAACTATTCCATTCACAATAGCATAAAAACAAAAGAATGCTTAGAAATAAATTTAACCAGGGAAGTGAAAAATCTTCACAATGAAAGCAGCAAGAGTTTGCTGTAAGAAATTAACAAAAACACAAACAGATGGAAAGAACATTTCATGTTCGTGGAAGAATACTGTTAAAATGGCCATACTATAAAAGCCACCTACAGATCCAACACAAAATCCAACAAAACAACAAAAACATTCTTCAGAAATCGAAGAAAATTTGTGTGGAGCCACAGAAGACCCTAAGTACCCTAGGCAATTCTGAGAAAAAAAAGGACAAAACCAGAAGTATCACACTTCCTAATTACAAACTATACTTTGTATAGCCAGTGTGGAGATACACCAAAGAAATGAAACTGGATCCCAACCTCACACCACTCAGAAAAATTAACTCAAAATTCATCAAAGACATAAACTGAAGACCTGATACTATAAAACTCCAGAAGCAGCTCATTGAAATTGGCCTTGGCCAATATTTTGGGCATAATCCTAAAAGCATAAAAACAAAAGCAAAAACCAGCAAATGAAACTACATCAAACTCATAAGCTCTGTATAGCAAAAAAAAAAGAACAAAATGAAAAGGCAACCTATGGAATGGGAAAAAATTTTGCAAGCCATACATCAGATAAGGGGTAATATCTAAAATATATTAAGGACTAACATAGTAAGAACAATGACCATGACAACAAATAACCCAACAGTCAAATTTTTACAGTATGCTGAACTAAACAGACTTTTTTTTCAAAAAGAACATCAAAATGGTCAACAGGAACAAAAAATGCTTAGAGCACCTGGTGGCTCAGTTGGTTAAGTGTCCTACTTTGGCTTAGGTCACGATCTCACAGTTTGTGAATTTGAGCCTAGCATTGGGCTCTGTGCTGACAGCTCAGAGCCTGGAGCCTGCTTCAGATTCTGTATCTCCCTCTTTCTGCCCCTCCCTCGCTAACACTCTGTCTCTCTCTCAAAAATAAATAAACAAAAAAAATTTTTAAAAAAGAAAAAGAAAGTGCTCGACATGACTAATCATCAAGGAACTACAAGTAAAAACCACAGTGAGATGTTACCTCACGTGGCTATCATGAAGAAGACAAGACACAACAGTTGCTCTAGTGAAGATGTAGTGAAAAGGGAACCCTTCTACGCTGTGGCGGGAATGTAAATTAGTCCAACCACCACCATGGCAAACATTATGGGACGTTCCTCAAAAACTAAACATAGACATACCATACAATTCATCAATTTCACTTCTGGGAATGTCAAATTCTTGATCTCTTGGGTATAAGATACACACATACCTTTGTGTATTGCAGTACTATTCACAGTAGCCAAAATAAGGAAATAACCCAAGTGCCCATCAATGGATAAATGGATAAAAAAGATGTGGTATATATACACAATGGAATGTAAGTTACCTATGAAAAAGGAGGATATCCTACTTTTTATGAAAATATGGGCAGACCTTAGGCACATTTTGCTAAATGAAAACCGCTAAAGACAAGTATTGTATGGTATTTCTCATATGTGGAATAAAAAAAAATCAAACATGAAAAAAAGATAAATAAAAAAATGGTGGTTACCAGGAGATGAGGATGGGGAGATAAGATTCATGGTGTTTAAGGGTACAAAGTGCAACAAGTAATAACATAGCTATAGGGGCATTTGAGTGGCTCAGTCGGTTAAGCCTCTAACTCTTGATTTTGGCTCAGGTTATGATCTTGCAGTTCATGAGATGGAGCCCAGCATCGCAATCAGTGCTGACAGTGCAGAGCCTGCTTGAGATTCTCTCTCCCTCTCTCTCTGCCCCTCCCCCACATATGCATGCTCTTGCTCTCTTTCTCAAAATAAACAAACTTAAAATAACTGTAGAGATTTAATGTACATTTATTGAACATAGCAAGGAATATTGTACTATTTTGTAGTAAGTTGTAATAAATATGTAATGTGATAAATATCATTACAACAGCAACCATATTACAACATATAATATCAAAGTAGTGCAACATACACCTTAAATTTACTCAATGTTACATGGCAGGTTTATCCAAGAAACATCTTGTTTGTTACTAATGACATAACATGTGTGCCCACTCACATGCGTATTTTTTCTGATATTTCTGTGTAATTATTCATGAAATGTTCTTTTGCTATTTTTATTCACTATCTGTAGCACTCTATCTATTTAGTAAATGTTTTATACAGGGCACAATTGTAAGGAATATGAAATTTAGAGCCAGATGAGTCAAAGTTTGCTTCCTTGTTTCACTTTTAAGCTGTGATATTCTAGGAAATCACATGAGTATAGCCAAGTATATGTATGAGTATGTATTTGTGGAAAGATGTGGTGGGAGGCACATCTGAGGGCTGAGGTCAGAACCACACCCATGACCCTGTGGACACCTCTAGACTCCCAACCCCTCTAGCTTCTCTTCCTGGGAGGGTTTCCAAGAAGTGGTTACTCATTTTCAGATGTCTAGAGCAGCTGCAATGAATTCAGCAGCACAAAGATACGATTCCTCAGAGATCAACAAAGGCCTCTGAAGTGCATTACTCCACGGCCAGTAACTAAGCCTCAGACGGCCTCTTAATGAGATAGACCGCTGAAGCAGACGATCCCATGGAACCAAGCCATTCCATCTAACTCCTTGCTTATGTGAGATCCAGGAGATGTGAGATCTCTTGCTTACAAACTTTCTTCACTTATAAAATAGTATGCTAAAATCAACACTGGGAAAGTACTCAGTACCAAATAAGATGATTTAGAAATGTTACTAGAATAGAATACGTAATACATGATACCTATTTTTTAATAATTTTTGATACACTTACTGTAAAAATTTCCCATGATAGTGTTTCCTGCTTAACTTTTTGTTTTGATATCGATCTTTCACTCCGATGTTTGTTATAGAGTTCTTATTTTTAGATATTTTTCCCTCTTTCAGAGTTTGAATCAATATTAAATGCCTTTTTGTCAAAAGTAACTAATTTGGGGGGTGCCTGGGTGGCTCAGTGGCTAAGCATCGGACTTCGGCTAAGGTCATGATCTCGGGGACTGTGAGTTCAAGCCTTGCATGCAGCGTGGTGCTGACAGCTCAGAGCCTAGAGCCTGCTTCAGATTCTGTGTCTCCTTTAGCTCAGGTCATGGTTTCATGGTTTGTGGGTTTGGGCCCCGCGCTGGGTTCTATGCTGTAAGCACAGATTCTCTCTCCCAGCTCTCTCTCTCTCTCTCTCCCTTTGTGCTCTCTCTCAAAGATAAATAAACATTTAAAAATAAATGAATAAATTGGTAATTAATATTCCAGAATTATGTATGGAGTATCATTATGGAAGGATAACAAAACCATAATTGAAATAATATCTACAGAAAAATGGAGAAAATAGGGAGGAAGAATAGGAAAAAGGTTTTATGGAAACATACCTTATTATACATATGGACATTGGAACTGGGTAACTATCTTACATATATTAAAAGTCATACCATAAAACGATCCCTAAATACTGGGGTTGGGGAGTCTGAAACAAATAACATCTAATATTATAACAAAGGATGCAAATCACAGACAGAAATACTTATTTTATTTTTGAGAAAATGGTTAAAATATTTTGTATTATTATTTCCAAACCCCTACAGGTATGTTGTAGAAAAAACCAAAGAATTGTGTTAATATTGTTAAGAACCAATATTTTCATCGAAAGAGAAAAATAGAAGTATAAACTCAAAGAATTCAAGTAAAATATGAAATATCAATTTGGATTTGAAATACCAGAAAAAATACATGCATGCTATTTCTCCTCAACATATAAACAGTTTGATCCACAAAATATAAAGACCTGGAAGGAAAAAGATGAATCTGGCTATTTTCTGTGCAGAATGCAAGAGAGCAATAAAAGTCCAATGATATTATCGCAAAAGGACAAAGAATTTGAAAGAGCCCCTACTGGCCCATTTAAACAGCATTAAAGAAAAAAACTGACTATGGTGAATTAAAGGATAGCAACTATACCAAAATTCCTAAGATTATACTAAAACAAATAAGTATCATTGGACCCCACAGAAGTTGCTAGGACACCAACTCACTGCTGCGAAGTGTTTATTCTCCCTTCGCCTTACATTTAGATGCAGAGTAGCAAGAGCGTGATGCGGGAAATTTCCTTTCACAGAATTCCAGTACGTAAGGACAGAAGGAAGATAGTATTAGCCCATTTCCACTTGAAAGTCATAACTGAAGGCTAAAACCTTTCATTATTATTTTTTAAGTTTATTTTAATTTATTTTGAGAGAGAGAAAGTGGGGAAGGGGCAGAGAGAGAGAGAGGGAGACAGAATCCCAAGCAGGCTCTGTACCATCAGTGCAGAGCCTATGCAGGGCTGGAACTCACAAACCTTGAGATCATGACCTGAGCAGAAGTCAAGAGTTGGACGCTTAACCAACTGGGCCACCCAGGCGCCCCCTTTCATCATTATCTTAATCATAAAATACTAAAAGATGACATGGAATCATCCATAAAGAATTACTGCGTAAATATCAAGTCTACAGATCTATCAATTTACAGGAAGTACTAGGAAAAGAGAAAAAATAAACATCTCCATGATGTAACAGTGAGCAAATTAAAAAGCATCTTTGATACAATCTGGGATATTAAAACATGAGCTAGGTATTAGAGACTATTAAGGAACTACTAGTAATTCTCAAGGATTCATAGTAACATGGTAGTTGCATCTGAAAAAAAGTTCTGATTCATACATAACTGGGGTTAGCTTTAAAAAAAAAAAACTACTGCAGGAAACTACATAGATGCTTACATGCATAAAATGGGAAGGGAAATGTGAAATATTGGAAAAGCTAGTAATTGTTCAAGGAAGGCAATTACAAATGGCCGTTTGTTGTATAATTCTCTATGTGTGCTTTAGAAAATGTTCTTAACAAAAAGTCAAATAAAATGAAAATTCTCAGAAAGCCAAGATTCTGTGGAAGCTGAACTTGTAAGGAGGAATCAGATGCAGGAAGTTGGTGAGTGGAGAAAGCAGGATTAGACAGAGAAATGGGGAAAGTAGGTGTCTCTAAAGATGTCTAGTTCCAGTCCTGGTAAAATCACAGTGAATTCTTTTGTTTCTTAAGGTTTTATTTTATTTTATTTATTGTATTTTGTTTTTGAGAGACAAAGAGAGACAGAGTGCTAGCAGGGGAGGGGCAGAAAGAGAGGAAAACACAGAATTCGAAGCAGCCTCCAGGCTCTGAGCTGTCAGCACAGAGCTCAAGGGGCAGAACTCATGGACCATGAGATCATGACCTGAGCCAAAGTCGGACACGTAACCAACTGAGGCACCCAGGCACCTATGTTTTTTAAAGTTAAGTCAGTAATTTAGTAATTTTTCCTTTCTTTCTTCTTTCTTTTTTTTTTTTTTTTTTTTTGAGAGGGGAGAGCACACAAGTGAGCAGGAGAGGGACAGGGGGAGAGAAAGAGAGAGAGTCCCAAACAGGCTCTGTGCTGTTAGCACAGAGGCCAATATGGGACTTGATCCCATGACCTTGAGATCATGACCTAAGCCAAAATCAAGAATCAGCTGCTTAACCAACTGAGACACCCAGGTGCCCCTAAGTAAGATGACTTTTATTTTTTCTTTGGCATTTGTAACAGTTTTCAGTGGGACAATTGGTCTCAATTATTGTAATGGGTTTCAGTGGGACAATTGGTCTCGATTATCTAGCCTACTGTTAACAGAGATTCGAATTCTCAATTTTCAAACATTTAGCAAGTAGATATATATTACCCATAGGTCTAAATGAGGTGACTGTATAAACAGGATGGGAGATTAAAGGCTAGAGGGTAAACCTTTGAAAACGTCAAAAAGTTGGACAAGTCCATGAAAAATAAAGCAGTAGATAATTTGGAATAAAACCAGAAGGAAACAGTACCAGAGGAAACAAGTAGAAAGCTGGGTATGTGAATGAAAGAATATCCAATGCCAAATGTAACAGAAATAATGAATAATGTAAAGCCAGAAAAGTAATCAATGGATTCACCCATGTGCAAGCATTAGTGATTGTAGCAATAGCTCTTTCAGAAGAGTGGAAGAGACAGAAGCCAAATCAGCATTGCTGTGAATGGAGAGTAGAGGGGAGACTGTGAGCTCTGAATATGCTCTCAAGAAGCTTTAATGAACAGAGGAAGCAAAGAGAGGGCCAAGCCACCTAGAGTGGGCTTTTGATGACTTGTTGTAGACTGAGAGGTACTCAAAAGTAAGCATATGCTTTGGAAATGACCCACTAGAAAAACGCGGGGAAAGACACAAAGGATGGAAGATTTTTTTTTTTAATTCAACTACTTGAACCCCATTTAAAATTACTTTATCAACAAAGAAATTGTATTGCTTCCTACAATTAAGGTGCTGAATCTAGGGGCTCAAATGCAATCATCAGACACCACCCTCAAGCTCTCAGTGAAACTATCTCCACATGGTGAGAACGGAGGCCAGTGGCAATATACACAGCTAGCGATCTTATACCTCCAGAGGGGGGGGGGCATAAACATTTTTCTCAGCACCTCTACCACAAGAGTCTCAGGGAAGTCAACAGTTTCAGGAACCAAGTAGGTTATAAAGACTACTAAACTAATTTTTTGCTGGCTGTCAAGGCCAGCAAATATTAATTGCCAATGGTTAGAGAGAGAGAGAGAGAGAGAGAGAGAGTGTGTGTGTGTGTGTGTGTGTGTGAGAGAGAGAGACATGAGTCCTGACCCAATCCCATAGGAAAGAATAGGGCAAGAACAATACCCTGGAAAAAAAAAAACATTGCACTGAGTGGAAAATGCATGGCATAAGGTACCCCAGGAAGTAGACAGAAACAGATTTCAAAGGAAAGTTTGGAGAATTAGCCTTCCAATCTTTAATGGAGGTTCAAGCATAGTTGCTGGGGATGGCACAGAATATTCTCAATAAGCAACAAATACTCTGCTTTTTTAAAAACTTAAAAAAAATTTTAGGGAAGCAGAATTCTTAAAACCCTAATATACAGAAAAAATTACCATTCAATTTAACAATATGAAAAATATCCCAAAGCAGCATATGAAGCCAAAACGACCTTAAAAATACAAAGGTAAAAATCCCTGAAGACTGGACCAGCCTAAGGTAGTTTCGCAGAAAATGATAAAAACGCAGATGAAGGACATCCCCTTACAGGTTCCACATGTAATAAGCCTGGAAGACGCCAATCTATCCTTACAGCTAAAAAAACTGAGCAGACTGAAAAACCAACAGCTCTTCTTCGGGTCCATAACAGAAGGAGTACAGGGTCAACTGCGGCGCCCGAATTGTAGACAGACAGACAAATATAAGGACTCCAGACTTACCCACGCAGACTCACAAGCTAGAACCGCTGTAGCACACGCGTGGGCAGGGAAATCTGCACTGGAATTACCGAATCGCGGGAGGCTCAGTGCAGACAACTCTGAGAGCTAGGAGGTCACAGCCCAGAGGTCCAGGCTCTCCAGAAGACTGAGACCTAACCATGGAGTAGGACTCTAGAATGTCTCCCCTCCCTCTACATGCCACCACCACATACCTGAAGCCCTACTTACAGCAGTTTCCTTTACTTGGTGCATTATGTCTGACGACCTGAAAAAAGCAATCACGAGGTATACCAAAAGGCACACACACACACACACACACACACACACACACACACACACAGAGTTCGAAGAGAAGAGCCAAAAGCAGAACCAGACATAGGAATTATCTGGCCAGGAATTTAAAACAATGATTATTAATATGCTAAGGGTGCTAATCATTAAAGTAGCATACAAGAATAGACAGACAATGTAACCGATGTAAATCTAAGAAAGAACCAAGTAGAAATGCTAGAAATAAAAACACACTGTAAGAAAATGAAGAATATCCTTGAGGGGTTTATTGGCAGACTGGACAGGGCTGAGGAAAAAAAGTCTCTGAGCTGGGAGATACCAATAGAATCCCCCAAAACTGAAAACCAAGGAGAACAGAGACTGGAAAACAGGAACACAATAAAAACCCTGGGACAATAAAATATACTGGGAACACCAAAGGAGAAGAAAGAGGGAAAGAACTTCCCCAAATTAATTTTAGACACTATAGTACAAATCTAGGCAGACACAGGAGAAGCAATTAAGATTATTTCATTTTTGTAAAGAATTTACATTACCTGTGAAGTGGAATAATGTTATTTGAAAGCGGACTTGGATTAGTTGTAAATGTAAATGGTAAACTCTAGGGCAATCACAAAAAAAAGTTTAAAAAGAACGTGCTAAGAAAAGAAAATGGAATCATATAAAATGCCGAATTAAAACCTAGCACAAGGGCAATAGCAAACGGTAATGAATATGGTAGATATTAATCCAAATATATCAGTGATCACCATGTCAATGGTTTAAATGCATCAAATAAGATGAAGACCATCAGAGTGAATCAAAAAAACACCACTCAATCATGTGCTGTCTACGAGAAACCCACTTTAAATAAAAAGTTGCATATAAATTGAGAGTAAGTAAAGGGATGGAGAAAAACATACCATGCTAATACTAATCAAAAAAAAGCAGAGTATATTTATTTCAGACAGAGCAGACTTCAAATGACATGGATGGAACTGGAGAGGATTATGCTAAGTGAAATAAGTCAGTCAGAGAAAAACAAGTATCGTATGATTCACTCTTATGTGGAATTAAAGAAACAAAACGGATGAACATAGGGGTAGGGGAAAAAATGAGAGAGGGAAAAAAAACATAAGAGTCACTTAACTATAGAGAAAAAACTGAGGGTTGATGGAGGGAGGTGAGTGGGGGGTGGGCTAAATGGGTGATGGGCATTAAGGAGGGCACTTGTGTTGAGCACTGGGTGTTGTATGTAAGTGATAAATCACCAAATTCTACTCCTAAAATCAATATTACACTATATGTTAGCCAATGAGAATTTAAATAAAACTTTTTAAAAAGAAAAAAAAGGAAAAGTTATCAAGGATAAAGAAAGTCATTACCATAATGATAAAGGGATCAATTCTCCAAGAAGATATACCAGTGTTGAATGTGAATGCCTAACAACAGACCAACAAATGAGATGAGGCAAAAACGGACTGAATGACAAGAGAGATGAATCCATTCTCATGGCTGGAGGTTTCGACACACCTTTCTCAGGAGCAGACAGATCCAGCAGGCAGAAAATCAGCAAGGACGTGGTAGAACTCAACTCTGCTATCAATCCGCAGGAATATAATTGGAATCTATGGACTGCTTCAGCCAACAACAGATGACACATGCTTCTCTAGCACACATGGAACTTTCACCAAGACAGACCACATTCTGAGCCATAAAACGCACCTTAACAAATTAAGAGAAATCATACGATGCCTGTTCTCAGACCACAGTGGATTTTAACTACAAATAAATGAGAGAAACAGAAGTGGAAAATCCCAGAATATGTGGGATTTGTATTTTAAATATGTGTATTTAAATATTTTGAATTTTAAATATGTGTATTTAAAAATACACTTCTAGGGGCTCCTGGATGGCTCAGTTGGTTAAGTGTTTGACTCTTGGTTTCAGCTCAGGTCAATATCTCACAGTTCAGGTTCGTGAGTTTGAGCTCCACTTTGGGCTCTGCACTGAGAGTAAAAGCGTACTTGAGATTTCTCTCTCCTTCTTTCTCTGCCCTTCCCCAGCTTCCTCTCTCTTTCTCAAAAAATAAATAATAAAATTAAAATACATTTCTAAATAACACATGAGTCAAAGAATAAATCTTAAGAGAAATTTTAAAATGTTCTGAACTGCATGAAAATGGAAACATCACTTATCCAAATTTGTGGGAAGCTCGGCAGGAAACCTATAGCATTGACTGCACAGATTTAAGAAGATAAATATTAAAAATTAATAATCTATGCTCTCATCTTAGGAAACTAGAAAAATGACTACATTAAACCCAAAGCAAGCTGAAGGAAAGAAAAAATAAAAAAAAAAGAATTAGAATCGAAATCAAAGAAAATGAAAACAGAAAATATTTCAAATGAGCAAATTTTGTTTATGAATGCTGAATTGCAAAGAGCAAAGTGAAAGAACTGAGAGGCATGTACCACCTGTCACCGAGTCTCATGTAATACGGATAATTACCCTCAAAAAAGAAAGAGATGTGGGTGCTAATAAGTCAAAAACTTTTTTTTTTAATTTAGATAACCTTTCAACCCATCTCACTAGCAGCGCAGCATGTACTTATCCATTTGACAAATGTTTTCCAAAACCCTACTCTACTCTAGGTACTGTTCTAATATCCACATATACCCTTTTTTTTGGTAATAAAAAATCTTAAAGCCCCAAGTTAACTTAATGCAACTCTAGATTATTCAGCCTGAAACACACACACACACACACACGCACACACACACACACACACGCACACACTTCAAAATCTTCTCTTCTAACTAATTCAGCTCTGAGAATCTCTGATGTTTCTTTTCCCTCTGCTTCTTTGGCAATTCTGTTTCAATAATCAGCTATCCATAGACCAAAACGTGTAATTAACCTCCACAAACAGATCCTACATACAATAGTGGAGGAAAGGTTGAATAAAAAAGAAGAGGAAAATGAGCAAAATTCTGAAATCCTTTGTTGTGTGAGCCTTCTCCCTACTTGTCTGACTTCGTAATTGGTTCTCCTACACATACTGGAATTGGATTCTAATTATAGGTCTGGAGATAATGAAGAGTGATGGGGAAGGAACAGGAAGAAAATTAACTTCCTCTTGAAAGGTAAACTCCTCTGACAAGGCACTAACTGTGTCTTTCTTTAGAGGAGGAAAGAATTATCAAATGAGGGAGAAGAGACGTGATGCCAGGCGTGGAGGGTTTAGTGGGAGACAATTCAGGTTATTCCAAAACAGTTGTACTTATCACACAAAGGCCCCTTTGTCCGTCGAACCTATCTCATATCTAATTTCTTCTCCATGCCATGTCTCCCAAAAATAAATAAATAAACAAACAAACAAGTAAGAAATTCAAATCTGTGCTACACCTTCTGATGTTCCTCAGCCCTGTTTATTGTGTCTCCAGTCAGCCAGAGTAGGTTTTTTCCTCCAATTCTGGGTCCGGTGCCCATGGAGTCCTCCTGTTATTTCCAGGAGAGACACGCAGCTCTGAAACTGGCCCCAATCAGGAGGAAAGGTGAGAGAGCTCAATTTTGGCCTCAGGTTCAAGCTGCATTTTACAATTTCAACTCATTCTTAATAAAGGTGATTAAAAATAATTAAATCTCCTCTCTGCAATCACTGGGATTAGGAATGTATTAAAGGAGAACTATAATAAATTGTCACACCAAAGCATCCAACATCTATGTGGAACAGGAATACTATTATTATGTATTCAATAAAATGGCAAGGTAAATATAGAAAAAAATGGTATTTCCACACCCAACTAACCCACCAGAAACCTAAAAATGAACCAATATACATTACTATACAATTGTAAGATTCCCATGAATAAATCCAACAAGACCTTTGAAGTTTCATACAAGAAAAATAAAAATACATTATTGAAACCTACAAAACAATGTTTACTAAGTGGAAACACCTGGATATTCATTAATCTACTCCTTTAAGTCATTACCTATGGTATTTTTGAAACCAAACAAGCTGACTGAAAGATCCATAAAGAAAAAAACATGTACAGAAAAACCTAAGGAAATTATGAATAAGAGAAACAAAGACTAATGTTTTTGCCCTACCAAATAATAAAAATACTACAAAGTAGTGTCATAAGTAAAACAGTATATCACGGATGTAGAACAAATATATTACAAGAACAGAATAGTGAGTACACAGAGTAACCATCAACTATAGAACTATGTGCAGCATTTCACGTAAGTGCAAGAGCTAAACTACGCAGTAAATGCACAAGAAAATATTGTTCACTTCAACCATACTAAAAAGCAAACAAAATTCATTAAATAAACACATAAAATCCTCATGCCAAAAAGTAAAATGCTAAAGTTTCTACATTCAAAATATATGGCTAAAGTATAAGATTGTGAGTACAGTTAAAAGAGACACAATTGACTCAAAGAAAATATTGGCAATATTTATAACAAAATTTTAATATTAATGTACGGTATATAATGAATCTCTTCAACTGAAAACAAAATTGGCATTAATTCATTAGAATATTGGTTAAATATTTTCTCCCAGGTTTTATGAAGGTGTGTTTACATATTACTACCAGATCTGAGTAGGTTTCATTGAACCAGATGCAGCAAGAATTTTAATAGGATTCTATTTTTATGTTGTGGCAAAGAATCAGTAGCTTGCTTCACTCCCCCAATCTTCTATCAGAGCTATTATGAAAAGGAAAAACAAATTAATTCATGATAATGTCAATCCCCTAGAAACAGAAAGGGCAGACATCAAAATCTGAAATTTAGTATAATGTCACCAACCCTGTAAATGAACTGGAAAAGAAAAAGGAAACAGTTACTCTATGGTCTATTACAATGCTGTATTACTTAGGAAAATATTTCTTCTCTTTCTATCAATTTAGAGCGTGTTGACTTAGAGAAACAAATGATACCTATCTTAAGATGGTCTTACTTAAAATATCACTTAGTGTAACAATTAACGAGTCTGTGACTCTGTTGAGAAAGTTGAACTAGAATTGGCACTTACTCACCATTTCTCGCAGGACAGAAGCCCAGGAAGGCAGTGTGGTGCAATTATTAATCAGTATACCCATGGGTTTCAGGCACTACTGGAAAGTGGAAGAGTCTAGAAATAATTAAGGAGGTAAGATCTTCTCCTTCGAAAGAGACATGACATCCCTTAAATTGTAAAAAAAAAAAAAAAAAAAAAAAAAACTGCCCTTCTTCCCTACAGGAGAGCATGAGGTTGTAGCAAAGAAGGATTTAAGAAGGGATTTATTCGATGCAAAACCCTGCATCTCAAGCCAAGATAGACAGGGAAATACCAGAAGGAGCCTCCGGGAGTCCCTCTTTTTTGAAAACTTCAAAACATCAGGTGCCTTTCTTGAGCATTTACAAAAAAAGTCCAAGCTTTCAAGTCCAGAGGTTTTTAAGTTTTCATTAATGCCCCTGTATTAGTTTCCCATGGCCGTTGTAACAAAGTACAGACTGACTGGCTTCAAACAACAGAAATTTATGGGGCAGTTAAGCATCCGACTCTCGGTTTCAGCTCAGGTCATGATCTCATGGTTTGTGAGTTCAAGCCCCACAAAAGGCTCCGCACTGATGATGTGGAGCCTGCTTGGGACTCTTTCTCTCCTTCTCTCTCTGCCCCTCCCCCACTCACCCTGTATGTCTCTCTCAAAATAAAAAAAATAAATAAACTTAAAAAAAAAAAAAGAAACAGAAATTCTTGCTCTCACAAAAAGTCTGAAATCAAGGTACCAACAAGACTGGTTTCCCCTGGAGGCACTGAGAGAAAATATCCCTCATGCCTCTTTCTTAGCTTGTGCTGCTGCTAGCACCTTGAATGTAGCTGTATTGTTCCAATCACTGCTTCCATGCCCTTTTCCCCTGTGTGTCTGTACCCAAATTTCTCTCTTCTTGTAAGAGACCAGTCATATTGCATTTGGGTAGGACCCACTCTGATGCAATATGACATCATCTTACCTTCATTACAACTGTAGAGAATTTATCTCCAAAGAAGGTCACACTCACAGGTTCTGGGAAGTCATGAGTTTTGAGGGAACACTACTCAATCCAGCACAAATCCACAGTAAGAAATATATTTTAAATGTATGGGAAAAAAAAACCCAAGGACAAAATTTAGCCTTGCTCTGTACAATGAGCTCCAATACCTTCTATTCTCTTATTTCTAATTTATTTTAAAACCTGGTCACAATATACAAAATTGAGTCCATGGCTCACTAACACATAACTACATTAGCTTGGGAACACTCAGTAAGACCAATAATTTTTATCCCTTTAACATTTCATGTCACCTGTGACATCACACTAAACCTTTAACAAAAAGGTTGGCAAGGCAAGGGAAGTATGGACAGGCTATTTGTTGCACCAAATATCTTCTTTTTTGCAGGATTCCAGAAGAGAAGAGCCATGGGTTCAATGGGTAGCCTAGAACATAGAGTATTATTGCCATCCACAGAGTCCCTCAATCCTGTAGATAAGATTCTACATGAACAGACACAATATATGAAAACTAGCTCACAATCCAACCCCTGGGTTAGCAAAAGTGACTTTGAAAATTAAAAGGGGGAGAGAAGAGTTAGAGGGAGCAATAAATATATAGGTTTCATTTCTACTAAAATGAAAACTACGTGACTTTTCATTTAGGAAGCTATGATCAATAAACCTTAGAGAGTACCTAGCCGTTTTCATGCTTTCCTCAACTGCAAAAAAGTTCTAACCAAAACAAGTGAAACACCCTTGAAAGGAAACTCAACCCTCTTTTTACAATTCCTTTGGCAAATGTGTTATTTGAGAAATCTGCAGGTACCAAATTGAATAAATCTGAGTTAAAGTTCTTGATAGAAAATAAAGAACAGAGGTGTCCTTTCCAAGTCACTTTTATGACTAGCCCCAAACCTTAACTACAAGCTAAGAGATCATACCAATGATTAACCCGGGAACAAAACTCTTCTACAATATTAATTGATCTAATAAAATATTCTTCCTTAGGCTACTTTTCACACGTTCATTTTAGTATCAAGGAGGCAACCAGTCATAGGAGTTATAATTCTTTTTTTTTTTGTACCCATATTCTGGGATGAAGTAATGGATGGTATGATGAGCTAGCCCTTTATAACACTGCTCCAGAGAAACTAGAAAAAATAAAGTTGTAACTTAAATCACAGAAGGTATCAAGGTGAGACTCTAATTCATGGTGTCATGCACATGAATTTCAGAGGGCTATAGTCTGTCTGTCCATACCTTACCCTCTGAATTTGGTTCCTCGTAAACTTTCCTAACCTTAATCATATCCTTATTTAAGGACATCTTTATAATTTGTTCGAATATAAAGGAGTTGTCATTCTAAGACTGGTCAAAGCGAGTCTTAAATGTAATACATGTAAATGATAATACATGAGCTTTTAAAAATATATTTATATAATTATGTTTCATATAATGTCTTAAAGTTAGTCACTTTCTTTGCTGTACAGCACTTTCATTGCCGTAACAGATATCTAAATTCATGTCATATTTAACATATGCTGTGCAAAAAACTCTAAGGTTTAGACATGTAGGTTGCCATCTGGAGAAAATGCAGTGACTTTATCTTCTTTGTCATTACAGAGTCCATACTATCCTGAGCAAAGCTCAAAGTTTTTACTCTCCAGTTTTAACACACTGGATTTGTTTGCCAACTTCCACCACCCCCTTCACTGTATGGAAAGGATTTACAACTAGTTATCTTTCGGCAAGTTCATGGCAGTGTTATTTTAAATAGCATTTTCTAATAAAGTTCCAGCTAAATAATGGTTTGCTAAGATTCTCTTAGCAAAGACCTGTATATTGGTCTTAAAGGAAAGGGGTATTCCCACCATCTGTCTTCAGTATCTTCATAACTGATCTTCACTATGGTAATGACTCAAGTTTAATTATTTACTTAGTGATTAGTATGTCCCACAAGAACAGTTGAAATAAATAAAAAATTTTAATTAGGGGAGAACTCTCTGAATACTCAGGTTTGGTCTAAAATATGGCATGTATCTGAAGGAGGGTGAAAACTGCTCAGTCATCTGCTCTGTGATTTTGTAGATCAAGCAGACCAGTGATTAAGTTCCAGAACCATTTGGATCTTCTTTGTCATTGCTCAGCATTGTCTCTTTTTGTCAAGAAGTTTAATTTATTTTGATCACAGGAGAAATAGTCAAATTTATTTTGATTGAAGACAATTTTTCAAATGGGAAGAAAGGAAATTCTCATGTATCCAACTACCAATACGTTTTAAGTTTTACTTATGTCTCTGTTATTTCCTGCATTGGCTCTTGAAATCACTCACAAAATCTCAAAAGCCTACTTTATCCTCAAAACCACACAACTCTTTTCTCCCTCCACTATCATTTATCTATGCATTTTTATTTTCTTTTCATTCAGCTTTTAAGATATTCATTCTGCTCTCTGTTAATTGTCTTGCCCAATCATCGTACAATGTAAGAAAACCTACTATTCCATCCTGAAACTCACAACAGACGAAGTTCGAACCACTGAGCATCACCTCCTTAACAAAGCCCTCATCCCTTGTCGCCCCTCTGTTCATCACTAGCTGTATTAAGAGCCCTCAAAACTATGCAGAAATCAATTAATTGCCTTTTTAGAAAAGCGTCAGTAGGATAGGACACTGAGTTTCACCAATTCGATTTTAACCTGCGGGGCCAGACTGAATGTCCTCTAAAACCTTCCACTCCACTTTCCAAAAGGAGATGCTGCCTGATTGAACCCACAGAACCAGCACGGCCCCTGAATGTTAGGAATGGCTACCCAGTGAGCTCAAAATAGAATGGATTTCCGACTTGCTTGGCCACAAAAGTCCTAGAGAATGTTTCCTTAAGACCTGGAGAGCATCAAATGTTCACAATGCTTACCTCTCCATTCCAACTTGCTCTTAACTTATTTGTGTTTCAACTCTGTTTGTTTCCAGTCAATAATAGGGAAGTAGATTCACTGAGCCACAATAGATCCAATTTCTCCTCTGATCACATATACTGCTGCGTTTCTGGGGCAAATTCTGCTTGTAGATGCTTTTTGTAGGTACTTGGGGAATAATAGACACTATAAAGCTCCATGAAGGTTCACTGCAACTGGTCTTTAATTTCTAGACCCTTCTAAAAGTTGTTTCTTACCTGCTTCTTTTGGGAAAAAGCATGTGGTGACCAGAGATCCATATAGGCAGAAAGGTAAGGCACGAAAGCACAAGACTGTAAACTGTTTGCTTTGAGACTCTGCCTATGAGTGACTATTCTCTTGGGGTCAGTTGCATTCCTTCATGCTCTCTAGAGAAGCCTGTCCCATTCACTCCCTCCTCTAGTATGCTCCCTGTGAAGGAAGCTGTTTCATGACTAGAAAGATGGGTCAGTAGTGCTATTGTTAGCAGATCATCCGTGACTATAATATCACTGTGTAAGCTGTCTAAACTATTTGCACAGACACTCACTACCCTGTATCAAGTATAAATTTTTCAACTTTGGTCACTACTTTCTATAGCCTGGGTGACTCTCAGACAGTGACTTCGGAACCTTGGATCGAGGTCTTAACATATTTACTATTATAATAAAAATAGCTGCCGTTTATTAAGCACTTAAATATTCCAAGCATTGGGTTAGGTATTTTATGTTATCACATTTAATACTCAAAATAGTTATATGAGGTTACATGATGATTATCACTGTTTTGCAGCTGAAGAATCTGAAGCATACAGAGGTTAACTATCTTTCTCAAAGTCCTAAAGTGGAGCAGGGATTTTAAAACAAAACTGACTATTTCCAAATCTTATCTTATTAAACTTTATGTTTTACTCTTTTTTCTCTACTATTCGGTTTCATGATGACTGATCCGTATTGCCAAAACTTCTATGTTATGTAAACCATCATAACTTCAACAAGTTTTTAAGAATAAACAAACACTGAACCAGCATCTTTGACCTAGATAAGCAGAAATGAGGGGCCTGTGCCTAAGAAAGTAGAAGTGGGGTGGGGGTTGGACCCAGGGGCAGAGTTGGACCTTGCTAAAGATAAAAATGTAATTTACAAAAGAAAGGCAGTTTTACATTGCAAATTTGTGTACTCTTTCCAATTCCTTTTTATTTAGTAAAATTTCTATCAAATTTATAAAGCTAATTAACTTTCAACTCTAGACACAGTTCAAAAACATCTAGCATGAGTGTAGCTTTCCTGAAGAACATTTTAATTGAAAGAAGGTGAGAATTTATTTTCTTGAAACATCCTTCTCAATTTGATGACATGTGAATTAAATAATTCTATCATCTTAATGCCACTTAATATTTCACAAACCTTAGAAAATTATTGAGATTAGTTTCATTAATTAGTTGCACTAATTTAATTTCAGAGTATTGACTCTGGTTCGGATCAGATATTCGGAATCCTTCCTTTTTCTCATTTTTGAAATTGGCTATAGCAGCTAGGAATATAGTGCTTCAATTGCTCTAACCCAGGAACTTCTTTTCAGGGACTCGGACACTTCCCTAAGTGAATGAATACAGCATATGCCAGAGTTAATTTTTTTAAATAAATGAAAATTTCTAATATGAAATGACAGCATGTTTATTTTATTAATATATTAATAAATAGTATTGATTTATTCAGTTTAAGAACATCTTATCTATGGTTAGCTAACCCTGATCCCAACAAAGCTTTTAAAATATCTGTATATGCCACTATCTTTCTCCTGAAACTAACTAAAAATAAGGTCATATCTAGTCACATACTACATCAATCTGGTTTTCATTTTTTATCACAGTCCTTTCGAGGTGTTATGTATGTATTTAATCGATGTCTGTTTAATTAACAGATGCATGCTTTTGCATCTTCATATATAAGTATAAATATATATGATCACGACAGAAACATCTATATGAATGAGCTACGAATCCCTATTTCCATAAGTAAACATATTTCATATCAACAGTATTAGTCATTGTCAAGTGTTGTTCCTGAACAGTATCTCCTAGACAGTCACTCTCTCTTGAACCAGTGACCAGGAGTATTTGATAGGATCTCTAGTTCAATGGGAAAAGCAGAACTATTGTAAAAGGGAAAATAACCCACCCTGAACTTATGGTCCCAAACATAATTACTGTCATTACCATCACTTCTTAATTACATATGTATCTCAAAAAAAAAAGCAGAAATAGAGATGATATTCAATAAATAATCCTTAATTTCCCCTTAAATATATATGTAGTTTTACCATTGACAGGATCTCATTTGCCCCCACACAATGTTGTGAATAGGATGGGCCCTATGACTCCAGATAAATCCAAACAAGGTATACGCAGGTCTTCAGCTATACCCAGCTTTAAAAATGGTTCCAGATCTCTACTGTCAGGACATCTACCATTTGCTCCCTAGAGAGGATCTCAGACCAAGAGACAGGTAATGGCGTCTCTGAGGAAGCAGGTTTCCTGGCTGAGCATTAGAAACCCAACACCGACTTCAGAGACAATCTAATAGGCTTGTGGACAGAGGGAAACATAGCATCTGACTCAGAGAAATCAAAGCCCTCTGGTAAAACAGGCCTTTTAGACACAGATGCACTCCCAGCTGTACCACTTAAAATTCTAATATATTTGTAGCATGCTTTAACATCATCCTCTACTCTGAGAACAACTTACCCTTGGCCTTCATGTGTTTGCTATCCCTTGTGCCTCTTCTAACTCTGCTTAGGTCTTGAGCCTGTTACCCATATTCCTGACTGCTCTACCTGTTCGATCAGGTTAGTGCCTTTTTTCAAGCCAACTCCAGCCTGCTCCATTCAGTGAAGAATCTCTAGCTCACATCAAGTTTCACCTGCCAGTCATGATTGTCAGCTGCTCATCACTCTCCAATTAAGCCTATATTCAGCAACACTAGCACATTCTCTGCCCCACTCGGTGTGGGAGAGTTAAACCAAACCAGATCAGCAGGCTTCATCTGCACTCCGCAATTTCTGGTGTAATAGATATTTTGGCTATTTGAAAAGGCTTTACTCAGGACCTGAGGCACCTAATGCTTGGCCCCAAACCCCAAGTTCTTTCCACCATGCCGCATTACCTCCCAGGATAGGAGATATGCTAGAGTTGGGCCAAATGCAAACATTAATTATAACCCATCTGTAAAGACATATTTCTAAAACACCTTGTACCTCTATACATTTCTTAGACTACATTGAAAGTAGGTGATTTTAAAATTTCTATTGCATTAGCTTTCTTGTTAGTGTCAGTATATTGTGTATTCTGTTATTAGCATCACGCACATAATGCATGACACAGCATTATTTTCAAAGTGCTTTTATATGATACATGCAAAGAAGGCACAGTGCAAACCATAAAAAATACTTGATTGTCCCCATTTAGAAGCTGAGAATTCTGAGTCTTAAAGCTCTGACATGAATTTAAGAATCACAAGCTAGGGAGTGCCAGGGCAGGGGAAAGCTATCAAGTAATTTTAATTAATGATGCAGAACTCTTTCCTCCACATAATATGGATTCTCTGGAAGCCTGTTGAGATTGGGTAGCTCATTAGCCTCTACTCAGAATGGCCTCACTAAGCTCTAATTTTTGGAGGACCTGCGCATTTTCCCATAATATTCCTGTCCCTCCCATGGGGAGGAAGTTGTCACTTACTTTCCTCTTTTTGTCACTGTGCCTTTTTATAGTAGTTCCCCATTATCCCTCCTTTTAAATTCCTGCTACCAACTTGCTTTTGGCTTGAAAGCCAATCATTAAATGTTTAAAATAAAAAATCTGCTGGCTGCGAGAGTCCATCTAAAAGTAAATCGTATGAGCTTGCATTTTATAAAGATTTCTGGTTTGTCTTTATATTTTTTTTCTGACTATAAAATTAACCCACCCTCATTATTTAAAAAATAACCCAAGTAGAAAGATTTCGCTATGAAGGATGAATATATCATCTTTAATCTTGCCAGGCAGATAACAGCTCAGCCCTACTCTCACATGCTTTAATATTATTACTATTCATGTGACTATCATTAATGTTATTATTTTTAGAAAATGGAACAGCTTGTATTCCTGATTTTTTCACTTAGCATGTAAATTGGAATCTTTTCCTATGTAAATAAATAAGTTTCAAACACATGAATTTTGATTTCCATATAAACTTTATGATGCGACTATGCCGTAGTTTATTTAGCTCTTTTCCTTTGTTCCGGATAATGTTGCTCTTGCTTTCATCTTTGGTTATAATTCTATGTGAAAATCACTTTTGTCTAACCAAAAACTCAACCTTGGATTTCTAGTTATGAATTCAAGGTCCAACTTTATGGAAAATTTAGGCATTAGTTACATAAGGCCGAATTCTTTTTTTTTTTTTTTGGCAGTTCTATAAATTTATACTCCCACCAAAATTAAATGAACTTTAATTATTTTAATTTCTTACTCTAGATCATAGTTTTTCTTGCTCATTTCGGGTTTGTTGGTTGTGTTCCAAGCATCTGAGGTGGAAATTAGAAGTCACTAAAAAAGCGAGGTGCTACTATAATCAAGAATATAAGGTTTTCAGGGGAGGGGCCAATATGGTGGAAACGCATGGAAATTTTTTTTCGCATCTCTCGTCTCTGAAACGCAACCAGATCAGCACTAAGCCATCCTGCACACCTAGAAAACTGATTTGAGGATTAGCACAACAACCTGCACAACCTGAACCACAGAACTTGTCAGGTACGTGCCCGGGAGAGGTGAATTGGGGCAGAGAGAAGCTTCCGAGGGCAGAGAGCTGGTTTTGCTTGCAGAGAGAAGACAGAGATGGAGGGAGAGTATGGGAAAAGCTCCACCCACAAGGCAGCTGGAGATAAAAAGGAACAGTAGAAACAGCTGCAGGGACTGAACAAAAAACGGAGAAAGGAGAAAGGAGAGGGCTTAAATTCCATTAAGACTCTATAAACAGGGCAGCCCAGAGTCTGCAACTCTGCAGCTCGATACCTGGTGGAGCTCTGGTGTGAAGGGCGAATCTCCAGGAGCAGAGAGCAAGGTTGCAGGCCACAGTGGACCCCGAAGAAGAACCACATTCGCCGGTGCAGGAACAAAGTCATTAAGGGTGAGGCCTCTGACAGATGTGTGTTGTGATTTGCCACAGTCCCTGAAACGCTGCTGCTGCAGGATCGCATGAACTTTTTCTGGAGCAGGCGGATGCTCCTGAGCATCAGGAGTAGCACAGTCTGGTGAACTTTCCTGGGGGCGGCCGGCACTCAGCCATTGCTCTGTGAGACTCTCCCCCAGAGGGTCAGAATGGGTCAAAGCCTCAGGGCCCTCAGAAGGGAGGAGTTGGGAAACACAGCCCCACCTGAGATAAAACAACTCAGGAGGGAGGTGCTGCCTGGCAGCCTGAGGGCTTGGTCACCAACAGTGTAGAAGTGGAGACTGGATGGAAACCGGAGACAAAGGAGGGGTGCTTGACTGCTGGTCGGGGAGAACACAGAGTTCCAATACTAGACTGGGTAGCTGGGTGACGCCATTTTCACCCCTCCCACACATGCGCATACACACCTACACGTGCCACAAAGATCCACCCCAGTAAGCTAAGCAGCGCCACCTAGTCGAAAACGGAGTCATTACATTAAGCCATTAGACTAAGCCCTGCCAGCTGGTCCAACCATGCACTTGAAGACCACCACCTGCTTAGTTTATAGACTATAGAGTGCTTCATAGTTTGACTTCTAAGGGAAACTGGTTGTTATTTCAATCATATTTGATTCTGTTTGCTAGTCCATGTATTCAATTTTTTTTCTTTTTCATTTCTTTTCTTATTCTTGAATACAGAAAGAGAAAAAATATTTTTATTTTCCATTTTTATTAAAAAGATTTCTGATTTTTTCTACTATATTTTTTACTTTTTTGTAAAATTTTTATATTCTCTTTTACTTTCATCATTTTATTCTACTTTATTGTATTCCTTTTTTGCAAAATTAAAAATGTTTTCGTTTTATTTTTTTATTTGTTTTCTTTTCTTAACTTTCCATTTTTTCTGTAATCTATCAAGTTTCTTTCAACAACCAGATCAAAACGAACCTAGGATCTAGCATCCTTTAATAACACAAAGGAATAAAAGGCATCCAAATTGGCCAGGAGAAAGTCAAACTTTCACTCTTCACAGATGACATGATACTCTATATGGAAAACTCAAAAGATTCTACCAAAAAACTGCTAGAACTGATCCATGGATTCAGTACAGTCATAGGATATAAAATCAATGCACAGAATCAGTTGAATTCCTATACACCATAATGAAGCAATGGAAAGAGAAAGCAAGGAATTGATCCCATTTACAATTGCACCAAAAATCATAAAATATCTAGGAATAAATCTAACCAAAGAGGTGAAAAATCTTACACTAAAAACTATAGAAAGCTTATGAAATAAATTGAAAAAGACACACACACACACACACACACACACACACACACACAGAAAAAATATTCTGTGCTCCTGGATAGGGAGAATATTGTTAAAATGTTGAAACCACCCAAACAATCTACATATTCAATTCAGTACCTATCAAAATAACACCAGCATTCTTCACAGAGCTAGATCTAACAGTCCTAAACTTTGTATGGAACCAGAAAAGACCCCGGATTGCCAAAGCAGGAGGCATCACAATCCCAGACTTCAAGATGTATTACAAAGCTGTAATCATCAAGACAGTGTGGTACTGGCACAAAAACAGACACTTAGATCAGCAGAACAGAACAGAGAACCCAGAAATGGACCCACAAATGTATGGCCAACTAATCTTTGACAAAACAGGAAAGAATATCCAATGGAATAACGACAGTCTCTTGAGCAAGTGGTGCTAGAAAAACTGGACAGTGAAAGAATCCAAATGTTCATAGACGGATGAATGGATAAAGAAGTGGTATGTATACATATATACACACACACACACAATGGAGTATTACTTGGCAATCAAAAAGAATGAAATTTTGCCATTTGTAACTATGTGGATGGAACTAGAGGGTGTTATGCTAAGAAAATTTATTCGGTCAAAGAAAGACAAATATCATATGACACTCATATGAGGAATTTAAGATACACAATAGATGAACATAAGGGAAGTGAAGCAAAAATAATATAAAACCAGGGAGGGGGGCAAAACATAAACACTCTTAAGTATAGATGGTTGATGGAGGGGTTGTGGGAGGGCGAATGGGCTAAATGGGTAAGGGGCATTAGGGAATCTACTACTTCTGAAATCATTGTTGCACTTATATGCTAACTAACTTGGATGTAAATTAAAAAATAAATAAATTTTTAAAAAAAGAACGCAAGGTTTTCGTTTTGCAGTTAGAAATTTTTATTATCCTCAAAATCCAATTTTGCTTTTAATAATTATAAATGATACTACTGATTCACACAAATACACAGAAGGCCTTGTGCTCTGAGCTGCCTTTATCGCATCTGGGGACTGGCACACAGAGCCATCTGTACTCTTTCTTACTCCTCTCTTCAGATCTGAACATAATTCCAAAACAGCTGTCTGATATTAAATTACAATCTGTAACTGTGCCATAGTGTAAAGTTAATTTGTCCACACTGTTAGTAAATCTGTTGGAGGAAAAAAAGACTATTCCAGAGCATAACCATTTTCAGGATGTAAAAAGGAAAACTCTTTTAAAAAGTTAAGAAACATGCAAAATATATATTAGGATCTGTCTTAGTTTATTTGGGCTGCTATAACACGATGCCACAGACTGGGTGGCTTATAAACAGCCAAAATTTATTTCTCACAGTTCTAGAGGCTGAGAAGTCTAAGATCAAGGGGCCAGCATTGCTTCATGCCCATGTAGGCTCTCTTCATCGCTGCAGATGGCCAACTTCCCGCTGTGTCTTCACGGGGTGAAAAGAACTGGGGAACTCTCCCAGGCTTCTTTTATCAGAGCCCTAATCTCATTCAGGAGGGCCCTGCTCTCCTGTCCTAATCATTTCCAGAAGGCCCCATCTACTAACAATAGCACATAGTAATAACAATAGAGTTAGAAAGACCCCAAGATTCTTATCTATTAGCTAGTATTAGATTTAAATTTTTTTTGATGTTTATTTATTTTTGAGAGACAAAGAGACAGAATATGAGCAGGTCAGGGGCAGAGAGAGAGGGAGACACAGAATCTGAAGCAGGCTCCAGGCTCTGAGCCGTCAGCACAGAGCCCGACGTAGGGCTCGAACTCACAGACCGTGAGATCATGACCTGAGCCAAAGTCGGCCACTCAACCAACTGAGCCACCCAGGCGCCTCTAGATAGTATTAGTAAGGTAGGATCCCTTTATAGTTCGGTTGCACACCTCGAGACCATTCATTTGAAGTAAGCGTGTTTCCACAGTGGGCTTGCAACACTTCACCATCTTTTATGATTATTCTCTCTCTATGGACTCACATTACCATCTCTACTATTTGAGTTTCTGACCCACTTATACCACATGAATGTAATGAACCCTAAAATTGAGATGACCAATGTTCGTGGACTATGGCCAAAGGTTTGGCTGGATGATCAAGGACTTGGAAGGAATAGGAAAGGTGAATAACGTGACAAAGAAATTTGGGGAAGAGGTATATGGTCAGATCTGCCTGAACAGGCAAAATGCATGAAGATATCATATGGATACAAGTCAGTCTCTTCCCCAGACACTCCTGTCATCGCCCAAAGAATGAGTCATCCTATCCACTTGGTTATTAAAATCAGCCTCTATTGAGGGATGCTTTCCATGAGCATTCATATGGGACACAAATATGGGGATTATGCATGGGCTCAGCATAATGAATTTGGACTCACCAAGGCCGATCCGACTATGGCTACTGTTGGAGTCCCCAGTCAGCAGCAGAGCCAACACTGAGACTCAATATGACACCATTCTTCAGCGTGATCAACCAGTCTCCTTGTGGCAGGTTGATTACGTTGGACTGCTTCCATCACGGAAGGAGCAGCATTTTGTCCTTCCTGGAAGAGACACCTGGATACAGACTTTCCTTCCCTGCATACAATTCTTCTGCTGAAACTAACATCCATGAACTTATAGAATGCCTATCCATCATCACAGTATTCCATTCAGCATTGCTCTGAGGAATGCATTTTACAGCAAAGGAAGTGGGACAATGGGCCATGCTCACTGAGCTTACCATGTTCCCCACCATGTGGAAGCTGCCAGCTTGATAGAAGAGTGGATGGAATCGCTTTCTGAAGACTGGCTTACAGAGTCAGCTAGGCAGCGTTACCTGGCAGGGCTGGCACAGGGTTCTCCAGAAGCCTATATATGCTCTGAATCAGCATCTGATATCTGATGCTATTTCTTAGATAGCCAGGATTCAGGAATCCAGGAATCCAGGGTGAAAATGAGAGTGGCACCATTTACTTTTACCCCTAGCAAGCCACTAGCAAAATTTTTGCTCCCCGTTCTCATAAATTTTATAATCTATTGGCCTAGAGATTTTAGTTCCAGAGGGAGGAGTGCTTTCGCCAGAAAACACAACAATGATTCCATTGAGCTGGAAGTTAAGACTGCCTCATGGCCACTTCAGGTCTCCTGTGCTTCTGAATCAACAGGAAAAGGAAAGGATGACTGTGTTGGCCTGGGTGATTGATCCTGACTACTAATGGGAAATCTGGCTACTATTCTATAATAGAGGTATATGAGACGATGTCTGGAATACAGGAGATCCCTTAGGGAATCTCTTAGTATTGCCATGTCCTGTGATTCAAGTCAATGGAAAGGCTACAACAGCTCATTCCAGGTAGGACTCCTAATGGCCCAGAACCTTCAGGAATGGAGGTTTGAGTCACACCATCAATAAAGAGCCAAGATCAACTGAGGTTCTTGCTGAAAGTAAAGATACTAGAGAGTGGGTAGTACAAGGTAGCAATTATAAATACCAGGTACGACCATGTAAGCGGTTATGGAAATGAACACTATAATTATCAAGAGTATTTTCTCCTTATTTTGTAATGATTATGTTTGTATGTATATATACTACAAATGTGGTACATGTGTATATATATACTAAGCAACTATAACATATATTAACCAATATTTTGTAATGATTATGTTTGCGTATATAAATATAAGAATATATATAGTATATTGTATATACTATAACTAAGCAACTATACTAAGCAACTATAACATATATTAAACAAATATGTTTTCTTTCATCTCTTATTCTCTTAGCATATATCATAAAATGTATTGATTTATATTAGTACTTAAGCATTGTTAATTTTACATCATAGTATTTACATTGTGGGGTATCAAGGGAAGAATACACATCCCTCAAGGACTTTGTCTCCTCTTTTGAGGAAGAGATGGTGCATTTTTGGTTGTAAACGGGATACTTGTATCATGTTAGGTGCAGTTATGACCTTGTTACTGTCTTTATTTGGAGATTAAAGTATGTTTTAAGGAGATGGGTGCCAAGGTGACAAGGGGTGGACCTGTGATGATAAATTTTATGCTTCAGCCTGATTGGGCTAAGGGATGCCCAGACAGCCAGTAAACCATTATTTCTGGGTGTGCCTGTGAGGGTGTCTGTGAAAGAGATTTTCATTTGAACCTGTAGACTGACTAAAGAAGATTGCTCTCTCGCTGATACTGATAGACATCTCCAATCCTTTGGGGGGGCCTGAATAGAATAAAAAGTGGAGGCAGGTCAAATTCACTCTTCCTGCTAGAGCTGATACACCCGGATTCTCCCGTCCTCAGATTCCCGCGGTCCCGGTTCTCAGGCTTTTTGGACACAGACTGAGATGGACACTATTAGCCCCTGAATTCTCGGGCCTTCAGGCTCAGATTGAATTACACCCCTGGAATGGCTGTTTCTCTAGCTTGCAGACAGCAGAATCGTGGGACTTCTCCACCTCTGTGCTATGTGAGCCAGTTCCTCTAATAAAAGTCATGTATATCTATATCTACCTATATCTATATCTATGAATCTTCTATTGGTTCTGTTTCCCTGAGAAGTTCCCTAAGACTGCCTGAATAGATAGAAAGGCCATTTACACATTATCAATCCTTTTCTTTAGACCATACCCAATAACCAGCCATCGTACTCGTATATATTAAACCCTAGCTCTACATTCAAATTACTACTGCAACAGACATAAGTAATTAAGGAAAAGAAGTGTCACCTCAAGCTAGAGATCATTTGTTTCCTCCTAGAGGATCCCTTTCCCGAGAATGAGGCGGATCTAGCTCCGTGTGTAACGAGGCCTTTTCCTTACGGTCTGGACTCATCATTTCTTCTATCCAAACCACGTTGCCAAGTGAATCCAGGGAGACATAACGAGAAAACTATCAAAACAAAACAACTGCTGATTTGTAAGATCTATAAATTATAAGTCATGTATTCTTCACCACATTCATATTTTACACTCTCGCATATATACTGTTCTTTCGCCATGAAGTGATGAATTATTTTCCTTTATCTTTCTCTTCCTTCTGATTTTATATGCATTTTCTTGCCCCTTGTAACATACATATGCAATTCTCTAGCCTTGTCAATATCCCTCTGGTTAAAGTGGGGACGCTTAGCGTTTCTTACTTATTTTTGCTGACTCATAAATAAATATAACGTTAGTAAGATACGAGCGCTTCGCCAAGGAACATGAGGAAGTGAAGAAGTCTTAAACTCACGTCTTTTTCAAACTTGCCTTGAATGAGAATAGACTGAGTAGTTGGCTCTGAATATGTGTGCGTGTGTATGTGTGTGTCTGTGTCACATGTCACATACACTTGCTTTGCTGGAGGTTAGAACCTCCACGTTGGAGGCTAACTGGGTCCCTAGTTTAAGTACGCTAAGTACCCCACAATAACCAGACCCTAGCATTCCTAGACAGCCCGCCAACAGGCTCTGACAATGATATTAACAACAGATAACGTTATAAATAGCATTGTCTCTGAGCAAATGCTCCTCTCCTAGCTTTTCCTGGCTCACTTGGATGGGTTGACTATTTGGGGAATTTTTGTTTATTTAAGCTAAAAAAAAAAAAAGAAAGAAAGAAAGAACAAAAGGCCATGATATTTTGACAGCCTTTGCTGTTTTTCCCTTGACAAATGTGTGGCAGCTTTCGATTTGATCCGAGTACTTCTGTTTTTATTTTCAACCCCATCTCTAAAAATGATTACTGTATTTCGCTATTGGTCTTACACTGGCTAATTTCTCCACAGCATATCGATTCCTAATTTTGTTGCTGGCAGTTCATCACTCACTTGTAAGACACGTCATTCTTTCTGTGAATTGAAGTTTCATATGATCCATCTTGATCCTTCATCCTAAGCAACGTGATCTCCTTTCGTTATGCCTCCGGCCTTTTTCCCTCCCTAAAGATTTATCTTGTTTAAAGATGCATGTTTCCTCGTGGTTTTCTGGGTAACAAGGTATTAAACTTTATTACGAGGCACACAAGGGGATTGAATTTGAAGCTTAATTTTAGAGGAAGTAGGAACAATTTACTCACTTAACCTTAATAGGGCACTAGTAACATAAGGTGGGCTCCCACGGCCCTGAAGCCAGGAGGAAGCCCCAAACTCAGAGGCCTCAGTTCTTCGGTGCGGTTTCCTTTCCTAGAACCACACATGGATTTACATTAGCATGGCAACACTCGTTTCTTCTGATGAGAAGTGAAGGAAGGGAAAAAACATTGAACCCAAAGCAGAAGAAGCAGGAGTAGAATCGCAGATACATCGACACGACCCACCAGTGTTTGGAACGCTTAAGCATCCTTTACGGTTCTGTCTTGGTTGATTCTTAGGCTAAAAAGCAGGATCTGACTGCCAGTTGGCTCTCAGGCCAAATGAAGGCTTCTCTCAAGGGAAGGGGGGGGGCATGCGGGGGAGAGGAGAGAACAGAGAACTTTCACTTTTTAGGGAATACTTTCAGCCTCCCGCTTGAGCTGGCTCAGCAGAATCCGCAGACCTCCTTACCTACACGCTCTCCCTGCCGTTACAGCCACTCGGCACATCACTCCCACACTAATCTTCTAAAGTAAAGCTTTTATCATGTCACTCCCCTGCTCGGAACCGGTAGTGGATGAGAATAATAGTATTAATGCCTCCCATTAGCATAGAGTCTTTCCCTTTCCCAAGTGCGCTCACATGTTATTGCATCTCCTCCTAACAGCAATCTCTGAGTACTTATGAGAGCAAATCCAAACTCCTTATCCTTGGCACGGTCTTAACACTTGCGTGACTAGTTAGCTGTCTTTCTTGGACTCTTCCCGAAGAAAGCCTTCAGTCTCGCATTCCCTTCCAGGCAGCATAGATTTCCACCTGCAGGAACTGCCATTTATAGCTCCCCCTTGCCCTCTACCAGCCTTTTTTTTTTTGCCTCCTTATAAAAGGTAAGAGGCAAAGCCAGCTGTCCAGGGAATCGTGGTGTCTGAGGACAGTTTGTGGATGGTCTCCTCCTTTCTGGCCTCACTTTACCCAGTTTGTACTTGGACATATCATAGAGTTTCTTCTGCCTACAGAGGGCTGGACCCATTGTTAGTGAACCTACATTTGGCCTGTCAGCCTCCTGACCCTCATCTACAGGCCATGCTATTTTTGGGCTCAGTTTGCTGGTGGATTCCAATTAGACAATGATTATACCCACCATTTTTCACAGCTCTGAAGAGTTCATGTCAGGACCCCATCATTACAAACTATGGCATATCCATTAACAGAAAATTCCGTAGAAGTATTTTCCCAGTTTACTTTGTATTAACTTCCACTTTTTGAAAAAGCTTTAAGATGATCAACACGACATAATCTATCCTCTTAAACCTGAAGGACTAACGGGGGTAGGAGTGAGTAATGCAGACTTTCTTAACCTCTGCCGCCTTCAGGTTCCCTAGAAAGGCTTCCCATTTCTCAGTCTCTCCGACAGCTGGATGGGAGGTCAGATGCCAGCCAAAGCCGAGACTTTTTTTCTCTATAAAATTTCAGCCACGATGTTAACTTCTGAGACCTTTATGGAATGATCTGTGTCGGGATTGTACTTTTCTCTGATTTTTCAAATCAAGTGTTAAAACGTCATGAAAACAGATGTCTGAGGGTCCAAAGTTCAACAATATTCTTCATCTCAGCCTCTCTATGTGGAAAAGACTTCTTTTTTCTCTTTACCACTCTCTCAATTTCTCCCTCTTTTTCTCTCTCCTTGCCTCCTCCCTCTTTTTTCATTTCTCCTTTTTCTCTCTTACTTTTTTTAATCTTCCCTCCTTCCATCTCTTTCTTTCCTCCCTTTTCCTTTTCTTCTTTCCATTAATTCATTAATTCCAGCAATTATCGCTTGTTAGACAATCTGGCCATAATTTAATCAGATTTCAAGTCCAAACAAAGAAGTTCTGGAGAATAAAGTATAATGTTTTTTTTTTTTCTTTTCCTCTTTCAAGAAATTTGTTTTTATTTATTTACTTATCCATCTCTACATTTTTTTAAACGTTTATTCATTTTTGAGAGACATAGAGACAGAGCGTGAGCAGGGGAGGGGCAGAGAGAGAGGGAGACACAGAATCCGAAGCAGGCTCCAGGCTCTGATGAGCCATCAGCACAGAGCCCGATGCAGGGCTCGAACTCACAGACCGTGAGATCATGACCTGAGCTGAAGTCGGCCTCTTAACCAACTGAGCCACCCAGGCACCCCTATCCATCTCTACATTTAAAGTGGGGCTTGAGGGGCACCTGGGTGGCTCAGTCGGTTGGGTGTCCGACTTCGGCTCAGGTCATGATCTCACGGTCGGTGAGTTCGAGCCCCGCGTCGGGCTCTGTGCTGACAGCTCAGAGCCTGGAGCCTGCCTCGGATTCTGTGTCTCCCTCTCTCTCTCTGCCCCTCCCCAACTCATGCTCTGTCTCTCTCTGTCTCAAAAATAAATAAACATTTAAAAAAAATTTAAAAAAAAAAAAAAGTGGGGCTTGAATTCATGACCCCAAGATCAAGAGTCAGATGCATTTGTTCTCTCTGGGATTTTCTCAGCTCTTGAATCTTTAAGTCCATGTCTTTTGATAAATTTGAGATATTTTCAGCCATTATTTTGAATATTTTTCAGCCCCACCCTTTTTCTGCTATTCTTCTAGATGCTGATGACATAAATACGAGAAGTTTTTTTTTTTTTTTATATTCACACTGATCCTAGAGGATCTGTTTCTTTCTTTTTTAAAAGTTTATTTTTGGGGCTCCTGGGTGGCTCAGTCCGTTAAGCACCGACTTCGGCTCGGGTCATGATTCATGGTCTGTGAGTTCGAGCCCTGCGTCAGGCTCTGTGCTGACAGCTTAGAGCCTGGAGCCTGCTTCAGGTTCTGTGTCTCCCTCTCTCTCTGCCCCTTCCCTGCTCACACTCTGTCTCTCTGTCAAAAGTAAATAAACATTAAATTTTTTTAAATTTATTTTCTCCATTGTTCAGATTGGGTAGTTTCTAACTATGTTTTCTAACTACGTTTTCCTTCTGTCTGTCCCCTCCACTCTGCCTCTGAGCCATCCATTGAGGTTTTTATGTGTTATTTAATTTTTCAGTTATAAAACTTTTATTCTTTATTTTCATAGCTTCTGCTTTTTTTTTTTTTTTACTATTTTTTATTTCTTTGGCAAAATTTTATTGCTGTTGTTGTTCTTCATGTGTTCAGGGCATGTGGTTAATTGCTTGCTAATGCATCTTGTGATGATTAAATCCTTTCTCAATAAGTTTACTATCCTTGCCACCTCAGTGTTGATGTCTCTTGACTATCTTTTTCCATTCGAGCGGAGATGTTCCTGGTTCTTGATATGCCTACTGATTGTTAAACTGGTATTTGAGCACGTGTGTGTTATATTATGAGACTCTGGCACTCCTTAAACCTGTTCATATCTAGCTTCTTCCGACACTGCTCCTATAGAAGGAGGGGGTCATGTCATCTTCTTACTGCCAGATGGGGGCAGAAGTCCAGGTTTCCTACCTGACCTCCACTGACATCACAGAGGCATGATGGGAGGTGGGGAGGAGGGGCTTACCACTAGGCTGAGGGAGCCGCGAGAGTCTTGACTGCCCACAAGGCCTTCTCTGACACTAACCCAGACGGCAAGAGAGGAGTGCTTCATTCTGCTGGATAAACACGGGCAGCCTCGGGAAGGTTTCTGACCCTGGATGAGGCAATTCCCTGACTCTTATTAGTGGAACACAGATTTCCAAATATTTATAAATTAATATAGCCCATTTCTTTCTGAAGATTATTGACTCATACAAATTGATACACCTTAGCCAAGTTTTAAATATTTCCACTTCCTAAATAAGTTGTGTGAAATTTTCTTTTCTTTTTTTTTAAAGTTTATTTATTTTTGAGAGAGAGAGAGAGAGAGAGAGCGCACAAGCAGGGGAGGGGCAGAGAGAGAAGGAGACATAGAATCCGAAGCAGGCTCCAGGCTCTGAGCTGTCAGCAAAGAGCCAATGTGGGGCTCAAACCTATGAACCATGAGATCATGAGCCAAAGTCAGACACCTAACTGACTGAGCTATCAAGGTGCCCCTGGATAAATCCATGAAAATAGGTAAAAACAATGACCAGAAAATTTAAAAAGATATATGTCATGAGGATAACTCTTCACTGGCATAAATGTCGGTATCTAAAAATAGCCTTAATGAGGGGCGCCTGAGTGACTCAGTCAGTTAAGCATCCGACTTCTGCTCAGGTCATGATCTCAAGGTTCATGAGTTAGAGCCCCGTGTCGGGCTCTGTGCTGACAGCTCAGAGCCTGGAGCCTGCTTCAGGTCTGTCTCTCTCTCTCTCTCTCTCTCTCTCTCTCTCTCTCTCTCTCTCTCTCCTCCTTTCCCACTCACACTCTGTGTCTCTCTGTCTCTTGAAAATGAATAAACATAAAAAAAAATAATAATAAGGAAATAGCCTTAATGAGTCAGCATTTTTTCTCGGGGAAAGACAATAATGAGTGCATGAGGGGACATAACTATGACCATAGTATTTATGCAGTTGCCTATTCATCATTAAATTATCTAGTTTTATTTAAAATTATCCTCGTTTATCATTTAAGATCACGACGACGCCCCAAATGCGAAGTTATGAAAACGAACTTTATCCCATTTGTTAAAACAGAATGAGCATGTCCCCCACATGTTGCAAATTGCCACATCGAGTCATTGAAAAAATAATCTAAGCACTAAAACGTATGCTCCAAAGCATGAACTTACTAAATGCCAGTTAGAGGATCTGAATTCTAGTCTCCATCTTCCTCTAAGAAGTGTGAGAACATTACTAAAACTGTTTCTCAATCTGCAAAAAGAAGAGCTTGAATTAAGGGAGTCAATGCCTGATACAACTGTAATGTTTCATGTCAGAGTAAGCGTAAAATAATTACATTTAAATATGTCAATGCAGCCTACTTGCACTATGTAACTATGTGGTATACAGAGTTAGACATTGTTTTCAGAAAAATAAAAGGTTTTATACTGTAGGAGTGAGGAGTTATTTGCTTCATTCTCTTATCAATTCTGTTAATTAATAAATCGGGGCTCTCCAGAGAAACAATAGGAGATAGATAGATAGATAGATAGATAGATAGATAGATAGATAAAATTGGCTCACATGATTGTGGAGCTGGCAAAATCCATAGAGCGGGCAGGTAGCTGCTGGAAGAGAAGTTCAGCCAGGGCTTCCATGTTACAGTCTAGAGGCAGAATTGCTTCTTTTCCCAGAAATCTCATTTGCTTTTCTTAAAGCTTTCAACTGTTTTGATAAGGCCCACCTACATTATCCAGGGTAACCTCCTTTTTGTTTAAAGTCAATTGATTGTAAATGTTATCACCTCTACCTATGTTCACAGAAATATCTGTACTAGCGTTTGGCCAAAGAACTGGCCCCGAGCCCGGCCAAGTTGACACATCAAATCAAGCATCAGAGCAATGATGCGAACTAACTGAAGTTCCTGCTACTAGCACCTAAAGTGTCTCCACAGATTATGCTGGGTGCTTTGAATGAGTAGTCTCACGTCATTCTCAATGAAATGTCACTAATTACTGTATTGTCTTCACTTGAGACATGAGGAAACAGACCCTCAAAAAAATTTGGCCGAAGGTCATAAAGCCAATAAATGATACGGTCAGGACTGAAATTTAGGTTTACTTGGCTAAAGAAATATGACAAAGCGAAGACTGGAAAAAGAAGTCAGAATATTCAGATTTGGATCCTTTCCTTCCCGCTAGCTCACTTTTGAACTTGAGGCAGGTGCCAGTATTATTTTCTGCATATCTGTAATGAAGAACTTGAATCAGGCTTCTCTAAAGATATTCTGTGATTCTATTTTGATACTGTACACATTTTACCTGCTTTTCTTTTCAAATACTTTATTATCTTTTAAAGGGTAGACAAATCATTGGAGTTTGGGTTGAGTGGTTTTCTTGAGCCACGTAATGAACATTCTGTGCTGGTTGATTATTCAATTACAATAGAGAAGAGACAAACCATTATAAGAAATTATGAACCTACACATTGGATGGAAATCCTGCAATTTTGTTTTGCCTATCAGCCTTTCCATCTGCACTGTGTTATAATGAAACAAAATACAATTTAATGAACAGGGAGCCACGTGAACTGAAGAAAACAATAAGGAGGGCTGACACCAGATGGGGAATTTTGTAGTTTTACTCAACGCATTTTTTTTTTCGCCCTAGGTGTCTTGGCCCAGTATCTACTTACCTCAGTAACACAAGACAAGTTTTTAACACCATTATGTCCTGCTGAGCCCCCGCAGTTATGAAAGAGCAGGCTGGATTCTTTCTGTCTCATACATCAGCTACAACACTGTCGGCTGAGTTCCATTTGCAGAATCTTTATTACTGCTGATGATGTCAGAGAAAAGGAACATAGCTTGATTAATAGATTGCAGGTGGAATTCACAACACTGGCAGGTGAAAATGATCTTTTGATTTATAAACTGAGAACATTCCATTTAAAAGTCACTGAGAGTGAATAAATATGTTCAAAACCCACCAGATCGCTTTAGAAATCGATTCTCTATTTGTAATTACTAGTTAAATGCCATTGAAAAGCTCCTTTCTTTGCTGTTTTGCATGTATTTTTTTACTCCCTTAGAATCATTTGCCTTTCTGGGGGGAATCGTTATAGAGAATCCTTCCACAAAGACCTACTTTGGCTGTTGTGAGTAACTTATTTTTTTTTTTTTTTAATGTTTATCTATCTATGTGAGAGAGACAGAGTGCGGGGGGAAGGGGCAGAGAGAGTGGGACACACAATCTGAAGCAGGCTCCAGGCTCTGAGCTATCAGCACACAACCCAACACAGGGCTCGAACTCACAGCCCACAAGATCATGACCTGAGCTGAAGTCGGACACTTAACCAACTGAGCCCCCAGGCGCCCTGTGACTTATTCTTATTCCAAGACAATATAGAACTTGTGTATATGCACACCATAGACCCACAGAGTCATACAGTTCACACGCAGAATGTGAAAATCTAAAAGATTATCAATTATAACCAAAATATGATCAATGACAGGGATGTGTATAGTTATAATACTCATTACCTTGGAACTTACATTTCTAGAGGTTAAACAAAACAGCTTCTGACTTTAACCATACTCCTCTATTGCTTCTTTAATCAGAAGGAGTCGCATATTTTATTGCCTAATGTCAATCTTTATTCTAGACGTTCTGAATGAAGCTGGACTTTTTTTTCTTGTTTACGGTAGAGACAGCTAGGGTTAGGTGGTGCTAAGGTAAAAGATCCGCACCTGCTTGGGGTGAACCTCACTTAATTGTTTCCACCTCTTATTATACTACTGCTTTTTAAACAGGCGTCCAAATGGAAAGGCACCTGATACACTTGAAAAAAAAATTGTTTAATTCTTTTTGAAAGAGAGAGACAGAGACAGAGAGAGAAAATGAATGGGGGAGGGGTAGAGAAAGAGGGAAACAGAAGCTGTAGAAGGCTCTAGGCTCTGAGCTGTCAGCACAGAGCCCGATGCCAGGCTGGAACCTACAGACTGAGAGATCCCGACCTGAGCCGAAGTCGGACGCTCAGCTGACTGAGCCACCCAGGCGCCCCCCTGATACGCCATTTTTAAACAGGAAACTGCACAGGGAATAAAAGTGTTATTTTTTTAAAGAAGGCTTCTGAAGCATTGCAATATCAACGTATTATTAAAATTGTAAGAAACATGAGATTACGTAAAATATTTGTACGGCATCTATCCTTTCCTCATGTGCCCTAATTTGATTTTCTTTGTCGACTCTATATAACAACCTTTCCCTTCTTTTGGAGTTGGTGGAGATGATTTCCATTCATCCTCATCCTTTTGTTCAAGTGACATTGTAAAATTAATATTCAGATGCTCGATTTTACCCATAATGGAGTGCACTTCTGTTTAATGTCAGACATATACAGTATATATCACAGTGGGTCAACTGTCAGAAAATACAGGAAGGCCCAGGACTAATACCAACTTCTGTACATTAGAGATAACGTAACCTCCAGGGTTTTCTATATGATTATGTGATGTTAATATGTTAATGTTTTAATTAACACGTGTAAAAATTAACATGTTAATTTCTTAAATATAGCTGCTTGTATCCTTAGACAGAAAAAGCTTTTAGCAGCACAAATCTATAGATATAATCACTGATAACAACTGCGAAAGCTCTAATTATCTTTTCAGTATGATTCTCCATGGTTACTTTATACTTAACAGATAATGGTTAAAAAAACATCTATCCAAAAATAAATATGCAAAATTTATCTACATTTCTCTGTTCAATTCATAGGTCAAGAGCCAGTTGGCAATATAGCAGATCTCTTAGTCCACAGACTTTGGTGTGAAGGAAATGTAAATTTATGTTCTATTATCTTAATAACTTAATCCCAGTGGGTTGGTGATGACATTAATCTCAGCCTCTGGGGCTAAGATTAGGGTGGCTTACATACTGTCAAGGAATTAAGGGACAAGAAACCAGTTCATCTTCAAGTTACTTATTTGCAAGTCAGAATGGACATAAACCATCATCTAAGTGTACACTGTGCCTTTGGTGTTGTAGCTAAAATACCATCACCACACCCAAGTTTATCTATATTATTCTCCCATGTTGTCTTCTAGGAGTTTTATAGTTTTGTGTTTTATATTTAGGCCCATGATCCACATTGAAGAGTTCATTGTTGTGAGTTCTATGACTGGATTACTTTTTGTTTTGTTTTGTTTTTCTTGTAGATGTCTAGTTGTTCCAGGACCATTGTAAAAAGACTGTCTTTTCTCCATTACAGTATCATGGCCCTTTGTCAAAGACCAGTTGACTGTATCGAAGATATAATAAAAAGGATTTCTGCGTTGACTGGAAAGAAGAAATCGGTGCTTAAAGAAAGAGATTTCTCTCAATGCCAAGTCTTGACAATTTAATAGACTAATAAAATTGATATTAGTAAGCATGTCTTTACATTTTTAGTTTGTTTTCAAATGTCTAGTTAATAGGGGCCTTCCAAGGAAGGTAAGCTAGTCTCTGCTCGCTCCAGAGAATATTAACCCAAGGAAACTTCGATTGCAGGTTTTCCTATTTCTTGCTCTTATACACCTTCCCAAGGTCTTCTGGTAAAATTCATTTTAGGAGATTAATGGCCATATATTTTCAAGACATCTATAGTGCAGAATTAGCCTCTATAATGGCACTTATGTACCTCGCTCATAAAATTCAACACTCCAAACTCTACTTCAGATCCATTGGTGGCCTCTGTATTGTCCACTAAAATTATTTCCTAACAGATAAATTCTTTTTTGACACTACACTTGTCAAAAGGCTTACAAAGCTTCTTCAGAGTAAAGAAAAGCTCTCAGAAAGGCATTTCCTTCATTTTAAATTGTTCTGCGTGTTTTACGGTATAAAAATAAATACATGAATCAGAGATAACGATCAAAAACAGAACAGTCTAAAAACCTAACAGTATAGACATCTTGAAAACTCACCTTAACCATGGTCATGTTATACAAAGTAGATCTGAAAAGAGGAACACAAAGAGAAAAATATGCACGTGTCTCTTCAGCATTTTACATGGTCTAAGTAATAGACGGTGGTTCTTATTTGTGTAAGACCACATTTTATAAGTGGATGTTTTGTCTTTATACACATAGAATCATTTTCTAAGTAAAGGAAACAAAAATAAAGAGTACATTCTTTGAGGTACTAAACAGCTTGGGAGTGTACTTTGTCTATTTTTTTCATTCGCTCAAAAAATATCCCTTAAAGGTCCAAGAATGTAACCGAAAGGGTGGGGGTTGGGGTTGTATATAACAGTTAAATAAATTGAATTTGCCTTCTTCAGGCACTTTTTCCAATATTTGCTCAACTTAATACACTATTCCATCTATCACTGCTAGCTTGACTCTGAATGAGCAGCATTTTGGTATTGGCAGCCATGCTATGCTCGATCGGTTATGCTGCTCTTCGTTCTTCTTCCCCTTCTACAATTTACCAGCATTTGAATAAAGGTACCAGCTTCCATTTAAATTCTCGTTTGTTCACATTTAAATCATTCCTGATTTGTGCGAGCGCAGCTTTCTTTTATTATTGCATCTCCACATTTTTTTCCCACAGGGGAAAAAGTTACCTTGGATATCTTTCTGGGTTAATTTTCCAAAAAACATATTAACAATTTGCATTTGTAATATGATTTTTCAGAAACCTAAACTTCGTCATTGGGTTGACATGCACTCCGTTCCCACTGGTCACTGAGCCCTTTGGCCCGTGAAGCTTCAATTGGAGGAGTCCGTGATAACAGTGGGAGACTAAACACAACATTAAGTTGTGTGATCATTAATATTTCAGAACGAGGAAAAGAAAAAGCTGTTGCTGCAGTAGTCAGCATTCACTCTGCTAGGCCCGAGATAAGACTTAGCACAATGTCATAAGTAAGTAATGGTCAAAGCAAGTCCACACTGCAAGATCCATTTTGATACATAAGAAAGCAGGTGTGGAATGGAAACAGTCAATCACAAAGCACACGCCTGAATGTCCTGAACATCTTCAGAATTGTTGAACAAGTTCTAATATCACAATATACCCAGGGTGATCAATATTCAGAATTTAAATATTTCCCATCTTGTATATATAGTATATATGTATCCATATGTATGTATGGTATATTTCCCATCTTGTTGTATAACATTTAGCAGAGCCAGAGAATTGCTTAATTGCCTACTCAAGATATAAATTTAAGGGGTTTTTTAATTATGAGGAAAACTACCTCACTAATAATTAAATTTTAAATTTAAACATATGATTCACTTGGGAATCACAAGTAATGGCAATTTACTTAACAAAAATAAAAAAGTATTGATTGTTTCATAGACAGCAAACTCTACTTGAGTCTATATTCAAAAAAGTAGAAATCACCTCTGCTTTCGAAGAATTTATAATTTAGTGCAGGAAAAAAAAAAATAACCAGAGCTTCAAATGTAACTACAAAACATTTGTAAAGCATTAGGCCATGGCGATTGATATAATTCAGTAATATGAAGCAAAAAGGAGTGAAGAAATGGTCATAGAGGGTGGTGGACCATACGGTTATGGATGGCAAAGCATTCTGGGATTAAGGATTGCACAAACTTCCCTCTATTCCTGCAGAGCTAGCTGAGTGCAGAAATCAAACGTACCAGCACGTTACGCCACTTGTGAGTCAGTTTAATGCAAGCTACTAAACCTTTTGAACCAAAACTCGGAAGCAAGGTTTGGTATAGTTCTTGCACTGAAGACAACTTTGCTGTCTTTGCAAATAGAAAAGAACGCTCTGGAGGACATTAAATCACAAAACACTTGTTCTTTCATCGTGACCTTGACCTTTTTGTTGACCTTTCACGACCTGTCTTGCTATGTCCCCTCTGGATTCTGTTTTACTCTGCCATTCCAATTGACGATCCAGCTTAAGGCAATTTATCTCTTCCTAATTTCTGTTCTACAGCTCCTGCTTCAAGACATTGGATAACTAACAGAAGTCATAAGTTCTTTAGTATGGCTTCTGGCTGTGGAAACTCTTGGGAGAGTCTTTCATGACTACAACTCTGTTACAGGGATTGAACTTTAACTTGGCTAAAGTTTCCTATAGTACTAATGTGGGCTTCAGAAGGACTCAACAAAGAAGTCTCCATGTGGGTCTGTTTTCTGGGCTGTAAGTGGATATAGTATAGATATATAAACTGTCTAGATAGAAGTTTATGGAAATTATATAAAAATGTTTACCCTTAATTGAATGATATAAGGAAACTTGGAGCTTCTTAGCTGAAAATTTACAGAAATAATGAATTTAAAACTGTCCTGGGGACACCTGGGTGGCTCGGTCAGTTAAGTGTCCAAATCTTGATTTCAACTCAGGTCATGATCTCATGGTCCATGCATTCAAGCCCCGCATCAGGGTCTGTGCTGATGGCATAAAGCCTGCTTGGGATTCTCTCTCTCTCCCTCTCTCTATCCCCCTCCCCTGCTCACACATTCTTTTGCTGTCAAAATAAATAAATTAACTTAAAAAAAAGTTCTGTATTTGCTAGCAGAAAGAAAAAAAAAGGCAAATGAATATTATATGGTTATTACTATTATTTTCTTACATTATAAGTAGTTAACCTATTTTCATCAAGTTGTATTAATATTTTCTCAAGGTTAACAATTAAAATTGCCCCCAAATGTAGGATATGAACAAATTCAAGTTCTGACAGGTAGAATTATCCACATTCCACGCATTTTTATATGAAAGCTGTTGACCATATTTGAGGATTGCTCCTATCCCTGGCCTCAAAAATTTTAAAATTCTTCAATAAAACAATATTAGAGAAGAAATCCTGGCCACCTTTCAACAAACATTTTCTAGTAATTTTCTTGTTGGGACTTCTTAAAAATCCTTATCTTTTTGGTCTCCGTATTACCTTCTTGCAAACTAACAGTCATGTCCTTATTTGGCATATAGAAATATAAAAGTGCGGGGAAACCCATGGAGAGGACCCATGAGAGATTATTGGGGATTATGTATCATAATTTTCAGACGTTTACGTAGAAGTACTGGATCAGTGTTAGCATTCTGAACCTTCTTCTTTTAGAAATGCTTAAAAGGAGGGGCGCCTGGGTGGCTCAGTCGGTTAAGCAGCTGACTTCAGCTCAGGTCATGATCTCATGGTCTGTGAGTTCGAGCCCTGCGTCGGGCTCTGTGCTGATGGCTCATCAGAGCCTGGAGCCTGCTTCAGATTCTGTGTCTCCCTCTCTCTCTGCCCTTCCCCTGTTCACGCTCTATCTCTATGTCTCTCAAAAATAAATAAACGTTAAAAAAATTAAAAAAAAAAAACGAAATGCTTAAAAGGAGACTAAGATTTTTCCATTGGAATATTCAGGTTTACCCTTTTTACTTCTTATAACTCTTTAATCAGAACTGTTTTGTCTAAGTTTACCATCTGAAAGAAACCCTCAGTATACATTCATCATACAAAGAAAATTGTCTTTCTGTTTCAGTGTTGTTGAATCATGTTTAGTTACCCTGACTCCTCTTTAAAAATGTAACTATATTACTTCATTTTTCAAACATTTCTATGACTATATGCTGTATATCATCTGAGAAAATCAAACAGTGCAAACAATACCATCTTCTTTATTTAAAGTGGAAATGAAATTTTCTCCATATAAATCTTATGTAAGTACTCATGGTACATTCTATTTCCTTTCATTTTTGGAGTAAAGATATAAACCATAGTATCTTTATCTGCAAACTACCTCATCTACAAAAACTATATTCCACTTTATAATATTTATATGAGAATTAAATAAGCCATGTATGTTTTGATCTGCAATATACTTTTATAGACTTTTAGTAATTTTAAATGAATTAAAGATGCAAACAGATTGTTTTACGATAAAATACAGAAAACATGGTTGGTAAAAGAAATTGCTGAAAATCACACCAGCGTCAATCCCAAATATAGGTATATTATATTGTAATGGACACAGCTGAGTATTAAAATATTTAGAAATATTACTCACTTTTGTCTATTTATAGCAACATTACATTAATCTAGAGGGGAAAAAGTTCATTAAAAATATTTAGCTTTTAACAGGATTTGCAGGGATAAAGTTCCAAAAGTCTAGCTGCTTCACGGTAAACATTCAATTAGACATATTTTACTTAGTATCAAAACAGTGCATCATATCATCGAGGTTCATTATCAACACCAGAGGACTTTAACATATAGGAAGTTATCTGATCTCAAAAGCTCAGTGATGGAAGCAGAGCACGGACTATAATCTTTCTTTATTTCGCTGAAGGCAGCTCAGAGTTGGGTGACTGGATTGCTTTAGTAGGACTAGTAGAAGGAGAGGTTGGAAAGAGAATAATGCTATCAGTATCATTAGGCTTTCCTCAGCTTATGCCTTGGAAGTTCCATTCAATGACATTTATTGATCCTTTAAGAAATAATTCTTCGTATAAAAGGAAAATAATTACAAACACAATATTCCCCTCCACATCTCCATTATCTATATCACTATAATAAATAAAACACATGCGGTCTAAGGTATGGATCCAGAAGGTCTTGTTTTGTGAATAGGCGGGTGCGCTTGTTACACAATAGACCCAGTACAAAAATTAGTCATGTTTTTATTCCTCTTAGCATTAATCTGAATACTCGGCAAGATTTAATAGTTGCTTTCAGCATTCGGCATGTTTTTTTTTCCTCTGTGAGTGCTATATTTCTTAAGATACATACACAGATGAAAGGCTTTGAGATAAAACACAAAATGGTTGAACCGTTTGCTGAAGTTATGCTACGGTTGCATTTTAATTCCTATTGAAATCAGTTACATTATCGGGCCCCTGGATAGAGAACTCTGTACCTGCTGATGATTGAAAGGACAGTACGCTTACTACATTGATATGGATAAGTTTTCCTTCCTTTCTCTCCAACCCTCATAGCAATCATTAACAATGAAACCACGGCACAATGGGCTGTCAGTGCTCGCTCCTCTATTAGAAGAAAAATATACCACCCATCTCCATAGAGAATAGGTAATGCAAGCTGAAAAATGTGGCAATGTGAAGAAAGGCATTCCTTCAAGTTATTTCACCTAATTCCATTTGACACGTGGAAGAAAGTAATATTCATTTTATCTTCCTATTGTAGACACTGGATGAAAGCAATCAAGGCAGTATATTCTGGACTTATCAGGTAATAAGACAAAGCCATAAAAAGTTTTCCTTTGTGACTGTGATTCAGTGTGACAGGTTTTACTATTGTTGCTGGTGATCTTTGTGATGTTGGTGTTGATTTGAGAAGAATTTCCCAAGTTTTGTAGGATTTTGCAAAGTAGAAGCCATAAGGCGAGTATAAAATCCTATTCTCAACTCCAGAGGCTTCAGCATTTTTAGAGATTAGTGATACAGAATAAGAAATTAACATTTAAATTATTAGTACTTTTGTTCTGTCTCTTTATTATCAGGAAAAATTTTTTTTTTCAATTTATTTTTCAGAGGTCAGTTGGGAGTGGTCATGAACAAATAGGGTAAGATATAATGTGGCTAACAGCTATTCCCTGGAAATTACAATATAACTCAGTTAGAGACATAACATTAATTCCTTGTGGTTGAAGGAAATGTGCCTAATAGTGAAACAGGCAGCCATACGAGGTAGTGCATTCATTGCCCTGAGGAATATTCAGAGACTAGATGACCACTCACCAAAAACATTCTGATAAAGAAATGGGAATTTTTTGAGTAAAAAAATAGATAACCAATTTACCCTAAAGTCTCTCCCTACCTTGTCATTCTATGCTTCTATGAAAAGCACAACATGATATAAAAGATTAAAACTGGTCAAAATTACCCCGAGGCACTAAGAACTACCGAGAAGAAATGTTTCATATAGAGAAGTAACTCATATCAAGCACGTATATAAGCCGTTATATACGACTCAGATATCACACGATTTCACTCATATGTGGAATTTGAGAAACTTAACAGATGTTCATAGGGGAAGGGAAGGAAAACAGAGAAGGAGGCAAAGCATAAGAGACTCTTAAATACAGAGAACAGACTGTGGGTTGGTAGAGTGGAGGTGGGTGGAAGGGTGGGCTAGACGGGTGATAGGCCTTAAGGAGGGCATTAAGGGATGAGCACTGGGTGTTATAGGTAAGTGATGAATCGCTGGAGTTTACTCTTGAAGCCAAGACTACACTATTTGTTAACTGAGAATAAAGTAAGTTTTTAAAAATTCACATATGAGTTAAGTATGACCCTCCTCTCCCAACAGTTCATGGAGAAGGCAGTTCGCACCAAGTCACACAGCGTCATGGAGCCAGGACCTCCAAGCCTTTTCACCCAGCTGCTCTGCTTTCAGTGTTTAAAAAACTCTATGTGCCCTGCCAATTATTTCTGAAACATGTGATTCTAACCCCATTAAAGAATATTACTGTTGAATCTCTGGAGAAAAATTCATCCAGAATTGTACTTCTCAGGCGGCCTGCCAAAGACAAAAATGCCCATGCCCAGGTTAAGCTTTTGGCTCAGTTTATCTGAGTGAAGTCTCTTCACAGGGAGTGGAGGATGGTCATGCAAGAAAACCCAAGAGGTGGAGCTCTAGGGGGCTCAGTCAGTTAAGCTTCCAACTCTCAGTTTCAGCTCAGGTCATGATCTAATGATTTCATGGGTTCGAGCCCTGCATTGGGCTCTGTAATGGCAGTGTGGAGCCTCCTTGGGATTCTCTCTCTCTCTCTTTCTCTTTTTCTCTCTCTCTGACCCTCAACTGTTCACGATGTCTCTGTCTCTCTCAAAATAAATTAATAAACTTAAAAATTAAAAAGGAAAAGAAAAAGAAAACCCCGACGTGGTGCCAGAAGACTTAAAGGTGGCCTTGGGCAAGCTCACGTGAGCCTTTCTAGACTCTTCCTGTGCAAATAATCCATTAAATCCGAAAAAAACCTTCGTTAACCTCACAGAAATTAAGTCTAATTTGCCTGAGTCTTCCAAAGAGCTCTACAGGAATCTAGCCAGAGCCAGACCATCACACGCTAGGCTGGTTGGTTTTTATGGAATCCCAGTCCGATTCAACTCTTCTTCACTAAAGAATTCTCAGAAACTTTTTTTTTTGGCTTGTTTTTTTGCTTCAACTAGATTCATTTATTGTTTCTTTTCTTTCACATTTTGTGATATGTGAATCCTTCCAAAACAACGTTCTGCTTAGGCAGCAGGTTACCACATATTCGGTGTTCAGCGAAGGTAAATTCTGTCATTGAAGATTTTTCTCAATGGTGTCCTTAAGTTCCTACAGCTTACGAAACGTTGTCTGTGGCCCACGTGTCCCGCAGCCTCACCCACTTGCTCAAAGAGCCCTGGTCACTACTGTCTACTGTCTCCTCATCAGCTCCTGCTCCAGGCTTCCTCAAACTCTCCAGGTCGTAGAGCTGATGATGCTTCCACAGGATTCCAGCAGCCCCAGGAGCAGCGGCATTCCCTGCAGACGCTCTGGCTTCCTCAGCAGCTGCCCACTGGACCACAGAACAAACCCAAGGAATGCACAGAGGTGGATACCTGTTGTGCACATTTTAACCAACATCCGGATATGGAAAGTGTCTGACGTAAATTCTCTCCTCTTTGGAAACCTCACACATGACTGCATGATTGGTTCTGTGTGTCTTGGCCACACACCAAACTGTATTTGTGTAGAATTGTTTTTCCTTGGGGTGCCTGGGTGGCTCAATTGGTTGGGCGTCTGACTTCAGCTCCGGTCATGATCTCGCAGTCTGTGAGTTCGAGCCCCACGTCGGGCTCTGTGCTGACAGCTCAGAGCCTGGAGCCTACTTTGGATTCTGTGTCTCCCACTCTCTCTGTCCCTCCCCTGCTCACGCTTTGTCTCTATCTCTCTCATAAATAAACATTAAAAAAGTTAAAAAGCAAAATTGTTTTTCCTCTCCTCCCTCATCCAAAAAAGCCTCAGGATGGTACCTCCTAAGTATCAGAAAGCTTTGCCCCATCTGTAATTTCCAAGAGGCATCGTCCACACTGCTTCGTTTCCTTCTTGTTAGCTTGTGACACTGCTTAAAACAAAGAAAGGCAAACGGACAAAAAAAGTTTAATCAGGAGAAATGTTTTCCTATTCTATTGCTAAAGCAATTTTCATACAGATTTCTAAATGAAATTTGACTGATGCATAAACATATGACCACAGTGTACCATTTTCTTGCTGTCTTGATTAGAATTTAATACAATGGTCTATATACCATATTTAATTAATCATCTTCAGGATTTGCAAAACGGTCTTTCCCATTTGAGGGAGAAGGTGTAAAACTCTCACAGGTCCTTCTCCATCTTCTTTCCCTACATAGGAAGCCACTTCTACTTTAAAACAAAAAACGCTGCCGCCAGAAAATTTACTTTCCTGGGACTTTAAGGTCAACAATTTCATTTTATGTAAGCACTTTCCCCTCCCTTATTTCCATATCTTCATTATAGCTCACTTTCACATAAAGCTAAATGTACTCTTTCATCACCAAGGCAGTAAAAAGGTTAATTTAAAGCAAGAGGAAGGAAAAAAAAATAATAAGTCAGCACTTGACCATGGCCCAATCGCAGATTCTCTTCGACTGCTTTATGTGTTTTGCCATTTTCCTTCTGAAATATTCCAAACATCCCCAAATGGACAGACGAATAAAAGGAACACTAGAGTACCAATCGTTTTGCTCTGCCTAATCCTGACATCTGGCAAACCTGCTCCGGATTTTTAAAATCAATGAACCATTATTGAAGGAGTTGGGCCCTCCCGTTATCACTTGTCTCTCTCCCCCGCCATGAGGAATCCCATTTTCAATCTCATTACTGAGCTTTCTGCCGTTGCTACTGTGTATTTGTATGTCACTTAGAACACAGGAGAGGTCTAAAAAACGACTTTCATATGCAGTACCTTTATTTAATCTTCAGAAAATCTTCGGCATTATAGTTATTATTCTTCGTATTTTGCAGATAAGGCCAAACTAAGGCGAACAGAGTTTGAGGAATTCCCGTGAACCCAGAGTGGCAAAAATAGAATCACACGGATGTCTTTTGCAGATGCCATCACCGTGTCCTCTTATTGCCTGTTTTTATGTAAGTATAAGAAAGCTTTAGGAATATTCACATGGTTCCTGAAAAGTAGAACTCCTTTTAAAATGCAGATAATATTACAGAACAGTTTATACTTATCTCGCAGAATTACTCTCTGTTTTTACAATATGTTTCTACTGGGTTAAAGTTGAAAATGGGAATACCCAAATGCTTTCCACACAACCGTTCCCTCAACAGGGGACTGAGAGAGAAACGGAGAGGGTGGAGCTGGAGTGGGGCGGAGAGAGGGAAAGAAGGAGAGAGATGAGGCAGGGAAGGAGGGAAGAAGGAAGGGAGATAGAACTGTTTTGCTATTAACAGCAAAATGAGAGCATCAGTCAATTTCTCTCAGTGTAGAGAGAACTGTATAATAAATTCAAGTGTCCCATATTAAAGACGGGCTATTTTACACTCTACTCATTCTGCCTAAGAGTATGGACTCTCAGATGCACAACATGAAACAGTCACAGCTGTTATTTTTCACTATTTCGGAAACTACAACCCTAAAATAAATCCCACACGTAATTAGCAATTCAAATATTGCATAAAATATTTCTCTGCTCCAATTTTTTCAGCTGATAAAAATTCAGGGTTTTTTTTAATAAAAAGGAAGACAACTAAAATATTATAAGTCCAAGGAGAATGCAGGAAGAAAATTGATTTTAATTGTAATTTTTCCCTTAAAGGAAAAACATTTTCCTCATGGAAAGTATGTTTAGGGATCACTAAAATTTTTGCAGTTGTTTCACAGCTGCCTGGCACCTTCACGAAGAAAAAAAAAAGTGGATTTTTTTGGGGGGGAAAGTTTTGAAGCCGGTCAAAAGTATATGCTATAAACTTTTAACACATGAAAGTGCCTGCTATTTGTAATTGCATGCACGGCCGAATCCTCTCCAATACAGAAATAAAGCACATACATGTGTATATGTGTATATATTCCTAAATCCTTCCATTAGTGTTGGCTTAGTCTATCCAAGGTGTCTTTAAGACATTTGCTTTTCTCGTTTCTTATTCACATAATGCCCTGAACCCCAAAGACGATACAGTGTTATATTGGTTTTATTGGTTTTTTTGGTTAGAAAGTTTTAGAACAATCACTCCTAAGCTTTTATTACTTCTCTAATCCTACAAGCACATGTGTTGGAGGTGGGGGACATTTGCTGAATTGCCAGTTAGTGCTTGTAGTGGCCACAGGTCACTCAAGTTTAGTGGCCATTAAACACTGAAATAGGAAGGAGGTAATTTAAGCTCTCGGTTGGCTAAATTATCAACCCGGGGGCACTCTTTGCTGCTTTCATTCTTTTCTTGTCATCATTCACAGGGAAATTCAGGTGACAACCCCTGGTGTTGTTTTGTTTTGTTTCGTTTTGTTTTTTAATTTATTTTTTTAAACTCAAGTTAGTTCACATACAGTGTAGTATTGATTTCAGGAGTAGAATTCAGTGATGCATCACTTACATATAACACCCAGTGCTCATCCCAACAAGTACCCTCCGTAATGCCTATCACCTATGTGGCCCATACCCCCACCCAACACCCCTCCAGCAACCCTCAGTTTGTTCTCTGTATTTAAGAGTCTCTTATGGTTTGCCTCCCTCCCTGTTTTTAACTTACTTTTCCTTCCCCTCCCCTATGTTCATCTGTTGTGTTTCTTAAATTCCACATGAGTAAAATCATATGACATTTGTCTTTCTCTCTCTGACTTATTTCGCTTAGCATAATACACTCTAGTTCCATCCACATTGTTGCAAATGGCAGGATTTCATTCTTTTTGATCACTGAGTAGTATTCCATTATAGTCGCGCGCGCGCACACACACACCTTTGGATTCTTTCCATAATTTGGCTATTGCTTATAGCGCTGCCATAAGCTTTAGGGTTCATGTGCCCCTTCTAATCAGCATTTTTGTATCCTTTGGGTAAATATCTAGTAGTGGAATTGAATGCAAACTGGTGCAGCCACTCTGGAAAACCATATGGACGTTCCTCAAGCCCAGACGTTTCTTAACCCTCTTCTAATTACACTGCTCAGGTGTTCTGGTAGACTTGGGCTCCGATCTAGTCTTTTTTGAGTGTTAGGAATGGTGGGCTTCAAATGACAATGGGATGGTTCGGATGGTGTGTGTTGAGTGAGACTATGTCTTTACTACCTGAGTTTTCCAACAATTTTGAATTGTTTATTTTTGAGGTAAAGATGGAACGCCTCAGAAGCAATGGTCCTATACCTCCTAAGAGAACTACAGCATTCATAGTAACTGACTGGACAAGACTGTCTCTGGTTTCTTGAGAATTATCCATGCTGACAATTTGTCACAAAGTAATTGTGAACTTCCAGAATCTCTAGAAATCACAAGTTAGTAGAGTCATACAGCCAACTACTCAGTCATCTACATAGCTTTCTGTACGAGGTCAGATATTTACTCCTTGGGGTTTTGCTGCAGTTTTCCTCTGTGGTATCAAAAGTTGGTGACTATCCTTCGAAAATAACTTGGCCAGCTTCATGCCATTATACATTCTGTCCAATACTGACCCAATGGACAGTGAATTTCATGGTGTAAATATGGGCATAGAAAACAAAACATGCAATAAAGGACAGAAAGCAGAACCAAATTAAAGATTAAATTAGTGGTAGCTTCCCAATATGAAATTCTACATTAGTGGAATATGCTAGAAATGGGGTGTCAGTGACCTAACACACCTTACACAACAGGAAAAGTGCAAACTGAATAACCCTCAGAAGAGTCACGAGCCTCAGGATGCACTAGCCAGATAGCTGTTACACAGTTGTTATTCATAAGCAGCCAGAGTTCTGGGAGAAAAAGCATGTTGTAGTGCAGTTTTACTGGGGACAAGTGGATTAAATTATATATATGTAATTTAAATGCCTTGAGGGGCATTTAAATTACATATATATAATTTTTTTGAATTATAAATTTTTGAAAAATTTATAGTAAAATTTTGAAAAATTTATAGTAGAATTTTTTTGAATTATAAATTTTTCAAAAATTTATAGTAAAAATTCCATATTTGAACACCCCTAAAACTTTTAGTAATAAAAAACGTATTTGTCTATACATCCAACTAAATACATATTAAACAAACATTTAAAGGGTATCAAGTTTTGGAGGGAGCCAAAAAATTAACGTGACAGATCTCATTAATACCAGCTCAGTTCTGATCCTGTCAGAATTAGCCCTAGAATTCTCGTATCTTGATCCCCAAGAGGACACCATGCCTTTATCTTTTTGTTCTATTCTGAAGGACACAGATATGTCCTGTTTATGATCCTAATTCCCACCATCTGAAGGCTGCTGGAATGAGATGTTATTTGTAATATTTTTACAATCCTAGGGAAAATTATACAATCATATATAAAATACATTTATCTTTGTTGTGACTATACAAAGGGTTGTAATTGCTTCTATTTTTGTAAATGTATTGTGTTGTATTTTGAAAACTTTTATATTGGATATAATTCTAACATCACTAACACTGCCTTCTGAAATTCATATTGAAGGGGCACCGGAATGGCTCCATCAGTTAAGCATCTTACTTTGGCTCCGGTCATGATCCCATGGTTCATGAGTTCAAGCCCCTCATCAGGTTCTGTGCTGACAGCTCAGAGTCTGGAGCCTGCTTCAAATTCTGTGTCTCCCTTTCTCTCTGCCCCTCCATTGCTCTTGCTCTGTCTCTGTCTCTCTCTCTCTCTCTCAAAAATGAATAAACATTTAAAAAATAAAAATAAAATTCATATTGAAAACAATGCATCTTTGGCATTTTTGCACTTGTAAAGTATAAACTAAATTATGAACAACTATAGCCTGGTTAATGAAAGTACCTTCAATATGCAACTAAAGTATAATAAGAAAAACATCTCTGAGGTTTCCATAATATTGACAAAAAACCTGAAATGTTTCAAATCTGCCTCAAATTTGATTTCCTTTTGGGGGAGGTGCCGAGTTAGAGAGAGACAGAGAATGCGTGCTGACAGCCCAGAGCCTGATGTGGGACTCAACCCCACCAAACACGAGATCATGGCCTGCACCAAAATAAAGAGTCAGATGCTTAACCATCTGAGTTACCCAGGTTGCCCTCTTTCCTTCTTTTTTTAAAAAAGCTTTTATTTTAAAATAATTTTAGACTCCCAGGAAGCTGCAACAAAAATAGCAGAGAGCTGTGAATCTTCATCCAGTCCCCCCAATGTTAACAAGTCACCTAACTGTAGAATCTACCAGGAAATTGGTCCTGGCTCAATACTGTTACAAAGACTACAAGTCTTATTCAGATTTCACCAGTTTTTACATGTAATCCGTAGTGTGTATGTGTGTGTGTAGTCCTACACAATTTTATCATACGTATATGTTTATGTAACCATCACCAAAATAAAGATACAGAACTGTTCCATGACAAAAGTAACTCCCCTCCCCTTGTCTCTAGTAACCATTAAACTGCTCTTCATCTCTATCCTTTTGTTACTTCAAGAATGTTCTATAAATGGATTCATGCAGCATATAACTTTTTTTGAAGGAAAATTTTGCTTTAATTTTTTTCAATGATTTTATATTCAAATGTCTTAATGTGGGGCACCTGGAAGGTTCAGTTGGTTGAGCATCCTACTCTTGATTTTGGCTTAGGTCATGATCACAAGGTCATGGGATTGAGCCCCACATCAGGCTCCACACTGAGCAAGGAGCCTGCTTAGGATTCTGTCTCCCCCTCTCTCTCTCCCTCTCCCTTTCTCTCTTTCTCTCTGTTTCTCTCTGAAACACACATACTCATATACAAATGTCCTAATGTACTCAATTTCAATAGTAAAGATGCTATAGGAAGGAGTAAATTCCTACATATTTCTGCTAAGACTCTAATAATCAGATAGGAGGCCAACATACTAGTAATATGTGCATAAGATTTACATCTTGTGACAAATATATTGGAAATCAAAAACATGGCACCTCATTCAGTACTGAATTTCCTCAATTCTTATGTAAACTTGAGAATTTGGTCTTGAGTAATGGGCCCACATATACCTTTTGTGATTGGCTATTTTTACTCAGTGTATTGCCCTTAAAATCCTTCCAAGTTGTACTGTGCATCTGTGATATGTTTCCTTTTATTCCTGAGTAGTGTTCCATTGAATAGATGTACCGCAATTATGTGTAACCAATTACCCTTTGAAGGACATTTGAGTTGTTTCCAGTTTGAGGCTCTAGGTGCTATGAAATTTCATGTGCAGGTTTTGTGTGAGTAAATGTTTTCATATCTCTAGGATAAATGCTTAGAAGAGCAATGGTGGAAATAACTGGTAATGATGGGTGATGGGGATAAGCCAAAATTAACATTAGCTATATAAATAGCATTAAAAATAATAATAACAAAAATAAAAGGAGTTAATAATGATATTGAACTTAATGCTAGACAAAAGCGACATGGAAAAGGATGACACTTTCATCTATGAATAAGTGAAGAGTTTGGCAAATGTTCTCCCATGAAACAACTATAAAACTACACGAAAACTTCCCAAAACAACCATACCAGGGATCTGGAATCAACCAAAAGCAAACATCAAACTGAAAAACATTCTTTCATACAGAACTGCCAAACTTCAGGTAAGAGCTGAGAGTGTCTACATCATTTATGCCTGGGGCTTCTACCACCTCCCCCATCATCTTAAACAGCATGATTGTTCCACGGAGCCATGGCTGGTTATGACCACCAGAGGCAAAGTGGCCAAAAAGGGCTGACTCAATCTGGATTGGAAGGCCGAGACTCTACACTCAAATGCACTATCAGTACAAGTAGCAAACCCAATAGTAAAGGAATGGAGACAACCATCAGCAACCTTACCCTGAGACTGTAGTCCCTGTTAGGTCACCCAATAGACTAGAGGAAGTGCCAGAAATTTAACAAGGAGATCCCCAAGGCTTCATAATCTCTTCACTCATCTCAGGCACTTATCTTAGGTGTGTGTAGGGAAGATCTGAAAGAATGTAGCAAAACTACAAAACAGAGGCAATTTTTAAAATTATTTGAACTTTGAGTGCACTTTCAAACCCACACACTGAACTATCAGCAGATGGAACCTTACCCTTCAAGATGTTTCAGCACAACAGTACAACCTATTATGAATCACTAGCTGGTCACAAAGACATCTAGGAAATGCACCTACATCATCATCATCATCATCATCATCATCATCATCATCTAAGCAGAGACATCAGTGACTGTATAACAGAGGAGAAAGAATCCATTAAAGACCAGTCAAGCTACTTTTAATATAAACAAACAACAAAGGAAAATCCCCTCAAGGGAAAAAAAGTCAGAATGCAGGGTTACTAAATTATCAAAAATGTCCAGTTTTCAACAAAATTAGATAAGGAATGCAAAGAACCAGGAGGGTGACCCATTTCCCAGTGAAAAAAGCAATCAGCACACACTGTCACTGAATGGACCAAGATATTTCGTTTTTCAGACAAAGATTCCAAAACAGATCCAACAAAAATATTTAAGGAATTAAAGGTAACAAAAGTTTAAGGATAAAGAAATCTATGATGATAATAACATAACAAATAAGGAATGTCAATAAATCAAAAGAAACATTGAATATAAACAAATGGAAATTCTAGATGTAAAAACTACAATCATTTTAATGAAAAATTTACTAAATGGACTTAATAGCAGACTTGAAATGACATTAGAAACCATCAGTGAATTTGAAGATAGAGGAATAGAAATCATTCAATCTAAAGAAAAACAACAAAGTTGTAAAAAACTGTAGTCTCAGGGACCTGTGGGATAACAGCAAGTGTACAAACATATATGTAATGGGGGACCCAGAGAAGAGAAGAGAGAGAAAGATTAACAACAAAAATAAATTAAAAACTAATGGTAGAAAACTTCCCAATCTTGATGAGTATTTTCAAAATTTCTTCCAATCTCCTATTTTGTTAGGTGTTTCAGTCACTTGGTTTTTAATGTCATTATCTATATGTTCAGATTTAGTTCTATCATTTAATTAATTCTGGGGCACCTGTGTCACTCAGTTACAAGTCTGACTTTAGCTTAGTTCATGATCTCATCATGGTTTGCACATTCGAGCCCCACAGTCAGGCTCTGTGCTGACAGCTTAGAGCCTGGAACCTGCTTCAGATTCTGTGTCTCCCTCTTGCGCTCTGTCTTTCTCTCTCTCTCAAAAATAAATAAACATTAAAAATTTAAAAAAATAATTACTTTCTGTTTATTCCATTATGATTATGAAATGCATACTTAATTTTAGTCTATTTAGAACTGATATTTTACCACTTTAATTGTAATAAGGAAATACTATCACTTTCGAGGTCCCTTGATGCTATAATTGTCATGTAAATTACATTTACATATGCCGAAACCATTAACTCCTACTAAAGAATTTGAGAGAATAACTATTGTATGTGCCCAATGTTTAATTTTTCTGTGGAGTAATCCTTCCTTGGTGACGTTCCAAGTTTCCTTCCGGCATTATTTCCTTCTGTCTGAAAAGCTCTCTTCCCTAGTTGTTGTAAGTCACTTCGGCTGGCTACATATTCTCTTAGTTTTCCTTCATTGAGAGTGTTTTATTTTATCTTCGCTGCTGAAAGATATTTTCACTGGACATAGCATTCTGGCTTAACAGTTTTTTCTGCACTAAAAATGTAGTGTCACACTCTTCTGGTGTCCTTGATTTCCAATGAGAAAGTTTCACTCATTAGAATCTTGGTCTCCTTATAGATAAAGTGTCATTTTTCAGGGATTTGCTTTCAAGGTTTTTTTATTTATCTTTAGTTTTCAGTGATTTGATTATTATGTCTGGGCATAGTTCATTCGGGTTTCCTATTGATGGTTTGCTTAGATTCTTGAATTAGAGTTCTATGTATGTTGCCAAATTTGAAATGTTCTCATTATTTCTTCAAACATTTTTTTCCTACGGTCCTTTTGAAATTCCATAACATGAGCGTTAGACATCGTATTATTATCCCACAGGTCCTTCCAGCTCTGTTCATGGTTTTCAATTTTTAACTTTCTATTAATATCTGATAATTGTTGTTGATCTATTTTCAGGTTCACTTGCTTTTTTTCTCCTCCAAATTTATTCTCCTCTTCAGTCCTCCCAGTGAGTTTTTTTTTGTTTAATTTTGGTTATCAAGGTTTTCAGTTTCTTCAGTTCTTCATTTGCTCTATTTCTTTGCTGAGCCTATCTATTTTAGCCTATGTTGAAGGACTGTTCGTGATTGTCACTCAAGCATTTTTACAATAGTTGCTTTAATGCCTATATCAAATAATTTCAACATCTATGTCACTTGGTAGTAGCATGTGTTAATTGTCTTTTGTATGTCCTTTGAGATTTTCATGCCTTGTTTCCCTGTTGTACGCAGAGTCCTTTTTAAATTTCATTCTGGGTCTTTGCATATTATGTCAAGGCTCTGTGTTGTATTGAAATTTTATAGAGAATGATGTATTTTTGTTTTGACAAACAAGACCCAGTTAAGTTCAGTCTTTAAATTCCAAGCTGCCTCTGTATGCTGTGGTTTCAATATGTGTTTAATTATCAAAGACTTTTTTACATATTTATTACTCAAGTGTTTACCAGCCATTGGTGAATCTGTACCACAGATCACTACCCCCGTATGACATGCTAAAGCCTACAAATAAGTCACATGAAGATATCGGTATCAATAAACCTAGTGTCTGCCCTCAAGAAAATCTTAACCTAATCACAAAGTCAGGCATGCAAACAATTACAACATATGCTTATAGATACGTACCAAGTTAACATGGAAAACAGAAGGACAAAAAGGAGAAATTGAGACCTATAGAGGTCAAGGTCAGTAGAACTGATTTTCTTTAAATATAGTATAAATCTTTTTATTTTATACCAAAATATATGTTTCCTTTCATTGAAATTGTTTTCATACTGTTATGAGACCTGTACAGAAACAACTTCGAAAGCTTTGACTTGGATTATCATAACATAATCACCCTTAACCTTGGCTAACAAACATGATGGGGAATAATACAAATGCTACGCACAAGAAATATTTCTAATAGCAATTTGATCAGCAGGTGCTCATTATTCACTAAAAGAATAAATATTTCCAGGAAAATCCTAAATTGCTTAAGCATTTCTGACTATATTACTCACCCTACACATCTTGTCAGCTCTATTAATCACCCCGTATATGATCCAGAAGCATACCACCTAGTGTATGCTGTGTCAGGATATTTTTATTTGTTTGGTTTTTTTGGGCTTTTGCTTTGTTTTGTCTTGTTTTTTTTTGTTTGTTTGTTTTTGGGTTTTGTTGTTTTTAGTTTGTTTTTTTGTTTTTTGCTGTATGTATAGCATTTTTAAAGTTTTCACATTACTAAGACTCAAACTTAGGACAACCTTCTAGAAATATTTTGCCTTACCTCTATTTGGTAGAGATATCTAAGTCGCTTTGAGTCTATAATTGTGTAGGATATATATTTGTGCTTTACTTAAGTTTGGCTTTCCTTCAGCACTAACCTACGATGAGTCCCTAAGAGCAAGAGCAATTCTAAAGATAAATAAATATATAGATAAATATATAAATAAATAAAAACCTAGAGGATGGAAGGGAAAGTAGCTGCCAAACTATAAATTATAGAACAGATACATTTGTTTATGTGGGTGAATTTGGATTCAGAGGAAAAACTAAAGAAAATACATCATAGAAAACAATGGTATAGCATAGAAATTTACTCCTTATTTATAAGAGCAAAACACATTTTCGTGTCTGAGGAGGGAATTCAGTTTTCTCTATTTAATGTTATTTGTTTCATAAGCTTTTAAATAACACACAGTTTCCTTAACACACACCTCCAGAATCACACAGGGATTTGCTGTCCCGCTCAGATGCTCCTGCCGAGTTGAACCGTTGTTGATCTGTGGTGGGGTTTTGTTTGTTTGGTTTTGTTTAAAGTTTTACTTTTTTTGAGAGAGAGAGCACGCGTGGGCACATGACCAGGGGAGGCAGAGAGAGAGAGAGGGAGAGAGAGAATCCCAAGCAGGCTCCACACTGCCAGCACAGAGCTCCATGCGGGGCTCGACTTCACAAACCATGAGATGGTGAGCTGAGTAGAAATAAGAGTCGGACGCTTAACCAACTGAGCCACTCAGGTACCCCTATGGTGTTTAAATAACAGCGTCTGAGTTTACCAATAAAATTACAATATAGGTGTTTAGGTTTAAAGCCTATGATGTGAGGTAAATGGGAGGATAGTGCGTGAGGATATTTGCAAAATTCTATTTATAAATGTTTTTCTCTTAATGAGGCGAGATAGAGAAAACATTTCTGTATGGTTTCTAAATGCCTAACCAGTTTTGTCTCTGATGTCTGTTCTTAGGAGTTTAGAGTGTATTAGGACAACTTGCCTTTTTATTCCAGCATTTATTTGAATGCACTAATTCTTATTTTATATTACAGGAGGGGAATCGAATGGTTTGGCTAATTTTCACACGGCATTATTTTGGGATAGCAAGATTCTTTCTTCTCACTCACTGTTATCACACTGTGTGGATCTGTGGCCAGAGTAAATATACTGATTAATCTGATATGAATAGATTTGGTTTCTTTTTATGTAAAATATTTAAGAAGTTAGTGGCAAAAATGCTCTGTCATCTAAAAGAAAAACTACATTAAAAACAAAAAAAAATTAATGTAAGTGATTAAAAGTCATCAACAAAAAATAAATTATGAATGTCATAGCCCAAAAGTAAATATCTAGCCTGGAGCATATTATCCCTTCTGGAGGTAAGAGAACATTGTTCCAGCACACAAGGGCACAGGAAAAAACTCTTAGAAAACAAATGTATGGGCTCAACTTTCTACCAACAGGTGACAAGAATAGGTAACAAGATCAGATGTAAAAGCGTTTCATCAAAATCACATAATACAAGGCAACAATAAAAATTCTATATGTATCTACCTAATTTCTCTTCAATTACATTCAATTTTCTTCCACTCGTTGCATCCACTTCATTCTACTTCGCTTGAAAATTGAAGCCAATACCATACATCTACCTTCAGACCTATAGTATCTGCACCCCTGTGTTCCACCATCCTGCATATAGAACAGATGAACAACCTCAGCCTTTCCCTTCACTTGGCATTAGATCATATTCCCTCTCACCAACTCAAATATTTGCCATAGTAATTTTCTCTCCTACATAGTCAACTTTCTCTTCCTATACAACTATTCTAATTAGCACAGAAATATGCTGTGCTTTTCTCTCATTAAAGAAGAAAAAATTTGAGGTGCCTGGGTGGCTCAGTCGGTTTAGTGTCTGACTTTGGCTCAGGTCATTATCTCACAGTCTGGAGTTCGTGCCCTGCGTCAGGCTCTGTGCTGAAGCCTCGGAACCTGGAGCCTGCTTCAGATATTGCGTCTCCCTCTCTCTCTGCCCTTTCCCCACTTGTGTTCTATCTCTCTCTTTCCCTCCCTCTCTCAAAAATAAATAAACATTACAAAATTAAAAAAAAAAAAAAAGGAAAAATTCCTGGAGGACCTGGGTGGCTCAGTTGGGTAAGTGTATCAGACTCTTGATCTCAGCTCAGGTCATGATCTCGAGGTTTGTGAGATCAAGCCCCAAGTGGGGCTCTGTGCTGTCAGCAGAGCCTGCTTGGGATTTCTGTCTCCCTCTCTCTCTGTCCCTCCCCCACTTGTATGCACACGCACGCACGCACACACACATACACACACACACACACACACACACTCAAAACACACGTTAAAATTCAAAAGAAGGAAGCCTCCCCCACCCCCATGACCTCACCTCCTCATCAGCTTCAGCTTCCTGTTGTTGCCTCAAAGAGCTGTCCAAACTCACTTTCTCCTGGTCTTCTCTTTCCAGTGTCCATTAAACCCACTCAAAGGAAGCTATCATCTCATACCTGCATGAAACTAGTTTTGCCAAAGTCACCAACAACCTTCAGTTTCTTAAATCAGTTCCTATTCTGCACCAAATTTGAATTTAAATACTTGGTAACCAACAATGCAAAACTTCTCTCTAATTTTCAATATTTATCCAATCATATGAATCTCCACTTATTTCTTGTATAATTTCTGTGCATTTTTGTAGGGAAGCATTAGAGTCCCTCACTAATATTAGAAATGAATGAGTGTACAATTACATTTGAACTCTGCAATCCCAGGATTCAAATCATCCTATGACAATCATAAAAAGAACCAAATTCGGCAAAATAACTGCAAGGTTTCGCAGTGAGAAAAAAACATAATAAAATAAGAAGAACAAGTGTAAAGCTTGTTTTGCCAGACTAAGTGGATTTTAAGAAGGAGACAAAGGTAGTATAAATAAATCAGATATCAGGTCCTTGCTTCACTTGCCTGTCAGAGTTAGTAGAAATGTATGAGGAAACTCAAGAATAACCAGACTTGAGGCTTAGTCACCAGTAGCAGAAAGAGAAGGGCAGTAGGAAGGGCTTCAGAAAGCCCAGAGGAGCATTCAATCCATCATAGGCAGAATTCTCTAAATGCTGCCAAAGTTATCCTGCCCTAATCTTTGGAAACTGAATATGATACAGCAGCATGCCCCTGAATATGTTATGTTATATGACAAAAGGCATTTTTCAGAGGTAATACAACTGGCCTCTAGGAGCAGAGCCCAAACCCTGGCTCACAGCCAGCAAGGAAAGAGGACCTCGGTCCTACAACCATGAGGAACTAAATTCTGCCAATACCCAGAGGGGACTTGGAAAAAGGTTCTTCCTGAGTCTCCAGGAAGAAAGGTAGCTTCATCTGCACCCAACTTAGATGATTTATATGATGAGATTTTAGAATCTTGAGCTGATAAAATATAGGTGACATTTTAGATTTGAAAATGATGCTGTAATAAAATGAAACTTTTGGGCACCAGGGAATGGGGTACATATATTTTATTTGGGAAGGGATAAGAATTTATGGGGACCAGAGGGCAGACTGGGGTAGGCAGAATTCCTAAGACAGCCCTCCCAAGACTTGACTCCCTTGACTTTCCAAACAGTAATCTAGGTATTCCTTTGAAGGGACTTTGTGGATTAAATTCCCAGTTAACTGACTTAAAACATGGAGATAATTCAGGTGAGCCTGAGAATGCTAAAAACCAGAGACGTCTCCTGTTTTTGGAAGAACAACAGAATTCATCAGAAAGATCTGAAGTATGGAAAGAACTTGGTATTCTTAAAGACGGAGGGAGCCACACAAGAAGAACTTTGGGCAGCCTTACAGAGCTGAGAGAGCTGCCTTGGCCAACAGCCAGTGAGGAAGGAGACCTCATCTTCTGGCTGCAAGAAACTCAACTCTGTCATCAACCAGAATCCATAGGACAATTCATCAAGCCAAGGCCCCCTTCCATCCATCCAGACATAGGTTCACCCATTCACTGAGCCATGACCCTGAGGTATAGCAGGGAAAGCCATGAAAAAGAATTTGATTAATACAAAGGCTATTGCATATTATCAATTCTGGGAATTAAGTAGAAGTTAAAATTTAAGTAGACTAATTACTTAGTCTAAAAAAGGAACTCATTCACCCAGGAAATACAGAGATATGAGTAAGTAAAAGTTTCCTTGTCATCCAGTAGAGAGAAGTTTCAATTACTGGAAAAAAGACCTAAACTTTTTCTGCATTCGTAGAGTGGATTGAATTTTTTACCTTGTTACATTAGCACAGTAAATATCAATTCATGTGTGTAATTTATAAAAATGAAAATAAAATTAAACAGACATGTGAAAATAATTCATTTGTCTAAAATAATTCTTAGAGTAAGAGATATATAGACACCAGGAAATAAAAAGGTTTCAAATATTTTTATGCATATTGGTTATTGTGTGACTAGGAGCAAAGCCCAATAAAGCACACTTTAATGAAAAGTTCAAAACCTTGAAAACTGTTCTTGCCTTTATCTCCCCACCTCTAAATGGAGCAAAATATTATGTGCCTATGGAGGTATGTAATGGGATAATAGGATGGGTTCTGTTTTATGAAGAGATTGTAAAACCTGCAAAAAGTTGCCCACAGCCAAAAGGAAATTAGGCCAAGTATAAAAAGCATATAGTGAGTTGAAAATAAGAATTTTAATAAAATTGAAAATACAGCCTATCTCCCTCTTTTATACTTCTTCAGGCTACCAGTGTTCTCACACAGCCATGTTTCATTGTTACAACACTGATAAGTATAAAGAAAGCAGGTGAAAGTTTTTAGAGCTACAAAACAGTTTTGGGTGTTGAGTCACCTGAAACCAAGTATGGAAGAATTAATTCACTGATAGCATTAATTTGGCTGTCATATTAATGATATAATGATATAACTAAAAGTGGGTAATATTTGACATGAATTAGAATTAAATAATAATTAGTTTTTAGATATAGAACATAACTCTGAGAATTTAATTTAGTCTCTCAGTTTACAGTCATGCAAACAGAGGAATAAAAAGGGATAGTAATAGATAGATTTCAATCAAGCAGAAAAACTGAAATTTGAATCTATCCCTTTGGTTCGCATCTTTGGATACTACTCTCTATCAGGTAGAAAGGATTTATAACAAAGTCCGAATGTCCAAAAAGGAAAACAAAATATTAACTGAATAGTGACACTTACTTCCTTCAATTATTGATATGACCAATATTACCATCAAAATCAGATAGTAAAAAAATGCCACTAGATCCAGGAAAGCTTCCTTTGTTCCTATCTTTAATAAAACAAAATGAAAAGGAACATAATTAGTCAAGGGAAATTCCAGCCATATCTGAATCTTTCCAAATTGATGACAAACAGCTTAGCCTTTCTTTAGTCTTGATTCATAATGAAATCCCTTTCTGCAGTGTGGAGTTCTCTTTGGTGATTTCATGTTCTTATAGTAGTACTGACAGCTGAGACCTTTCAGGATAAGCACATGACTGTGGAGAGGTGAGGGAGGTCCTGAAAGCCAATTGTTCTCCTAAAACAAAGGCTCCATTTTCATTACACCTACATACACACTTACATACTCAAATACTCACATACTCCTCATGAGGAAATACGTTCTTTTTTTTTTTTCCTTAAGTTGAATTTAGCTGGCTTAACAACAAAAAGAGTCCTAATTCATGGGTTAATTTCTGTGCCTACAACTGCTTTGTTCTTCTTAAGATCTCCCTACGGGGTAGAGAAGAGAATGAGATCAAAAACAAACACTACCCATAAACTGACTTCATGCAACGGCCCCTCCGAATTGTGCTTTACCCACATCTAGGAATGCTGAATCCTAGGATAGGTTGGAGGGCGGGAAACACAGATTGAATACATGATACAGCTTCTTCTTTCATCAACATGGTGATCTGGATGGGCACAAGGGATAGAACTGGTAGAAGCACGTTTCACTGTTTTAGCATGAAGTTAAAATTTTAAAGACTGCAAAACAAAAGGAAAAATATACTTTTCTGGCAAAATTACAAAGATGGGGAGGGCTAGTTCTGAAGCCTTCCATAGGGAATAAAGGGGAAATTAAAATATGTAAATAAAAACCATCCTTTCTCATGAACATTTGTGTCTTGCGTTGTGGGGTAACTAAAGTCAATGACTAACTTAAGACCAAAAATCTACTGAAGTGTCCTATGTATTTGTGATTGAGAGCTAATAGAAAGCATTGGTTCTAAATAGCACAGTAAGGTGCCATCTTTAAATCTCCTACATTAGATGTAAGAGCCTAGGGGTCTGTATTGGCACAGCTTACACCTACAAGGGAGTTTTGAAATGATTAAGGCAGGCTTCCATGGTGGTGGCATTGTTTAATGTATCCTTAAAATTTTCACCTCTCAAGAAACAGGATCAAGGACCTAAGATGAAAAGGAAACTTTCTTCAAAGTGGCTGGAGCTTTAAAATCTATCTATCTGAAATTCAGACGCATGCAAATTTAGAATCTGAGGCTTGGGATTTAAATCCACAAGGATGGCGTTTGGGAAGGAAAGATGGGTATAAATACTGGAGAGCAAGGATAACCGGAAATCACAGCATGAGCTAGAATCCATGAGAGTGGATTGAAACATGTGTCAGTTTTTGTTGCCTGTGATTCAGAGGGTACGAGAGTCCTGGGGGAGAAGCCAGTGCCCTTCACCATGGAGGTGAACACACCACTGGACCAGAAGCAGAGAAAACTGAAAGAAGACCCAGAGGAAGGATGAGTGCTTGCAGGTTGCATAGCTGTCTTATACCAATGCCGTGAGCTAGCAGGTCAGCTACAATAGGGATGGGATACAAAGTGGCTGCTGCCTTAATTCTGTTCTCCAAACCTCACTGGACGATCTCTTTTGTTGCCTATTCTAACAGGAAACATACACCGAATCTTTAAATAATGCTATTTTAGCCCAAACTGCTTTCCAATGAAAGAATGTAGTCTCTAAGCTCCCAATAAAAATGCTACACGGCTCAGTCACTTAAGTGATCAATCTTTGATCTCATCTCATGTCACGATCTCATGATTCATGAGTTTGAGCCCTTTGTGGGGCTCTGTGCTAAGAGCAGAGACAACCTGGGATTCTCTCTCTCTCCATCTCTCTGTGCCCAGCTTGCACTCTATCTCTCTCAAAATAAATAAATAAATAAATATTTGGAGAAATACAAGAAAAGCTACATGATTACGAGAGTGGAATCTTGAAAAGTCTCATCTGGGAAAGTAAATAGGACATACTTTCAACAACAGCAACAGAACATTTGTGTGTCTTCTAATCATGAAGATGGCAAGAATAATTTCTCCTAACCCTATGGAAATATCACTAACATACAATTAACTGCATATATGTAAAATGTATTGTTTGGTCAGTCCTGACATATACATACATGGTGAAACCATCGCAAAAATCAAGAGAATAAAAATATCTATCATCTCCCAAATTTGACATGCGCACCTTTGTACCCACCCCTCATGCTTGGTACTCATGATTCCCATCTCTGGGCAATCCCAAATCTGCTCTCCGTCTCTACAGATTACTTTGAATTTTCTAGAATTTTATGTAAATGAAGTCATAGAGTATGTACTCATTTTTTGGTCTAGCTTCTTTCCAGGAGAAATATTCTGAGATTCATCAGTGTTGTTGGATATCACCAAAGTCCATTCGTTTTTATGAGTCAGTAGTATACCATGATGAGAATGCATTACAATGTATTTAATTATTCAGTTATTGACAGATATTTGGGTCATTTTTAGTTTTTAATACAAATAAAGTTGTTATGAACCTTTGTATACTTATCTTTGTGTGGAAACATGATTTCATCTCTCTGGGGTAGATACCTAGGAGTGAAATAGCCAATCATGCTATAGGTGTGTATGTAAATGTTTTCTAAGATGACTGTGCCTTTCTGGATGCCCACTAACAACATATAAAAGGGAAAGCGGTTCCACATTCTTGCCAAACTTGTTTTGATCAGGCTTCTAATTTTAGCTCTTCTAGAAGCATGTAATGACATCTCATTGTTTTTTTTTTATTTGCATTTTCTTAATGACTAATGATATTGAATATCTTTTAATTTTTGATGTGTGTATCTTTTTTTGGTAAAATATCTGTTCACATTTTTTGGCCGTGTTCTGTTTGGGTTGTGTGCTAACATATTACCTGGGTCATCACCTGGGCCTATAATTTTCTTCGTGTAGTAAAATTTAAATTGTTTAATAGAAAAGGCACCATTCAGTTATCTATTTCTTCGTGAAGAAACTTGGGCAGTTTGTGTCATCTCGGTTGTCATATACTGGCATAAAGTTTTCTATAATATCCCCTTATCCTCATCCTGTAGTACTGTCTCTTCTCTAATTTCCAATATTGGTAATTTGCTTCATCTTTTCCCTTCAGGAGCGCAGAGATTTACCAATTTCATTGATATTTTCAAAGAATCAGATGTTAGTCTCTTTAATTTTCTCCTGTTTCTCTGATTTATTATTTATGCTCTTACTTTCCTTCTGCTCACTTTAGGTTTAATTTGCTCTTCTTTTTAGTCTTTTTTTTTTTAAGATGGAGCAGAGGTTGCTGACTTAAGTCCTTTTTTTCTAATATATATTACATTATGTATATTTTATTATATTAGTCTAATATACATTAGGGAATATTATGATGATACATATGTCTATATATAATATGTGTAATATATAGTCTAATATATATTAATCTAATACACATATAGTCTCCATAATATCTATATACATGTATAGATACCTCCATAATATTCCCTAATTATCTATACACATACATATACACATAGACTGTAAATTGTACTCTCAGCACCGCTTTACCTGTATAAAAGAAATTTTGATAGGTTTTGTTTTCATTTTGATTAAGTTTAAAATGTGTTTTAATTTCCCTTTTGATTCCCTTTTTGACCCAGGAGTTACTTATTGTGCTATTTCATTTTCAAATATTTGCAGTTTTTCCAACCATCTTTCTATTATTGATTTCTGATTTTGTCCCATATTTAGTATGACTCGAGACTTTTCAAAATTTATTGAGAGTTATTTTCTGGCCCACAACATGTCCAATTTGAAAAATGTCCCAAATGTACTTGAAAAGAATATGTGATCTTCCCTTGTTGGGTGGAGTATTCTACAAATGTCAGGCAAAGTTGATTAATAATGTCTATGATGAGAGAAGTGTAGTATCTGATTATAATTGTGAATGTATCTATTTCTTCTTGCTCTTCTATCAGTTTTTGCTCTGTGTGCCTTGAAACTCTGTTCTTAAGTCCAATAAGCGCTCAAGGTGCTCATGTTCTTTTGATCAATTGATTCCTTTATCATTAGGAAAGGACTCTTTACTCCTGATAATTTTCTTTGATCTGAAATCTACTTTGTCTGATATTAATGTAACCACATTTTGCTCAGTGTTAGTGTGGTATCTTCTCTTCCATCCCTGAATGCTTAACCTATTAGCATTTTTCTGTTTAAATTGGGTTTCAATTTGGCAGTGTATTCTTGGATCTTGCTTTTTATCCAATCTATATTGAGTATTATTGAGTTTATTTAATGTCAATTGACTTATTAGCCAAATTATTGTGTCTTCAGCAGTTGCTTTAGCATTTATAGTACACATGTTAGCTTATCACAGTTATATTCAAGTAATACTACGCCACCCAATGTGGGAAAAAACCCTCCACCCCTCCTTTGCACTGTAATTGTTGTACGTTTTATACATGTTATAAATCCAACAATCCACTGTTATTATTTTTGTTTTAAACAGTTAATCATCTTTTTAGAGATATTACACATTTCAAAAATTACTTTTTATCTACATATGTACCATTTCTGGCACTTCTCATTTTTATATGTAGATCTCTACTGTCATCTTGTATCACTTTCTTTTCAGCAGAAGAATTTCCTTTAGTATAGGTTTTTTAAAATGTTTATTGATTTTTGAGAGAGAGAGAGAGACAGAGTACGAGCAGGAGAGGGGCAGAGAGAGGAGGGAGACACAGAATCCAAAGCAGGCTCCATGCTCTGAGCTGTTAGCACAGAGTCCATTGCAGGGCTTGCACTCATGAACCACAATCTCATGACCTAAGCCAAAGTCAAATGCTTAACCAACTGAGTCACCCAGGGGACCCTTCTTTAGTATAGGTTTAATGGTGATGAATTATTTTAGCTTTCATAGGAGTGAAAAAGCCCATATTCCTATTTAATTTGTTAAAAATGTTTTCACTGGGTAAAGAATTCGAGGTGTAGAGATTTTCGTTTTTCTTTTTGGCAGTTCTAAAGACATTACTCCTGCTTGTCATTATCTTTATTCTTCTATACATATTATATTTGTCTGTCTTTTCTTTTTACTGCTTTTAATTTTTTTTCTAGTGACTACTTTTAAGCAACTGGTTTTGATATGCCTTAGTGAGGTTTTCTTCATATTTCTTGTGCTTCTGATATATTGAAGTTCTTAGGAAGTTTATAGTGTTCACCCAATTTGGAAAATTAAAATACTGAATCCTTTTCCTTTCTTTCCTCTCTTACATGGACTGCAGTCACATGCAAATAAATCTCCCTGAAATTGTCCCACAGTTATTGCTGTATTTATTTTTTCAGTCTCTTTTCTGAGTTTCAGTTTGGATAGTTGCTAGCCCTGAAGTCAATTTCCTCACTCTTTCTGTCTGTGCCTCACCTACCCTTATACCCACTCAGAGTTTTCGTCATCTCTAACATCGTAGCTTCCATCTCTAAAAGCTTGATTTGGGTCTTATTATATCCTTTTATCTCTACTTAAAATGTATCCTCTTTCTTCTACTCTCTTATGTATATGCCATAAGAATATAATGACTGTTTTGGGGGTGCCCGAGTGGTTCAGTCAGTTAAGAATCCAACTTTGGCTCAGGTCATGATCTCGTGGTTTATGAGTTCGAGCCCCGCATCAGGCTCTGTGCTGACAGCTCAGAGCCTGGAGCCCCCTTCAGATACTGTGTCTCTCCTTCTGTCTTCCCCTCCCCTGCTTGCATGACTGTCTCTCGCTCTTTCTCTTAAAAAATTAAAAAATTTTTAAGAGTATAATGATTGTTTTAATATTCTTGACTGTTAATTCCATCGTCTATATCTTTCACGGGTTTGTATCTGTTGATTGATTCTTTCTGTTCATTATGGATCATATTTTTCTGCTTTTTTTTTCATGCCTAGTAACTTTGGATCAGATGTCAAGTACTATGAATTTATCTTTTTGGGTCCTCCATATTTTTATATTCTTGTAAATATTCTTGATCTTTATCCAGGGGTATAATAGAGTTATCTGGAAATGGTTTGATGCTTTCAAGTTTGGTTTTATACTTTTTTAGATGACACCAGACATGACCTTAGTCCAGAGCTCACTTTTTTCTGTGACTGTGGCAATATGCTTCTGCGTCTTCTATGCAAAGTCCTTTAATTACAAAATTCCAATCCCTCCGAATGGTGGAAACAAGAGTATTGCCACCCTTTGTGACTTGTGTAAGTTGTTTCCTCCAATCCTTCGCATATCTTGTTCTAGCCTTGGATAGTTGTCTAACATTGATCAGTACTCAGACAAAGATGAAAGAGAAACTTTGTGGATGCTCAGACTCTCCCCACCCCCAACACACACACGCCTCCCTCCCTCCCTCTATGTGTGTGTGTGTTTCTCTCTCTGCCTCTCTGTGTCTGTGTCTGTGTGTATCTGTCTCTGTCTCTGTGTCTTTCTCTTTCTGTCTCTCTCCCCATCTCTTTCTCTGTGTGTCTGTGTGTGTGTGTGTCTGTCTGTCTGTCTGTCTCTCTTTGTCATCTAGTACTCTCAGCAAATTCTAATCACTTTGGTCTTTCCTCTTTTCCTCAACTCAGTGAGTTCACTAGGCTGCAGTAGGCGGGGCCAATGAGAGATGAACCTCATGGTTTCCTCTCTCTGAGGGATCACTCTTCTGCCCTGTCTAATGTCTAATATCTAGAAATCATAGTTTTGTCTGTTTTGTATACTGTTTTTATTATTTCATAAGGAAGATAAGTCTGGTCCCTATTCTTTATCTTCCCAAGAAGATATTAAGACCTCCATTTCCATATAGTGCAAGGAACATCAGATTTAGAATCAGAATATCTAAATTCAAACTCTAATTGGCTTCTGACCAGCAGTGGCTGACTTTTTTTACTAACTATAGCTACTTTGGCCAGTGATTTAATACATCACTCTAAAATGCCTTTCCTCTTTTATAAAATAAGGATAGTTACACATGTTTACTTCTTTACGAGGTATTTTGTGAGGGGAAAATGAGCACTAAATTACGTGAAGTTGTTTTTGTAATTTCACAGCTGAATTATCTCTTCTAAACCTAGTATTGTTTCTGTAATTGTCCACTCTATTAAATATACAATTTAGGAATTGATTCTTGTCAATAAAGCATTTGAAAGGCTAGGGTGATTTTCCATATATCTTGTGTTTTTCCCTCTTTATATTTTTTGACTGGATATTAGCAACTCTATTTTACTCTTGAAGGATTTATATAACTTTTCATCTAAAACTTGAGATAGTCCCTTGCTGCATTTAAAATCCAGTTATAAATAGGTAGAATGAGTGTTCATAGGGTCGGGCAGTTATATATTATTATTACTAACCACATAAGGCAATTCTTAATTCTGCCTTATACAAAGAAGGCCTTGGCACCTCAAAAGCACTACAGAATTTTCGATAAATATTGTAGCTTGTGAGCCAATTTTATTCAATGTGTTGATAAGGAAACTTGGTTTTAAAATAAATGGTCCTGGGTCCTCCATTTAGGATTAGAAATGACTTTGCAAAAAATGTGCTGGAAAATACATGTTGATTACATTTTATTTTCAATACTTTCGTATGCCTTCTTACCTCTAGTGATTATCTTCCCCAGTATGTCTTTCCTGATATTTTTATATTCTCTCCTGCTCCCCCTGTGAAAATAGGTCTTGGTAAAAAGTTATGAAAACTCCTACTATGGAAATATCTGCTAAAGATAAGTCATTCCAGGAGATGGCATGGCATTTTTCTTTCTAGTTTCTTTTTGTTTGGGGTTAAAGAAAAAAAAAAGTAACACAACCTCGTTTTTAGCTTAGTTCAGAGAAAACATATTTAGGACAAATGATCTGCAACATTGCATCTAATCCTGATTCTTCTATAACTCCCTGAATGAAGATTTGATGATAGAAATTCTAGTTATCAAGGGATTCCGGATAGAAATGATGAGAAAATTCACTGAAATACCAATTTCAGAGGTGTGCAAAACATAGGACCGAGAGGAAATAATTTTGAGACTGATTTGGCCCAGAGTCTCAGGGCTGCCCTTTGTAGATGGGGATACAAATTTCTCAAAATGTAGTTTTCTCATTTGCAAAAACATAAACAGCTCAAAGGCCAGAGGTTATCACAGCATTTAGCATAGAGAACCCACACTGAAGAAGCTCAATCTATCTTCGCGAATCGAAGTATCTCCTTCAGTATCTTACAGAACTCTCCAGAGCATGAAGCAACTTTCTTCTTCTTAGAAAACTTTCACTAATTCTCAAACAAGAGAAATCAAGCCCGTTAAATAAAATGGAGTAAACAATTTTCATTTGTGTCTCTTCAATTTGAGATCCTGGAAAGACTGACTCGGGGAGACAGCATAACACGGAAAAATAATTTATTACGGTTGGTTAATTATAGTCTAGATGAAAGTAATGAGTTTGGAAATATTATGTCATATCTATTTCCAGTAAAGTCATGACAAAAGCTTCTAGCTATTAAAACTTCATGGGAGCTTATAATATTCTCCCCCCGTCCCAATCCACCCCCTGGAAGGGAAAGTTTATAAGTGGATCAGTCTTAGGTTAGATTTAGCATGATTTCCTTAACGAATTTTTTAAGTTTCCAAGGAAATTTTTTTGGAACGTAAATTTTCAAATAAGTTGATACCTTAGGTTAAAACTGTACATACTATCCTGCCCTTAAGTAGGAAACAAACTATAAAGTGATTTCTTTCTGATGACATTATAATTTGCTTTGTATTGGCCAAGAAAATTTACATGTATTTCTTCAAAAGAAAACATGATTGATTAGAAAAATTTTAGGTATTTTAATATATTTAACTCCTTCCATGCTCACATTTATATCAATGGTTATTGATAAACTGTTAACTGGCTGCAAAAGGCAGATGTTACAAGCTGCAAAGAGGCGACAAAAAAATTCTAGAGTCTGTGCATAAGCCTGCTAATTTCATGGGTGTTTTGTTTTACTTCTCCCTAAAAAAAGTGTCTGTCAAAAATCAGTCCCATATAAAATTTGAATTTTGGTAAGTGTGGAGCTCCCAAGAGACCAAAGGATCATTAATTCAAGTGTTCTATAAACAATAGGAGAGATTTTATTACTCCTTTATTTCAATTAAATATATTCAAAGCTATGTTGACATCCGTTGACGCTGCTTAGAGAACTTCGGGATTGGAGAAAAGAAACTCCAAAACTTGTTCAAGGAAAATACAGTCTTTGGGATTTACCTCAGCCATAGGGACATATTTCTCACTCTAGTCCCTCGGATTGTGGTTATTAATCTTTGATATGCAGAAGAATCACCCTGGCATCTTTGAAAAGGTATTTATGGTCCCCACATAGGTCTGTCTCTCTTAGGAAGCTACCTGACTCCAGCCTCTATATCCACCTACTCATAAATAGAAAGTTCCCTTTGGTGTGCTTTATTGGGAAAGGTTTCTTCCAGCACGTTCTGTCATAGGATATGGTTCATTAATATCTACAAGAAGGTAAAAATAATAGTATGCATTAACAACTCAATTACATGGAAAATGACTGATAATTTTGCCAGCTGAAGGTCCAGACAACAGTGTTAGAACACAGTTGTCAACATCAGAGTTTTGTTGGGTAAGCCTTCCTGTCTGGTGGTGGCTGTGGGATTTGAGGGTAAAGGGACTTCGCAGAGCCCTCCAAGTCAGCTGTCATTAACTATTTCCATGTCGTGTTATGATCAAAGTATATTCTCATTTAGCAATTCATTGGTTCAAAAAATACTTACTGTGCATATGTTATGTGACAAGAGCTATTTTGAATACAGAGGATGCAACACTGTCCAATAGGTATTCAGTGGACTTCAAACACCTTAATACTCAGCCCTACTCTTTTAAGTGTGGAAAGCCAACAATTCAAGGATTATTTTGTGTCAACGTATTTTTTAATTCATCTAATTTTCTAGGCATAATACAAGGCTTTTGGGAAAGGGTGATGACTAAGACAGTATTCTTTCCCTCCAAACAGTACAGAGCTCCATGTAAGTGGAGCATAAAGGAGGGAAGGATTAATCGTGGAGTGGATCTAAAGGTCTAGTGAGTGAGGTAACGTTTCTCAGGGAAAGAAGGACAAAAAGACACGTCCTAGAGGAATGAGCAAGACGTGGGACGGCCAGGGAATGTTCTCACAATAGGAAAACGTTTGATATGGGAAACGGGTGTGGCGTCAGTCAGGAAGCTGGTCATTAAAACCGGAAAGGCAAATTAGGAAACTGCTTTGGAAGGTTTAATCCACCCCGCAGAGTTTGGATATTATTTCTTACCAATTCGTAGGCAGAAAATTGAGGCCTATGAGCGAGACGAGATCATATCCCATCTTTCAGAAAAATGACAGCTTCAAAAGTGCACTTGAGGAAGAGTAAGTGAGGTAGCAGAAACACTTGGGAAGCAGCTAGAACGATGGAGCTGAAAAATGTTCCAAGGGAAGGTTAAAGCAGCGCCAGCCAGGCCACTTGAGGGATGTATTTTATTTCGCATTAAAGGGATTTTATGGGGGCACCTAGGTGGCTCGGTTAGTTGAGCATCTGACTTTCACCAAGGTCATGATCTAGAGGTTCATGAATTCGAGGCCCACGTCGGCCTCTGTGCTGACAGCTCAAGGCCTGGACCTGCTTCACCTTCTGTGTCTTCCTCTTTCTGCCCCTCTCCCACTCATGTGTTTTCTCTCTCTCTCTCTCTCTCTCTCTCTCAACTAAATAAACATTAAACAAAAATTTTTAGAAAGGGGAGGTTTTTTGACTGGTCGAAGTTTTCAACAGATGGGAAAAGAAACGAAAAGCCAAGGACTTTGACATTTCAATCTTGAGAAGTAAAATGGTAACATAGTTAACCAGGGATACAGGAACTACTTCACAGGTGAAGAAACTGAATTTGGTTTCGGGCAGCTCATGTGTTAGGAGCCCGCAGAACTCAGAGTCTTGAATGTTGGATGAGCTGCTGAACGGATGAATAAAGATGAATAGAAGCCAGAAGGGAAGACACAGGTTTGAACCCTGTTATAGGGCATACTTTGTGGGGAAAAAAAATTTTTTTTCACATGGCAAAGTTTTCTAAACTGGCAATGCAATTCTGCTCTACATTTTTTCTTGACCTTAACAGTTTTTAAAGTCCTAACATCTGGAGGGGCACCTGGGTAGCTTAGTTAGTTAAGTGTCCAACTTCTGCTCAGGTCATGATCTCACAGTGAGTTCGAGCCCTGCATCAGGCTCTGTGCTGACAGCTCGGAGTATGGAGCCTGCTTCGGGTTCTGTGTCTCCCTCTCTCTCTGCCCCTCCTCCACTCATGCTGTCTCTCTCTGTGTCTCTCAAAAATAAATAAACATTAAAAAAAAAACTTTTTTTAATTCTAACATCTGGAAACTATGGGGGAACAGACTTTTATAGGCCATCCAGTTTGTAAGAGAAATAAGGCCATAGGTCCAGAATGAGGAAATGCTTTGCCCAAATTCTCACATAAATTCTTGGCATCTCCAGAATTACAATCTAGCTTTTTGATTCTCAGATAAAAATTCTTTCCACTGTACCTTGCGCTCTAGCCAAGGGCCAATATCCCTGTTTGACAAGAAAATCATCGCATAGGAAAAACCTGGCCCAGGCTAAACAAAAAATAAAAAACAAGACAAAAATAAGGAAAATATTAGAAGACTTTGCAGTGGCAAAACTACATGGGTATACACATCCGCACATTCCTATATAATGCTAGAGATGATTTTCCTTACCATAAAATCTACTTCTTGGAAATATTGTGAATAATAAAAATAATAATGAGGTATCATTCTTTGGAACCAAAATAATAAATAAATAACAGGACAGTAATTGAATTGAAGGCTAAAGGTAAATAGTAATACACAATAGTTTTAATAAATTAACCTAAGTTTAATTTAATTTAATTTAATTTACATAAAGCAAAGTAAGCCAGGGTCATTCTACGGACCAATGATATTCACACACCAATAGTGAAGAGTAACATCAACCTAATTCTTAAACACCTAAACATAAATACCTAAGTTTCATGTTCGTTTAAAATGTACTTACTCTTTTGCTTCAGACAAACTAAAATAAAACTCAGTGCTCTTTTAAAACATATTGATTTCACTTCAATTGTTTCTTATTATCATATAGTCTCCTAAGACTTTACTTATTTTTAGGAAGAAAAAGATGTCTCTACTACAGAGAAGAAAGCTTAAATGATGTAATAAAAGATCATTATCATGAAGACAGATTGCATTTGTCTCAAACGGAATCATCTTGGTAAAATACATATTTCTAAACAAATTTGGTTACCTTCGTCTATTGTCTAATCCATTCATCTTCAAAGCAAGTTGTCACAACCCAGGGAGCACACAAGATGATTCCCTGTGATGTGAGGAGAATATATTGAAGTTTTTGTTGAATTTATTTCTGAATTTTCTTTCCAAAATATAATGCACATATTAAAAAGCATGCAAAACACAAATATGATTCAATGATCTAATCACAATTGTTATAGAGAAGTTATCATCATCCAAATAAACATATAGAATATGGGTTTCTTCCCTTTTCACTATTACTAATTCTTCATAGCCCCCATGTAATTATTGGCTATCCTCACTTGGATGGTATTTATTTTCTTAATTTGTTTACAGTCTATCAGCTAAATGTGCATCCTTAAAAGTAATGTTTCATTTTATTTTTGTCTGATTTTTTTGAACTACATATATAAAATAAATCATACCTCCTAAACCCTTTTCTTCCTATTTTTTATTACTCAACCTTTTATTTCTGAGATGGAGTCATATTCTGGATAACCATATTTCATTCGCTTTAAATGCTGTGTATAGTTTCAGATGAATGCCACGATGTAATGATCTATTCTGTTGTTACCAGATACTTGGATGGTTTCTATTTAAGAGGTATTGTATATAACGCTGCTATGAACATTCTTTTCAAAATGTTTCTATTAGGTGTAAACCTATAGTGAAATTGTGAATTCATTTAATTTCAGAAATACTTTGTATCTTTTACTAGTGTTTTAAAGGTTTTAGGTTTTGTTTTTATTGTTTATTTTGCTATTGTTTTGTTTAGGTTTTGTGTGTTTCTTATTAAATATACTCTAAGTAAACATACTATTTTTACCTTTGGTGGTAATTGTAAATAAGGGTGATATCTTCCATTATAGCTTCTGACTCTTAATTGTGGATACAAAAGTATTTGATTTTTGTGTGGTAATTTTATATCTTGTTATTTTACTGAATTTTTTCATCGAACAAGTTCTAATACAAAATCCCCAACTTTATTATTTGTTTCAAAACTGATTTGACTATTCTAGATCCTTTGCATTTCTGTGTGAATTTTATATTCAGCTCATCGATTTCCATGAAAGAACATGCTGTGATGTTTATTGTGATTTCTTTAAAATTGGATTTATAGTACATCTGTACATCATTTTTGGGAAAAGTGACATTTTAGCAACATTTAATTACCTACCCTGTGAACATGGCATATCTATGTGTTTAGATATTCTATAATTTCTCTCATCAGGGTATTGTTTTTCAGTTTACTGATCTCATATCTGTTACACCAGATGTATCCTTAATTACTGAATTTCTTTGGAGGCCTGTGATTTCAAACTGTAACACTCACCATTACAAAAGCACTTCCTAATAATTATATTATGGATTGAATTAGGTCCTTTAAAAAGCTATATGTGTTAAGTACTAACCTCAGTACCTCAGAATGTGACCTGATTTATAGATAAGGTCTTTACAGAGGTAATCAAGTTAAAATGAAATCATTAGAGAAAGCTCTAATCTATTACGACTGGCAGGATAAAAATAGGAAATTTGGAGATAGAGAAGCACTGGAAGAATACCACACGAGCACCAAGGCAGAAGTAGGTGTGAGGCTTCTACAACCCATAGAATACCAGCTTGCCCGCAAAAGGGAGATGTGCGGGGGGAGGCATGAGATAAATTTTCCTCACAACCCTCAGAAGGAAGGAATCCTATTGGCATCTTGATCTCAAACAGCACGGCTCTGGAATCGTGAGACAATTCATTTCTGGTACTTAAACTACCCAACTCATGGTACTTTGTTATGGCAGCCTTAGCAAACTAACACAGATGCTCTGCATTAACATTCAGAATACACGGGCTTTTGTCAAAAGACTGGAAACAACGAACCTCCTGTTTCAGATCACAGATCCACAGTATGCCTGCGTCGCGTCTCTTTGGAAAACAAATGGAAATGCCATTAATTCTCTCAGACTCTCAGATTATCGTCACCAGAATTAACCTCCACGGGGCGAAGGAGGGAGTATCCTAGAAACGAAGCCAGCCCCACACACTCAGGGCTGACACAGAGCTAATTAGCACTGACCTGTCCTGGGTCCTGCCGCCTGCTCTTCCTACGTGTCAGCTACTTGATCATTGCGGTAACAACTTTGGAAGTCATGTTAACTCATTCTAGGCTCTAGTGTATCATTTAGAGTAATTCACCAGTTTTGAAGACTGGCCCTAAATTATGCTAACTACTACCCTAAACGCCTGAAGGAGTTAACTAATGTAGCTTTCAAAGTGCCCTCCTTTAAATATACGATCTGCTCGATCCAGTAACTACAGCCTGATCAGGCAGCGTCTTCTGGGAAAAGTCAGAGAAGTGTACTCTCAGGAAAATAATGGGCATTTTACCATTCTGGATTCTAACCAACAGAAAAACACCGAAATTTTTTATGTGGACACCACTGGGAATAATAAGCTTTAGTGTGGTGTACTTATGTCTCAATTATTATTATTATTACACAGTAAGAGAAAAGAGGGTTACAAAGACAATCACAAATGCAAAAATAGCGTTAACTTCAGAAAAGCTAAAAACCCTGTATACTGATTTTAACCTTTGTCCACCTTAAACCCATGCTTCCATCACTAGGTGCCTCATGGCCTCATGCTCCTGCTTTCAGTTTTTAAATGTCTTCAAGAATTCATCTCTTTTGTGCTTGGGAATGCAAGGTTAGTAATGACTCCAGTCTACTCTCAAAAGAAATTTATAAATGAATGAGAAAAACAATATAGCTGGGCGAAGAAGCTAAGAAAAGGATGTGGTTTCAGGAGAGATAAAAAAAATGGTAATGTTTATTTATTCTGGGGCTGGGGGGGCAGGGCAGGGAGAGAGGGACACACAGAATCCCAAGCGGGCTCCAGGCTCTGAGATGTCAGCACAGAGCCTGACACAGGGCTCGAACCCATAAACCGTGAGATTGTGACCTGAGCCAAAGTTGGACGGTTAACCAGCTGAGCCACCCAGGGGTCATAGGAGAAATCTAGATCAGTCTGGACAGACAGAGAGTTGTGGAGCATGGGCTGCACACTGTTGTACTGCCCCAAGCAGGGAGCCTAAACCGTGACCTCCCCAGGGTGTGAGTGCATGATCATCAGGCAAGATATCTCCTGATGCCCAAGGCAATCCTCCAGAGAGGGGTGCACCTGCACCAGCGGAGGGTGGGGGGAGCCACCCTCTCAAGGAAACTGGCCGCGGCATCAGCTGCCTCTAACAACCATCAACATATCTAACTGACTTGTCATAGACACATTAAGGTAAGTCAGACGCCCCACTCTCCTGAAGTTTAACCTTACTGAGAAGACAGGATATATACATATGTAAAAGCTAAGCAATGAAAATAGGTTTCTATTTTAGCAAAACCTATTATACTGAACCTGACAACCTTTAATAGATGACAGCAAAATCTTTTATCTTTGAGTTTATCTCAAATGGGTTTATACATTATACATAAAGAGATGGAAATTTTTAACACTAGTTTGCTTCAAAATAAAATGAAGAGCATTCATATTGAAGATACAGGGAAAAAATAGCTTAAATAAGTTGGATAAGTTTTGAAGTTTGCAAAGTATCTCATAAAGCCTTATATATGAATATTAGATTTAATAAGAATTATCTTAGTCAAATGAGCCAAAGACCTAATAGTGCTGAAGAATGTTTCACTAGAACTACAATTTGCATGTATTTCACAGTATTTACTTTCCTTACTTTTCTAAAACATCCCCATATCTCAAGTCCTGTAATTAAATTTTCCTGTACAAGAGTAAACATGAAAACAGTCCTCCCTTCCTTACTATACATAGAGATATACACCAGACATATGCAGAAAGTTCCCCTACATGGAGGGATTGGGGGGAATAATGAGGTCAATCAAATAACACTTATTATCTAAGTACATTTAAGTGACTTGGCCTATGTCTTAGAGAATTGAAAAATTAACAATTCTTGAATAAAAATTAAAAAAAATGTGGTTTCATGGTTAGAAGGATGTGTCTCACTCACTATTTACCATTGTCCTAATATTTGCCATTAGGAATGACCTTGATGGCTATTCAAATTTGTAGTTTCACGAATAATATTGATAATAAGGTCTTCTGCCATGAGTTCTCTGTCCAAAAGAATGGTTAGTTATTTGTACAGTGGGCGGCTAGTGACAGTAAGCCTGGCTGATGAATAGTTGCAAACACCATACATTTAGGTATTTAATAGTTAACTGAAGGAAAGAAAATAACAGTGACAAAGATTCTGATCTGTGCAATATGCAGTCAAGTATATTCACTGAAACTTAGTAGTTTCAAAAAAGAATAGTTTTTTCTTCCTTGGGATGCCAACATTGATTTCTATATATTCTGTATTTCCAATCTGCCTCACTTCTGAGGAGGAGGTGACTCCACACCAATGATGCTTCTAGGCCACAGTCAACTCTCCTGGACTGCCGGATGCTGAATCAGAACTACAGTCCAAAATTTGATAATTTGAAAGCTATTTAAGGATTTTTACACATTACACTTATGGTCTCATAGGTCATTTTTTCTTGGCGCTTACCATTAAAAAAAAAGAAAGAAAGAAAGAAAGAAAAGCCTGGAAAATCAGGTTCGAATTCAAGAATACAAAGTTGAGTCATGAAGAGAACAAGCAACGACCAGCATTAGGAATGCATGCTTCTGAATTATCCCTCTGTTATTACCAAAGCAAATGTCTATGGAATTGAAGTAACTTTTTTAAAGAAAAGTTGATAACCTTACTTAACCAGAATGAATGAAGCTAAGACATGTAACTATAAGGTAATATGATCAAATTACTTACAAGATTTTACACATTGTATGAGATAAATTATTTAGTCCCTTAAAGTAGCTTCATTGGTAAACTATACATCCATTCCAGTAACACCAGTATTCCTTGAAAAAGAGGTGGGAAAGTGACCATTTCCTTAGAATCTTTAGTCTTCTCTGCTAATGTTGGTAAATTCTTACCTACAAGGGTGGCCTTCATTTTTAGAAATAGCAAAAAATGACAGTGAGATATGAGTTTAGTGAGTAATACAAAAAAACACACAATCAGTAAATGCATACAGAGGCACTCATTGAAATGATATAAATACTATTTTTCAGACATATAGAATATATTAACTTTTCATAGTTATTATGATAATTATATGACTTGTTATGTTTAAATTTTTTATGTTTTTATTTTATTTTTGAGAGAGATAGAGTGCAAGCAGGGGAGGGGCAGAGAAAGAGGGAGACACAGAATCCAAAGCAGGCTCCAGGCTCTGAGTGGTCAGCACAGAGCCTAACGTGGGGCTCGAACTCATGGACTGCGAGATCATGACCTGAGCTGAAGTCAGACACTTAACCGATTGAGCCACCCAGGCTCCCCAAGACTTGATATGTTTTAGAGTTTCTTAATTCTGTAAGAATTTTGAAAAATTACTTCTTAGCCTTCTTCCTACAGCTTGAGAATCCTTCTGACGATCCCAGATGTATCAACTGCCATGAAAAGAGGTCAGGAAATTATTTCCTTCCACAATAACACTATCAGTATAAAAATCACTTCATTGCCTCCAAAAGTGAGCTGTGAACTGTGGCCTTGATGGTAGAGTTGCCTCTCATTACAGTCGGTCACTGGCCAGCCTCTCTCAATGTCTGTCCTTAACAAATACGAATCATGGGTTCTTGGGTCGCATTAACTCTATTCTAAGAAAAACAAGTTAACCTTTGTGGTCAGAGGTGGCCTTGCTCAGTTCGTGGAAGGTATATTTCTAAGTAATGAAGATAAAATGTCAAGATATCAATAGACTTTGTAACTATTATGGATGGGTAACTCTCTTATTAGACAGGGCTGAAAACGATTTGTCTTCAGTAATATAGAAGGATTATAGTGTACCAGTAAATGATGTTTTGGGGAATTACTTAAATAGTTATTTTCCTTGGAAGTTCAATGCCTGATGCTGGAGAAAAATACATCATCTGCACAAATGTTAACCCTAGTTTAAAAGTAACCATCATAGAGATAGAATGTTCTTAAATTTCATCATTGAGATAAAGCCTTACATCCCAAGGGTAAATCTGCAAAATTCAAACAAGAGTTTAGGCCTTTGGTGTATATGTTAATGGCTTATACAATAGCAGAGCAGTATTTATTTGTGTGTTCACATGTGTTTATGTGTGCATCTGTATGTGTGTGTGAGAGAGAGAATACTCTAATATTCCACTATTACGAGGCCTTCAGCAATTAGTGAGGCAAAAACATACATCATTATAAGCACACGATTTCTTTTTTCTTACTTTATTTCCTTCTATGCATACTCCACTATACTCAGTGATGGGTACTAATGGGTTGAATTCCAGTAGAAGTTTCCTTTATGGGTTTATTTTATTTTATTTTTTTATTTATTTATATTTTTCCTTATAGCTAAGGAAACACAAAAGAAATGCTTTGTCACCATGTAATTTACTGGGCATACCCTAGTTATATATGAAAGGTAACATTTGACAGTCTCTAAATTATTTGATTTTGTTATGGTTGTCACACAATCTGAATTTCTGAGCAAACTCATCCATTCTTTCAATCATCCAAATTCAGCTAACCATAAAGTGCTGATATATAAATATAGTTTACAATAAAATCCTCTATGGTTATCAACACCAAGGACAGAATTGAAGCTGGTCAGGGAGCCATAGTTTAAGTGTCATGACACATCTCTGCAAAACAGGTCCATCTTCAAAAGGAAAGTAAGCCCTATTGTGTAATGTTTCCCATTTAGATTATAACCTTAAGAATATGACGTTGTCATCAGATACATATATGTTTTGTATGTATATCAATAAGGGTTTCAGAATCTAGGCAGAGAATAGAGATGGAGGGGATAATGTTTAAGTAAAGATTATTTTTCTTCATTCTGTGACTCTAAGCTAGGGAGATAAGATGGCAAAAAAGATCAAGATTTGTAGCCATGAGTTTCTATACTAACTCCTTCCAACTTTTAGCAGTGTTGCTTCAGGCAAATTAGGTATCCTCCCTGAGTTTTAATTCTCTAACTTTTAAAATAAGGATGATAATATAAACTTAATATTCTAATATATAAAATAATATAAACAAATTCCAAGACACTGCAAATTTCTATTGAAAGTATCCTGGGTTATTATACATTGGGCATATGACCCTAAGATCTATGCAAAGCCGCACTTTAAACATAGTAATAATGGCTGCTATCGATTCCAATTCTTAACATTATCTGTTGTTTATTCAGGGCTGTCCTTATATTCAGCATTGGGGGTAAAGTATTTCTCTTCATTAACCCTGGGATCCCCACACACACCCTCACCTGTCTCAAACAAATAAACTTATACATTCTTGTGAAAAAGGAACCAAAAAGGAAACACCATGTTAGAAAACAAGGTAAAGAGAAGGGCACAGGTTGGGATTAGCAGTGATGTTGTATGGAAGCCAATCTGACAATAGATTATTTAAAAAAAGAAGAAGAAGAAGAAGAAGAGAAAAGAAAAAGAAGGTAAAGAAATATTAACGTCTACCCTTAGGTTCATGTGTGAAACAGAAAAAAAAAAAAAGTATTTCCAACAAACAACCCTGGTTTTGAAAAGTATGTAGGTATTTAAATAGGTAATTACGATTAATAGGTCGGGAGGTGCTGGGAAGAAAGAGAAAGATAAAATGGCCTAACTGCGCACGTAGCGTATCCAAAATTATATTAATTCTGAGCTATTAGCCCCATGGGAAACCATGTAATTGAATTTTGTTTGATTTTATTTTACTTTTAAATTATTCTTATGGATATCGAAGTTTTCAGAACTTAGGGGCTTTATCTCTTATTCACTATCTTATCCGTAGGACATAGAATAGTGCCTAGTAAAATCAGAAATTACTAAATGTGTGTTGAATGCGTGCATGGTTGGATGGTTAGCCACCTGGATGGATACGGACTCCTTAGGTCATATTTTGGATGTATTTGTGGCCCCAACATTTCGCTCATGATTTACCTCTGACTTTTGTTACATATGATAAAAACAATAAATATTAGTATTATCATAAGTTGATGCTATCATAAATGTAAGTAGGGAGTCTTAGGGTTTCTATAGAAACATTCATTTTTGTGTTACCATGGTGACTCTTGGCGGCACCTGTTAGTTATTCAAACAACTTTGCTTTTCTACCTAGGGCCTGAACTAAGCTTCAAGATGTAAAGATTATCCCCAGTTTCGAGGAAACAGAGGGAAGGGACATAAGAATATGAATATCTGTATGTTATGATAAAGAATGACTTTTTTGTTGTGATTAAATAAACAAGTAGACAACATAGATGTTAGTTAGAGTGTTAAACTTGTATGTAATCTATTCTATATCTCTATTAAATTTTTATTAAATATTATGGAACATCTATGGACAGATTTCCTCTCTATTTAGACAAATATTTACGGCTAAAACTGTGATTTCTGAATAAGTAGTCTTCGAATTTTTAATAATGAACTAATCAACTTAGTTTAGATTTATCAGGCAGCAATGAAAATTTTTTATCGTTACTCTGTTTAAGTTTTTTTATTAACTATGAGCAAAGAATATAAATATTTCATTTCATAGGAAATTAAACAAAATGTAAATTATATTTTGATCCTCAGGGAATTCAACTCAATGGGTATTCAACTCAAAAGTAGTCAAACTCTTTCTGTGAGTGAGCATGGCACAGATATATTTAACAACTTTTGTATCAACTAGAAAAAAATATTATCTAGTAGTTTAGTTCAAACAGAGATTTTTGAAGTCCTAATTTAGGGATCATGCTGGAATCACTGTCTTTACCTCAATCAAAGCAGTTTTACATTTATCTCTTGTGATATTGTGATTTATAAGATATATACATTTGGTTTTCATCCATGGTTCCTGGCTCATAGCTTTCAAAACCCTTGAGAAGAGCAATGGAACTTCTTCTGTTCTAATATTTGGTCTCTTACACCCAGTCCTAAAATCACTAGGGAGTCATAAATGCGAAATGGGTATCTCGTTATTTGTAACAACCTCCTTTCTTCCACAACAGGGTTTGTATCAATGGGGTAGGTGACTTTTGAAAGCACCTAATGGTGGGGGCTGGTTGTCAGGGAAACCAACTTTGAGTAGATGGCTGGTTGGAACTTTCAGTTCCACCTCCTGAGTTCAGGGGAGGAGGAAGAGGCTGGAGGTTGAATACATTGCATACAGCTAATGGTTTAATCAACCCTGTCTATGCAATGAAGCCTCCATAAAAACACAAAAAGGACAAGGTTGAGAGAGCCTCCAGGTTAGGGAAGCAGATCTCTTTCATGAACCAGGTCCAAAACTCCACAAGGACAAAAGCTCCTTTGTTTGAGACCTCACGCTATGCATCTGTTCATCTGGCTGTTGATTGGTTTCTTTTAATAGCCTTTGTCATAAATTGGTAGTCTAGTGAATAAACAATTGTCTTGAGTTCTGTGAGCTGCTCCAGCAAATAATCAAACTCAGGGAAGGTGTTGTGGAAACCTCTGATTTATAGCCAGTCAGTCAGAAGCACAGGTAACAATCTGAACTTCAAATTGTCATTTAAGGTGGAGGGTAATCTTAAGGAACTAACCTGTAGGATCTGAGGCTCTTTCCAAGTAGCCAGTGGCAGAATTTAGTTGAATTGTATGACACCAATTCTTCAAATTGTTGGAGAATTTCTTGGAGGTATAGGGATCCATGCATATTCCACATGTTGGATTCGGGTGCAAAACCCTTATCTCTATTTTATACTGTGGTTCTGAACGCTTCATTTAAATCAAGATCTTTAGGATATTAAACATATGAAAACTGGAGTTTTAGGACAATCAGGCAGGAACCATGTATTTTGTGCTTATCATTGTATCCCCGGCATTTGACACAGGGCCTGGCATTGCACAGAAACTCAGGAAGTATCTATTGAATTAATGAAGGAATGAGTATCTCCTCTGACTCTTAAATGACCTCTGTACTATTCAGACCATGTCGTGGGCCAGCTTCTTTCTATCCATTTCTTGTAAGAGAAAACACACAAGATGAATGACTTCTATCTTGGGTGTTCAGTTTGAAATTTCTCTCTATTGCAAGACCAGCGCTCTTATATTTCTGGTTATCCTGTTGATTCTGATTCTACCTCCTCACATCATGAAGAGCTGAAACTTTCCCAAACCACAGAATTTTCTTACGAAGAGTGTTTGAAGGAAGCACTAATGTCCAAATAGTGTTTCTTGCTCTAGATAAGATATTTATCAGTCGATTTAGAATTTCTTCTCCATTGAAATCACCTTGCCCTGAGTGTATAATGCAGATAGGACAGGATTCTCTCTCTCCCTCATCAGAGGTGTTATGAATCCATTCCCACATCATTCTTTTGACTTATTTTAGGTTTAATGTTAAAGAAAATATCAGTCATTTATAAATACTTTCATTATTCTCTCCTTTAAAAGAGAAAATAGGACATAAATAAAATTTTAAAGTACATGAAATTAAAACATATATGTCAAAGAGACAACTAAAATGGACACACAGGTCAACAACCAGCTTCAGAAATAGAACTTTATGCTTTCCTTTATTTTTTTTAAGTTTATTTATTTTGAGAAACAGAGCACACAAACAGGGGAGAGGCAGAGAGAGGGAGAGAGAGAATCCCTAGCAGGCTCCACACTGTCAGCGTACAGTCGGACATGGGGTTCGATCCCACAAACCATGAGATCAAGACCTGAGCAGAAACCAAGAGTCAGCTGCTTTACCGGCCGAGCCACCCAGGCGCCCCAATATCCCTTTCTTTAGCCTCCTGCGTCCCCTCCCACACAACCAATTGTTCTTTCCACCCAGGCAACTAGCACAGTGATTTTTGTGCAAATTATTCTTCTTTATCTCCATAGTTTTTCCATCTATGTCAATGTGTATATACACATACCTATGTCATAGATATGTATATAGATAAATAGATAAGTAATTTAATTTTTAACTTATATCAAATCTTTAGAAAATAATATTCCCATATTTGATAAAATTGATACTTTTTAGCATGTAGTAGACATCGCAGTGTACTATGCAGCTTCCCCTTCAGGACTGAGGTGCCACTCCCACAGCAGCCAGGAAACTTGGCTGCGAGTATCTAGCTTGTCCCTACCAGAAATCGTCCTTGGCTGATGACATCAGTCATATCAAGTTACACCCCTTCCTGGAAGCAGCATGTATTCAATGACTGGCTGATACATAGGAACCAATGCTTGGCCTTCTTGCCTTGGGCAGAAAAACTCTGAAGAGACATCTCAGCTACAAATGTCCCCGTAGTACCTGTTGCAATTACATGACAGGTCAACTTCTACCTCTTGTCCCATATGGCTTCTCTCAAGCCTGATAGGTATTGACCTCACTGACACTCCCCAAATAAACAGACATGCACACAAGGTCTGTTTTCTATGTAACGTAATCTAGGACGTTGGTGCCAGTGGTGGACTTAGGAAGCTAACTCAAAGATTCTGGAGTAGGTTACTGCACAGCTAGCTGAGAATGAAAACTCCATTACTTGCAGTAAGTGGAGCGCTGGTTGCCACTGGTGTGTGATCACAGTGAATTTGTTAAATGTTTATCAACAGTGAATCAGAATGAAATGCTAGAGGAAGAAAAATCACTGGTAGGTACAATAAGTCAGATGTTCGACACATAGAGGGAGAATAGAAATTATAAGGACTATGGACTAGGTTAACCGTTGCTGGGGCCCATCAGTGTACTGGAAGGAGATAATATAAGGCTAAAGGTTATGAATCGCCAATATAAAAAAAAGTGTGAAAGCTAGAAGAGGTTCTCCACAGCATATAAAGAGTCTGATCTCCCATAGCTTGGGTGGGGGAGGCAGAAAAGCTGGGAATCAGGAAGAGGATTCTATTTGATAGTAACACTCCATAGAAGGTTGAACTCAACACCAGCAGGATTGCTATATGAACATCAGGGGTCTGGTGTAGAAGGGAGGGGATACAAAGTCTTTTCATGGGGTATGTGGGTCAATGAACTACAATATCTGGGATCTCAGATTTTCCTGAACACTCAGGAAACACACCCTCAAGATCCACTTCTCTCTTCCTTCTTGACTACCAAAGCAATCACTAGGGTCAAGTCATAACATAATCTGGCCAGGGAATGTCTGGGTCTGCTAAGAAAAAAAAGAGGATTGATACCCCCAAAGTAGCTGTAAGACCTAGCTCACAGAAACCAGCAGGAGCTGGCAGAGTGTATGGAGACTAGATCCTCTAGGTTCTGTATTAAAGGAAATGGGATATAGAGTTGATCATTGAAATCAGTGCTCTCACCCATGATGCACGATTAAACATTCTGGCAAATATCATGGAATAGAGTGTTAATATTCTCCTAGGCTTGCACAGAAAAATCTCACAAAAAGCAATAATTTAAACTTAAGAGAGTAGAAATCCAGAACTTCCATGGCAAATGGTTGTGGATGAAATCAAAAGGCCCAGAGAACTGGGAATTTTCAAGTTAAAATACCCACCAGAGAGAATCTGGAGAATGTCCCATTCACCACAGTGATAAAAAGTGTCCTAGTGATTAGGGCACTAGCATCATTAATGATCCATTCTCTTTAAGCCAGGCCTACAGGTACAATATGCTTTTAAAGATCTTGGTTATATTATTATGGGACTCTTCCATCATTATTATAAGCAAAGTAGGTATAATTGTTTTATTGAGTGGCAATGTCAGAGTGTCAGCAGGGGTCTCTGGACCCCAACGAGTTATCAGATGGTCCACAGAACACAGTGAGCGAGATGAGCAGGCAGTAAGGATGAACCAATCTGTTCGATGTGAGGTACAAAAGTCCAACCCCCGTTGCCTCAGTTGGGACAATGGTGAAGAGCCGTCCCAGTCAGAGTTCCCCACAGCATTGGCTGAGGCCTCTGCTGTGATACCATCCCAGTCCGAATTCTCTCTTTCCAAACCGGCATCTCTCTTTGCCCACAGGTGTTGTTCCCAAGGGCACCTCCACGCTAGTCTCATAAGCCCACATCTCTTACAGTCTGTTTTCTGAGGACTCCTCCCTACATTATTCGACAGTATTTTTCAATTAATCTAGGTTGATCTACATGTCTGCAGTTTGTTCAGTTTTTACTGCATTCTGTAGTATGATTATGGTCAGTTGATTTAACTCCACACACCGTGGACATCTAAGCTGACTACAATATTTTGCTGTTATAAGTAATATTGCCGTGAACATTCTCACTCATGTCTCTTGGTTTACTTATAGATGAGAGACGTTCTCTAAGGCAGTATTTCTCAGAGTTACCCGTACATAATAATCACACAGAGAGCTATTTAGAAATACCGATGTTTAGGCATCATCCCTGAGATTCTTGAATTATATGGTCTGTGATGAAGTCCTGGAATTCAATGTATTTTCAAAGGTCTCAAGATGGCTTTCATGTTGCTGTTAGAGAATCCTAAATATAGTGTTGTAAATACTGTCATATGTGTGTCCATGTTTACTTTTTATAAGAATCACAAATCGTGCTCCGAAGTCTCCCATCTACTCTTACTCCAGTAATATATCGGAATTGCCATTGATTCCTATCTTTGTCTACACTTAGTATTTTCAGATTTGTAACATTTGGATGCTCTTGTAGAATTTAAATAGTATCTCTTTATAGTTCAACTTATACTTGGTAGTCGCTGCAAAAAGTTGAATTTGTTCCCTTTTCGTTATAATTCCAGTTTTCCTTCGCACGTTTCTAGTCATTGGGCTTATAAGTTATGGATTTTTTCTTCATATGATTTAGATTCTTTACTTTTTGTTAATTAAATATATTGTTAATATCCTAAGTGAGTATGTGGATTTTATTTCTTTTTTTAATAACGATTTTGATTGTAATTAAGACTTTCAATCTGTTCTATATTAATTTGCATTACTTGAGTATTTAAGAAATCTTTACTTAATCACAGGTTATAGCTTTTTCCATATTGTGTTACAAAAATTTGATGGCTTTGTTTTCACATTTAAATACTTTATCTATTTTGAATTTTTGTCTGTGTATGGTTGGACATAGAGAAACTTTATTTCCTTCTCTGTGACTCACCAATTACCCTAGCACATTTCCTGAAAATTTTATCCCACTCTACTGATATGTCTTATATCAGAATTTCATGTATGTAAAGACATGCATCCGGGCTCTGAATTCTGTCCTACAATGACTTTATCTACTTGTGCACCAAACACCCTATTTAATTACTGTGGCTTTAAGGTATGTCTTGATATGTGGTAAAGCAAGTCACTGACTGATTCTTTCATTTATGAATATTTTGGCATTCGCTCTCTTATCTGAATTACTAAGTGCCCTGAAAACCTGCTAGAGCTTGCTCGAAATTGTGTTAACACTACAGAACAATTTGAATAGTTGGCAAGTCTTTCTCTTGATCCAGGAATTTGGTACATCATTTCATTTATTGCTATCTTCTTCAATGCTTTTCAATAAGGTGTTTTTTTTTTCTTTTTACCATACAGAAATATTTTAGATTTTGTTTTCTATTAGGTTCTCTTTCTCTCTCTAATATGTAATATATAATGCCAAGGTGTAAATTGAACATGAAATACACAAAACCAATATGGAGGGTATTTTAAAACACTATTGGTATATTGGTAGACATAAAGATAGAACAAATGAGAAAGAACAGTATGACTTTTAAGTTATAAACACGGCATCACAAAATATATCCACTGCCCCCTCACTTACACAATTACATAGACACACACACACACACACACGCACACGCACACACACCACACACACACGCACACTAGCTTTATCCTCCTTCTCTGCCTTGTTTTGCTCCATGTCTTCACTTGGAATATACTTTACCATTTGTTTATTATACTTCCTTCATTAAATCTCTACTGTCACCAAATATGAGCCCCATAAGCATGGTTGATCTCCATTAATTAGAGGCAACTTGGTACATAATAAATGCCCAATTAACAGATATGGAAGGACACAAAATAAGGTTGTATAAATGGGAAAATATGCTGTTTTTTTAAATAAGCATACTCAACATTAGATGATACATACATACATACATACATACATACTGACCCTCTCTATCCCTATTCATTACTTTAGTTTTTTCTATAGCACTGGAAACTTTTAAAATATTATACTATTACCCATTTTATTTTCCTACCACTAAAATGTAAGTTCTTTAAGGACAGTGAATTTCTTTCTTCTCTTTTACCCACTGTGGATCCCCAGCACTGGAGCAATACCTAGCACAGATTAAGCATCGAATAAACATTTGTTATTTATAAATGATTCTACACATTTACAAGAAATTCAAATAAAAATTAACTTTCTTTAGACCTATAGAGGCGTGTTAAAATTCTTATAAAAATATAAGATTATTCAGTGCATTTTTGTAAAAGATTCATGAAGAAAGTATAAATCTATCAGGAATTTAAAGATACAGAGTCTCAATATTTGAATTAATATAGCAACAATCCACAGACTGATCAATGGTATGGAAAAAAAAATTAGTCTAAAAAATATATACAGATGGAAACAAATTTGTAAGAGAACGGCCAATTGTTCAATAAAGGGTATCTTATCACCAAAACTACATCATAAAACCAAGATAAACCTTAAATATATCAAAAATTTAAATACATAACTTGAAAAAATGTAGTACAAAGAAACATGTGAGTATTCCTTTATAATCTTGATGTAGGGAAGGTTTTTCTTCCTTTGAGACAAAACCAGAAGCCATCCAATAATGATTGATAAAATCAGCCTACTAAAAGTGAAAAACTTCTATAAGAAAAAAATAGGCAGGTGAAAACTTGAGTGAATAAATAAATACTAAATTTGGAAAAAAATATTTGCAATTCATATCACAAAATTTGATCTCCTTAATACATTCAAAAGCCTTCAGAAATCAATCACTAAAGGCTGATAAATATAGAAATATGAGTAAAATGCAAGAAGAAACTTTTCTTTGAAAGGAAGTTCAAATGAGTCTCTATCATATGACAAGTTGCTGAATTTAGCCCATAGCTTGAGAAATCCTCATTTAAACTACAGAGATAAATGGTTTTTCAGCTATGAGTTTAGCAGAAATCCAAAAAATTGTTAGCATCCTCTTGTGTTAAGACTATGGAAAAATATATGATCAGTAACATGGCTACCAATCTCTATGGGGAGTAATTTTCTAGGATTTATCAAAATTACAAATAAATATACGTTCTGACGCAACACCCCCATTTATGTGGGTTTTTGCACAAGAACAAAAATATCTTGGGTGTGATGTCATTAATGATGAGGAAACACCCCCAAAGTCTATCAATAGGAAACTGGTTAAAAAAAACCATTTCGATATCCCACTATAAAAAAGAATAAAAGCTTCCTGTCTCATATAATGATACACAAAGTTGTACATAATACAGATACACAAAGAAAGCAAAGTCTAGAATAGTGTGAATCACATGCAACATTTTATGAGGAAGTAATAAAAATAAATATTTCTCCCCTTGTATTTGAATAAGGAATCTGCTTACGAATGGAAATAGAAATAGTCAAATGAAGAAAAAAGCAGGAATCCTAGGAAGATGAGACAGAACTTCAACCTACCTACATGGCTTGATAGACTGTTTCTCCTCTATTATTTTTTTTTAATTTTTTAATGTTTATTTATTTTTGAAGGAGAAACACACACACACAGAGTGTGAGCAGGGGAGGGGAAGAGAGAGAGACACAGAATCCCAAACAGGCTCCAGGCTCCAACATGCGGCTCGAACTCATAAACCAGGAGATCGTGACCTAAGCTGAAGTTGGATGCTTAACCAACTAAGCCACCCAGCTGCCCCATTTCTGTTATTGTTGTCAATATTATTATAGCAATGCTTGTTTAGTAATCATTAAATCAACACTATTTACCTGGTCACTTTATTGAAAACATTTAAATAACATTTCCCATATGTGCTGATTCAATCACACTGATGAGATGCTTATCACCTTTACCTGATACTCCTGAAGATGGCAAGCTTCCTTAACGTGATGCTTTTATTAGCATTGAGGCAACACTCCATTCCTCTACTACACTTCTGCTAAACTTAGTTATCCTCACTCCTTTTCAAGGCACAGATACAATCATTCTTTTTTGCTCTTAACACAACTTCTCAAAAGCGTCTCAGCTTTGATTTTACTTTATATTATGGAATTCAGGCAGCGGGTAAACTGTAATCTCAGTTTACAGCTTTACTAATTAAAGTTTGGTCTGCAGACCCCATTGGTATCTGGAAGCTTGCTAGAAATGCAGAATTTAGTGCTCCAACCCAGCACACAGAGTCAGAATCTGCTGCTTTCAACTAGAGCTCTTGATTGTGCCTGTGCTCTATGAAGTTTGAGAAACACCGACTTACAGAACAATACGACACCTTGCTTTCTTGGTTACTTCTCTGCATTAAATACATATAGTATTTCCACATTTTTCTTAAGCTCCCTGTAAATTTTTCTATATTCTATTCCGTTTGTCATGTTTTTCTTTCTCTCTCTTAATTTTTCTTCTCCTTGCTGAATCTTTTTCTCTTACCATGTTTCTAAGTGTTCTTGTTCCTCTATTACCAAGATAACAAGAGATTTTAGTCCTTGGGATCTCAGCAATTTTCGCATTGTTTTGACCTGTGCTAGAAAATGTAATCCTTTAAGAGCATCTACGCAATAATTTTCTTCAATACCTGTATTGTTTTAATTATTTCGGACTCTTAGAGAGTTTCATTTATTTGCATTCTGCTGAGGTGGCAGACTGGTGGGGGGGTGGGGTTGGAGAGAGATATTGATAAAGATTACCAGCATTACATGATAAATAACCATAAGGAAACCAGATATATGGGTCCAAAACATGAGGTTATTTAAAAAAGGGATCATGAGTCTTGAACACCCAATGACTATTTTCAATTTTTTTTGAGGGAGGGGGCATGAATCCAATTTGAGAACTTAAGAAAACCCTTCTTAGTAAAATACTTTTAAGCACATGCATGTAAAACTTTGCAAATAGCTTCTGGGCATTCATATACTCTGAAACCCACACAAGGATCTTGAATTTCATATCCTAAGCTCGAGCTAAAATAAATAGAAATGTCTACACTTCCTTATCAGCGTTTCAGCCAACTAAAAAATACAGATGGTTCTGGGAAAGAAAGTGAATTTTTTTTGTCCCTCCCGATGCACATTAATTGTGAAATATTGGTATAATCATAACAAACCAAATGAAATATAAATTTCCTTTAGTGAACTGAAGATAATTAATTCCCTTTCAGATGATGAAATGCAGCAGCCCAATAACCATTTGTTTTATGATGTAAAGCTCCTTATAGGCAAAACCATAGGGTCAGAATTGCTCAGCCAATTAAGTGAATGGGTTGGCTGAACATCCTTGAGTCCTGTATAATTTAGGTCAAGCAGGTTAATTAGCATATTATTGTTTGGCCAAATGAACAGCACGAAGTTGCCAAACGGAAATTCCTTAAATAGTAACACATAAATCTTAGTACTATGGCACTTCTACAGATGGCAGCATGCTATCTGATGGATGGATGGAAAGGGGTGCGTGAGCATAACATTAGGATTCTAAACAGCGAAAGAACTCGGCACTGAACAAATTTCACAGGGCGGCGGAAATTTATCATGTTTGTTTTGTCACTGTAACTCACATCTTGCCAGCTCAACCTTACAAAGAAGTAGAGGGACATATACGGGAGGTAACAAAAGCAGGGGGAGTGAACAAAAACAATTTATGCAAAACTGCGCAGTAAACTGCATACTAAGAAAGAAGTAATGTAAAGTATTATACTGTTGCTTTGCTTTTTGTGAATAATGGAAACTTCCAGGCCTCTTTCATTTGTTTCTTATTTACCTAGCCTCTCATATCTTTACACAATGGTTTGGGAAGCACTCGGTCAGGTACTAATTCTCCATTTTATTGTTTTCTGCCTTCCGTCTGAGGGGCATGATATTTATCACACACAAATGGAACGTAATGCATTATGACAGCAGTCCCTGAGAAAAGGTTTGATAAGCAGCGAGAAGGAATGGGTTCTACTCTTTAACTCAAGATTTTATGAAAATCTAAGTTAAATCCTGTGTCCCCTGTGTGTTGGAGGTCCGCAAGACCACCCTCAGGTTTGATGACTCACGAGAAGGAGGAATTTACAGGAAGCAGTGGAGCTGATACAGTCACGACTACAGTTCATCACAGCAAGAGTATGCAGATTACAATCAGCAAAGGAAGAGGTATACAGGGTGGGCCACAAGAAACCAGGCAGGAGCTTCTAAGGTTTTCCCCCCTGATGGAGCCACACAGTCAATATTAACTCTCCCAACTACATGTGACAACGTGTGCCAACTCTTGCCAGTCAGGAAAGTTTACCAGAGCCCTAGCGTCCAAGGATTTCATTTGAGTCAGGCACCGTGTAACTAACCTCAATTCTCAGACTCACACCTCCCTAAATGTAGCATGGCTCAAAGCCCAGGTATCCATGTAAAAATAGGCATTTACCGTAAATTACATCGTTAGCTTAGTCTATCCTGCGTGGCCCAAGGTCTCAGGTATGCAAAGACATTCTTATCAAGCAAGATTTCTCAGCAGCTCAGGGGTTATCTCCTAGGACCCAGTAAAGGGCCAGTTCTGAAGACCTATGGAACGTGCATTGTTTGGGCAACTGACACCTGGTGAGTTAGCCTTTTACAACACACCATGAAAAGAGAAAAGGAACTAAGGCTAAGTGATTACTCTAAGGTTTTACCTCACTAACGGCTATTTCCCCTAATTTTTCCCAAATTTCTCTTTGCCATATACTCTGACAAACCTGTATTTATACTTTCTGGAAACTCTGATATCTTTGTGTGCCCAAGTATTATCTTGTAACTTTCTTTTTTTTTTTCTCTCTGCAGGCATCCAGATGTATTCTTCTCAAAGCAATTATTAAGTTAATTACCCAGCATCTGAATGTATGACTCTTGAGGGACCCAGGATGAATGACCTCCTAAAGAAGCTAACACGTCTAAAGCTTGTTTTCTTGCCCCCCTGATGGTTAGGGTGTAGGCATGGGACCTTGGATCGGCCAATAATACCTTCCCACCTGGGACTCAATCTGGAGCAAGTATCAGAAAGAGAGAGATAAAAGTGCTCCTCCCCAAAGGCCTCTTGTAGATTCCCTAGGCTTGCTTAATTCCTACAGATTTTGGATCCAAGTTCTTCAACTTTCTCCAAATTTCTACAATCTATAAAATATCCTTTCCATAAATTAAACTTATGTTAAAATTTCCCACAGTCGAATTTTATTGCTTTCAACAAAGAGCTTTGGCTGATATAGGAGTGCTACAGAGGAATTAAAATAGAAATGAATAAACAATTACAGGGAAGAATTCTAAATTTGTAACAGAAGTCTAGCAACAGATTTCATGGTTGGCACAGTTTCTCAGGGACTCAAATTCCCTACAATGACTACCAATTTCTTTCCTCATCCTGCCTGAGCAAATTCTAATATGAAGTGTCTTCTAGGGGCTCAGTTGTGAGGTCTACTGAGAACGTCAGTCTCTTCCAAGCTATATTTCCTGATCTCTCGAAACGTGACCTCAGTATCACCTCCAGTCCTCAGTTTCACTGCACTTTTCAATTTTCTGGCCCTATCAGTTTTTCTCTGAATCTAGATCTAACAGTGATGAAGGCTCATTCATTCATTTATACACTTATTTATATTTCAAGTTTTTATTTAAATTCCAGATAGTTAACATACAGTGTAATATTAGTTTCAGGAGTAGAATTTAGTGATTCATCACTTACATACAACACCCAGTGCTCATCCCAACAAGCACCCTCCTTAATACCCATCACCGATTTAACCTGTTCCCCCCCACTTCCCCTCTGATAATCATCAGTTTGTTCTCTAGAGTTAAGAGTCTGTGTTAGGGTTTGATCCTCTCTCTTTCCCCCCCTCCATGCTCATCTGTTTAGTTTCTTAAATTGCACATATAAGTGAAATCATAAGGTATTTGCCTTTCTTTAGCTGACTTTATTTTGTGTAGCATAATACACTCTAGTTCCATCCATGTCATTGCAAATGGCAAGATTTCATTCTTTCTGATGGCAGAGTAATATCCATTGTGTGTGTGTGTGTGTGTGTGTGTGTGTGTGTGTACGTACATATGTATGTGTATTTCTGTATCACATTTTCTTTGTCCATTCATCATTCGATGGATGATTCGGCTCTTTCCCTAATTTGGCTATTGTTGCTAATGTTACTATAAATGTTGGGGTGTATGTACCTCTTTGAATCAGTATTTTTTTTATCCTTTGGATAAATACCTAGTAGTGCAATTGCTGGGTCATAGGGTAGTTCTATCTTTAACTTCCCTTTATTTTATTTATTTATTTATTTATTTATTTATTTATTTATTGAGATACAGAGAGCACAAGCAGGGGAGAGAAGAAAAGGGAGAGAGAGAATCTTAAGCAGGTTCCATGTTTCACACTCAGCATACAGCCCGACACAGGGCTCAATCCCTGAGCCTGGGATCACGACCTGAGCTGAAATCAAAAGCAGGATGCTCAGCCGACTGAGCCACCCTAGCATCCCAAATGGGGAGGAACTATCTTTAACTTTTTGAGGAACCTCCATACTGTTTTCCAGAGTGGCTACACCAGATTGCATTCCCACCAACAGTGCAAGAGGGTTTCCCTTTCTCCACATCCTTGCCAACATCTGGTGTTTCCTGTTTTGTATTTTAGCCATTCTGACTGGTGCGAGGTGATCTTATTATAGTTTTGACTTGTATTTCCCTGATGATGAGTTATGTTGAGTATCTCTTCATGTGTTTGCTGGCCATCTGGACGTGAAGATTCTTTTTAAAAATATTCCTAAAAGCTCTGCCTTTGAACCTTGTGTTATTTTATATTAGTACTGAGTTTCCTGCACCTTCTTGAAGGGCTGCTATCATCAAGCCTTGAGAAATTTAGTTGCACCCTTGTCGAAGCTTTGGCTACATCTTCAGTGTGCTCAGCTTAGTCTAATCTCACTCTGGGTCTTTTGATTTTTGATGATAAACATAAACTTTCTGGAGACCTTTATGAAATGAAAACTTTTTTTTTTTTACAACTTTTAAATGATTACACCCAGTTTAAGTCCCTCCATTGAATTCTTTCTCTAGGTGAAAAAGAAAAATATTTCTTGGCTTATGTGCAAAGCAGAAATACTTAATAAACTCTAAATGCCCATTCACTCTTAAACTCAGGAAGGAAGGTCCCTGCCCTGAATCTGGAAATTTGGGTGGCCTGATTTTGGCTTAAACCATCTGCTGGCCATATTCCTTGCACCCAACAGGATAAGGAGTTTGTAAATCAAAGTTATGTGGTGACTCCAAGTTTTCCTGTCCCTTTCTTGACTATAATTTAGATTCCTTAGAATCAGAAGTCACTGGCTAAATATTCCAAGCCTGCACGTAGGACATGTACAAACTTCTCCTCAAGGTCTATCCTCTTGAGAGAGACCCATTTCACAGATGGAGGCATCCCTAGGTCCAAGGAGCCACAGTTGCAGAGGGGTGGGAAGAGCTCAGGCTTCATGTCCACACATGTGTGCACAAGATCCCTCAGGGTGGGACAGAGCAAGGGCAGAAAGAAAACACACGTGAACTGGGGTGAAGACCAGGACCTGGGTCCACCATGTTCTTGCACACCATTAGAAGAAGCTGAGAATTTAAAATCCAAACAAAGCCTTCCAGATCATTATGGAAGGTATTTATCAAGGAAAGAAAAAAATGTTTGCTAACTTTATTTCAATCTTTTGAATGTTTATGCCTATGGAGATTGGCCTCCGTTTGTACACATGTTCCAGGCAACTTTGCTGATCCCAATAAATGACTAATTTTCTCTGGGGCTAGTTGCTGAAATCTATATGACTTCTTAGAGTATGTTTTACAACAGGAATTCACATATATTTTGGAGAAGTTATATAGACATATCCTCACTTAAAAGAATGATTTCACGTATTTTTAAGACCGTCCCCAGTTACATTGGAGAAGAAAATTTACCAAACCTAATTATAATGTTCAGACATTGTAGAGTTGTATCAGTTTCATGCAGAATCTACATTTTGTTTTCCACTTCTACCAATTTTCCCCCAGTTTTCATGTGTTTCATCCACATGCACATGTATTTACACAGCAGCAGAGAAGACAGACTGTCATGTTATAGATGTGAATGCTGATCTTAGGCAAGCAGGAAACCTAGGGCTCTAACCCAGAGCTCTGATGTGGCTGAGGTTTAGAGAACGAAGACTGAGTATTAAAGGAAAAATTTAGTTAATCAAAAATTTGGGGGTGGAAGGTGAAAGAAAACTAAAATAAAAGAGTCAAATCCAAAGGGAGGGAAAGAACAAACTCTGGCCACAAAATAGAGGCTATCACAGAGGCAGGCAGTTTAGAAAAGTAAATAAAAGATGGATACTGGAGAAATCCTCTAACTCCTTAGTACACAGAAGATAACAGGTCACTTGTCACTTGAGCCTGCTAGAGGGAGGGAGGTTTTAGAGAGGAAAGGTGATTTAGACATTGTGGGTATGAATTTATACACATTTTAAATAAAAGTGAACACTTTCAAAGTGTAACTATGAAAGAGTCCCCCCAGCTTTTACGTGAATGTGGGGCTGGGGGTGATGGGAGGGTGGTGATATGTGCTAAGTCCCAGACTCTAAACAAAAGGAAAGAAGAAGGAAAAATAGAAGGGAGGCAGGGAGGGAACATGCGTGTTCAAAAAGGCAAATCCATGGGAAGGACATGAATCAATGAGGGACTTGAATAACAAAGTTAAACTGTGAAATAAGAAAGTAAAGAGGATAAAATAAGTAGGAAATTATAGGCAGATTAAAATAGAACAGAGATGAGGAGATTGGTGTAGTCCGAGAAAGTGCCCGCAGATCAGGTAGACTGAAGCAGAGAAAGTAAGGACAAGATCTTGGGGAAAGGAAGAGAGAAAAGGACATAGAATGAAAGTAAAGGAAGTAAAATGCTCTACACATTATGGGGAATCCAAATTCATGCCACACATATTGAAATCTAGCTGATGAGCAAAATTCATTCAGTCACTCAGCCATTAGTTATTGAATGCCTCCAATGTCCCGACCCCTGTGCTCGGGTATAAGGTATATGGCCATGAACAAATGAAATACGATCCCTGATCTCATGGGGCATACTGTCCACGGGGACCACACATGATGAGAAAAACTGACACAGATTCATAAATTGCTGAAGTGCCAAATATAATTTCTGGTGTTGTAGAAAATATGTCAATATTAAAACCGGAGCTTATGAAAGTTACCTCTAGAAGCTAATATTAATATACAATTTGAACTATGAAGGGGGAAATTAGTCAGGCTATGAGAGACACTAGTAGTTCAAGTGGAAGGAAGAGAGTGTGCAAAATTCCTGAGATGAAAAGGAGTTCGACTTCGTTGGGTTGCTGAGAGAAAGCAAGAATGGGCAACACACAGTGAGCAAAATGGAGACTGGGAGGAGAGACTTTTACAGAGCTGGGCGTTGTCTACTCATTCATATTAGAATGTGAACTTTTTTTCTTAGAAATAAATACTAATTTTTAATACAAGGTGAGACCATAGCAATTTTTGAAGTCGATAGTAAGTCAGAGAAATAAATCAAGATAGGTTGGCATTTAAAAAAAATTAAAATGTGATGTGTTGAGTTAAGTGAATTAAAAAACATACACTGAAGTTGTAAGACCCCAAGATATACAGGTACCATCTTAAGGAATACGAATCTTCAGGATACTGGGCTGGAGACAACAGAGAATATTAATAAGTAAAGAACATATGTACCCAACATAAGCTCAAGCTGTTCCATGGTCATGCTGACGACAATAAACTTTGGATCGACAACAGCCCTTATAGTTGTGCTTACGTGGAATATTAAGAAACACAACGCGTAGTGCATCCGAACATCAAGGATGTTGCAGTGCTAGGCAACTGTGTTGCTTGGTAATGCCGTCTACATTCTCCAAGGGAAGCAAGAAGAGGTCTACACACCCTAGGACACAAACGTCATATGATGGCCACTCACCACAGGAAATCTAGAGGCATTAGCTGAGGAGCTCTGGCATCAACACCTACTAAAGTTTATCTACATGAAATAAATTCAATTTCATATTTTTGGATGTTAAATGAAAACTAGATGCCGGGGTCGTTCCTTGCCCCGGCGAATCTAGGGGTCCACGAAGGACGGACGGTCAGGCGAAATGAAGTGAGAGAGCCACGAGTGAGATGGAATCTGATGACCAAGCAGGCAGCCCTGGCAATTCTGGCATCTCTGCCATTCTGGTGTCTATTCTGGCATCTCTGCTTTGCTGGTCTCAGTGTCTTTATTTTTAAAGGTAGCGAGTGACATTACATCAGTGACAAGGCATTCTTTACAACATACATTGTTGTCACAAGACCATGTCGTCACATATAGGTTTATGGTATAAGGGAGCGTGGGGATGAGAATTACAAAATGATTTGCGAAATGTTAACCTCAGGGAGGTGCTCAATATTTGCTGCTGATAAACAGTGCTTCTGACTTCTGGGCGAGGCTAACCTTGGGGAAGGTCCTAAGTCTCTTTACAATCTTTCCCGTCAGTATGTTAATTCTGAGAGAAGCTTTACGGAGATGTGCCTTGAGGTTTTATGGTGGGGCTGAGGGGAGCGATACCTGCAGGGAAAATCTAATTTGGTTCAAGGAGTCTTGGGGCCTATGCCTCGATTTGTGTAACCTATCCCCAAGAGGCAACCTTGAGGTAACTTCTGGCCAGGTTACTCTCACACAGATTTTATCCATCAACACCAGGTCCCCTTTTCCATGTGCCATAAAACTAAAGAGGATTATGTCCCTTAGGCCGATGTGAGCAATTCAAGAAATCCAGGCCTGAAAGGTTATTTTGAAAGAGGTCAAACTAGGCGCCAGTTTGGCTGGCAGGAGCTTTTGCTTCGACCTTTCCCACGCATGGAGGGGTCTCAACCTGTGAGCCCAAAACGGCTCCCAACAACTAGAAAACATCACTTTTTGTTTACCTGCTTATATTTCTTTTTTTTTTTTTTTTTGCATTAGCTCTAACATGATCTTGAAACATGAAGTCCTCATGTAAGAAATGTTTCTTACAAATGATAATGAAAAGAGCTCTCTAAACTTCAGAGTAGAGTATGGTCCCATTGCTAATTTCCTTACTCAAAAACCTCCAAAGCATGACACTTTATTTTCTTTAAGCTTTAGAGTTTTTTCCCTTATGCAAAATAACTATATTTACTCCATATTTACTCTCCATTTGTTTTCTAGTTATCAAAAGTAATAGTAGGGGCACCTGGGTAGCTCAGTCAGTTAAGCATCCAACTTCGGCTCAGGTCATGGTTTCAGAGTTCATGAATCCGAGCCCTGCATTGGGCTCTCTGCTGTCAGTGCAGAGCTCACTTAGGATCCTCTGTCTCCCTCTCTCTCTGTCCCTTCCCTGCTCACTTGCTCTTGCTCTCTCTCTCCCTCCAAAATAAGTAAACATTAAAAAAAGTAATAGTGTATCATCGTGGCTTTGAGATTTATGTCTAGGCTCTGCTATTTGGCAAGTTAGAGGCATCACTGTGTTTCACGTTCCTAATCTATACAGTGAACTGTCTCATGGAATTGTGGGAATTGAATCTTTCAGCGCAGCCCCCAGAATATAATATGGGGCCAGCGGATATTTATTGTTTTATGACTACCTATTAAATGTGGGTAAGCATGTTCAAGTACTTAGAAATATTATTATGCAAAGTGACCCCATTATTACTTTTATGAGGTAGCATTTTTATTTTCTCTTGAATTCAAAACGTATCACTGTGAAATTCAGTCTTTTATGACACTCTAATGTCTGTGGCAAATGTTAGTATTAAAAGAAATGTATTTGATTGCTTGACAAATGGCAGATATGAATACTTAGTCAAGGGTGGCTGTACCAAATATTTGTGTTGTCTACCCTAGAACCGTTCTGCATCCTTCTTCATCTAGTTCTGGGCCTCTGAGGCTTACCTGCATGGATCATGTCAACAGGACAACCACATTGTCTTGCTTCCAACTGAGTCCAGTTAATAAGGAGTCTTAGAATGACCAGAGAAAGAGAGGGAACATTAGTTCTTTCGTTATTCCCATTCTCTGTTATCTCTAGTCTAGTATCAACTCACAAACCATATATTCTACTGAGTCCTTCCCTGAGAGGTTGCCTCCTGCTGACTATCTCCAAGGAATGAAATGCCTTGAAATGCTGTTCGAGGCAGACTGCCTAATGGGACTCTATCTCCATGCCCTGTTTCTTTGGTCCCAGAGTGGAATCAGTCTCTGCTACCCGCTCCAAGTCCAGCTCCCTCCACTCTTGTGGCTTCTTCATCCCTTGCCCACACCTCTCATAAGATCTACTGTATGTAAGCCTTCCTTGAATAATCCTAAGGGAATCTCTTTCTGATTGGGTCTTGACTGATACAGGGACCTTAAATTATTCTTAATCTATCAGATCTTTATCTCAGACAATGCATAGACAATGACACCACAGAGCCCAAGCATCCCTACTGGGGCATGACTCTACCAGAGTCCATGCTGGAGGAGTGAGGTGTTTGACAATCCCTTTCAGAAGGCCATGCTTGGGAGCAGTCCTGGGCAGAGACTGAGACACTGAGGAAGAAGCCCAGGGAGATGACTGTGTTAAGTGAGTGCTATAGAGCGCAGAGGACTTCTTGAGATTCTGGAAGGGAGAATAAAAACGTGAAAAATGGAGCTGTCATTCTGCCTGTAGGAGTGTGTTAATAGCTAGGTGTATGTATTACTGGGAGCTCAACATTAAATATTGAGGCCTTTATTATTATTGTTTTAAGGTAGTAGTGACAACTGGGCTTGCCCACTGAGTCCTGGCAGTGTGTCGTGACTTGTGCTGTTGAAATACTTCCTCAGAGTGATCAAGGCTAGCAGATTTTCCTACTGAAACTATATCAGGGTTTTAACACGTAGGGAAAAGAATAATAGAAGCGAGTGCGATGATTAAATTATTCTTAATTATCTCCAATTGAGTAAATTACATGTATATTACAAATTTAATTTGTGGGCTCCCTGTCTCTCAAATGACATCCAGAAATATACCATTTACTCTTGAGACTGGCAAAAAAAATACAGTGAAGACCCTGTTATATCCCTTCACACAACCCATTATGTTCTCTCTCACATGCTGAAGACATTGAACTTGATTGGAATAAAGTGGGTACTGATGGAGAAGACGTACGTACCTGGCACCTTAGATCTACTGAGCAACTTTTGGCAAAATGTCCCCTATTGTAGGACTCTTTCAACAGCTTTAAACAATAATAGAGATTATAGACTACTTATTTTTTTCTATAAAATAAAAGGTGGAAGACCATTTTAGATGAGACAGGCGATGGGAGTGAGGTAAAAGGTGCATGGAGGAGAGGAAGAAGGGCAAATGACCCTGGTAATGGATTTGTTTCTTAAGGGTCCAAATTGCATAAGCCTACCTCTGTCCTCTGCTCCTGAACGTTTTGACAAAGTGCATCTCTAACACATGTCAACAATTATAATGACGGAAAGAAAATCTTATTTCCATTGGAAACTCTGATGTACTCTAAGAAGATATTACTTTTACTCAATAATTCCTACTGAAACACCTTTCTAATTTTACTTCTTCTGTCCTCGGTAAATGCTTTTATATACAATCACTTATTAATGACATGGTATGGTACTTTAACACCAATAACCATTAGATGCTAAGAAAATCTGGAGGTTTATTTAAAATAGTTTCCAGGGGCGCCTGGGTGGCTCAGTCAGTTAAGCGTCCGACTTCAGCTCAGGTCATGATCTCACAGTTGGTGGGTTCGGGCCCTGCGTCAGGCTCTGTGCTGACAGCTCAGAGCCTAGAGCCTGCTTCGGATTCTGTGTCTCCCTCTCTCTCTGCCCCTCCCCTGCTCATACTCTGTCTCTGCCTCCCTCAAAAATAAACAAACATAAAAAGTAAATAAAATGGTTTCCAAAGGGTTCCAATAATTTGCCATTAAAGTCTAAGTATTCGTATACTTACTTTAGGCTGCGCTGAGGAAAATATTTTCAGAAGTGAAAAAAATTGCCAAAGGGACATTAATCGAAGCAATACGCCTCTTGAAGGGATTAACAAGAAACAGAATCACATTTACAAACAACAATGGCTGTGTTCTAATAAAATGATTCTGTTCGCCCAGGTCTACAAAGACAGCACTCCCATTCAAAAGATCATTACTTTGCAAGACATTTAAAGCAAGAACATGACTATGGTACAATACGAATAATAAATTATAAAGTCAAGAATTAGCGTGTGGGTGTATTATTGTCATTTATATTCTATAACACAGAACAGAACATTTAATAAATTAACTGTCAGCTCAGAATTCCATATAGTTATTTGTTCTACAAGGTTTTATCTGTAGTTGCCTTCTTTGGGGGATTATTAGGTCATGTGACATTTAAAAATATATGATAAAAAGTTTAAGTCCTTCAAAACTTTTACTTCTTATTAAGACACTTGATACTTTAAGGCTATTTTGTATTCTTTCACATAAAGATGTCACTTACTATATTCTACTTTATACTGAATACACTAGCTGTACATGAGGTGTATGTATTGGGATAGTTTAATATGTTAGAATGTTTCCTAATAAAAGGCTCCCACTTCTTTCTTACTTAAACCCCATTGGAAGAAGCCAAGAAAATCCCATTTCATATGAAACGCTTTTGAATAGTAAACATTGCTCTAACGAGGTTTCTGCACATTAAAAATATTGATTCCAGTTCCAAAAGGATTTTACTCAAACTCGGGGACTGATAGAGGTACCAAGAGACTGAGACTCATTATTCTACGGTGACTCTCTATTGCAATCCTCAAAAACATTACATTCATCTGGTTTAATGATCTCTTACTAGTACTCACTAGGGATCTCTCTGGAATGTTCTACCTTTAACTTCTGCCTTTTCATAATATGTTAATTGTTCTACTCTTTTTGTTTTTGTATTCCTATTAAGGCATTTGTGCTTTATTAGCTGTACTTTATTCATCCCTTCATTGTTTCTGGGTCTTAATTTATACCATATTGGAAGTTTATGACTGCTCATTTGGGGGTTATTTTTATTTATGTACTTAAAACAATACTCTACGTTTGACGAATTGATTTTATAGTGAGAGAAAATTTATTATGGAGCACTTTATGGATATCCCATCTTGAAATCCCTTTTCCTAATGCATAAAGTGCCCGGGCTGACATGACTTTTCTTAATAGGTTTGAAAAATGAATCATGAACAACATTTCAGAAATCACATCGCTAGTAACTTCCAAAACTAAAGAAAGGAACACGAAGAATTCAAGGACAGCTGAAAATACACAGGGCAAACAGAAATGTTCCACATTCGATGAGGTACTTTTTATGTTTGCCAGAATTTGAAGAAAAAGAGATAAGAATAAAATTTTTCTTTTCTTATACCTGCTGGAAAAAAATACATAGGCTTTCTTCCATGTGTGCAGGGATGGGTAATTTGATGTACTATGAAGTCAAGAAAATGATAAAGGGCAATAATAAAGCAGTGTTGTGAAGGAAAACTACCTCGCCAAGTTTTCTGCTTGGGTAGAACGATCGAAAATAATAGTGACAAAGGTTGCATATGTCACCTCCCTGGCATACAGCACATTGCCACTTTCCTGCGTGTATTTTTACATGCATTAAGAACTACCAGGTATGCGGCGCCTGGGTGGCTCAGTTGGCTGGGCGGCCAACTTCAGCTCAGGTCATGATCTCATGGTCTGTGAGTTCGAGCCCCACGTCGGGCTCTGTGTTGACAGCTCAGAGCCTGGAGCCTGCTTCAGATTCTGTGTCTTTCTCTCTCTGCCCTTTCCTTGCTCATGCTCTGTCTCTATGTCTCTCAAAAATAAAATAAAAATGCTAAAAAGAAAAAAGAACTACCAGGTGTTAAGTCTAATTGTATAGAGGTTTTGACTAAGATTGCTTGAACAGGATAGTTACGGCTAAAAGCAGGAGACTGTCCTGAGAGACCCAAACATCCAAACACAGGAGATACTGGATCAAGCAGAAGACAAATTTGGTTTAGTGTGATTTGATGTAGGGCTTCTCCAGAGTATGCCAATAAGGAAATTTTTGTCAGAGAGCATTTATTCTCATAAAAGCTAGAGTCGGGACAGCTGTTAATAGCATTAGCAACACCAATAAAATCGGGATGCTCTCCTCCTTTTGGTTGAAAACCAAAAAATCTGCCTACCTGAGTTGGACTCATAAGTATACAAAATAAATGTAGTAAGCTACTCTTGTGCAATAAGCAAAAATGATATGATACAAATCATTTACAGAGGCTTTACTGCTAAGTACCTATTACAGCTAGATATAGAGCATTAAGAAGCAATGGGCCATGCTGTACTGGCCCATTTATGCTGTATATACACTGTGTACTCATTGTTGATATCAGGAGTAATTCACCAGAGTGCATCTAGCCAGAACAGTCACATAAAGGAATGGATTGTTTGAAGGGGTTATGGAGCTAGTCGTAAGAGCCATAAATGCAGTCTTGAGACCAGAAATCACAGTAAAAATAGAATGTTTTGCCATCCTTCCCTATCTGTTCCTAAAAACCATGAAGATTTCAACTAGTTTGGAAAGCCCCCTCATTGGAAAGACTATCCCATGAGATTCCCCTCGTAGCGTTGCTAACTCGTGAGGAATCAGCTCTGATTCTGGCAGAGGAGTCAGCAAAGCCCGCAGCATTCTGGTGGATAAGTTCAGTACCTTTGTTATTTTATTTTCACTTTTAGCATATTTATTGAAGGCATAATTAATATATGATTACACATACTCGTATTGCACAGTTTTGTGAGTCTGACATATGCATCTGTGATAACAAACATATGCATCACTCCAAAAAGTTTCCTGATGCTGCTTCGTAATCCTTTTCCTACATGCCTCCCCATCCTCTGGTCCTCCTGTCACCAAGCAAATAGTGATTTACCTTCTGTCACTAGGAGATTAATTTGCCATTTCTAAAATCGTATATGATTTTAATTTATATGAATTCACCCAAGCAGAATGCTCACTTCTTTGTCTGACTTCTTTCACTTGCCATAATTATTTTGTAGGTATCAACGGTTGCGTGTGTTTCAACAGTTTATTCGACATCGATTTTGTTCCACATAATCATTTTGAGTGTATTAAGAGTTTATCCCCACTCGTGGCTGACTTTGGACCTCAAAGCCCAACAAGCCTGGTATTTCATTGGAGGCTTTGACTTCCATTAAAGACGATTTGTGCTTTTGATGTTTTCTTGCTTCTATTATGGTGATAAGAAATATCAATGAAATCTTTCTTCTTGCTACCAGACACATGTCCCGTCATCTGCTGGCTCAGCTTCAAGTGTGCGCCTCCCCGTTACAAGAATGAACATCTTATAGCTGAGAATAAAGGTTATAGAATCCCAGCAGACTAAATTCAAAGGCAGGGCAACATATTACTAAGTACAATCTTCAGTTGCATGCAACCAAAACCCTTCCCGAATACTTAGCAGTTGCATGGCCATAAGATACATGGTCATACTGTGTCTCTCCTTCCTCACTGTAAAACTGGGCTGTGCCAAATTAACAGATTTTTGTGAAGACACAATGTATTGATATATATAAGGCAGTTAGACCAGTGTCTGATACACAGTTTACTGCAAGTGTTATCTATTGTTAGAAGTGGTAATTGTGTTGTTAATGGCACTTTTTATAGATGACCCATACTCCTGAAGCACATAATGTTAGAGACGCAGAAATGTTCTCAGCTTTATTTTTGATTGTTTGTTCCTATTAGGAACAAGCTCAAAGGTAACATGACAAAGGAAAACTCGGATAACAACCCCCCTTTTAGATATCTTATGTGTTCTTCTCCTCTACTTATATTTAAATATTGAATATTGGGGCACCCGGGTGGCTCAGTCAGTTAGGCTTCCAACTCTTGATTTCAGCTCAGGTAATGATTTCATGTTTCATGAGATCGAGCCCCGAGTCTGGCTCTGCGCTGACAGCATGGAGCCTGCTTGGGATTCTCTGTCTCCCTCTCCGCTCCTTCCCTGCTTGCTCTCTCTCTCAAAAATAAATAAACATATTATACACACACACACACACATGCACACACACGCATACACACACATACACACACCTCCACCGCACCAGGGCATTTCCTATAGTCGACCCATTTTCCTCTTACAGTTTCAAATCAGTCTACCACAACAGCTGTCCACCTAGGATTAGGAATTCTACCTAACTTGGGTATCAACTTGTTACCTTACCCCTTTAAGGAAATAATATTAAGGTAGCCAAAGGACCTCTGTCTATGAGGTGCTCTGTGCTTCTGACCTTGTATCATGAACCTAAAACAAAAACCAAAACGTAAATCCTAGCTATTGGCTCTATTCAGAAAGTCCAATTTTCATTTGGAATTATCAGTAAGAGTGTGTAATCAGTCGTAATGCTTAAGCTTAGAAAGTGAGATGTTAGATTTCCATGCAATTTTCCATGTTTGACGTGGCACCCCAGACACTGACCAGGATAGAACACCAAAGTCTTGCTCTGGGAAAAGCAAGAATGAACAAGAATGAGAAGAATGTTCAGGATACCAGCCAAGGTGGTACCAGTACCCTAGAACTAGAAATCTATAGGAAACCATGCAGCAGTCCATGACTGGGAAAAACTGGTGACAGCTTGGTGAAAGTCAGGGGGCACAGAGACTCCTAAATCAGCACATTTTCCTAGGAGATCAGAATTGATTCCTGGTCCATTGGCAATGTGAATGGGGCTCAAGTTTCTACCTGCAGATCTATTTCAGGCAAGCCCAGAAACTAATCCTCTAAGATGACAGTTTTCATTACCCATGGATTGTCTCCACTGGTGTAGGCAGGGAAGGACAATACAGTAGGAAATAAAACACACATACACGCACACAAACATGTATATATAATAATATATATATTATATATGTATTTAGAAAGAGAGAGTATGTGCATGAGCAGGTGAGAAGGGAGAGGAAGAGAGGGAGAGACTCTTAAGCAGTCTCCACCCTCAGCAACGTGGGCTTGATCCCACAACCCTGAGATCATGTCGCAGGAGCATGACCTGAACTGAAATCAAGAGTCAGATGCTCAACCTACTGAACCACCCAGGCGTCCCAGAAGTTTATGTGTCTTTAAGTAAAATGACCACAATAAAGAAAAGAGTGAAATCTTTATCACTTAATTCAGAAAGTTCTGAATAGTTGCCTTTAAAAAAAATATTCCTATTTCAATTAAAAAATTATTCTCCAAAATGTGGCACAAAAAAAAACATTTTCTTCTTTGTCGAGAATATTTATTTGTATTAACGGGCCTTTTCTAAATGTGACACAATTGTCTTCTCTATATAAGGAAGCTTATAAGCAATATCCGTCTCTCAACTCCTCAAAAGGAGATTTGTTTTTCTTCATTTTATAGTTATGGAAACCCCAATTCACTGAAGTGATACGTTATTTTAAATGGTAGACTTTTACTAGCTCATTCTGAGTACAAATATCAACACTGAGAGGAAAAGAAATAATTTTAAAGAGAAAGCATTTTCAAATTAAATGAAAGAGAAAGAAAAGAAGGAAGGAAAGAAGGAAGGAAGGAAGGAAGGAAGGAAGGAAGGAAGGAAGGAAGGAAGGAAGGAAGGAAGGAAGGAGAGAGTGAGAGAGGAAGGGAGGGATGGAAGGAAGGGAAGAAGGAAAGAAGGCAGACAGGTTGGAAGGGAGGGAGGGAGGGAAAGAGGAAGGACGCGAATTTTTTCAAACAAGCAGCAGTTTTTGTCCTGAAAATAATTCAAGAATGAACAATAATTTTTATTTTTATGTTGAAAATGACAGCTAAAAATGTAGGAACGCTGCTGAGGACTCCTTCGAATGGAGCAGCATTGAGAAAAAGGACTGTGTTTCAAAGGTGGATTCATTTCTATGGCTCAGCATACACAGTCATGACGTGGTTCCGCTCCACAGCATCCAGCGAACCCAAAAGCAAAATGCAGTTCTAAGTTCCATAAGCGTTACAAGAAACTTTTCAAAAGTTCCTGCCTTCGAGAGCCTTACTATGAATTAATATATAAACTTAATCAATTTTAAACTTTTCATTAAAAATAAAAGAATACTTTATGAAAATGAGGAATTATATTCGTTTTATAGCAGTTATTTCAAAATATCTCATTATAATTAGCAACAATGGGAGTTGATTTTTAAGTAAACCAATTATAATATAGAGTTTATTGAATTGGGGTGAAATTTCCATGACTAAGAAAAGTTGATTCAAGAATAAATAAGGAGAGTTAGTTAATGTCTCTTCATTTCTTAGCGTAGAATGAATCTATTATTTCAGCCATCTGGCCTTCTGTAGTGTAAAGCTCATTAGCATGCAACAGTTTAGTTTAGCTAAATACAGAAAGTTCGGAAAGTAGGCTCCTGCAGAGCCTACTTCTTGTCAGCCCTACACACGGTTCCGTTACCAACACAGGCAGCATTGGTTTGTATCATTTGAACTAGCTACTCTCAGTGGCTGAAGTCCATTACTATAGTCCAGTGCGTAAAAACAGAACATTATTTCAATGGGAAGGAGTCTCCTAGAGGTAGCAATGGAGGATCAGAATACGTAAAGGTAATCTTCCTATTCACTTTAAAGCCTTATGTAATTCGTAAGACCTTTCTTCTAGAAAGAGTGGTAGATTTCAGAGGATGATGCCTACTTAGTCTTCTCAAAGGCTTAAAAAGCTTTAGAGTACTCTATTCCTCCTTAATCAGAAAGTTTAAAACTTGCATTCGAGAACTGTTTTTGATAACATGTCAAGACTACCTTTGTCACATACGCCCTGTTGTAAATAGGAAAGCATTTTGGAATGCAAGATGTTAACCATAATTTAAAAGGGGGAATGGGGCTTACCTGAGACCAAAATATAAGAGCACTCTATATTTTGTATTAGCTCTTTGAGAGTCTAGAATACGCTCTCATTTATTGAGAGGATTAAAAATACAGCTTTACAAAAAATACATATAGCTTTACACAAGAAGGAAAAAAAACTTAAGGGCTATTTAGGGAAACTATATGGTGTGCTGTGCATTTATCCAAAATCAGTACGATTTTTCTTTCATGGCTGCGACATTGGTCATTAATCTTTGCAAGCGGCCAAGTGGAAATCTAAGGTGTCATCCATGCATAGCATTATATTCACAGACCAGCAGCACATTTTAAAGTTCAGCTTACTGAATCATTGAGCAACTGACTTTCTCTAAAAGAAGCACACTTTGATCCACGCCTTTCGAACTGGCAACGATCAGAGATCTTTATTCCTTTTAGCAATGTCGTCCTTTTCCAACGCAAGAAAGCATCCAAATATGTTTTGATTGCAATTGAAAATACCTTTCAGGTGCGTAGATTTGCACAGAAATGGGACTTTAAGTGTAATCAGTGTTTTACCAAATCAAAATCCAACTTTCTTGTGGATCAATTCCATTCCTTAATTTAGGTGTTCAGCTGGCTCTACTCAATAACCACTGGATGGGTCTCAAAGATTTGCATTTATTTAATGATACCTGAATACTACCAAACACATCCCACTTCAGGCTAGAGGCAAAGGTGATGGCCAGGAGAGTTGTCTCAGGTACGCGTGGTGAATAGATGCCTAAATTATTCTGAAATAAACTGAAAACTTTCAGGAGACCTAATGTAAACCTGATTCCACCTCTTCCTGGCTGCGTGACCTTGGACTACTAACACACCCCTCAAAATATTCACCTAGAAAATAATAATATGGCTTGCTCTACCTAACACACCCAATCCCTATAAAGTTCACATGAAATTATGCATATGAATGTGGCATTCCAATTTCAAAGGCTGTGCAAGAGAAGACTGATTGTCATATTGCCACAGTTTTGTGTCTTCACCTTTCAAGTGTCACCTGCCCGTAGCATTTCAAGATTATGAGGATCTGATTTACACTCATTCCTAAAGCCAGTTCACATGCCTGCTCCCAGCTCCTAACTGTGGGTCTGTCGCGGGCTCCACTTCAAGGCTGATCTTGCCCTGAGATTCTTCCACAAGGAGGCCCTCCTGCCAAAGCAGGTCTAGTGGAGAGTGTCGCAATCCTCCCGGTTTCCCTGCCCTTAGTTTGCCACACAACTGATGCCGGGCTGCTATGTCAGCAGATCTGGAAAGGTTAGGCGCCATGGAGGAGGGAGTAGTGCTTGCTGTGGCAGAAGGAGAGAGATGAATTAAAAGCTCAGCTAGGTACTGGAGCACCTGAGGCTTCAGATTTCAGCTCACGTCATGATCTCATGGTTCGTGGGTTCGAGTCCCACATAGGGCTCTGTGCTGAGAGCAGAGAGCCCACTAAGGATCCTCTGCCCTCTTCCTCTCTCTCTCTCTCTCAAAATAAATAAAGTTAAAAAAAAGTTATAAAAGTTAAGCTAGGTACTTCCATTCTTCCCAGTTACCACACAAACACCCACTCAGCATCTTCCTTTAGGCTAGACATCCTGAGATTTGTTCACCCACAACCCTCTCCTTCTCTCTTCCCTTCCTCTACCTTACAGATTTCAAATTCCCATCCATCTCCTGTCACCCACTCCAAAGCAGGCTCTTAGCCTCCCTTTGTGGAACCACTCCCAAAATAAAGTAGCAAAGCAAAACAACATCACTCTGTCCCATTTCTCAGCCCTTATCAAGAAATCAGTGCTTTGAAGTGTTTTTTAAACACGTGTGGATATGCATGTGTAACTGGTGGTGGTCTTTTTGTAGTTATTAACATTTTAGGTAGGATTTTCACACACAGAAGGAGAGATCAACTAATCACACTTATAAATATTGATGCAAAAATACTAAATAAAATATTTCTGAGCAAAAAATCAGCCGTAGGTTAAAAAAATGAAATCATGAATATTCAGAATTCATTCTAAGATTTCAAGGATGAGCTAATATTAAGATAAGTAAAAATATTAATTTCCTTAGTAATAGAGCTAACACAAAAATTCTGTGACTGTCTTCACAGATACTGAAAAGATATTTGACACGACTGAAAATCCATTCTACATAGAAATTGTTCAGTGATATAGGGAAAACAAAGAACTTTAAAATTTACATCAAATTTTATATACAATTACATATAATTTTATATATAATTACATATGATATACATATATATAAAATAGTAGAGGCATTTACCTCTGAAATATAGGGAAAAAACCTCTATCCTATACTCCTTAATGCTGTACTGTAGGAAATGTGCCAATGCAATTAGTAAAGACTAATTAGAAATTTCTGGTTTCAGAAGATGACTAATCCCAGTAAAGGTAAGAATATACTGAAAAAGTATTACTAAAAAAGCACAGTAAGGAAAATTTTAAGAGGACATGAAGGGAGAAAAGACTGTTTACAGTGGCAACCAAAAACATAAGACATCTATTGAAATTTAACAAGAAATATGTAAGTCATACATGAAGAAATTTTTAAGCAATATTAACACAAAAAAGAACACTTGAACAAACAGAAACCATACAAGTTTCTTAGGCAGAAAGCCAATACCATATTCAAGTTTACTGGGGTTTGTTTCAAGACCTAGCATAGAGTCTATTCTGGTGAATACTTCACCTACATGTGACACAAAGATCTATTTTCCTGTTGCTGTATGGAATGTTCTATGGTTGTCTTTTAGATCTAGTTGGTTCCATAGTGTTCTTCTAGACTTCTACTACCTTTTGGACCTTCTGCCTAGTGGTTCTATAAACTTGCCCAGTTTTTGTTTATATGGGAATTCCTTTATCTTGCTCTCATTCCCTTGTAAGTGAGGATTCATCTTTATTTTACTGTTTTCAAGATTTTCTCTTTGATCTCTGTCTTTCGGCATTTTTGCTGAGATATGTATGTGTGTGGATCTCTTTGTATTCATGTTACTTCGAGTTTGTTATTGTGTAAATTAATGCTTGCCAATAAATTTGGGAAGCTTCAGCCATTATTTGTTTGAATATGATGGTGAATATAAAATACGTTTTCCAAACTACAATGAAATAAAATTTCAGAACAGTAAGAGACAGAAATTTGGGAAATTCACAAATTTATGGAAATTGAATCATGCATTCATAACCAATATCAAAGAGGCCATCAAAAAGGAAATTAGAATACTTTGAAACAAATGAAAATAAAGACACAGCCTACCAAAACTCATGGGATGCAGGTGAAGTAATGCTTAGAGGAATTTATACAGCTGTAAATGCTTATATTAAAAGGGGCAGGGGGAGGTCAGAGTGGAAGAGAAAAATCTCAAATCAATAACTTAACTTTCCACCATTAGACCTTAGAAAAATAAGAGAAATTTTAACCTGAAGCAAGTAGACAGAAGGAAACAATACAGATTAGAAGCGAAATTAATGACATAGAGAATAGAAAACAAGAGAGAAAACTGCTTTAAACCCAAAGCTGTTTCTTTGAAAATCAATAAAATTGACAAAACTTTAACTAGACTAAAAAATAAGACTCATATTACTAGAATTAGAATAAAAGAAGATGCATAACTACCAATGTCACCGAAATAATTAGAAAAAGGAATACTATGAATAATTGAATGCCAACACATTGTGTAATTTAGATGAAATGAACATATTCTAATAAACTACCCAACTAAGCCAAGAAGAAACAGACAATCCAAATAGACTCACAAGTAAAGAGATTATTTAGTAATCAAAAACTATCACAGGCGGCGCCTGGGTGGCTCGGTCAGTTGAGCGTCCGACTTCAGCTAAGGTCATGATCTCACCATTTCCAAATTTGAGCCTTGCTGACAGCTCAGAGCCTGGAGCCCTATTTCAGATTCTGTGTCTCCCTCTCTCTTTCTCTCTCTCTTTCCCTCTCCCACTCATGCTGTCTCTCTCTCTCTCTCTGTCTCTCTCTCTCTCTCAGAAATAAACATAAAAAAAAAAAACTACCACAAAGCAACAAATCCATAAAGCGAAACTCCAGCCAGATGACTTCACTGGATTCTACTAGACACTTAAAGAAGAAATAATACTAATTCTTTGTAGACTCTTCCAAAAGGTGGAAGAAGAGGGAATACTTCCCAACTCATTTTATCAGGCCAGTATTACTCTGATACCAAAATCAGATAAACACCTGACAAAGGTAGAAACTCTAGACCAATGTCTCATAAATATGGATGCAAAAATTTTCAATCAAAATTCTAACAAACTGAATCCAGAAGCATATGAAAAGAATTATACACTCATGGTGGGATTTATGCCAAGATTTAAGGACAGTTTAACCACCAAAAATTCAATTAATGTAATATACCATATCGATAGAATAAAATTTAAAGTCGATATGATCATTTCAATAGATGCAGGAAAGCATTTAACAGATTCCAACATCTTTTATGATAAAAACCACTCAAGAAACTATGAATAGAAAGGACTTTCATCAACCTGATGAAACGTATCTACAAAAATCCCACGGCTAACTTCATACTTGATGATAAAAAACTGGGTGCTTCCTCCCTAAAATCAGGAAAAAGACAAGGGAGTCTGCTCTCTTTAATTCCATTCAACATTGTACTGGAATTTCTGGCTACAACAATTAGGTGAAATAAAAGGCATTCAGATAGGAAAGGATGAAGTAAAACCATTCCTATTTACAGTTGACATATTATTGTGTGTACAAAGGCTATGACCAGCATCAGAATTGGAACCCCTGACTTCAGGGAAGCCCTGACTCTCAACTAATTTTCTTATACTTCCTTATGCCACTTCCCCATACATAATTCCTTTTGCTTTATTTACCTCTCCCTATAAAAGAATAATACTTTCTGCCTGATCTTTGAGATGCTTGCATATCTTTTGGTTAGAGCATTGTCCTTATTATAGTAACATTTTCCCCCTTATTGCAATAGCAATATTTGCAACAATTGTTTTGAATAAAGTATCTCTTTACCTAAGTCATGCTTTTGTGTGTGTGTTTTTATTTATTTTTGAGAAAGGGAGAGAGCTAACAGGGGAGGGGCAGCGAGAGAGGGATAGAATCCCAAGCAGGTGCCACATTGTCAGCGTGGAGCCCAATGCAGTGCCTGAACTCACAACCATGAAGTCATGACCTGAGCCAAAATTACGTTGAACACTTAACCAACTGAGCCACCTGGGTTCCCCAGTCATGATTTTTTTTTTTACACCTGCAACTACGTTTACGAAAATGTATCTGTTATATCTTACAGGGTTGTTTTGTTGCAAAATTGTTTATACTATGAGCACCTGGGTGGCTCAGGCAGTTGAGCTTCCATCTTTTGGTTTCGGCTCAACTCAATCTCACAATTCCTCAGTTCAAGTCCTGAGTTGGACTCTGTACTGGAAGTGTGAAGCCTGCTTGGAATTCTCTCTCTCTCTCTCTCTCTCTCTCTGTGTGTGTCTCAAAATAAATACATAAACTCAGAAAATTAATTATAATAGAAAAATATTGGAAAAAAACAGCCAAGTTAGGATGCAAGTTAGCATTAGTATTTTAACACAATGAAACATTGTGAAACCACAAAAAAGAATGAGAAATCTATATTCAGTTATAGAAAGATCTTTAGTTTATTCATGTTTATTTATTTTTGATAGAGAGAGGTAGAATATACATGTACCATATATTCTTTATCCATTCATGTATCCATAGACACTTGGACTGTTTCCACAATTTGGCTACTGTATTTAATACTACTATAAACATAGAAGTGCATATCACTTTGAATTAGTATTTTCGTATCTTTTGTGAAATACCTCATAGTACAATTGCTGGATTGTTGAGTAGTTCTATTTTTTAACTTTCTGAGAAACCTCCATGCTGTTTTCTAGAATGGCCACACCAGTTTGCATTCCCACCAACAGTGCAAGAGGGTTCCCTTTACTCCATATCCTCACCAACACCTGTTGTTTCTTGTGTTGTTGGTTTTAGTCATTCTGACAGATGTGAGGTGATATTTCAGTGTAATTTTGATTTGTATTTCCCTGATGATCAGCGATGTTGAGTACCTTCTCATGTGTCTGTTGTCCATCTGTATGTCTTCTTTGGCAAAGTGTCTATTTGTGTCTTCTGCCCATTTTTAATTGGATTATTCATTGCTTGTGTATTGAGTTTTATACCTTCTTTATATATTTTGGATACTAACCCTTTATCAGATATATCATTTGCAAATATCTTCTTCATTCCATAAGTTGCATTTTAGTTTTATTGATTGTTCCCTTCACTGTGCATAAATTTTTTATTGTGATGAAGTCCCAATCATTTATTTTTGCTTTTGTTTCCCTTGCCTCAGGAGACTTATCTAGTAAGTCGCTAGAGCCGAGGTCAAAGAGGTTAGCGCCTGTGTTCTCCTCTAGGACATCGATGGTTCATGTCTCACATTTAAGTCTTTCATACGCTTTGAATTTACTTTTCGTGTTTAGCGTAAGAAAGTTTCATTCTTTTGCAAGTTGCTGTCCAGTTTTCCCAACAGCATTTGTTGAAGAGACTGTCATTTTCCCATTGGATATTCTACAATTATAAGGTCAATTAATCTTTGACAATGCAGGAAAGAATATCCAATGGGGAAAAGACGGTCACTTCTTCACTCGTTGGGTAATAATGGAAGGTTACCACCAGATGTGTATGTTGGATTCCAATTCATCTTTGACAACAAAATGCTCTTCACACCATTCAGAAGTTGACTCCAACATGTGAACAGTCGCGAGTCAGAGAGGCACAGCAGCTTCTCAGAGAGAAACGTTCCTATGGTTTTCCACTCCCATTTAGGCAACTTCTTTACTAACCTCACATATTCCTATCTGGCACACTGAAACAGGTCATTGTCTTCTAAGAGCATATTAGTCAAGGACTTGGCACTATTTGTTGGGGATTCTGGGAGGTGGAAAGAGGCAACAATCTGACTTTTAAAAAATTAAGATTTTTAAAATATTTTACCAAAAGCAAAAACACACACAAAAAAACAAACACTCATGTAACAATGAACTCCTTTCGGATAGAAATCACATGTTCATCTTTACGTCTCTAACATTTAGGATAATGCCCGAAATGCAGTGTTTATAGATGACTGATGAATGAATAAGTGGATGGATGACAAATTGTGTGTCATGTTTCATAACTATAGAGAAAGATCATATTCTTTCTCCTACCAAAAACCCCAATGCTTTGATTCTTGTAAACTTGAGGCTATGTCATTAAAGTATGCAAACTTAGAATTGTTATGTGTTCCAAGTGAATTGAACTTTGTTTCTAGATGCATGACTTAAAATTGAAATCTATTTTTGTCCTATATTAATAGAACTTCACTAGCTTTTCGAATGAATATTCACCCAGTATCTCTCTCTAGAATCTTTACTTTCAACTTTTCATTATTTTTTATACAGTAGATGGAACTGGTTAGCCACAGCTATTTATTTCCCTGTGGTGATCTTGTGGTGATGGAGTGTATATCCATGGCATTCCCACAGTTTCTGATTCAGTAGGTCTGAGGCAGGGGCCAGACAAAAATCTGCATTTCTGATAAATTCCTGAGTAATGCTGATGCTGCTCGGGACCACAATTTTAGAAGCATGTTTCGAGAAGCAAAAACTTATATTTCTATTTCACACAAGCACTCAGGCGATGCTGATGCTGCTCCAGAAACCGAATTTTGATTAACACTCGTTTTCTGCCTTTGAGCCTCTCTCTGGATCTTCCAGTCTTTTTTCTCTATGTGCTACTTCCGGACATTTTTTATTTTTATCTTTCTTCTAGTCTCCAATCTCATTCTGCTGTATTCAAGCTCAGAGTACAACTGTAAAGTTTTTAATTTAGGTTAGGAATATCTCGAAAGTACTTTTGCTTATTTTTCTAACCTACTATGTCACATTTATAACATCTTATCCACAGCTGATTTGATGTTTGACATTCTATACTTAAATAAAGAAGCCCAGTTATTTAAAAATTTGTGTTTTGTACTGCTAGTTCCTATTTATGACACTTTGTTTCTAAATGTGATTAGTTAATATTTTAAAATCTAAGAGCCATTGCATTTGAAATACTATTTGTGAGCATTCCCTGGTTCTAGGATGCATGAACCCTTTTCAAAAAACTTTACTTCTGCTGCTGCCAGGTGCATGGTTGCTACAAGTCAGGGATATCCTCTGATAAAGTTTATGTGCTGAGATTCCTTGGCCACCCCAGGCTAAGTACACTCACAACAAAGTCCATGCAAAGGCATGTCCTTGGTCCTAAGTTTTAATTTTCTCCTTTCTCGTCTGTTCTCCTGCCCTGCTCAGTGCCACGTCAGATGTCTCTGAAGTCCCTGCGGATTTAGAACAGGGTACATCTACAGTGAGATTAAATCTGGTATACCATTATCCAGAAGATGTGGATTTAGAGTTCCCAACTTTATTGAGAATGGGAATCCTATAGGGCTCTGGGCCTTGGTCAGGTCCTGGGACTGAACTTCTGTATCTCTTGCTCTGTGGATACCATCAATCACAGCCTAAGACAACTTTATCAGCACATGCTCCCAAGTCGAAAATAGACTTAGCATTTATCTCTCTGCTAACAGGCTTTTATTTGAATATCTGGTCTTAGAGTTCCCCATTGTCTTCTAACTCCTCATTGGTTTTACAAAATGAGTTTTTTAAAAGACACTTCTTTGGGCATATTTTATTGTCTTTAGTGGGAGAGTTGATCCAAGCATTTTTCATTACCTGGGACCGTTTTTCATTACCTGGGACTACCCTCGATCTTAAAATATGTATTTTGACAAGAATGTAGATAATGTTGATAGATCCTAGGTTAAAATGTCTTTAGAAGAATAAGTACTACCTGTTTTCATTGTACTTCAAGTACACTGCTTTCACTGGAGTGATAATAACCCCACTGTGAAGCAATTTCAGCTAGCAGCTAGATGACTTAGAAATCGGCATTCTTAGACATATAGCATAGGGCTTTCTGTTCTATTCTATTACTAATGTTTCACTGCGAGATTTGACTTTTCTTGGTACTCACCAGAAACTAGCTATAAATGACAACATTTTAACATCGAGATAGATGAAGGGTAAATAAAAATTAAGAATAAGAGACTCAATTCTCCCTGTTAAAAATAAGGGAAGAGATTCAGGTCTCCCTCCCCCTTTTTAGAACACTTACTTTGGAAAACTTGTAAATTCTTTCACTCTTCCTTTGAAATGTATGTAAATCGTTTTCAAAGCTAAGTAAGCCTCTTACCAGCTTCACAATCTCAGACTGCCTTTCTGGAGTTCAGGGAAACCATCCTCTTTGAAATGCAGTCACCAAGGAAGAAGTCCACTGTCCCTGGGAGCAGAGAAGCCAAACTTCAACTTCAGGCTGCCTCTTTCCCAACTGCAAAATTATCCCAAAGGTATGAAAAGATTTTTATCCCTATAGTCAATTAAGTAATGCAGAAGGTCACCTCAATTAGTAAATCAATTTATAATGAATGACTGGTGCTGACAAGTCTTCTTATTTAAGGACTAGTTTTGTTTATCTTAAGAAAACGCATACAATGTGTGCACCTGCTTGGCTCCATCAAAGAGTAACAGCTCTCTCTAACTTTCAGATCTTTGTAGTGGATTGACCGCCTAAAATAATGTGTGTCACATTTTACTTTAATACTTATTCAATAATAAAATTGTTTTCCTTCCCTTCTAACTTTGTGGAGACATTTTCTAGCTTAGGAGGAGATTTTTGTTTGTAATTGCATTTCCCCAATCACTCCAAATGACGTCCAAAGGAGCTATTGTTAACTGTGTAATGAAATAAGTGCTGAGAAATCCTAAACTAGAACATATAGAAGAAAACTTCTATCAACGGACAGCTAGAGTAGGTTTAACTATAGATGGAAGTAAACACTTGTAATGTAGCTAGAAATGTTATTAATCTTCATTCACAATAAACATATTTGTTTTGCAAAGTTAAGAATAATAGTTATGACATCACTAATAAATGCCTATACTTTATATTTTAAAGTACTGTCATTTATGATGATGCTTTCGGGGCGCTTGGGTGGCTCAGTCGGTTAAGCGACCCACTTCGGCTCAGGTCATGATCTCGTGGTCTGTGAGTTCGAGCCCTGCATCGGGCTCTGTGCTGACAGCTCAGAGCCTGGAGCCTGCTTCGGATTCTGTGTCTCCCTCTCTCTCTGTCCCTCCCCCTCCCGGCTCTGTCTCTCTCTGTCTCTGAAAAAATGAATAAACCTTAAAAAAAATTATGATGATGCTTTCACTTTACAAAGTTATAACAGATGTCAGCACATAAAACCACCAAAATTTTGTATATTAAAAACTGAATAATGGTGTTGTGATTATATACATTCTACCAACGAATAGATTGAGGTAAAATATAGGGAAGATAATTGATTTGTATCGTAGTGTAAGTCAATGATGCAATTAAAAATGGTTTTCCTATCTATCTAAACTCCTGAGTCCCTACTTCCAAAACCTTAATTCGGTATCACACCATGCTTTTTTCTGAATTCCTACAAGAACTATCTAGCCTATGAATACAACAAAAATAAACACTAGTGTTTTCAACAACTATGTGGGGTCAGCTTCACCTATTCTCATTTGATTATTTCACTATTATAGACTTTTTTCCATTTTTAAGTGAGCCAACCCCTTACTATTCCTGTGCCCATATCATCAGTTGTTGTGATTGTGTGTGTATATGGATGTGTGTGTGTGTGTGTGTGTGTGTGTGTGCGCGTGCGCATGTGCGTGTGCATCCTCAAATCTTAATTGATTTACCCACGTTCTCTGGGAAATTTTCTGAATATAAAGGTTTGGGCCCTTCTAAACATTTGAAAAAATATCAAGTTCTCACAGTTAGCCTGAACATTTTCTTCTTTTTTTTTTATATATGTCTAAAAGTTTGAATTTCTTTTTTTATTTATTTTTTTATTTTTTTTTTTATTTTATAATAGTTTATTTTCAAATTGGTTTACATAAAACACCCAGTGTTCATCCCAACATGTGCCCTTTTTAACGCCCATCACCCCCTCTCCCCCCTCCCTCATCCCCCTCACCCTCAGTTTGTTCTTAGTCTTTGAGAGTCTCCTATGTTTTATCTCCCTCCCTCTCTGTGTCTTTTTTTCCTTTCCCCTCTTCCCCAGCCTGAACATTTTCTATTATTCCCACTATACATCTCTATATCATCCCGGTACTCCGGTCACTAGACTAGTGTTCATGTCATCAGTCACAAGGGCAATAACCATTTTCTTAAACTTTTTAAATGTTTATTCATTTTTGAGAGAGAGAGAACGGGGGAGGAGCATAGAGAGAGAAAAGAGGACAGAGGATCTGAAGCGGGCTCTGTGCTTACAGCAGAGAGCCCAATGTGGGTCAAACTTACAAACATGAGATCATGACCAGGGCCAAAGCTGGACACTTAACCGACTAAGACACTCAAGCGCCCCAGGCAGTAACTATTTTTAATCGATACCTTTAATCGATCACTTCACTTTCTATATTTGGAATGGCCAGCACTCTTTCCTCCTTGGTGTCTAAATACAAGCCATCTTTCATGACCCTGCTCAAGCTTCATCTCCTCCATCTTCCTGGAAGATTCTCATCAGTGGAGAGCTCTCTTTTCTATTATCTCTACTCTGCTGAACAGGAACACGCCTTTGAAACTTTCTATTTAACAAAATCCTTAATATATTGCCATGTACTGCAATTTTCCTGTATGCAAATTACCTTTCCAAGACTGAGATGGGCCTTATTATTTATCAACTATATTGTTAATAGAACATATAACTTTTCTAAAACATGTGATTGAGAGGATTTTCCAAAGGTCTGCTTTCCTATCTTGCCTTTACAAGCCTCTATTCACTATACTTCATGACTTTTGATGCTTGGAGTTACTATCCCATAAAAGATTTTCAGTATTTTCAGTTTTCCTGTGTAAAAGAGGCTTTCTAAAAATTTTATCAGAGTTCTAATCATCTGATGATATTTCTGCATCTTAGAATTCCAGCCTTCTTCTTTCAATTATTTGTAATGAACACTACTAGGAATACTAAAGATATCAGTAAGGGGAGTCCCAAATGTCTACGATAAATAAACTAAGAGGTGCATTTTTAAAATGGAAAATCTACTATCTACAATTGTTGAGATGATTCAATAGAAGGATATCTAGAGATATGAATAATAGGAGATACAGTAATTTGAATATATGATGATCATAATTAACAGGGCATTTTGAATAAGTAATGAAAACTCCAAAGTTTTCTGAACTGTTATAGACTGCTTGGTACAATCACTGTACACAAAGCATTATTTAGATCTCTATACGATGTTCAATAAAAGAAAGAAAAATAAGAACACTGAAGACACGTATCCTGCCTCTGCCACTAACCATGTTGGAAGAGTCACAATTTCCTTCATGTCCCCATCTAAAGTTTGAGCGTTGACATAAAATTCCCATTCTGTAATTATTATTGAATCTTTTTACTTCATTGTATAGGACCTTCTCTTGATCCTTTATTTTCACAGGAGTAAGACTCAGCTTCTTACTCAACTATAAAAATCCAACTGGAGACATCAGCAAGATAGCAAATGAGGAAGCTATAGGCCATCACTTCCCCCCCAAAGACACCAAGTTAACAATATATGGACCAGAATATCTTGGGGCAAGGACTCTAGAGAGTGGTTGAGAAGCTACAATACACTGGCCACTGTAAACCCACTAAGGAATTCCCATGAAAGTGGTAAGAAGATGGGCAATGTTTGACATACCCCTCATGCTCCTTCACCTGTGTAGCATAGTGTGGAGCAACCAGGAGGAAACCCCCCATACTGAGGCTTCTCTCATATGATAGAAACAAAAGAGTGGATCCTAATTCCAACGTTCAGGCTTGTGTGATGGCTGCCCAAGGAAATGGTTTCTATCTCATCTGACTCAGCACTAATGGGTTGGTGCCAGAGTTTGGAAGCCACTGAAATCAGAGGTGTGCAGCATGTTAGACCTGCAATTCTGTGGGTAGACACAAGAGAGAGCAACAGAACAGAAAAGTTTTGAGAGACCCTAGAACCTCCAATCTCCTGATTGGTAAAGGTCTTCCACTGCATGAAGCCAGTATGCAGACTGGGATAGGTGGTTGTTTTCTCAAATGCCCACATCAATCCCTACCACAAAAATTACAAGGCCTGCAAAGAAACACAACCCAATTAAAGGGAAAAATAAAACTCCAGAAACCAATGCTAAAGAAACGCAGATCTGTGAGTTGTCTGACAAGGAATTTAATATAACTGCCATAAAAATGCCCAAGTTAAAAAAGAATACAGACACAAGACTAAGTGAAATCAAGGAAACAATGCCTGAGCAAAATGAGAATACAAACAAAGAAACATACTCTATAAAAATTAACCAAACAAATTCTGTTCATGTAAGAGACAATACCTGAACTAGAAAATTCATCAGAAAGGTTCAACATCAGACTTGATCAGGCAAAAGAAAGACTCTGCAGACTTGAAGATAAGTCATTTTAACTCACAAGTCAAAAGAACAATGACAAAAAGCAATAAAAAAAAGTGATGAATGACTAAGGGATTCATGGGATAGCAAGGAGAGCAGTATACATGTTGAGTATCCCAGATGAATAAGAGAGAGAGAAAGGGAAAGAGAATTTATTTGAAGATACAATGCTAGAAAACTTCCCAAATCTGAGGAAAGAAATGAACATACAAATTCAAGAAACTCAAAAACCTCAACCAGAATAAGTCCAAAGAAAATCACATGGAAACACGTTATAATCAAACTGTCTAGAGTCACAAAGAGCAAATCTTGAAAGCAACAATGAGTACGTTTTCAAGCTACTCAATACATGCAAGGAATCTTCTGTAACGTTATCAGGAGATTTTTCAGATTTTCCTGTCCTTAACTTTGTGGGCCAGAGAGGAATGGATGAATATTCAAAATACTGAAAGAAAAAACCTTTCAGTCAAGAATACTATATCTGGCAAAACTGTCCTTCAAAAATGAAGGAAAAAATTAAGGTTTTCCCAGATAAACAAAGCTGATGGAAGTCATAACCAGTAGATCTGCTCTACAACGTGTGTAAAAGGGAGTCTTTCAATTTGTAATGAAAGGTTGTTAGAGAGCAAAACAAAAATCTTACAAAATGTAAGTTTCAGGGCACCTGGGTGGCTCAGTCAGGTAGTCACCTGATTCTTGATCTCAGCTCAGGTGTTGATGTCATGGTTGTGAGTCTAAGCCCCATGTTGGGTTCCAGGCTGATCATGAGGCCTACTTAAAAATATATATATTTAATATAAATATTTATATTATATACTTAATGAAATAATTTAATATTTGATGTTTATTGCTTAATACATTTAATAATTTAATATATAAGTATTCAATATAAATATAAATATATATATATGTTTCTTCAGTAATAGAAAATATTTGGGTGAAAAGAGTAACCTGTACTATTTTAACTTTGGTGCATAGAATTTAAATGACAAAAACAGTTAAACATAACATAAATCTATGCCTGTGGGTATAAAATATAAAGATGTAATTTGTGAATCAATATCAAAGTGGGGAGAGCAGAGTTGTAATAAGTAGAGTTTTTGCATGTCATTGAAGTTGTCATCAGTTTAAAATAGGTGATATTACCTTACAATGTTCTATGTAATTACAATGGTAATCACAAAGAACTATCTAGAGATTATTCACAAAAGGAAATGAGAAGGGAATCAAAGCACATCACTGCCAAAAATAAACAAAGCACAAAAAAAAGGCAGCAAGAGAAGAAAGGGGCTTTAAAAATAAAAAAGGCTGCAAGACATATAGAAAAAAAATTAATAAAATGACAATAGTAAGTTCTACCTTTTCAGTAATTATTTTCTTTTTTTTTTTTTTTTTTTATTTTTTTTTTCTATTATAATAGTTTATTTTCAAATTGGTTTACATATAACACCCAGTGTTCATCCCAACATGTGCCCTTTTTAATGCCCATCACCCCCTCTCCCCCCTCCCTCATCCCCCTCACCCTCAGTTTTTTCTTAGTCTTTGAGAGTCTCTTATGTTTTATCTCCCTCCCTCTCTGTGTCTTTTTTTTCTTTCCCCACTTCCCCTCCCCCTGGTTTTTGCTTAGTTTCACAAAGTCCACCTATTCGTGGAAACATATGGTATCTGTCTTTTTCTGACTGACTTATTTCACTTAACATAATACCCTCCAGTTCCATCCATCTGGCTACACATGGCCAGATTTCATTTTTTCTCATTGCCACGTAGTAGTCCATTGTATATAAGTACCATAACTTCTTTATCCATTCGTCAGTTGATGGGCACTTGGTCTCTTTCCATGATTTGGCTATTGTCGAAAGTGCTGCTATGAACATTGGGGTACACGTGCTCCTATGCATCAGCATTCCTGTGTCTCTTGGGTAGATTCCTAGCAGGGCTATTGCTGGGTCATAGGGTAGCTCTATTTTCATTTTTTTGAGGAACCTCCACACCGTTTTCCAGAGTGGCTGCACCAGTTTGCATTCCCACCAACAGTGTAGGAGGGTGCCTACTTCTCCACATCCTCGCCAGCATCTATAGTTTCCTGATTTGTTCATTTTAGCCACTCTGACTGGTGTGAGGTGGTATCTCAGTGTAGTTTTGATTTGTATTTCCCTGATGATGAGTGACATTGAGCATCGTTTCATGTGTCTGTTGGCCATCTGAATGTCCCCTTTGGAGAAGTGTCTATTCATATCTTCCGCCCATTTCTTCACTGGGTTGTTTGTTTTTCGGGTTTGGAGTTTGGTAAGTTCTTTATAAATTTTAGATATTAGTCCTTTATCCGATATGTCATTTGCGATGATCTTTTCCCATTCCGTTGGTTGCCTATTCGTTTTGTTGGTTGTTTCTTTTGCCGTGCAGAAGCTTTTTATCTTGATGAGGTCCCAATAGTTCATCTTTGCTTTTAATTCTCTTGCCTTTGGAGACGTGTCGAGTAAGAAATTTGTGCATCTTAGGTCAAAGAGGCTTTTTCCTGTTTTCTCCTCTAGGATTTTGACGGTTTCCTGTCTCACATTCAGATCTTTTATCCATTTAGAATTTATTTTTGTGAGTGGTGTAAGAAAGTGGTCTAGTTTCATTCTTTTGCATGTTGCTGTCCAATTCTCCCAGCACCATTTGTTAAAAAGGCTGTCTTTTTTCCATTGGATACATTTTCCCGCTTTGTCAAAGATTAGTTGGCCATATACTTGCGGGTCCATTTCTGAGTTTTCTATTCTATTCCATTGGTCTATGTGTCTGTTTTTGTGCCAATACCATACAGTCTTGATGACCACCGCTTTGTAGTAGAGGTTAAAGTCTGGGATTGTGATGCCTCCCACCTTGGTTTTATTCTTCAGTATTACTTTGGCTATTCGAGGTCTTTTGTGGTTCCATACAAATTTTAGGATTGTTTGCTCTAGCTTTGAGAAGAATGCTGGTGCAATTTTGATTGGGATTGCATTGAATGTGTAGATTGCTTTGGGTAGTATTGCCATTTTGACAATATTTATTCTTCCAATCCATGAGCATGGGATGTTTTTCCATTTCCTTGTGTCTTCCTCAATTTCCTTCATAAGTTTTTTATAGTTTTCAGTGTAGAGGTCTTTCACATCTTTGGTTAGGTTTATTCCTAAGTATTTTATGGTTTTTGGTGCAATTGTGAAAGGGATTAGCTTCTTTATTTCTCTTTCTGCTGCTTCATTGTTGGTGTATAGAAATGCCACCGATTTCTGTACATTGATTTTGTATCCTGCAACTTTGCTGAAATCACGAATCAGTTCTAGTAGGCTTTTGGTGGATTCTGTCGGGTTTTCCATGTAAAGTATCATGTCATCTGCAAAAAGTGAAAGTTTGACTTCCTCCTTGCCAATCTTGATGCCTTTTATTTTGTTTTGTTGTCTGATTGCTGATGCTAAGACTTCCAGCACTATGTTAAATAGCAGTGGCGAGAGTGGACACCCCTGTCGTGTTCCTGATCTCAGGGGGAAGTCTTTCAGTTTTTCCCCATTGAGGATGATATGAGCTGTGGGCTTTTCATATATGGCTTTTATGATGTTTAAGTATGTTCCTTCTATCCCGACTTTCTCGAGAGTTTTTATTAAGAAAGGATGCTGTATTTTGTCAAATGCTTTTTCTGCATCTATTGACAGGATCATATGGTTCTTATCTTTTCTTTTGTTGATGTGATGTATCACGTTGATTGATTTGCGAATATTGAACCAGCCCTGCAACCCAGGGATGAATCCTACTTGATCATGGTGGATAATTCTCTTTATATGCTGTTGGATTCGATTTGCTAGTATCTTGTTGAGAATTTTTGCATCCATATTCATCAGGGATATTGGCCTGTAATTTTCTTTCTTTGCTGGGTCTCTATCTGGTTTGGGAATCAAAGTGATGCTGGCTTCATAGAATGAGTCCGGGAGTTTTCCTTCCGTTTCAATTTTTTGGAACAGCTTGAGGAGGATAGGAATTAACTCTGTTTTAAATGTCTGGTAAAATTCCGCAGGAAAGCCATCTGGTCCAGGGCTTTTATTTGCTGGGAGGTTTTTAATAACGGATTCTATTTCTTCACTAGTTATGGGTCTGTTCAAATTTTCTATTTCTTCCCGTTTGAGTTTTGGTAGCGTGTGGCTATTTAGGAAGCTGTCCATTTCTTCCAGATTGCCAAGTTTGGTGGCATATAATTTTTCATAGTATTCTCTGATGATTGCTTGTATCTCTGAGGGATTGGTTGTAATTTCTCCCTTTTCATTCACGATTTTATTTATTTGAGTTCTCTCTCTTTTCTTTTTGAGAAGCCTGGCTAGAGGTTTGTCTATTTTGTTTATTTTTCAAAGAACCAGCTTTTGGTTTCATTGATCTGTTCCACTACCTTTTCTGTCTCCATATGGTTAATTTGAGCTCTGATCTTTGTTATTTCTCTCTTTCTGCTGGGCTTGGGTTGTTTTAGTTGATCTACTTCTAGTTCCTTTAGGCGTGCTGTTAGAATTTGTGTTATTGATTTTTCTTGTTTCTTGAGATGGGCCTGGATTGCAATATATTTCCCTCTCAGGACTGCCTTTGCTGCATCCCAGAGCGTTTGGATTGTTGTATTTTCATTTTCATTTGTTTCCATATATTTTTTAATTTCTTCTCTGATGGCTTGGTTGACCCAGTCATCTTTTAGTAGGTTATTTCTTAGCCGCCATGTTCTTGAATATTTTCCAGGCTTTCTCCTGTGGTTGATTTCAAAGTAATTATTTTCAATATACAGCAGTCCCTGTTATGCATGTAGGATACATTCCAAAACCTCCAGTGGATGCCTGAAAGAGCAGATAGCACCAAACCCTATACATGCTATGCATTTTCCTACACATACATTTCTATGATAGTGTTTGATTTATAAAGTAGGCATGGTAAGAGGTTAACAATAACTAATATTAAAATACAGTGATCATAATAATGTATTCTAATAAATGTGGTATCTTAAAATATATTATTTTACTGTACTCACTCTTCTTGTGATGACATGAGATGACAAAATGCCTATGTGAGGAGATGAAGTAGGGTCAATGATGCAGGCCATGTGACAAAGTGTGAAACTACTACCGACCTTCTGACAACAGGTCATGAGGTGATCCTCGTTTCCAGCTCATGACTGACCACAGGTAACTAAAACCTTGGAAAACAAAACTACAGATAAGGGACAACTACTGTATGTAGGTAAAATCCCTCAATGAAAAACACTAATTGGCTGCATGGATAAAAACAAACAAACAAAACAGGATCCAACGATATACTATCTATAAGACTCGCTTTAGATCGAAATACACATATAGGCTGAAAATGAAGGGACAGAGAATTATACTCCATGCAAACGGTAGAGCAGGAGTGGCTACACTAATGAGAGACAAACAGACTTACATAAACAACTGCTACAAGAGACAAAGAAGGATACTATTTGTGACAAAGGAGTCAACTCACCAAGAAGATATAATAATTACAAATGTTTAGACACAAAACCTCAGAACGGCTATGAAGCAAATTTTGACAGAATGAAGGGAGAAGTAGACAGCAACAAAATGGTAATAGGAGACTTCAACATCCCAGTGTCAGTGCTGGATAGAAAGCCAGACAGAATATCAATGAGGAAATGTAGGACTTGAACAACGCTACAGACGAACTGAACTTAAAAGTCATTTATACAACCCTTCTCCTAACAACAACAGAGTATACATTCTTCTCAAGGGGATATTAAACATTCTCCAGGATAGACTACATGTTAGGTCACAAAACAAGTCCTAACAAAATCAAAAAGGTTGAAATCATACAAAGTATATTTTCTGATCACAATAAAATGAAACTAAAAATCGATAGCTCAAGGAAAAGTGGAAAATCCACAAGTATGTGGAAATTAAACAACATACTATTAAATGACAAATGGATCAAAACAGACATCACAAGGGAAATTAGAAAATACCTTAGGATAAGTGAAAGGGAAAACATAACATACCAAAACTGATGGAATGCAGTGGAAGCAGTGCTAAGAGGGAATTATATAGTTTTAAATATGTACATTAATAAAAAGAATTATTATATTATCAACCTGACTTTACACCTCAATAATCCGGAAAAAGGACAAGCCTAATCCAAACTAGCAGAGGAAGGATATAATAGAAATAAAAGGAAATAAAATAGAAACCTTTTAAAACAGGAAAAAAATCAACAAAACTATAAGAAACTAAGAGTGCTTTTTTTTAAGATAAAAGGATGGAAAAATCCTTAGCCATACTAAGAAAAATAAGTATATTCAAATAATCAGAAACAAAAAAGAGGGGAAATTACAACCAATGCTGCAGAAATAAAAAAGATTATAAAAAAAATACTGTGGGGATGCCTGGGTGGCTCAGTAGGTTCAGCATCCAACTCTTGATTTTGGCTCAGGTCATGATATCATGGTTGTAAGACTGAGCCGTATATCAGATATGAAGCCTGCTTCAGATCTCTTTCTCCCTCTCTCTCTGCCTTTCCCCTACTTGTGCATGCTCTCTCTCTCTCTCCTTTCTCTCTCAAAAAAGAAAACAAAAATACTGTTAACAATTATATGCAAAAATTTGGAAAACGTAGAAGAAATGTATATATCCCTAGAAACACAATCTACCAAGACTGAATCATGAAGAAATATAAAATCTGAACAAATAATGAGTAGATTAAGTCAGTAGTCAATATACATTGAAGAATAAAGAAACACCCAGAAAAAGATGGAGAATTCTACCAAACATTTAGAAGAAGAATCCTCCTAAAATTCTTCCAAAAAACTTAATGGGAAGGAATGTCTATGCTCTATCCTTGAGGACGGTATTACCTTGACACCAAAGCCAGACAAAGACACTGCAAGAAAACAAGACTACAAGCCAGTATCCATAAGGAATATCGATGCAAAAATCTTCATTGAAATATTAGCAAACTGCAATCAACAGCACATTGGAGGGATTATACACTATAACCAAGTGGTATTTATTCTGGCATGCAAGGATGTTTCAACATGCAAAATTCAGTCAATGTAATATACCACATTACAAAATGACAGACAAAAACCACATGATTTTCTCAAGTGGCAAGAAAAAGCATTTGATAAGATTCAACACCTTTTCATGATTAAAAACATTCAACATACTGGAAATAAAAGCAAACTAAGCATAATAAAAGCCATATATGAGAAGCCCACAGCTCACATCATACTCAGTGGTGAAATACTGTGAATTCTAAGATCTGGAACAAGACAATGGTGCCCACTCTAATTACTTCTATTCTACAAAGTACCAGAAGTCCTAGCCAGAATCATTAAGCAAGAAAGAGAAACGAAAGCCATTCTAATTGCAGAGGAAGTAGCTAAATGATCTCTATTCACAGATGATACTATCTTTTAAGGAAAATTTTAATAGTCAAAAAAAAAAAAAAAAAAAAGAAAGAAAGAAAAGAAAAAACCAAACCGTGCACACAACTTAGAACTAGTAAATTCAGCAAATTTACAGGATACAAAATCAACATACCAAAGTCAGTTGCCTTTTATACACTGACAATTAACAATCCAAAAAAAAAAAAAAGAAAGAAATTAAAAACAAATTTACAAAAGGATACAAGGAATAAAATACTTACAAATAAATCTAACTGAGGAGATAAAGGATACAGAACAGTAATAAAAGAAATTAAAAGAAGAAAAATATAAATGGAAAGACATCTTGAGCTCATGGATTGGAAGAATTTAGTATTGTTAAGATCCCCTTAATACCTAAAGCAATGTATAGATTAAATGCAATCTCTATCAAATTCTCAATGGCATGTTTTGCAAATATAGAAAAATTAACTAAATTTTATTTTTTAAATTCAATTCTAGCTATTTAACATATAAGATAAAATTAGTTTCAGGTGTAGAATTTAGTGATTCATCATTTACATATAACACTCAGCGTTCATCACAAAATGCCCTCCTTAATACCTGTAACCCATTTAGCCATTTTAAAATTCATGTAGACTCTCAAGAGACCCCAAATAGCCAAAACAATTCTGAATAAGAAAAATAAAGTTGGAGAATTCACACGCCTCATTTCAAAACATACTACAAAGCTACAGTAATCCAAGCAGTGTGGTACTGTCATAAGGACAAAGACCAGTGGAAAACCACAGAGAGCTTGGAAATAAACCTTCATATAAAAGGTCAAATAATCTTTGACAACAATGCCAGGATCACTCAACTGGGAAAGGACAGTCCCTTCAACAAACAGTGTTAGGAAAACTGGATCTATGCATGCATACAAAAAAAAAAAAAAAATGAACTCAAACCTTTATCTTATACCTTATACGAAGATTAATTGAAAATAGACTGAAGACTTTAAAAATTTTAAACTTAAAATAAATAATTACAAAACTTCTACAAAAAAATCATAGAGAAAAAGCTTCATGACATTGGACTTGACAATGCTTTTGCAGACATGACAATGAAAGCACAGGCAAAAAAAGCAAAAATAACCCAACAGGGCTCCATCAAATTTAATGACTTTTATGCCTGAAAGGACAAAACAAGAGAGAAAAGGTAACCTACAGAATGGGAAGAAACATCTACAAATCATCTATCTAATAAAAGGATTAATATTCAGAGTGTAGAAGGAATTCTTACACTTCAACAACAAAAATCAAATCTGATTTTTTTAATGGGAAAAGAACCTAAGTAGACATGTCTCCAAAGATGATCTGCAAACAGCCAATAAGCATAGACCAAATGCCCCACATCCCTCATCATCAGAGAAACGTAAAACAAAACTGCAAAGATATATCACTTCACACCTATTTGCTTATCTAGTATCAAAAAGTATTGAGAAAGTAACAAGTAGGGACAAGAATATAGAGAAATTGAAACCCTTGTGCACTAGCAATGAGATTATAAAGTGGTTCCACCAATCTGAAAAACAGAATGAAGGGTCCTGAAAAACTTAAAAATAGAAATAATAGAGATTATTATGGGTATTTATCCAAAAGAATTGAAAGTAAGATCTCCAAGAAATATTCACCAATTTATGTTCATAGCAACACAATTCATAAAAGCCAAGAGATGGAAGCAATACAAGTGTCCATTGACAGATGCATGGAGAAGCAAAACTGTGGTTCCTACATACAGTGGAATATTATTTACTCTAAGAAGGAAGGAAACCCTGTCACATGTCAGCATGGATGAGAGTTGAGGACACCATGCTAAGTGGAATGAGCCAGTCACAGAATGACAAGTAAACATAGTAAAATTCGTAGATGCACAAAGTAGAACGGGGATTACCAGGGGCCGGGAGGAGGAAGGAAGGAAGGGTTGCTGTTTAATGGGCACAGAGTTTCAGAAGTGCAAGACAACAAATTCAAACCAATGTGAATATACATAACGCTGCTGAAATGTATACTTAAAAACTGTTCACAGGGTGGGAGTGCTGGGTGGCTCAGTCAGTTAAGCGGCTGACTCTGGATTTCTGCTCACGGGTCATGAGTTCAAGCCCCACTTCTGGCTCTGTGCTGACAGGGCGTATCCTGCTTGTGATCCTTTCTCTCCTTCTCTGTCTGCCTCTCCCCTGCACTCTCTCTCAAAATAAATAAATAAACTTTAATAAAAAGATTCAGTTTCTTCAAAGAGTAAATTTAATTCATGTGTTTCTTACCACAATTTGAAAGAATCCCTCTCTAAGCTTTCTCTAACCTATTTTTCCAAGTTCCTTTTCCAACAGTCCCACCATGTATCCAATCCTCTAAGTGTCACTACACAAACGGGCCATGTGAAAACATTTTAACTATTTCCCACATACTCTTGTCTCAGCTGGGAGTGGTCTGATCTTCTTTCTGCATTTAAAGCATTTCTCAGTCGGGGCGCCTGGGTGGCTCAGCATCTGACTTTGGCTCAGGTCATGATCTTACGGCTTGTGGGGTCGAGCCCCCTGTTGGGTTCTATGCTGACAGCACAGAGCCTGGAGCCTGCTTTGGGTTCTGTGTCTCCCTCCCTCTCTGCCCCACCCCTGCTTGCATTCTGTCTCTGTCTCTCAAAACTGAATAAATGTTAAAAAAAATTTTTTTTTAAGCAATCCTCATTTGGAACGAAAAGTCACTGTGGATTCCGATCAGAAGCAGGGTAAGGACTAAAGAAGGAAAACATCTCACAAGAAGAAATAGGCTCATATACCCTTGCTGCCAAAGTTCAAAGGTGTCCTCTTTGTTGCTAAACCAGACTTTTTAAACTCGGCTTAATTGCCCGTTTTCTGATTTGACCTGTGGCTACAAATCAGCAGCATCCTTTGCTACCCTTTGCTCTTCTTTTGCAAACATGCTTTACCCCAACCGTATTTGGTCTCTTTTTGCAAGCAGTCATATTTCTTCCCACGCCCAGGCTGCAGCAACGCTTTTAGATGTGCTGCACCCACTGTATCCACTCCCTCCTCCTGAGTCATTTCTACTCAGATATTAGTTTCTACGTAGTTTCCTCTGTAAAGTCACACCTGACATAAAATGTTTTGGCTTATGTGTCATTTCCATTGAGTTCTAGGTTGTTCTTACAGTTTCCAGAGATTCCTCGATTACAATGCTTAGTATTGATCGGAATTGCCTATTTATTTGTTCTGCTCAGCGTGGCATCCACAGAGCGTTGGCACACGATAAAATGTGCTGAGTTGATGAAGGGGTGAATAAATCAGCAGTCTTCCTTGTGATCTGGGGAGGGAGAATGAGAGAAACCATCCTAAAACAGATGCCTATGGAGTAGAGATGGACAAGGTGATGGGTTAATGACTGGACAGTTAGTAGAAGGATTGAGGAGTTCTGCTCCCGTTTGCTGTGTTGAAATTCACAGAAGAAAACTGTTCTCACTCTGATAAGAACAGGCTGGAAAACCTACAAAACCCGGATTATTTGGAGCCCGTCCCACAGGTGACATCACAGAGCAAACAAATGAACCAAAATGGGAAGAGCGACAGCCCTCCCAGGAAAAACGGGAACTATTTTTGGTTTGGTAGAGCTGGCAAAGGAGGAGGGAGTCACTGGAGAATCGGATGGAAAGAAAGCAACTGAACTTTTAACACATTTTTTAAAGGCCGATTATAAACTTGCCTGGCAGTTTACAAGCCCCGCGAGCCCCCCGACAGAGGAAAGTCTGCAGGCTATGCTGATTCTACCCCGTGGGCCGTTAGTGCTCCTGAGCAAGGCTGGTGCAGGCCAGGAAGATCCGAGAGACCTATTTTAAGACAAAAGGATGCCGGCCTGCCTGTGCCTCCAGGCAGACTAGGAAACCTAAGGAGAACACTCTCATACCCCGGCCACCGTCTATGTGTGAGGCAGCTGGCACTCACCCAAGAATGACCCAGAAGGGCTGAAAGATGTCCTTAGAAAGCCAGCTATAGAGGGTGCTTGCCCAGGGCAGAAGGTGAGGCAGGAATGAAAGAGAAAGCCTTCTGCGCTCTAGGCCCTACAGCGAATATGAGACTCCACTGTCTACCACTAGGAATCAGCAAAGGGCAGAATGACCTCTCCCTCACTTGACAGGCACTCAGGACCTGCCTAAGTCTGCAAGTGAAACATGGGACCCGAGAGACACCTTCCAACACTGCACAACTTACAAGCACAAGGCGGTGGGAAAAGATACCATGCAAATGGGGGTGTATGAAAGCCTGCGTGGCTATACGAATATCAGACAAAACAGCCTTTGAGATGAGCAATAATAACCAGAGTTATAGAAGGATATCTTAAAAGAGTCAACCTGCCTGATAAGAGAACTCCCAGATTACACGAGGCAAAAATTTACAGAAAGTTTTAGGGAAAGACTGATAGGGAGATAGGAAAAAAATCACATTCATAGTTGGAGATTTTAACCCACTTATCTCAAAAATGGATAAAGCAATAGAAAACACATGAGGAAGGATACAGACAGCTTGAGCAATGCTAATAACCAACTTGACCTCACTGACAGACACTTGGAGAGCACTGTCCTTGGCCACCACGCAAGGCCTAATTTTTCTCAAATATACCATATTCACTGAAAGAGACTGTATGCTGAGCCAAACATAGGTCTAAACACTTTAAAGTGATCAAAATCATACAGATTATGCTTTCTAATAAAAACAATGCTAAGTCAGAAATCAATAAGAAACCTAGGAAATCCCTATAGAACCTATCGGCCAAAAGCAATAATCACAAAGGATATTAGAAGATATTTTGAGCGGAGTAATCATGAAATTATAGCACATCAAAATGTATGAGATGGCCTAAAGATAAATATATAACTTCACGTCCTCACGTTAGAAAAATAATTGAGAAGGCTAGAATTTTTTAAAAATATCAATTACTGGTAAAACACTAAAGATTAGCAAAACATCGACTATCGCTATCCATAAAGACATAAATATAAGTGCTCTGAAATTTCTTTTCAATTTTTAAATTTTCATTTGGAGTAGTTTAGTACTGAAAAGTATTTTTTATGTATTTCCTTTAATTCCACATCTTGCTGTAATGGAGCAACACATGTCAGATTTGCTCCATAGCCACCCACAAATAAAAACTGGACAAAATATATTACTTTAGGAAGCCAACAACACAGAGCTTTCTGTAGAAAGGGAAGCAACAATATTGAGCCCTATACGTGGCCCAACTGTATGCCCAGAACCACATTCCGGATCTTGAAACAGGGAGGAAAATTCCAAACAGAGCAGTGAATTTAAAGTTTCTGCGGTGGCTAGACGTTGTAAGGAAGTCTATAATTGGAATATTCAAAATAGAAGAATGTAAAGGAAGCACAGAACAAAATCTGAATAAATAATGGCCACTTTTTCCAGACTTGATGAAAATTACGAACCCACAAATCTGAGAAGCTCAGTTAACTGCAAGTATTGGAAATATGAGGAAAATAACACCAAGATACTTCATAATCAAATTGTTTAAAACCAGTGACAAAGAGAAAATTTTAAAACAGCCATCAAAAAAAAAAAAAAAGACTCATTATGTACAAAACAACCAAAAATTAGGATGACAGTAAATTCTCTCGCAATGCAAGAAAAAATACAATGAAACGGGATCTTAAAAGTACTAAAAGAAAATTTTAAAGCCTGTTAGCTTAGAATCCCCTACCCAGCAACATAGCTCTCAAAACTGAGGTGAAATAGTGTCCTTTTAAGACCACCAAAGGCAAAAAGAATTCATCAGAGGCAGACCCAAAAAGCAACAGATATAAAAGGACGTTCATCAGCCAGAAGTAAAATGATGCCCCATAAAATAGAACAAAGGCGTGAAGAACATAAGAATGGATGATAATACGGACAAAACTATAAGGTCTTCTCTTATTATTTAACTATCTTTAAAAGAAAACTGCCTACAGCAAAATAATAACAATAAGATGCTGGATTTAGAACCTATATAAAATTAAAGACTGTGGCAATATAGCAAAAATGCCAGGAGGGAAGAAATTGATGCGTATTGTAAGGTCCTTATAAAGTATGTGAAGTGTTGTAATTACTATCATATTGCTTGATGAGAGACTATGATAAATGAAAGAATATGGACTCCACAGCAACCATGATAATAACAAAACAAAAAATTATATTTAATAAGCAAAGAAGGTAAAATTTAGAACCATTATAAAATACATACTTAATCCAGAAGAAGGCAGATAAAGAAGATAAAAGAAACAAAGGAGAGAAATTAGGAAGAAAACAATTAGGAAGGTGGTAGACTTACACCTAATCTTGTCAAAAATCATCATGAATATTAATAGTACAAACACTCCAATTGAAAGGCAGATTGTCAATCTGGGTTAAAAAAAAACAAACTGGGGTGTTTCAGTCAGTTAAGCAGCCGACTTCGCCTCAGGTCATGATCTCCCAGTTCGTGGGTTTGAGCCCCAAGTCAGGCTCTGTGATGACAGCTCAGAGCCTGGAACCTTCTTCAGATTCTGTGTCTCTTTCTCTCTCTGCCCTCCCCCATTTGCACTCTGTCTCTCTGTCTCAAAAATAAACATAAAAAAAAAAAGTGTTTTTTTTTTTAAATAACAACTATGCTTAACTTTAAGAGAAATCCACTTTAAATAGAAGGCTCAAATATGTTAACCATAAATGGATTATTTCAATTTCAACTTAGATATGCAGCGAGCTACAAAAGAAAAGCTCCCATTTTTACAACAAGCAAACGAGGTGGACATGCAGCAAATTAATGACTTTTCGTGGGCCTACTAGAGAACCCATAGGACAAAGGACAAATGGATAAAAGCCGGCCGTCCTGAAGACACAGACATTTGCAGGGAAACATAGGAACCAAGCATTTGCTTACATGTCAAGAAAGCTACTGCTGGACCTCGTGTAAATTGGCAGAAACAGTAACAATTCTGGGGAATTGCTGGGCTCGGATAAAAATGGCAAACTCCTGGTGGCTGAAGTCATAGGGAGGTTCTCATCCTTTTCCGGGCTTCTCCTCCAGGCTCTCATTTCTCAAGAGAAATCTCCGCTGGTGGTACTGGCAGGAGACAAAAAAGCAGCCACAGTAAAATCCATCCAGACCCTTCTCCCTCAGGGAGCAAAAGGCTCAATTTGCAGGCAAAATGCTATCACCTGAGGGCAGAGGTGAACTTCCATCTCAGCTAGGAGATGAGAGCTCTGCCCTACCCCGATCTCTCTGTCTCACCTAAGAAGAAATCAGAATGACTTAATCTTCATGGAGAGTGTCTCGAGGACTGGCTAGGAACATGCTTATTCTGGAAGATGGTTATTCTGGTGGGCAGAGGGGGAACCTCTATCCCTGGAGAAGGAAAGAAACACTTATGAAGGCCATGTCCCATGTGCACTCCAGAAATGGAGGTTTAATCGGAAGAGCTGGCCACCATGCTAACTAGCCCGAGCCCGCAGTCCAAGTGGGATTGATGCACAAAGGGAAATCAAAAGCCCAAAGGGGTGGGGGTGGGGGGCCCTGGGTGGTTAAGTGTCAGACTTCAGCCCAGGTCATGATCTCAGGGTTCAAGAGTTTGAGAACTACGTTGGGCTCTGTGCTGGCATCTCAGAGCCTGGAGCCTGCTTCGGATTCTGTGTCTCCCTGTCTCTCTGCCCCTCCCCTGCTCGTGCTCCATCTCTGTCTCTCTCAAAAATACATAAACATTAAAAGCCAAAAGGGGAGAAAGTCACTAGAGGAATTTGCAGTTTCTGGTGCTCACGGAAACAACATACTTTAAACAACACACTTCCTGACTCGATTAACATAAATTTTCACACCAGGGAGCATGGGATGGCTCAGTCCATTGGTCGAGTTTCCGGCTCTTGATTTCAGCTCTGGTCATAATCTCATGGTTCAGTCGGGCTCTGTGCTGACAGTGCTGAGCCTTCTTGGAATTCTCTCTGTCCCTCTCTCTCTGCCCTTCCAGACCCTCTCTCGAAATAAATAAACTTTAAAAAAAAAACACATAAATTCCCAACTTAAAGGCCTATTTATTTTAGTATCTACTTCCCTACACATGCCAAACAAAAAATTCACAGGCAGGCAAAAGACAAGAAAATGCAGTCTGAAGAACTAAATCGGAATGAGATTCAGATGACACAGAAGTTGTAATTATGAGCCAGGGAATTTAAAATAACGATGATTAATACATTAAAGGCTCTAATGGGAAAGGTAGGCTGCCAGCAAGATTACGTAGATAATTTTATCAGAGAGATGGGATAAGAATTAAGTGGAAATGCTAGAATGATAGCCAAGTTACTGTATTCTGTATCCGTATCTTTAGTTATTTTTTTCCTGCCTCTAAGTCACCATCCACATCGCTCACAAAGTAATCCTTCCTAACTACCAATACATAGCTCTACTGTGGTTAAGACTCTTCAAAGAGAAACCATAGATTAAAAAATAAAGATGAGTGGAGCCAGACAGATTTAGAATGAAATTCTGGCCTTATCAGTTGTTAGTTGTGAGATCTGAGAACAACCCAAATACTTTCCAAGCCTCTGTCGTTCCATTTGAAAAGTGGGAAGAATAGTAAGCATATTGTGAGGGTTAAAACAGATGGCAGAATTACACTAGTCATAGCACACTCCAGGGGATACGTGTTGGAAGTTGTTGTCCTCTATGAAATCTTAGCCATTAGAATGTAAAGCCTACACACTCTTTCTCACTCTCTTTCTCTCTCAAAACTAAGTAAACATTAAAAAAAAATCTAGGGGTGTCTGGGTGGCTCAGTCAGTTAAGCATCCGACTTAAGCTCAAGTCATGATCTCATGGTTCATGGGTTTGAGCTCTGCATCCGGTTCTATGCTGACAGCTCGGAGACTGGAGCCTGCTTTTGACTCTGTGGCTCCCTCTCTCTCTGTCCCTCTCCTGCTCACACCCTGTCTCTCTCTCAAAAATGAATAAACATTAAAAAAAAAAAAAGAATGTAAAGCCGTTCTTTGCCTATACTACCATTTACCGTTCTGATACCAACACACTTATCCAACGTTGTTTTCCATTTCATCCAGTCAGTAATGCAGCATAACAACCCTAAAATAATGAAATTCTTTCCTGAAGCCTCCCTGACTATTCTTGTCCCATGAAGCCTTCTTCCAGTGCTTCTGTATTATTAGCGGTATGTATCCAAAATGTAGCCTTATTATTTGACCCTCTGTCTTTCCCAGTTAGCTCATAATCACATGGGGGACAACAGTGTTCTCTTCTTTCTCTGTTTGCCTTGCTCTCCCTGGTATAACTTGAATGAACTTCACGTTTTATTCTCACCAAAACTACACCATATTCAATGCGTGGAAAGGTAGAATTATTTGTGATAGTTTAAATACGTTCTTTTTGAAATTTTCTCAGTAGATCATACAACTCGACGTTCAATGCAGTCACGTTAGACTGGATGACACAATTTTGCGTCTCAAATTTCTCAAGCTCTTTTGTATGCCCAGGTGTAAGCATACGTAAAACAACAACAAAAAAACTTTTCAGAATCACCTCTTTTTTGTCTCCAAATGTTTTTTTTTTTTGTTCCGTGTCCGTTTGATATCATTTTACCAACAGAGTTCCTATTTATATAAAAAAAAATTCTACCAAACAATATGACCCAGCCCCTGGAGTAAAAAAATGAAAGCTTTTTTCCCCTGAATGCACTAAGTAAAATGTGCACCTTCAAAACTGCATAAAAAAAAGACTACAATTGTGTTTTATGATAAATACTTGTAAATTCGATGTAAATTAAAAAATCACAATGAGAAACATAATTCAATAGAAAGTACACATTTCTATATTTTATCTATACTAGCTGTAGCAGATGGAGAGGCAATGTTCACCAGTTATGACGATGTTCTCATCACCAAAAGAGAGAGTTTGTAAACCCTTCTAACCTGAGACTGAAACTCTGTGATCCAGATTCCTGTACTCCCAGGGCTTTCAAAACATCCATGCCACAGTGTATAATCTTATGCATAAGCGTTCTTAGCAATCAAAGGAAAACGATCCTTTCATAGACATTGAAAGATGAGAATACGGACCTCATTTTGACAAACGGTATTTGGAAGTACTATTAATCCTCGGTCAAACCGGATCCATGTATTTCCCTCTTAAAACAGCCCTGACTTGAGAGGTGAGAAAGTGGGGAGACTATACTTTTGAAGGGCACACACTTTCTTTGGAGAGTCCATTGGAGGAGCTAAGAAACCCAATATGGAAGGATTATATTAGTTCGATCATCAAATCTTTACTATAATAGATAAAAGAATAAGGGCAAGAATTGATGCCAATATTTCCTTGTGTTCTGGTCACTGGTCCAGTCAACTGTCAGCTGTTTTCAAATGTATTCACAACATGATGGAACGTGAACCTCACCTTTCCTGCGGTAAAGAATGATTTTAAACTTGAAGACAGCTGAGACTGTCATATCCCAAACCTTACTTCCGTGGGCTATACAGGATTATTTGAGGTTCAGGTCAGAGTCTTGAAGAACTCCAGAGAAGCCATAGGTAAAGGAAAAGAGAAAATACAACTGATGTAAAGCAAAGAATTTCTGTTTCCTTATCTTACCACTCTTACTTACCAACTCCAGTATTGGATTTTATGTACCCCGTCCAGTTTTGATCTCATGGTCAGACCGTTCAGTTACCCTCTCTAGAACCATCAATTGCCTTTCATTTTACTCTGTTAACCCCCCACTGCTTTCACTGCCTCCATTTCTGACTGCTGAGCACAGCTAAAAAATAAGATAAAACAAGCAAAAACTCAACCACCACCATCCTCCTCTGACAGACTCCACCACAAATTAGCCCTGCCTCACATCAATCAAACCATCTTTGTGGTTCCCTGATTCTTTCATACACCCCTGTCCCCTAAAGGTGAGCCCGCTATGGGGATTTACTGTCCAAGTGACTTATTAAAACTTAATGCCCCCAGGAGTAAAGTAGTGAGGAAGGAGAGTGGGGTATGGGGACAAAATGCAAGGAGGAATGTGTTTCACCTGGAGACGATTCTGTTCTACTGCAAAGCTCTGGATCAAAATCGCACCCACAGAGACGGACCCAACTTGAGTCATGTCATGTCAGTTGGTGTTTTTGACCTTCTGCATCAATGCCTGGCTGCGGTCTGCACTGGAGGGACAGCCATACCCTAGAGAGAGTACAGCTCTGAGAATTTAGCTGCCAGTGTTCATTCCTGGCAGTGTTGGGTATGCTACCAGTAAAAGCGACGTGGATGGGCACCAATAGAATTCCTTCAGACCAGCTTTTATTCTTCACACCAGATTTTAAAAAAGTTTCCCCCATTCCCAGGGAGGGGCCAAGATGGTGGAACAGCATGGAATTTTTTTTTTTTTTTTTTTTTTTTTTTTGCGTCTCTCCTCCCTGAAATGCAGCCAGAGCAACACTAAACCATCCTGCATAGCTCCAAAACTGGTTTGAGGATTAACATAACAATGTGAACAACCTGAACCACCGAACTCAGCCTGGAGAGATGACCTGAGGGAGAGAAGCGGCGGAGCACAGGGAGCTGTTTTTTGCTTGTGGAGAGAGACTGGAGATGGGGGGGAGAGTACAGGAAAAGCACCACCCCGCCCAAAGCAGCTGGAGAGAAAGTGGAAAAGTGGCACAGTCGCAGGGACTGAACAAAAGAGGGAGAAAGGAGAAAGAAGAGGATTTAATTCCACTAAGACTCTCTAAACAACGAGGAGTGCAGAGTCTGAAACTCTGCAGCTCTATACCTGGAGGTGCTCTTGTGGGAAGGGTGAATCCGGGGTGTCCTCGGGGGCCACACGGGAGAGGCGGTTCCCTCGCTGGGAGGACACTTGGTTACAGGCGGTGCAGCCTCCCCACAGGCAAAGGTTCCAGCAAACCCCGAGAACAGCTACATTGGCTGGTGCTGGAACGAGGACTTTAAGGGTGAAGCCTGGTGCCAGAGGTGTGTTGTGATTTTCCATAATCCCTGAAACGCTGCTGCTACAAGATCCCATGAACTTTTTCTGGGGCGGGCTGACACCCAGCGCAGTTTCGTGGAGATTCCTAGGGGTGGGCCAGCACCCAGCCATTGCTGAGCGAGACCCTCAGAGGGTCTGAGCAGGTCAAAGCTGCAGTCACTCAGAAGTGAGGGGTTAGAAAATACAGCCCCATTTGAGACAAAACTCAGGCTGCAACCTGGCAGCCTGGGTAGCTGTGTGACGCCATTTTCACCCCGCCCCCACACATGAACATAACCCACCTACCCCTGCCAAGGAATCCACCCCAGTAGGCTAAGCAGCACCATCTAGTGGAGAACGGAGCCATTACACTAAACCCCTCGAACTGGGCCAACAACTCCCTTGACAAAGGGACAAAGACAAGTCTCTCCACCTGCTTAGTTTACGGACTATAAAGTGCTTCATAGCCTGACTTCTACGGGAAATCAGATGTAATTTCAATCGTATTTCATTCCATTTTCTGATCCTTTTATTCATTTTTTTCCTTTTTCTTTTCTTATTCTTGAATACAGAAGGAGAAAAAATTTATTTTTATTTTCCATTTTTTATTGAAAAGATTTTTCTTTAACTTTTTCTACATTTTTTACTTTTTGTAAATTTTTAGAATTCTATTTTACTTTCATCATTTCATTTTATTTTATTGATTTGTATTCAGTTTTTAATTTTCAATCACTTTCCTTCTTTTCTTTCTTTTTTCTTTTATTTTCTTTCCCTTTTTCTCTAATCCATCATGATTCTTTCAACAACCAGACCAAAACACACCTAGGATCTAACATTCTTTTTTTGATTTCTTTGTGTAGTCTTTAATAGTTTCATTTTAATTTTTTTTCTTTGTTAATTCCTTTTCTTCCTTCAAAATGACAAAATGAAGGAATTCACCCCAAAATAAAGAACAGGAACAAATGACAGCCAGAGACTTAATCAACAGAGATACAAGCAATATGTTAGAACCAGCATTTAAAATCATGATAATAAGAATAGTAGTTGGGATTGAAAATAGATTAAAATCCTTTTCAGTGGAGATAAAAGCAGCAAAATCTAGTCAGGACAAAATAAAATATGCTATAAATGAGTTGCAATCTCGAATGGATGTCATGGTGGCAAGGACGGATAAGGCAGAGTAGCAAGTCAGCGATATAAAGGAACAATTTATGGAGAACAATGAAGCATAAAAATGGAGGTAAACTAAGGCAAAAGAGCATAATACAAGAATTAGAGAACTCAGGGACTCATTAAAAAGAATAACATCTGAACCATAGGCATTCCAGAAGATGAAGAGAAAGAAAAAGGGGTAGAAAGCTTATGTGAGCAAATCACAGCAGAAAACTTTTCTAACCTGGGGAAAGACACAGACATCAAACTCCCGAAAGCACAGAGAACTCCCATTAGATTCAACAAAAACCAACCATCAACAAGGCATATCATAGTCAAATTCACAAAATACTCAGGCAAGGAAAGAATCATGAAAGCAGCAAGGGAAAAAATGTCCTATCCTATAAGGGAAGACAGAAGAGGTTCACAGCAGACCTATCCACACAAACTTGGCAGGCCAGAAAGGAGTGGCAGGATATATTCAATGTGCTGAATCAGAAAAATCTGCAGCCAAGAATTCTTTATCCACCAAGGCTGTCATTCAAAATAGAAGGAGAGATCAAGAGTTTCCCAGACAAACAAAAACTAAAGGAGTTCGTGACCATTAATCCAACCCTGCAAGAAATTTTAAGGGGACTCTCTGAGGGGAGAAAAGATGGGGAGAAAAAAAAAGGACCAAAAGCAACAAAGACTAGAAAGGACCAAAGAACACTACCAGAAACTTCAACTCAATAGGCAACATAATGACAACAAATTCATATCTTTCAGTACTCACTTTAAATATCAATGGTCTAAACGCTCCAATCAAAAGACATAGAGTAACATAATGGATAAGAAAACAAGATCCATCTATATGCTGTTTGAAAGAGACACATTTTACACCTAAAGACACCTTCATATTGAAAATAAGGGGATGGAGAACCATCTATCATGCTAATGGTCACCAAAACAAAGCCAGAGAAGCCTTACTTATATCAGACAATCTAGACTTTAAAATAAAGACTATAACAAGAGATGAAGAAGGGCATTATATCATAATTAAGAGGCCTGTCTTTCAAGAAGACCTAACAGTTGTAAACATTTATGCTCCAAATGTGTAAGCACCCAAGTATATAAATCGATTAATCACAAACATAAAGAAACCCATTGATAATAATACCATAATAGTAGGGGACTTCAACACCCCACTTGAAGCAATGGACAGATCATCTAATCTGAAAGTCAACAAGGAACAGTGGCTTTGAATGACATACTGGACCAGATGGACTTAACAGATATATTCAGAACGTTTCATCCTAAAGCAGTACAATACACATTCTTCTCCCGTGCACATGGAACATTCTCCAGATTAGATCACATACTGGGACACAAATCAGCCCTCAACAAGTGCAAAAAGATTGAAATCATATGTGCATATTTTCAGACCACTAGACTATGAAACTCGAAACTATCCACAAGAAAACATTTGGAAAGATAACAAATACTTGCGAGACTAAAGAACATTCTACTAAAGAATGAATGGGTTAACCAAGAAATTAAAGAGAAAATTAAAAAATATATGGAAGTCAATGAAAATGATAACACCACGCCCAAAACCTCTGGGACGCAGCAAAGGCAGTCATTAGAGGAAAGTATATAGCATTCCAGGCCTTCCTAAAAAAGGAAGAAAGGTCTCATATACACAACCTAGCCTTACACCTCAAAATTCTGGAAAAGGAACAGCAAATAAAACCGAAAACTGGCAAAAGACAAGAAATAATAAAGATTAGAGCAAAAATCAATGCTATCAAAACCAAAAATCAGTTGAACAGATCAATGAAACCAGAAACTGGTTCCTTGAAAGAATTAACAAAGTTGATAAACATTCTAGCCATTTTCATCAAAAAGAAAAAAGAAAGGACCCAAATAAATAAAATCAAAAACAAAAGAAAAGAGATCATAGCCAACACTGCAGAAACACAAACAATAATAAGAGAATATTATGAGCAATTACACACCAATAAAACTGGCAACCTGGAAGAAATGGACAAATTCCTAGAAACATATAAACTACCAAAACTGAAAGAGGAAGAAATGGAAAATTTGAACAGAAAAGAAATTGAGTTAGTAATCAAAAATCTCCCAACAAACAAGAGTCCAGAGCCCGATGGCTTTCTGGGGGAATTCTACCAAACATTTAATGAAGAGTTAACACCTATTCTTTTGAAGTTGTTTCAAAAAATAGAAATTGAAGGAAAACTTCCAAACTCATTCTATGAAGCCAGAATTACCTTGATTCCAAAACCAGACAAAGACCCCAGTAAAAAGGGGACCTGTATAGCAATTTCCCTGATGAACATGGATGCAAAAATCCTCAAGAAGATACTAGCCAACGAGATCCAACAATATGTTAAAGAATTATTCACCACAACCAAGTGAGATTTATACCTGGGATACAGGGCTGGTTCAATGTCAGCAAAAAAATCAATGTGATATGTCACATCAATAAAAGAAAGGGCAAGAACCACGTGATCCTCTTAATATATGCAGAGAAAGCATTTGACAAAATACAGCATCCTTTCTTGGTAAAAACCCTCAAGGAAGTAGAGACAGAAGGATCATACCTCGAGATCATAAAACTCATATATGAAAGACCCACCGCTAATGAGCAAAAACTTTACTGCTAAGGTCAGGAACAAGACAGGGATGTCCACTCTTGCCACTGTTATTCAACATAGTATTGGAAGTCCTAGCCTCAGCAATCAAAAAACACAAATGAATAAAAGGCATCCAAATTGGCCAGGAGGAAGTCAAACTTTCACTCTTCGCAGATGATATGATACTCTATATGGAAAACCCAAAAAACTGCTAGAACTGATCCATGAATTCAGCAAAATCACAGGATATAAAGTATGTACACAGAAATTGGTGGCATTCCTATACACCAATAATGAAACAACATAAAGAGAAATCAAGGAATCGATCCCATTTACAATTGCACCAAAACCCATAAAATACCTAGGAATAAACATAACCAAAGAGGTGAAAAATCTATACACTGAAAACTATAGAAAGCTTATGAAAGATATTGAAGAAGACACAAAAAATGGAAATATTCATTCCTCCTGGATAGGAAGAGCCAACATTATTAAAATATCAATACTACCCAAAACAATCTACATATTCAATGCAATCCCTGTCAAAATAACACCAACATTCTTCATAGAGCTAGAACGAACAATCCTAAAATCTGTATGGAACCATAAAAGACCCCAAATAGCCAAAGCAATCTTGGAAAAGAAAGGCAAAGCAGGAGGCCTCACACTCCTGGACTTCAAGATGTATTACAAAGCTATAATCATCAACACAGTATGGTTCTGGCACAAAAACAGACACTCAGATCAATGGAACAGAATAGAGAACCCAGAAATGGACCCATGGTGGAGTCCAGCTCTGGCTGAGTCCAGGGGTCCGCAAAGGATGGACGGTTAGGTGAAAGGAACGAGAGAGGCACGAGATGTGGTCTGATCACCAAGCAGGCATCTCTGGCTAGTCTGGTATCTCTCTCTGCCCTGCTGGTCTCAGTGTCTTCATTTAAAAGTAGTGAGTTACATTACAGCAATGAGTGATATCCCATCAGTAAGCATAGTTTGAACAATAATGTGTTTTTATCTGCAAAGCGAGCGATTTCCTCAATCTTGCAAGTTGTTTTTAAGTTAATTAGCATATAAATTTAAGGCAGGGGGAGAGAACAGGGCGTTACCTAGGTCTGCCTATGTTGATTATCTATAAACAGGCCAGGAGTCATTCTGCCTATTCTTCCAACTACAATGGGGGAGATGCAACCCATCCGGCAAGGACAGAATTCCCAATGCTTGGCCTTTACTTGTGAATGAGTGAATTTACATAATAGGGGCTCAATATTTACACAAATCATACCAATATTCAGCCAGCTTATAACTGCTATCAATTTGTGCAACCCATCCGCAAGAAGCAACTTTAAGATTACTTTTGGCCAGGCTACTCTCATTCCGATGTAATCCATCAAAGCATCTTGCTCCAGGTCCTTCCCTTTTATCTAAATGCCATAAAACAAAAGAGCATTACATTCCTTGGGGCCAACAAGAGCAGCTCAAGAAATCCAAGCCTGAAAAATTATTTAGAAAGAGGTAAGATAGGCACCATTTAGGCCGGCGGGAGCTTTGCCTCAACCGCCTTTTCCACACAGGGAGGGTTCTCAACCTGTCAGCTCAAAATGGCTCCCAACAGACCCACAAACATACGTCCAACTAATCTTTGACAAAGCAGGAAAGAATATCCAATGGCATAAAAATAGTCTCTTTAGCAAATGGTGCTGGGAAAACTGGACAGCGACATGCAGAAAAATGAACCTGGACTACTTTCTTACACCATACACAAAAATAAACTCAAAATGGATAAAAGATCTAAATGTGAGATAGAAAGCAGGCAAAACTGTCTTTGACCATGGCCACGACAACTTCTTACTCAACATGTCTCTGGAGGCAAGGGAAACAAAAGCAAAAATGAATTATTGGGACCTCATCGAAATAAAAACTTCTGCACAGAGAAGGAAACAATCAGCAAAACTAAAAGGCAACCAACGGAATGGGAGAAGATACTTGCAAATGATATATCAGATAAACGGTTAGTATCCAAAATCTATAAAGAACTTATCAAACTCAACACCCAAAAAACAAATAATCCAGTGAAGAAATGGGCCAAAGACATGAACGGACACTTCTCCAAAGAAGACATCCAGATGGCTAACAGACACATGAAAAAATGCTCAACATCACTCATCATCAGGGAAATACAAATCAAAACCACAATGAGATACCACCTCACACCTGTCAGAATGGCTAACATTAACAACTCAGGCAACGACAGATATTGGTGAGGATGTGGAGAAAGAGGATCTCCTTTGCACTGCTGGTGGGAACGCAGACTGGTGCAGTCACTCTGGAAATCAGTACGGAGATTCAAAAAAAAAAAATTAAAAATAGAACTATCCAATCACCCAGCAATTGTATTACTAGGTATTTATCCAGGGAGACAGGTGCTGTCTCGAAGGGGCATATGCACCCCAATGGTAATAGCTGTGCTATTGACAATAACGAAAGTATGGAAAAATCTCAAATGTCCATCGATGGATGAATGGATAAACGAGAAGTGGCATACATACATACATACACACGATGAAGTATTACTCAACAATCAAAAAGAATGAAATCTTGCCATTTGCAACTACATGGATGGATCTAAAGGGTATTATGCTAAGTGAAATTATTCAGTCAGAGAAAGACAAATATCATATGAATTCATTCATATGAGGACTTTAAAATATAAAACCATTGAATATAAGGGAAGGGAAGCAAAAATAATATAAAACCAGGGAGGGGGACAAAACATAAAAGACTCTTAAATATAGAGAACAGAGGGTGGATGGAGGAGTTGTGGTGGGGAAATAGGCTAAATGGCTAAGGGGCATTAAGGAATCTACTTCTGAAATCATTGTTGCACTAATGCTAACTAACTTGGATGTAAATTAAAAATTAAATAAATTTTAAAAATAGAGAGGGAAAATAAAAGTCAATATTAAAAACAAATAATAGTACTTATGGAAGATAAGTCATCCCTTAACAATAAAAAAAATTGAACACAGATAGATAGATAGATAGATAGATGATAGATAGATAGATAGATAGATAGATAGATAGATAGATAGATAGATAATTAAATAAAATGAAAATCTTCCCCATTCCCTCTAAGGTCTGGAAAATGTAGAAAACTTGGTGCTAATTTCTCTCGGCTCTCTTGCCACCTCAGTACTTCTCCCTAACTCTGCTATTTGTACCATCCCCAAGGTTCCTCCTCATATGTATCCTTTCTTATATTTTCCCCTTCTAGATCAGTATAAGAAATATTTTCCAAAATTTTTCCCTTTTGCTTTCCATTTGATCATTCTCTCTCTCCCTCACCTTCGTTATCATAATTTCTATTCATTTTTCTTTTTTAAAAAAGCTATTCTTGGGGTGCCTGGATGGCTCAGTCAGTTAAGAGTCAGACTCTTTATTTCAGCTCAGGTCATGATCTCACAGTTCGTGAGATTGAGCCCCACATCGGGCTCTGCACTGACAGCATGGAGCCTGCTTGGGATTCTCTCTCTTCCCCCCCCCTCTCTCTCTCTGCCTCCCCAACTCATGTTCTCTCAATCTGTCATGAAATAAATATATAAACATTTTTTTAATAAAGCTATTCCATGATACTGTACAATCTATGATCCACTCTTTTTTTCTCACTAACAAACTTATTGAAGAGTAATTTTGGCTCCTGTCTCTGTTTAATTACCATCTGTTGATTTCTTAACCATTTTCTTTTTTGGCTCTAAAATTGCAATATAATCACATGTATTTGGAAGCAGTAAAGACACATCTTTCTGCTGAAGGAATATCATGATCTGGTTTTTCAGCCTCCAGGATTGTGCTGAAATTATTCCACCAAAGATCAACTATCTCATCACCGAATTCAATGTCATTTTCTTAGCTTAAAACTTTGGTAAGGCATTCACCACCACTGATTAACTCCTTTTCGAATCTCTTTTATTTGATAGAATGATATGGAGAAAACTGTATCTTCTAGGCTGGGAATTATCATGGAGAAAATATCATCGTTTCTATTTGGATGTGATATTTTAATAAACCACAGCCAACAACAAAAGAAGTTTCTTTTAAGCTGAGGACATTCTACTGATTATAAGGTCGCTTGTCAGACAGAAAGTTTAGGTGAGTGCGACATTCAAACTTGGGTCAGGAGCAAGATTGTTCTGTACAGAAGTGAAGAGGGAAACCCACAGTGGGGACACTGGGTGGAGTAAGAAGAGAAAGAATCATTCGCAAGAGAGTAAGAAGCAGGGAATTTGAGATATAAAAATATTTATGGGGATTTTTTTTTAGTAAACTTTTGTGTGGTATGGGACATGATTCTTCCTGTTCATCTCATTAAGCCATCAGTCAAGAATATAAAAATTGCAGGATGCCTGGTATAACTTGACATCTTACAGAAGCCAGAATTGACTGATTGACTTAGGATGGAAGCAATCAACCAGCACACAAAAGTCAAAAGTGGATACCTAGGTTACACCTGGCTTCCTTGGATCGACATCATACTCCTCTGTTTGAAGTTACTCTTCAGTTACATTTGCAGGGAAGTGAGAGTAGTGGTAGTGGCGGTAGTTGACTGGTAGTACGTGACTTTCGTTGAGTACTTACAATTGGACAGGCACTGTAATAGAAGCGTTTTGTATGGATTATGTTACTTAGTACTCAAAACCTATATGGAAGTTGGTTGTATTATTAACCCTATTTTTCAGATAAATAAATTGGAACTTAGAATTATAACTGCTGTAACCATATTTAGTTACAATTTTAACTCAACTTCTCCAATCCTTACTAGCAAATTGTCATGTTTTTGTTTAGATTTCCATGTCCTCTCTCCTATAGCTTATAAAATAGAGACCGCACCTCCGTATCCTTTGTGTCTAGCAGAATTCGTGATGCTGAGAATAACAACTTAGCACATCACTCTGAAGACACAAAAGGTGTCCTAACAGATTCAAGACACACAGGATGAAAAGCTCAGGCTTTTCAAGTTATTATTTAGGAACTGCTTACTGTCCTCAAAACAATCCCCCGGGCCACTTATTTAAGGAGGAAGTTCCTGGGAAAATGGTAAGACACAGCTCCATGAGGGCAGAAACTAGCCAGGTATGCTGGGCACATCATTGATTAATATGTCCAGTATCAGTAGTGATGGAACATTTGGCCGCTGATAAAACACATGAATAAATCAATCAGAACAGATGCTGGATACTTATAATTGCAGGCCACATCCGATTATCAGCACTTCCAGGGCCTAGTGCTTATTTATTGGTGTCCAATAAATATTGGAATAAATGTGACAGAAAGGAGACAGAAAGGAGGGAAGGAAAGGGAGAGATATGAGACCTTCTCCACAATTCTAAAATATGTTTGGCTGATATAAAAATTTCCATCTGGAAATCCCAAAGGAAGAAAAGCAAAACGTCTTTGAAATGTCCTTGTCAGGAGGTAAACGTTGCCTATAGACTGATTGCAGTTGTTAAAATTCTTGTCCAAAAAAAGGGGTTAATTTTTCTTATAAAGAAACATCATTTTATCCACACCGTAGGCTTTGGTGTTAGGATAAGGTTGTTCTCGCTTTGGTTAAAAATAGAAAAACAGTTTTGATCCCTAGAAACGATGCCTTAGTAGTACAGGTTTGGAAAAATCAGCTTCTTCTCTCCTAATTCCCTCGTGCGTGCTTAAATATTTGCTAACTCCTTGTATTTAGTGGTGACACTTAAGACAGACTTCAGTTCACCTGTGTCAGCACAACCTTTGCCAACCCCACAGTGAGAAAGCAGCATGATCTCGTGGCTTGAAAACTCCCCAGATCCTCAATGGAAGCCGCCGTGAGGGGCAGATGGACTCCCATAGTACCATTTTCACCCAGTCACTTTTACGGTTATAACTGCACTTAAAAGTCACCGTGGCTGTCACTGATCCATCTTGGCATTGCGGCTGATTCTCCATAGAGTCAATCTTGCTGCTTTAAACCATCAGTATCTGTAGAGCAAGTATGTCAGGCAGTAGGAATAGGGAGTTCAGCATTTCATTGGCTGTCTAAATCAATCATTTTTTGAGCATGAATAAGTCATGCTTAAATGGATGGCTTCAGCCCGCATTAGGAAACACTTGTGAGAGGAGAAAGTTGAAAATTAGAATAAATTCAGGTGTGGGGAGGCCACAATGCATTCTTTTTTAGCCAGTCTTACCTTTTCTTCTACCCAAATGATAGATATACAATCACTTTCATACGAATCCTGCTTAAGTCTCCTGAAACTGATGTAATAGAACAGCTTGTGATATTCCAGCAACGAACTCATTAAGGAAATTCGCGATTCTGAAATCAGAATAGCGTTACTGACTCTCAGAACAGGAAATGATAGATGGAAATGCCTTGCTCTGCATGTTTGCCAACAGGCAGGTGTATTTCATTCCCTTGATCCCTTAAAGAACAGTTGAAGGATTTTTTCAGCATCAACTTCTCTCTTTTCAATTCCATCATCAATCTGTAATTCATTTCAGGAAGTGTTTTTGTTGGGCATCTGTCTGAGGGAGTATTTCACCGGTTTCTTTTGAAGGTCATACCTTTGTGTTTTTTCTATAGCAGAGACGAGATTTTGCCAAGAGCAATGGGTTATGTGCTGAGGGATCAACCTATATTTCTTCAGTTTCACATTTTCTGTGGCCTCTGCCATATTTGGTTGCATATAAATACCAGAACACCTCACTGCCCCAAAAGAAACCTTAATGATCAAGGATATCGCTGAGCCGTGGAAATAAAGAGAAAAACAAGACCTCCATGCCGTAATCCAAGCTGTAAATTAACACATGGAATATTTAGGGGAATTTCCAAAACTCTCATTCAGTATTCTCATACTTATATTTTACACCCTGTGTTGATAAACCTAGTTGTATAATTTCCCATTTCATATAAGATTAGAATCATCAAACTAGACAGTCTGTGAGAGAAAGAAACCACAGGGAAAAACAAAAGAGCTGGAAACATTTACGTTGGTAAAAGTATAATTACCTAGTGGAGAAAAACTAACGTTTATAATAACATTACATGCATATCAGAGAATACTATATAGCACACAAGCTGAATGACCTAGAGTAGGAGTCGGCAAACTTCTCCTGTAAGAGACCAGGTAGTAAATATTTTAGGCTCATATGGAGCCATAGAGTTTCTGACACAACCACTCAACTCTGCTATTGTGGCAAGAAAGCACCATAGACAATACATAAGCCAGGCTACATCCTGTGGCTATTATTCCAGTATAACTTTGCAAAGACAGGCAGTGATACGGAACTAGCCTGTAGGCTGTAGTTTACTAACCCCTGATGCACGGCTGGGTAGAGGAACAGAGACTAGTTTTGAAAAAATTATTTGTAGTACAAAATATTACGTTGCAAAAAATTAAGTTGCTCGCTGATATACACAGGGCGATGCCATATATTTATTAAAGTAAAAAAAAAAAAAAAAGATGCGAGGTGCCTGGGTGGCTCAGTCGGTTGAGCGTCCGACTTTGGCTCAGGTCACGATCTCGCGGTCCGTGAGTTCGAGTCCCACATCGGGCTCTGTGCTGACAGCTCAGAGCCTGGAGCCTGCTTTGGATTCTCTATCTCCCTCTCTCTCTGCTCCTCCCCCACTCATGCTGTGTTTCTCTCTGTCTCAAAAATAAACAAACATGAAAAAAAAAAAGATGCAACACTTTATTATATAGTTCTTATGGATCTCCACACATATCTTAAAATTAGAAAAGCATGCAGAAGAGTGAGAAACACAAATTTCATGGTTTTGGTTATATCTGGAAAGAAAGCTTATAGCATGAGAAAAAAGAGGTGCCAACTATTCCTGTAATAACTCTTTTCTTCTTAAATTCTGTGTGGGCTGCAAGTGTGTTCATTATATTTCTCTATAGATTTCTGTGTACCTAAGATATTTCACAAATCATAAAACTAGGCACTTTAACTCAAGCAACATGACATGCTGGGACAATTTAATAGGGGCAACAAAATGAATGATATGAATTAGTATCTCTAAGTTTAATAATATTTTTCATGCAGCAAAAAAGTTCATGCACATAACAATAATTATAAATTTGATACAAAATAGAGAAGTTAAATTTAGAACAGATTTCTGCTGAAGAATCTAAAGACATTTTAGAGAGAAAACAAAGTTAAGCTTTTGAGCCAGAATATTTTAATGCTTGTAGTGTTTTCTGTTTTCAGAGACAATCACATATGTGGAACATTTCATGTTTGATTTGCCAAATACAGTTACAGTATTGTATTTTTAAAGTATTTAATATTATTTAAAACATGTGAATATATTTGTATTCTCCAAAATTTCTTTTTTTTTTAATTTTTTAATGTCTATTTATTTTTGAGAGAGAGAGACCCTGAGAAAGGAAGGGGCAGAGAGAGGGAGACAGAGAATACAAAGCAGGGTTCAGGCTCTGAGCTGTCAGCACAGAGCCCGAGGCAGGGCTCGAACTCACAAACCACGAGATCATGACCTGAGCTAAAGTCAGACGCTCAACCGACTGGGCCATCCACACACCCCATGTATTCTCCAAAATTTCTGAGAATCTTTCTTACTTCTCTATAAAAGCGACTGTATTTTAAAAAATAGTATGAAATACACTTGCTTACTTAACGTGTGGCAGATTTATTTTTTTAGGTTTAAACAAAAGAACATGTAGTTTTCAAATCAGAAAATTGGTGAAAGTTATTCTAGTATAAGTGACCTCCACTGTACCTTAAATACCATTATCAGGCAATAAATCGGTAACCAAGCACAAATAAAGATGATATATGGGAAAGAATATTCTTTCTTCTATATGTGGAATTTTCAGGGTTACTTCTTGAAGGTATAAAATGCCTTTCCATTTACTGGGAATCTAAATAACAAACCTACAGAGGTTATGTACTTTTAGAAGACAATAGACAATTTTTCATGTAAATATATATTAAGTATAGTAATCAACACATAGACAGTGTTCTTTGTTCTTGAAAAGGCAATTGGGTGCACACACACATATCTTTGCTCTGTCAGGTGAGAGAACTTAGAAGCAAGAAAGAAAACCCTAAAAGCAGTGAGCACATCTAGCACATAGGTGTCAGTTTCTAGTAACATTCTTCGAAGAAAAGGAACAAAGATTCCACTCCTTGCAAAAATGTCTGAATCTAGAACAGTGGCAGGAAATACACAAGATAAAATCTGGAGCATCTTGTAGAACCAGAAAAGAAGGAAATGCCGAAGTGGGTAGACAGATGGGGACAGACAGACACAGACACACACACACACACACACACACACACATACACACACACACACAGTAATAGAAGGATGTCAAAGACACATAGACACCAACTGAAAGAGCTCCCAATTGTCAGAGTTGGAGCAATTTGAGTAACGAGATAAAGTAGCATTGAATTATAACCAAAATATAAAATAAATACCCATGAGTCTATACTGATATAAAAATACTTGAATAACAAATGGAGAAGTGACAAATCTCCCGTGCAGAAGAATTCCAAATAATTTATATAGATACGCTACCCTCTGTGAGGTTGACCATGACTCCCTCCTCCTTAATTCAGGGGTGCTCACGGTCACTTCCTTCCACAAATTACAGGATAGAAAAAGGCGGGGAAGAGTAACTTTATAATGGGAGAAAGCTGACAAACACTACTTCTGTAGGTGATCAGGGTCAGCATCAACCATAAGTCCCGCTGATCGTATGAACCTTTAATATGATGTGAGTAAAATGGCACTTTACTTTTGTGGTTTTCCATATAACACACAATCCCAGTTCAATCATGAGAAAAACAGACAAATCTAAACCAAATGCCACTGTGCAAAATACCTGACCAGGACTCCTCAAAATTTTCAAGGTCATCAAAAATAAGGGAATTCTGAGAAACTGCCAGATCGAAGAGGATCCCAAAGAGACATGACTACTAACTGTAAATGACACCCCATCTGTAATTCCAGAACAGGTAAAGGATATTAGGTAACAACTAAGGAAGTCTGAAGACTGCATGGACTTAACATTGAGTTATCAATAATGGCTCCTTAATTATATGTATGCTACTAATATAAAATGTTAATATAGGAAAAACTGAGTGTGGGATATATAGAACTCTCTATAATATCTTTATTTTTTCCTGTAAAGGTAAAACTGCTCTAAAGTAAAATTTTATTTTTTGAAAGAAGAAATTGTGGAGGGGCGCCTGGGTGGTTCAGTCAGTTAAGTGTCTGACTTCAGCTCAGGTCGTGATCTCACAGTTCTTGAGTTCAGCCCCACGTATGGCTCTGTGCTGATGGCTCGGAGCCTGAAGCCTGATTTGGATTCTCTCTCTCTCTTTCTCTCAAAAATAAATAAACATTAAAAATTTAAAAAAAAAGAAGAAGAAATTGTGGAAACAGTTGGTTTTTCCTTTGTTATTTAAATAGGGCATATTTATTGGCTATACATCATTTAACTATGTTGAAGCAAATCTCCCCGTAGCATTTATCCCCATCTAACACAATGTTGGTTTATCCCTTGAAATAATCACCATGAAGGCAGAGTTTCTGTATGTTTTGTTTAATGCTATGTCACCTTCATCAGACCACTTAGCTTCTGTTGATCGGCAAACCACCCTAAAGCTTAGTAGCGTTTACCAATGGTCATTTATTATTTCTCATATGTTTATGGGTCTATAGGCAGTTCCCCTGTGGGAAGTTCCCTGAGCAGATCTGTACTGGGTTTGGCTAATCTTTGCCAGTTTCATTCATGAGTCATTGGCCAGCTGGCTGGTAGGCTGAGGGTTCCTTGGTCTAGGAAGGATGACCTTAGCTATAATGACCTGGCTCCTCTCTTCATGTGTCTCACATTCCTTTAGTGGGTCAGCCTGGGTTTGTCTTCATGGTAGTGGCAGGGTTCCATAAAAGGGAACAGAAACGTGCAAGCAATTTTAAAACCCTCTAACATTAACCTCGCAGTTCTACACTGGCCCAATCAGGTTACATTGGCCAAGCCCAGAGTCAGTGTGCCAGGGTACTATCCAAAGCTTTGGATACAGAGGTGTAAGGAAGGGAGGCTGTTGACACAATCAACCAATCACAACCTTCTAGAACAGTGCTAGGCCCAGAATTAGCACTTGATAAATATTTGTTGAATAAAAGAATGAAACTTAGCTTCTGTAACATAACATAATGAAATGTATATTGATTAAATAGTATGTTCAGAACACATCTATGTTTGGAGCTACACAAATTTCCTCTATGAAATATATATTCCTATAATATACATGCAAATATAAATCTAAATGGACATAAAAGAGACATATAAAATTTAGCAATCATTGTTATTAATGTGTGTGTATTTGAGTTTAGACTCTCTATTTCATTTTATTAGTCAGCTTATCTACCTTTACATAAAAGTCCATGCTATGTTAATTACTATAGCTTTATAATGGAGGTTAATATTTTGTGGTATAAACCCTCCAATTTTATCTTCTTCAAGATCACCCTGCCTATCCTTGGCTCCTTTGCCTTTGCAGATGAATTTTAGAATTAGCTTATCAATTCCCACAAATTGATTTTGATTGAGATTGTATTAAACCTGTATATTATTTGGGGAGAACTGACATCTTTACAGTGTAACAGTCTAGGACCGTATAATATCGCTTCATTTATTTAATCCCTCTCTAATAAAGGTTTATAGTTTTTGTGCTGAAGTTTTGCACAGCTTTCATTCAATTTTTTCCTAGGTATTTGATGTTTGTGGATGCTATTATTAACCCGATCTTTTTAAAATTATATTCACTGTTGTTACTTGCTGGCATATATTTTAAATTCAATTCTTTTATATTGAATTTACATCCAGCACACTTCCTAAATTTACTTTTTAATTCTGATTGTGTGTTTATAAATTCTTCTGGATGTTTTAGGTATACGACCAGGTCAGCTGTGAGTAATGATGCTTTTTACTTTTGAAGTGTGTGTGTGTGTGTGTGTGTACGCGTGTGTGTGTGTGTGTGTACACGTGTGTGTGTGTGTGTGTGTGTGTGTGTGTGGTGTATTTTTACCTAGATTCAATTTTGTCTATTTACCCCAATGTCAACAATAATCTCCCAGTAATCTTTCATTCATTCTAATCCTTATTCAATCCATATTCAACCAACAATTCTTCCGTTACTCCTTGAAATGTCTTCTGCACATGTTCCTCATTAGATTCTCATCAGTTTTTTGGATAAGTATAATAGTTTCTTAGTCATTCCTCCTATTTCATCTCTTCCTTTTTCACTCATAAATGACCCGTTCATTAAGCTATACTAGTTTAATATCACATCAACTGCTGTTCCTTAGACCCAATATTGCACTGATTGTTTACTCATTTCATTAAAAATCTACATTTCTAGGGGAGCATGGCTGGCTCAATCAGTTGGGCTTCCGACTTCGGCTCAGGTCATAATCTCGCAGTCAGTGAGCTCAAGCCCCATGTCGGGCTCTGTGCTGATGGCTCAGAGCCTGGAACCTGCTTCAGATTCTGTATTCCTCTCTCTTCTGTCCCTACCCCACTTGCACACTGTCTCTCTCAAAAATGAAATAAAAACATAAAAAAAAATTGTAAGTCTAAATTTTCAACCTAGTAAATTTAAATGTTAAGAAACAAAACCTAATCCCAACTTTGTAGTCCATTCATCTCTGAATTGTGCAAGACAAACTGACACCTTAATTCAAATCTTCATACCCTTGCATTTTCCTACTATATTTGGCTTTCTTCAGCTCCCTCTACTTAATACCCATATTTCCTTTCCTTTGACAAATATTTTCTACTTTTTTCAAATGCATATAGAACTTCTTGCTATTCATTTCATATAGAACTTAACTAGGTAATGCTTTGTGGTATTACTTGATGTTTCTCTTGAGTTCATATGGACATTTTCATACGTCTTCATTTCCCAAAATCAACTATAAGTTCCTATGATTCAGGATTCAGTAAATAAATTACTAATGTCTACAACATTTCAGGCATTATAGGGACAAGATGTCTGCCTATAATGGTCAAAAAACCTAACAACAGACAAATAATAAATAAATACCTAAATAAGATATATTTTCAAATTTCAATTAGCATAAAAAGAAAATAAACAATAAGACGTAGTATAAAGTAGTGGGAGAGGTCAACTTTGTAGTCATCAGTAAAGGAATATGTTAGGAGGTGATATTTGTATCAAGAAGAGTAAGATGAGTAAGAGCCAACCATGACATGAGCTGAGGGAAGAGCATCCCTCACAGAAGGGAGAGTAAATACAAAGCCTCTGACAAATGAAAGGGCCTTGTAAGTTGAAGGATCAGAAGGGAGAAGAGTTGTCTAGAGATAGTTGGAGATGGAGAGTTGTATGAGATAGAATTAGAGAAGTATATAGATCACTAAGGAGCTTAAAAGACATGGAAAATGTTTGGATTTTTCCTAAGAAGGTTTGGAAGCCAATGAATGGATATGAAACCAGGGAGGAACATGTTTTCTTTTAACTCTTGCATAAGATCACAGTGGCTGATGAGTAGGAAAAAAAAAAAAAAGATGGACAAGGAAAAAGAGTAGAAACTGGAAGACAAGACTTGAGGTTCATTTTAGCTAGCTGGACTCAGGCGGAGGTTGCCAATAGGGAGACAAGTAAATGGATTTGAGAAATATTTTAAAGGTTTAAAGACTTGGACTTGATGATGAATTGGATACAGATGATGGGGGAGCCATTTTACTGAGATCACAGGAGACTTGGAAAGCAACAAGTTTTTGATGGGGGTGATTCCATTATTACAAGACTATAGACTATTGACTAATGCTTTATATTTGACAGATGAATATGAATGAGGAATAAATAGATTTGAATTTCCGGCAATAGAGGCATTTAAGGCCATGAGATGAGATATCATCTAAGAGGCCCAGTAGTTAAAGAAGAAAAGAAGGATGAGAACTAGCCCCTGAAAATTCCAAATTTTAAAGGTCTGATAGAAAAAGGGCCATGAAAGAAGACTGAAAAGGAACAGCCAATAAGAAATTAGGAAACAGAGGGTGTGGTGTCACAAAAAAAAAAAAAAAAAAAAAAAAACAATAAATGAATGTTGACGAAAGAAGGAATGGCAGACTGGGTTAAATATTAACGAGGAGTTAGATAATTTAAGAAAAAAGTCCCCATACACTTAGGGGGACTTAGGCAACATGGAGAAACGTGTTGACTTTTTCATGAGGATTCCAGTACTTGGGATGAAAGTCAGATTGGAAGAGTCAGACTGGAGGAGGGAGGGAGGGAGGAGTTGGAGGCAGTGAAGATAGGTCACAGTTTTTAAGAGGTGTTTTTCTATAAAACAGAGAAGAAGAATGTGGTGTTAGCTGGAGGGTTTGTGGAGTCAAAGGACATTTGAGGTTTTGTTTTTTTCTTTGGGTTGGTTTTGTTTTATTCATTTGAAGATGGATGGCTCCAGAACATGTGTATTCGCTGATGGGGATGAAGTGGTTGAGTGAGAAGGACTCGTGATGTATGAGAGAGAAGCCATAAGTTGAAAAGTGATGTTTTAAAATACTGCTGAACTGATCTGACCCTGGCCCTTCAGGCTCATAAATAGAGCACACTCCTTATTGTTCCTATTAGCAAAGACCCGGGTCAGCAGAGATAGATAAAACTTGGCATAGTCCCAATCCCCAGGCTGACTATGAATCTCAATCTTCTCTCTTTTCCTTCATCTACTAATTTATTTTACATCCATAGCTGTTAACAAGTCATGAAATATGTGTAATGTCTTCCTTTCCACAGTTCCCTTATGGAAGGAAACTACTATCTTTAAAAAGAAAATGGTCAAATTTATATAATGAAGAGAATGAAGAAACTAGAAATACTGTCAATCCACAGATTTACACACCAATTTTTACATGTGTTTTGATTAGACACTGAATTTTGACCATGATGGCTGTTTGCTGAAGTTGTGGTTGGAATACCACTGTGGTAACCAGGTGATTTGACGACAAGTGACATATTTATGGGTTGGGAGAGGGAGGGAGCCCTACTGGGCAAGCTAGGAGAAAAGACAGCCAGAGGAACAATGGGTAAGGAGGAAGGGAAGGGCAGATTGTGTAGGACGAAAAGTGCTGCGGCTGCTGAAGTTTCTCTGTGTGACTCATTCTGATTCAGTGTGTGTGCATGTGACATATTCCTAAACTCCTACCAGGTTTTTGCCCACAGTCCTGCTTTAGAGTTTTTACAGCAGGGATAGGCCAGTGAGGTTAGATGATTAGAGAGCAGAGGAACAGCCCCCATCTAATCTAAGCAAGACCAGCTCCTGCCAGGTACTGCTGGAGCCCACTTGAAGAAGACAGCAAGGCTGAGGCCCTTAGTCTGTTCCAGCTTCCTCAGAGGTAACTGAATTGAACTATGAAAAGAGAGTCTCAGGAGTCTATTAGAAATGCCTTCGGGTCAGGGTGCCTGGGTGGTTCAGTCAGTCAATTCTTGGTTTCGGCTCTGGTCATGATCTCATGGTTTGTGAGATGGAGCCCTACATCGGGCTCTGAGCTGACAGAATGGTGCCTGCTTGGGATCTTTCTCTCCTTTTTCTCTGCTCCTGGCTCACTTGCATGCTCTCTCTCTCTTACAAAAATAAATGAACTTAAAAAAAAGAAAAAGAAGAAAGGTATTCTTGTCTTGGCCGAGACTCACAACTATGTGAGCCTCCATGCCATATCACCTCTCTGGGATTCAATCACAAGGTATGAATAAGAGTGCTAACCCAGGAGGGTATGAGTGCAGTGTCTGAGAGTCTGACAGAAAGAAAGAAAGAAAGAAAGAAAGAAAGAAAGAAAGAAAGAAAGAAAGAAAGAAAGAAAGAAAGAAAGGAAGGAAGGAAGGAAGGAAGGAAGGAAGGAAGGAAGGAAGGAAGGAAGGAAGGAAGAAAGAAAGAAAGAAAGAAAGAAAGAAAGAAAGAAAGAAAGAGAAAGAAAGAAAGAAAGAAAGAAAGAAAGAAAGAAAGAAAGAAAGAGAAAGAAAGAAAGAAAGAAAGAAAGAAAGAAAGAAAGAAAGAAAGAAAGAAAGGAAGGAAGGAAGGAAGGAAGGAAGGAAGGAAGGAAGGAAGGAAAGAAAGAAAGAAAGAAAGAAAGATAGAAAGAAAAGAAAGAAAGAAAGAAAGAAAGAAAGAAAGAAAGAAAAGAAAGAAAGAGAAAGTAAGAAGGAAGGGAGAGAGGGAGGGAGGGAGGGATGGAGGGAAGGAAGGAAGGGAAGAGAAAGAGAGAGAGAGAGAAAGGGAGAGAGAGAGAAAGAGAACGCTCATCATAAATTCCCTTATTCCATTCATTCAGTCTTTCAATCAACCAATACAATTATCTGTATTACCTAGTTGTTAACTTATCAAAAAAAAAAAAAAACTTGTTGCAAATATCCTAAACATTATGAATTAATGTTTAGAAAACTGAGAGTTATTTAAATAAACACGTTCTGAAGAGCAGATCGAGAGTAGCTTCTTGGATGGCTTCTGAACATAAAATCTTGTTGACAAAAAAACACTTATATGATTATGATTGATAAAAAATTAATTTTTACTATTGGAGGGATTGTTAAAGATTGTTAAATACCTTTTATTTTTTCCTACTACATATATATGTTGATTGGTATTAAAATTTTTTTGAAAAGCTGTGCATAATTAACTTTAAACCTCATTTTCATCTCAAAGTGACAATGCACTATGTAATTATTGGTGACTAATGAACCCTATTATGCAGCTCAGAAATTTTGTCATCAGCGACATGCATTATTCCTCTGATTTGCTTTTTTGTTTTTAATTTTTAAAGTCGATAGTATGCTTTGGTTACACAGGTTTGTATTTGGTTGTACATATATAACATGTTTTGGTACCTACACATTTTTATGGTTACCTTATATATGTCACAGGTAAATAATTATTTTATTTAAAGTTTATTATTTAAATAAAGTGAAAAAAGAATCTTTTTGAAATGCTAACATGATAATTAAAGGAGACAATGGCAAATATTATCAAGGAATTTATAAAAACAAAATGAAGCAGCACAAACTAAAGTTTGAGAAAAGCTGTCTTAAGAAAATGAAAACATTGATCATCACTCACCAAAGACATGTATTTTCTACACGTCAATCGTTACAGAGAATCGAGTTTCTTTTTCAAGATCATTCTGGCCTTGTTATAACTTTTCTTTAAACAGGCTGAAATAACTTATAAAGCTACTTTAAGACAATGGTGCTTCATTATGATTCCCAGTGTATCAAAGTGATTTTTTTTAATTTAATAACGCTGCAATATAACACTTGAGTATGCATCGCTATACCTGTATTAAGAAACGAAAGTTAAAAAAAAAACTATATTGCTGCTACCTAAATATTGAAGTTTCATCAGAAATGCTTATAAAAATCTTCTCCCAAACAACCAGCTACGCTGAGGCCATGGGCTACAGGAATAGGCATTCCAATGAATGGTAACAGCTCCATCTGGTTAGCATGAAACAAGATCACATTGCAGACTGGAGAGCAATATCGGAAAAGGTACTTGGGGAAGGTAACTCTTGCCTACTTCGCTGAAAACCGCTAAGTCTACTCAGAGGCTTGCCTGCTCAAAGGCTCAAAACTCGGAAGTTAGAAATTCTCTTAATTACTTTCGTTACTGACTCAGTGAAAAGTTCAAGGAAAGATGACTTTAACAGAGATTGTACCACCTTAGCGAACATTATCAACAGTTGGGCCAACATTATTTCCTCTCCTGTGTCTACTCACTGTTCATCACAGGGGAAACCTAGGGAGGAAAAATGCCTGATTCATCTGCTTTAAAATTTTGGAAATTTGAGAGCTGAAGAGGAGCTGTCTCAAAGATCTAACTCGACTATTTGTATGAAGGAAGAAATTAAGGTCCTGGGGCGCCAGGATGGCTCAGTAGGTTGTGTGACTGACTCTTAATTTTAGCTCGGGTCATGACCTCAAAGTTCATGAGTTTCAGCCCTGCAGTACAGAGCCCACTTGGGATACTCTCTCTCTGCCTTTCCCCACTGCATGAGCACTCTTTCTTTCTCTCTCTCTCTCTCTCTCTCTGAACATAAATAAATTAACTTAAAAAAAAAATTATGGTCCCAGAGTTTAAGAGGCTGTGTGCACGCACACGTACAACTGAATAATGATACGGAAAATGTCATGTGTTCTTTGCAAGGGAAAATCTTTCCCAAATGATATGTGAGGATTCTCCATATCCACAGATTTGTTGTTTATTTGAAGACATTTCTTTCAGGAAAGGTAGCATAGATCCTTATATTCTAGCTTATGGTTCCCCTACGTTTTCTGTCCTAAAATGTATCTTTCTAAGAAACAGTTTTCCTGGCGACTGCTTATCAAGAGGAATAGGAATAAGGGTGACACTTCAGAAAAGGTATCAGAGACGGAGAGACCCTCAGCTCAATTTAATAGCCCTCTGTTGGGTGACTTGAGGCCACCTTGTTTTGGTCTCTATTACAGCTAAGAGAATAACTCTCCCCTTCTTACAGAGGCTCCTGTAGCTGGTTCACATTCAGTAGAGCTTATTTTATTTTTTAAAACTAATACATGTCCACAGAATTCTTTTTTTTTTTTGATGATGATAGAAGTAATAATTCATGGTTATTATAGAAAATCTGGAAACCTGGAAAAGAACAGGAACAATAATAAAAATCAATCTCAATCCCACTGTAGTGGGAAATTACTGATTTCATTTTCAGAATCCATTCCTACTTCTTAAAAACCTCTGGTCTTATTTTTGAATTCATGTGTTTCTGAGAAAGCAGATGTCTCTTCAAGTCCCAAAGGGTGCCCAAGCAGTGTACATCCCCTGTCCGTGGCCACAGTGATATCGTCACGAGTAAAGTCAACTGTGTGACCGCTTTTTCTATTAAGGATCTTATCTCGTTATCATATCTATTGCTAATATCTCCCACTCTGTTTTTGTTTTCCTTATTTTGTTTATAATAGTTTAACATAAATAACGCTTGAAATTTTTCATGCGTGCAAGTACACTCTTCTGTTTGGAATTTTGTTATTGCTTTTAGGTTTAAAAGTTCATTTCTGCTACGGTCTGAAAGTTTCTGTTCTCCCAACTTCATATGTTGAAATCCTAACCTCCAGATATGATGGTATTAGAAGTTGGAGACTTCCTGAAGTGATTCTATCATAAGGGGAGAGCCCTCATGAATAGCATCAGCACCTTAATAAAAGACCTCACAGAGCTCCCAAGTTCCCTCCACCACATGAAGACAGAGCAAGAACCAGGAAGAGGACTCTCACCAGAATGTGACCATGGTGACATATTGTTCTCAGACTTCCGGTCTCCAGAATAGTAAGAAATAAATTTCTGTTGTTTCTAAGCTACCTAGTCTCTGATATTTTGATGTAGCAGTCCAGACTAAGACAATAACCTTCGAGACATGAACCAGAACCACCTATAGATGTATCTAGGTTTTACAGCATCATGTTTTGCAGTGAATAAAACAATTAATACTAGTTAGTATTAATCTGTCCATGTAGTCCTAAGGTTATTTTTTTATATAGGGTATTTTAATTATCAATATATTTACCATTCACTCAAAACATAGTCACTGAGTCCATACTATATGCTAAACACTATGGTAGATACACTAACTGAGTTTCTATTAGATATAAATCCAAACTATAATAGAATGTCACCAATATGTGCCTTGGAGAATTAGGGAGGGAATTTCCTTATGCTTGAAAGTATTAGCAAGGACTCTGTGAAGGATTTGGAGAAGAGCAGAGGTGTTTGAAGGCAGAGATATAAAAAGAAGAAGCATAAAGAAGAAGTTCAGGGAACATGATTCACCTTTGCTGAGACTTAGGAAAGAAAAAATACAGGAAGAAAAGTAGTTAAAAATAAGACTGGACAAATGGAAATAACACAACACAGAGGCCTTGAAAGTCAAACAAAGGGAACATACATTTTTTGTAGCAGAATGAGTCCATTCAAAGAGTTTTTGCAGGAAATTGAAAAGAGATGTTTCAGGAACTGTATCCCCAAGTTGTATTTAGTTTAAAGCATAGACTGAATAATTACATATTTCTAAATCTTACAATAAAATAAAAAGGAAATTTGACAGCTTTTGATAGTGTCAAAGGAACTTCCCATGATAACAGATAAATTGAACCACACCTACAGTTTTCTTAACTCAACAATAACAAAGTTCAGTCACCACTTAGAGAAAAATTGCTGCATTGTACCTCCTTCCCATTTATTAGAGTATGAAATGTCAGAAATGCTATCCCTCAGGTCCTCCTACCTACTGTGAAGTCCTCAGAAGCAGAAAAAAAAAAAAAAAAAAAAAAAAAACCTCTAATGAGGAATTAGTCAAATACAATCAAGGAGACTAGAAGTGAGGGGTTTTCTCCTCCATCTTGGTCGCTAAAGATTTCCAAACATTATATTTACCTTTTGATGTAAATACTACTCTCGTTTTGCATTTTAATTGCTTCTTGGGCTGCTAGTTACCTTTGGAGAGACTACCAGTCATATTTTCAGTCACCGTGAATGTCTAATTTCTGTTCATGCACTGTACTTTTTGTTTCTGTGAAACTAAACTCAAGCTGAAAGTAGAATTTTTTTCCTGCTGCATTGATTCTCTCTACCACACACAGCATAATTCGAATTGTGTTGCTCTTCATGGTTTCTCCTGGGGGCAAAGTGAACTTCATAGACCCAATTTATGACCCCCTCTAGCAATTTTATGAACCTGAAAGTATGGAGCCATCCCTATGTGATTTTCATGTACCTTAGAGACTGAGATTCAGATGTAATAGAATTAATCTTTGTATTATATTCCATGAAATGTTGATGTTCCTGCTGCCATACTAGCTCACAATGCCCTGAAATAATTTAGTTTAAATATACTAAATATTGAAAATAAGAGGTTTACATTTATCATGGTCCGTTTGAGCAAGATGCCCAGATATAGCTAGGGTCTTTATTTGAACTAAATCCTGATCTGGAGTTCTACTGTAAATGTGACCCCTAGATTTTTATGGCCAGGCTATAGTTTGAATGAAAAATTACCTCATTTAAGCATGGTTTCAGGTAATGTTTTTCTTGACTTTTATACAATGAAGTGTTTTACTGCAGCTGCTGGTGGGTAAGGTACAAATTTTCGAATCAATGTGCTCAGCACTTTTGAAGAAACTAATTCACTTTTCATAGAACAAAATCATATACACTTATACTCAAGCATTAAATTCCTAAAAATATTGACTCCATGATACTTACCTAATAGCAGTACATTAGTACTTAGTAATTAGTATATTCATATTTTAGTTCTATTTTAATTATTTGTCCATTCTGGTTATGCTCTTACCACCACAGAAACAGTTTTGCTTAAAAATGGTAGCTGCTGAAATATTTCCACAACCTAATAGGAAGAAGTCAAACTGAGTGTCAGTAGATTAGGGAAAAAAAATGTGTAGATAGTTAGTGATTAGGCCTTAGTTTATAATTAAACTTATGCAAAATACGATAAAATTAACCATGCTATAAAATTATAATTATAACCATATAAAACTAACCATATTATAACTAAGGGAACATTTATGAAATATGTAGAAAGTCAGCAATTCTAGAGTGACCTTTAGAAGAACAAAATATATATATATATATATTGAAGCAACAAATATCTATGTAGATAATATTCAAGTGAGTGATTCAATTATCAGAGTAATAAAAATCTAAATTAGAAAATATAAATGCAACAGATTAGAGGAAACGTGGTTGTCTGACCAGTTGAATATAAAACCAGTTATTGGGGGGATATCTGGTATGACTTCAGAAAATGAGAAGTAGACCAAGCTCAAAAAGTTATAAGCAAATCTTCAACTCCTACTAATTTAAGCAAAAATAGTATGTCTAGTGGGTATTTTAACATATTGAGAAGTTAAATGCGTGGTAACAGCATAAAAGATAGGAAGGGCGAAGGGGGGTAAGTTCGTGCAGATTTCTTGCACTGCCATGGAGTGATTGTTATTTGAACATAGACCCGGAAGTTAAAGATATGTATTAAAATTCCTAAAGAAACTGGGGCACCTGGGTGGCTCAGTCAGTTAAGTGTCCAGCTTTGGCTCAGGTCATAATCTCATGGTTCATGAGTTCAAGCCCTGCATCAGCTCTGTGCTGACAGCTCAGACCCTGAAGTCTGCTTCGGATTCTGTGTCTCCATCTCTCTCTCTGTCCCTTCCCTGCTCACACTCTGTTTCTCTCTCTTTCAAAAATAAATATACATAAAAATAAAATTTTTTTAATTTAAAAAATTCTCTAAAGAAACTACTTTAATGAAAGAAAACAGTGAAGTGTAGTTGACAAGACACAAAGTAGAAATAAAATGAAATCATAAGAATAAATTTAGTTAATACAAGGGAAGACAAGAGAAAAAAAATGGAACAAAGAGCAGATGGGGCATATATAAACAAAAAGCTCATAGACTTAAATCAAATTATATTGAAGAATTAAATAACTAACATTAAATATAAATAGTCTGAACACTGAAAAAAATCAGAAATTTTTAGACAGAATCAATAAAACTAAAACAATTATCAGTTGTCTATAAAAAACAAGTTATACCACTGTCTGTAAATTTGGAAGTTGTTAAGAAAGTAGATCTTAAGAGCTCTCATTATAAGGAAAAAAGCTTTTTTTCTTTTTCTTTTTTTTTTAATCTTTATGAGATGATGGATGTTAACTAAACTTGTTATGGTGCTCATTTCATGGAACATGCAAGTCAAATAATTTTGCTGTATACCTTACACATATATGCTGTTGTATGTTAATTGTAGCTCAATATTATGGGAAACAAAGAAACAAAAAAACACCCAAATTTTATATACAAGGACACAAGGAGGATCAAAATTAAAAAATGCTACAGAAGTGATGAAAAATGAAGTAGATCTTAAAAAGAAATTTACTAGGGATAAAGATGGATATTTTATAATGAGAAAGAGATTGATTCAGCAGGAGGATATAAAAATCACAAATATTGATGCATCCAAAAGAACATGGGTTGAGAATAAAGGAGAACCAAACTGGTGGAACTAATGGAGATACAGACTAGTCAACAATTTTACTTGGATAGATCAACGCTCCTCTTTTTGTAACTGTTAGAAAAAGTAGAGAAGTCACTGATAAGAATATAAAAGACTTGAGCAACTCCATCAATGAACTTGACCTAATTGATATTGATGGCTAATTCTTCCCCAAAATACCAGCATATGGGCTGCTGAACATACTTAAAAAATTCATCAAAGTAGAACATACACTGAGCCATAAAACCAGCATCAATAAATTTAAGAGGACCGAAAACATATAAAATGTGTTTTGTATTCAAAATGAAATTAAACTAGAAATTAATGACAGAAAGTTCTAGGGCAAATCCACAGAGATAGGAATGAGAAACAACATATTTCTAAATTAATACAGGATTAGGCAGAAATCCAAGGAAATAAGAAAATATTTTGAAATGAAAGAAAATGAAATGACAATACATTAAAATTTGGGGGGAACAACCAAAGCAATATTTATAAGGGAAATCGTGGCAATAAATGCTTATAATAAAAATGGGAAAGATCTCAAATCAGTGACCTAAGGAACATCCACCCTAACAAAGTAGGAAAAGAAAAGCATATTAAACCTAAAGCAAGTAGTATAAAGTTAATACCGAATATAAGGATAGAAATCAAAGACACAGAAAACCAATAAAGAAAATCAGTGAAGACAAAAGTTGGTTGTTTGGGAAAAAAAATCATTGGGAAAAAATCATTAAAATTGAGAAACCTCTAGTAAGACATCTGAAAAAAAAAAAAAAAAGAATTAATGTTCCTATCCTAAAATCGTAAATGAAAAGAGGGACTTCACTTCAGAATGTATAGATATTAAAAACGTAATAAATCTCAGGAACGACTTCATTCCAATAAATTTGAAAACTTAGATGAATTGGACAAATTCCTTTAAAGACGTAAACTACCAAAGCTCACTTAAGATGAAAGAGGTAACCCAAATATTGTTTTAAATAAACTTGTGGTTAAAAGTCCTTCCAGAAAGAAAATTCTAGACTCACAGGGCTGCACTGTTGAATTCTGCCAAACATTTATAAAGGAAATAATCCTAATCCTACACAAATCGACCTAGGAATTAGAGCAACAGGAAACATTTCCCAATTCATTTTAAAAGGACAGCATTACCCTGTTTTGACTTATAAATAAACTTACAAGTAAACCAGCCAAAAAAATTAACAAAAACTTCAGACTATACGATTTACAATAAAGAGAGTTGCAAAAATCTTTTTCAAATTCTAGCAAATGAAATCAGGACATGCATTTTTTACAAGCAATACATCATGCCAAATGAGAATTTATCTCCAGAATGCAAAGTTGGCTTACCAGTTGAAAAATCAGTCAGCGGAATTCACCAAATTGTGTTATTGAAATTAAAAATTATTTGACTGTCTTAATAGATGAAGAAAATAGGTTGGACGAAACTTCACGATCATCATGATAAAATCTCTCTGCAAGCTAGGGATGAACAGAATTTTTTTTTAATAGCGAATGGGGTCTATTGAAGGCCTACAGCTAACATCATAGGTAATAGCGAAAGGGTGAGTGTTTTCTGGTTAGAAACAGGAGCAAAACAATCATACCTACTCACCACTTCTGTTTAACATAGCGCTGGAAGTTCTAACTACCGTGGTAAGTGGAGATATGAACAGAACAATGTAAATTTACTTATAAGTCAACTGGTAGAGCCTTATATCATTACACTGTGAGAGAACTATAGCCGAAATATGTAATTGATCCATTTCTAGCCCGAATTCACCTAATGCCCTCAGGGTTTTTGCTTGGATTAATTTTTGTTTAGTAAATGGTATTGCTAAGTCATGCCTTCCGAACGCAGCGTGAAGAAGATAATGTAATCAAAACATGCTAATAATGGTTGAACAGACAGTACTAATAAACTAACCAATCAACTAACTACTACCAACTACTAATCAACTAGCAACCTGTAGGAAACTTTCTCAAGAATCTTACTCTCCCCATTGTATCCCTCTTAGTCTGCCGGACTCTATATTCAACTGATAAATAAATAACAACTAAATCTATCATGGTAGTCGTTTTACAAAAATATAATTCCTATTCCTATATCACTACCTTTTGCACTTATACAGTGATGTATGCTAATTATTTCTCAATAAAACTGAAAAGAAACATTTTTAATTAAATTTTTAATGAAGGAAATGATCTGTACGAATTCAGTGGGTAAACTGTCTCTTGTGGATTGCCTCTGAAGTTTTCACTAAAGTGATTTTAGATGCTTTTCTAAAAATAGAATTCTGCTATGTGTAATCTGTGTTCACAATTATCCTGAACAACTACATACATCATAAAGCTAATCACATCAATGAGCTGTAATAGATTTAATTTTCCATTCTGTTAATTTCCCACCTCCAGAGAAGATCCTTCCTTGATCTTCAGAAACTGAGTTTGGTTGTGTTCATGGTGTGTCTTCTGGATGATATGCTGTGAAGTGACACTGAGAAATTCCAGCTTTGAAACTAACCGCGATTAAGTTTACGTATAAAAAGGAGAAGGTATCTCTTTATATATTCTTTCTGGATACACAAAAATGTCAACACACAGACATATTTTACTGAAAATCACTCATTTCGCCAAGTAGTGTAGCTCAATTCTATATTTCTAAAGTCCTAGTTATTAAAAAGTATATACTCATGTAGTCGATAGTATTGTACTACATTGTACAGTGACGGATGGTAGCCATGCTTGCAGCGAGCATAGTATAAGGTATAGACTTGCTGAATCACTACATTATACACTTGAAACGAAAGTAACATTCTGTGTCAACTATATTATTATGTGATGAACATCTTGGCTGAAAACCCTACACTATTTCTCAAATTATAGGTAAGAAGTATATTTCCACCTTTATCATTCCCTTGTTTTTTATTAGTATATATCTAAAGAAATGTATACATGGACTATGTTAATTGGAAATTAAATGAATATTCCAGTTTTTCACAGAAATTGCTGAAGTCAGTGGTGATGTGTCTTATTAGTAGGTGGCATTAATTTCTGTTTTATGAGACAATATTTTGCTAACTGTTGAAACGCTATGCAAGCATGCTTGGATCTCTTGATACTTTTTAACGGTAAGGCCATGGCTGCCTGCTTATCATTTTTAATAAAAGAAAAAAAAAAAACCCTTAAAGCTTGGAAACAAAAAACATATGAATAAGTGCAGGGACCTAACCTGGGAATTGAGAAGGAAAAAACAAAAGCGGTAAGAGATCAGAATGGTGACCTCCGATCTCAGACCTTGCTAAGGTCCCCACACGTGTAGGGCCACACGCTTTGGGCTGCAAGAAGAGAGCAGAGGAAGTGGGGCTTTGGGAACCCTTTGATCTGGCTCAGAGGAGCCCAAGCAGAGTACAGCACACAAGAGCCAGAGTAAGCCTCCCTCCCACTCCTTTCTCTCCTGCACGCAGAGTGCACCGAGCTGATTTGCATGTTCACGGCTGTCTCCCTTCTGAAGATCACTCTTCTCGTCCTGGTGGATGTTCACGGCAATGAAAAGATAAAACAGTATATCAGGGATGACTTTGCATGAGAAGTTGTCATGGTCAGGACGACATGAAAGGAAAAAGGAAGAGAGTTAGCTTATAGGGATGAATGCAGTTAGTCCCTGATTGAAAGAGCAAAATGGAAGAAAGGCAAGGAAAGAGACACATATTTCCGCTTCTGCTAAGTCATCCTTCATAGGTAAACACAACAGCATTGTCCACTGAACTCTTTATTACTGTAAGAAACTAAATTTATGTTATATATATATGTGTGTGTCTGTGTGTGTGTGTAGTATACGTGTGTGTGTAGTATACATATATATGTGTGTGTCTGTGTGTATGTATACACACTGACACCTGTGAGCAATTAAATGTTTCCTATGCACGCACAAGTATCAGGCACCACGTGAAAGCCATGAAGCAACTTCTGAAAGACATTTCCAATTACACTTCTGAAGGATGTAAATTATCAGAATGATGAAAATAAAAAACGACGGACACGGGGCTTGTCAGAATATCTCCATTTTCTCACATTTATCTCGAATACACACACAGGGCTTTCATGGGGCGAGCTCTGGAAATCAATACTGTAAGTGAAATATCATTGGCATCCTCTCCTCATTTCTGCCGCGGTGCGAGCGAGGAGCGGTGATGTCTCGATAAATAATGTTTAGCTTCAGTGTCTTTTACCCTCGTTCCAAACAGATGAGCAATTTCTGAAAAGCAACTGTAGAAGATGCACTTTTACCTCTTCATCAAAAACATATAAAAATGAAATATATTGTGATATTTATTACCATGTATATTACAAACCACCATGGCGACCCAGTACAAATGGCTTTTTTCTCTGTGGCACCGACCTTCAAAAGTGATGATGTGGAAAGCCCTAGACTTTATGACAGCTTAACTAGAAATACATTACAGCTGCTATATTAATATGTAGTTGTGGCTTTGCTATAAAGTTGGAATATGGAAAGAAACTCTAAACCTTGTGCTCTGCTATAAACTTTAAATATGCAGAAAAAGATGTTCATGAAAGCTGCAAAGGAGGTTGAGACAATGTTTATATGAAATGATGCTGCTGCTTCTTTGTAGCCTCAAAATTTCATGACGGTTTTTGCATTACATGATTCGGTATCAGCAATTGAATGACTGGCTTCATCTTCAGCACGGCAAATCGGAAAAGCTTCCCGGAAGTCCGTAAGTGTACATGGTCACACTTTCAGCTCCCTGTGCGTGATGACATACTCTGTATAGACATCTCATGTAGATAGTTATATTTAAATTCCATGTTAAATCAATGAGTATAGCTCAGTGACCAAATGCTGAGCAGTGAAAAATTGATGGGCAATGAAATATTACTTTGAAAGCATCAAATGTACTTCTCTTTAACTTCAAACCATTTCTGTAGGCATATGTGTTACAATGCTACATTTTTTAGTAGCTAATTTAACACCTACACAGTAAAACCTTGGATTGCGAGTAGCTTGTTCTGTGAGTGTTCTACAAGATGAGCAAAGATTTCTAATAAATTTTAACTTGATAAATAAGTGATGTCTTGCAACACGAGTAGTATGTGATGTTGAATGTCACGTGATCACAACTGAGCCAATGGTCCTCTCTCTCTCTCTCTCTCTCTCTCTCTCTCTCTCTTTTTCTCTCTGTCTCAGAGATTGTGAGGGATCCTCTCCCATGCTCAGAAGCTTGGTCTCACGCTGCAGTGTTTGGCAGAAATCAGTGATTTTTCAGAATGTTTTAAGGTGGCCACAACTGACACTAATATATTTTTTGTCATTGCAAAGCACCTATGGACAGTCCTTTGCTTTTCCATACAGAAGTAAGCTTAGGAATGCTTTGCTTCATTCTAGGTCAGGCTGCCTGCAGATAGAGACCCTTTCCTCTGCTGCCTTACTGCCAGTTACTTTAAATACAGTCTATGACAAGAGGTTATAATACTGTCCTGTAGTCACCATCCATTAGTGATAGTGGAAGTTGTTCTACACAATAACTTTCCTCTCTCTTGTCTCCCTCACGCCAGCCACGAGGGTTTTGAAGGGTAATTGCAGGTTAATTTCTTTAGTTTTCTTTCTCTTTTATATTATATTACAGTGTTGTGATCATTTTTATGAATATTTTGGGGTTGTGGAACAAATCATCTGAGCTCCATTATTTCTTACAGGAAAGCTCGCTTTGATATGAAGGTGCTTTGGATGACGAGCACGTTTCCAGAATGAATTATGCTCACAAACCATGGTTTTACTGGACTCGGTTTTGGTGAATATGTTGGCTTTAAGTTCATGCAACTTTCCCTGACATATAAAAGATGTCCTGGTGCACATCAAGGTAAGTTTTATAGGATCTCACAGATGCAAACCTCTTCAAACAGGGACATAATCTGTTCTTTTCTGTGATGGTAGAGGTGGGCAGGAGATATGGCTTAGGTACACACTCTCAAACAGAGCCAGACATTTGAGGGCCTGTCTTAGTCAGCTGGGTCTGCCATGACAAAATACTGTAGATTAGGAGACCTACATTAACCAGGAGATTCTTATTTCTCACAATTTTTTTTAATTTTTTTAACATTTATTTATTTTTGAGAGACACAGAGACAGAGCGTGAGCAAAGGAAGGGCAGAGAGAGAGGGAGACACAGAATCTGAAGCAGGCTCCAGGCTCTGAGACATCAGCACAGAGCCTGATGCGGGGCTCGAACTCACAGACCGTGAGATAATGACCTGAGCTAAAGTCAGACGCTTAACCGACTGAGCCACCCAGATGCCCCTCTCACAGTTTTTGAGTCTGGGAAGACCTAGATCACCACGAGAGCAGATTGAATTCCTGGTACCAGCCCTCTTCCTGCCTTGTGTGTGGTTGCCTTCTTACTGTGTAGCCAAAAGGTAGAGAGAGAGAGAGAGAGAGAGAGAGAGAGAGAGATCTTTCTATTTTCCTCTTCTTAAAAGGATACTATCCCATCACAGGGTCCTCACCCTCATGACTCATGGAAACCTGATAATCTCATGAAGTCCCCATCTCCAAATACCACCACAATGCAGATTAGGGCTCCAACATAAGACATAAAATTTAGTCCACATCAGGACCTAATATCTTTCTCCATTTCAGCAGATTTTCCAGTTTTTGCAAATGATTTAAACAACAGGAGGAGGAAACGAGTTATGTTAATTTTTGTATTATTGTCGTAACTAATTTATGAATGTTGGCTTTGCATATAGTCAGAATTTGGTATCCTCAGAAAAAGGTAAATGCCAATAACCTGTCCTTGAAAGAAATATTGGCAGCTGAAATGGCAAAGAAGATCCAGGTGTGGATTTGGTTAGGGCGATAGCTTACGATGGTGGGAAATGAAATTAACAATATAACATAAGTTAGGCCAAAGGCAGAGAGCAAATGAATTTATACTTGTAAGTCACCTACCGTGTGCCATGTACAAGTGTTGGGCATTTTAAACACACTACAATTAATTCCCAAAACGTATAAAGAAAGATGTGAGTAATACTAGCTGACTTTTATAGATGAGCAATAACTTGCCCAAATTTCACAGAGCTGGTACTTGTGGGCCTCAGAACAGAACCCCAGGCTATTGAGCTGTCAAGGGAAATGGAGCAGAGATAATCCCTTGGCTCTATATATTCGCAGGAAGAAAAGATGGAAAGAGAGAAAATTTTAATGAAAGAGCTGTGTACGACAGAACAAATGAAGAGAAAATCCCATTTTTAAATTAATCTAAAAGTGGTTTTTGAGAAGAGAAGCTAAGATAATAAGCTTCACAAATTACTTTGTTCTGATTTTTGTTTGTCCTGTATGCTTTATAGCTGATAATTTTATTTGCTCATTAAGTTATATTTTTAAGAGAAATCCAGGCTAATCATGTCTAATCTATGTCATGATGGCTAGAACTGGTTTATGTGCCAAAAAATATAATCTAATCTGTCCAATGTTGGAGCCCATAGGCTGATGAGGATATTTAAATAGAAATTTAAATAATTAATATGAAATTAAAATTTGAAGTTCAATTTCTTAGTCATGCTAGCCACATTTTAAGGGCTCAATAACTGTACATGGCTAATGGCTACCATATTTCACAGTGAAAATACAGAACATGGCCCTCATTGGGTTAGGTTATGGAAGAAGGGGTGCTATAGTCAGCAAACTATGGCCTGTGGACCAAAGCCAGCTCACTGTGCATTTTTGTAAATAAAGTTTTATTGGAACACATTCATATTAATTCCTTTATGCACAGTCTATGGCTGCTTTTGTACTATCACAGAGCCTTGAATAGTTGCAAAAGAAACCATATGCCTGGAAAAATCTAAAACATTCATTTTCTAGTTCTTTACAGAGAAAGTCTGCCAGCCCTTGTTCTAGAAGATGATTATCACACAGGGTTGTAGCTCAAGCTTTGGAGGTCAACATACCGGAATTCAAAGCCTGATTGTGCCAGAAATCACATGCAATTTCTCTAAACATTCTTTTCAATTGTTTGTAAAATTGAAATTGTAATAATATTGATCTTAGAGAGTTTGTGAGTTTGAAATGAGTGGGGATGAAATCAGCAGAATGACTGACACATTGTATGCCCTCAAAAGAGAAGTGTGTTAAGTTTCCATCATTGTTATTTTCATTAATATTATGATTCTTGCAACTGGCGAAAGATGTGCAAAGGAATCCTGTCTCTCAAATCTCAGATTAGAATCACAGCTCAAGAGATGACAAATTCACCAACGGTACAAAGGCCCAACGTTTCACAAGCACAATGGTGACGCAGGTATGTAATTCGCTTTAGACGCTGCATACAAATTTTAGAAATTATACATCTTATGAAATTTTATATATATATATATATTTTCTGCCTAGTATGTCAGGCACATAAATACATTTAAAATATCCTATGTCTATGAACCAACAGGCCAAACTTTATCTGAAATTCTCTTGGCTCCTGGCCCAAAGGCTTGGTTCTGTGTGAAGCTGCAGATAAGCTAAATCTGTCTTTGATAATTGCTCTAATCTGCAATTATTATATGCTTACAGGAAGACCACTTGACTGCCTGGCTTGATCATATAGCCATGGGCAGTTTCCATGCCATCTACATTCCTCTTTATGGAAGGATTCTTGCTACCTAACAATAGTCCATTCTTGTAGAAAATTAGGAGGTTGTATGAGAATGATTACAGAAGATGACTTTGTCAGTAACAGAGTCACACACATATGGTGGAAGTCATCCTTTGGCAAAGTTGTTTGGAAACTTCCAATATGATTTCACCTTCTCCGTCTATTACCTCTCTTGATCTTGGAACTTCTCACAGTCCAGCACCTTCCGCTCCCAGATCACTTAGACCAATGAACTCAATATTTTCATATGACTCTCCTGTGCCTAGAACCCTCATCCCAGAAGGCCATCTGGGTGGCCTAGTTGGTTAAACATTCAACTTCGACTCAGGTCATAATCTCGCAGCTCATGAGTTCAAGCCCCGCATTGGGCTCTGTACTAACAGCTCAGAGCCTAGAGCCTGCTTCAGATTCTGTCTCCCTATTTCTTTGCCCCTCCCCTGCTTAGGCTCTGTCTCTCAAAAATAAATAAACATTAAAAAAGAAAAAGAAACTCCCTCCCAGATATTAATGTCCCAGACAATTGCCCCATGCCTACAAGGACTAATGGGTATCAGATCAAAGGAGAGTCTACAAAAATCAGACCCTATGGGAAACCTACAGAGCTGAACAGGCTGTTCTCAGCTTTCTTTATTTTTCTTTCCACTCTTTTCTCAGCATCATGATGGACTTTTAGCAACACTTATTACTTGCAATAATATTTATCATTGCTTGCATGGATTAACCCTCTTTCCTAAAATATTATGTACCAGAATTGTTTCCAAATGACCTTTGAAATAAAAAGAAGAGGGATGGGGAATGTTACACTCCATATGGACCAAATAAAGAATGAAGGGCAAAAGAGAAATGGAAACAAATGTACATCGAAATTGACTACATGTGTGAAATCATGCTGGGCACTCTACAAACAGGAACTTGGTGAATGATTTTTTCAACACATTTCCGAAGCAGGTGTTAAAAGCTTCCTTTGGTCACTGGAAAAACTGAGATTTGGAGAAATTAAATAATTCGTTAGTACGTGATAAAGTCTGGGTTCAAATCGAGTCTGTCTGATTCCAATGTTCATTCCCTTCAACACTCTATTATCTCTCATTATTTAAGGTAATCTGTAGTGGATGGCATTTTATATGGTAGAATGTTTTTATAAAGTGAAAAATTATCTGCAATTCGCCTCTTGCATAAATCTGGATTATAGCACAATTTGATAAACACATAAATAGCCATAAATGCCAGCAATGGATCTGAATTACAGGAGACACATACAAATCTCTAAATAACTCCGTCCTTGACTTAAATTTGCAGTGAGGGCCATGTTTGAACGTCAGCTGGTAGAGCTTTTGAGCTCAGGCTCACTGCCTGGCACTGCAAATTACACGGTACATCTTGGCGCTGCCTTTCTAGAATACATGCTTCCAAGGACCCAGCGCATTTATCTTAATCTGGAGTACTTGGAAGTAAACAGAACCCAGCACTCTCCACGAGATGGAACTTGGCCTTGATTATTTTTGACTTCAGAGATCAGATCTCTCGCTCTTAATCATCTTGGCCGACGATTTCAGATTTCTGCCATTTCTGCACAGGAGAAAGCATTAAACTGCTTTGGATTTTTGTCTGTGGAGAGCCTTAACTTCAAAATTCTTCTTTTTCAGAGCTAATGAAGCTGGAAATTGGTGACCTATAGAATATTTTACATTTAATTCTTTCTCCAAGTAACAATATTTGAACATCTTGTCAAATTTGAAAAGACCAATTTTTTGTCCCAGCTTTGTCTTCGAGGAACCCAAAGTCACATTTGGCTGGTAAATATTGTCACTATAGCTACCGCTGCTGCAATACGTTAGCAGAGGCCACCATTAATTGAGTGTCTCTTCTGTCATGGAGATTGCTAAGGATTTTATATACTGATCTCATTTATTTAAATAGGACAAGAACTCGGAGACACAATTCCGTTTTTCCCACTTTGCCCATCAGTTAATGGAGTTTCAGGAGGTTTAGGTGACTTTACCCAGGGTCCCCTAACAACAGACGGCATGCATAGGCTTTGAACTGAGATTGTTTGAGGCCAAGCAAGATGTTTTGAACTACAGGTAATGAAAAGCAAAGGTGCAAAAATAAATACTCATGTTTGGATCCAGAGCCGTGTGCAACCCACAGGGCAACAGATGCAATAGAAATCAATGGTCTCCCTGGAAACTTGTCCAGTTCTGCCGCAGTGTCTCAATCACCCTTTGCAACCTGCCTAGAGGTTTTAACTTCGCCTAACTCTGCAATAGCCTGGGAGCTTTTGAAAAAACAACCTGATAACTGAGCCCCACTAACTGTATCACAATACCTGGGGATGAGGTCCAAGTATTGGACAGGGGTTCGATAGTGAACGTGTCGACAAACAGATCAGTTGGCACCAGAAAGTTAGGGTGATTTTGATTGTCGTCGAGGTGACAGTTGCTTTAGTGGCATTGAGGGGCGGGAGATGCAGAAGAACTAGCGGACAGACGAAATGCCAAATAAATTCTCCCAGAATTTTCAGGCATAAAAATTATTGGAAGCTACATCAGTGCTTGCCCGCACCTCTATAGACCTGTCCTATGCCCATTAAAGTCTCTGAGAAGACTTCTGTATCTTGACAAATATAGTAGCCAGGCAGTTCAGTAACTGTATTGCAGTTAAAAAATATTCGATGAATGGATAAATACACGAAGTGATTTCAGTGTTCATTGGTTCGACTTAGGTGTAATGGAGCTTTTCAAAAAACTGCTTGCATTTCATAAAGGCAAATTTTATTGCCAAAACGTCTCTTCCAAAATATCATGACTCTTCTTCATGGGAGTTAATTCGATAAACAACAAAGCACAATAAATGGAACAAATCTGGAGATTTACTTCATTGGGTCAAGCAGCACCAGTGCTACCCTTAGAAATTTCTGCTATTTTACAAAGTAAATCAGATCCGGGTGAAGTGTAATAAGGATAGAGAAGAAAATCGCTTTGAGTTGGATGGAGTGAACTCGAAAAGCTGGAAGCCGTTTCAAAATAGATCCTTAGTAAATACTAAAATATCTGCCACCAAGATTACAAAATAGTAGTAAACCCAAGAAAATGCTTTACCTCTTCCAGGCTACTGTGTGTGTCTTCTGAAAGATTCAATTTACAAGACTTGAGAAGGAATAACGCACCTTCCATAAGTCAAGGGTTCCCTGCATGAATGTACATTTTTCAAACTTGGTCTCAGAAGTGCAGGAGGCTCATATACATCAGATAAATTCCTGTTTTGTCACAAAAGTATCAAAACATTCCAGAGATAGATAACCACATTGTAGTTAAGAAAAACCACAGGCACCTTATATGAAATAGCTAGAAGTTTGTAGGATCATTATATACAGATTAAAAAATTCTGTATGTGAACCATATAATCCACTTTTCTTCTCATTTCTATAGCATTCCCAAGCCAGACTGAACAGATCAAAATGTTTTAGACATCTAGGTTAAAAAAAAAAAAAAGAACATAAGCCCCTTGCAGGCCTTTCAGGGGAGCAAATGTATATTTGTTATTGATGGCTGATTTCAGGTACAGAAACTTTTTAAAGACTTGGGGCTCCAAATCGTTTCGGTAAAGCATGTATGTCTCTGATAGGCAAATGAATTCACATAATAGGTCTTCTTATAGACTTGCTCATGGAACCCCTAATTTTAGTCTAGTCATTAAATGTTTCTCTGAATTAGATTGGGAGACAAGTTATACACACATATATTGGCAGTATTATAAAAGGCTTATGGTCTTATTTTTTCCCCTATGTAAGACATTTATACCTGGCTCCCACCCCCAGACATCCTTATTTAATTGGTAGGGTATGACCTGACATTTGAATTTTTTTTAAGCTCCCTAAGTGACTCTAATATGCAGCAAAGATTAGGAACTGTGGTGAACTGGAGGGCATGCCTGGGAAATGATATAGTCAGGATGCGGCATCTTGGAGGAACTCAGTGTGAGGAAATTCAGTCACCATACAAAGAGATCAGAAAGGATATTTGAGGGAAATTCTGAGGGGTCAAGTCTCTGTTTCTAGTTATCCCTGGGATAACCCTGTTCTTCCCAAGGTTGCTTCCATAAGGAAAATATACCCCCTTATTTACCAAGGTTGTTAGACTTGGGGTTCTCTGCCATGTAGCTGAGGTGACTATCTAGCTTGGGGACAGAAACAGATACATCAGGGCGCTCAAGCTTGAAAGGAGGGCTAGCACATAATTCAATGGCTCCAGATAATAAAGGGAGACAGATTTCAAATTTGAGGGGCAATCACAAAGAGAAGGCAACAGGACAGAAAAAAGGAGAAAGAGAGATTCTAGTAAGACAACAAAAAGCTAGAATTTTCTTGGAGTGAGAGGTCAATGAAAACTGTCCGTATTATCAACATTGCTCAAAAATCTTTTGAGAGGAAGGATGGTTAATATGTAACTTGTTAATGTCTCACAGATTATTAGTCTACAAAACTAATAAATGATGCACAGGTTAAATGTGGGGAGGAAGCTGTGGGCAAGGGGTAGGGGTGTGGGTGTGTGTAAACAGGGACAGGTTGAATTGCTAATCTCTATTGTCATCATATGGAACAAAGAGAGTAAATACGGAGAAGACACAAGAGCCAGAGCTGATCTTGCAAATCCACCCAGTTTCCAGAATCCTCAGAAATATTGAGGAAGTCTTGGGATTTCTTTAGGTCACAGGATAGGGCCTCAAGTTTATGATGCTGTAGATCACAGAGAGACAGAAAGGTATCATCCAGTGTCTGGTAACACTTAACAAACATAAAATAGGGGCGCCTGGGTGGCTCAGTTGGTTAAGCATCCAACTTCGGCTCAGGTCATGATCTCACGGTTCATGAGTTCGAGCCACAGGTCAGGCCTCTGCTGACAGCTCAGAACCTGGAGGCTGCTTCAAATTCTGTGTCTCCCTCTCTCTCTACCCCTCCCCTGCTCATGCTCTGTCTGTCTCTCTCTCAAAAATAAACATTAAAAAATTTAAAAAAAATAAGCGACTATAAGTAATGCTCAAAAACAATTTAGAAAATGGGAGAGATGTCAGAATTTCCATGAATAAAATAATCATCATGCCAGGCTACCATGTCAGGAGGATAACCCAAGCAGATTCTAGAAATCTCCCTGAGGGGAGGAGATAGAGTCTGATCTGTAGAGAAGCCAAAATAGCCAGATCGGTATGTATTTCCCTTCAAATCTTCAGCTAAGTGCTGATCCACACATGCTTGTGAGGAATCTATTGAGGCACAAAAAACAAGGAACAATTCCTGGGTATCAAAATGAGCCAAAAAGGGAGAAAAGAAAACGCACTGCTCTAAAGCTTTGATACTACATATTGAGTACTTACAATATATTTAAAGGTAGCCTGTGTTATGTTAAAGATGTATTCAGTGTATTTTAGAGAAGTCACTAAAAATGATATAAATAGGTATAAATAATAAATCGTTACAGTGGTTAAAATGGTATTCTAAAAATTACTCAGTTTAAAAGAAGGCAAGGCAAGGGAAAAAACCAAAATGATACAAAAAGAAAAGAACAAAATGGTAGATTTAAACTCAAATGTGCCAATGATTGCAATCAAGTTAAAAGGTGTAAACCAGTGATTCTCAATCAGGAGCGAATTTGCCTCCCTGTCAACATTTCACATATGTCAACATTTAGAGACATATGTAGTTGTCACATGGGGGGACTCAGATTTTGGTATCTAGTCTGGACAGGCCAAGAATGCTGCACACTTCCTATAATGCAGAGAACAGTACCCTACATAAATCTGGCCTCAAATGTCTACAGTATCCAGGCTGAAAATCCTGTTCTACAATGTTAAGACTCCTATTGGCAGATTAATCCCAAAGCTGTGCTCTCTACAGGAAATCTGTCTTCAATAGAAAGACACAGGTGGTTGCCAGAGGCAGGGGTTGGAAGGTGAGTGAAATGGATGAAGGTGGCCCAAAGGGGCAAACTTTCAATTACAAGACAAATTACAAGACAAGGGATACAAAGTACAGTGTGGTGACTATAGTTAACAATACTATACTGTGTATTTGAAAGTTGTTAAGAGGGTAGGTCTTAAAAGTTGTCATTGCAAGAAAAAAAATTTACATGTGGTGATGAATTTTAAGTAAACTTACTGTGGGAATCATTTTGCAATACATACACATACCAAATCACTATGCTGTACACCTAAAACGAATACGATGTTATATGTCAATTTTATCTCAATAAAAAAAACAAACCTTAAGCCTACATGGCTTCATTGGTAACCTCTGTCAAACATTAAAGAAAGGAACAATCCCAATTTTTACACAAACTTTTCTAAAAACTTGAATTGGAGGAGATACACTTCAAATCATTTAATGAGTTTAACGTTTTGTTAGCAAAACCAAAGACATTAGAAGAAGGAAAAATTCCAGGCCAATATCCCTCATGAGCTTAGAAGCAGTTGTTGTAACAAACATTAGCAAAAAGAATCCAACAATGTAAAAAAGGTAGTATGTCACAAATAAACAGTATTTTTCCATAGGAATGTAAAATTTCATTAATATTTTAAAAAACAACCAATGTAATTTGTCATATTAACACGATAAAAAAAGACCATGTTATTAGAATGTAGAAAGATCTTTTGATAGAATTTATTATATTAAAAATATAATAAACAGAATAGAATGGATTTTCTTCAATATGACAATATTACAAAAATGATAGAGCAAACATAATATTTAGCAGTGAAATGTCGAATGCATTCTTTCTAAGGTCAGAAGAAAAGGCAAGGAGCTTCTCTTTACCATTGTACGAACGATCCTAGCCAATGGAATAAGTTAAAGATATATAAATAAAAATAATACAGGCCACAAGGTAAGAAAAAAATTGTTGTCTTCACAGATGACATAATTGTCTTTGTAGTCATTTGATGAAATCAACGAAAATGCTATTATAAACTAATAAATGAATATATTGAGGTTGCAGGATACAAGGTTAATATACAAATGTCGATTCTTATACACTAGCCATGAATAATTGGAAATTAAAAATTAAAATACAACATCCCTCATATTAGTCCTAAAAAAATGAAACAGTTAATGTATAAATATAAGAAAATATGTGCACCATCTATGAGGAAAACTAGAACACTGATGAAAGAAATTGAGGAGCTAAATAAACAGAGATATATTTTATGTTTGTGGATAGGATTTATTTACAACTTGACCTATAGATTCAATGCTATCCCAATCAAAATACCAGCTGTTATTTTGGAGATATAAGCAAATTGATTTTCAGGTGTTTATGGATACCCAAAAGGTCTCATAGAGCTGACACAGTATCCCCATACAAAAAATGAATCTGGTCACAGACCTTATACCTTTCAAAAAGAATTAACTCAAAATGTATCATGGATCTAAATGTGAAGGGCAAAAACATTTAAAGTCCTAGAAGATAACATAGGAGAAAATGTAGGTGATCAGGGGATTGAGATTACATTTAAGATACAACACTAGGGGCACCTGAGTAGCTCGTTCGGTTAAGCATCAGGCTTTGGCTCAGGTCATAATCTCACTACGGTTCATGGGTTCTAGGGAGCCTGCTTCAGATTCCATATCTCCCTCTTTCCCTGCTCCTCCTCAGTTCATTCTCTGTCTCTCTCCCTCTCTCTTTCTCTCTCTCTCAAAAATAAACATTAAAAAATAAGATCCAACACCAAAGGCATGAATCATGAAAAAAATAATTAATAAGTTGTACTGCATTAAAATTATAAACTATTTGGTGGAAGACACTGTCAAAAGAATGAAAAAAATATAAGCTAGAGACTGGGAGAAAATATTGGAAAAACCAATACCTAATTATCGTATATTCAGAAAAGAAGTCTTCAAACTCAATACTAAGAAATCAAAAAAACCCAAATAAAAAAATAGGCAAAATATCTGCAGAAACATTTCATCAAAGACAGCACACATAAAGGGGCCCGTGGGTGGCTCAGTGAGCTAAGCGTCCAACTCTTGATTTCAGCTCAGGTCATGATCGCATAGTCATGAGATCAAGCCCCAAGTCAGGCTTAGCGCTGGAGCACGCTTAAGATTCCCTTTCTCTCTCCCTCTGCCCCTTCCCCAATCATGCATGCACTCTCTCTTTATCTCTCAAAAAACACGAAAACAAACAAACAAACAGAAACAGATGGCAAATAAGCATATAATAAGATGTTCAAGATCATGTATTAGAGAACTGCAAAGTAAAACAACAATGTGATATGACTATGCACTTATTAAAATGGCTGGATATCTACAACAGTAACAATTACAAATGTTGGTGACCATGTAAAGCAACAGGAGCTCTCGCTTACTGCTTGTGGCATTGTTCTATGGCAGTCATTTTGGAAGTCTAAGTTACTGTTTCTTACAAAACTACGTGTAGCCTTACCATAAGACTTAACAAATACATTTCTTAGTATTTACCCAAATGAGTTGAAAACTTACATCCACGTAAAAGCTTATGGTGACTTTATCCATAATTGCCAGAATTGAGAAGCAAAAAAGATGTTTTTTAATAGATGAATAGATAAAGTGTGGGACATCCATACACTGGAGTATTATTCAGCAATAAAAAAAATGAGCTATCAAGTCATAAAAGACATACAGACACCTTAAATGTATATTATTAAGTGAAAGAAGCCAATCTTAAAAGGCTATATGTTGTGTCATTCCATCTATGTGACATTATCGAAAAGGCAAAACTACGGAGGCAGTAAAAAGGTGAGAGGTTGACAGAAGTTTGAGGAAGCACGGGAGAGTGCATAGAATATATAGAAAACCACAGGGGGCTTTTGGGGGCAGTGAAACTATTCCGTATGATAATGTAATGATAATTACGTGACGCGCATTTTTCAAAATCCATAAAACTGTAGAACACACAAGGGAGCCTTGATATAAAATATGGACTTTAGTCAATAATGCATCAGTATTGGTTCATCAATTATAACAAATATACCACATCAATGTAAGAGTTTAATAATCATAATAATATAATCTAATAACAATGGAAACTGTGTGGAGGTATATGGGAACTCTGTGCACTTTCTGCTCAATTATTCTTTAAACCTAAAGCTGCTCTGAAAATAAAAAGTCTATTAATTAAGTAAAAAAGAAAGACAAAGACATTGCTGGTTCAACCACAGGCCGAAAGAGTAATAGGAACTAGATTTATCTTCCTACTTTATTTTCCCACCTAAAGAACTACAAAAATATGTAAAATAGTTTCTGGAAAGGACATCAGGCAATGAAGGAGAGTGGTCGAGGAGAGGTGGAGACGGGCCTGAGATAAAATCTAGGACAGCAGATGCTTATTATCTGAGAGAGTTCATGGCCATGGTGCAAGGAAAGGAATGCAGGTGAAGCCTGGTCATGTTCCTGTCAAGAATTCATCAGTGAATGAGTGCGAGGAAACTACACAATGTCTGGAAAGTACCAGCCAGCAAGTTGAAAGGGAACAATTCTGAGAGTTTGCACAAACCAAGAAGAATTTCTCTTCACAATAACCTAATGAGAACTCTCATCATTGACAGGCCATTGAAGAGAGTATCCAGAAAAATTCTGCCTCAGTAAAGTAGAAACACAGTCCAAGGGGCACCTGGGTGGCTCAGTGGGTTAAATGTGTGACTCTTGATTTTGGCTCAGGTCATGATCTCACAGTTTGTGGGATGGAGACCCACCGTGGGCTCTGTGCTGACAGCTGGAGCCTGGTTGGTATGCTCTCTCTCTCTTGCTCTCTCTAGGCCCCTCTCCCACTTGTCTGCACACCGGATCTCCCTGTCTCTCTCCCTCAAAATAAATTAATTAATTTTTTAAAAAAAGAAAGAAACATAATCCAAGACAAACACAGCCCTGCTACCATCTAACAAAGCTTAAACCCAAGCCAGAAACCAACAGCCTGTTTTTATATACCTTAACTAAATCTCAGGCCACAGTGGAAGAATATTTAAAGGAATAAAAAAAATTCAGAGCCCAAGAGCCAAAAATCCAGAGCCCAGGAACCAAAAATCCAGAGCTCAAGAGCCAAAAATCCAGAGCCAAAGTCTTGCGTGCAATAAAAGTTTATCAGGAATGCAAAAAGGCAGAAAAATACGAATGGCAATGAGGAGAAAAATCAATCAATCAAAACAACCCTGAAGGAAATGACGCGATTAGTAGAAAGTTATAACTGTAATCTATACGTTCAAGCAGCTGGAGGGAATATTAAGCATTATAAGCAGAGACAGAAAAGGTATAAGAAAGACCAAAATCAAGATGAAAGACACGGCGGTTGCAATAGACAACAGAGGAGCCATCGCAGAACAATCTCAGTGAACCTGAACACCTAGCAATAGAACTACTCACAATGAAACAGAGAGAGAAACGAATAAACAAACACATTTTCAGTGATCGTTGCTGAAAAATCAAGGGGCCTAATTCACAACTAATTGGAATCCCCAAAAGAGAGGAGAGAACAGAAAAAAATATTTGAGGAAATAATGCCCCCAATTTTTGGAAACATGAATATTCTCAACCTGCACACGAGAAGTACAATGAACCTCAAAGAAGAAGAATGAGAAGGAAGAGGGGGAGGAGGACAGGGAGGAGGAGGGGGGAAAAGGGGGAGGAGGATGGGGAGGAGGAGGCAGGGAAGACCCCCCATGACCCATGATAATCAATTGCTGAAAATTGGCTGATAAAGAGAAAAGCTTACGAATATTTAAGTGAAAAAAACACTGTGTGGAGAGGAACAAAAATAAAAATAAAAGAAGACTTCTTACAAGCCATGCAAGACCAGAAGACAATGAATGCCAAGAGGGAAAAAAACCTTTCACCATATAATTCTGTATCCGGAAAAAAATACCTTTCCAAAATGAAGGCAAAATAAAATTGGACTCAGACGTAAAAATTCAGCCAAAAAGAATAATTGGCAAGAGACCTGCACTATAAGAAACAGGGAAGGAATTCCTTTAGGCAACGGAAAAATAACACCAGATACAAATATGGACCTACACAAAGGAAGAAAGGGCAGTGGAAAGAGTAACAACTTGTGTAAATATTTTAAACTATTTTTCTTATTACTTAAAGATCTTTCAAAGGTAAATGACTGCTTCAAGTAGAAATAGTAACAATGAAATGTCAGTTATACATTTAAAGTGTAAGGCAACAACAAGACAAAAGACAAGAGGGGAAATCAACATACACTATGACAAAGTTCAATGCTGTATGTTAAGTGGTATAATTGTCACTTGAAAGGAGACTGTGACAATTTAAAGATGTGTACTATAAATTTTAAAGCAGCAATTAACATAACACAACAAATGGTTATAGCTAACGAGACACCAAAGAAAATGAAATGGAACCATAAAAAAATAATTAATGCCAAAGGAGGCAGGAAAGGAGAGCAAAGGGAATAAACAGATGGGACAAATGGGGAACAAACAGCAAGATGTTACGTTTAAAACCAACCATATCAATATTCACATTAAATGTAAATAATTTAAATACATTTTTAAAAAGGAGGTTATTGTCAGATTGGAGTAAAAAGCAAAAATAAACTAGATGCTGCCTATGGAATTACATTTAAGATATGAAGATATAAATAGAGTAAAGGAAATAAAATGCAAAAGGACATATTATGCTATCAACAATAAAAAGAAAGCTTGAGTGATTGTGTTAATATCACACAAGTTTACTTAAGAAAAAGGAACATTAACAGAAATAAAGAGTATCCTTTCATAATTATAAATGAATCAATACTTTAAAAGAACATAATAATTGTAAATATTTATGCACCTTATAATAGAATTGCAAACCTGATATAACTCAGAGAAATAGAAGACTCTACAATTATAGTTGGAGATTTAAACACTACCTTCTCAAAATGCTATAAAACAAGTAGATGGAAAATTAATAAAATATAGAATAAACAGTACTCAATAGTATTGAATATTGATCAACTTTATCTAATTGCTATTTATGAAATAGTCAACAGCACCAGAATATACAATCTTTTCTATTGGAAAGTCTACAGAACACTTAAGAAAATAGGCTATTTTCTGGGCCACTAATGACACTCATTGATTCTTTAAAAACTTAAATTTTACAAAAGTATGTTCTGTGACTCCAATGAAATTTAATTAAAATTTAATAACAGATATCTGAGCAATTCCAAATATTTGGAAAATGTTCCTTTAAACTTACATAGTTAAGAAGAAATCCAAAAAGAAATTAGGAAACACTTTGAACTGAATGAGAATGAAAAGACAACGTAACCAAATGTGGGAGGTAGAGCTAAAACAGTACTGAGAACACACTGACGGTCACCAGATGGGAGGTGGGCAGGGTTGGGGGAGGAATGAGTTAACAGGTGACGGGGACTAAGATGCGCACTTGTCGTGATGAGCACCTGGTGTATGGAAGTGTTGAATCACTATACTGTACACTTGAAACTAATATTACAGAGCATGTTAACTAACTGGGATTCAATAAATCTTGAGGGACACCTGGATGGCTTAGTCTGTTAAGCATCTGACTCTTGGTTTCAGCTCGGGTCATGATCTCATGGTTGGTCGTGGAACTCAGGCCTGCATCAGGCTTTCACTAAGCATGGAACCTGTTTGGGATTCTTTCTCTCCTCTCTCTCTGCCTTTTCCCCAATTGAGCTCTCAATCTTTCTAAAAGAGAGAGAGAGAGAGAGGGAAAGAAAGAAAGAAAGGAAGAAAGAAAGAAAGAAAGAAAGAAAGAAAGAAAGAAAGAAAGAAAGAAAGAAAGAAAGAAAGGAAAGAAAGAAAGAAAGAAGGAAAGAAAGAAAGAAAAAAGAAAAAGAAAGAAAGTAAAAAGAAAAAGAAAGAAGGAAGGAAGGAAGGAAGGAAAGAATGGAGGGAGGGAGGGAGGAAGGAAGGAAGGAAGAAAGGAAGGAAGGAAGGAAAGAAGGAAGGAAGGAAAGAAGGAAGGAAGGGAGGGAGGGAGGGAGGAAGGAAGAAAAAAAGAAAACAACATGGAAAAGAAAAGAAATTTAAACCACAAAATGCCTATATTGGAAAAGAAAGAAGGTCTCAAATCAATTATCTTGATTTCCACTTGAAGAGACTAAAAGACCAATTTATCTCAAAGAAAATCCAAGAAATAAAATAAAAACCAGAGCAGAAAACAGTAAACGCTGAAATGGAAAACAGAAAAATGCTGAAGGAAACAGATAAAACAAAAAGCTTTTATGCTGGGATAATCAATAGAGTAGATATAGTAACCAGGATCAGGACAAAGAAGCTAGAAGATATAACTATCAATAACAAAAATGAGAAAGGTGCCACTACCACAGATACTATATATAGGAAAGGAAATTAAATGACAATTTTGAACAATTTTATGCTGGTAATTGTCACCTTAAATGAAATGAAAAATTTCTTGAAAGGTATGCACTACCAAAATCTCACTCATGAAGAAAATATAACCTGAATAATGCATGGCTATTTTATTTTGTAGAAAAACATTCAATCAACTAAACCATCTATAAATGGGTGTCCACATATTCGATGACTTGATTTTTGACAAAAGAGCAGTGGCAAATTCTGTCAAAAAACAATGGTCTTTTTAATCAGTGTGGCTGGAGTAATTGGATGTCTATAGGGGAAAAAAATGACTTCAATCCATACTTTATGCCATCCGAAAAAACTAATTCAAAATGCATCACACCTAACTATAAAATCTAAAACTTTAAAACACCTAGTCAAAAACATAGTAGAAAATTTTTGTGACCTTGGGTTAGGCAAAAATTCCTTAGATACCACAACAAAAGCATGGTCCACAAAAGCTGAAAAACAAGAGGTCACGAACAAAATTTTAAGAATTTCTACTTTTCAAGAGACATTGTTAATGGAATGAGAAGAGAAACTGCAGACCTGAAGAAAATATAGGAAACCCTTGGATTGTGAGTAACTTGTTCTGTGTGTGTCCCACAAGACGAGAAATATATCTAATAAATTATAACTTGATAAACGAGAGATGTCTTGAAATGTGAGTAGTACATGATGCCAATGTCACATGATCACAACTGAGCCAACAGTTCTTGAAATTTGCTTTGATAGACAAGTGCTTTGGATGGCAAGCAGGTTTCCAGATGAATTATGCTCACAAGCCAAGGTTTTACTGTATTTGCAAATCACGTATCTGACCAAACGGTTCCAGTGCTAGAGATTGTCCCAAGAGAAATAAAAGCGTGCATCAAGGGGCGCCTGGGTGGTGCAGTTGGTTAAGCTTCTTACTCTTGATTACAGCTCAAGTTGTGGTCTCACAGTTCGTGGGATCAAACCCCACTTTGGGCTCTGTGCTGATGATGCAAAGCATGCTTGGGATTCTCTCTCTCTCTCTTTCTCACTCTCTCTGCCCCGCTCTGCTCTAAAATAATTTTTTTTTAAAAAAAGAGCATGTATCCATACAAAGCTTATACCCGGATGTTCATACTAGCTTTATTTGTAATAGCCAAAAACTTGAAACAACCTAAATGTCTACAAAAAGGTGAAGGGACAAACATATTCCAGTATATCCATACAATGGAACACCATTCAGCAATAAAAAGGAATGAACTGTTGGTGGACACTGTAACATTAATGAATCTCAGAATAATTATGCTGAGTAAAACAAGCCAGATTCAAAAAAAAGTACATACTGGATGATTTTATTTATATAAAATTTTAGAATGAGAAAACTAATCTGTAGTGACAGAAAACAAATCAATTGCTACTTGGGAATCAGCTGCAGGAAGAGATCATTTACAAATGGGCATGAAGAATCTTTTTTAAAGTGGTGGAGATGTTCACTCTTGTGATTATAGTGATGGTTTCACAGGTGTATGTGTATGTTTGTGTGTGTGCGTGAAAATGTCAATATGTATTCTTTAAATATGTGTGGTTCATCATAGGTCAATTATAAATCAATAAATTTTTTAAAGGTAACTCAATTTTCTCAGAAAAGTGAAAACTGATGAAATTAATAGAATACCTGAAAAGTATTCTGAATAAAAGATTTTAAAAATTCCAGAATGGAAGATCTAAATAAGTAAGTAGATAAGAGAATTAAGAAATAAAAGAATAAGGGGTAATTGGGTGCCTCAGTCTTTTGACTTCTGACTCTTGATCTCAGCTCAGGTCATGATCTCATGGTCATGAGATCAAGCCCCGTGTCAGGTTCTGAGCTGAGCATGGAACCTTCCTGGGATTCTCTCTTAGTCCCTTCCATGCTCGCGCTCTCTCTCTCAAAATAAAAAAAATAAACATTAAAAAAAAATAAAAGAATAATTACGATACAAATAATAACTAATGCACATTACTCAGTTAATGTGTAACAGGCATTGCAATAATTACCCTGGTACACGTAGTATAGGCTGTGGTAGCAGCAGTGTTGACTATTGGCAGCTCATGGATGCATCCTTCTCTCATGGATGTATTGCCCTCTAGCAAAGGAAATTGCTAATCCAAGGCCAGGCCTCCTTCCTGAGAGGTTATTTGCATCCAAATAACCAGGGAGTAGTACAAAGACACCACCCCCCCTCCGCCCCTTGCCTGCTTTGATGGAGACGTCTGCAGACATCCCACCTCTAGAGCTCCCTGTGGAATCATCTGACTCTTCTGTTGCAAGTACAGAGTAATCCACATCGCTCCCTGACCAATCCTTCAGTCTCCTGAAGGTGCTGACTCCCAGAAGTTTCTCCAATTAACCTCTTGTATGCAAATATCAGAGCCTCAGAATCTATTTCCCAAGGAAACTGATCTGAGATAGTTGATTATCTTATTTCACCTGCCAAACAATTCTCTAAGGTATGTTATGCTAGAATCTAGGTCTTATGAGTGAAACAAGAATGCAGGTTAGGAATTTTAAGTAACTTGTCCAAGATCGCTAGGGTAATGGTTGAAGGAGCTGATAAAACACAGGCCTTTTTAACGCCAAACAAGACAGTCTCTTGTGTTTTCATCAGGAATGAATCATTAGAATCAAACTGAGTATCTTTTTTTGTATAACATTTTCAGGTTGGCATATTATATACATGCTAAAAACATAGTTTATCTTGATGCATCAAATTATCTCAAAGAGCTTTATAAGGGGAAATGAGATATAAATGATGATATGGGTAAATGAATTAACAGCTAGTTGAATCACCGTACTCAATGAGCGTTGATTAATAGGGCTATGTCACACTAGCCTGCAGATTTTTTGAAGGCAACATATTGTTACGGCCTACACAGTCCTGCCACACATTTAGCACTGATAAATGCTTGTGGAATTTAATTGAAATCCTCCGGAGTCCCTGATGGACTGTTACCAAGCCCTATCCTTGACCTTGTCTAGTGTGATATTTATATCAGAGAATTGAATGGAGCCTGCAATCATACCTATAAAACCTCCAATAAAGGCTCCATTAAAATAGCACTAATAAATTACATATTAAAAGAAAATTCAAAGATAGCTAATTCAGCAATATTTATTCAAAAAATATTTATTGAGCAGCCAGTATGTGCTAGATCCTCTACCACACACTGAAGCCACCAAAATGATCAAAATACTTTTGATTGTCTAATATAAGATAACGTTTAATAGATTTTATGAGAAGTGCTGGATTTACTTTCCAAAAAAGGAATTACGTAATTTGGAGTAAGTGGTCAAGGCATTGGGTTTGCATTGGCCTGAGTATACAATTATGGGAAACTTTACAGTAGAATATTGTCATTGAGATTATCTAAGTCAAATTTATTCTGGGTTAATAGACACATCATATGGAGATAAATGAAAGGCAGAATACCCAGCTACATTCTGACTGGGTAGGACCATATCTACAATACTAGACTCAGTCTGCGTGCCACATTAAACACACTTTAAAATGACACATACACTGGCAATTACCCCGATCAAAAAGAAAGTGCTAGGCTTGCTCTTTGATGTTTTGGAAAAGAGATAAAAGAAAATTAGAAAGAAGCACATTTTGGTTTTACCCGTGAAAGAACTTTGTAACAACTACACAACTACACCACAATTTCGAAAAAGGAATGTTCTCTCTCAGGATATGATGAGTTTTCTCTTCCACAGAGTAGATTTTGAAAAGCAACTGCACGACGTTAGCTCAATATCTTCTAAAGTTTATTTCTACTTCTAAAGAACAGAGACCCTTTTGCTTAAGGATTAACCATTTAAGGGGATTGAATGTCATTGTGATTTTTCATGGATTTCATATATCCTGAAAAATAATGCATATTTTTTCCTCAATAATATATTTCCCCCAAAAGAATATCCAGATAAACACTCTAAGGAGTGTTACACTCTAAGATGTTACACCTTATTCTATTTATTTGAAAAACTCAGATTATCAACAATGCGATAGGGATCATTCCCTACCGTATGTTAGTTACCCATCTCCTGATTTCACTCAGGCCATATGATTTACAGTGTCATTTCATTTTTTTTAATGTTTTTATTTATTTTTGAGACAGAGAGAGACAGAGTATGAGTGGGGGAGGGGCAGAGAGAGAGGGAGACACAGAATCCGAAGCAGGCTCCAGGCTCTGAGCGCTCAGCACAGAGCCCGACGCGGGGCTCGAACTCACGGACCGCGAGATCATGACCTGAGCCGAAGTCGGACGCTCAACCGACTGAGCCACCCAGGCGCCCCTACAGTGTCATTTCAAATCTTAGGATAATATCGATACATCCTGAATTAATGGAATATGGATATAATACAGCTACTATTTGGATATCAATTTAATGAACGGAAACGATTTTTATATGCATATCATAAATATGATTTGCGCTTTTTTCTTTTTTGGGGGAAAAGATGAATAATGTAAGACAAAAAGTACTAAGTAAAATTTTAAATGCTCTCCAACCAGACAGTTAACAACTGTTACGAACATTGTGTGTATTTTTGAAACGAGATAAATATTTTGGGTTATCTGTTCCCTAAAGAGACTTAGCATTCTTTTTTGCCAAGATCTAAAGAAGAAGCTCTTATTTTTTCCCTCAAAAAAAAAAATATGATGAAAACCACTCATGTACCATTCGTTGGAAAGGACAGACTACTAACCAGTTATATAACAATGAGCCTGGTTCTGAAATCTCTGTATAAAAAAATTAAATTACTTGGTGATTTTTATAAAGTTAACCTCTTAAAAAAAAAAAACCTCTCACATACTACAGTGACTAGTAAAGTCAAATACACACATTTTTCTTACAAAAGATATCAGCTGTAAAATACACCTCTTCTCGATTTGTAAGGAAGCTAATAATTCATGACAGGCCACTATCAACTCTGAAGACATTGGTCTTTTAACAAAAATCAAACAATGTGTTATGATTTTAGGACAAGGAGCTAATTAAAGAACAGGAGGTTGTGATTTCCCATTTGGGATCCGGTGATAGGAAAGGCAGGTATGAAGAAATAAAGTAGTCAGTTGTGGAATTAATAAGAGCTAAAACTTACTCAGAAAAAAATATTTGGAGGATAATTTACAGGATGAATTTGGATGAAACCGTATGATAACTTTTAGCTTTGAGCAAATTTAAATCATTATCAACATCCTGATAACAAATATAAATAAAATACCTCTGATGTGCAATCATTATACTAAGCACATGGACAAAAAAGAGATTTAAGAAATGTACCCTTTCCTTATTGAGCTTAAAGTTGAGCAATCAGAGATAAGAGATGGGCTTTGCCATGAGTACTATAATTAATTTATAATGGCTTCCTGGAATAAAGGAATCTGATATAATGCCAAAACTTTACAGGAAGGCTGCCATTTTTATTTATTGAAGCGTGCCATTGGCATGGAAAAAAATAGTGACATCACATGGATAGGCAGTATGCATAATTGTTAAAGCACAGGCTCTGGAGCCTGATAGCCTGGGTTAAGAAAAAATAAGTATTTTAGTATATACTAATAATTAAACATACATTCATGTTTATATGCACATAGAATGAGAGATAATGAAAAACATCTTACTGTGTATGAGTGTATAAAAGGATGATAAATAGATCACCTACAAATAAACTATTCCTTGCCCAGATTTCCTACGGAAAAAGAGGAAACTATAACTGGTCTGTAAGAAAGGCTAGAAACTAAATATATGAAGTAGACGTTAACCACAAGATGGGCGAAGCTGAGCAATAGCAATAGGTAGATTATTCCAGAACCAGGTTATCACAGAAACTGAAACACCATGTGGTTCCTTCCGGTAGACTTCTTCAGATGAAGTAGAAATTTCCTTAGAAAGCCATGGAGAAAACAGAATGCCAAGACAAGGATTATGGGCATGATTTTATGCTTTAGGGAATAACTGATATTTTTTAAACAAGGAAGTATTGTCCTAAAATACTGTGCTGGAGTCCTGTCTTAGAAAGAGTGACTTAAAAGCATGTTGGAAGATTTCTGGAAGTTCAAGGAAAATAGTTCCAACAAATAGGAATTCCTGTGCCTGTCCTTCGAAAATCTATACAGATCGACAAACAGTATGTTTTAACAAAGTAGAAAAAAGGTGAGTTTAAAAATGAAAAGTGGGAAGAGAGGAAAGGCCTGCAGCTGGTACCACAGAGCTTTCCACATCTCCAGACCTCATTCCAACACTGATGACTTAATGGGTTCTCCTGGTAAATGGGTTACGGCAGGACAACCAAACATTTTGTGTATTGGCTCCATGAGGAATCACTAGCTGTGGGCTCTCAGGTGACACTAACATTCAGGGACTCAAAACACCCACATTGGTCCCTGAGTCAGAGTGGGGAAGTGTAGAAAGCAGAAGTATTTGGAGTCTTGCCAATAATCCATCTTGCAATGAGTCCAGTGGACCAGAGAGACGATACTGAGTTTCCAGTACTTTGGAAAAACCCACGTCATAACTGTCAAAATCTTCATAGTTTTTTTTTTTTGGGGGGGGGGAAGGGGGACAGCTATTACCGTAGAAAAGATCAAGGACAGTGCTTTTCCCAGAATAAACAAAAATGATATGCATTTCTGGAGGAATTTCAGAAATTAATGCTGAGCGTACAGACCTGAAACCACCGGGGTGTTAATTCCCATCATATCCTGAGTAACGCAGCTCCTTAGCTAACACAGGGGCCTGCTGGATCCTGGAGGATGACAACAGGGTATCATCACTTACTCAGAAAATGACATCAGTCACAGCTCCCGTTGCAAGTGTGGTTATCTTTACCGGTACAAAACACTGAAGTCCGTTGCACCTGGCGTGCATTTTTGCACCTACTGAGCTCGTGACAATTTTATTCTTAATCCTAATTAATAAAGACAATCCGAAGAAGATGACCTTTATCTGGCATGTACAGTAAGTAGTACATCCCTTCTATCTCACCTCAGGGTCGTCTACATTCTCTTCCTCTCTGTCACAATATAGCCTTGCAGGGACCTCTCTGTATCCCAGAAAACATTGTGCTAGTATTTAACACAATTGCATAATGCCAAGTAGGCCTGGGAAAGTAGTATTCAGTTAGTAAGACTTCAGAAGACCCATGTATACAGGCAGGTGATGACAAATCCCATGAAAAGGGATTGTACGGGGCCCTGCCATGTCAATAATGTTGCCAGGGTTCAGTGTTCTAAAACATGTCAAAACACCACCCACAGCTTTTTTTGTGTGGCTAAAGGTTGCACATAAAATGTTCACTTAGAAATTCTCTCCTCATTAAACTTTTGAATATCTTCCTTTATGGGAGAGGTCAACAAACTTTTTCCTTAAAAGGCCAGATAGTAAATATATTATACTTGTGTACCATATTCTGTCTTTTGCAATTACTAAACTCTGCCATTATAGCATGAAGCTGTCATAGACAAGCAGTGAATGGGCATGGTGGTGTTCCAATGAAACTTTCTTGACAGGCAACGTGTCGTATGTGGCCTGAAGGACATAGTTTGCTTATCTATTATGATTTACCAGGACATTCCAGAGTCACATGCTTCTTGACTATGGAATCTGGGTTTAAATTAACAGCCCCTCCCACTGGGAGACATTGAAGTCAACTGGATGGCAGGTTAGGTAATGTCATGCTTAGAGAGCAACCTTTCTGATCTCACCTAAATGTTTTACTCTTGGGGTACAATATCAAAAAAATTAGAGACCACATTTTAATAGCAAATATTCTATAAGTATGAAGTATTAAGTCTTAAGATTTTTCATGTAATAGAGTTCATAAAGATTAGGAGTATGGGGATATCCATGTAAGTCATCTCAAAATTTCAGTGTTTTCTGACATACAGCAAGATGAAAAAGTTTTTATGAATTTTGTTCCCGGGATGACACGATGAAATCTGTTATTGCTTATAAAACCAATAATGATTCCTCTCAATTTCAAAAACCTAACCATGCGATTTCTATGATGCCTCTTGCACTCATGATCCTCCAAATGAAACACTTCCTCATATATAATATTAATGATTAAACAATCATCTTTCCACGTGCATTTGGTGGACTGTGTGTTCTTCATTATCTTGCATATCAGTGCTGTCCGTCTTCAGTTATAGCTATAGATCACACCTGAAGGTCACACTCTTTATCTTACACTGTATACAACAATGCCTAAAACAATGCTCAGAAGGATGATCAGCCCTGGCCTAGATGACTGTGATTTTCTGTGACAGGGACCCCTCAGCATGACAAAAGGTGAATATAAAGTCATTATTCTACCTCTCCACAGACCTTACAATACTTCAATCACTCCCAAACAGGTAACAAATTCCTTTCCCCACTTCTGCTGGGATATCATAGTTGCCTATTCTGTTTTATAGCAATTGATTTTTCTTATGCACTCCGTGTCATCATTATGGTCTGAGTAATGTTAATGCACTCTCACTCTTGTAAACTCTTGCATTTTTGCCTTAATGATTTTTCCCCCAAACAAATATTGAGACTTGGGAATCTTTAACTCACGTCCTGCCCTTCCATTTACTGTGGGTGTCACTTCAGGCAAACCACTTCTCCTTCCTGAGCCTTGGTTTTCCATCTACTGTAAATGGTCAATTACAACACACTCTAAATTCATGAAATCCCTTCAGTGGTGTTAAACCACCTGTTCTTTCCTGAGAAGTTTAACATGCCAGTCTGCAAAACGAGAAGGGTTAAATTTGAGATTAACTTAATCTTTACCTTATGTTTTTCTCACTTGATAGTATTTTCTTTAGCCGCTGTGTAGTATTCTATTTCTTTTTAATAATATAGGTGAAGTATTTGACCTGTTGACCATTTTATCTTTGATTTCCACGATAGACACTGTATCTTTTTAGGTGCCCTTTTCTACCTTGCCCTCAATATCCATATTCCTCAGGGCTCTGTCCTAGCTGTCTTCCTCCAGTCTCTCCATACGATCCTCTCAGACAGTCAGTCAACCACACACAGGGTTTCCAGGGCCATCCATGCATCGATGACTGCTAATCGACATCCTCAGCTCATCCACCTCCAGAGCTGCACCCCTTCCTTCTGCATGATCTCTCCCATCAGATGTGATAGAAGCACGCCCAATGCTATCTATCTAACGCTGAACTCATCCTAGTTCCTTCTGCTTCCGTGTGTCTTACGCTTATTAAATGTCACATCATTCTCCCAATTGCTCATCTTTTCGTATTCCATTCTCGATTCCTATATCCAGCTAATGTCTCTGGACACTGTGTTTGTGAGGAGGTATGAGTGGTTTTGCTTCTGGATCATGTGACAGGCCATTGTGGACAAAGCCCTACCCCCAGAGAGGACACGAGGTTTGGTCCATGTGCAAACCAGTTCATGATTTCATTTTGCAGAATTCACATGTTCAAATACCGTAGTCTTCTCTCAAGTTGAAATGTACCTCCAGGCTGAAATTAGTGAGATGATCAAAGGGAATTCTCATCCTGCTAATTGGCTGCATTTACTTTTGGTAATTTAATATGAACACACTCCAATCTGACCAGAAATACTTTTACTTTTATTCCAGGGAAAACAATAAATGATACACATTTAATCTAACTCTGGTCATTTGAAAGAAACTGTCTGCAAAGAGATCCTGTGAAGTGATGTTTGTGCCCAACTAAAGAACTACAGAAAAATTCTACTTTCTGTTAGCTTATAACATTCGATTTCCTTCCTACATATAAGACCAAGGATTCGTTACCCGCATTGATCCATTCCGTGTCAAGTGACTGCAAAATTTCAAAAACACAAATAGAAACAAAGCTCTGACTTTTATAGTTTCTCTTTCCCTTGTTTGAAGTTTCAGTTTCCTTCTGCTAAAAGTAAAGGAAGCTCATCAGAAAAATATTTGCTTAAGACCTTGCATGAAAGTACTTTTAAGCATACAAACCACAGCCACAATGAACAAGATTTAAAAAGGGTCTTTACTTTAATTTGTATAGTGTTTATATGTGCTAGCCATTCATTTAAGTACTTTATAAAAAACAGTTAACCCAAACCTAAATATAAGACAGGAAACCGTCAAAATCCTAAAGGAGAAAACAGGCAGCAACCTCTTTGACCTCAGTCATAGCAACTTCTTACTAGACACGTCTCCGGAGGCAAGAGAAAAAAAAGCGAAAAATGAACTATTGGGACCTCATCAAGATAAAAAGCTTCTGCACAGCAAAAGAAACAATCAACAAAACTAAAAGGCAGCCTATGGAATGGGAGAAGATATTTGCAAATGACATACCAGATAAACAGTTAGCATCCGAAATCTATAAAGAACAAATCAAACTTAATGCCCCAAAACCAAATAATCCAGTGAAGAAATGGGCAGAAAACATGAACAGACACTTTTCCAAAGAAGACATCCAGATGGCTAACAGACACATGAAAAGGTGCTTAACATCACTCATCATTAGGGAAATACAAATCAAAACCACAATGAGATACCACCTCACACCTGTCAGAATGGCTAAAAACAACAGATGTTGGAAAGGATGGCGAGAAAGGGGAATCCTTTTGCACTGCTGGTGGGAATGCAAAGTGATGCAGCCATTGTGGAAAACAGCATGGAGATTAGTCAAGAAGTTAAAAATAGAACTACCCTATGACCCAGAAATTGCACCCCTAGGTATTTACTCAAAGGATACAGAAATGCTGATTCAGAGGAGAACATGCATCCCAATGTTTATAGCAGTGCTATTGACAATAGCCAAAGTATGGAAAGAGCCCGTGTCCATCAACTGATGAAAGGATAAAGATGTGGTATATATATCCAGTGGATTATTACTCGGTAATCAAAAAGAATGAAATCTTGCCACTTGGAACAACATGGATGGAACTAGAGTGTATTATGTTAAGCAAAGTAAGTCAGTCAGAGAAAGAGAAATATCACATGATTTCACTCATATGTGGAATTTAGGAAACACAACAGATGAACATGGGGGAAGGGAAGAAAAACAAGATAAAAACAGAGAGGGAGGCAAACCATAAGAGGCTCTTAAGTACAGAAAACAAACAGGGTTGCTGGACGGAGATGGGTAGGGGATGGGCTAAATGGGGACGCGCATTAAGGAAGACACTTGTTGGGATGAGCACTGGGTGTTATATATGAGTGATGAATCACTAAATTCTACTCCTGAAACCATTACTACACTATATGTTAACTAACTTGAATTTAAATTTAAAAAAAAAATACAGTTGACCCTTGAGCAAAGAGCAAAGGAATTAGGGGCACTGACCCTCCCACACAATCAAAAAAATAGCATATAACTTTTGACTCCCTAAAAACTATACTAATAGCCTACTGTTGACCAGAAGCCTTGCCAATAACATAAACAATTAAAACGTACTCTGTATGTTATATGTATTACATACTGTATTCTTACAATAAAGTGTACTAGGGAAAAGAAAATGTTATTAAGAAAATCATAAGGAAGAAAAAATACATTTACAGTACTGTACTGTATTTTTAAAAAATCCATGTATAAGTGAACTCTGTAATTCAAACCTGTGTTGTTCCAAGTCCAACTGTACTAATTTATTTAATCATCCTTACAAGGATAAGCTTGTAAAACAGATGTTTACAAAGTCTGTAAAATGAAACCGTACCCATTTTACAGATTAAGAAACTAATGCTCAGAGAGGTAACTTGCCGGAGATCGCATAGCCAGTAAGAAGGACAGCTGGGATTCAAACTCAGTCTGTCTGACGGGAGAGAGCACTTGCTTAATCATAATGTCATGGTCAGAATATTTCTTAAGCTGACTTCAATCAAACACAACTGACACATGCTTTATTTCTTGGGGAATTGTCAGGATAGTCAACTTACTTTATCTGAATTTTTGGATGTATAGCGAAGCACTATAAAAATCTTCACAACCTGTATGCAAATTTTTCCTGTACTGTCTCCTTCCTTCTATTAGGCACAGGAGAAATGGTTTCCCTGCTATCCAAGTATCTGTCAGAAATTAGTTCCTAGAAGATATACTTCTGTCTTAAATTTAACTTCAGCAAGATCAAGGTGATATTCAAAGATGAGATTATTTAGAAGCAGCTCAGGACATAACAGCACTAGAAATGAAATGTAGTCAAAGTTTCTGAAAAGACTCACAAAGAACAGAAATTTGGTCCTAAAAAAAGAAATGCTTGGAAATGCAGAATACATGCATTAATAATTCACAAAGAAGTCTACAGAAATATATAAAATGTTCCTAGCCAGAACCTGGCCATGCGGCTTTAAGTGAATTTGGGGAATATTTTTACCAAACATCACGTGTGTTTGGTCTGTGAAAGACATCCACGCAAGAGCGTTTATATAAGAACAATACGTGTTCTAACATGTGTTCCTAATGCTGACATATATCCAAAATCAAATAAATCTTAGGGACAATGTTCCAATTTTGGACATTTTTTCCTAATTCTTAAACAGTTATGTTCTATTTCTCAAGGCCACTATACAGGAGCTCAGATCATTTTGTAAAATTTAACCAAGACCATCCTTTAAGTAATGTTACTGAGAGACACAGATTGGTGGAACATAATTACGCATTCAGATATAAAACAGACAAAACTAATTCTATGACAGTAACTAAAAATGTTAGGATATCATTCCTCTTCAGTTTATTAAGTTTAGACAAACTGAAAAGGTAGAATCATGTGGCTTTTGTTTATTTTACATTTCTTGTAGACAACAGTTTTGCTAAGAAACAGTTAGCTAAACCAGATACTTCATTTGTGTTTCTTCTTTAGGAAATAAATTTTAGGGTCAAATTAAGCTTCTTCAGTTCCTTACTGAGTATGTCTTGAAGAATGGCCTTGTGACTGACAGGCAAGGTCAGACCACCCCGTTATCTCTGCTGCCATCCCAGAGGTCACAAACACCTCTTACACGTCCACACTGTGATTCCTGTCACTGCCACCACATGACTGGTGGCTCCTTGCATTACATAAAAAAGAAGCAAGGCAATTTCTTTTTCACCACATACAAGGGCTTCAGAATAGTGGAACAAGTTTTTAATTAAGTCAGCATTGTCTGTTTTATAAAATATAATTCAAAGCTAATAAATTCCATAAGATTTGACTAAACCCAAAAGTGAATTTCACTCAAGAATCTCTGTAGAGAGAATTTTAAATTACATGCTTACTTTTAATTAAATATTCTTGACCATCAAGACTTATTTAGATCATCATTAGACAAGCCGATACTCAGTAACTTCACTGGTTATCTATACTTCTTTTAGAGAGCTGATCACAGAGTGTGATCTCTCTGAAAGCAAGTTCTTCTATTATCTATTCTTATATTCCTATTGTCCCTATCAGAATTTTTGGCATACAGTAGATTCCTAATACAGGTGTGCTCATCAGCCCAGCATTTATCCTGTGCTCTATTCCCGACCTACTTTATAGACATAAGATTAAAGAAGTGGACCTGTCTTCAAAAAGCGTATAATCGAATAGAGGATATCAATGTTGTGTAGTGGATTTTCTGCATGAGTATGTGTCCAATCCTGGAGAGTCCACAGATGGTACACCTGCCTTCGATGGAAGAAAAGACAGTGCCTTAAAGTGCTCAGGTTAGAAAGGAATGGGTGAGGAGGAGAGGAGTATGTGCCAAGTTACCGAAGATGCAGGATAATAACGGTCAAAGTTTCAAGTAACTTAACTTGAAAGGCAGAGTATATGAGGACATGGGTGAGGGGGAGAGGGTCATGGAAGAGGTATCATAAATGACTGGAGCAGCAACCCCTCTCCAAATTTGAAGAAAGAAGAAGAGTTTGGATTTTATCAAGGCGGCTATGAGAAACAGCTGAAAGTTTTTAAGTAGTGAATTGGGATTTGAGAAAGAACTCAACAACAAGGTATAGATGGAATGGAAAGGGATTGAAAGATACAGTGACCCAGAGTGAAGAAAAAAAAAACAATGATAGCACATATTATAGCAGTGACAGTAGAGAAGGAAGAAAAAAACATTCTAGGAGGTATTGCGGATATGGGATAAATAAGACATCAAGCTGGTTATGAAATCAGTGAGAAAATGGAAGAAGAGTTATGTCTGCTACCATTCTGGTCTGATCATCACTGTAGATCCTGCTGCCCTTCATCAGGAGAAAGGATATGAAAGGAAGAGTAACTTTAGAAGATAATGAGGGAAAAAATTGATGAGATCTAAATGTGCTGAGTTTAGTTACACCATCGGATCACCTGGAAAGGAGGGATAGCAAAGACTAGTGGTTGAAGGAAGCAAACTTTCCATAAAGGGGCAATTATAATAGTGCTTGTCCCATAGGGTGACTGCAAGTGCTAAATGAGCTAATATATAAAAGTTCATAAGGCAAGGTCTGATGTATATATGTTATCCAATAATATTATTCACGTTCATTATTTTTATCCAACCAAAGGCACCCAAGAAGTTTTAGATGAATTCTAAAACTCAGTAGAGAAATGGGAACCAGAAAAAGAACTTTGGGGATCATCATTATTGGGCAGGGTTTCTCAACCATGACTGTGCATCAGAATCATCCAGGAGCATTAGAAAATGTCCTTGTCCAGTACTGTCCCCCTCAATATTACAATGTATCACAGGCCCTTCCCATGGTGACTCAAGTGCGCAGACAACAGGTAGGTAGACATGGAAGACGGAATCACATGTTGGGTGAGATCTCACTGAAAGAGTAGGCAGAATGAAAAGAGGTCTTCGTGTTCAAGATCTTCAGACCAAATTCATCATCTTTCCAACAGGACCAGCTCTTTCTCCAAATTCTGTAATGTTGCTTATCATGATGGGACTATGGACAAATGCAAACCACAGTATGATGGGAAAATGCAAAGATGCTAGAATCTACTGTCTTGTACTACCCGTTATGAGATGTTGTGGGGAAGCCAGCAACTATTCCCACCATCAGTCATGCTGAGGCAAAATTCAAGCAGGTTTTCAGAACCCTGGGTATTGAGAAAATTCTAGATGTGATTCTTTTGTTGAGGGTGAACTGCTCCCAGATATGTGGAATCAGGCAAAAACTCTAGCAGCACCATCCAGCTGGTAACAGCCATGGTGGTAGAGCCTTCGGCCCCAAAATAGTGCATTTACACCCTGGGCTCATAGGCAAATGGGAAGAGGGATGATGAACAGTTCTTCAGATATGAACACAAGGAATGTGAGGGCCCCCTCCTTGCATTTGAAGGGAGTGGTTTGTACCAACTGGCCCTCTAGGTGGTCCACAGGAAATGACAGATCCAGATCATTGCTTTTTGAAGAGCAGTGCCAGGAAGATCAATAGCATGAGGAATCAGGTTATGCTGTGACATGGAGCCACCAATGCAGTGTAATAACAGCAAAGAAAGGAGACTTCCTCATTATGTCCCAACCCCTTATAGATGTAGATGAAATCACAGGCCAGCTGCAGCTGCACCTTCACAAAGACCACCGTTCTTTAGAAGTTTTATATAACTCTACCTTGATCTGTTCTATGGAGAAGAAGTAAGGCTCGAGTAGGAAGAACTAGGTTATAAATACGTGCAAATCTAAAAGCAGTGTTTTTCCCCTTGGTATTATAGGGTATATTTGGAAACAATAAATACAATAGTCCAGTTTGGCTAACTGTAGAATAAATACAGGAAACAAACTAGAATTAATGCTGGGGACATGGTTTGCAAGATTATTTCATGCCCTGAGTCTCAAGGAGAAGAGTTAAAATGAAATTCAGTAGAGTAGGGAGACTGGTATTGTACAGCATCAGTGCTTTTTGAACAACTGATCCACTCCCTTCCACAAATACTTTAGAAGTCCCTACAACAGACCAGACTCTGTTGTGGGTGCTAGAGATATATCAGGTAAAAAAATGACAAAGTAGTTGCGATCGTGAAGCTTAAATCAAGTTGATGGAGGCAGAAAATAAAGCAAGTTAAATTCATACGTCTGGGGTTGACGAGTATTATGAAGTAACACAAAGTAGAGTAAGAAGGAACAAAGATGGTGGTGGAGGGAGAGGTGTTCTGTTTTATGTGGCACTATTTTATACAGGTGGCTCTTCTGATAAGGGGGTATCGGAAACAGATTGGAGGCAGTAAGAGAGTGAGGTGTGTGGCCACGTGGGGAGAGACCAAGAAGAATGACAAGTGAGAAGTTCCCAAGAACAGAAAGAAGGTTGTTGAAGCTCTCTTGACCTAATTTTGGATTCTAACTGCCTACTTGTTTTTCTTACATGAATATCCACAATTATTTATACAAGATTTGTGTTTTGTTCTGTTTTTGATAGATACCATTTTTCACAACATGGGGTCTTTGGGAAGAAGAAGGAAAAAAAAATTCTCTCCATCCCTTTTGTCCTCTAGAAAGATTAGAGCCAAAATAACTGTTTAACAAATCTACCACCACCATTCCTGTCTCCTAAGCCCTACCATCATTTTTTAGTAGACCAATTTTCTCTTTTATTGTCTGTCGACTGAGAATATACGGGAGCAGCCCTTTATTGTTATATGAAGCATTTCCTGCAATTTGGGAAGGCTGGGTTTTCTTTTTTGTACTTCTAATTATGAAAGGGAACCTGGACACAGCATGATCAAAGATATGAAACAGCTGTGATGAACACGTCTCTGATACTTTTGATTCATTAAAAGGATATTTTGCTCCTCCGTGAGTAACAGCATCTGAGAATTTCTGTAACACAATGATATTCTGACCAGCTTATAGTTTCATATGGGCAAAACTTCATCTTCTCAGCATTTTGAATAGAAGCACAAAGTTACATGACTTTCTGGATGTTTTAAAGGACACAAAACACCTCAGAGAAAATTGTTTCTTAGCTATAGCTTCTGTGAAGCTAGCAAGAGTTTCAAGTGTCTTTTCAAATTGGGAATATTCGAAATTTGATTTTTCCTCCCATCATGTCATTGTAGGTCTTACTCTCTTAGTATTCTTTCTGTTCAATCTAACTTTGTTCCAACAGTAACTCTTCATAATTTACAACTGTCCTAAAAACAAAGGGCAAAGGAAATCTAGCAGTATGTACTATCTAAGGGAGCATTCTTTCTTGCCTCTGATCAAGTTAAGCTTCCTGGTGATATAAAAATAGCATTATCAAAGAGAAAGTTATGGTCTTGAATGCAACCTTGGACTAATAATTGAACTTGAACCAAGGCCGGTTTCAACCATCAAAATGTTGGTAAGATAAGGCAGTATTATATGACATGATGCACAAGACAGCTGGAACTTCTCTGATTAAAACACAAACCTTTTCATAGATGCTCCATTAGTAATCTGTCCCTTTGGGTTACATGTTACTTTATCCTCACAGTTACCTCTAAGCACCATTTATGGAAGGGTACCCATGTGAAACATGGATCCTTTTAACTTGACTCTATGCAGCACTTTTCCCTTTGATACTTGAGTAACAGAACATAGGAATATAAAGAAAATAGCAGGCAAGGATACTTAAGTAAAGGAAAATGCTGGTCAAACCACACTAAATCCATTTCTTCAATGTTTATCCTCAAGGCAGCCCTATGAGAGAGCAAATGGTTAAAATTTTTGCCTTTCTACAGCTTAGTGTAACCATTGAGGATGGGAGAAGGGAATCAGGCATCTCGTGAATCGGCTTCTCCTTTAGAAATACAGACACAGGGCCAATATGCCCAGTCATTTTCATCAAATTAAATCTGAATGGAACACCCACTTGGATGGCTTCAGTCTATAGTAATTTTAAGTGCACGTTTTATGTCTTCTCTGACACAGAAGAGCACTGCAATAAAAAGGTGACAATTTGCCACTTGCAGGCAAGTGAAAAGCAGAAAATTACTCCAACCTGGCAGAACAGGTTTTCTTGAAAATAATATTAGGATAGCTGCTTGAAAGAAAGCAACAATTTGAGGGTCTAAATCCCATAGAATAAAAGATAGGCTGGACAACGTCAAGATTGTAAGATAATTACCCATAACCATAAAAGCTTCTGTAGCATAAACATTTCTTTTGCTTTGTTTTCTTTGCTCACACCATGTGTCGGCAAAAGACAGATTATTATCGTCATTATTTTGTTGCCTTCTTCATTATCCAAATGCTTTATAGACGTTGATTAGTTAACTGCATGATCCCTGCCAGAAAGGTCAGTATGATTAACCTGAAGGCAGAGCTTGAGTGCCCCAAGGTTAAGTGATTCATCCTTCCCTCCAAGGAGATCAGTGGAGGACAAGATCTCAACTCTAGAGTTCCTCTGTCTGGAGCTGCTCCTATCCTGGCTGACATATGTAATAGCAAAAATGTTGCTTCTTCTCTGGCACACCTGATGTCAGAAAAGACTGGAGATTGTACACTCTTAGTGATAAAGAATGAAATTTTGGGGCACCTGGGTGGCTCAGTCAGTTAACCGTCCGACTCTTGATTTTGGTCAGGTCATGATCTCATGGTTTGTGGTATCAACCCCTGCATTGGGCTCTATCCTGTGTGACAGTGTGGAGCCTTCTTGGGATTCTCTCTCTCTCTGCCGTTCCCACATGCACACACTCTCTCAAAATAAATAAATAAACATTAAAAAAATAGGGTACTAAAAAAAAGAGAGAGAATGAAATGTCATCCTGGTGAGATTCTCTCTTCAGTTAGGGTAGACACATCTGGGTAAACTTTCCAATCTGCAGCCAGTGGAGGAGTTTCAGGTTAGACTTCTTACATCTTCATGAAACAATGTGTTTCCTTTCTAAGTATTTACTGAGATCCCATCATGCCCCCAGAGGAATGTTCTAGACTCCAGGGATACTAAAGTGATTCGAAGTCCTATTCTTATGAGGTTTACTTTCTGGTGGGCTGAGACTAACACTAAAAACATTAAAGAAACAAGAATAGTAACAAATAGTGTAAAAACAGGGAGAAAGTTAACGTAGTCATGATTATGTGTAACTGTGCCTGGGTGATTTTTAGATGGGGTACTCAGGGAAGGGGTCTCTAGGAAGGCCACCTTAAAAGTAAATGACAAGAAGGGGAAGAAGGAAACCAAAAACCATCTTGAGAAGGAATGAAAACCAAAAAAGTCTTATGGTGGAAACGAGCTAGGTAGGGCCCAGGACCTGAGTGCGATTTCTTGTGTCTGGGGAATGGTGAACACCTGGGCAAATGGAGTAATTTAAGGTTAGAAAAATTGGAGGGCCAGAACACGTTCATCAAAGAAAGGATTCTGGAGTTTATTCCAAGAGCCTTAAGAAACCACCAGAGAGCTTTAAGTGTTGATGTGACAAAATCTTGTTCCTGTTTGTTAAACATTGCTTTGGCTGTAATTTTGCAGGGAAAAGAGCAGATGGAGGGAAACCAGTTAGTAGCCTGCTGGGTGGCTCGGGTGAGACATGGTGGCAAAATGAACTCGGATGGCAACAGTAGAGATGGAGATAGTTGGATGGACTTCTTTAGGTTTTGATGGTAGGGAGTCAGGATTTGTTAATAAATACGAGAAACACAGTTTGGAATCAGACACAATTCCTCTCTCTGCAGGTAGACAAATGAAAGAACACTATTAGTAAATGTTGAAATCTAAGGCTTGCCAAAATACACTTCAACTTAGAAAATGCGAAATGCCAGAAAAGGAAATATCTCACAGTCTGGGAGGTCAGAAAACTCCTCGTTAGGAAGTGACTTATAAACCAAGGTCTTAAAGACTTAGCTGGAAAAATGCTCTCACTGGGATACAAAGTTATAACTCATAGATCATACACAGCAATTTACTGACTATAGCCATTATGTCTCCTTCTTCAAATTCTGGAGGGAGGGCATCTGGTCAATTGGTTGACTGGCCCTGGGGCAGGTGTCTAGTCCTGGTCCATTCAGTTGTGGCTTGGGGAAATGAGCATATGTCACAGAGCTTGCAGCTTCCAAGGACCGATGGAGAGACCACTGCACTAACAGAGAAGTTGGGTATGACAGCCAATTGACTTATGTGTCTAATATAATCTTCCATTCACCTTTGCATTCACAGAGCTTAGCAGAGTACCAGGCATAGGAAACATTCAATGTCAAATGATTAAATGAATAAAGCAATTAAAGAGACAGGAGGCAATTTGGGGCTTCTCTTAAGTAGGAAGGAAATCTATTTCCCGGATCCATCACGACTATGTTCCAAATGTACTATTACCTCTACTCCCACAATCTTTTGAAATCATGCCTCACTAACAGACAGGATAACAATATTAGGATAGAAATGATTCAGTTATTAGTGACACCTGAAGTTTCTCATATCGACTCCAGTCCTTCTCAAGCTTTACAGAACATAAGAATCGTTTAGCCAAATTCTTAAAGCTCTCTTATTTTAGCACAGCCAGAGTATAAACCAAGAATATGAATCATCGTCCAATCCAGTGATTCCATTTCAGGCTGTATATCCCAAAGAAGTGAAAGCAGGATCTTGAAGAGATATTTGTATACTTCTGTTCAAAGGAGTGTTAGTCACAACAGTCAAATGTGGAAGCAACTCAAATTTCCATCCATAAATTCATGGATAAACAAAATGCAGTATGTACATACAATAAGATATTTTCAGCCTTAAAAACAGGCAAACTTATACACAACATGGATGAAACTTAAGGACATTAGGCTGAGAGAAATGAGCCATTCACGAAATGACAACCACTATATTATTCCACTTCTCTTAGGTATCTAGACTAGTCAGATTCATAGGGACGGAAAAAGGATGGTGGTTGCTGGGGAAGGTAGATGCAGAAATTGTTAACTGGGTAGAGAGTTTCATTTTCAGAAACTGAGAAAGTTCTGTAGATTGCACAACACCACGTATATTTACAGCCCTCCTAAACATCACACTTAGACATGATTAAGACGGTAAAATTTATGTCTTTTGTATTTTACCACAATTAATTTTTTTAAATAAAAGAATATGAATTTCAACAATGATCCCAAGTGATTATGATGTAAGTGAGGACATTTATTTTTAAGAAACATCACCCTGTAGTCTGCCTTTTCCTACATCTAGTCTATTGTGTATCAAAATGGTCTCACGGATTCTCTCTCCCCTCCTTCCCATTGCCACTGACTTAATTTAGACTTCATCACCTATTTATTTACTGGATCCTAACAGCCCATATCTGTTTTTTCTAGCTCTGCTCTCTCCCTATCCTGATCCATCCTTTTCTTCAATCCATATCATTTTCCCAAAACAATGATTTCTATTTAATACAGATGAATTATGATTCTGACAGAAGAGTAAAACGGAATGAAAGAAGACCCAAAAAATGGTATGGAAAATGGTCAAAGGACTGCAACAAGCTGCAAGGTTTATATGTTCCTTTTGAATTATAGATGTGAATTCTATCTTTTCTATGGTTTAACCTCCTCATACTTGAAGTCTTTTGCTTAATATGACCTGCAAAAGAATCCTATTTATTTTCTTCTTCTTAGATACCAAAGTACAAACACTGCCCCCACTCCCAACGCGATCCTCGGGTAGTTTCAGCGTAACATTTTGCCACAAACATTTCTGCCACAAACCTTTTCACCACATAACTGATGACCCTAAGGCAAATTTGCCAGAAAAGATAAAAAATAAGGAAGAACAAAAGAGGGGCTCTAAAAAGGGCACAATGAAACATAAATTAATAAAATTACTTCTCTTTTTCTTCCTTCATTAAGAGAGGTATCAGTTTTCCAAATACTAGGATTCATTTTTGTGACGGAGTTTTTGTAGTGTGTTGTGAAAGCCTTCTATGCTGTTGTTCATTCTTGGCATATTGTCACGTATCCACTCATAGCCGTTCCAAAGTTCCATGGGAAATGTCGAAGAAATGCTAGCCCTGTAATGCATTTGTAACTGAGTTTGTTCATTGTAACTGATATATTATTGCTTTCTAGTAGAGTCTAGTATGCAAGCTGGCTTTACACTCTCTTATTTCACACTTACAGTGAGTTTTATCACCATAATTTCCAACAAGTCGATCTACATGGTTGTTATCATGTGCTATTTTAAGATCAACACGCTTACTCATCACTGTATGGACGATTACGAGGGCTTGCTAAGTTTTACATAATATAAAAATGGGAAATTTGTCAATGAAGAAATGAAATCAACTGTAAACCAGTTATTTTATCTTTTATGGCAAAATTGCCTTACAGCCAACTAGTTCTGCTGTGAAAATGTTTATGGCAAAAATGCTTCTAGCAAAGATGTCTACATCAAAGATACTTACGGCAAAAATACCAGACGTGTGCAAACATACCTCAGGTCCTCCACTCACCCAACTCCCCATGTTTTCCAGAGACCCTGTTTCACATGGCCTGATACTCTCTGAAAGGAAATAAAAAAAGAAATGACTCAGGAAACCTGGTTTCGAGCCAGTCTTTTCCACAAACTAGCTGTGTAAATGCAAGCAATTTTCTAAGCTTCTCTAAGATCCATTGTTTCCAATGTAAAGCCAAGAACTGACTCGTATTATGGCTTTCAAACATTTCGATGACCACTCCCTTTAAAAAAGAGGCTTTACCTGGCAAAGAAGTTGCACAAAACCTCCACACTGCTAACACTTAACTCGTATTGCATATGGCGGACACTGGTATTTTCCCTCCCAATCTGTCCTGTTATATCCTATATTTTTTCCTTCAAAAAAATTTCTGGTTGCAACCCTAAATTGATTTTGTTAAACTCTACCAGACCATACTCCAATTCAAAAATCACTGATGTTCGTGATATTTATGGTTTGCCATAAATATGGAATTTCTTTTGCATAATTTGTGTGTTTTCCCTATGTGTGTATAATCAAATTTACAGATAAATTCTTTGAAGAAATATAGGTTTCCTAAGATTCTCTGACGACTCTAAAGAAACAGCATAGATTCCTATTGCAATTTCATAAATAATTCACACATTAAAAAAAGTTTATTTAACAAAAAATAAGCCAATAGAAAAGAAATTGGATACCTTTCCTCATTTTCTTGCTGAACCACATACAGATTGTATTCTAACTTTTACTGTGATTAAGCAAGAGGTACTTCAAGGCAGGGGATATCCCTTCATATCTTGGTTAAATCACTGGTTCTCTTTTTTTTTTTTGTATTAAAATATAATAGTTTTTATTTATATATATATTTTTTAATTTTATAATAGTTTATTTTCAAATTGGTTTACATATAACACCCAGTGTTCATCCCAACATGTGCCCTTTTTAATGCCCATCACCCCCTCTCCCCCCTCCCTCATCCTCCTTACCCTCAGTTTTTTCTTAGTCTTTGAGAGTCTCTTATGTTTTAACTCCCTCCCTCTCTGTGTCTTTTTTTCCTTTCCCCTCTTCCCCTCCCCCTGGTTTTTGCTTAGTCTCACAAATTCCACCTATTCGTGGAAACATATGGTATCTGTCTTTTTCTGACTGACTTATTTCACTTAACATAATACCCTCCAGTTCCATCCATCTGGCTACACATGGCCAGATTTCATTTTTTCTCATTGCCACGTAGTAGTCCATTGTATATAAGTACCATAACTTCTTTATCCATTCGTCAGTTGATGGGCACTTGGTCTCTTTCCATGATTTGGCTATTGTCGAAAGTGCTGCTATGAACATTGGGGTACACGTGCCCCTATGCATCAGCATTCCTGTGTCTCTTGGGTAGATTCCTAGCAGGGCTATTGCTGGATCATAGGGTAGCTCTATTTTCATTTTTTTGAGGAACCTCCACACCGTTTTCCAGAGTGGCTGCACCAAATCACTGGTTCTCAACCTTGACTTGACTTTAAAATCACCTGGAGAAGTCAAACAGTTTCCTGGCCTCATTCTAGAATTATTAATTCAGAATATAAAGGGTCATACTGATTATCAGTATTTTCAATCTCTCCAAGACAGGGTTAAGAACAATTAGACTAATTGATCCAACACAAATTCACCATTCCGTGGGTATCCAGTGAAGTCCAATGACAGAAACTGTTCAGGGTGATGGCAAACACTGTTGATTCAACATCCCCTTTTAATCCCATGCCTCTATAGTCTTCGCTGTTGTGGACTGAATGTGCTTCCCCCTCAACAAAATTCGTATGTTGAAATCCTAACCTCCAAGGTGATGGCATTTGGAGGTCTCTAGTGGGTAATTAGGTTTAGATGAGATCAAGAGGTAGGGGCCCCATGACGGGGTTAGAAGAAAAGACCAGAGCTTGAGAAGGTAGCCATCTGCCAGCCGAGAAGAGGGCTCTCACCAGACTCCAAAAATGCTGGCAGTCTGCTATCAGTCTTTCAGCCTCCAAAAGTGTGAAGTTTAAACTTCTGTTGTTTAAGCTACCCAGCCTACAGCCTGAGCCAACACTAAACTCCACATTCATCTTCTCCTTCATCATGTTCATAATCCATAGCTGAGAACCATGATCTGCTGCAGCTTAAGCAAGAACATCTTTAAAGTCCCAAATCTCCCTTGTTGGTGCTGCTCTATGTGCAAATGTCACACGAGACAGGGAACTCCAGAAATACACGATCCTTTTCTGTCGGTTACACAACTCACTCTGTGGGGTAGGATTGTGAACAGCTGGGAGATGTGTCATTTTAAAGAACCGATGGCTGTGCATGAGGGTTAGGAATAACCAGCATCCCTTCACATAGGTAAGTGTCCTGGAAGGTGAGCTGAGACAGCATAGGCACCTGGGAATACAAGTAAGCAGACGGAAATAGCGACAGGCTAAAGGGTGATAGAAGTTGTGATTTGGCTTTTGATATAACAAAGCCTAAACTTCTGGGTAAATTACACATTAAAAAAACAAAAAAACAAACAAACAAAAAAAATGAACATAAAAAACACTGAAGAGAGAACAGAGAAATCAGAGAAAAATATACCAAAATGTAGTTCAATGAAAAAAATTTAACATTTATTTTGAAGGGTTAAGGTGCTTTGGGTTTTGCTCTGTAGACTTGATTTTATCATAGTGATTAGCTTTTCTCAATAATCAAATTAATTGAATTTTGAGACCTAATAAGAGGGTTCTTTTAAATTCATGAATCTTCATTTCAGATGAAAGCCATTAGCCTTTGTATGCTTCCTTACTGCCACCTGGTGTACATTAATATATTGCAAGGCAAAGGCAACGGGGAAGGCAACTAGATTCCCAATGTAAGATCAAAGCTGTAGACTAATCAGTTTAATTAACAAATACCTTTGATGTAGTTCAATGAGTTGCAAATATAACAAGGGAGCATTTCCATTCGCTAATATGGCTTTCTCTGGCCTTCAGAGACCCAAATAAGAGCTTCCTTTTGTTTTGAGATTATGACTTTTTATAATAATATTAAAATATATGTTAATAAAGTACCAGTGCAAAGAGGTGGTAGCGTTCATATTTTATCGTCATTTTTATTTCTTTGCTTGACAAAAAAAATGGGGACAGGCAGTCAGTGTTTCTGAAGAAGACTGAGAGAGGTGTTCTGATACTTAGGCACCTTCTCTTGCTTTCTTCTCCTCTGCATTGTGTGGGCAGGACTCCATCACGTTGAGTTGGCTCAAAATCCAGAAAACGGTACATTCGATGTAGATATATCCGTAGTGGAAGTGCATAGATGATTCCTGTAACTGCTTCTTGAATGGTGATAAAAATTCCACAAGGGTTTATGGTGAAGCAAGTATTGGGCTTTTTTCTTAATCCTGACAAGTTTCTACCAGCTTGGAAAGTACCAGGAGACACTCCATAGAGTTGGATACAGATGTTCTATAGGGGTATAGCTCAGTGCAGATGTTCTATACAGGGACAAGGGCCAAAGGGAAAGCTACACTGAATCATGCCTCATCTACTCCTGCTCCGTGTAGCCGCCTCAGATCCATTAACACCTGTGCCCCTGGACAAATACACTGGATCTTACAGCACATGCACGTGTGTGTGTCCATATTCTCTTCCTGTGAATCCCACACCAAAGTGGTCGCTCCATCTTACTGTCCCACATACATATTCCCATTTTTGTTGTTGTTGAAATTTTTCCGAACTATGAAATCCACAAATCTAGGAACCATTGAGACAGTTAATGAAAATAACGGAATGCGAAAGGAATTAGCTATTTCAGAGCCTTATTTCCTTTGGTCTCTTACCGATATGAACACAATCTGTTACTTATGAAGTGTAGAAATAGGCCAGCACATACTAGTGAGATGCTAGGCTGGAGAAAGGGGTGGCTGGTGGCAAGGGCGGGAGGGCTGCTTCGTGAGAAATGGGAAGGTGTACATTACTGGAATTTGGGGAGAGAAGCTGAAACGGGAGCCCCTAGGCTAAGACTGATGCAGTTTTGCTTAGAGACGGGCTTGTACTTGACCTTTTACTGCACAGTGATCTGTGAACACAGGTTTATGGGCATGTCCTCAAAAGGAGACAAATTTGGGAAAGAGAAACATTGGGTATCAGAGGCACGAGCAACTAAATGTGGCTCCTACTCTCTTCTTAGATTTTATAGATTTGTAACATCGATTGCTAGTTTTTTTATTTTTCTCTTCTTCACACTCCTCTTTAATCATAGCAGAGTTAAGGTTTATGGGAAAAAATGAGAAAAATAGTTTATCAGACTCTAAAAAAATTTGCCTAGCCATTAAAATATATATTCAATTCCTTCATTCTGTTCATTTAGACATTTAATATTTCTTAAAGCAGTGCCTGATTATTCAAGAGATGCTTATCCTTTTCAAATATTTGCAAGTGTCTATTGTTGGCAGAATTCTGACAGCTTCCAAAGCTTTAGCAAAGCTCACCAACTTGGTTTAATTCAGGAAAAGCCTCATTAACTTAACTAGATCAGAGAGCCTCTCTGCCAAAAATTAACCTATTTAGCACAGAAATAGTTCCTCTTTACCTGTAATTGTCATCTTTCCCAGATCACTGCAGTCAGACTGTCACTTTTTTTTTTTTCTCCACCCACAAGACTGAGACTCCTTCAGCGCATAGAATGATCTGGCATTTTATAATATTGGGATCGCTTAAAGGGCTATGTACACGTTTTCTCAATTATAATCTATGCTGTCCCAAACATAGCTTTTTATTCAAATGGGTGTTACATCTATCTTTAAAAAGCCCATTTTTAGTACCAGTGCTAAAGTTCTACAAGGGATATTTATTTCAGGTCTTTCCTTCAAAATGAATAGTTACTGTTATTTGAATAAAACAGGGGGTAGTTGCAGAAAGGCATTTTTTTTTTTTTTTGCTACTGATTCATACAATAGTTGGAAAGAGAAAAGTAGCATGCATGAAAAGCAGTAATAGTACTTTCTTATTCTGTAATCATTGAAGAGTGGGGAACTGTATAATATTTGATTCTTTATTAATACTTACAAAGGCAATATATCAAATTTGAATATTTTTGTTCACTTTCATCAAATTGGGTTCTCATTGCTTTTTTAGCAGCATTGGCTCCAAAGGCTTAAGTTATATTTATAAAATGAGCAGTTAAGTGTTTTATTGATGAGAAAAAATTAAGTTGAAATGTAGATCTATTACTAAGAATCAGAATGATTGAGCTAGGAGGCAATTTAGAGAAAATATAATGGAATGCTCATTCTGACTCCTCGTTTTACTGTTTCACAGCTGAGGAAACTGAGTCCCAATGAATTGCTTAATTCTACAGAACTAGCCTGTCAGGGGAAGGGTTTACTTCATTTTTTTAAAGTAAGCCAATAATGTATATTGCCTTAGATTAGGTGCTAAACCCTACAAAAAATGAGAAAACTCAGCATCTTCTAGTGTTTAAGAAATACTATTTGCTAAGGTCTTATGATTATAATATTATTCCTTACAGATAAAACAGATAATAAATTAAATCATTTATATTACTCGATTCTTCGTTAGTATTCATAAAAGAAACGAGCTCAATATTTTTTACAATATTATTAATTGAATTGGTGTGATTTTTGTGTTGCTGAGTAGGTTTTTAGTCGTAACTGACCCTCGAGAAGAGATCGGATTCTCATCTAAACCTAACACAGGCAGAAATACACAGGAGCCTCTACAATCAAAGAGAAACCCCTTCAACCTTGAGCCCCAGAGACAAATCAAAGCCGACCAAAGGGCTTACAGTGACCTACCTCTTTTGGAAAAGAGAAATAACCTAACTCCCAGCTCACACCTTGCAAAAGAAAGGCTATATCTGTGTCAGTCCTGAACAAACTGCTTCTTTCTGTAGCTTCAGGCTTTATTATCCCCAAGAATGGCTCTTGAGAGCAATCACAGCATTTATTATTTGGCCTTCTTTCTAAAAGTTTCCGATCCCCAATACTTAACTTCATCATCTAGCACGACTTGGTGTGTGTTCTCCTATAGATAAAACAGACTTTACCAGCTCGTATTTATACAACAGGGTTGAGAGGAATCCTGGCCTTTTGTTTTTAAAAACTGCCTTTTAAAGGACAGAGAGATAAATTAAAAGGAAAGTCAGAGAAAAGTCATTCAAAACTACAGTGAATAAACTCTAGAGATTACTACTACACAGCATTGGACCTGCAGTCAACGCTACTATCTTGTACACTTACAAATTGGCCAACAGGGTAGATCTCTCATATTACGTGTTCTTATCACAATAAAATAAAATTCAATAAAAGGTGGGGGAAAGACACATCCTTCAGAAATTCTTAAGAATTTGCTCCAGCAAGCGAACGGCTTCCACCAAAAGAAACCCTTTAGTATTTTCCCTTCTTTGTTTCCTTCCCCTCTTACTGGAATCGCCTCTAGTGTATTACAAACTGAGCTGCTTCCTAGCCTTCCCTCCAGCGTTTAGGCTTAGAAAATCATTGTGTCAAGAGCAGAGAAAATCCAAGATGCCTGCCTATAAGCAGCTGAGACTTTTTTTTTCTTGTGCTTAAAATCGACGTTCTCTCAGCGTACTTTATTTAGATGTTCCAAGTCCGACCCGCCTTTCATCAAATAAGGCGACACAGTCACCGGCAGGATCCATAAGAAAAAAATAGAGATTATAGCATTTTTCTTTTTTTAATGCTTATTTATTTATTTTTAACGTTTATTTATTTTTGAGACATAGAGACAGAGTGTGAGCAGGAGAAGGGCAGAGAGAGTGGGAGACACAGGATCCAAAGCAGGCTCCAGGCTCTGAGCCATCAGCACAGAGCCCGACGCGGGGCTCGAACTCACAGACCACGAAATCATGACCCGAGCCGAAGTCCGCTGCTTAACTGACTGAGCCACCCAGGCGCCCCAATGTTTATTTATTTTTGAGAGAAAGAGAGAGGGCAAGTGGGGGAGGGGGAGGGAGAGAGTGGGAGACACAGAATTCGAAGCATGCTCAAGGCTCTGAACCATCAGTGCAGAGCCTGATGTGGGGCTCGAACCCACGAACCATGAGATCCTGCCCTAAGTCAAAGTCAGACACTCAATTGACTGGGCCAGCCAGGTGCCTCATTTTATACCCTTTTCCGAAAGAGAGACATTTCCTTAAGTAATTGACCCAAACTAAACGAAAAGCATTTTCTTTTTCTCTGCAAAATAAAGGAAAAAGTTTAATTTAATTATACTACAAATTCAACTGAAATTAAAAAGATTTTAAAACTTACTTTCATGTGTTTTGAGTTTTCAAGTCTCCCTTTAAACTTTTCGCTAGTGTTTAATACATTTTCTAATGATAAAGTAAATGTAAGAGGAAATTAGAGGTCTTCACATAACAATTTAAATACGATGAGACATTTTTATTTTTCCTTAGAAATTCTTAAATGTCTTAGTATATTGAATCGATTCAAGGCTACTCATTCATTCCACAGATATTGTCTGAATGCTCATGCCTGGCAGTGTTCCAGGCTCTGAGATTACAGTGGTGACTAAATGGACAGTATCTTCCTTCATAAACCAAACAGTGGAATGAGAGAGTGAATATTAAGTTAGTAATAATCAAATAACTAGGTGATCCATTCTAAACAGTTCAAACTACATGTCTGAAATGACAAAAATAAGGCTTAATTTAGATTAGGTGATAAGGAAGGGTCCCCTAGGCCAGTACCATTTATACCAAAACCAAAAGAATGGTCAGATGACCAAAAGAAAAAGAGGGAGAATGTTCTAGGCAGAAGAAGCCCTGAGGTGGAAAAGGTTAGGTTTGTCCAGAAACTGAAAGTACAAATTTAATAAAATAGTGATTTTGAGGGAGAAAGATGTAAAAATAAGGCTCAAGGGTGAAGAGCTTCTGTTATATGGAAGGATTTTGCTTTTAATTCTATATGCAATGGAGTCAGTGTAGAGTTTCTACACAGCAGGAACTCGATCCTGTCTTTGAGGGGTATTTTTTTTAATGTTTGTTTGTTTGTTTATTAGAGAGAGAGTACATGTGTGGGGCAGAGGCAGAGAGAGGGAGGAGAGAGAATCCCAAAAAGGCTCCATTCTGTCAGCGCAAAGCCCGACGCAGGCCTGGATCTCACAAACCAAGAGATCATGACCTGAGCTAAAATAAAGAGTCGGAAGCCTAACCGACTGAGCCACCCAGGCGCCCCAGTCTCTGAATTTTTAAACTACTTTGTTTTATCCAGGGCTCCATATGTCTTCCACGGACTCTCGGCATCTGTGCCTTCAAGAACACCTTCTTCCATTTTATATCTTATTTATATATTTATTTTATATAAAATACATTCTCTTATTGTATGTATTTTTAGTGTGTTTTTATAGAAAGTATATATATAAAGTAGTGTATTTATATATAAAGTATAAATATACATATATATGTTTTATTTTGTTACTGTGTTGGTATAAAGATGAATATGATCCAGGCTAGACTATATTTTGTTTATTTTATATAATCTTGGCTGAATTCATTTATTCATATATATTTTATATGCAAATCCATACAGATAATCACACACACATTTCATTTTATTTATATCTATCTACCTCACTGTGTTTGCATAAAGGTGAGTACATATAATCCAGGCTAGACTGTATTTTTTCTCTCTGATATTAAAACATTTTCCTGGGCCCTTAAACTTATCAGGGACTCCCAGCCCCATGCCTACTCTGCCCCATGCATGAGGCAGGTCTTATCAGGAGAGGACAGATGTTAGTCAAGATAAAATAGAAAACTATTATATGACTACAAGAAGGAGAAGGTGGCCGACACAGACAAGAAAAATCAATAAAATATTATAAATTTAATTTTAAAATAAACCATAAAACATTGACTGAAATGCTTTAAAATATATATATATATATATATACATCTAGAGACCCAAACCAACATTTGCTAAAAAGCAAAATGCTCTCATTGTGGTCAATTTAAACAGAGACCGAGGGCCAAGGTAAGAGATGAGCAGGGCAGAGTGACCAGCAAAGAGGTGTAAAGGAAGAAGTGGAAGTCGGGAGTGGAGTGGGGGGCAGAAGCACGGAGGTGGAGGAGGGAGAGAAGGACAGGGCGGCAAGGAAAAAGGAAGGATAATCAAGTGGGAAATGTATATGAAAGATCTTTGCAAGGTAAACCATGATCCAAATGTAGGGGAGTGCGATAGAAACTCAAGGACACATTTCCTGGGGAGTCTGGGAACCAATGCATTAAAAATCTCTTAATGATCACCCATAGTCCTTCAGAAAAAAATCCATAGAATGCGGCCATTATCGAAATAGCACTTTGAAAACAGAGCCTACATAAGGCTTGAGAAACCAAACATTTCTGCAGCGAGGTGTGTGAGCAGAAATCTGGCAGGCGTTTGTAACTGGAATCACATGACATGCTTGCTACACGTGGGGGTTTCGTTGTTTCCATTGTACTTTGTGTAAAGCTTCTGCAATATTATGTGAAAAACATTCCAAAATGGCTTATCAGAAAAAGGCCAGCGTGTGCTTACAGCCACTCCCTCCCTCCCAATAGAGTTCTACAACCTCTGTGCTCTGTGGTTACATCACCTTTTAATGCTATGCCCCATGTGGGACAGGAGCGACGGCCTAAAAGTATGGCAGCAGGATGCCTGGCCGACTGTGGTGGGGCCTCTTCTCTTGATGGCCCTACCCTCTTCTTTGTAACTGTGCTTAGTCTCACATATCAACTTAGGCAGACCAGAGTCCCCATGTATTCAATCAAACAAACACACATCTAGATGTGGTGAATACAGACAACCTGTTGATTTTAAGAAAAGGAGATTATTCTCCATAGTGTGGTTGGGTCTCCAGTGAATCAGTGGAAGGGTCGTAAATGCAAAAAACTGAGGTTTCCCTGAGAAAGAAGAAATTCTGCTTTGGGACTACACCACTCGTTCCTACGCAAGATGTACCGCCAGCCTGCCTTATGACATTCACACCAACCATCCCCCATGGTGTGTGAGCCAATTCCTTGAAATACATCCTTTAATATACACATTCTACTGGTTCTGTTACCCTGGAGAACCCTGACGGATACAGATTTTGGTACTGGGAGTGATTCTTTGGGGACAGAATCTTAAGGATGAGTTTTCAGAACTGGTTCTGGAGATTTGGAACTGGTTCTCTAGGCTAGTTAGATTTAAAAGCACTGATGATGCTATTGCCAGTGTTAAACAGGACACTGATGGTCCATAACATCATGTGGGAATTGAGATATGGAAAATCTCACCATTGGATACCATGAATCAAAAATCTATAAAAGCTGAGGTTCTGGGTAACCATGTATTTATATCTTAGAACATTTTTGTCAAACTAAACAATATAATAAGGAAAGTGACTCATCGCTTCTAACTATACCGGAGAAAGTGGGGAAAGAAATGGATGGGTTCGGGGCTCCCAATTCCCAGCTCAATTGCAGCATAAATGACCTAAAATGTTCTAGACCCTCCCAGAAAGAAACTCTTACCTCCTGTAGCTGAGGGGATGAAATTTCTGAAACAAAACCAAACAAAGCCAGAGACTCATACTACAAGTGGCTAAATTATAACACAAGTCAAATTCTCAATTTCCCAGGATGTAACTGGACAATCTTTTGTTGGAAAAAATGAGCCTGTGGCTAGTGGACCCAATCAGCCATCTTAACAGAAGCCAGGAAGAGAAACGAGCTTAGCCAGGAAAGACATGGGGTGGTTCCCTTGTCTGATGGCTTACACCCTATTCATGGCACAGAAAAAAACTGACAAGGTTTTTGAGAATTTCCTGTCAGCAGAAACACTACTAGTCTGGATTAAAAAGGAACAAGATTCAGAAGATGCACAGGAAAGACGATCCTGTGACCACAGTCACCAATTAGGAATGGGTCCAGCATTAGTTAGGCTACAGATTGCCAAGGGCCCAAGAAGCCGGGAAGGAGCAAGGAAGGATTCTCCCTGGAGTCCACCGAGGGAGCACACCCCTGCTGATACCTAGATTTCAGACTCCTAGTCCCCGGAGAATAAATTTCAGTTGTGTTAATCCACCCAGCTTGTGGTCATGTTTTAGGGCCGCCCAAGGAAACTAATGCTGCAGCCATAGCCACCCAGTCTGCGCTTCATACCAGCCTCCCTGTCATGGGGGAAATACTGAGTGACACCTAGAAATTGTGTATCTCCTGTGCCTTTATGGAATGTTTAGAAATTCAGAGGAGATGTGGGTTTTTTTTGTTTTTTTGTTTTTTTTTAATTTTTTTTAATGTTTTTATTTATTTTCGAGAGCAGGAGAGACAAAGCATGAGTGGGAGAGGGTCAGAGAGAGAGAGGGAGACACAGAAACTGAAGCAGGCTCCAGGCTCTGAGCTGTCAGCACAGAGCCTGACACGGGGCTCGAACTCACAGACTGTGAGATCAGGACCTGAGCCGAAGTCGGACGCTTAGCCGACTAAGCCACCCAGGCACCCCAGGAGATGTGTTTTTTTTTTAAAATAAAAAGCCTTAAACTTTACTCACATTTTCTCAACTTTTCCAAGAGCCATAAGAAAACTTTGTGTCTCAAAAATTGATCTCTATAACGATGGTTCAAGAAGAAAGATATCCGGAGCATCTGGGCGGCTCAGTAGGTTAATCGTCTGACTCTTGGTTTCAGCTCAGGTCATGATATCATGGGTTTGTGGAATCGAGCCCTGCACCAGGAGCGCACCGTTAGCTGGGATTCTCTCTCTCCCTCTCTCTCTCCGCCGCTTCCCTGCTTGCACACGGGTGTTCTCTCTCTCTCACAAAACTAAACATTTGAAAAAAAAAAAAAAGATATCCAGTTTTCCTTCTCTTGACCCAGATGGTATTATCATTATTAATTATTATCAAAGGACTAAACAGAGCAAGTAGAGGAAACGTCAGGGGAGACTAGAAGGCAGGACAGGGAGCAAATTTATTATAAACACACGGCCTAGATATGAGTGTAGAGGCCCAGGAGCAGTTGACCACAGAAACTGTTGGATTGGAAAGAAATCTTGGATATTATGTAGTCTAGAGACACAGTATTTACCCCAAGACAAAATGTAGGGCAAGTTTTCGGCATGCCTAGAATGTGAACATATGTAGATCAGGCCTCTGAGGAGTAGAAACCACGGGGACAGATGCACAACACTTATGTCCGTGCCCCACGAGCTGGAGGAGAGCCTCTTAGGAAAAAAAAAAAAAAAAAACAGGCAGCATCCCGGTTCTCAATCAGTGTGCTGCGGCACGCTGGTGTGGGTCTCTTCCAGCCCAAACCACATTTTGGTCGTACTCCTCCTGCTTCGGACTGCTTCAGGGCGTCTTTCATAGAGAAGGCTGGTCTAGAGTGGCTCCCGTGCCGTGAATCTGAGCTATCTAAAACTACGTGTTTCAAAGAATGGTCTTATGTTCATCGGAACAGGACAAAGTATATGAGACCAGGGTGAAAAAAAAAAAAACAAAAAAGTTCTAAAAAAGAAAAACAACAATACAATGACGATGTGTTTAAATGGGTCCAAGGGAAGAGGGAGATAATTGTTAGTGTTTCGCAAGATGTATACTGAAGTACTATTTGTGTTGTAATTAAACCTAGTCTTTAACTCTGTTTTTGGAAGGCTTTTGATCATTTGGCATATGGTGCTAAAAATTATAGGATCTCAAAAATATTGAGAACTGTTCCGAGAAGATCTTTCACCACACGTTATAGATTCATGTTTCAGTTGAGTACCACCAACCTCGGTTAGCTGTGTTGTCAAAGCATAATAGATTTAAAACAGGCAATTAGAAGGCGAGGGGTGAGGGGTGACCACACTTATAGCTGACAGCCTGGTAACAAGGAAGTAGGGGTCTAACTACTATTTAGCTGCTCAGTAAAAAGCTAATTTGTCATAATAACGGTAACTCTCAGGTGTTTCTGTAGTTCCTTGAGCCTAAATTGTGTTCCCACTGAGATTCAGCCACGTGTGGGCATATCAGAAGGGCTGGTGAATTACACACAGATTATCTACTTTAAATAAGAACAGTTTTAGAGCAGCCCACGGAAAACACTTGGGGCACCCCACAGTATCTGTTACTCATATATCCTTTTAGCTAAATCGCCATGAACTTGTCCGTTCCTAAGGAACAATGAGGCTGCAATTAAGAGGACACATGCAATATTTTCTGGGAGTTCTTAACAGCAGAGTCATTCAAAAGTGAGGGAAAATGTCTTCCTCCCTTCTAACCACAGCTTCAGAGATGTTACCCTGACACAGAGGTGCTGGCAGACATCACAGGGTATGGTGGCAAACGCAGCGAGTCCACCACGGGGGAAAGGTAGGACAGCCCTCACTTCTTCATGGGTGGGAGAAGCAGTGGCTGGCCGTTAAGCCTCAGCAGGCAACACTCTGTGCATCAGGACAGTTTGAGAGTTAGAGATGACCACGTCCGGGGGACAGATATAAACGTGAGGTGGCCAAAGGAGCGGCAATGGCAGAGGTGAGGGGTCTTCATGTGTCCACATCACTCAGGAGCAGAAATGAGACACCGTGGAGTATTTGAAAATAATTATCTGTTCTCCCTCAGAACGTAGGACACAGCCTTTAGGTACTTTTAGAAATCATTATGGAGGTAGGGAGAATCCCACAGCAACAAATGGCAGTTAGCATCAAAGAGAGTTATTACTGCCCTTCCTATATTTTGAGTTCCTGCCAGACTCCCATGTGGACCCATGAGGTAGTTCTGGGGAAGAGCTGACTACATTAAGAAAATGTGTTAATTATTTGAAATACACTATTGAAGATAGCAGGTGGCCCATAATACATTTTAGGGGTGTTTTCACCAAATTGTTCTTTTGTTTAAGGTTTATGCACTGAAGGATGTATACTAAAGTTATCCGTGAAATTCACTTAGGTGAAATAGCTCATCGCTGCTAGCCAGGTAAATAAGGTATTGCTATAATAATAGCATTAAACCCTGAACAAATCTGATGAACAACGGAATTAAGAACAACCAGTGTTAAGAGCAACTCCTGGTTTAATTAGGAGCAAAGGGACTTCTATTTTCAATAATCACCTATTAAAACGGGGCCAGATTTCATGAAGCATCAATCCAAGTGCCCAACGCCTTTTTAAAAATCACTATTCTTCCTTTCCATCCCTACCCTAGCCTGGCTAAGAATGGAAATTTATGGTTGCTTTCCTTTGTAGCATAAATATTCAAGTTCGGAAGTCAGTATGGTTGCCTCAGAAAGACTTCTCTTGCCATTCGCAGGGGAAGGCAAACATTTAACTGCTTCACAGCTGGTCGTCTTCCGCTGTGGGCGGCCCCTGCCATCCTTCCGTGCTACGGTGGACTATAAAATTAACAACTGCATGTTACAATACTCTGCAGGACATCGTGCATCTGGCCCAAGGACGTATGTTGGGCAGCAGTGACACGGGTAAGTAATTGCAAATAGAGATCAGATTCCCAAATTAGATTGGCTTTTTTTTTTTTTTTTGAAACGGCAGCTCTCATAACCAATTTGCATACTGTACATTATCAACCCACATGCTAATAAAATGTGCCCTGAGCAAACTGTTGCTTTGAACAGCAAAACGAAGTCTGTGAGAAACAGGCGCAAGTAGTAACAGAATTTAAATGCGCACCCATCGTGTAATAAATATTTTTGCATGTTTTCTCATTAAAATGTTGGATTTCCTGTATTCGGGCTTTTTTTTTAAGAGAAGAGCATATGCTTATATCGAGACTTACATCCAGACTTGATGTGAGACTACCTCACATCTGAGGCCGTAATAGAAGGTAGGAAAAGTGCCAAGTGTGAACTCCCCAGCCCAAAGGGCTGAGCCTTGGAGAAGATCACTGATGAGTCTTACCTGAAAAACGACTTCATGAAGAAAGACATTATCCAAAATCAAGACAGGTAGTACATCACTTCTAAAAAATGATATGGCCCTCGAAAGCTATGTTTGAGGATAAGATGCAGTGTGTGTGTGTGTGTGTGTGTGTGTGTGTGTGTGTGTGTGTGTGTGTGTGTGTGATGCTCAATACAGTCCATGCCCAGGGTAAACATTCAATCCAAGCATCTTTTGTTTATTTTGTAGGGAACAGAAAGCGGGAGTAAACGGAAGTCCTCAGAAGTTTCCATGTCTCAGACAAGAGGACTAGAATACCGTTTTTGTTCTTTATCAGCTCAAAAGAGGCTTTCTAGTGCCATCTATTTTCTCCTAAGAAATGGATTATATGCTCAGTCCATAAAGATATTTAAAATATCAGATCCAGATATTTCTGGGAAAAAAAAAGAGCTGAAGCAACACAGATGAGTCTTTTAAATAGTTCTCCATTCTGGGTCACCTGGGTGGCTCAGTCAGTTAAGCATCTGACTCATGACTTTCGTTCAGGTCTTGGTCTCACCACTTATGAGATGGAGGCTCACATCAGGCTCAGCACTGACAGTGGGAAGCCTGCTTGGGATTCTCTCTTTCTCCTTTCTCTCTGTCCCTCCCCCACTTCCATATGCTGTCTGTCTCTCTCTCTTTCTTTCTCTCTCTTGCTCTAAATAAACATTTTTTTTAACTTAAAAAAATAAAGAGTTCTCCTTTCTGATTTCTAGAGCTAACAGATGGGACATGCTTTGCCATGGGCACTCCAACAACAGAAAGGAAGTTCTGAAATCTATTTGTTTACTCTCTCCCCTTCATCAGTGGTGAATACAGTGCTGGGACCCGCTTCGCCTCTTTCTCTGGGACCCTTCTACAAACAGAAGGGTCCTATCCAGTCTAGTGAAGGGCTGATCATTCCTTGGAGGCTTCTCTAGAGATCCAAGAAAGTTAAAGGGTAGAGGAAGAAGGCCATCCTCCTTTCTCTTTGGTGGGATGGTACAAACTCCTACATAAGATAGGAAAATAGCTTTAAGTTGATTAATTCCAGTATGTGTTTTACCAAACCATTATTTCTAATAAATGAAAAATATGACTCTCCTTCCAATATAGAATAAAGACCTGCCATGCCGAGGATATATTTAACTCGTTAATGAGAAAATCAGCAGGATGGTGAAGTTGGCTCAAAGCAGAATTTGGAAGACTGAGTGTTTACAGGTGAAAAAGAGAGAATGCTAGAAAACATTTGCTAGGTTAAGCGCAAAACTGTTTCATGTCCCACCGTGCAATAACGCCCCAAGATTCAGAGTCATCTTTCTGTGGAACAGAAACCATTTGCATCTCTACAGGGTGAAGTCTACGTGTTAACAACATATAATGTTACACAGGCCTATACCTAACAAATAGTTAGTAGCCAAAATAGAGATATGTCCATTAAATTATTAAATAAGACCGCATTCTGTTACAACATTGGGAAAACAGGCAGTTATCCTTCTGCTTTATTTGCAAATTCTAGATAACTTTTCTTAACATCGTCTAAGTGATCTCGATACCTTGGACTTCCTCTCAAGAAGCGCTCTCTAGCTGTTCTTAAAAGGCGATTTAAGAAAGTCGTAGTGATTTAAATGCCCTTCACCTTCTGAGATACGCCTTCCATCTTTGAAAACCCAGAATCTCCATGAGCCTCCATATTACAATGAATTCTTACCCACTTTGTGCCCTCTGTGCCTTTTGACTAAAATCTCACTTACCAAACTCATTTCTGCGTCTGTCTCCGGACAAGAGTGTCAGTTCTCTGATACCAAGATTATGGCCTAATAATTTTAGTATCCCCAAAACCTTCTAACATACTGAAGAATATGCACCCTTAAATCATCATCATTGGTTGTGAACAAAGACTAGATTTACATATGATTTTAAATAATGCTTCCTCATTGGAGGCTATACTAACCTGTTAGTCCAAAAGATGATTAATCAGTAGCATATTATCCAGTAGAGTGCAATAATCAGCAAAGAGTTACTAGGAATTAATGCAACATAGTTCCTTCTAACACATGTTAAAATGCACAATCCATAGTCCCCTCATTTCATTTACAATATTCATAATTACACATACAGTATCTTAATTGGTTTAGATTTATTCTCCATTTTGTACAAAGGACTGTTGTCAGCCACAACTGGATGTGGCAAATACGCACATTTACAAGGATTTACAAGGCACTCACGCCTTAATTAACAGACCTTATATCCAATGAGTAGTAAACTCATTTAAATTTCAATAAAATTAAATGTCCATGTTTATGCAGTCCTTTATCTAAATGCTGCCATTTGAATAGCAACATCTATTTCATTTTTCCCTTGGTTTCCCTTGATTAAACTTGTAGTAGATTGTGTTGAGGCTGAATTATCCAAAAAAGAGTTCTAAAGTTCTTGGCATTTATTCAGTGTAGCAGGATGGAAATACTAAAGTTTTAGCGGTAACGACATCTGAGTTTCTGCAATGCTGCAGATATTCCCAAAAGATGGAAAATAGGACTAATTCAACTAAACTCTGGCTGAGCAAGATCACATCCAACTAAAAATCTATGTGATAGCTTTCTCAAATTCTATGTACACACGGTATGACATTTGTTTTTTTTTAGATTTCAGACACTACATCGAAGCTATACCCACAAAGTTGGCTGGCTTTTCAGCGGAGCAGTTAAATCCATACATGCCATTCATGTGAATAATTATAGACCATGGCCCACTGGTCAGCTGAATCATCATTTACGGGTAAATATCCAACACATTTAGAAGAAACAGAAAAGAAAAAATATGTTAGGACTTCATTGTTGAGAAAAATCCAGTATGCTTTTGCATGTATGTTTAGAACATTATTTAGTATCCATAAGGGAATATTTGTGTGCAGGAAAGGGAAGTGCTATTCCATTGAGCTGAGGAAATGTAATGCAAACAGCAGGTGGCTTTGGTTCACGTCTAAATTCTGGCATTAACTAACCAACTACACGGAGAGGGACAACTCCCTTTGCTACTATGAGCTGTGTAAGCTTCTCTATAATTAAAGAGATATTTGTGCCAAATATTCCCTGTTGTCTTTTCCAGTTTTAATATTCAATCTCTATTTAGATAGGACTAGGGAAGAATACCTTAGAAGCATTCTTTGTAAAAATCTCTCTCTTAACTCCATCAGGTCACTCACCTCCAAAGATGTTTCCTTCTAAGTATTTCTCTCTAACCCACTCACCTCTTCCTAACCTATAGCTTTGCTGTTGGTTCAAGCTTCCAAGAATTTCCACCTGGATTTTAGCAATAACCTCAGCTGGACTCATCCATTCATGTATTCTTTGCCTAGCTCCTTCTCATGCGTGCGTGCGCACACACATTTACCCCATTATGGCCAAATTATGTTTTTAATGAAAAGTAACTCTTCTTTTAAATGTAATCAACCAGGGTCACTCCTTCCTTGGCTTTCTTGTTCTCTTTGGATAAAACCAGAAATATTTCGTACGGCTCTCTAGCCCTGTCTCATAGCCTTTCTAGAACTCCTCACTCCAGAAATCTATGCTTTTCTTTAACCCTCAGGAACTTCAGCATGGAGTGCTATTTTCAACTCTCTTTATCAAACTAATTCCATGGCCTTGCTTCCTCAGGAAAACTTTCCCCGATTTACATACCAGGTTAGTTTCCACAACAACCCGTACTTTTCTTCCTTACCATTTCATTTAGTACAATCATGATCATTAAATTCTTTAATATCTAGATTGCAAACTGACTTGAGCCAGTCAGTGCCTCCACAGCTGGCAGGTCACTTGGTTATAGAGGAGTCACCTCCATTAACTAGAGGAAGAGAGTTGCTACAGTCTCATACATGCTCACTAGCAGATTTCATGAGACAATTCAATAAGTCTCCAGTAAATTCTTCTACACTCAACATTTATTAGCTAAGGGGCACAAAGACCTCGCCTTAGGTCATGCCTGTGATTGGATCTCACTTTCTCACTTGGACTCCAATATGCACTCTCCTAGATAGGTTCTCCCCACTCACATGTAATTATATTTTCTCTGTAGACTCCACCAATCTTCCAGTCACATCTGGCATTAGCCTTTGTTAACCAGAGTAAGAAGGACCAGAGCTTCAAAGGCCTATGTGTTGGACTGCAGGCCTACTGGTATATCGCACCTCTGTCATTTCCAAGGTTACACTAGTCTGGTTTAAATTCAATTAGTTTCCAAAGCCCTCCCTCCATTCCAGGAAGTTGATCTGAAAGGGCTTCCTACCCCTGTGACAGGCGAGGCACTCAGGACAGGTGAGGTGCTCGTGACAGTGATGCACTCACGGCAGGCACAGCCCTTACAGTAAACCCAGGTAACAATGCAGATGGCGGCTCTCTGCTTTCGCAGTGAGTTCCCTCTGGAGGGTCTTGGTGTACTTTCCTCAGGATCAGCCTGAGGCCAAAACATCTATTCATCCTTGGTGAATCTCAAAAAAAAAAAAAAAAAAAAAAAAAAAAAAAGACTAGAAGACTCATTTCTCTTCCTTTTGATAGCAAATTGGCTACTTTGTCCCAAAGAACAAGTTTTAAATACATAAGGCTACTGGGAAGGGCAGGAAGTTTTGCATTTTGGGTTAAAATAAAGAAAGAAAGAAAAAGGTAATATACTATCACTTTTTTAAAGCAATTAATTGTTCTTCACTGACATCTACAGAACTTAAAAGGCACCATTCAGGGAATTCTTTCCAGAACAAAGAAATTCTACTTGAGATGACTTCTGCCTCCTGGTAGAAGAAATAACAGCAGCAATAATAATAGCAAAAATGAATTTAAATTCTGTCTAACCCACTATGCAGGCCCGTAATCATTCCTAATAGTTTTTTAGGTGTTACTGGTATTAAAGGTATGAAAGATGTTCGAGTTGTTATAAAGGTATAAGAAAGATTATATAGGAAGGAAAATGTGCATATATTCTGTTAAGAAAGAAAATGTCAAGAATGACTCCAGATGATGCAACAGAAGATCTGAAGGCAAGAGTTGCTTTTTCCTCACTTGTGTTTTATGTTGAGGGTTTATCTTTAAAAGCCTCTTATTTGTTTATTTATTCATTTCTTCAACAAATATCACTATGTGTTGACCATGTCGCAGGAACCATGCTAGGCCCCAGTTCAAGGATCAAAGTGACTGTATTTTGTGAAAGTGTTTTCTAATGCATTATAGACAAGGTATTGACCTCACTGCTAAAGAACAAAATTCAAGTGGTAAACTTTAAAGACACTACTCACTTTTTTCAGTGATTCATGACTTGGACGACATTCAGTCTGACAGATAGAAAGGAGCCCCAAAGAGCTCTATAAGGTGAGAGATTCTTATAGACCAAAGTGAACAGAAACAAGGAAGTCACACTGGGTGTTTGCTGATTGGTTAAATCTGAGCTTTATATGGAACAAAGGGGAGGCTTGGAGTGGGGTCAGCTAACTTGTGTTGTGCAGACAAATGCTGATTGGTTGACTCTGGTCTTCCTTTTCTCAGAGAGCTGGCAGAGGAATTTAGCTAAGTTCTGGGTTGTTGACATGGGGCTTAACATGAGTGACTCCATCATGGGCTTAATCTGGTGACTTTAACACCACTCGTAATAACCACAAAAGTGCTCTTTTGCTGTGAGGTCTATGTTGTTAAGGAAACAGAGGATAGGGCTGTTTTGTTCTATAATGGCATCACAAAGACCTCAGTCTTTAGAGTTGAAAAGTTCATGAGAGAGTACGCCGAGTAACAGAGTCAAACTCAAGTCAACCTCCCACCATTAATGTCTGAAGTTCGCCGAAGTATAGAGGGTACAGCTGTGTCTTAGCTGGAAGCGAAGTTGCTAGAGCAGTTAGTGCCTCTCACAGGGAGCCAACATGTTCACAGTGACTTCAGGGCAAACCTTCCAATAAAACCTCGCGCTGCTGTCTCGATAGAATTTTATACATGTATTTGGATTTCACCTATGTGGATGATGCCACAAATTGGGAATCGGAGTGTGCTGCAAAAGATCACCTAATCGGAAGTACAAAATCCTCTTGGATATTTACCTGTGGTTAGTTTACAAATGCAAGGTCTGGGGCCCGTTCTTAAACACCAGGCCTATCCTGAGCTGATAGTTTTTTTTTAATATTCATGACCGGAAGAGATGGAGAAAGCTAAAATTACCTGTGGATCCCCTCATCCCCTACATCTCATTTCAAATCTCCTAATCACCTCCAGAAGACCCCGCTTAATCAAATGACCACATGAAATAAAACTACATGAGCTAGCTGGGGGAAAAAGTTAGAGCATGTTCAGAGAAAAGAAGAGAGAATACAAAAATCACATTTTCCTAGCTCTTCCATTCTACAAATAAAGTAAAAATAGATTTTACTTTACTTCGTCTACAAATACTTATTGAGTATCTACTATTTGCCAGGTACTGATCGAGGCACTTAGAATAAATCAATGAAAAAGAGACAAATATACTTACATTCTAGCTGAGAAGACAAAAAAATAAAGATAATAAATATGTTATAGAATTGTAATAATCACAATTACAATTGAGAGCAATTAATACTACCTGTTGCAAAATAAATACCTCAATATCTCTAATGCTTCCCCAGAAAAGGTTCATTTTCCCTCATATCACAGTCCATTATGCACTTGGGTGCCCTCATATATCTTGTGACTATCCCATCTGGACATGTAATATCTAAAGTCACAATATGAAGAGCCAAAAGAAGAGAAAAATAGAGGAGGCAACATTGCCTTAACTACAAAATGGCATGTATTACTTCTGCTCTGTGTGTCTGGCCAAAACAAGTCACGTGTCCGTACGCAACTGCAGTGGAATCTGGGAATCTACTGCAGCAAGTAGACATTTGATGGACACTAAGAGTCTCTGCTCTAATGTGTTACAAGGTCAAAATGCAATGAAAAAATAAAGAATAGTGAATGCGGCATTACGAGTACATGGGCACTGAGTGGTGAGCAGGTTGATTTTGTGAGTAGGATGTCAGGCAAGGCTTTGGTCAGCAGGTAATTTCAGAAGTAAAGATTTGAAAGAGAGGAAACTATTCATATAGGTATTTGGAAGAAGAGAATTTTAGGCAGAGGGAATTGCCTAAGCGAGAGCAACAAGGCATGAGTATTTGGCTTGTTGAAGGAGTGTCTGAGGAGGCCACCGTAGCCACAGCAAAATGAGTGAGTGGACACGAAAAGGGGGTCAAGTTACGGAGGGGCTTGCCTGCTCTAAGAATGAAATATGAAGCTTTTTCAGGACATTGATAAAGGAGTAACATGATTTATATTTTAAATAATCATTCTGGGGCACCTGGGTGGCTCAGTCGGTTAAGTGGCCGACTTGAGCTCAGGTCATGATCTCACGGTCAATGAGCTCGAGCCCCACTTTGGGCTCTGTGCTGATGGCTCATCAGAGCCTGGAGTCTGCTTCAGATTCCGTATCTCCCTCTCTCTCTGCCCTTCCCCTGCTCACACTCTGTCTCTATGTCTCTCAAAAATAAACATTAAAAATAAATTTAAATAATCATTCTGTCTTGTCTAATGTGAATAGGCTATATTGTGAATGAAGGCTTAGGGACAGGGAGACCATCACAATAACTCGAGATGAGGTAACGGTGGCTTTTACCACGGTGGTAGCAATGAGGATGCTGAGGAGTGGCTGGAATCTCCATATACATTGGTGATCAAGCCAAGAGACTTTCCTACCAGACAGAATGTTGTATGTAAGAGAAAGAGAAGTCACAGGCTGATGCCAAGGTTTTGGCTTAAGCACCTAGCAGACTATAGTTGTCCTCCGTGAAACAGTGAATGGCAGACTCTGCATTTCCTCTAATTGAAACATTAAGCTATGTACTAAAGCACAGTTATTGAAGTATTGAGTTATTCCAGAGGTCTAAGCTTAAAATATAACAGAGGGAATTGCTGTCACATGAATGACATTTAAGCAATGAGATTGGAGGAGATTCCCAGAGGGGTGAGTATAAAGAAGAGGATTAGATATTAGACCTGATGGACTTCAGTATCAAGAGGTCAGAGTGAAAGGGAAGACACAGAAAAAAGATCTGAGAAGAATCTAGTGAGGTGAAAGGAACACTAGGAGAGTATGGGATCCTGGAAACCACATGAAAAAAAAAAACTCACGGAAGAGGGGTGATTGCGCCCAACGCTGTTGGTAAACCAAGGTAGGTAGAGACTGATCATCGGCCACTGACTTCAGCACTAAGAGAATAACTGAAGACCTTGGAAAGGGATTTTTCAGGGGAAAGAAAGAGAATTCTAGTAAAGATGTGGGGCCAAAGGCTAATTTAAGAGAGAATGGGGGAGAGAGGAATTAACACATAATAACAAACTCCTCGGAGAATTTTTAACAAAAACATCGCTTTTAACCAAGCGATGGAATGGGGCATCGGCAGGGGGGAACTGGGGTAGAGAGAATGATTTTTAAAAAGAGAAAATTAACCTCACTTTTGCATGTTGATTTGAATGTTCCAGTAAATGGAAAAAAATGAATGAGGTAAAGAAATAGAGGAGAGAAATAGGAATGGGCAAGAAGGATGGGATCTGACAGAAGTGGATAGATGAGCCTTAGAAAGGAACCCAGGTGAGGGGAAAAAATGTGTAATATAGCTCTTTAGGAAAGATAAAAGAGAGACACAGAGCAAGTGTCAGAGTGAGAAAGGCAGAGAGAGAGATGGTGAGAGAGAACAGAGCAACAACAATATTTGTAACAGAAAGCATGGCAAAGTAAGATAACAGGTTTAGGAGATGACTTTTTGTTAAAGAAAGTATTTTACAAATTCCACTAGCTGCCATTTAATAATGTATTAAGGCTGAGCCAGGCAAAACAATTTGTAGAGTTCCTTTCATAATTGATTAGCCTTGAAGCTTGAGTTGGAACTAAGAGAGGTGGTGTGCCTGGGTGGCTCAGTTGGTTAAGCATCCACCTCTTGGTTTGGGCTCAGGTCATGATCCCACAGTTTCGTGAGTTCGAGCTCCATGTTTGGTTCTGCACTGGCAACATGGAGCCTGCTTGGGAATCTCTCTCTCCCTCCCTCCCAATCTCTCTCTCTCTCTCTCTCTCTCTCTCTCTCTCTCTCTCTTTCTCTCTCTGCTTCTCCCACACTCAGGGTGTCTCTATCTCTCTCAAAATAAATAAGTAAACTTAAAAAACATAAAAACAAACATAACAACCAAGAGACCCATCACAAAATGGAAGCAAAAGACACATTTAGATCTAGGAAAATGAGGGAAAGGAAGAGAGGCAGAAGAGGGTATACAGAAAGAGGAAGGGACACAACCTAGGCTCGCATTTTCTCTTTATTCCCTTCCCTCCGCCTGGAGAGAGTAAAGAATGGCTTCGGAAACATTCAGATAAGTTAGGGGATCTTCAGAGTCAGAGGCTTTTGTTTTGGTTGCTGTTGCTCTCTAACCTACTCTAATGCCCTCCAGCAGAGAGTCCTTCTGACCACTCCTGGTTATGCAAAGGGAAATCAAGTTGTCCTTTGTTACCATAAAATGTGACTAAATGTGTGATGAAGACATTGCCAGAGTGAGCTGCTGTAGATGCCTGCTATACCACCTAGATCTGGGCCGATGAGGAGACACAGCCAGACCTCCGAGAAGATCCCAAATGATCTTCATTAAAGACAGAACACTGAAAGAATAGAAGAACACCCTGACAGCTGAGATGGTGCTGAGTCAGCAGAAAACAGCTAGTTCTGAAGAATCCAAGAAAAACCAGCCCAACCTAAAGGCATGTGCAGAGAATGCAAGTAGATTTTTAGCCTCAAGGTCAAGCAAGTCATCTTGATACCTCCACAGCCTTCCCTACACGACCCTTGTAAAAATGTCATCTTGGAGGCGTCCCTGGGTGACTCGGCTGGTTAAGCATCTGACCCCTGATTTCAGCTCGGGTTATGGTCTCATGGTTTGTGAGTTCAAGCCCTGAGTTGGGCTCTGTGGGGACACCACGGAACCTGCTGGGGATTCTCTCCCTCCCTCTCTCTCTCAATAAACAAACATTAAAAAATAAAATAAAATGCCATCTTGGAGGGCTGAAGGATGGTGATAGAAATCTGAATGCCTACATATTTTTACCTATATTGAAAACCCTCTGAAGAAAGGATGGGCGCTTTGCTGGCTCCTCTCTTTCGGTTGCCCTGGTTTTGAGAACTAGCATCACTTTGTTGCCTCACGGTTTTCCCTCTGACTAGTTGATGTCTGTACTATACCAAGTCTCAGAGAGCAGACAATCATGAAGATGACCAGATAAGTTAGAGACAAAGCGAACGAGCTACATCTTTCCTACGTTGCCTCCTATCTAGATGGTAGTTTAATGAAGTGTATCACCTCACTGCCAGTACTGCTGGCCCAAGAAGAGTGTGGATGCCAAGACAGTCAGGGTTATAAGGAATTGGGAAAACTATTTCTTTGTTCATTCAATATGTACTTATTGGGTATCTTCTCTGCATGAATCATGGTTCAGAGATAAGATTGTCCATAAAGGTACCTAGATAGTGTTCAAAAATCCATGGGGTAAAATCCTGAATGAGAATGTATCTAGTTCTCAGTTTGTAATATGTCTGCCGTCATACCAAATAGAGAATTTTGATTAAAAAAATGAATTTTAAGTCTTCTGCTGAGCCATATGGAATAAACAACAGAAAATTATTCATAGTGACTAAAACCAAGTATTCCTCCCCATTCATCTTCACCTCCCTGTGACACTTTGATTTGGAGGTTACAATTCTTAAATAAAGCACCCATTCAGCTACTTTCCTTCTTTTCATTGATTATGTGAAATTTGTAAGATTGCATATGGGGCAATGGTTTGGAGAAAACTCAAAAACGACTTGCATGCTTTTATGCAACTTGGGAAACTTTACAAATAGAAATTTGTTAAATAATGAAAATATTCGGTATATGTTCTGTATGTATCATAACATTACAGTATTTTATATAATGGCAATGAATGCAATTTAAAGTTAAAAGATGCAGTTTTTAAATTTGATTGGGAACTGGTTAATCTAAGCATAAAATGAACATACCAACAGTGGAAGAATGAGCAATGAATCTCCACTGTGTGTTAAATTCATGCTTATAGAGAGCAGACAGAACTTGCTTAATTTATTTTCTTTCAGTATACTTTTTATTGGAGAATATTTACATACGCTAAAAAGCATTGACCTTAAGAGTGCAGTTTGGTAAGTTCTAATGAATTTATGTACTCGTGGAACCAACATATCAATCAAGAAATGAAACATTACCATTACCTAAAGGTGTTTCCTTGGTCCTTTCCTGCTCAATCCCTCCTACCAGAGGAAAACACTGTTTTCATTTCTATTTCCGTGAATTAGTTTTGCCCGTCCTACAACTTCATATAAATTAAACATTTGAACTCCTTTATTTCTGGTCCTTTTGAATAACATGGTATGTGTGTGGTTTATTTACTATTGCATAGATCTGTAGTTCACGCCTTCTGATTGTTAAGTTTTCCAGAACATATACCATTTCATATCCTCGCCAGCAACTGATGGCTTGCAATTTTCCCACAGCCTACACCATGGTTGGTGTTTTCAGTCATTTTAATTTTAATCATTCTTGTGGGTGGTTTAGATGTCATTTCACTGAGCACTTTTTCATATATTTCGCTGACCATTTGTATACCTTACTGTGTGAAGTGTCTGTTCAAGTCTCTGCCTATTTTTTTTAAGTTTATTTATTTTGAGAAGGGAGGCAGAGACAGAGAGAGAGAGAAGCCCAAGCAGGCACTGTGCTATCAGCACAGAGCCCAACATAGGACTTAATCCCACAAACTACGAGATTACTGCCTGAGCCAAAATCAAGAGTCTGATGCTCAACCAATCGAGCCACCCAGGTGCCCCTCTGCTTATTTTTAATTGCTTTGTCTGTCTGTTTACCATTCATTATATGGCTCATTTTTGTATTCTGGATACAAGTGTTCAGCTATATGAACTGTGAATCGTTTTTCTCTGTCCGTGGCTCACTTCTTCATTTTGAAAATATTTTCTCCTCTTATAGCTCATCTTATAATTTTATTAATGTTGTCTTTTGATGCACAGATTGTTTTTAAATTTTTATTATGTCTGCTTTTCTACAGCAGCAAATGGCAAGGTATGCTACCTAGTACAGGTAGAGAGGAAGATAACAAGTCTATTTTGTTTCATTAAACAGAGCTTAACAAAACATTATATGTGCATTTCTTCTTTGATATTCAAAACATTTCCATGAGGTGAGGTTACCCACTTCTAGGTAGAAGCTTCTGTTAAGAGAGATTAAAACAAGTTGTCTAAAGATAGACCAAGTATTAAACCAAGGTCTATGCAAATTCAAAGTTTATGTTCTTCCCACAGTAAAACACAGATTCTCAATGAGAAAGAGAAATGATTTAATTTCACCCAGACTTTGATACGTTTCTTCTTGCCATTGCGTTCTTTAGTTCCCAAAATGTGGGACCATAAAAACTGAAAAAGTAAGCAGTCACACCTACTGAAATGTAGTGTGAATTTTTTCCTAAAATTATTTCCCAGAAAAGGAGTCACCTTACACTTGACCCTCAACAAAATCTACTACATTACAGAATAAACTGATATTTACGTGATTCTGAGCTATAAAAGCATTGTTTGGAGAAAACATATTAACCTGAAACAACCTTCTAGTTTTTGAGTGCTTCTAACGGCCATCTGGTAGAATCTGTGTTGAAAAAAAATCAAATGAACAAACAAATAAGCAAATAAAAATACAGTGCACATTTAGTAATCATTTCTGTGGGGAGGTCTCCAAATCTCATGTCGGTTTTATATTAGTTAGCGCAATGCCAGATTCTATTACAAATCAATCCCCAAATCCCCAAATTTCCAATTTTTAATACAATGGAAGTTTAGTTCTTGCTAGATTAATAACAAATGGAGTCTTTCCCAGATGGCCAAAGACTTTTCGCCCACCAGCAGGGCTGCAGGTATCCAGGGTCCTAGTTGGTGCCTCCCTGAACCTGGACCTGAACCTGAACCTCGGCTGGAGCCGAGGCCAGCGGAGTACGGCACACACAACACAGCCACGCCATTTTGTTGATTGTGCTGTCTATGTCTGCTTTCACTATACAAGAGCAGCTTTGCTACAGAGACCACACAGCCAGAAAAGTCTAGAATATTACCATCGGATCCCTAATAAAAATGCTTGCCAACAGTCTATCCCTGGGGAAAAAGCACTGTAAAGGCACTTCCTTTTATGAGCCCCATCCCAAAAAAGACACATCTTCCTCCCGCTGATATTTCTCTGGCAAGAACTGGTCACCTGGTACCACCTGGTTGAGACTACCTACTTGGGAGGGGCTTAAAAAAGTGTAACTTGGGCTAGGAAGCTCCTTTCTGGTGACGATTCTAAGGAGCACAAGATAAAGCACGAATTTTTGGTGGACCGCAACGTTCCTGCGGCAATTGTCATTTTAGACAAGCTCTTTAAAGATCTATTGAAACAGCAATAGAGATCACATATAAGCACTCTCAGGATGAATAAAAAACCAAATGTTCTAAAGCTGGGACTTGAGATAAAATTTCCAGCGACAGCACCATACACAGATATAAAAATTGCAGTATCTCACACTAGACAGCAAGATAAAGTGGTATGAAAAAAAAAACTGTGTTAGATAATTCAAAATGCTGTTTTAGTGACATCAAAGGTATAAAAAAGATACAAAAATGCATATGCAGAATTTGATTAAAAATATTTTACAAACACGGGGCGTCTGGGTGGCTCGTTTAGTTGAGCATCTGACTCTTGGTTTCTGCTCAGGCCATGAGCTCACGGTTTGTGAGTTCAAGACCCTCTTCCTCCCCCTTCAAATGCTATCAGAACCCGTTTTTATTCTTGATTTGGAAAATATGGTCACTATAACAATACTTTAAAATGCTTTCTATAATCTTCCGCAGGGATTACATAATTATCCAGCAATAATGGGCAGCCTTTCACTGGGCCATGGGGCTAGGGTTTTCATCAGTGACTTCCTAAGACAAAAAGTAATTTTGTCTCTCTTAGAGAAGTCTGGAAGTTGTACTTTGTTTAAAATTGCTTCCTCAAAAATGATCCACGTAATAATCATAAACAATCCATCGGCATGGATACACACACAAGCTGGCCACAGAAAGGTCATGAGTTCACCATATCTTCTCCAAAGATGAAAAGTTCTAATGTAATACAGATGTCCTCCATTATTTCCATATTATGCAGGTTGTATAAAGTGATCTAACACCTAGCAGAGGGCCACTGCACATACAGCCTTGAAGAAGTATCTGTAGATTTGATTTGAGCTCCTCTGGAGAAGATAATGTATTACTGAAAACAGCAGCTGGAAAATCACATTGCTTAAGAATTGCATCACTTCTTTTTACTATATAACTCCTTTCCCGTTCTTTTGTATTTATGCGTGTATGTGTGTGTATACATATACAAATATGCAAAATATATACATACACAAATATATGAGGCTTCTTTGTATGTGTATATTACATATAAAAGTAATATATATTTATACACACAAATATATATTTAACGTTTCTTTTCTAACTTTATATCAAACTAACCTAAATAATTTACCTTGAACAGATTTATTTTGTATTCATATTCGCATTGCTTATTTTAATATCCTTAAACCCTTCTGAGATTTCCAGTAGTCATTCTGAAACACCCTTTTACTTCAAAATAATAAAGTGTATCTTTCAGAGCTCAAGTATCAAGAATATGGATATGCAAATTTCAAGTTGGATACAAATTTAAATCAATCTACTAGGACATTTAGCCAACTTATGGAATGACAAAAATAATATAGGGGTTGTGGAGGAGAGGCACATAGGTAGAAGTTGCTCACTCATGTTGAATTACAGCTTCCTAACAGAGGGTTATCCACAGCCCAGGACAAACAAAATCCTTGGTTTGAAAAGGAAACCCCTTTGTAAGGTAGGAGAGTGATTAAGGACACGCCATCACACAGAATGTTCTACTAAATAAAATATTTACCAACACAATGTATATACCCTATCAGAGAGGGCCTGAATTATCATGTAGACTGACTGAGGCCTTTTGAGAAAACTTGACTTGCTCGTTACAAATTAGAAAGAGAGCAAAACTGAGCTAGCTCATCATTTTACCTTAAAGATGAAGCATCTTCTCTTTTTATCCCTGGGCCAAAAACACTGGTTTAGAACAGCATTTATTCCCAATCCTATTAAATTATCCTCTTCAAATTTGCCTTCTGTAACTTTTAGCTTTGTCTTAAAAGCCAAGTAACTTGACAGACCCAACAACCCAAACAAAAGATTTAGCAAAGCTGGCAAAGAAGTGAGGCAATACAGCTGCTTACACATGTGATAGGAAATCCAGGGAGAGATACAGAAAAGCAGCTTTTCCCATGGTCTCTGGCTTCCATCAGCCCCATGCTTCCCTCCCCACCTGTGCACACATCTCCTGCGTCCAAAACGTAAGCATGGAAAAGTAGTATGTCTTCAGCTAAAGGAATTTTATGAAATTTTTAAATTTTAACATTCGAATTTGAAAGAAAATAACAACAGACCTAACCCTGTGTATTCTCTTCTCGTGCCAGTCCTAGGGCCGACCGTATGTTCTCCAGCCTTACTGCGAGCCGGCGCCCTATCCCAGCTTTCACCAGCCCTACGTAGTAGATTTCCAACTGCTCTTTTTCAAGTATCCTCTTTGGTCAATATCTTTCGCACTTCCAGCTATTATATTCCCCCAAAGCACCATTATTGCCGTGTCACCGGCAGGTCGTGAACCAGCTACTTAAGACCTAAAATCAAATTTCTTTTCTTTCACGTAGTCTCTACATTCGGGAGCTCATGCCACTTCTTTCCTAGGAAGAAAATTCTCCCGTCTGGTCTGGCAGGTCCTATTATTTGTTACAATTAGTCCCTTCTAGTATTTATGTCGTTACCTCCACCTAGAATGCCCTTTTCCTCTTCTCTTTGCCTGCCTAAATCCTGTGTGTTCTCCAAGGCTGGGTTTACTTCCCGGCCTCTCTATAAATTTCTATCCTAATTTAACTGGTTTCTTAAACTGTCAGATTACCTAAGATGCAGGCAAGAAAACCCCTTGCCCAGGATGCTTCCATATCTCTCTCTCTTTCTCTCTCTCTATCACTCACACACACACACACACACACACACACACACATACACACACTCCATTTGCCACAGAGCACATGGATACCTGTGTCATTCAGAGTCCGGAAATCAACACTAGTAAAGGGCAACCCATAACCTAAACATCTACTTTGGTGACTAACACTCTTCAGATGCTAAGGACATTCTTCTCTACCTTGTTTTTCCTATGGTACCTTAACTGTTGGTGGAAACCTTAAGGGATATGGGGTTGGTATTGCCATTGTGCGATATGAACACTGCTGTGGAGCACAGGTGCAAAATGGGCTTTGGTAAAAGACACATTGGGGCGCCTGGGTGGCTCAGTTGGTTAAGCGTCCAACTTTGGCTCAGGTCATGATCTCACAGTTCATGGGTTCAAGCCCCATGTTGGGCTCTGTACTGACAGCTCAGAGCCTGGAGCCTGCTTCGGATTCTGTGTCTCCCTCTCTCTCTGTCCTTCTCCACTTACACTCTGTCTCTGTCTCAAAAATTAATAAACAGTGTAATAATTTTTTGCAAAAGACAAGACACATTAACTTCCCAAACCCTGACTCTCAGTTTGCATGCTTGCAGTGGAATCTTGCAAAACAAAATATCATTTCCCAGAACTGCCAAGTGTCCATTTTCTTGTTTTGATTACTAATTCATCTAATTTGCAACTGTGGAAGTATTCATAATTTGGCATGGCACTTGCAACAATTACCAAGTAGGACTAGAAGCTTTTTGCAGTATTAGAAAGTTCATGCCATTCTTACGTTTATTTGTGAAAATTACATTTGTATCGATACAGTATGTATGAGGTATGATATAAATTCCTTACATGGGAAACTAGATGCACACTGCATAGTAGAACTGAAAATATTCGATACGATTTAATTTGAAATTAAAAAAAAATAGGGCATCTGGGTGGTTCAGTCAGTTAAGGGTCTGACTTTTGGTCTCGCATCAGGCTCTGAACTGGCAGCACAAAGCCTACTTGGGGTTCTCTCCCTGCCTCTCTCTCTGCCCCTCCCCTACTCATGCTCTCTCTCTCAAAATGAATAAATACTTTAAATAAATAAATAAAATTTTTGAAATGAATTACATTTTTAGCTTTATTTAGATGTGATGTAAGTTTTTTTATATTTTAATTATAAGTGTAAAATTTATACTTAACCACCTATTATAATAGGTAATTTTGAGTAATTATCAATATTTTAGTATAACACAACTTTTTTAAAAATTGATTTATACTTTAATAAAAATAATTTCAAATTCAGGATCCTCTAATAAAATTATATTTATTTATTAGTATTTCAAGTCATTATCATAATGAGAAAAAATATATGAAAATATTAACTATGAATTTTAACGGTTTTTAATGATTTTAGTAAAATCATATAATTTTTTATGTGATTAGTGATTTGACTATCGAAACAACACTGGGGCACACTCGATAATAAAAAATAAAATTAGTCATTGTTGGATATTTTGTCAACTTTCAGTCATATGAAATCCAAAGCTTTACACAAATGTCCTTATTTCTTCATTATAAAAAAACATTTCGTCAATAAAGGAGGAAAAATATCTCTTAATTTAACAGTTTGTTAGCCTTTCCCATTATTTTTAAACATTCAACATATGATAACTAGACCTTCATTTGTAATTTCTGCTTCAAGAACTTGCAATTATTATACCTGGCCATAAAAATGTTAATCTAGACTAAAATCTAAAACTACTACCTTTTCTCTTTTTTTTTTATTTTGAGAGAGAGAGAGAGTGCACATAAACATGGGGGGAGAAGGGCAGAGGGAGAAGGAGAGAGAGGGGAGGGAAGGAGAGAGAAAGACAGAGAGAGAGAGAGAAATTTAAGCAGACTCCATGCACAGTGTGGAGCCCAATGCAGGGCTTGATCTCACAACCCTGGGATCATGACCTGAGTTGAAATCAAGAGTTGGACACTTAACCAACTGAGGCACCCAGGTGACCCTAAAACTACTACCTTTTCTCTTACTGTTACTCCTGGTACTGTGTATGTTGGCTCTCTTTCCCCCATTAAATGGTGACTTAGCAGGGATATCTTCTTCCCTTCCATATTTCTCATGGTTCTCATCACTATTATGAGCAATACATTGTTCCTTAACTGACTGTTAACTAGAAAAGAGATTAGACAAATATATGATTTCACTCAGATGTGGAATTTAAGAAACAAATAGTGCTGGCTCTGTGGTACAATGGATAGCGTATTGGACTTCTAGCGCGGGCCCGGAGGAATTCAAAGAAACAAATAAAGAAAAAAGAGACAAACAAAAAACCAGACTCTTAAATACAGAGAACAAACTGGTGGTTGGCAGTGGGGAGGTGGGGGGATGGGTATATAAATGAAGGGGACTGATAAGCCCCTTACCTTGATGAGAACTGAGAAATGGATAGCTGTTGACTCATATTTTATGCCTGAAACTAATATAACACTGTATGTTAATTATCCTTGAATATTTAAAAATGCTTCGTGAACTGGTGAACAGCTTGTAAAAAACACAATAAAATTTTAAAAAGAAAAAAATATAAAAAGACAGGAGAGAAAACAATCATGAAATTGAAAATAACTAGTGTTTCCAAGAGGAGCCTTGGGTGTAGTTGGTGGTGATGGCAAGATGGTATCTGGTCTTGAAGATGACGCCTGCCCATGAGAGACATAAAAGTAACATGAGGAGCAAGAGTAGATCTCTGTAGTGATGCTTTACATAGTTCCTGCCTGACAGAAACCTGGTGAGCAAGAGTCTTCACATAGTTCCTGATGGAAATGCAGGATTTTACAGCCACACAGCCATGTTCGCTGGTGTTTAATTTGAAAATGAGGGGAATAAGAAGTGAGTCCTTAGAAAGCAAACCCGCAGTCAATCTTTTTTGTTGCTCTCCTTTACGACCACGTCAAACCCTTTCATTTCCAGACCTTCGCCGAGTTTGCTCAGAATTGATTTTTGGCTGAGCAGAAATGAAAGGCTGTTCCCCTCCTCCCCGCCACCCATCCTCACTGAAGAGAAAAGGCACGATATTATAGTTCAACTGACATTTAGTCATTATTGCCACTTTGCTATTAACTAATAGCTTTCTTTAAAAAAATTAACCGAATATTGAAATCGTTATTTTACGAAGACATTCGGGTTGAGTCAGCTTGAGAGCTATTGCTGAACAGCTGCAAAGCAGTTCAGCTAAAGAGATTTCTTGTGTGCAGAGAGCGTAACATTGCAAAATAGGTGTTGTAAAATTTCTAAATAAAAACTGGCAAATGTCTCTAGTTTTGGGTGTTTTGGTATGTATTTGTAAGATCGTGCTCAAGGTAGTTTTTACTTGGGAAATACAATCCACAATAGTCCTAAGTGACCAATCATGTAATTTTCTTGAGTTTATGTATTCTCATTACTCATTCCAAAACATGTACATAGACATGATTTGAAAAAGGAGTCCTATGAAAATTGACATCCTTGCAAAAAACATATTCTCATACTTAACTATTAATAAGCTCTATTTCACATCTTGTGTCTTATTTTCCTGCGATTTGAGCCAATGAATCTAAGTAGAGCTTAGACTTTAGCATATGTATTACCATGTGTATTATATGTTCAAGTTAAATTATGGTGAAATACAATTTATAAAAGATTACGCCTAAGGACTCAGGTTGGATACCAGTTACTAAAAACTCTGAACTATAGTACAACAAGATTAACCACTGAACTACTCCTCTTTTTCCACTTTTTCTTCCCTTTCCCTCCTTTTTCTTTCAAAGACAAAAGCCATTTGATGGGGCCGAGCGAGATAGGCATCGTGCAGGAGTAGGGAAGCCAAGGCAAAGTGAATCTGGAGGTAACAGGGAATGCCAGAGGCCAACAGGAATGAGGAAGTGGCCACAGGAGGGGCATCCTAGAACGGTGCACTGGAGGCCAATGAGGGGAAGTGCATGACCACACATGGGAACAGGCCACGCAGAATGTTCGAACTCAGGTAAGGAAGGTCCCCATACTTGTGGGGCAACATGAGTCGGGGGGAGCAGGGGGAATTTGTAGTCCAGGCCTGGATGTCTGAGCACAGACAGGGTGGAGATTGTGCCCGCAAGGGGACAGAGCAGAGACAGCCTAGCATAGGACGTCAGAGCCCAAGTAAGCAGGAGATGGCAGTCATATGCAGGAAAAGGCAGTGGCAGCTGCAGAAGACTGGATATGGGGCAATGGGGAGAGGGAGAGATTTTAACCAAATAAGCAAATATATTTGATATAAAGGGAGACAGTTTTCTCACCATCAGAGAGAGGAGTATACATATAGAAAAGAGAGAAAAACTCCAATAAATCCTGTGGTGTTGGGTTAAAACTGAAGTATTTCTGTGAGTACATACTTTTCAATATATGGAGAGAAATCTACAGAAATGATTATAGCTGTAAATATATATGTGCCTATATATGCATAGTCATACACATATTCCTGCGCTGTATCCAGCAACACCCCAACAGCAATGCCACACCCCGATGTCCGGATCTCAGTTTCTGAATACCATTCTCTGACTCTGCACTGGAAGGAACCAGATCTCCCTGGAGACATGGCTGATTCCAGAACTTGTGTAAGCAAAGTATTAGGTGAGCTTTGAACATCCTGCTGTGCTAGAAAGGAATGAAGAACTCACTGAAAACTGCATCCGTGCCAGGAGGACACAGAAGCTTCCCTGAGGAGGCTATCGATGGACAAATCTAGGGATGTGAACATCAAAATATGTGATAATCATGAATTATTACCCATTCCTATAATAGGAAACTATAAATCTGTACTGAGAGAAATAAATAAATCGAAAGTTTGATGGGGAATGGGATATTTGCAAAGTCTCAAAGTAACTTCCCACAAAATGCTTATTCATTATGAAGGAAAGAGAGTATTTCATTGAGAAACTTGGCAGACATTGCCTTGATCAAGTGACCAAATTTATGATCGGTGATGGGGCAGATCAAAATGCATGCTACTTAATAGAAAACAGCATAGTAGCACTTTGGTGGTATCCTTGCCAAAGAAGTATTGTCTAAATCTAATCATGAGGAAGTATCAGGGAAACCCAAACTGAGGTGACTTCTGTAAAGCAATTCCCTTGTAATCATCAAAAGTGTCAGACTGGGAGCGCCTGAATGGCTCAGTCGGTTAAGCATCCAACTTGGGTTCAGGTCAGGATCTTGCAGTCTGCAAGTTCGAGCCCTATGTCAGGCTTTGTGCTGTCAGCTTGGAGCCTGGAGGCTGCTTCGGATACTGTGTCTACCTCTCTCCCTGCTCCCCACTCATGCTCTGTCTTTCTGTCTCTCAAAAATGAATAAACATTAAAAAAAATTTTTTTAAGTGTCAGACTGGGAAAATTAAGGAAAGACTGGGGAATGCTTTCAGATTGAAAGAAGAAAGAATCATCATAACAGATCCTAAACTGTGGTTATGAATCCCTTTGTTATAAGGGACATTATTGGGACAAGGCAAAAGTTAATGTGGTCTGAGGAGGAGGTGGTAGCAGTACATTCTTTCTAATTGGCCCCGTTGATGCTTATATTGTGGTTATGCAGGAGAACTTCTTGTAGAAAAAAATACATCAACGTTTTTGGGAGCGATGGGTCATCCATCCCGCAACTTATTCTCAAATGGTTTAAGAAAGAATTATCATTGCTACTTTTCTGTTAGCCTGGAACTGTGCAAATAAAATCTGAGCTGAGCATATAAAGAAGTTCTTCTCTTAAGAGATAACACAAATAATCTGAGAGAAGCCCTAAACTAATTTATCAGAATCCTATGCCCTCATGTGATTGTGTTCCTCTTTTTCATTTAGATAATGTGATGGGAGCCTATTTTGTAAGTCTGTATGGTAAGTTATTATGAATATAACATGGAAAAGTCAGGAAAGCTCACTCACACCAATCTTCTACAATGCCTGGATTTCCATAAATGGAAAGCCTTTCCCTTGGATTAAGAACCGTCTTGCAAAAGGACGGTTATAGAAAATAATTTCCTGAATACTAGAGGAACAACTACGGATAGAAGAGGATACATTAAAAAGCACATATCAAGATAAGTTCATCTAATCCTTTTCTTCCCCCAAAGTATTTTTTTAGAGAGAGAGAGAGAGAGAGAAAGAGAGGCAGCACAAGTGGGGAAGGAAAGGGCAGAGGAAGGGGGAGGGAGGGAGAAATGGAGAGAGGGAGAGAGAGAGAAAGAGAGAGAGGGAGAGAGAGAGAAAGAAAGAGAAAGAGAGAGAATTTTAAGCAGACTCCGTGCTCAGTGTGGAACCCAATGCAGGGCTTGATCTCACAACCCTGGGATCACGACCTGAGCCAAAACCAAGAGTCAGACACTCAACCGACTGAGCCACCCAGTCAGAAGTATTTTGAGAGTCAAGGGTGGAGGGAGGAAATGTTACATCCCAGGGGAGAAATTGAGCTATGAATGGCTAAACCAGAGTTTGTAGACCAGAATAAAGCCATCAACACAGCCAGAGATCCATTAAGTCAGTCAGAGAACCAAAAACGGTGGGTGGGGGTGGGTTCCAAAGGCATGTACACAGACAAAGGAGATTTAAGGGACAGATTAACTTTCCACGTGTAGGATGTTGTTGTGTGGTGATAGTCGAGTCATTCTTTATCCCAATTTGCTCCCACCTTCAGTTTGAAAGCACAGAGTATCATCCGAGCAGACCACAGTCTCTCCCTACCTTGTCTCAGGTATAAAAAAGAACCACTCTGTACGATATGAAACAAGAGATTCTCACTCAGAGCTCCCTTCAAGGAAGGACGTTCTGCCTAACCATAGAGAATGCAATGAGGAGGCAATCTTTAAAAAAAAAAAAAAAAAGCCAACAACTGTTGACAAGGATGGTGAGGTAAGTGATCCCTTGTACACTGTTGGTGTGAAGAACATTATGGAGAACAATATGAAAGTTCCTCCAAAAATTAAAAACAGACCTACATTATGATCCAGCAATCCTACTCAGGGTAAAAAAAAAAATCAGTTTCTCAACGAAATATCTGCACTCCCATGATTATTGCAACAGTATTTACTAACAGTCAAGATATGGAAACTACTTAAATGCCTGTCAATGAAGGACTGAATAAAAAATATATGGTATGTATATACAATGGAATATTACTCAGCCTCAAAAAAGAAAAGGAAATCCTCTCACTTGTGACAACATGGATGAACCTGGAGGACGTTATGTTAAGTAAAATAAGCCAGACACAAAAAGACACGTATTGCTTGATCTCACACGTTGAATCTAAAATAATCAAACCACAGGAGACCCTTGTGGCTTGACAGAGGGAGGTGGGTGGGAGATGGGCTAGAGATGGGTGATGGGTATTAAGGAGGGCACTGGTTGGGATGAGCACTGGGGGTTCTATGTAAGTGATGAATCACTCAACTTCTGAAACCAATATTGCACTGTATGTTAACGAACTAGAATTGAAATTAAGAAAAAAGGAACAACAACAAAAACTCCTAGAAGATGAATAAATTCTGGAGTTATAAAGTACAGTAATGTGATTGCAGCTAGCAATACTGTATTGTACCCTTGAGATTTACTAAGAGGGCAAATCTCAGTTCTAAGAAAAGAAAAAGAACAAGAACAAGAAAAGAGAAAAGAAAGAGAAAATGGTAACTGTTGAGTAGGTTACTGTGCAATAATTACCAATCCCAGGAGAGGATTCAAACACTTCTGACCATTATATCTTGTTATCAGAATCACTAAAACCACAAAATGATCAAAAGTTGGATGGAACTGGGGTGCCTAGGTGACTAAATCGGTTAAGCATCTGACTTCAGCTCAGGTCACGATCTCACGGTTCGTCAGTTCGAGTCCTGCGTCAGGCTTGCTGCAGATTCTGTGTCTCCCTCTCTCTCTGTTCCTCCATTGCTCGTACTGTCTCTCAAAAATAAACATTTGGCACAAAAACAGACACATAGACCAATGGAATAGAATAGAAAACTCAGAAATGGACCCAAGTGTATGGTTAACTAATCTTTGACAAAGGGGGAAAGAGTATCCAATGGAAAAAATACAGTCTCTTTAGAAAATGGTCTGAATGTGAGACAGAAAACCATGAAAATCCTAGAGGAAAAAACCTCTTTGACCTAAGATGCACCAATTTCTTACTCGACACGTCTTCAAAGGCAAGGGAATTAAAAGCAAAAATTAACTACTGGGACCTCATCAAGATAAAAAGCTTCTGCACGGCAAAGGAAACAACCAACAAAACCAATAGGCAACCAACGGAATGCAAAAAGATAATTGCAAATGACATATCGGATAAAGGACTAGTATCTGAAATCTATAAAGAACTTATCAAACTTCACACCTGAAAAATGAATAATCCAGTGAAGAAATGGGCAGAAGATATGAATAGACACTTCTCCAAAGAAGACATCCAGATGGCTAACAGACACATGAAACGATACTCAACGTCACTCAGTATCAGGGAAATACAAATCAAAACCACACTGAGATGCCACGTCACACCGATCAGAGTGGCTAAAACGAACAAATCAGGAAACTATAGATGCTGGCGAGGATGTGGAGAATCAGGCAACTTCTTGCACTGTTGGTGGGAATGCAAACTGGTGCAGCTGCTCTGGAGAACTCTGTCGAAGTTCATCAAAAAAATGAAAATAGAACTACCCTATGACCCAGCAATAGCACTGTTAGGAATCTACCCAAGAGATACAGGACTGCTGATGCATAGGGGCACATGTACCCCGATGTTTACAGCAGCACTTTCGACAATAGCCAAATCATGGAAAGAGACCAAGTGTCCATCAACTGACAAATGGACTACTACGTGGCAATGAGGAAGAATGAAATCTGGCCATGTGTGGCAACATGGATGGAACTGGAGGGTATTATGCTGAGTGAAATAAGTCAGGCAGAGAAAGACAGATGCCATAGGTTTCCACGCATTGGTGGGCTTTGTGAGACTTAACAGAAAACCAGGGGGGAAGGGAGGAGAGGAAGGGAAAAAGCCACAGAGGGAGGGAGACAAAACATAAGAGACTCTCAAAGACTAAGAACAAACTGAAGGGAGCGGGGGGTGTGGGAGGGGAGAGAGTGGGGTGACGGGCACAGAGGAGGGCACATGTGGGGATAAGCACTGGGTGTTATATGGAAACCAATTTGACAATAAATTATTTTTAAAAAATAAAATAAACATTAAGAAAAAATTTTTTTAATTGTTGGATGGAACAATGCTTCATTCCCATAGAGAAGAGACAGCAAGATCAGTTTCAACAGTGGGCATTGGTCCCAGGAACCAGCAAGCAATTTGCCAATTCACACCCTTTCTGTGGCCCAGTAGAAACTCCTTGTCCCCTCCCTGTGGAGGAGGGATCGAACAGTTCTGTTGGCCTGGTGCCACAGGACACCTGCACAAGCTTCGTGCAAAGACAAAAGGGCACTGTTTGACCTTCAAACAGGGAAGGATCCCCACACAAGGTGATAAGCCTGCACAGGCCCCCTATCTCTTGGCAAGGAAGTGTCCTAAACACAAAACCCATTCTTACATAGCGAAATGAAGCCAGAAAGACTGGCAGGCACCAGACTGCCTACCTATGTGAGGTGATGGACATGTTAATGAGATTGATTGTAGTGGTTCTTTCACAATGGATATCAAAACATCACATGCTATACCTTAAATATATACAATTTTTATTTGTCAAAAACAAAGTCAACAACCTGAACCACCCAGCTCCTTCAGGGCCCACCTAAGGCCCAGAGAGCCACCTCACTGAAGATATTTTCTCCCCAGGACAACCCACTTCAGGAGGCTGAGCAAGGTAGAAATAGGTGGAATGCTCACTCCAGACTCCTTCCTGGGCCTCCTGAGGCTGAGGGAAGCCTCCATTACACTCCGGCTTCCCACACAGTCCACTCTGCTCTTTCTCCCTTCCTTTCATTACTGCTGATCCCCAACAAACGTCTCCTTTTATCCCAAACCTCATCTCAGTATCTGCTTCCAGAAAACTGAAACTGGGACTGTTGGTCCTGGAAATTATCTGAGAAAGCGCCATGGAGTTTGGGAGTGGAATCCTCACAACCAAGCTGGCAAGGAGGTAAACAGAGGCAGCCAGCCCCCAGCACAGGGCAGTGGTCCAACTGTGAATATGTTCACGGGTGAACTGGGACTGGGGAGTAACGGAAGAAAATCCATCAGTAGGCGCGATGCATCAAGCAGTGAAACATATGGAGCAAGCAGTGTTGCATGGCTATTGCTGAGAGCCAATGATGGGCTGATGCCCTACGCAAAGATGACAAGCTGAGACAAATAAAAGCCAGAGGGTCATTTTGGTGGTGTGTGCAGAGCCTGGGACTAGGGTAAGGCCAACTGACACATTCACTCCAGTGGATATTGAGGGAGTGCCAAATGACAAAAGCCTCAATAATCGAGAGTGACTTTCTTTTAGGTCTGCAAAATCTTCCTTAAGCTGATCCCTTTGGAGTTGAGGTTGGGAAGAGAGAGAAAGAAAAGAGAGACCTGCCTGTGGACATTTTCTTGTTTTGTGTGTCTATACATCTTTTAAAACATGTTAACATAAAAATGTGCTGTACACAAGGGTATGTTAGTTTTTGTCTACACCTGTGGTTCCCAATGGGGAGATTTTGCTCCCAGGGGACATTTGGTGGTGGCTGGAGATACTGTTGGTTGTCACAGTTGGGGGTAGTGCTCCTGGTATCTATTGTGTAGCCCAGATATGTCCGTGCACAGAATAGCTCCCCATACACAAGACAATTATTCAGTCCAAAAGTCAGTAGGTTGGGAATTTTGGTCCACACCACAGGACGGCTACCATTTGACTATATACCCAAGAGAAGTACACCCAAGTGCCAGAGGCAGCCTCTACAGACATCAGCCACCACCATCTGACTAGCACTGGTGGACCCAGAACTAGCACTTGAAATCGGTGTTGTAAGAAAAGTGGGTTCCACACAGTAAGCAGGTGCTTCTGTCCTTCCGTGTGTAGGAATATGAAATTTGGTGATCGCAGAAGTCTGTTTCCATCAGGGAGAGCTCTCAGCCCAAAGCTCCAGTTCAGCACACGGTCTGTGCATATTCTATTCTTGATCCAACGGCAAGTTCAGCTGGCTCTTGTTACCTCTCCCCAGTGCTAATTAAGCTTCTCTGGTAATGCCAAGCCCCTGAATCAACCCGCTGAAAACAAGAGTCCTTCCTCCCTTCTGCCAAACACCCTTGATCAATGGCAGTCTTTAGCTTGGCCCCCATCACATGCGGGACTTGGAGTAGAAGCAGGTGAAGGCTACAGGCCTCTTTCACAATATCACTACCAGGTGTATCTTGGTAGATCTGAAAGATATGGAGACCAGCAACCTTGGTATATTCGGACCTTTAGAACAAGCAGGTTATTTTTGGTAGAAATCGGTATCCATCTGGGGATAGTCTCTCTTTATGACCACTGAGATCTCCAAGAAGCTGATCCCTGCAGGCCACCTCGTGCTTTTCCCCATGTATATCTCCCATGGTAGAGTGACCAAAGCTTCTGTCACTCATGGGAGATTTGAGAGATTCGCACGTCTATAATGAGGCCCTAGCACTCTGCCATAGTGAATTTAGTGCCTTTGTTCTCAAAGTGTGCTGTTTCAGCTGCAATTCCTGCCCAGTGCAGGAGCAGAGAAAGATTCTAATTGCTACTTTGCAGCATTCACTTGTAACACTATTGGAGACTGCGCCAGAAACCCCATATTCAAACTAAATATTGCTTAACTATACAGTTTCACTTCCTCCTAAGATAATTATTTTCTTGGGGTGCCTAGGTGGCTCAGCAGGTTAAGTGTCTGACTCTTGGTTTCGACTCAGGTCAATGATCTCGTGGTTCATGAGTTCGAGCCCCCACACTGTGCTGTGCTGGCAGCAGGGGGCCTGCTTGGGATTCTCTCTCTCTCCACCCCTCCCCCACTCCCACTCTTTCTCTCAAATAAGCAAGCTTTAAAAATAACAAAAAGGTAATTATTTCCTTGATTTCACTGTACAAATACATAAATAAACAAATACTTTATTGAAAAGAGGTACTTTTAGGCACCTGAGTGGCTTCAGTTGGTGAAGTGGCCCACTTCGGCTCAGGTCATGATCTTGTGGTTTGAACTCTGCATTGGACTCTGTGCTGACAGCTCAGAGCCTGGAGCCTGCTTTGGATTTTGGGTCTCCCTCTCTCTCTGCCCCTCCCCCACTCACACTCGGTCTCTCTCTCTCTCTCTCTCTCTCTCTCTCTCTCTCTTGCTTTCTCAAAAATAAATAATTCAAAAAAAATAAAATAGGTACTTTTTTTGTTTGCATAAAGCCCCACAAGAGATACAAACACAAGTCTTCTGAAACTGAATTTGTGTCAAATACTTCACACTTGATTTTTTGTCATTTCTGTTTTAGTAGATACTTAATTAAGTACCATATGCTAGGCCCAGCATCCCCTTAATGCCTATCACAGATAGAGTTTGCTCTCAAGTGAGGGAAAAATAACTGAAAAGAACCATTGGGAACCATTAACTGTCATTCTCAACTAAGCGACACTCGGGTCTGTGTGCACCTTTCTCAGAAAGTGAAATTGTACGTTTGGATATTTTTGCCACAAAACATGCAAATTTACCTTACAAAGACGGCGCGTCAGTGCAAGAACATTCGAGGTTTGCAGACATTCTCCGCTGCTCTTTAGGGTTGCAGCTTCGGAATGGCAAGCCCTCTCAAGCCCGCCTCTGAGAAAGAAACAGCGCCATGTTGGGTCATCACTAGGTGAGCGCTTCTGTATCCAGAGGGGTCATAACCTCTCCTCCTGGAGACAGATGTCTGGCAATGTGCAAATTCCACCCCTCGCGCACGTCAGGAGTCCAGTTCTGCAAAGATATTTGGAAACGACAGTCCACTGACAAAGGAGACAGCTAAACCCAGCCAAGTATTTATGGACATTGGGTGTTTCCATTTTTGCGAATAAAGAGGAAGAGGTTTTAAGTCTCTTGACTTTCACGAATTCTTTCTTTTTTTTTTTTATTTAAAATAACTAAAAATTCAGCGTGATTCAAAGGAAGAAAATACTTCTGGTTTAAATAAGTGCCTAGTGGAGCCTCATACCCAACCCAGCTACTGAGTTAATTAAGCTTAGAGAATTGGCAAAACCATTCACCTGTGCAAGAAGTGAATAACAAAATGAGAAGCACAAGGCAGTATGTTTGTTTTGGGGCTGTGGGTCTTTACCTGACAGTAGGTACTGGTACTTCATACGAACATGATTATATCCATCATGGATCCAAAGACTCATTCTCTACACCCCCAAGCTTCACACTGCCTCGTCTCCTTCACCACAGCCCTTATTGATTAAAAAATATCAGCATAAGAGGACACGGAGCCGGGGGTCACGTGGGCTGGCAGTCGGCTGTTGGGGACTCAGAACCCGGTGGTGCCATGCTGGAGCCTGAGCATGTGAGTGACCAGGGTGCAGACTGCGCACTCTCCAGCCCTGAGCAAGAGGAAGATCCCAACCAGTCGGTAGTGACCTTTGAAAGGGAGCCTGGGAAAAAAATGAACCTGGTGGAGTTTCAGAGCAAGAAAAGTCTGCTGTTTGGAGTTCCTGAGGGCTCTCTCCGCTCGAAGACTCTGCTGGCAGGTTAGTGGAGCAGGGCATGGGGGTGCTCTGAAGGCCAGGGGTGGGCTTAAGGCGGTGGCCTGTTAGCAGTGTCTTTGAGTGAAGAGTGAGATGAGTCTATAACTCAGAAGACAAAGGTCGGCTCCTGGCTGATCCCACTGGGGACTTTGGGAAGGAGACCGGTTTGTTGCCAGACGATTCGTTGGTGCCCCTCTTTGGGAACGGAACGGCGCAGAAGTTTCTGCGTGGTGGTAGAGGATGGCATAGTACAAGCCCCCTGAATATGGCACCTGGTGCACAGGCCTCACTGGCAGCCTGGCCCCCAGCATCTTCCCGCAGCTCTGAGACCTCAGGCCCCCGACTTCCTCCTTCCCTATTTAACCTGCTCAGTCCTGGGCAGAGGGTTCCAAACCAACTTCAGCTGGAGCCACCCAATTAGAACCTTGGCCACGTTTCTGCAGTAACCACTCTGGTTAAAAAAAAAGAAAAATTGGAAGCAATTCTTTTTGCCTCTGAGTAAAATGGACTCAGTGCCCTAATAATGGATCAGTGGGAAGCAAGAGCACAAAGGTCACCTATCGGTGCCTTAGAATGGTTGGGTTAGTCGGACTATAAACACTTAGACTTTTGATAAACAAATCTGAGCTACCAATTTCTGGCATTTCCATCATGGGTAACCACGGCGATGAATGGCAAATGGCCATTGAACAATCGCTGTCAGTAGAGTGTTAGGAGCAGCTGTTGCAGGCAGCCAACAAAAGCTGGCTGCGTGAGAAAGCCGATCCAGGGAGGATTAATAAAAGGATGTAAGTAAAAATGGGTCTGAGCTCTGCAGTTGCAGGAGAACTGAACCAGGTTGCACGTGTGGCTGGATGGAGTGAGGTAACCGTGTAGGGAAGTAGCAGGGAAGACTTAGATGAAACTGTGAACGAAGCCACTGCACTTCGAGAAATGTCTACTGGGAGATCTGTACAAGGTTTGAAAAAAAACCTCGGTAATTTGTCTTTATAGACATTCATTTTTCTACGTTGGCTGTTAGAAGTAGCTGCTTGGGTCTTATGTGTGTTCTAGATAAATACGAACATCACTGAACTATTTCTAAACAAACCCTTCCGAGTTGCCGGATTGTCTTTCCTCCATGCAATCATAATATTGGCCTCTTATAATAGATTTGGCTATAAAATACAATCGCGATTGAATTTGTTAATTTCCTCTGTTATCTGAAACTGAAACTAGAAGTTATCGTCTCCGAGTATTTGGCGGTATCTTGATAACGATCACAGAAGGAGCTATAGCTGAGGGGGAAGTAACTCTTCCACTGAATAGCACCTAGTAGGGGACACGTGGGTGGCTCAGTCAGCTAAGCATCCAAATCTTGATTTCGGCTCGGGTCATGATCTTACAATTCGTGAGACGGAGCCCTACGTAGGGCTCTGTGCTAACGGTGCAAAGCATGCTTGAGATTCTCTCTCCTTCTCTCTCTGCCCCTCCCCTGCTCACACACACTCTCTCTCTCTCTAAATAAATAAATAAATTTGAAAAAAAAACCCAGCACCTATTAGACATGATGACATGCTGTGCAGGTCCTCTGAAGGTATGAAGGGCCCACTCTCTAGGCTGCTGGGAGAGCCGTCCGATTATAACCCATAACTGTCAGCCCCTGTGGGAAATGTCTCAGTCAAGATCAGCCCCCTGTTTGGGCATACCTGCCTCAGTGATCAAAAAGTAGGCATGGAGTTTCCTTCAAAAGACCCAGCCCCCTAGTCCCAACCCTAGACAGTTCTAAAGGGTCACCCCAACTGCAATACTTTTGGGAAATCAGTGGAGACCTTTGCTGGAATTGTTCCCTCTGTCCAATCCTTCTTTTCTCCCCCTCCCTTCCTTAGGTACAGATCTCAAGATCTATATAATAATAACAATCTATTATTATTAATAGTAAATAATTATTTATTTATAAACAATTGCCATACCCTGCATGGTAATCTTGCTTAATAAATACCATACTCTACGTGGTAATCTCAGCTTCATTCGGCTTCCCAGGGAACCCAGCCTGTGACACTTTGTGCCAGAGGTGGTCCATAGAGGCTGACACTAAGGTGAGATTTTGCAGCAATAGAAACTCGCCTGACGTGCTTCCTTTACGTGGGCTCACAGTCCTGGGATGTCGAAGGTAAACTAAACAAACACAGTTACTTCATCTATTTTCTCTGTTTTTATGGTATTCAGAAGCAAGAAGGGAAGTTTGATATTTGTCATACTATCATGGCCAAAGCGGAAGTGCAAAGTCATTTTTCTGTCATCAACTAAATGAGAAATGACAGATTCAATTCAGGCATAAATTTGGTCATGAACATCTAGCTGGGGCTAGTGTTTCTGATGGAATAATAGAGATTGAGGTCTTAAATAAGACTTCAGACAAAAATGCCATTATTGAGTAAAGCAGACATTCTGGAATCAACCATTCACAAGTATTCTTTGCCTGGTTAACTGAGCTATGGGTGTACACAGAGGTGATTTCAGTTTTAAAATGATGCTAACATCTCAGTAGGGACAGGTAACGCTCTGATAATCATGTATAATTAGAGTTAGATTTTTAGTCCTGCCCTTCTTCCTCAATAGGCTCTTGTATTCTCTCCTGAGTTTTCTTTTATTAGGTTCCATACTGGCTTCGCTCCATCTGTCAGGGCATTGCATCTACTATATAAATTACCAAAACTCACAGACTCCCTGTATGTTTATTTAGAGTCCTGTCATTGAGATCCATGTTCTATCTCTTCTAGCCCCCAACCAAAACCAGGAGCTTATAATCCTCTCCTGGTTATTTCCCTCTTTGATCTTGGTTTCTTTTCTCTTTGCCTTAATATATGCATCTGTAGGACAAGGAGGAGAATATTTCTTCTCTCTGAAAATGGGTGATGTTATGTATCTTCCCCATCGTGGAAGCTACAATATCTTAAATTACCTTCCAGAGAGTCCGTACACATTTATGGTGCACATGAATAAAAGAAAAAGGAAAATAACACTTGGTAAAATGTGTTCCATATTAAGATAAAGTCTGTTGGTTGAATTATCTTTTTAATGCATTTCTTTAAGAAACTCAGATTATATGAGGACATATTGGCTGAATAACTTTATTTTCCATCTCCCACTTGTACAATTGGAGACGATATGTTCTAAGAAAGATACAGATGCTAATGTACACTACTCGGATACCGTCATGGCATCCACAAAACCATTTTTCCTGGAAAAGCTTGAGTGAGAATGGGTCACGTCATAAGAATGAACTTCCTGATGTACTAGAAATATATCTCTGACAAGATTTTTAAGCTCTAGGGGCTGTCAGGGGAAAATCTTGGGGGTTATTGGTTGTTCATATTCAGACAGTAAAAAAAAAATGTTCTCTCGAGACTTAGGAAACTCAGTGTGAGCCTGACATCACAGGACTGGACGTCTCCCTTAACAGACCCCTGTCTGTCCCTCTATGAGAAGTCAATCCTTAAGATACCCGAGAGGAGCATGAAGAACTGTGATTGTATATATCACTCTATTTTCCCCACATAAGAGGACTCGCTCTCTTTTTTCAATTTCTTGTGGCACTTTTAGAATTTTATAAATGATGATGCAACTGTAGCTTTATGATCCAGATTTAGAGGAGGGCTGTGATTTCTAATTTATCCCTTATGTAAGAATGGTGTTTTAGTGGTTTTTATTTAATTATAATCCACAAATATGGGATGCCACGTGAGTAAAAAACGTAGAAAAGCCAGCAACATCATTCTGGCTGATCCAGAGCAGTATTATGCGGTATGCCTTACCTTGGCTCCTCAGCACTGCCAGTATTCAGTGAAACGTACTCACTTTGCACATCTGAAAAGAAAGTCTGTGTTTTGACAGAGTTCGGCGAGCAGGGACACCTCGCCTTGGCATTTAATGGTGAAACGACAGTTCTTAGAGATGGAGGGGCAAATGCTAGGAGGGCCCAAGCCAACAAGGTCTAAGCACTCAGGGAGAGAGAGGCAGGAATTCTAGGTTCATAGCAATGCAGTATTGATTCACTGTCTGGGGAAAGGGAATGAACACCAGGAGGAAGAGTCTGCTTTCTAAAAGCCTCAGGATGCACGACCTGGGTAGCTGCACAGAATTGTACCTACAAACAAGCTCCCTACACAGCTAATGGTGTAGTGTGTGCACGTGCACACGTGCTTGCACATGCACGCATGTGCGTACGTGCACGCATGTGTTTGTGAGATGTGTGTAGTTGGAGGAAGTCTAGTCCATGCTGTGCTCACACCCAGCTTGGGGCTGTCTCATCTGAAGAAGAGGATGACTTCAAATCCATACTAAGATACCACATATAAGAGCAGAAGCCTGCCCTGTTCCTCTCCTTACTGTTCCCCTCCTCTTTACTTCTCTTCCTTCTGCTTTTCCTGCTCCCCTCCCTCTTTCCCCCTGCCTGTTCCCTTTCTCAGTCCTGCTTTCTTCCCTATCCTCCCTTCGGATGCTAAAAGGAACATGTGGATATGTCGAGACGTTGAATTTGACTCTATAAATGAATCAAAGAAGAAGAATAAAAATTGAGGCTTGAGGGGGAGGGAATGAGGAGAGAGAAACAGAGTGTGTTAATATCCAGATCTGGGGATTTGGAATGGGTTGGAGTATTTTGAGTAGACTGACGCCATGATAAAACAATATTGGAACAATACTTTTCTGGAAAAGGTATGTAGAGTGACAGACCAAGAAGAGACTAGGGAGGCTCGTTTCAGTTTCCCGTGAAGGAGTGAATTACAAGAAAATATTTGTAAGGGAGAAAAGAACAGTTGGACTGCACTGGACCCCTAACTAGCCAACACTATACTCAGGAAAATCAAGTGAGGTTCAATGGGACATGGTTTAAGAAAAATCTAATAACTGAATTCCATAATAGAAACTGTTCTGTTGTATTCTGTTACTGGACTTTAGGTAACCTAGAACAACTCCCCACATGAGCACAATTAACAGGTCTGGAAACAAACAAACGCACAATATTGCAGAATACGGGATATCTGTGGAGAAATAAAAAGTTTCTAGCGAGTGTGATGTTTGTGTGAATTAGGAGTATTAATTCCTTCCTAATTACAAGAACACCAAACTGAGAGGTTAACAGGGTGAAGGAGTAAGCAAGTAACTCAAAAGAGGCAGCTCTCCTCTTTCGATTACAAATTTTTTCCTACAAAAATTCAAATGGCAAATGTAAAGTGAAAATTTTAGGTCTCGAGAGTAGAGATCTATCCTCAAATGATTTAAAAGTTAGAATTCCAAGGCTCGATTTTGGCAACCTATTTCCAGCCTTTTTATACATGTTCTTTAATTTTATTCTTTTTCCTTATAATTGAGCACATAATTAACTGAGTGCTCAGCTGGAGCTGAAAATTCACCATTATTTAATAGCCAATTATGCCAATCTTTGCCTCAGTTTTATGAAGTTCATGAGACCTCAGCTTATCACTTTTTCTATTTATCACTCCATTCCTTCGGTAAATGAAAAAGGGTGAAGGCAATAAATTAGTCAAAGGATGAAAAAACACGACTGGGAAAATTGGCAACTCTGACAAAACAGAATTGGCTGTCAGGCAGTGCCAATGTGGCTCAGAATTCCAGTTTTCAGATGATGCATGGAGTCTGAATTCAGAGCACTGCTGGAAGTGGCTTATGGAGAGCAGTGCATAATAATGTGAAATAAGGTAAAAGTTTATGAAAGATGGGAGTATAAAATTGAAGACCCACCAGGGGTTTTTAAAACCACCCTTTCAATGAAGCATATTTAGTTTAGTGACTCCAGGAAAAGTGATAGAGTTAGCCTACAGAAGAACCTAGAATATAAAGAGATTAGAGATATATTCTTCTAAACATAGAAATCGTGGTTACTTTGATTTGGTAATGCCATATTTATTCCAGGTGATGTGTATCTATAAGGTTTATATAGAGGTAGAGATAGAGCTAGAGATATAGGATAGAGATAGACATGGAGATGGGGTCTCTCAGAAATAACAGCAATACTAGGTAAGATGTTCATCTGGAGTTAATCTTAACCATACACAAGAACTGATTCATAATGTAAAAGCGATAGGAGCTTGTGGAAGAGTGACTGTCATACTGGAGAGTCTTACAGGAGATTAAGGCATACAGAGAATTGTCAGATATGTATAATAGACTTTAAGTGTACAGAGTTCCGTGGTTCAATGGAACATGTCTGGGGTACACTTCTTAGCCCTCTAGTCTTTCTGCTCCCTTTTCCGTAACAAAATAGTTCTGTTTTAAGTCTTCAGTTACCAAACTTAAACTCAGGAGTCCTTAATATATGACCAACGACAACTGCAACATTCATCTGAGATTCAGTCTTCCATCTTCAACAGCTTTCTGTAGTTTAATGTATTGACAAGTGCATGGATATGGGGATTTGGAACAAGATTCAAATCCCAGCTCTGTAATACGTTGACTGTGCAACCCTTGGCTAGTGAGTTAATTTCTTTCTAAATCTAAGTTTCTTTATCTGGATGTGGGGACAATACATATACATAAAAAATTTTATATGAAAATTAGTGAAATCATATGTGTGTGTGTGTATAGGACACATATCCTAGTTGTTTCATATATACAAATATATAATATTTATATATTAATATATATTATATTAAATTATATTAAATATAATTTAATATATTATATATTAATTATATTAAATATAAATATATATATATATTAATAGGGCTCCCAAAGGCAATGAAGTCTAACCCAAGACTACACTGGGAATCAGCCTAATGAAACAAGGAGGTAAAGTAGGGCAGGAGGGAAGACAGAGCAGGGAGACAACATGTGTCAAGGCAAAAGAGCTATATTCCACGCCTGAAGAGTCTAAAAAGTCTAATTCTAGAAGACTGAGTGCCAAATACAGAGTGACAAGAGCTGAGACAATAGCAGTAAGCAAGAGCCACATTATACAGGTATTTATGAAGGAATTTATACTTCATCCTGAAAATAATGAAAAGCCAGGAACATGGTTTGAGCAAAGGTAATGTAATGATATTCATATTTTAAAAAAAAAATCAGTACAGATGGAGTGGTCCAAAAGTGAGCGCTGTTGGAAGTAAGCAAACCAGCTGAGTTGATGTTTGGCCTCATTCACCAGGTTGCCTTCAGGG